>OZ022513.1:29799224-31291324 GCA_963989385.1 Ctena decussata
CATATTTAAATTATAGTTGCTGCACTTAGAACACAACATCTAGGTCTTTTAACTCTAGGAGATTTGCATATTAAGTATTAGTGCCTTGGAAGTAACACCAGGCTAGTTGGTTTCATGTACTGTACAGCTGTAGGCTTATTGTGGATCTAAAACAATGCCACATACATTAAGTTATGGGTAAAGGGTACATATCCATGATTTTCTGTCATTAAACAAAAGTGGACAAGATTTATAATTCCTGTTTGCTTCCCTGGATATGAAGCCCTTTCAGAATGGGATGAACAGAAATTAATTGCCCCTTATCAAGAGTTACGTTCTGGCGTTGTATTTTGTCTCACCTGCATCAAGAAGAAATGAGACAAAGGTATTGCATTTTAAGCGGCAGCAGTGTACACATTTGTCAAGTTTTCTGGTTTGGCCACCACATTTTTGTGACAAGGTGTGACGAGGTGTGACAGGCAAGACCCAGCCCTCTGTAGAAATCTTGTTCTTGTCCGTCTTTATAATAGATGTATTTGTCATATATGTGGTGTGCACCCACATGCTTTTGTAGATCTAGTAGGTGGATTGGCAAAACTTAGTACATGTAGTTGCTTAAAAGAGTAGCACTTTTGTGTGAAGTGGCACAGTTTAACCTCTGGGTGACCCTGTGTTGCATTTCAACTAATAAACATGTTCAAAACATATTTTCTGTCTACCAAATTGTGTTCCATGTTTGTCTCTGTACTGAATTTCTTCTTCGCTTAATATTCTTCCAAAATATGTTCCATGTTTGTCTTTGTCCTGAATTTCTTCTTTGCTCATTATCACCTTAAACACTGCAATGCTGAAAATCAGAATAGTATGTTCCTATGCTGCTCAGTATTTGTCATCCTTTTATCATATAGGAACTTGTATTGCCATCAACTATTATAATGTCACTTAGTGAGATATTATAAATAATTTCAGTTATCAATTTATTATTATAAACAAAAAAAAAAAAAAATGAACTAGTAAAATGATCAACAAGATAGAATGTCAGACACACATGATCATGAATAGCATAGAAATATATCTTTAATACTACTGCCTATTGCAATATTGTCAGTTTATTTGAAATGTTACGTTTTGGTAAATGCAGTTATTTTTGTCATTAATATTTTGTTAGTTCATATGTTATTACTAGCTACTAATTCTCAGACAGACAGGTAGCAGAAAAAATGTTATCTTCTGTGTTTCTAAAGATGAAAATTTAGCAAGATCTTTAGAAAATGGCTTTTCAAGAAATTTTCTTCTGCCTAAATTGGTAGGAGGTTCATTTAGCATCATTATCTACACAGGAAAAATAATAGTTGTTGCATATCACAAGACGGTATCTTAAGGATCTCAAAAATCAACAATTTTAAGAAAATACAACACGTTGATAATGTTACTTACAGTGAGAAGTACTTGCACAGTTACTTGGCTAAGAGTACACTCTCAAGCATGCAGAGCTTTCGGTGAAGAGAGTTTAAATGAAAAATTAAGTTTTTTTTTTTTTTTCATTTTCAGTAATAAAAAAAAAATCTTGAAAAATACCTAAACAGGACAGCTAAGACAGTTCTAATGAAAGAGCAAAGCATTTTTGATAAATGAGAAAACATATCATGAATGAGCCACGACACGAGAAAACCAACAATGTGGTTGTCGCCCAGCGTAGATTCAGAATAGTCTGGGCATCCACCCAGTTTGTGCAGACTCTTCACTTAAGGCTTAAAGGGTAGCTAAGGGTCTGATCTACCCCCATGCGGACAGCGAAGACTCTGATCAGACTGGGCAGATGCCCAGGCTGATCTGAGTCTGCGCTAGGCGCACAACCACTTTGTTGGTTTTCTCGCGTCGCTGCTCAAATAATCTTCAGCATTCTACTTCTACAATGCTCTGCTTGCCATGAAAAAAAGGAAATCCTTAATACTGCAAGTCCTGACAGTTTTCTTCAAGAGAGAGACATCTGGAAAGTGTACTAAGAGGACAGTTGTTTCTTGTGGTGCTTGTAGTGTCTGATGTGATACAGTGCCATTTGCGCATTTGATTTGATTTCACTTAACATATTTCTCAGACAGGTATGAACATGTCAAGAAAAGTAGTTTTCTCATCTGGTTCAACAAAAATGGAAAATGTTAAACTCTATCTGTTTTGCGTTTTAGATTTTTAAAGAATTAGTGAATATATGAAAGGTGCATGGATACACCTTATGCAGTGGTGGTGGAAGTGGTGCACACGTATGACTCAGATTGTTAGATACACTTTTCTCATTCAGTCCCAGATCAATCATAGTCATTTTCCACAGTGGTGATGGTAATACTGATCTTGCAAAATAAAAGCCACATTCTGTAGGACTGTTTGAAATGCAGCTTTTTGTAAAGCTTTATTGAGGGTTAGGCAGGGTTTGCAAAAAAGATTCATATCACTGAAGAATTGAAAATGTTATAGATATTCTTAAGCCTTAGGCTGCTAAGTGTTGTTCTGGAGGGTTGGGCAGCATCGTGTAAGACATTATAAGACCCAACCAAGTGTCAAACCTTCTTCAAGAGCATCTACCATCTTGAAAGAGGACATTTTTACCAACAAAGCTAGATGATATTGGATTCTGTAAACCAGAAAATATGTCCATAATTTTATTTTTTCTATTGTCAGATTTTCAAGGAACATCGTCAGCTGGTTGATCCTGATTTCTGAAAACAAGACTGTTATTCTAAACCATGTTCACAGATAAATGTTCAGTTATAATATTGGTACCTAGGCAAGCAGTCGCTTTCTTCCTACAAAACACATAGATACATAGCACTAATTTTTATCATATAATTGTTATCCCCAATCAGCTGAGGTAGTTTCACTCTTTTGAAGGCAAGTGACTTAGATTACTTTTAAAACAAGAATTCCGCGGAATGCTATGTCGCACCTGCATTGCATTTCCACAGTAGCAGATATCATGTTGAGTAGAATTGAGAAAAAAAAAAATAGTTTCTGGCATTATTCTGACACAAATTTTGTTAAAACCCGACCAATGGTTCTTAAGGTACTGCCATTTTCATGCTTGTGCTATTTTTAGTAATGGTAGATGGCAGCCATCTTGGATGGCCAATTTGCCAAAAACCAAAATAGCTCTATGCAAGGATCATTCTGAAACAAAATTGGTCCAAATCCATTCAGGGGTTCCTGAAATATAGTCATTTTCATGTTTTTCCTATTTTTAGTAACGACGGTGGTGGCCATCTTGGATGATACATTCCCATAAATGTGAAAAAAAGAGAGAAAAACTCCATTCAAGAATCATTCTGATTAAATCTGAGCAAAATCCACTCAGTGTTGAACGATTTATCGGCACTCACACAAAATTGAGACTCGTAAACCAAAAATAGGTCACTGTGACCTAATTCTGCTACAGATTTTTTTCATTTTCATAATTTTCAAAAAGAAGGTCCATTTGAAGTTTCATGCAAAGTTTTAGCAAAATATACCTAGTGGTTCTAGAGAAAATGTTAATTATGTTGTTTTGCTATTTTTAGTAACCGGCGGCCATCTTGAATTCTTGACCAGGCTGAATTTCTGTAATCCAAAGCCCTGTAGTCTGATCATGCTGCATATGAAATTTGAGAACCATGGCTGCAGTGGTTTTGGAGAAATTAACTGTACAAATCTTTAACGCCAGGGTTGACGTAAATGTGAACGGACGGACGGAATGACGGACGGAAAACCGGACGCCTATATCGCACCTTGCTAAAGCAGGTGCGACAAAAATGGCAGTATATATGTTGAGTTTATTGTGTGAAAGTAGAATGGATCTAAATTTATGTAAATTATGGCTTCTCAAGTAGGTGTAAGGAGTCAGGTCACAAGTAGGAAAGCCTCTGTGCAGATGTCACCTACGAATTTTAACCAAAATCAGGTAGTTTGTACAGTTTTAATTGGGAATGCACATGTTTAATTTGTCTAACAGAATTCAACAGACCAAATGGTACATGTTGTCTCCTGCTAAAATGCTTTAACTAGATCTTTCATGTAGCTCACAGTTCACAAGTTTCCAAAATAGAAGGAAGGAGCATATAATATTTAGAAAAGAAATATATAGTATGGAACTTACAACATTTTACTTACAAAGGACAGTCTACATGATAGCAGACTCATCAGACAGGCAAGCTTACTGATTGAATGGCCCAGCAGAAAATGAAAATTTAACACGGCCACCATCAGCTGAGAGAAATGTTATTTTATTCATTTATGTTGAAGTAGCTGTATTGGTCAGTGTGAAAACAAAATGAGAAAACCAACAAAGTGGTTTTGCACCCATTGCCTGGGCATCCACCTAGTGTGATCAGACGCTTCGCTAAGTGCTTAAAGGATAGCTAAGGGTCTAAGCTAGCTCCATGTGGACAGGGAAGACGCTGATCAGACTGGGCAGATGCCCAAGCTGATCTTAGTCTAGGCTGGGTGCACAACCACATTGTTGGTTTTCTCGTGTTGCAGCTCAAATTTTATTGCATTGATGTTGGGTCCATTATATGTGTATTACAAATCTGTATTCAGCTGTTTATCCCTAAACCAAGTAGGTTCAGGTGATATAGCGATCAGTCTGGTATTTATCTGTTGTCCATCTGTCCATTGGCAAAATTTTGTGCACTGCATAACTTCTACACTGTCCAACATTTTTGTCCCCCAAAGTAGTCAAAGGGGACTATAGTTATGGGGGTTCCATCTGTACCTCAGTTAATATGTCAGTAGACAAATCTTGTGTCCTCCGATTTTCATAAAACCGTCAGGATATTGTCATCACCACCTGGTGTGAATCATATTTTATTGGGGTCATCATGACCAGACCCTTTCTGCCAGAGTGACGACTTTTATATGTAAATCTGTGGTGAAATCTTGTGTCCTCAACTCCTTTAGATTTCATATGATTTTCATAAAACTTTTAAGATATTATTATCACCACCTGATGTGGCTCTGTTGATTATTTACCGAAATGCTATTGTTTTGATAGGGTACTAAGTGAATATTTATTGGTCTGGTTAGAATTATATCTCAATCTAAGCTGAATTTTTGCAGTCTTTAAAATCAAGAAATATCAAATTTTAGAAATAAAAGATTAAAAGCTGCAGACCTTGCATCTTAAGTCCAAAAATCTGTTCACAAGTGTGTTGATATTTTCATGCAGCTGCTTTTTCTCAAACTATTCCGGGCCGGGTAGCGCAATCGGTAGGGCACCTGACTCGTAAGTCAGAGGTCCTGGGTGCGAATCCTGGTCTGGCCACATACTTTCGTTTCTCCTTCCGCTGATTCAAGAAGGGCAGTTGTCAGTTACTGGCGAAAGTATGTGCACTTAGTACTGGTTAACCGCTTAGGAGGTCTAAGCCTGCCCAGGAATAGTGTGGTTAGGTTAACTGACCGTCCCGACATGACCTTAGTTGTTTACCGTGGACGTTAAGCATCAAATCAACCAACCAAACTATTCCTTCAGTCATCAAACTTGCTGTAAAGATCCTTCTTAGGACTGTTTCCTGGCTTGCTGCAGTAATATGCAGCTTTGATCAATTTTTATACGCCCGTTTTGAAAAAACGGACGTATTATGTCATGGCGCTGTCCGTCCGTCCGTCCGTCCATCAGTAAACATTCTTGTGCGCTCCATAACTCATTAACCATTTGGGATATATTCATGATATTTGGTAGGAATATGTATTAGGTTGGGGGAACGTGTCGGGTACAGAAGTGGTTGCTCCCCCTTCCTTAGTTTCCAAGTTATGCCCCTTTGATTAATTTTTTCCCTGCCAGTCTTGTGCGCGCCATAACTAGATAACCGTTTGGGATATCTTCATGAAACTTCATAGCAATGTGTATGAAGTCTCAACGATGTGTCGCATACAAAAATGGCTGCTCTCCCTTTCTTCATTTTAGAGTTACATCCCTTTCATTAGTTGATTATGGTTATTATTGTGTATACATATCTTGTGCATACCTTAACTTTGTAACCGTTTGGAATATCATGATGAAACTTTATAGCAATGTGCATGATCACAAGAATGGTTGCTCCCCCTTTCTTCATTTTGGAGTTACTTCCCTTTGATAAGTAATTTTAGGCATTTCTCAGTCACTCCATATCTCCTTAACCTTTTGAAATATTAGAATGGAACTTTGTAGGAATATGTATAATAATGGGGCAATGTATCCTGAGCAAGAACCACAACTCTGGCTTACTGAGTTATCTGCCCTTGCATAAATTTCCTGTTTCCTCTGTGATTCCTTAACCCTACATGTGATTTTGTCAGGGGAATGTAGTAGAGCCAAGAATCTAGTATATTTAGTTTATGAATTATCTCCCTTGTTCAGCTATGGCATTACTCAACTTTTGAGCCACAATAACTTTGAAGCTGATTTTTGGTATACTCATAGTATTTGATGTGTTAAATATTTGAATAATGTTGCCGTCATTAGTTATAAAGTGGTTGCCCCTGTTTGTCTGCCTATCCATCCTTTTGTAAACAATCTTGTTCATTCCATACTCCTTTATGACATTAAAACGGGCGTATTATGCGCCGCTTGCGAAGCCCTTGTTTAGACTGTGTTGACCTTGTGTTGAAGTCCACAGTCGCATTAACTGTACCAGACATTTTTTATCTGTCAAGCTATAAATCATATGCTCATCAGACCAAGCATAAGGTTTGTTCTTAGAATGGTCTTTTGGTTTGCTGCACCACTAAAAATATACACTCTTCACCTATATGTCGACCTTGTATTGAAGTCCACAGTGGCATTAACTGTGCCAGACATTTTTTATCTGTCAAGCTATAAATCTTATGCTCATCAGATCAAGCATAATGTTTGTTCTTAGAATGGTCTTTCGGATTGCTTCACCACTAAAAATATACACTTTTGACCTACATTTCATACTTATTCTTATGCTTATCTGGACATCTGTAATGCATTGACTCTAGCTTATAGTCCGTCTTGCTGAAACTACAATATCAACACTCATGAAATTACTCCTGTATAAGTTTCTTAAGGGAATAAACAGATGAACTCTTGGGATGCTTCACTGTTTTCTATCTTGGTCTGTATTTTTACTCTGTAAAATGGTAACCCTTTTTGTCGCACCTGCTTTAGCAAGGTGCGATATAGAAGTTCACTTTTCCGTCCGTCCGTCAGTCATTCCGTTCGTCGGTACGTCCGTCCGTCCGTACGTACGTCCGTCCGTCAACAATTACGTCGACCCTAGCGTCAACCCTAGTGCTAAGTCCATTTCTCGCAAACTATGATACCTACAATCATCAAACCTGTCATATGGCTTCTTCTAAGAATGTTCTCGAGGGCTGTTGCTCTTAGTTTTACTTTTGACCTATATTTTATGATCTGCTGACTTTGTAAAACTGTCCATCAACAATTACGTCGACCCTAGCGTCGACCCTAGCATTTAAGTCCATTTCTCGCAAACTATGATACGTGCGATCATCAAACCTGGCATAAAGCTTCTTCTAAGAATGTTCTCGAGGACTGTTGCTCTTATTTTGACCCTTGACCTATATTTCATGCTCTGCTGACTTCGTAAATCTGTCCACCAACAATTACGTCGACCCTAGCGTTTAAGTCCATTTCTCGCAAACTATGATACCTACAATCATCAAACCTGGCATAAAGCTTCTTCTGAGAATGTTCTCAAGGGCTGTTGCTCTTATATATACCTTGACCTATTTTCATGCTCTGCTGACTTCGTAAATTTTTTATTCAAAATTATGTTGATGCTAGTGTTTAAGTCCATTTCTCACAAACTTTGATACCTAGAATCATCAAACCTGGTATCAAGTTTTTTCTTAGAATGTTCTTGATTGCTGTTGCAATTAATTTACTTTTGACATTTATTTCATGCTTTGCTGACTTTGCAAAATTTTACACCCATAATTGTGTCGGCCCTAGCGTTTTAGTCATTTTGTCCTGAAGTATGATACCTGTAGTCATCACACATGGCGTAAAGTTTCTTTTTTGGGGTTTTTATGAGGGATGTTGCAGTTATTCCTACCTTTGACCTATATGTATTCTCTTCTGACTTAGTAAAATTTTACATCCAAAATTGTGTTGACCCTAGCATTTTTGTCCATTTCTCATACGCATTCTTTTTAATTATAGTCTTTACTACTGTCGAAGCGCAATGCAGGTGCGACATAGCATTCCGCGGAATTCTTGTGTAGTTTAATAATTATACCTGTATTCATCAAGCCAAGCATACATTTGCTTCTCACCATAGTCTATACTACTGTGCAACAGATATGACAAAGGGTTTATCAGAATTTTTGTCTGTTTTACAATTTTAGCTACTGATCACTTAAAATGTTTTTAATTAATTCTTTTACCTATCATCCTTTCTTTTGTTTCTTGTGTTTTCATATACCCCATATGGATTTGTACACCCTAGTAAAAGCAACATGTCTTCAAAAACTGATACAGAAACCATGCTTAGAACTACTGATCATATTTATGTGAAAATAAGATTTTCATAATCAACTGGATTATATAATATTGATAGCAAACAATGTTTTGTTGTTTTTTTGTTTGTTTTTAGGGTACTTCAGAAATTGTTGTTTATTATAATTCTACTTCAGCTTATTATTAGACAGAAAATGATTTTGTCTTTTTAGGTACTTGTAAAGAAAGATTTGTGTTAGAAAACTGGAAGTAGTTTTGGTCAGTCCTTACATGTACCATCCATACATAACACAGACTATTTTATGAACAGAAAATAATAAGAAAAAGAAAATTATTTTGAAAAGTACCCTGCTCACAAATATTCTATACAGACAAAAGTGAAAATGATCTCGCTTCCCATCAGGCTGTCAGTGGCACAGATTTCCTGTGTAAGAAAACATATAAATGATATGTTATTGTAGAAATAATGTTATTAGATCTCAGTATGTTTATTGTTATTCTCATGAGGATGAACAGCAATGGATAATGAACATTTAAAACATTTCCACAACTGGCTATAACAATTAAAAAATACTGTTTTAGTCGAACCTTTTTCTAATTTCCATAGTTTGTGTCTTACCGTTAGCTGTTAACTTTGTAAAGGAGAATCAAAGATTTTAAAAACAGTATGTCTTCATATAACACAGTACACATAGTATTTCATACATAGTAGCTTGTACGTAGCTTAGATTGTAGTTTGTGAACACTGTTTCATTTCCACATCTAGTTAATATGGTATTTGGGTCCACTTCATCAGCTCTGTTTTCGTGGTGACTCTCTTATCTGTTCTGGTTCAGGTTTTCTCTGTGATTCATAGATTAGTTCCTTGTATTTTATTTAAAAGGAGTTCCATTTTGACATAACTAGCTTTTATGTTCACCAAATGTTTTGTTGACAAAGCATAAGGATTTAAACAGTACTAATTATTCAGTTACTATAAGACCTTTTGTGTGCTCAGCTCACTTAAATCATATTTTTGCTTGAATACAAAAACTCATAACCGGTTGATAATCATACCATATTTCTGTTTTTTGTTCCATTCTTGGTGAGAGGAGTCATTGATTAAAGATACCAATAATTTGCATGGGTTGTCATATAGTACAATATTAGCACCTGTTGTATTTTCTTTATTAGCCTCAACACGGAAGCTTTTTGGCATTATAGCATCTATCCTGTCTGAGAATTAAGCTACATCTAATCTGCACGCCTGCCACTCTTTCCTGTGTTCTTTACAGGCATACCCCCCTCCGACAAATACCCAACCAATTGAAAAACCTGAACCTAGTCAAGAATCCACTCATCATCGACCAAATGAACGTGAAAGTATGGATGAGACAATAAGTACTGTTTACCCATATGTTCCTCCTAAATTGGATGAAGTATTTTATGAAGTTGATGAACAAACTAATGATACTTCTGAAAAAGAAAGTATTAAAGAAGAATCTAAGGTTATTGAAGTACCTGTTCATAGAAGGGCATATACAGCATTAGAAGCAAATTATCCTGAGGAGCCAATATCAAATATAAATCCTGAACAGCCACCATACAGTATTTATGAAACAACACGTGTTCTTGAAGGATGGGAAAGGGGCCGACGTGACCATGATTCTGGATACACATCTAGAAATGGATCATATGGTGAAACTGTGATAAAGGAAACAACTGAGGCGATAAAAGAAACAATTGAGAAAGCTAACCCTGAAAAGGAAGCTTTGACTAGCTCAGCTGTTTCACATAAAGAAGAAGTCGCTCATGAGGGTAAAAAGGCCGAAAATACAATTAGCTCAGAGGTATAAATTATCTCTGTTTTTGGAGTGTTTCTGCTTAAACCATCCCTGCTTGAAATAAATGATAGGTCTATTTAAGAAAATGGGCAGTGGACTGCCCCAGAGTGAAAATCTTTGGGAAAGAATAAGGGTGACTAGCCATGTTTTCAGTATTTTATAGCCTGGTGTGTTATTTATCGTAGTTTAGAATCATGCATGGTCCTGTGGGTTACAAACTTTCAACTAATGAATTCTACTAACAAAATATTTCAATAATATATTTTAATAGGTTGTTTTTCCTTTCTTCCTTTGTTTTCTAGTGTGTCCATATGATATTAGTAGTTTGTTGGTGGGGGGGGTGTCATAAAAAAGGTATCTGTCAATCTTCATAAGTATTGAAACACGGTCATACTTCAGCATAGAGATACATTGGGAATCCTATTTTGTTCATCAGACTTGATTGTTTTTTTCAAAGCTGCAGTGGCAGCCCCAAAGATGTTTTCAGTTCAGCTTCTTTTCCTGGATCATGATTTTTGTGTACAAAACTTAAAGTTTGACGCACCTTAAGTTTTAAATTTAATCTAGTTCATAAAAAGTGTTTGGATTATAAATCAGAAGAAAGAAAAAAAATAAAACAATATGTCATAGAGGAAAGTTTATGATCTATGGGCCAGGAACTGATTTGCAGTATATTGTTTTTATTGTTTAAGTTTCACTGATCAGTATGAAGAGATGAACAAGAATAAAAGATGTTTTCATAATTAATGTAAAATTGAGATTAAAGTCATTGTGTGAATTTAAAGTTGTATAATCAGTACTTCACTTTCCCCAGCAAACAGCTGTTAAAATCTGATAAGCACACATATCAAATACACATAATTACTTCCACGATTTGGAAGTAAATAAAGGGGAAAGTGATAGACTGTAATGTACATTTACAAATGAGGTTGCAGTCATTGTATGAATTTGAAGTTGTATATTGGACTTTTATATTCTTTAGAAGAAGAGATGCTCAAAGTCTTCTGTCACTTGGCACTTAATGAACATGCAAGAAATTAGGATATATATTCGGGTTAGGAGTGGAAGTATACATTATAGTTTCTACTCAAAAATAGCATAAAATAATTGGAAAAAGAATTTTGAAATGCCATTCATGCTCTTGTAGTTATGATGACAAAATATTTCTAAATTGAGTTTTAAGCCTTGCAGGGAAAAATCTAATCATGGTATATGCTAATAGTGAAAGCAGAGACTAGTATGCATATTACTATTTATTTGGCTATAATAAGGGAGTTTCCCTTTTGAGACTGACCTCGAATATATAAACTAGTCATGAAATTCGGCTATAAGACGGGGGTTTTCCTGCTAAAACTGCAAAAAATCTGGGATCTAGATTTCTATGATTATTTTGCAGGGAAATCACCATCTTATAACTGAAGAAATGCTGTAATGCATTTTGCTTTTATTTAGGTGAATTGGTACACCTTTATATTTATCTACAAGGGGAAGCACAGCAGACTTCGTGTTTGCTTTCCTCTCTAAAACGGATTTGATCCCCATTGAGAAGGGTGCCAAAAGAGAAAACAGCAGAGTTGCTCCTCTGAAAAAAGTGGTTTCATGAAGCTTTCAATATTTTTGTTGGCTAAAAAGTGATAGAAATTGTTTCAGATAAACTTAAGAATCTCCTGACTTCAAGCAGTGTTAACCACTTCAACTTTAATCAATGTACCTTAATTATTAAAGCTGCTAAAAAATAAGGGTTTCCGCCTTCCAACCCAACACCAAAACTCTATAGTCCTTTTATAAGATGGATCTAGATTTTTAGATTGTTTTGGAGGGAGAAACCCTGTTGTATAGCAGAAATACACAAGACTGGTTTAGACATATGGGGTCTTTCTGGTGGGAAAGCCTCTTATCTTATAGCAGATAAATGAGCCGCGACACGTGAAAACCAACAAAGTGGTTGTGCGCCCAGCTCAGACTCTGATCATCCTGGGCATCCACCCGGTCCGACCAGACTCTTGGCTAAGCACTTAAAGGGTAGCTAAGGGTCTAAGCTACCTCCATGCGCATAGCGAAGACTCTGATCAGACTGGGCGGATGCCCAGGCTGATCAGAGTCTGCCCTGGGCACACAACCACATTGTTGGTTTTCTCATGTCGTGGCTCAAATGTGTTAGAAGTCAGAGGCAAGTCTAATCATTGCTCTTGGCATATATCAAGCGCTTTCCCATGTTTAATAAAATCTTACTTTTATAAAATGTTCATGTCATCTTCTGTTGGCTGGATTTATTGCTTTTACCTAATTGCAGCTTTGTAAACCAGCTTCTCCATGAGGGCAAAGTGTCTGTCTGGGCAAAGGCAAAATGATAGGACAAAAGTTAGGATTAAGTCTTTTGAAAAGGACATAAATCTGGTCATTTGATAAGGTGTTTTGACGTGTTAGATGAGGATAGTTTTTTTGTTTTATTCTTCTTTTCTTTCTGGAAGCTGGCTTACTTTGTTCTTATAGATCCAAAACTAAGTAAGTTTAGATCTACCTGAGTGTGTGCTTTGCTATTATTTTAAGGTTATTTTGAGAATCAGCAGTTATAAATGCATGCTTCATGAGTGAGAGAAGGCAATTGCTTTTTCTCTATGATCTTCACTTATATGATCTCCATTTATATCTTCACACACATACACTGTTGGGATTCAGAAGTATTAGCTTAATTAGAACTGGTTTAAATAAAGTCTGACAGTATATGCTTGTGTGGAGAAATATGAAAGGAAAAGCTCAAGCGCAAACTGAAATATTGCTGTAACCCTGTTGCACCCGGAACAGCCAAATCTCCATAGAGTTTATGGCCATTCTGAGTGCAATAGTGTTAGATTTAATGCTTTATATAAATCTTACGTTAAAATAATCTGTTTGCTCTATTTACAGTCTGGTCTCGTGGGAGAACTAGCCCATTTGTCAGTTGAGGGTTACCACAGTCCAACCATTTTGCTGAGTGACAGAGAGCGAAAACTGAACTGGGAGAAAGGCCAGATAGATTATCTAGGACAAGATTCTTTCGACAACATTCAGAAAAAACTAGATGAAACGTTAAATAAGCAAGAGGCACCTGCACCTTCCATATCAAGTCCATTTACACCCAAAGAAGTAGTGGCACCAGTTAAAACAGTAGCAGTTCCGGAACCTAAAACAGTAGCAGTTCCGGAACCTAAAACAGTTGCAGTTCCAGAACCTAAAACAGTTGCAGTTCCGGAACCTAAAACAGAAGCAAAAGCTGCACCTAAAGTAACTGCACCTCCTGTACAGAAACCTGTTGTTGCCCCAACCCCTACAGCAACTGTGGCTCCAACCCCTAAACCAACTATGGCAGCTGCTCCTACTCCAGCACCTGCTAAAACGGTAGCTCCAGCTCCTAAAGTTACAGCTCCTGCCCCTAAAGTAGCAGCTCCCGCACCTAAAGTGGAAGCAACTACTGCTAAAACAACTGCTACAGCCCCCGCTCCTAAAGTAACAGCCCCAGCTCCTAAAGTTACTGCTCCAGCCCCTAAAGCTACAGCTGCAGCCCCAGCCCCTAAAGTTGTAGCCCCAGCTCCTGCAGCTGCAGCCCCTAAAGCCACAGCTCCAGCCCCTAAAGTTGCAGCACCTGCCCCTAAAGTTGCAGCTCCTGCCCCTAAAACAACTGCAGCAGCAGCCCCTCCTAAAGCAGCAGGTGCTGCTGATCCTAAATCATCTGCAACAGCTCCTAAACCAACAGGTGCAGGCGATGCAAAATCAACTGCAGCCCCTACTTCCAAAGTATCTATTGGGGCGAAATTATTTGGAGCGAAAAAATAATGTGATATTGCCATAGTTTCAGGATCATAATCTTTAGACATTTTGGTGCTTAATACGAAGAATAATGTAGAACTTCAGATAATGAGATTCCTCACTAACTTTAATTAATCTTTATTTCTTTGTGGCACTGTGTTTCACCAGAATCATTTCCTGTTTCCAAAAAGAGAAAAATTCACAGTTGGGTAGAATTTTGATAAGCAGCTTAGCTGAAATGACTTTATAAGGAATCATGGTTTTTTTACATTCCAAAATGTTTAGCATGAGTTTTGGACATTAATTCCAACAGCATTAGGTGTAACTCCACTGTGATTGCTGAAAATTGTACTCTGAGCTGTAAGTTAGATGGCTTTTGAATGTAATCTATTGTAACTGATTTGTAGGTACATGTACAGTATGCCAGTTTGAATGAGACATAGCCAGAGAAACTTTTTGCCTCATTTGATACAGCATGCACATGGATGAATGTGAATTGTCATTTAAATTTATGTTGTGGTAGAAAGATAAGACTGAGATTACTGGTTTGTAAAGTTTCATTTTTACCATACATATTTTTGTTTAACAAATTCACATAAAAGTCGTTATTACCCTATTCCCAGTCGTTGGGAGTCATTATTGCCCTATTGCCAGTCGTTGGGAATGCTCTGTTCTTGTTAGGAACAGAAAATAAATGATGAAATCAGTTTCCAGTGGTAAATTGAAAACTGGAAGCACCGATAAGATCAGTATGTCATGCTTTTGAAATTTTCCTTTATTGATACTCCGCCTGGTAAATGGAGCTCAGCGCTCTAGATAAGAGGGAGTATTTGAAGATAATTAAGGATAATTTTTGTTATTTCTACATAAAAATATATATTGTGACCCCTCATCTGAACCGTCTCGACGAGACGGTTCAGATGAGGGGTCACACCGTATGGTTTCAATGAGAAATAAAAAAAATTATCCCTCAATTATCATCAAATACCCCTCTTATCTAGAGCTCTGGGAGCTAGTTCAAAACAAAATACCTTCCAGAAACTAAATAAATAGGCATCGATAAAAATACATGGTTAACATACGTGTTGCATTTGGTTCACTGATAGTAATCATTGTAGATCATCTAGTATACACTAGTCATTACGGGCTGTTATGCCTATGAAAATCAGATTAATATTGAAATTTACCCAACTGGGAATACTTTCTCCATTTGAAGAAAGAAGGAATAAAATGCCAAATAAATGTCTAACAGTAGTGTGCTTCCATAAACTTGAACTTTACCTGATTACTCACTAAAATTATATGTACTCCTTTTGCTCTCTTTTCCTCCAAAGAAAAATCAACAGTCTGCTTGTAACTAAAGTGGTATAACATGACTACTTGCTATTTTGTATGTAAGAAGAAGAATGGTTTATGTATTTAAAATGTATTTTCTCGAACAGAAGGCTGCATTTAGCCTATATTTAGCCTATTTGCATCTTAATGCTTATTTCCAAAAATCCAGTACATCTGATCATAAATTGAGTACCAGTATTATTTTTGCAAGCGAAATTGTGTGGATTGCCAGGGAAATTGTGTGGGAACACAAAAGAGAAGGTTCTAATGAGGTGTTATAATATGTTTTGGTGGAGAATAACTAAATTTTTAGATTTATCAGCAGTTATTTCCAACTCTGTACCGACTGGTCATTTCCTGTAGAAGCAAAGGCTTATTAAGTATAGGCTGTTTACAGACATCTTAAGATGCTGAGTCTCAGATAAACAACCTATAAACTCGAGGCTGTTTACATGACTGTGTCTTTTGAGGCTGAGTCTCCGATAATAACGCAACATTAAATGAATAATTGAAAGAATAAAAATAAAATACATGTACGAGGGTTGATCCAGAAGTAATGTCACTGCAGCTATAAAATCGTGTAGAATAAAGATAGAGCAACAAAATTTCGTATCCAGGTACCTTAACCTGTTTGCATTATGGTCTGAAAATGTCATAAAAATTCAATGCACAGTAAGCGAGATATGGAGATATACAGAAGGCATCGTAACGAAACGCGCCGCACGTCAATGACGTAGTTGACGCACCAGATGAAGTTTCGAGATTGTGTCATGTCCAAAGTAGCATATTCGTCGTTCCAGCAAAACCCTAATGTCTGTTCACCCATGTTTATCTCATCCTTTGATATTACTTGAACATCCCCGCAGCTCGAGTTTTAGAATTTACACAATATTCGAATTGCAGAACATCGATCTTCATATATGGGATCAGAACAAGAGTGACGTTATTGTCTGACATTGTACATAAAGGTCTTCCGGTTTTCGAACTATCCTCTAGTGACTCATCTGCACCCTTATTGCGCTGATTGAACTTTTACACAAGCCTCATGATAGCTGTTATATCACCACATGTCTAACTAAACAGTTCAAGAGTCTCTGATGGTGATATTCCAAATTTGACTCAAAACTGCATATATATCAGCTGACGCGTTTGTCAGAAATAAACATTTTTACTCTCGGCAGTCGCAAGCATTAGCACTAGCTAGCGAACTTCAAACTGCAGTGATGATATTTAAATTTCAGCAATACGCGGCAGAAATATATTTCGTCGTCATATCAAATTTTCATCTGATTTGGCGTGTTAGTTTGATTTTGATTAGCCATTGCCTTTGAAACTTATGTTCCTGTAATTAACGTTATTCTAACGTGCGGCGCGATGGCGTCGGTGGCATACTTTGAACGTCTTTATGTTTGAAATGGAAAAAGATTTCAACTTTACATTTATTCTGTAAATCAGAACTGAATTACAGTGTAGCTTGATATAATTTTTATAATAACGCTACGACGAATAAGTGCGCAATGGACACAGTGACATTACTTCTTGATCAACCCTTGTATGTACCAGATGTGCAACTGCAGTTACAATGTGCTCAATATAGGCAGCCTGTGTTTGAGAAAAACATTTGAATAGGATACAGTTCGCCTGTGTGTAAGCTGAGAACACTTTTTTTTCTGCAAAATATCAACTGGGAGTAAGTTATTTCTGTAGTCCTAATGTAATTTTATAGCATGCATCAATTTTGATAGCCAATGTATAAAATCTCACTGACACAAGGTACCTGTACCTAATTTGAGGATAGTACGTGTGTGTACTGGTGAAAAATTCCAAGAAAGTTGGTAAAATATTTAAGGATATTGCTGAGATAATTTTGTATTGCTGTATAAAAAAGTGGGGTCACCCGTATAATTAGGGACTTCAGCAATTTTCTTAAGGGAATTACTAGAGCATGTCATAGAAGAGAACCAACATAAATAACATTGAGATAATCATTAAATGTTCCTTCTATCCAGCAAGATCTATGTTAATGGCTTTTCTTTTCTGGAGTTCTGGACCCGGTTATTCAGCGTACCAGTATCCTTACATGATGTGTACATCCTCTTAGAGAAAAATAACCTAAAATTTATGCCTTACTGATAATCAGACCAGATGTTTTCGCCATCCCCTAATTATCTGGACACTGCAGGTATCAGCTAAACATGCTCTGTGAACTACTTTTGCCATTGGCTCTGGTTCTCGGTTAATAATACAGGTAATTCAAGCATATAGTATTTTATCAGCGGTGCTACTGAAACCTGATTCACGGTATTAGTGCGCTGAATAAAGAACGCTCTCATAAAATACTCTAGAAAATCGCATATCCAATGATAAAGTTTTGTCTACTTTTATTCTAAATACAGTCAGTGTGTTTAAAGACATATTTTTGAAGTATCACACGAAAATAAGTTTGCAATACAACTGGAACTATTTTTTTATAAACACTGTAAAATAGGGAATACTGTTTCGCTGGTTCCCATGCCATTACAAAATTGTTATATTACAAAACGCTTAAATTTTAACGTAGAAATCCGTTCAAAACGCCTAAACAACATAACTTTTAACAAGGATTTCGATTTTCTAGTTTATATCAAGATTAGGATGCGGGATATTTATGTTTTACTTTTAACTAGAGAAAATCGGTTTACAGCGTAATCTTCACCACCTGGGGCACTGCTGCGAAGTTGCATAATTCTGTATCATTTATTGGTATACTGGAGGATTATACGACCAGTTTCATTAGAAACACATGTGAAATCGATACCCCGAGTAACCCTAGTTTATATAGCAGTAAGTCGGGTCGGTCGGGGTCAATTCTCGAAGAGCATGTACACGGCATGGCTTAAGTTAGTTAGTAGTCAAATGTTTGTCAAGTACAGATGTAATAAAGTGTGCTTTTAATTTTTGCTGAACAAAAAAAAAAAAAAAAACGTGAATATGGCAGTTTATGTAAAATATGTTTGAAAATTTAACATCTCGTTAATGAGCTAAATCATTGTTTTTGAATAACTGGGCCCTGATGTCAAGTTTCGAAGCATTTTATTCAACTTTTTCTAATTTGAAAAATTGATGTTAGTGACGTTAAGCTTGGCTGGCCATAGATCTTTGTAAATATTGTTACAAAAATGCTGTTGGGTATATTGTTAAGTATATGTTGATGATGTTTCATAAAAAAGAAACTGTTATGATGTTACCCGGAAACTGTTATTTCTAGCATTACCTCAAATGTACCTGATTTTGGTCTACATCATTTTCATAGGTAAAGTATTTTATGGTATTATAAGTATTATAAAATTTCACAAACAAAACATTCTACTGTTTAGTATTAATGAGTTAAATAAGTGTTATTAACCTATTTATAAATGTTAAAAGGTTCTTAAGTAAATAAGCAGAAAGTTTGTTGAATTTGTTTGGTAAGTTTGAGGGGCATTTTAATTCTTTTCAAATTGAAAAAAAATGTTTTAAAGGCGGGAGCTTTTGTTAAAGGACTTTTATTATAATTACAAATATGTGTATTACTGTTTCTTTCTTGTACATTTTTCTGTCAGATATTCTTGACACCAAATAAATATGAGCTTTACTGTTAGTAATTCTACGCAAGTAATTTTAGCCAGGTATGAGAAAAAAAAAATGGTAGCAGCAAAAGCTCAGGCAGTATCTCAAATATCTTGCCCCGAGGTTATAAAACTTTTTTCATGCTGAAATGGGCTGGACTGCGTTGCGCAATCGGTAGGGCACCTGACTGATAAGTCAGAGGTTCTGGGTTCGATACCTGGTCTGGCCACATACTTGCGTTTCTCCTTCTGCTGATTCAAGAAGGGCAGTTGTCAGTTACTGGCGGAAGTATGTGCACCTAAGACTGCTTAACCGCTTAGGAGGTATAAGCTTGCCCAGGAATAGTGTGGTTAGGTTAACTGACCGTCTGACATGACCTTAGCTGTTTGCCTTGACGTTAAAGCTGCAAATTCTGTAACTTTTGATCTTTTGTTTTTAGAATTAATGTTTCTAATTTTCAAGAACACAGTAATATAGCTAAAATTCGGGTATACATTTCACCAGATTCGTAAACCTTAACAAATTATCACTGTCAAAACAACAGCATTTATGTTAAAAATCAACTGTCTAGAATTTATGGAGGGATGTTGTCTCGCCTGCGAAGCAGAGGCGAGACATAGGTATTGCTTTTCCGGTGTCGGCGGCGGCGTAAACTTTCATCGGGTTTTTGCGTTTAGGTCAGTTTTAAACTTGATTCATGCATACATCTGGAAGAGTAGATCTCAAAGCCATCATCAATACTGAGTCTTGACCTACATTTTACGGTTGACTGACTTTGCAATTTTTCATCCGGTTTTTGCGTTTAGGTAATTTTCTCAGGAACTATAATGGCTAGAGCCATGAAACTTGGTTCATGCATACATCTGAAAGAGTAGAGCTCAAAGTCATCATCAATACTGAGTCTTGACCTACATTTTACGGTTGACTGACTTTGCAATTTTTCATCAGGTTTTTGCGTTTAGGTCATTTTCTCAGGAACTATAAGGGCTAGAGCCATGAAACTTGGTTCATGCATACATCTGGAAGAGTAGATCTCAAATCCATCATCAATATTGAGTCTTGACCTACATTTTATGGTTGACTGACTTTGCAATTTTTCGTCTAGTTTTCGCATTTAGGTCTGTTTCTCAAAAACTATAAGGGCTAGAGCCATGGAACTTGGGTCATGCCTTCATCTGGAAGAGAAGAGCTCAAAGTCATCATCAGTATTGAATTTTTACCAACATTTTAAGGTTGACTGACTTTGCAATTTTTTGTCAAGTTTTCACGGTTAGGTCTGTTTCTCAGAAACCAGGGCTAGAGCCAAGAAACTTGGTTCATGCATACATCTTTGTTGATTTAGCTCTGTTTTGTGACAAAGCGCTAGCAGGCGAGACACCACATTCCGCGGAATTCTTGCTATAAAGATTATTCACTTTCCATGCAGTTTTCAGCTGTAGTAAACAGATTTATTGTGGGAGCATATTACTTAATTCTACTTTTACAAATGATTTAAAAACAAAATAAAAAAAAATCGGAAAATGGTCATAATTGCAGACTTAGTCACTTTAAAGGTAGGTTCCTGTGCTAGCGATGTCAATTATGTCCACAAAATAATTTCATCTTTTTCTGAGCAGTATTGAATTCTCTTATTTTTCTGAATTTGTTGCTACTGAGAAACTCGTCAGATGTTGAAGAAAATAGTCGTTTTCCCTTTTGGTTTATTTTCTTATGTTGGAATTCCAGTTCTAAAAATAATTATGTTTATTACGTCTATTAGTGTGCAATTTCTGATGCCATTCTCCAAAGGTCAATTTTCCCTTGACATGAGCTCTCCTAGAGGTCCTGGCATGGCGGATGGGTTAAAAGTATCCCAAAATGCAATGCAGCATGACATCAGCTGCGTTATCTATTTTCGCGCTAAAAATAACGCTAACTGGTGTGCAAAGCAGAGTTAGGAAATCCCTTGCAAAACAACTTTTCTAATATATTTTTGATTTACACTTTTTAGTGAAACTTCTTAATTCCCTTTTATAAGTGCTTTCCAACAACTTGGATGAAAGTTCATCAAAATTATGATGCATTCCAAAGTACAGGAACCTACCTTTAAGCATCAAATCAAATCAAAATCATGCTGAACTCAGCTGAGCATGAAATTCCACCTGCTAATAAATAGCAAATTACTGATTAGTACAGTTGTTTTCTTGCTCAGTTTAGCTGAGTATGAAATTTTCTCAGCTTATGAATATGAAAATGCCAACATTAGTTGGCATTTTCATACTTAGCAGCAGAGAAAATTTGTTAGCATTTACATATTTATCAGCAGAGAAAATTTCTTGCTCAGCTGAGTTGAGCATGAAAAAAGTTTTATAACCCCTGGGCCTGGTTGCTGTGTAAGAATGGTGGATTGTTTATTATACCTGGTAAATGGGCAATTTCATTCCCACCAGAAAATTTTATGTCTTGTATTGGAATAAAGATGGTGTCAGAGTAAATTGAAATTGCTTGCGCATTCTATTTTTTGTGACAGCTTAAACTCAATTTATACTTACTGGTAGACACGGTAGACATCATGGTACCTTTTAGCTGAAATTATAAAAATTCAGTTGTTTTAAATCAGTCTGTTGTCAGTTTCATGAGTGATGATTTTCATTCAAAGATACCTCTTTCTTCATTAGCCGGGCCGGGTAGCGCAATCGGTAGGGCACCTGACTCGTAAGTCAGAGGTCCTGGGTTTGAATCCCGGTCCGGCCACATACTTTCGTTTCTCCTTCCGCTGATTCAAGAAGGGCAGTTGTCAGTTACTGGCGAAAGTATGTGCACTTAGTACTGGTTAACCGCTTAGGAGGTCTAAGCCTGCCCAGGAATAGTGTGGTTAGGTTAACTGACCGTCCCGACATGACCTTAGTTGTTTACTGTGGACGTTAAGCATCAAATCAATCAACCAACCAACCAACTTTCTTCATTAAGACTTAACCTAGCATTTGAATACTCACATTTAGTTCTTGCTTTATAAAAAGGCAGCTTTGAAAATTTGTTTTTTTAATAGAGAGAGATGTGAGAACATGTTATGACAGCGTGTACTTAGTGGGACGCAGTGACAGCATGCAAGAGATATGCACAACATTCTGTGGAATTTAATCAATTCTGTATACTGTTGGTATGAAAAATTGTTTTTTTTGTACATATATAAATAAATTGTATGCTAGACATACCATACAGAAGTGTGGCCAACTAAGGTTCCACATTGACGTTAGAAACGCATTTCCACAGAGCTTGAAATCCAGGCCTTAGTTTAGTGTTGTCTTATTTTGGGGCGAAAGACAGCAGAAAATTTGAGGCAGATATTGTTTTCCAAAAAGTGGAATAGATTCCACAGCAAATGTTTAAGGTGCATGGGTACACCTCCATTTTTACTAAAGGGAACAACTTTAGAAACAATTTTGACTTCTGTTTGTTTTTGTTTCCTGGATTACTGGCCCCGAGGTTATAAAACATTTTTCATGCTCAACTCAGCTGAGCACGAAATTTTCTCTGCTGATAAATATGAAAATGCCAACTAATGTTGGCATTTTCATATTCATAAGCAGAGAAAATTTCATACCCAGCTAAACTGAGCAAGAAAACAGCTGTACTTATCAGTAATTTGCTATTTATTAGCAGATAAAATTTCATGCTCAGCTGAGTTGAGCATGAAAAAAGTTTTATAACCTCGGGGCCAGATTCCATGTAGAATGGGGGTCTTTCTTAAAAAAATTTGCTCCTAGATGATTGAGGAGCAAATTCAATGATTAATCTTTTAGGAGTTGACTCCCATTGATGAGGGAGGCAAAGCTGATAATGGCACAGCTTCTTCATATTAAAATGTATCTGTTCACCTTAATGGTGTAGGAAGAACAAAAACAAGACTTGCACTTAAATTTTCGGCTTATCTGGAGTGCAGGGCCTGGTTGTTCAAAGCATCTTTAGCTTAATGTAGTCATTAGTCAAGGATTTGTTCATTCTTACAGTACTCGTAAATTCGAATGGGGTATAATTTTTTGCTGATGAATTTGTGAGGAGCTGCAAAAGCTCCTCACATTTTTCCAGTAAAAAAATGGCAGTGTTGTTACGTATAATACATCAGAACATTTAACATCTCCATAGCTAATGATGTCATTTGTTTTGAACAAATGGGCCCTGGTTTTGAGCATACCGTATTCGACCTAATTAGCGCACATGCCCCTATAAGCGCACATCATGGTAATTGATGAGGCATATGGCTATAAGCGCATATAGGTTTACTGGTTTGTCCCTTTTCTGCTGATTCACAAGAGCTGAAAGCGCACATATGTTTACTAGTTTGTCCTTTTTCTGCTGATTCACAAGAGCTGACAAATGCTACAGAATCTTTCATTTTTCATTATAAAGTTTCTCTATCTTTCTTTGACCATAAGCAGCTTTTCTCTTATGATTAACTTTTAAATTTGTTTCCTGAGTCAATACATAATAATTCAATGAAATGTATGCTTATAAGCTACTACAAGTATTTGCCACCATTTTGAAAAAGTTAAACGCACAGGGCGCTAAAAGGGTCGATTACGGTAATATTGAAATACTAGATTTTGCTTTGTGTATTTGAAACTGTAGGTAGAACTGTTTTTTCAGTACTCAGTTTCAGTGCTTCCTGTATAGTTTCAACTTGTACCATATTTCTTTGCTTATAAGACAGGGTTTTCCCCCTTCCAAAGTTTCCGAAAATCTAGATCCATCTTACAAGGGTTTTCCCTTTCAAAGCAATCTCAAAAATCTAGATCAACATGTACCATATTTCTTTGCTTATAAGACAGGGTTTTCCCCCTTCCAAAGTTTCCGAAAATCTCATCTTACAAGGGTTTTCCCTTTCAAAGCAATCTCAAAAATCTAGATCCATCTTATAAGATGGATCTAGATTTTTGGGATTGTTTTAGACGGGAAACCCCATCTCAAAGCAAAATTGCACAAGACTGAATTAGTTATTTGGGAGAGTCTAGAGATTTATTGCTATTGGTAATTGCTTATATTTTAGCATAGGGGTAGGGCTACAAGGTTAAATACGGTACTTGTGGCTCTGTGCCCATCACAGCTGTTTACAGTACATCCATTATGTTATGCGTGTGTATTGTTTACAGTTGATTGCAGTGTTTGTAGGAAATTATTTAAGCTGTCTCATGGGAAAACATGCCTGGGCATATGCAAACTGTACGCACCTGTGTGTAACTGGTCACCACAGATGAAAAATCAGCTCAGTGGATGCTAAGCATGTTAAAGTAGGAAAAACAACCAATATATACTAAGCAAAAATAAAAACTTGACAGTCGCCATTTTTCATCCTGTGGTAGTCAGGAAAAGGTGAGACATGAAATTTATTTTAATTTAAGAAAAAGTAATCATTTTGTGATATCATAGTCACATCAAATTCAAGATTCCTCAGAGACAGCAATATAGAGGCTATTATAAACGTCAAGAGGGTACTAAAATTGTAAAGTCAGCTTAAATGATAACAATTCTGTTGACAATGCCTTTCCATTATTAAACCCAACATGTTTGGACTCATAAGCTAAATTATGCCAATGCACGGTCGACTAGGAGGCAGTGAGGACCAGACGAAAACCCTCAGTCTACACCATTATGAAGACAGAAATTCAGTTTCAATGGAATTTCCATTACACAATAAAATCTTTATGGCTGTTTAACAAATGGCTTTCAAATAAATTTAGTAATAAAGACATTGAGTTTGCAAGACAATCCAACAAATGTCGAAGACAATAATAAAAAAGATGCACTGGTATAGAAACTACGGCATCTCAAAAATCTCTATACGTTTAATTCAAAGGGAGATAATCTGAAAGTTCTGAACCATAAAACGTTATTTACAGGTTGTGATTACAATTAACATAAGCGTTTAAAGTGTACTAGAACTACTGTTTATTGCATACAAGAAAACTTTCTTCTGCGCATGCGCAAATTCACGTTCTGGTCTGAACTATTAAAATAGGAATAAGTGAGATAATTCTGGATAGGACAAAAATAAACAAACAGTTTTTCACGATTTAAGTAATCAGACGTCTGTTGAATGCGAAAACATCCAATTATACATTATATACTTGCTAGGTTGGCCGGAATTAAGAAGCAAAAACCGTCAAGTTTTTATTTTTGTTCAGTATATTATACAAATTTATCTTCCAGGGAGCAAACTCTTTCCTTTAATAGTGTTCCCTGTGAAATGGAAGACATTTTTCTTCAGAAAATTAGGAATTACCTCCCATAGAAGTGCAGTCTACTCTCAATATTGTAAAGTGGATGTTCAGTTCAAACTACTGATATCTCAAAGTAAATTGTCTGGTGCTTATAAATTTACTTTGAGATACCAGTAGTTTGAGATAAAGGTGTTGAAATGTAAAGTAGGAAATGTGTTCAAACTATATTCTTTGATATAGGAGGGTACTTGGAGATAGCTGTGTTTGAGATAACAAGAGTCTGCTGTATTCTCTTTCTTTCTTTCGAATGAGAAGGGAGACAAAACATAACCAGAGTACTGATCTCCCTTCGAGGTCTGTAAAACGGCAGAAAAACCTTCAGGCAGGTTTTCTTACGAGACAGCATATTTATGGTTGAAAACTGTGTATTTGGAAAGATCTTATTATATCATGCCTGGTGAACCCACAAATTCATTCCTACATGGATATTAAAAGATGAAAGCATCTGCAAATACATGCAGTTTGCCAAAATATGACAGTGCTTTCGGCTCGTACGTATCTGAAGCATATTTGTGCTTTAATTCTTGAAGTGTAAAGAACTGGTGAAGTTAATTGTCACAAAATTCCTGAAAGTGGCCAAACCGAAATTTCGGTTTGGCCACTTTCAGCAGTTTTGTGAAAATTTCAGTTGTTTATCTGTTACAAAGGCTAAAGTTTCATACTTATATATATCTTTACATCATATTGAATAGCATGGTTTTATTTTGGCTACAAGGTTTAATTTTTAATTTACAAGTAGGAGTGGAATTACCAAGCATGCTATATGACAAGATAGGGGTTAGAAGACTGTAGTGTTGTTTGTACCAAATAGTATAATAGGAGCTTATTGGCTATTATAGGGCCATAGCAGATTGGGTCATTTTATATAATCAGTTCCATCTAATGCAATTGGAGGCAAATGCCGTATTGGGTTGTAATTATATTTGGGATTTTAAATGTATATAAATGCATACCTCTTTAGGTGCCTGTCATTATTTTACTGTTTGTCTTCGAAGTGCTGAAAAACAAAAATTTTGGAGGTTAGAATTTTGAATATTTTTCTCACCTTTACAGGATTTTGTGGAGAAATCTCAAAATTTTATCCCTGAAAGTTTTGCAGTCAGTAACTCTAACCTATATCCTCTTTGTAAATCCATATATCCAGTAGATTAGAAATGAAGTACAGTATTTATTCGGCTATAAGATAGGGTTTCTTTCCAAATGTAACCCAAATAATGTATATCAGGGCCCGGTTGTAATAAGCATCGTTAGCTTAATGAAGCCATTGGTGGAGGATTTATGGGCAAAAAATGGCAGACTTTTTTGCAAGCAATAGGTTGGAAAATTTAACATCTTGTTAACTAACGAGGTCATCAGTTTTGAACAACTGGGCCCAGTCGTATGTAATTATGTATCAGATGGGTTTGTCTTCTACCAATCCCAAAGATCTAGGTAAGATAGATCTAGACTTTTGGGATTGTTTTTGGCGGGAAAAATCTCCTTCTTATAGCTGAATAGATATGGTACTCTGTGTGCAATTTTAAAAGCATTAAAAGTGCTCTGTTTTGTGAGTTTTGCCATAATAATTTAGTTGGTGCATTTTGAATATTAAATATTTTCTTACCAATTAATGGTTGCTGGATTTACACATGATGTTGGAGGGAAGATCAAGAAAAACTAAATCAAGATGTCAAAATGTTTTAATATTCCTTTCTGCCTGACAACACATTTGTATCACAAAATCATGAACAAATTTGAAAGAGTTTTGCTTGGCTAGTATGTCTCTTGTAAATGAATCAAATATGAGCCGCGACACGAGAAAACCAACAAAGTGGTGGTGCGTCCAGCCCAGACTCAGATCAGCCTGGGCATCCGCCCAGTCTGATCAGAGTCTTCGCTGTCCGCATGGAGGAAGCTTAGACCCTTAGCTAACCTTTAAGCGCTTGGCCAAGAGTCTGATTAGACTGGGCGAATGCCCAAGCTGATCTGAGTCTGCGCTGGGTGTACAACCACTGTTGGTTTTCTCGTGTCGCGGCTCAATTTATGTACTCCTGTTCCATCCTTATTTATTCGGTCTGTAGCATCTAATGACAGTCTTGTTACAGATTACAGAACTGTGATGAGCAGATAGCCATAGGAACAATTTTACTTCAGTCTTTGGACGGCATATTCCATTATAATGTTTTTATCAAAATACCATACCTAAGAGAGATCCAAATATGTCAAACTTGATGGTGAAAAATGCTTGGCTCGTGTACGGGTACACTTCTTACTTGTTCTGCCATTTTAACTCTTTTGAGACTGGAAATCCATTTTGGGGACAATGGCAGACAGTGCAGATCAAGTTCAGATGCTGCAGAAAACGGTGTCTGATCAGGCTCTCCACTGTTTTCTTCCAAAACTCAATAAAAGTGAAAACATCTACCAAAACCCCCTAAAATAGAAATAGAGTCATCTAAATGTTAAAGGCAGGAGTGGACTATAAAAGGCAAAATTTGCTACCTATTCTCAGTTTTCCAATAGCCACCAAAGGGTAAACATCTATAGTAGTTCCTGTAGATTTATCTCTAATTTGATTGGCTGTTGATTTGCTGAGGTATTTACCTGTGAAAGTATTGGCAGCTCTTATTGGCTAAAACAGGACAGTGGTCTAATTTGCACAGTAGCTAAGCCACGCCCTCTATTCCTCATACAGGTAGCTAATCCTCTACAGGGGGGTTCAGAAATCCTGCCTTTAAGGATTACCAAGTCCACTGGACAACAAAGGGTTAACAGAGCAGAACAACTTGAGTGACCCTCTCTTAGCTTCCCGAGTAGATGAAGTCCTTCCAAATAAGGTCTACTCTAAAATGGCAGAAAAGTATGGAGGTGCGCAAATTTACCATAAGTGTTTGAAAATATAGGGAAACAATATGGTATATGAAGTACAGTAGAACTTTAATGGCTCGAACCCTGATGGCTCATTAACCTGCCTGACAAGGACTTGTTCCTAAGTCCCTAAAGGTCAGTTTACATAGAAACTAACCCTGGATAGCTAGAACTACCTTTGGTTGGGTCCCAAGCCTGTTCGAGCCATTGAAGTTCTAATGTATATAGGAATAAAATATGGTATGTAAAGTATCTAATATTTCACCACTCAGGTCGTGGCTTAATGGAGCTCCTGTGAATTTATATATTGAGCCAAAGAAATGTATAGTGCCATGTTTAAGCTAAAAATGCACATTGTTATATGTTTTTGTTTGTTAGGGAATGACAGTTTTGGTGCGAGGTTAGAAATTAGCAAGGTTTGTTTTCTTAGTAATATAAGGCTGAGCTTTTCTCTCTGCTTGGTATTTAAGGAAAATCTTAGAAAAACAGATCAAGAATAGCAAGGAATATTACAGGTCACCACTTCTGAAGATCAATTTAGATATGCAGGACAAAATCAACACTATGATCTCAAATCGCTTCATAAAAAGTAAAAAGAAATTAACTTGGTTTAATTTGATGATAAGAGAAAAGCGAAAAAGTCACCAGAAACCCCTTAAACTACAAATAGACTTACCCAGTTGATAAGGATGGACAAGACCGCTGGTCAAAAAAGGGTTAAGCAAGCACCCAGGAGAATGGCAAACATTAATAGCATTTTTCGATATTTCCACTGCCCTGCTTCATGATTTCTACAGCATAGATATAGGCATGTGAAGCATGCATATTGTCAGATTTTATGAAAACAAACCTTGCAAGTTACAGTATCAGACAGATAAATGGTAACGTATGATTGTTAGTGTAATTTATGGAAGTTTAGGTACATGTTACTTGTTCAAGTAGAACAAAGCAAATTCTGTGGATTGTTAATTATATATATCAATCAGTATTTTCACGTAAAACTATAAAGTACTAAACTTAATAAAGTTGTTATAAAGGTATGTTTTGTTGCTGATGATTTGGTGGGTGAAGCCTTAAAGTGTTAACACAGCAGATGACAGATCTTGTGCACGGTCTTCCAGTCTGCTTGAATAAGTTCTGCTGGCATATTATTAACTACAGCCGCAGGGAACTTAATGCTTCAATATGGCGGAAACTACAGATAGCGACTTACGGGTTTACCCGAGAGCTTACCTGTTCAAATAATGTCGAGTGTTATATGCAATTACATAGGAATAAAATGTAAAAATGTGAAATTAAATACATATATGATATAACGACAATTTTTTATAAGTTATGATCTTAAACTTCAGTCTTTGTCCGTTAATATGGTATAAAAATATACAAATTAACTTCATGTTTTGATTCTTCCATCGGCTTTTGAAGGTTGAAGCCTCAATCACATGGAATTATATAATAATGTCGAAAGTGCCTAAGAAGCTATGTTCTGCCTAAAATTTGAAAATGATCGGATTTTCTATAAAACTTTTAAAAGTTATCACCACTGAGAGATGTTGATGTAATTCATTATAGAATAAGTATATTATAAGTTTCTTCCATACAAAAAGTCGCGTTTCGAAACAACCTCGCTCATAATAGTTTCAAATAGTTTAAGTCCTAATCCGCCTATATTGCTCAAAGGCTTACACCACTTCATTTCTTGGTATTCGTGTTTTGTTTATGTATTTATATTGAAATTTATTTGAGTGTGATGGGGCGTATTTATCGAAATATGTTTGTGTATCCCAGGGTAGATTCTTAGAATCCACAAAATTGTATTATTGACTGACAGATTTGCTCATTCATAATCAGGAGACACTAAGATACATACACCGTATTGCTCTCTTAAGATATTAGTCTATATTACTGTCGAAAAAAATGTTTATTGTAAGAAACTAAATCATGGTGAAGATTTTCTCGTAACCGTGGTAGTGTAAGGATTAATCGCTATGGAAAAAAATTGCTATGAAACATTTTTCTTGCAAGGCTATAAAAGATTTTTTATCCTTAACTTTATTTGTAATATTTCTGTTCAAAATGAAAGTTTGTCACTTTAATTTATGCCTGTTTTAAGTGATGCTAGAAAGGAATATTGAAAGATATTTTTGTGCTATTTTCTGTTTTTCTGCTAATATGAGTACTTACGATAATTAATCTGTGCAGCTGCGCAAACTTACGAGCCTCTGATATGTGCAAACTGATAAGACCGAACAGTTTCTCATCAGTTTGTGCAAGCTGATCGGAATTTGATGACAATATACAGTACAATTAACAAGTTGATTACAAGAGAATTAATCGATTGTCGATCATAAGACCCGATATTATCTCTTAACTGTTTTCGTAATTGTCAAAAGTTTGTTATAAAGTCATCTTGATATGAACAAAAATAAATGCAAAAAATATAAAGCTGCAATATTCAATTTATGGAATTAGTTATATATGCAAACTGACTCAGACCAGCTTATGCACTTGCGAAACACTGGTCTGAGGTTATGAACAGTTAATAATTTGTCAATTTCAGTTTAATTTGAGTTTGTACATAACCTAACCCATGTTTCTGCACAAACCAAACTGATCAGAATTTCTGATGAAAATATTTTGAACATATGTTATCAAATCAGGCTGTGACTGTTCGAAAAAACATTTAAAATTGACAAGCTGTTCTTGTGTGGTAGTTAGTTTAGTTTAAGCATATTTTATTTCTCTTTTTCATAACAAAAATGTATTACGACATACAAAATATACTTGGATTGGAACGAAAGCAACTTGCTTATTTGGTTCTTCTCCTAAGGGTTACTTGTGTGGTAATTAAATTGATTGAATTAAAAACAGTAAGAAATACGGAAAGAACAACTGAAAGCTACAAAGCAGTTGTCAGCAATCCGGCCAAGGCCAAGTCACTTTCTTTTCTGGTCAATGTTCATAATTTTCCTCATATGAGCCGCGATAAGATAAAACGAAAAATAGTGGAATGTGTGCCCAGCGAAGACGCAGATCAGCCTGGACAGCTATCCGGTCGGTGCAGAATCTGTGCTATGCGTTTAAAGGATAGTAAAGACTATAAGCTACCTCCATGCCGATAGCGAAGCCTCTGATCAGATCAGGCGGATGCCCAGGCTGATCTGAGACTTTGCTGGGCGTACGTGACTACGTGCACCTCAACTGAGTAGGCGCTGCCGGTCGCAAGGTGTGAAAACACACCCGCTTGTCAAAATAATGCAATTTCAAAATTAACACCTGCTAACGGAAATGAAGGTCAGAAATGAATATTTAATCCGAATGTCATTCTTATGATTATTTTTGTATAAAACAGTAATTTGAGCCGTGTCGCAACAAAATCAACGCAGTGCCATACGCCCTGCCAAGACTCAGATCAGACTTGGCAGCCGCCCAGACTAATCAGAATCTTCGCTTTGCGCTTACAGAACAGGCAATGGTCTACGCTGCCTCTATGCGAACAGCGAAGACCCAGGTCAGATGGGCGAATGCACACGCTATTCTGAGTGTTCGCAGGGCGCGCATGCCAATTTGTTTGTTTTTGTCGTGGTACGGCTCATATGTTTATTAGCTCACCTGAGCCTTTAGGCTCATAGGTGGGCTTATAGTATAGCCAGGCGTCCGTCGTCCATCGTCAACGTTTTCAAACATCTTCTCCTCTGAAACCACTGGGCCGATTGAAGCCATATTTCATATGGAGCCTACCTAGATCAGGGGAACGAAAGTTTGTTCCGGGTATCTAGGTCACATGACCAAGATGGCCACCACGACCATATATGGTAAAAACCCTTCAAAAATCTTCTTCTCCAGAACCAAAAGGCCTATGACCTTGAAACTTGGTATGTAGCATCGGGCATGTGAGCCCATCATAGTTTGTACAAATGATGACCTTGCCGTGACCTTGACCTAATTTATGACACGGTCAACTTTGATACGTTAGGCTTTTATATGGGAAAACGCTTAAACAGTGGATTTCTCAGAAAGTATTTAAGTCTAAGGTACAATACTTGGTATACATGGTCAACCAAATGAGCAAATGAACCTATTATGTCACCAAAGGTCAAGGTCATTCTGTCGGTCCATCCGTCGTCAAAATTTTCAAACATCTCCTCTGAAACCACTGGGTCGATTGAAGCCAAATTTCATTTGGAGTCTCAGTGGGCTGGGGGAACGAAAGTTTATACCCAGGGTCTGGGTCACATGACCAAGATGGCCGCCACGACCATATATGGTAAAAACCCTTCAAAAATCTTCTCCAGAACCAAAAGGCCTATGACCTTGAAGCCGGGCCCGGTAGCGCAATCGGTAGGGCACCTGACTCGTAAGTCAGAGGTCCTGGGTTCGAATCCCGGTCTGGCCACATACTTTCGTTTCTCCTTCCGCTGATTCAAGAAGGGTAGTTGTCAGTTACTGGCGAAAGTATGTGCACTTAGTACTGGTTAACCGCTTAGGAGGTCTAAGCCTGCCCAGGAATAGTGTGGTTAGATTAACTGACCGTCCCGACATGACCTTAGTTGTTTACCGTGGACGTTAAGCATCAAATCAACCAACCAACCTATGACCTTGAAACTTGATATGTAGCATCGGGCATTCGGGCCCATCATAGTTTGTACAAATGATGACCATACGGTGACCTTGACCTAATTTACCATATGGTCAACTTCGGTACCTTAGGCTTTTATATGGGAAAACGCTTAAACAGTGGATTTCTCAGAAAATATTTACGTCTAAGGTACAATATTTGGTATATATGATCAACAAAATGAACAGCTGAAGATATTATGTCACTTAAGGTCAAGGTCATTCTGTCAGCCCGTCCGTCGTCAAGATCTTCAAACATCTTCTCCTCTGAAACCAAAGGGCCGATTGAAGTCAAATTTCATATGAAGCCTACCTAGGATGGAGGAACAAAAGATTGTTATGGGTATCCGGGTCACATGACCAAGATGGCCGCCACGCTCATATATGGTAAAAACCCTTAAAAAATCTCCCTAATCAAAAGGCCTATGACCTTGAAACTTGGTATGTAGCATCAGGCATTTAGGCCCATCATTGTGACCGTGTGGTGACCTTGAAGTAAGTTCTGACACGGTCTATTTCGGTACCTTAGGCTTTTATATGGGAAAACGCCTAAACAGTGGATTTCTCAGAAACTATTTAAGTCTAAAGTACAATATTTGGTATATATGGTCAACTAAATGAACAGCTGAAGATATTATGTCACTTAAGGTCAAGGTCATTCTGTCAGCCCGTCCGTCGTCAAGATTTTCAAACATCTTCTCCTCTGAAACCACTGGGCTGATTGAAGTCAAATTTGATATGGAGCCTACCTAAGTTGGGGGAACGAAAGTTTATATGGGGTATCCGGGTCACATGACCAAGATGGCCGCCACGCTCATATATGGTAAAAAACCCATCAAAAATCTTCTCCAGAACCAAAAAGCCTGTGACCTTGAAACTTGGTATGTAGCATCAGGCATTTGGGCCCATCATTGTTTGTACAAATGATGACCGTGCGGTGACTTTGACCTAAGTTATGACGTGGTCAACTTCGGTACCTTAGGCTTTTATATGGGAAAACGCTTAAACAGTGGATTTCCCAGAAACTATTTACGTCTAAGGTACAATATTTGGTATATATGGTCAACAAAATGAACAGCTGAAGATATTATGTCACTTAAGGTCAAGGTCATTCTGTCAGCCCGTCCGTCGTCAAGATCTTCAAACATCTCCTCTGAAACCACTGGGCCGATTGAATTCAAATTTCATATGGAGCCTACCTAGGTTGGGGGCATGAAAGTTTGTTATGGGTATCCGTGTCACATGACCAAGATGGCCGCCATGCCGATACATGGTAAAAACCCTTCAAAAATCTTCTCCAGAACCAAAAGGCCTATGACCTTGAAACTTAGCATGTAGCGTTGGGCATTCAAGCCCATTATAGTTTGTACAAATGATGACAGTGCGGTGACCTTGACCTAAATTTATGACACGGTCAACTTCGGAACCTTAGGCTTTTATTTGGGAAAAGGCCTAAACAGTGGCTTTCTCAGAAACTATTTAAGTCTAAGGTACAATATTTGGTATATATGGTCAACTAAATGAACAGCTGAAGATATTATTTCACTTAAGGTCAAAGTCATTCTGTCAGCCCGTCCTTCCTCAAGATTTTCAAACATCTCCTCAGAAACCACTGGGCTGATGGAAGCCAAATTTCATATTGAGTCTCAGTGGGATGGGGGAACGAAACTTTTATTACCAGGGCCTAGGTCACATGACCAAAATGGCCACTACGCCCATATATGGTAAAAACCTTTCAAAACTCTTCTTCTTCAGAACCAGAAGGCCTATGACCTTGAAACTCGGGTACGTAGCATTGGGCACTCGGGGCCCATCATAGTTTATACAAATGATGACCATGTTTTGACCTTGACCTAATTTATGACACTGTCAGCTTTGGTATGTTAGGCTTTTATATGGGAAAATGCTTAAACAGTGGATTTTTCATAAACTTTTCAAGTCTAAGGTACAATATTTGGAAAATATGGTTAACTGAATGACCAGATGAAGATATTGTCACTAAAGGTCACGGTCATTCTGTCAGTCCATCCATCTGTTGTCAAGATCTTCAAACATATTCTCCTCTGAAACCACTACCCCGATTGAGCCAAATTTCATAAGGAGTCTTAATGGGATGGGGGAACGAAAGAAGGTTCCCAGGATCTGGGTCACATGACCAAGATGGCCGCCATGTCCATTATGGTAAAACCCCTTCAAAAATCTTCTTCTCCAGAACTAAAAGGCCTATGACCTTGAAACTTGGTATCTTGTTTTTGGAAGTTGGGTCCATCATAATTTATACAAATCAGGACTGTGCATTGACTGTGACCTGATTTATGGCAAGGTCAATTTTGGTGCATTGGAAAATGCTTAAGCAGTTCATTTCTCACAAACCATTCAAGTCTACGACATGCCGATATATGGTAAAACGCCTTCAAAACTCTACTTCTCCAGAACCAAAGGCACAATGACCTCTTGACATGGTATGTAGCATTGAGGACTCGGGGCCCATCATAGTTTGTATAAATCATGAAGGGGCATTGACCTTGACCTAATTTATGGCAAGGTCAACTTTGGTATGTTATGCTTTTATGTGGGAAAATGCTTAAACAGATGATGTTACAGAATTTTTTTAAGCCTAGATATAATAATTGGAAAATATGGTTAACTAAATGAATACATGAAGACAAGGTCATCAAAGGTCAAGGTAATTTTTTTAACTTTGCTCAAGGTCACTGAGATTTTAAAATTAAAATATGGGCACCTTTTAAGCTACTGGTTTCAAATTTGTAACAAATGAGCGAATTGACAAATTGTGTCTGTTGACAGAAGGTGTCAGGTGAGCTACAGGACATTTGGTCCTCTGGTTTATTTTTGTTCGCAGAAAAACGGAGAAAGTCAGACTAATCTTATATTTTTTATCTTTAATGTCTTGAATAGCGCAGTTTATTTAAATGCCGAAAGACACACTTTACATAGAACTTTTTAAACAGTTTTGTAACAACAGAAAATCGAGAGAAAAAGGTTATCGTTGCTGTTGAGAAGTGGTTTAACATCACAGTAAGCAAGATTTCAGTCATGTCGAGATGTTGCCTCTGAATTTATAGGACTACAAGTATTGCTCGGCTTGCGATAAATGACACCCAGGTCTAGCAGCTCTGCCGCAGAAGCAACAGGCAGCCAATCTATTTCGCGAGCCTCGATGGGCTGGGCAAAAGAAAAAAAAGAAAGAAAAGAAAAGAAACGAGAAAAACTATGTGGGTGGATGGCTATCTGTATCAGGCTTAATCTTTCCATAATGGCGAGACCGTCAAAGGGATCGAAATATCACAATTTCATTATTATAAGTATCATTGTTTTATGTTTTTGTTGTCAGAAACTAAAACAAACCGCTGTCAAAACTGACCCATAATCAGTTTTATTTTCTCGCCAGTTCTTACGAAATTTGACCTAAATATCAGAGAGAGAGAGAAAAAAAAGACTTATTACAACGAAAAGGAGCAATTGAAAAAGTAAATTGATTTGATCTGAGAAAAAGAAAATGAAAATCCACATTGTTGAAAAATAAAATTCGTATTGTTATTATGCTGATAAATACTAAACACAGTGATGACAAAACCGGCTTAAGAGAAGTTCAACACCTGTACAGGCCCTGGGATATGGTGGAGTTGCTCTCTTGAAGAAATAAAAACGTGTTTTGTATTAGACTTGAGCAACCAGTTTGAATCCTGACTTGAAGCTTATGAATGAATACTAAACAATAGATCTTTATGCTCTACAAACTAGTAACATAACTGTACTCGCAAGTAACGATTTCACTTTTAGCATATGTGAGCCGCGACACGACAAAACCAAAACCAACAAAGTGGCATCGGCACCCAGTAAAGACTCAGATCAATTTGGGCATTCGCCCAGTCTGACCAGAGCCTTTGCTGTACGCTTGAAGGGTAGCTCAGGGTCTAGGCTAGCTCCATGCCGACAGCGAAGTCTCTGATCAGACTGAGCGGATTCGCAGGAAGATCAGAGTCGAGCTAGGCGCAAATGCCACTTTGTTGGTTTTGTCGTGTCGCGAAAAATATTATCGCTATAACATACGTTCATTTCTTAAGAAAAAAGTTAATCAATCACGAACATGATATGAACCAGATCACATGTGGTGGTCTATCCACTGCCTTACCTCCTCCCACCCCCTTCCCATTCTGCCGGGGTGGTATATTACCCCGTCTGTAAAAGGAAATGTATCGAACTGTTATCTTTCTATTGTACCATGAAAAAATTACATGATTTTCACAGCTTTTTATCAACGATCTGTGCGGAAGAATATATTTTCTGGGACAGCTGGTGGGAATTCGACACATTTATCTTGATAATGAATGTGATCCTGAACTGCATAGAGCGTAATGCATTTTTAACTCTTTTGTCAGCATGAGCATTCCAAATCAGATTTTTACTCTCTTTTTGTCCGCTTCTTGAGTCTTTCTTATATAGAGATAAACAGCCTATGTCATAGCTTCCATATGGATTTATCGTGTGATCTGGCACAAGTTTTCGAGGCTTTTCTAAACCTTGCAACATATCACATTACACCATACCGATATGTCTGATATTAAGGCAGTTAATTATGTAGGAGCAGTACACGTAATTCTAGAATCCTCCATGTCATCATACTCCCTATTTTTAATTTGGCGACTTTTACGACTCATTATGTATTAAGCGTAGACATTAATATATATTCAAAACGTTCTCTTTTAGAAATTTAAATTGCAGAAATATAGATGTAATATCTCCGTAGAGAAATGAAATTAGTGCACCTTGCTAATAATTTGGAAACAATTACTGGCAGGGCAATAGGTCTTTATCTGTTATCTTTTTATACCAACATGCCGGGGATCTGAACATAAACAATACAGCTATTAAAGATTGAAGAAATAAACCCTAAAACTGAAACAGTCTGCTGGTAGAATAGAGGATTAGGTATATAATGTATAAAATTATTCTATTCAGTCAGAAAAATGTTCGCGTTCGTTTGTTAGAACACAGAATCTTTTGGTTAGGTACGGAAATATTCGGCAGTGCGGCACAGGTCCTCTAGAACACTGGTATAGTAATAACAGGTTTTACAAGCAAAACAAAATTTTCATGTAAAATTATGTCTCTCATTTGTTTCTTGACTCATATTTATAATGAACACAAACCAGCATTCCCTGTAGTAGTGCGCATGGCACGATACAGAGACCCGATCCTTTTTGTACTTTTGATATTATTTCCTTTAACATTTTAGGCTACTTAATATAATAGCATGGCGAGATATCTTAGTCACATTTGATTGGTAATCTCGCCTTGAGCTATAAAAGCTGTTTCCTAGTTGGCAAGATGATTTCTGTGCAAGCTCTGTCCTCGTTTCTTATACCTGCTTGTAAATCTCTTACACCACACTAGTTTTGCTTTAAAACAGAAAACAGAATTGTACAGCAAGCTTTCATGTACCCTAGACTTTCTCCGAAATCTCGCACCTACGATATCAGTATATACGGTGTTTAGTGTGACCATTCGACTTACGGTATTTCCACTTACCTACAAAAAGGTGTTTAGTGTTACCAGTCTTTGGGCCTTCTGCATATTATTTCTCCATCTCGAACCGTGCGAACGGTAGTCCATTAAATGAATCAGCTAGCGCATTGCGGATATAGATAAGGTTTGCTGGCCGAAAATACTGGTTGCCATGGCAACAACTGTGTTCGTTAGGGCCCAACCCTATTTTTCATAATTTAAGGGATTGCTATATAATACCATACGAAGTCTGTAACTGAATGTTTTGTCAACCAAGTCTACATAAAGCTCAATTTTCATTGTATTTATGTGGGAAAAGTACTGCAAATACCCGTAAAATGCTCGCTAAAGCTCTCCAAAATCAATTTTTTTTTCGTTTTCCTGATTTCGTCCATCAAATGACAATTTTCATTAAACTTAATTCATTTACGCCTTTGAAACACGACATTGATATCTTAAAATGGAGAGAAATGAAATAAAGGTGAAAAATTTTAGTGCCGTGCATTTGACCTTGACCTTGACCTTATAAAGGTCATGAAAAAATTCGCAGGAACCATTTTCTGACTGTACTTAGATTGACAAATATTTTGATGTATATAAACCCTGATTAACAAAAAGTGGACACGGGAGCATATTTTTGTGACATAAGCAACTCCACTAATATGGACATCGATATCACATTCCTAATATCGATTAATGCCTATCGCTCCCCGGGTCTAAGGGAAATAACTGCATTCACATTAATACTCGCTCCAGGTAACAGGTAACCGATTACACTACTTAGCGCGAATTGAAGACATAAGTTCCAGCTGAAACTTCCCCTTTTTAGCCCAGTTTTGCAAATGCAAAGGATTGCTTATGCTAAGTCCCCGGGTCGTATTCCGAGTATTTATTAACAGTAATAGAGTATTTATATGGCAAAAGTAGTCCACCTCATACCAGTCATAAACTGGGCTTATTTTGACAATTTCGGCCAATACAGGCCACTCGGCCAGTACAAGCCAAACTTGGCCAATAACTCGGCCAATACAACTTTGCCAATATCAATGACATTAAACTTGGCCAATATCAATGGCGTTAATTAATAAAACTCAAAAATTGTGTCTGAAAGACACTAATGATGCCCCTCCTGCAGCACTTGTCATAGGACATGTGTTTATCCCTAAAGCACCTTTTAACTTTCAAGCACAAATACTATTCACGAACAATCCACTGAAAACATTACACGAACTTCATACCCTTTAGCCCAAAATTGCAGCCCAAAATGACTAAATTTGAAAGGCCATAATTCTTTCAAACTTAATTTTTATTCTTTTCTTTTTCATCAAAACCGGCATGCAGATCTTTATCTTTATTATGTCCACATCAAGTCTACAATGTCTGTAAAAGAGCCACTGAAAATTGTGGGAGGAGTTCATTATTTCACTAAGTACTTATGCTACAATGCAAACATATACTTAAAGGTCAATTACAAAGAAATTGTATATATGCTTAATTTTGAAGCAAATTGATAGTGGACAGAGAGAGGATTATAATGCTACAAACGGCATAGTGAAATTCCTATCCGTTCAAAAGTTATGTCAGTTATATCCCACGGCTGTTTTTTTCCTACATGACTTATCTCCCTTACTTTTTTATAGTATTTCTAACCACAATGCACTATTCTGTGATGTCATTGATGATTTTAATTTTTTAAATGAATTTTTAAAATAATTAACAACCTTTTATCTAAAGAGTAAATGATTGTTATCTTACAGTTTTGATTAGTTTAATCTTTGTTTATTAGCTGGGTACTTCATTGGGAATGTTCATGCACAAATTTAAATTTTATTCGAAATTTAAATCAAATTTAAGAAAAAAAAAATAAAAACAGATCTTAAAACATTTTCTTTGACTTCAGTACACAAAAGTCATTGTCAGAGACCTAATTAACAGATCTAAAACTACTATGTTCAAGTATATATACTGATAAGCATGTAAATTGAAATTTTTCAAATTTTAATTAAATATTTAAATTTGAAAATTTAATTGCTTAAATTGCAAATATAAGCAATATTTTGAATTTGGGCAGGTGTTATTAGTGTCACCAATAATCCAATACAATTTTTTACTATTTTAGAATGTTCAACAAGAAATTATTTGACAATTCAAAAATTTTAAATAAATTTAAAATTTCAGTACTGAAGTTCATCGATGACGTCATCGAAGGCCTCATGAATATTAATGAGGCAGCTCAAAATGATTGTCAGATGTCATAAAATTTACAAATTCAACTCTTAATATCTCGAAAACTATTAATGATAATTTGATGCGGATTTCGATACTTATTTGCTTAGAGAAAGCTGCTCTCATTTCTGCAATAAAAAAGCACCTTAATAATTGACCTTTAAAGTGACTAAAATGACTAAGATGAAAAGGCCGTAATTCTGTAAAAATTAATTCTAGTTCCAACAAAAACCTACATGCACATCTTCAATATGTACACAGCAGGTATGCAATGTTTGAAAACAATCCACTGAAAACTGAGACGAGTTGATTACACAAACTCCATACCCTACTGTGCAAAAATTTGCCTAAAATGACTAAGTCCAAAAGGCCGTAATTCTGTCAAAATTAATTTTAGCTCCACCAAAAACCCACATGCACATCTTCAATACGTCCACAACATGTATGCACAGTTTGAAAAAGGTCCATTGAAACCTGTGGGAGGAGTTGATTACACAAACTCCATACCCTAAAGTGTGACGGACAGACGGACGGACAGACAGACAGGGGCAAATCTTAATGCCCCCTGACTATCGTCACGGGGGCATAAATATCATGAACCAAGAAATTTGTATTGGCCCAGTTTCAGGTCCTCGGACCGCTGTATTGGCCCTCGACCTTCTGCATTGGGCCAGTACAACAGATCTCGGACCTGTAACTGGGGCAATACAAAATTTCTTGATTAATGACATCATAGAATTAGCGTCAGCTTCCTCATAGACATCCAGTATAAATTTGGTTAATCAATGTTAACAACTGTGTTTAATTCTGTATCTTACAAGCTATAGCACTCAGAACAATCATACATGGTACATATACTGAGAAAAATACATTTAGCAATTTTTCCAAAGGGTTGTGAAATTTTCTAAAGGGATAGTATTCCCAGGTTGTTGATCGCACATAGTTAGTATAAGTCAGGAGTCTTCGATTACATCAAACTTGGACGAAAAAGGCGACTTAACGCACGTTTGACGTCACTTTAAATGAATTCACTCTTTGCGCGGGCTGACAAACAATTAAACAAAGAAAATTGACAAAATGCTTTAGAAAGGTTTTAACTGGGTCCTTGAACAAGAAAATTGTAAATGGGTTTGCAAATTAAGGCATAAGAAGCCGGCAATGGGGCATGTAAGTTTGACGTTAACTTGCCGAAAACATTATCAAATGGCGTTTGGACTCAAATCTTTTTGCGCTTCATTACTGTCAACTTGGGGAACACTGTCATGCAAAAACATTACCTCAGGTAATCCATTTGTTTTACTGTAACGACCAGAACCTTTCAAGCTTTGAATGGAGACGTCAAGTTTACGTTAGGACGGAAATTGACAAAATCTGTGGATATGCAATGACCCTTATGCGCACTTAGAGAAGAGAAACTTTAAGTTCAATATTGCTGATGTCAAGGGGATCTTTGGTGGGTTTAAAAGCTGACGTCATGATGACGTAACTGTCGAACCTCATGTGATTAAATCTGCGGGAATAGAGCCAATTTACAGCAACAAATTGCTTGAAAGTGTTCTGGTCATTTAGAGGCCACGCCACTGCAGTTTGGTTCAAGTTTTAGGAAAATTCGTTAAAGGTGACTTTTGCTCATCTCAATTGCTTTGTGAATGCCAATTTTGACGGCGTCATAAGCACATTTACGTTTATCATGGTAACAATCTTTTAACACACAACACTGTGTCCTTGTTCACAGATGTCTACACCGCCGCAAATTGGCTCTGTTGTAAGATTTGAAAATGACGCAGCGCGTGAAAAAGATGAGTTGCATAGAAGATTTATGACATTTTTTGGGTTGAACCCTTGGGTACAAATGCGACGCGATTCTGCTCTATAAATTAACATTCGACCTTAAATTTTGGGTTTCTGGTTCCCAAAATGATACCTTACACAGCGGAAACAATACAATTTCCCACTTTGTAAATTAGTCTGAATTAAACGCTGATTTGTGAAAAGTTGCTAAATTTATGTCCCTCAGTATATATACATCTGTATTGACTGCAGCAGCTGCATCACACAACTGTGTTTCCTTGACCTATATGTTATGGTTGACTGACAGGCGTTGGCACCGCTTTCAAGGCAAAATGTTGTTTTGATGACGGCTTTGAGGCAAGAAAGTTGATATTTGGTCAGTGAGCATATCTCTATAAGTGCAGCAACTGCAAATCCTTTGTCTGTGACCTTTATTCTCTGAAACCACTGTATCTGTGGTTCTCAAATTTCACATGCAGCATGATAAGACTTCAGGGCTTAAGAATGATAAAATTCAGGCGGGTCGAAAATCCAAGATGGCCCCTGTTACAAAAGATAGCGAAACCATTAAAATCAACTTTTTATCCAGAATCACCTGAAATTTTTGGCTGAAATTTTGCACGAAGCATTAGTGGGTCCTTGGTTGTCAGATTTATTAACACGAAAAAAATCTGTAAGGGAATTAGGTCTCTGTGACCTTACGTCGACCCTAGCATAATTTTGTCGACCTTAGCATTTAAGTCCATTCATTCTCTGAAACCACAGCACCTATGGTTTTCAAATTTCACATGCAGCATAACTGCAGGGCTTCAGAACGATAAAATTCAGGCGGGTCAAGAATCCAAAATGGCCGCTATTACGATAAATAGCAAAACAAATAAAATCAACTTTTTCTGCAGAAACACCAGGTATTTTTGGCTGAAATTTTGCATGAAGCATAAGCGGAACCTTTGTTGTCAGAATTATCAAAAAGAAAAAATCTGTAATGGAATTAGGTCACAGTGCACTTGTGTCCACCCTAACATAATGTATGTCGACCCTAGCATTTAAGTCCATTCAAATAAATTATTCTCTGAAACCACTGCACCTATTGTTCGGAAATTTCACATGCAGCATGATCAGCTGAGGGCATAAGAATGATAAAATTCAGGCGAGTCAAGAATCCAAGATGATCGTTGTTACTAAAAATAGCAAAATGAATAAAATATTTTTTTCTTCTTCAGAAGCACTTGGTTTATTTGGCTGAAATTTGCATGGGTCATTAATGGGATCTTGGTTGTCAAAATTATCAAAATGTAAAAAAAATGTAGCGGAATTGGGTCACAGTGACCTTCTTTCTGTTTTCGAGGCCATTTTTGCTTAAATGCCAATATCTCAAGAAAATCTGTAAGATTTCAGTCAAAAAATCTGTAAGATTTCAATCAGAATGATCCGCAAATGGAGTTCTTTGAAATTTATGTGGCTGGGCAATCAAAGATGGATGCGGCTGCTTTTACTAATTATTGAAAAACATGAAAATGATGATTCTCAAGAACCTGTGAATGAATACGGACCAACTTTGAACTTTGTGTCAGAATGATCCTCTCATGAAGCTATTTCAATTTTTAGCTCACCTGGCCCGAAGGGCCATAGTGAGCTATTGTCATACCAATGCGTGCGTCGTGCGTCGTCCCGAAATGTGTCCGCCAACACATAAAAACAAATATTCAAACATCTTCTTCTGTAAAACTACTGGTCCCATGTTTTTCAAATTTCACATGGAGCATGCCCTGACTCTAGGGTCTCAGAATTATAAAATTGGGTCAGGTTGAAAATCCAAAATGGCCGCCGTTACTAAAAATAGCAAAAACACAAAATAAACTTCTTCTCCAGAACCACTGGGTTTATTTGTCTGAATTTTGGCATGGAACATCAGTGAAACCTTAGTATTCAAAATTGTAAAAATGAAAAAAATCTGTAACGGAGTTTTGTCACAGTGACCTACTTTCTGTTTACGAGTGTAATTTTGCTCAAATGCCACTGTCAGAAAACGACTTATTCAAACAACTTCAAACACTTTCTTCTGTAAAACCACTGAACCCATTGGTCTAAAATTTCACGTGGAGCATGACCAGACTGCAGGGTTTCAAAATTGTAAAATTGGGTCAAGTCAAGAATCCAAGATGGCCGCCGTTACTAAAAATAGAAAAAACAACAAAATCAACTTCTTCTCCAGAACCGTTTGGTATATTTGGTTGAAAGTTTGCATGGAACATAAATGGGACCTTGGGATTAAAAATTGTAAAAATGAAAAAAATCTATAGTGGAATTAGGTCACAGTGACCTACTTAGCGCTTACAAGACCGATTTTGCTCAAATGTCATTATCTCAAGAAAACGCAATCAATTCTGGTCAGATTTGGTCAGAAATGGTCCTTGAATGAAATTATTTCAATCTTTGTGCCAGTTGACTATCCAAGATGGCCACCACGGGGCCGTTACTAAAAATAGCACAAACATAAAAATGATTATTACTCAAGAACCCTTGAATGGAATTGGACCAATTTTGTGTCAGAATGTTCCATACATGAAGCCGTTTCGATTAATTGCAATTCGGCATTCCAAGATGGCCGCCATCTGCCATTACTAAAAATAGCACAAACATAAAATGACAATTACTCAGTAACCCTTAAATGGAATTGGACCAATTTTGTGTCAGAATGTTCCTTGCATGAAGCCATTTCTCTTAATTGCAATTTCGCATTCCAAGATGGCCACCATCTGCCGTTACTAAAAATAGCACAAAACATGAAAATGACAATATCTCAGTAACCGCTGAATGGATTTCGACGAAATTTGTGTCAAAATGATTCTTGCATTGAGATGTTTCAAAAGTAACTAACTATAGATCAGTCATGTTGGCCACTGTTACTAAAAATAGACAAATGTGAAAATTAGAAAATCTCAATGGAATTGGACTAATTTTCTATCAGAATGGTCCTTTCATTAAGCTTTTTCGATTTTTTGCATTTTGGCACTCCAAGATGGCCGCCATCTGCCGTTACTAAAAATAGCACAAAACATGAAAATGACAATATCTCAGAAACCGCTGTATGGATTTTGATGAAATTTGTGTCAAAATGCTTCTTACATTGAGATATTTCAGAAATAACTAACTGTAGGCCAGTCATGTTGGCCACTGTTACTCAAAATAGAAAATTGTGAAATTTAGAAAATCTCAATGGAATTGGACTAATTTTCTATCAGAATGGTCCTTTCATGAAGCTTTTCGATTTTTTTGCATTTTGGCATTCCAAGATAGCCGCCATCTGCCGTTACTAAAAATAGCACAAAACATGAAAATGACAATATTTCATTAACCACTGAATCGATTTTGACGAAATTTGTGGCAAACTGATTCTTGCTTTGAGTCCTTTAAAATATTAACAAATATAGACCCGTCAAGATGGCCTCTGTTACTTAAAATAGCAAAATGTGAAAATTAGAATATTACAATGGAGCTGGACCAATTGTGTGTCAAAATGGTCCTTGCATGAAAGCTTTTCGATTTTTTGCACTTTCGCATTCCAAGATGGCCGCCATCTGCCGTTACTAAAAATAGCACAAAACATGAAACTGACAACATCTCAGTAACCCCTGAATGGATTTTGATGAAATTTGTGGCAAAATGATTCTTGTATTGAGATGTTTCAAAAGTAAATATATAAAGACCAGACAAATTGGCCTCTGTTACTAAAAGTAGCAAAATGTGAAAATGAGAAAATCTCATTGGAATTGGACCAATTTTGTATCAGAATGGTCTCGTTGCACAAAAGCCAGGTGAGCGATATCAGGCCCATTTGGGCCTCTTGTTTGCAACTCGATCATCAAAATGGCTGCCATTTGCCGTTACTAAAAGTAGGAAAAGTAATGAAACAGACAATATCTCATGAACTATCACACGGATTTTGACGAAATATGCTTTCATTGAGTTCTTAATGTGAAGGTACATAGCAGGCGCGACATAGCATTCCGCGGTAGATATGTATTTATAGGTCACTGATCAGAGCAAAACAGTTTGAAGACTTTGTAAAGACAAACATTGTTGAAAAGTCAGTGTGCAACAATAGTCAATGTTTTATGCCTATTCCAGCTAACACTGAACCCTTTAAGAACTCCTTTTTTTCGTTAGGATGGTTTGTGACTGGAATAAACTTAGTGAAAGTGCAGTAACTTGAGATTCAGTGGAAAGCTTCCGGACCATCATAAGCAAAAAAGACTAATTGCGCCCTCCCCCGTTGAGTAGAAGCCGGTATTGGTATCTTCGACATACTACACAGATAGAGAGAACTAAAATAATCGTATCAAAACGCTAACACGGTCGATTTTCTGGTTACACGTGAAGTGACCTTATTACAACTACCACTGATTTGCAGATGAGAATATAGATTTAGAGCAAAGAAAGAAAAAGCAATATCTAGCCATTTCCAAAGACAACGATTATGTAAAATATATATATAAAAAATAGATAAAACACCTTTACTAAGTGGATGAAGTCCAAACAACAAAAGAAAACATATTTCACACAAACATACCTTCATAGATTTGCGGACTACGGGGCACATATACTGTACACTCCCAGTGAGTGAGTGAACTTGGGTTTAACGTCCCACTAACAACAAGGTAATATGGAGAGGGGACCTCGGTTTATAGTCTCATCCGAAAGACTGGAGAAGCGGGGGATCGATCTTGAGACCCCTGGATTGGTAGTCCGGAATGTTATCCACTACACTACAGCCGCTCCTTTGTACGCTTCCAACCAGTATGATAGCTGTACTATGAGGTCATGTACAGTGTCAGACTGATCCACTATATGGATCAGTCTGACACTGTGCATGACCTCGTGCTACATGTATCTACAGATCACTGACCTTCATTTCATGATTCAGTGATTTTGAAATTTTGAGCATTTCATCATACCTGGGATACTGGGTCTGACTGCATATGACATCATATTTTTTGTAGATCACTGTGATCTACATTTCATGGCTCAGTGATTTTGCCTTATATTCCCAACACCATTGTAATGGATTAACATCATATTTAGTATACTGGGTCTGACACTGTGAAATTGTGAATGATCTCATAGTATCTGAGGTCACTGACCTACATCTCAGGGTTTTGTGGTTTTGCTTTATATTTTAGGCCGCGTTTGCACGAGCAAAGTTTCTATGTCACAGAAACTTTAACAAAGAAAGTATGACAAGTATTTTGCGTTTACACGTAGCAAATTATTTGTTAAAGAAAATGTGCCATAGAATCTTTGTCACATAAACTTTGGCAATGAAATATTTGCTGCAGTGTTTACACGACCAAATTTTATTCGTCAAAGTTACCTGCAGCAATGAAACAAAATCTTTGTCACATTTTCCACGCTTATAGCAAAGTTCTTTAATACATAATCTTTTGCAAAGTTTTCCGTTTACACGGACAAATTTAATTTTATCGAAGTAACTTTACCATATATATTTGTCAAAGGAACATTGTCATATTTTGGTATTTACACGAGCAAATTTTTCTGTGACAAACCTACTTTGTCATAGAAACTTTGCTCGTGTAAACGCGGCCTTAAGCACTTGGTAGTAAATATTCATCATACCTGGGATAATGGCTCTGTCTGACACTGAGGTGACCTTATATATTTGTAGGCTTTCAAACCCACGACATAAGGTTGGTGACAATGCTCGTTCAGTGCTGCTACTGAAATCTCAACGTCCTCGCAATGGATGGATGTATGGATGACTTACCATTTTATTGCTTTTCAACAGTCAGTCATATCAGGACGAAGGGGTGGTGATGAGAAAGGCTGCAATTTCTGCCTCCAGCAGGAATCGAACCTGGGACCGCTAGATCAGCAGGCCAGCGCATAACCCACTGAGCTACCAGGGCTTATCAATTTGCGTCAGGGATCTGTACCCAGATCTTTCGGGTGCATATTGCAGTCATCGGGAACTGCATTGACACGACATCTCTCTGTCCATCTGCTGAGAATATCTTTTCTTCTGTGAGACATTTTTCAGACGTCCTGGATGCCCGTCTGTAAATTCTCCGTAGAAATCCACTGAAATCTGAGGAAAAAATACATGGAGTATTCACACGGCAATTCATTGATGGTGACAAGGCAGTTGATGGCCAGTTAAGTAATGCAGAATTCTTTGGAAGTCTATGGAATCAATAGAATTCTGCTGCAGAATCCACGATATCTCAGAAAATTTTGCCATAAAACCGCATTCATCATTGAACCACAGTGTCACACATAGGCAATGAATCTATGAGGAGAGTATATTTAATAGTGAACTCGGGTCAAGTGTCGTCAAGTTCAGCTCATTTGCAACACAAAACGCCCCGTCACAAAACCCGCGTTCACAACTAAATTACTATGCTTTATCATAAGAGCATAAAAACCAATGATTCTCTCCACACTGATACCACCATTTCACGATGCAAAACTTTGAACAGATCCCTCCCCCGCTTTAGAAAATGGCATCTCGAAATTTATAAAAGATAATGATGTGATTGAAAACCTTAAATCAGTGCTTAGGTTGCAAATTATAAAGCACCCTTTGCCATATTTACCATGTCATCAAGGTATAAGACTATAAGAAAGTAACCATCATCATACAACGCACAAGAAGGAAGACAACTGGCATCCAAGTGATTATGTCAATCCTTCCCGACTTCTAGCCAAGTGGTCTCCAATCCGTAGCGCAGTATAAAAATCGCCACAAACTATTAAATGAGTCTTGCACTATCTAGCACTCTTAAGACATAGTAAACTTATACCTCTTTTGGGGACAGACAGACAGACAAAATCGTTTATTAATGATAATGGGGAAGGATGCACAAAGGTTAAATAGCACTAATTATGTCACACAATTCTGGTTCAAAATGTATATAGCAGCTCCATTTTAAAGCTACTTCAATCTTTTAAAACACATATTTAAAACAATGGCAATTGCGCATTTAGATACAGATTCATTGAACCAGGGCAGTGATCAATAACCAGTTAAATTGGACCAAATGACGATTATGTAAAACGCGGACAGATATTTAAAACTTAGAAGAGGTGATATTAAAAGAGGTCAAGGGAGGATGAGCTCAGGGGAAGGTTGAGGTCAAGTGGAGTTTGAGATCAAGTGATCCAATCGCCAGTCGTCTGCCAATTAGGCTTCCGCTTCACCTGTAGTGCACTGGGTCGAGAACGGGCTGTTGGGGACTTTGATCTCGGCTGAAAGGGCTCGGCCAGAGGATTAAATTTTGACCGCCTGTGCGGACAAACATACCTTGGAACCACATGCCTTGCTTGCGTCTCTCCTGCATCAGGTGTAAGAGCAGAATTCACTTCATCCACGCGTGAAGCATCTGCTAAATCACCTTGTTCAGTCATGTCATTAAGGTAGACGAATACTGAATAGAAATATTGGCGGGGCATTCAAACCATTATACCGTCTAAATAACCCAAAGAGCTATAAAACATCTGGGTAAGAAAAAAACAATTTTCACCGTTTTGTTTTCCTAATAAACAATATTTTGTATTTCTACATATTATTTTTAAACATTTTTCATTAAAATTCATATCTCTAGCACATGAATGCACTTTCATTTCAGCAAATCATACAATCTGTAATATATGATATTTGAAACAAACTGATAACACAAAATTGCAGTTTTCTTGTTAATAAGTATATTTTTACATTCTTTGAAAAAATGCAAGAAAATTGAATTTCGTGAAAAACGTCATGAAAAATATTATCAATCGATGGGGCATGCTTATGCGTATTATTTTAGTAAAACTTACGTCGTATGTTAAAGAATAAAACAAAAAAAACAAACATTTCACCGTTTCGTTTCCTAGAAAAACAATGTTTAAGTTCAAAATATCCCCCAAACAGACTGCCCAAATTCTGCACCTGCTGCAAGCACAGCCGGTCCTTGCCCTATTATTTATTTCCTGTTATTCGGTTCTACCATAGAGTAATGTCGACAAAAAATGCGCAGATGGAATGGAAACTGTGAAGATCTTGATCATTCTGGTTCCTAAGGAACAGTCTGATCTCAGTTTCCACTGTTTGTACAGACCTATGTGCCCGAAAACTTAGGATCTTTACGGTAGATCTTGTAAGTGTATATTATAACTGTATTTACTCCACAGTTAGTCGATTTGATGATGAACAATAACTCTGTTTGTTTTTTAAACAAGCAAGAACAGAGTTCTTCCGGGATCGTCCACCTTAAGACTACTTGTTTCTCCCAGTAACGGTTGAGAATTGTCAAATGACATGATTCTGTTTGGATGCAAAGAGAGCCATAAATGGGAGCAGGAGATTCCTGTAGAGCAACATACGTGTGCCTCGTCCATGTTCCCGTTTGACAACATATTCGTGAATCTCACTGTTTGGCTGGTAGTCGTCTTTGAGAAACAAAGAGTCCCACTGCCTTAAGAAAAAACTGTACATCTTTGGACTCTAGAGCAATTTGTCTCTTGGTGGGTTTATGTCCAGAGGCAAAAATCTGCTTGACACGGTTCAAAGTAGCATCGACTGTCTGCTATGCAAGCCAGTCGATCTGACTAAGATCCGAGCCAGAGTCTGTGCCAATTTCATCATTGTCAACAGACACATTTTGTGCAATCAACACACACTCAACAGCAGGCGCTTCCTGAGAAGCTAGAACCGACTGACAGATTGTTTTAATAGCGTCAGTAAACATGACTTCTTTGTCAATAGCAGGTAGCCTGCTTAAAGCATCTGCATCTTGGTTCTTTCTGCCAGATCTGTATTGGAGTTTCAAGTTATAGCTGGACGGTGCGGCTAGCCATCGATGGCATCTAATTTAGCCGTGGTTAGAACATACATGTACGTTAGTGGATTACTATCCGTTCTAACCATGAACTTGTTCCCGTATAAGTAATCGTGGAACTTGTCACACACTATAACCACTTTAATGCTAAAAACTCCAACTTGTGTGCTGGGTAGCTGCATTCATTGGCACTCAAACCTGCTGGCGTATGCTACTACATGTTCCTCACCATCTTGTTTTTGGTAAAGAACGGCTCCTAAACCATCACCACTAACGTCTATATTTAGATTAAATGGACGGCTATAATCAGCATATGCTAATACAGGTGATGATGGCAGCTTTTCAATTATCGAATCAAAAGCTGATTGCTGCTCAGGCTCCCAAGTTCAAGGCGTTGCCACATTCTTCCTTCTGCCTTTCTTATTTGTAGAATGACCAACAAGAAGGGCATATTTTGGAATAATTACAGACAAAACGTCTGTAATATCCTGAACAGCTAAGGAAACTACGTAGTTCTTTAAGGTTAGAAAGAGTTGGCCATTGCTTCAGTGCAGCTATTTTGTCAGAATCGGTTTGTATTCTCTGATCACTGACAATATGGCCAAGATACTGAACCTGTGTTTGGGAGAACTCGCACTTTGAGCTTCAGACTATGCTGCTCAAGCTGTCTGAAAAGCATTTCCAGCCAAAGTAGGAGCTCATCAAATGACTTACTAAAAATAATAATGTCATCTAAGTAAATGAGACACCCCTTCAAGTGGAGTTCCACCATGCTATGCTCCATCAGCCTTTGGAAAGTGGCAGGCGCATTGGTCAAACTGAATGCCATTCTCTTGCACTCAAAGAAACCTAGTTGCCCGACAGAAAATGCAGTTTCATGCTTGTCGGCTTCTTTGATGCCAACCTGCCTGTATCCAGACCTCAGGTCCGACTTTGAAAAGTATTTGGACCCAGCCAAAGTATCTATTATCTCTTCGGTTCTCGGTAAGGAATATGCATCCTTAACGGTCCTGTTATTCAACTTACGAAAGTCGATGCAGAATCGAAGAGACTTGTCTTTCTTTCTAACAAGAACAATGTTAGAAGAAAAGGGGCTCTGAGACGCTCTAATAGCCAAAACATCTCATATATCTTTTAGATGCTCATAGACCTCCTCAAACAATGCAGGAGGTATCCGCCTATATGGACACATATGTCCCCATGGCGCCCATGTTGGGCGCCATTGTAGTAGGATGGACCAAGGGGTGATCTACGTGGGGGGGGGGGGGAAATCCGGCGGAGATTCTACTTCATAACAATAATACTGATGTTGGTATCTAGGATTTATTCACACATCCCTACCACTCAAACCACGAGCCACCTCTGCAATATTACAAATATAATCCTAATAAGATTATATAAAGTAATAACGCATGATATTTCGCAAATGACACGATAAACATATGAATGAAAGTAAACGCATACCTGCAATATTACAAAAATAATCCTAATATGATTATATAAAAGTAATAACGATGTCGTCTTCACGGGGGAACGTAAATTCACCCTTCGCAAGACAATAATGGACTGACAAAGGAAAGCCCGCTGTTAGTTGGTGCATGCTAAGTGACATGCATTGAAGTGCATCGCGTGCGCAACATGCGTAGAATGAACCGGATATGGTATAGCGCTTAACTTTTAAAATACCATTAAGATGACTTAACTGTTAATGTAACATGAGGAGGGCTATTTTAACGATGTGAAATATAGGAATGGGATTTATAGGACGTTTAGGACCAGTGGACATTCTTAACTCTTAAAGCTGACCCTGTGACATACCCATCCTTTAACAAGCCGATAACCTGAAGGTGGATTCGGAATTCAAATATGATTAATGCATACTACACTAATTTGAATGCACGTGTATATTCATGCATGCACACACGTACATAATGCATATTGCAACAGATATATGCACATATCTACATGCACAGTCAGAGGTAATGCAAACTACAGCAAACTTGCACACCTACATATGCACACATATATGTTGATCATGAATGTCAGTCAATCATATAATTACATGTATTTGTATTTGTGTATGAAATGATGGCGATACTTAATTTTGGATTATGCATTAATTTTATTGGTTTTCAGTAGCCATGGGTAGATGTCGATGGTATGGCGATGACGCTCTACACCTGACAGATGCCGCGCTTTGTTTGATAGACGAAAGCTACTTACATCTTCATCTGTGGATCTTATTGTGTGCTATGAGTTGCAGTGACGTTGAACAACTTTAAAGTATGGTTAGACTGCTATAAGAACGTAATTTGTGACTTTCGGAAAAATAGAAATTAAATTAATGCGTATTTCTCCAGAAGGAAACTCTTATCAATTATTTACAGTGCAATATTTCCAAGGCGTGATAAGAATGTTATATTATACTTTTAACTGAATCAATTTCTACACAGATTAAAATTTACAAAGTATCTTCATATTTTATCATTCAAAAACAATATCTTGTATCTTATTTGCCCAAAGCACTCAATTCCCACACCCAGTGTTCGAACCTGAGGAAGATCGTAACAAGCTCTGCGGTGAGGAAATTGGTTAACACCGCCCGATCCCACTGGGTCTGACTTCCTAAGACCAGTGGCTTTATATACTGACATTCTGTATAAATCGAAATTGTGGTAAACATAGCCTGGGTTTGTATCCAAACCCTTGGACATGTTGACCCGAAAGTTGACGCTCCTCAAGGCTGGCCTCCACAAGTCTATTAGGTTATACTTATATACAAGATAATTATTTTTAGTACACAATTTTTTATTATCTGAAAATTATATCCAGTTAAGTAGCCATTTTCTTCCCGTCGTTGCTTGTGAAGGACGTTGTGTTTGTACAATTTTTCTGCCGGTATCGCCTACATCTTTGCATTCTAAGCCATGTTTCTCAGAAAGGTATGTCACGTGTATGATATTTAGCACATAATTATGTGTTTTGTAAATTAAATAAGTGTTACCTATATGCGGGCGTTCCCATCCACTTGTAATGGCCGTAGTGTAGTGGATATGGCGCAAAACCACCAATCCGTCTCTGAATGACCTATGTGTTGGTGGGACATTAAACCCGAGTTCACTCACTCACTGTAATGGCTAAAAAATGGTGTATGATACCACTCCAACCCCGTTAGGCAATTTTTCTTCTTCTCTTTTCTCTTTGTTACGAAATGGATCTAATCGTCCACTATGTCGTCGAGATTATTTTAATCCTTTCAATCAGTAAGGCTACAGTTTTTAGGGTAACTGTGGTAATAAAACATTTACGGAAATTGTGGCTACGTTATGCATGGGTTGTTTGTGAATACCTCTCGTGGACAGCGTATTGCATGATTTTAAGGTGAATACCTGCACGAGTCTTTTGATTGTGGAAAGCGTGTTGCATGATTTTAATGTGAGACGCATAGTATTTATACGCCTATCCTTTAATGAAAAGTTAGACGTGGCTGTTTAATTCTTGATGGATGTTATATTGTTGTGTGCCCAGATTCTGTGTTAAGACCTAGAAGGGTAAGATTTTATTATATTTATTTAGAATAGTTTGGCTAAGAATGAAAAATGTGACTTCTGATTGATATGGTATGATTATATGTGTCGACTGATTTGATTTTGTTGGCAGTGATCAGGCTGCGCATGTGTCGACCGATTTTGTTAGTAAGCATGCTGCGCATAATATTTGTATATTAGGAAGTTTTGTAAATTTCGGAAATAGTTTATATCACTGATGTTGGTTGCAATGGTGTGCGTCTATTTGACGTCCAGTGACGTCAGTTGCATTCATGTTATTCATGTGACGTCAGTTGCATTCATGTTATTGCGACGTCAGCACTTTTTATATTATTTTTACGTATACGTGGCCTATAGAAGTAGATTGATTTGTAATGGAACTAATTTATATACTCGTGACGTCAATTGACGCCATAGCATGCACCGCATTAAGGGTTTTTTCCATAAGTTATAATGGTAGCATTTGGTCATCATGCGTTTGATTTGCCTTCATTAGACGGCGTCATATGGTATAACATCATTGATGTCATGATGTCAGATCAAACGTTATGATCCCAAATGTGTGAGAAACGCTTATTCAGCTATTATATTCTATGGCAAATGGTATTACGCCTAGTTTAAAGAAATGAATTAAAACATATGCGAGTTAGATTTTGGTCAATCAATTTAATGTAAATAGGACATTGTTTAGATTATTCATGTTTTATGTTTAGATTATTCATTTTTTATGTGGGGTATGTCATGGTAATGCCTGTTGACGTCAGTATACTTCTTGACAATGTTTGACGTCAGATCCTTTGACGCACATGCGTGGTAGGATCTACGTTTCTTCATTGGCGGAAGTGGTAAGCACACTTTTAGCTTTACATCGTGAGCGCGAGTCGTGTCTAGTGACACGGCTGGCGTGTGCACGTTATGCTCGGCATTCGCCGAGGGCGTTGTATGGTATTTCCAAGACAGGCCCAAGTCTTACGTATTATTATTATGTAGTTACAATGTATTAAGTGTAAGTTCGTTATTTTTAGGCACATCAAGTCCGGCAGTCAGCTGTTAGGGCTTAGAGCCACGTCTCACCTGGAGATTCGATAAACGTCTCCAGGTTAATACCAACCCGGGTAGAGCCAGTTACAACGCCGTTTGTGCATGGTTCCTAAGCAGAGGCGGGAAGCACAAAATGTAGGCGGAAGTGGTTAGCACAGTTTTGCCAGATTCTGTGATAAGATCTGAAGGTCACATCAAGTGTGGGACAGTGTTCGTCCACTAAGGTGTTTTAATATATATAGACTGGTCCCTGGTACGATCCAGGGAGCGACCAGTATATAATCGTGCACGTGTTAATAAGAGTTGGTGTTCCTCATGATATATGGACTGGCCCATGACATGATCCAGGGAACGACGAATTGAAGTCTACCAACATAAGGCCTTGTTTTTTTCTATGAGCTCAAACTAACGTTTTTTTGTTCTTTGTGTTTTCCTTTAGTTCATGGCGCTGAGCCGAGTACGGTGTTGACGTCAGACGGTAATCTATTTGCGTATTGTACGCAAATCGATTACATATTCGAAACAAACACCTTACTTGGGCCAGCGACATGAACTGATATGTGTTGTATATTATTGTAATTGTGACAGTTGTAAATTGTATTGTTGTATATAAAATTTACATTATATATAAACTTAAAAAAATTCTAACGTTGTTAGAGTTTCCTTGTTAGTGTATTACACTAGTAGATAACCCTTTAACCGGAAGTCACCCTCCGCCGTCCTGGTGACGCATAGGGCTCTGCACCCGTGTCGACCGAGTGTAAAACCTTCTGCGTAACATGGTGTCATGAAGTAACGGGATTTGATTTCCGGTTAATATCTGCCAGTGTAACACATTGACAATTTATACAGAATCTAGGCACAATTTTGTCAGACATTTTTTTATTATTATTATTGACTTTCTGATTGTTCTTTTCTAAGGTGACGTAAGGCTGTGAATTTTAGGGGAGCAATTTTTTGCCACTAAATTCTTTGTAAATGTAACCTACACTCAATTAAGGTCAACTATCCTTATTCCCTGCGTGATGAAGTGCGATAGCCCATGCATTAATTTGTGATAAAATGTAACAGGTTGCATATCTGAGTGGGGAAACTGAGGTATATAGACCTGAATTGTCTTGGCACGGATGATACGTATTTAGTTTTAAGGTCCGGTTGAGTACCTTGGCACTGCTGTTGCATGACAATCTGTAAGTTTATTAACCTAAACGTTTTGTACGTTGTGTCGTAACCGTTACTGAGGTCCATTTTATGTCCTGATTTAGTAACGTAGGTCACTCGTAACGTTATATAATATCGTAACAATGAATTAAACCTAATAGCGGAATCTTAAGTTTGATTTACCGTTGGTATCTAATATGGTTTTGTAATGTAGGACGTACAGTTGTCGTGTCAGTGTTAATACGTTGCGTTACATACGTTACGTTTGTATATCCGATACGCTAGATCAAGTTGAGCGTAATTGTATGTGGGTTATTTACGTCATCTAATTGCGTCATCTAATAGTGAAAAGTAATTCTCGGCAAAGTCAACGTCAGTTTATGACGTCATTTCCGGTCTGTTATAAACGTAATTTTAATAGCTACGTCTAGATCGCGACTATACTAATTAATCAACGTTTTAGTTGGATTAGTTTGTTATTATTATTGTTAACGTTTTAGTTAACGTGTGTGACTATAAGTGAACGTCGGTTTCAGTTAAGTTAACGTGAGCATTACGTTAAGCGTCATGGATCAGTTAGTTAAGACGGGAAGGGAGTTAGGTTATGAAGGGCAGGCATTGCAGGAATTTGTAAAGCAACAGCAAGAGACTGAAAGGGCAGAAAGGCACGCGGTAAGGGAACTTGATAAAGAGAAGATCGCGGCGGAGAAAGAGAAGATCGCGGCGGAGAAAGAAAAGATTGCGCAGGCCGAAAAAGACAGGGAAATTGAGTTAGCTAGGATCGCGCAGGCTGAAAAAGATAGGGAAATTGAATTGGCTAGGATCGCGACGGAAGAAGCTAGGATTGCGGCGGATAGGGAAATCGAGATGGCGCGGATTGCAAGTATAGAGCGGCAAGCCGAGAAAGATAGGGAAGCTAGGTTGTATCAAGTCGAAAGCGATAAGGAAGCAAAGTTGTCGAGCGAAGTTGAGTTAGAAAAGTTGAAGTATAGTTTTGAACTGCAGCAACGCGAGTTAAAGAATCAGATAGAGTTGCAGAAGGTAACGTTTAGAGTTGAATTAGAAAAACAGAAGGTTGAAAAGTTAGCGCATGCGCGAGACCCCAAATTACCGTATTTTGATGAAAGTAAGGACAAAATGGATAGTTACTTATCAAGGTTTGAGAAATACGCGACGGCGAATAAATGGGATAAAAACGTTTGGGCTGCATATTTAAGCGCATTACTTAAAGGTCGCGCGCTTGATGTCTATGATAGATTGTCTGTAGATGATGCAGCGGATTATGACAAGTTGAAAGATGCGTTGTTAAAGAATTTTGATATGACTGAACGCGGATTTAGGAAGAAATTTCGCTATGACAGGCCTGAAAAGTCCGAAACGTTTATTCAGTTTAGTAGTAGACTTAGGTCGTATCTTAATAAATGGTTGAAAATGGCGAAAGTAGACCAGTCTTACGAAGCTGTTTGCGATTTTTTCGCTAGGGATCAGTTTTTAGAATCCTGTAGTAAAGAACTATATGTTCATTTGAAACCGAAAACATTCACGAATCTAGGTGAGATGGCTAGGGAAGCAGATTTATTTGCAGAAGCACGTGGCGGTGTCTACGCTTGTGTTAATAAGGGGCAGCGTGATATTAAGGGCGTAACTCAGAGTAGATCTGATAATAAGCCGAGTGCGAAGCCAGAGATAAAATGTAGTATTTGTGGTAAGGGACATTTAACATATAAATGTTTTAAGAATCCCGATAGGAAGCAAGCATATAGTGCAGAGGTAGGTGCAAGTGCAAGCGGGTATAGCGGAAGTAAGGGGAGTAGTTATGCACCGAAAGATGAGACACAAAGATCACAGAGTAAGAGCGATACTGTACAGACGAAGGGTAGTAGTTCAGATCGTGGCCGTGGTCGGGGTTATTCCCGCGGACGTGGTCGGGGTGGCGGACATCAAATGAGCTTTTGTAAAACTACAATGAATAGGTCTCATGAAATTGAAGCTCTCTATAAGAGTAAGGAAGAAAGTCCACTAATCAATGATAACGTGGATAGGGAAGGTGTCTGTTACTTTTTAAGGTCGCGATTACCAACAGCGCAGGGTACGGTTAATGGCAAGACTGTTGTAGTTTTAAGGGACACAGGTTGTACTGGGTGTGTCGTTCGTAGAAACTTGGTTTCTAATGATCAGTTACTTGGTAGAGAATCTGATGTAACTTTGATTGATGAATCTACCCAAAGGTATCCCTTAGCAACGGTTGACATAGATTGTCCATTTTTCACAGGAAAAACTGAGGCATTGTGCATGGAAGATACATTGTATGACCTGGTTATTGGAAATATTGACGGGTCAAAACTTCCCGATATGTCCCATTTTGCAATGGCGGCAGTGACTAGGTCACAAGCTAAGCAAGGTGAAGAGGTCTATAGGAAACTTAAAGTTCCTGATCAAATTATTGCTAGTGATAAGGAGGCATTGAAGCAGGCCCAAGTTGTTGACCCTAAATTGAATGGCATAAGGCAAAGAGTGGAATCTGGGAATGTGACGATTAGTCGTGGATTGAACCGGGGTGAAACTAAGTTTATCCGAAAGAAAGATTTATTGTATAGGCAGTTTACTAAGGGAAACAAGGTCACTTTGCAACTTATTGTCCCTGAAGGTTTTCGTGAAAAAGTGTTAAGATTGGCGCACGAAACCTTGATGTCAGGTCATTTGGGCATAAAGAAAACTATGGATAGAGTTTTAACTGAGTTCTTTTGGCCTGGAATTTGTGGTGATGTGGCAAGGTTTTATAAATCTTGTGACATATGTCAAAGGACTATTCAAAAAGGTCGTGTCACTAAGGTTCCTTTAGGAAAGTTGCCACAGATTGACACACCATTTAAACGAGTCGCTGTTGATATAGTTGGACCGATAGAACCTCGTTCTGACAGGAAATCCCGCTATATTTTAACAATGATAGATTATGCGACGAGATATCCCGAGGCGGTAGCGTTACCCGGCATTGAAACGGAACGCGTAGCCGAAGCGTTAGTTGAGATGTTTAGTAGAGTTGGCATACCTGATGAAATGTTAACAGATTGCGGAAGTCAGTTTACTGCTGAAGTTATGAAAGAAGTAAGCAGGCTGTTATCACTCCAGCAGTTAACCACGACGCCGTATCATCCTATCTGTAACGGTCTTGTAGAGCGTTTTCACGCGACGTTGAAGCAAATGCTACGTAGGATGTGCGCAGAACGTCCAAAAGACTGGGATAAATATCTCCCAGCACTACTGTTTGCAATAAGGGAGGTTCCGCAAGAGTCATTAGGGTTTTCTCCGTTCGAATTGTTATACGGACGTAACGTTAAGGGCCCAATGGCAATATTACGTGAATTATGGTCCGAAGAGGTACAGGATGAGCAGGTTCTGTCTACGTACCAGTACGTAATTGAGTTGAGAGAACGGTTAGAGCAGACGTGTAAGTTAGCACATGATAATTTACGGAAAGTACAAGTAAAGCAAAAGGCTTATTATGACAAACGCGCTAGGTCGCGTAAATTTAACGTGGGAGATAAAGTACTGTTATTACTGCCAACTGACAGTAATAAACTGTTATTGCAGTGGAAGGGTCCATATGAAGTAGTAGAGGTGGTGAATAGAATGGACTATAAAATCGACGTCAATGGTGTCGTGAGTACATATCATGCTAATATGCTGAAACAGTATGTCGAACGTCGTACTGTGCCGTCACATTGTTTATTGTCGACTGAGACTACAGAGTCGGTTGATGACGATGGTAGTGATGAATTTTCTCTTGATGATTGTGCTTTTCCGACAGCTAAAGAGCCGGAAACTTATAACGACGTCAGTATTTCAGATACGTTAACGTCAGAACAACGTATGGAGGTTGAAGCGTTGATTAAACAGTACCCGGATGTACTATCAAGTTTACCCGGTCGAACTGATCAAATACAGCACGATATCAAACTACTCACGTCAGAACCCATACGGACGAAGGGTTATTCTATCCCGTATAAGACGCGTAACGTCATGGAGACGGAGATACAGGATATGTTGGATTTAGGGGTAATCGAGCCGTCGATTTCACCGTATTCATCTCCTGTTGTCTTAGTTCCGAAGAAAGACGGATCAGTTAGATTCTGTATCGACTTCCGGAAGCTTAACAAAGTGACGGAATTCGATGCAGAACCTATGCCAAATATGGAGGAGGTTATCAATAAAATGTCGGGACATAGATTCTTTACAAAGATGGACCTGAGTAAGGGTTATTGGCAAGTCAGTCTTACTGAAAGGTCTAAACCTTTGACGGCATTTGAAACGCCTAAGGGTTTATTCCAGTTTAAAACTATGCCCTTCGGTTTGGTCAATTCGGGAGCCTCATTTTGTAGGTTAATGAGAATCATATTGTCCAATCTCCCAAATGTTGACAGCTTTGTTGATGACATGTGGATATTTACTGAAACATGGAAGGATCATGTGACGTCATTACGTCAAGTGTTAGATCGGCTCAGGTCGGCCAAATTGACGGCAAAACCATCTAAATGCATGATCGGTTATGGCAGTATCGAGTGCCTTGGTCACAATATCGTCGGACAGACGGTACGACCGCAAGAGGACAAGATACAGGCTATCAGAGATGCTCCTCGTCCATGTACGAAAAGGCAAATTAAATCTTTTCTGGGATTAGCTGGGTTTTACCGTCGTTTTATCCCAAATTTCTCATCCATAGCTTCTCCTCTGACTGATTTAACTAAACGGGATAGACCTAATTCTATCAAAGATTGGCAAGATCAGCATGAAAGGGCATTTCAAACCCTGAAGAGTAGGCTCACGTCTAGTCCTATTCTTCGCTTACCTGTTTTTCAAGAAGGTAACCCGTTTGTACTTCGAACAGACGCTTCAGACGTTGGTCTTGGAGCTATTTTGCTTCAGGAGTTCGAAGGTGAAGGTCGTTTGCCGATTGCTTATGCTAGCAAGAAATTGTTACCTCGGGAAAAGAACTACTCTGTAATTGAGAAGGAATGTTTGGGTATTATCTGGGGTGTTGAGAAATTTCGTAAGTACCTGTATGGGGCGGAGTTCCTACTTGAAACTGACCACAAACCTTTGTCTTATATGCAGACAGCTAAGGTGCTCAATCCCCGAATCATGCGTTGGGCCATGAAATTACAGCCGTACAGATTCAGGATCGTTGCTATCCGCGGCCAAGATAATTTGGGGGCGGACTACCTTAGTAGATAGTTTGGCCACGTTATGCATCGCACCGTTGTTGTGTATATAGCTAGTTTTCCAGTTTTGACATAGCCTACGATTCGATCGCGTTTCGTACTATTTCAGAAAAGAAACATTGTTATGTTTTTTTCTCCCTAAGGGGAAACCTATGTTACGAAATGGATCTAATCGTCCACTATGTCGTCGAGATTATTTTAATCCTTTCAATCAGTAAGGCTACAGTTTTTAGGGTAACTGTGGTAATAAAACATTTACGGAAATTGTGGCTACGTTATGCATGGGTTGTTTGTGAATACCTCTCGTGGACAGCGTATTGCATGATTTTAAGGTGAATACCTGCACGAGTCTTTTGATTGTGGAAAGCGTGTTGCATGATTTTAATGTGAGACGCATAGTATTTATACGCCTATCTTTTAATGAAAAGTTAGACGTGGCTGTTTAATTCTTGATGGATGTTATATTGTTGTGTGCCCAGATTCTGTGTTAAGACCTAGAAGGGTAAGATTTTATTATATTTATTTAGAATAGTTTGGCTAAGAATGAAAAATGTGACTTCTGATTGATATGGTATGATTATATGTGTCGACTGATTTGATTTTGTTGGCAGTGATCAGGCTGCGCATGTGTCGACCGATTTTGTTAGTAAGCATGCTGCGCATAATATTTGTATATTAGGAAGTTTTGTAAATTTCGGAAATAGTTTATATCACTGATGTTGGTTGCAATGGTGTGCGTCTATTTGACGTCCAGTGACGTTAGTTGCATTCATGTTATTCATGTGACGTCAGTTGCATTCATGTTATTGCGACGTCAGCACTTTTTATATTATTTTTACGTATACGTGGCCTATAGAAGTAGATTGATTTGTAATGGAACTAATTTATATACTCGTGACGTCAATTGACGCCATAGCATGCACCGCATTAAGGGTTTTTTCCATAAGTTATAATGGTAGCATTTGGTCATCATGCGTTTGATTTGCCTTCATTAGACGGCGTCATATGGTATAACATCATTGATGTCATGATGTCAGATCAAACGTTATGATCCCAAATGTGTGAGAAACGCTTATTCAGCTATTATATTCTATGGCAAATGGTATTACGCCTAGTTTAAAGAAATGAATTAAAACATATGCGAGTTAGATTTTGGTCAATCAATTTAATGTAAATAGGACATTGTTTAGATTATTCATGTTTTATGTTTAGATTATTCATGTTTTATGTGGGGTATGTCATGGTAATGCCTGTTGACGTCAGTATACTTCTTGACAATGTTTGACGTCAGATCCTTTGACGCACATGCGTGGTAGGATCTACGTTTCTTCATTGGCGGAAGTGGTAAGCACACTTTTAGCTTTACATCGTGAGCGCGAGTCGTGTCTAGTGACACGGCTGGCGTGTGCACGTTATGCTCGGCATTCGCCGAGGGCGTTGTATGGTATTTCCAAGATAGGCCCAAGTCTTACGTATTATTATTATGTAGTTACAATGTATTAAGTGTAAGTTCGTTATTTTTAGGCACATCAAGTCCGGCAGTCAGCTGTTAGGGCTTAGAGCCACGTCTCACCTGGAGATTCGATAAACGTCTCCAGGTTAATACCAACCCGGGTAGAGGCAGTTACAACGCCGTTTGTGCATGGTTCCTAAGCAGAGGCGGGAAGCACAAAATGTAGGCGGAAGTGGTTAGCACAGTTTTGCCAGATTCTGTGATAAGATCTGAAGGTCACATCAAGTGTGGGACAGTGTTCGTCCACTAAGGTGTTTTAATATATATAGACTGGTCCCTGGTACGATCCAGGGAGCGACCAGTATATAATCGTGCACGTGTTAATAAGAGTTGGTGTTCCTCATGATATATGGACTGGCCCATGACATGATCCAGGGAACGACGAATTGAAGTCTACCAACATAAGGCCTTGTTTTTTTCTATGAGCTCAAACTAACGTTTTTTTGTTCTTTGTGTTTTCCTTTAGTTCATGGCGCTGAGCCGAGTACGGTGTTGACGTCAGACGGTAATCTATTTGCGTATTGTACGCAAATCGATTACATATTCGAAACAAACACCTTACTTGGGCCAGCGACATGAACTGATATGTGTTGTATATTATTGTAATTGTGACAGTTGTAAATTGTATTGTTGTATATAAAATTTACATTATATATAAACTTGAAAAAATTCTAACGTTGTTAGAGTTTCCTTGTTAGTGTATTACACTAGTAGATAACCCTTTAACCGGAAGTCACCCTCCGCCGTCCTGGCGACGCATAGGGCTCTGCACCCGTGTCGACCGAGTGTAAAACCTTCTGCGTAACACTCTTTTTCCTTTCTTTCTACCTTTTTAGCCCCAGAACAGGAGAGGAAATCTAGTCTGACACAATTCTTATTTGTTATTTGCTTTGGAAAAGAAATAAAAATGTTAGAAGTGTTTTCCGGCCCAGTTCTGGGCTAGTCCCTGGGGTATCAGGGGTTCATAACATCATGTGTTCTTGAACTCTCCGCCGTAATGCAGTGAAACGGCACTAAGCCGGGGATCAGCGATGCTATTCGCTGCTGGAAACTTATGCTCCGGTCATAAAAGTCAACCAAGTCCCAAAATTCAGCAAAATATTTTTTTCAATCCATAACGTCAACAAGTCTCTAAAGTTGAAACCTCGGTACACCCCACTTTACATAGTGAAAAGTCGGGTTTGACGGTAATGGATTATTTTCTTATTTTCGTTTATAACATAGACTTAGAGTGCTCATTAGAACCGTCTCAATGAGGTTTCTGTGTTTGGTCAGAAATAAGAAAAATATAATCTTTATTCATCCGAAAAATGTAGTTTCTGACACCATGACACATGGCATTAGACTGCACAGGTATGTTAATGTAATGTTTATTTCCTTTACGAACTTTTGTTTTAGCATTTCCTTGCACAGTTGTTCAATTTTGTTGTTTGTCTATGCTTCATGACCGGAGTCAAGTCGTAAAGATTCACTGTGAACAACCTTTCAGCTGCTTTCCTGTGAAAAAGTAGAGCTAAAGTAGGGCTCTAGGGAAAGGAATCCTATAAGCAGTTTGCTTTCATTCCGATCCCGTTAACTCTACTTGGTGTATATCTTATGTTGCGTGTCAGTGAAATTATGAATAAAATATGTTTAAACTAATTTTGTTGTTCATAGATAACATTGTTCACTCATTTTGTCTTTTCCCTATGGATTAAGACATCCAAAACACCCATTCTATCCCTACTTTTCAGTATTAAATTTCATACTTTGGCTCTACTTTTCCAAGTTATCGAGCCCTACTTTCACAGGAGGGCAGCTGAAAGGCTGCAAAACACCATGTAACGGTCGCCACTGGTTCAACGCAGATAGATTTGGGTTACTTCTGTCTTTTCCATTGTACCGCTCATGGTGATAGTGACATCCCGGCTCATGCGGCGTACCTAAATTGATTGACAGGTGAAGTCAACTCAGGTTAGGCGATTTTAGCTGCGTGCGCAAAACGTTGCTACGACGTCATGTACCAACGGTGTGGCGTCTACGCAACGGAGTTATGCACTGTTGTCACGCACTATAGGTTTCCTGGCCTACATGTGCCGCTCAAGGCATCATGGGCAGATGGGGGCCAAGTCGCTACCAGGCTAGGGTAACGTCGATGACTTGGGGAACTATATCTTAGGAGTTCGATTAATATCATACCGGCACAATAGGTATGTATATAGTCATCGAAGAGTTTATAAAATTAAAGATAAAAACAAACAAAACAAGAGGGCAATGAGGCCTTAAATCGCTTACCTGAGTATTTGACATTGCGGTAAAAAATGTCAAGGTCAACTTGTGGTCATCATTTGAACAGTCTTGGTAGTACTTGAGTGCCTGATTGGGTCTGGAGAAGCAGATGTTTTAATATTTTACCATATATGGCAAAGTGGCCATGTTGGTCATGTGACCTGGACCTGTTTCAACAAAATTCGTTCCCTCAGCTCCTGGAGGTTCTATATGAAATCTGGCACAGTTGCTTTTGAAGAGATGCTTGATATTGTTGAAATATGAGAGACATGGGTCAAAGGTCAAAGAATGACCCTGACCTCTTGTACTCGCAAAGCTTCTTGTATTCATTTAGACGATTGTAGATACCAATTTTAGGCCAAAATTTCAAAAGTTTCCATGAAATCTTATGTTCTAGCATTTTACATACTTGACCTTGCCTTTGAAATTGTCAAAGTCAACCCAAAGTTATTTGAATAACCTTGGTTGTACTTCCCCATGCTACATACCAAGTTTCAAGGCCATCTGTCATTTGGTTCTGGAGAAGATGTTTTTTTATCATATATGAGCGTGGGGCCATGTTGGTCATGTAACCTGGATCATTTGAATAAATGTTTCATTCCCTTTGCCCCTGGAAGCTCTATATGAAATTTGGTTACAATTTGTCCAGTGGCTTTTTAGGAGATGTTTGAAATTGGCGAAATACGAGGGACCAGGGTCAAACGTCAAAGAATGACCTGGACCTCTCATACTCATAAATCTTCATCTACTCATTAAGAGGACTGTATATATAACTTTTTAGGCAAAATCTTCAACAATTTCCTAGAATCTTATGTTCTAGCATTTTTCCATATAAATGCACCATAAAGCAAATTTGATTTTGCCGTAAAAAAGGTCAAGGTCAACCGAAGGTCATAATTTGAACACTCATGGTAGTACTCACGTACCAGATGCTATATACCAAGTTTCCAGGCCATCCGCCTATTGGTTCCGGGGAAGATTTTTAAAGGTTTTTACAATATATGGGCGTGGCGGCCATGTTGTCATGTGACTAGGACCATCTGAACAAATTTTCGTTCACCCGCTTCCTGGAGGCTCTACATGAAATTATGTTACAACTGGCCCAGCGATTTCAGCGGAAAAGTCGTCTGAAATTGTTGACGGACGATGACGGAGGGACGGACGGACGAGGGAGCCTGCCTATCCCATAAGCCCCCCCCCCCCCCCCGGAGCCGCTGGCTCAGGTGATCTAAAACATGATCAAACAGTTTACACAACACACTTTTTTCTGCCTATATGGATACCAAAAGTTCTATGCGTATTTGATCGTTTATATATTTTTGTAGCTTGACCAGGGTCTGCACTGGTGGATAGGACGATGTTAAATCATGTCGAAAGTTTAGTAAGAGTGCTTTCAGCTGTAAAACTGTGAAATATTTAATTAAATGAGGCATGGCGGCACACGCCGATGGTTCACGAGGCGCTAAACGAGCAGCTTTATACGCTTGTTCAGAATGAAGAGACATGGGAAAACAGCTTTTTTCTTCTTCGGTTTGGAAATCTTAAATAAATCAGAAAATGTTATACAGACCGAAGATGCTCAAAGTATCAACACGACTGTGGCAGTACATTTTTTGCATACCGCTGGCAGTATTGACAAGTTGGAATTCATACTACTAAGATCATATCAAGACAAACGAGGCACCCAGAGAAAACGTATATTTAGTATCATGTGCGACTGCTAAAATGTAACTGTTCACACAAGAGCAGATTAATTTTTTTATATTTATGCAAAAAAGTGCGCATGGACAGTCTAATAAATATAGAATGCATAAAACAGGTATTTCCTTTTGAGACTCTCACACGTTTCAATTACATAAGTTCTTCATCAGTCATGATACGATCAATACTAGATTTGTCTTACACAGAATGTGATCAGAAAATAAACAAGATGACCATGAGGCCCTAAATCGCTCACCTGAGCAACTGGACCTGTGGCTTTTGAGACGTTTGAAACTGTCAAAATATTAGAGTACGGGATCAAACGTCAAAGAATGTTCTTGACCTCTTGTACTCATAAATCTTCATGTACTCATTAAGATGACCGTGTATAACAATTTTAAGGCCAAAATCTTCAAAACATTCCATCAAATCATATGTTCTAGCATTTTCCCATATTTGGCCATGCCCTAAAAGGTCAAGGTCAACCCAAGGTCATCATTTGAACACTTTTTGTAACACTTTTCTAGTACTTGCATGAGTACTCAATGCCACATGTATACAAAGTTTCAAGGTCAATTGTTTCTGGAGAAGAAGATTTTTAAAGGTTTTTGCCACATAGGAGTATGGCGGCCATGACGGTCATATGACCAGGACTGTTTGAATTAATTTTCATATCCTTAGCCTCTACCGTAGAGGCTCTATATTAAATTTCGTTACAATTGGTCCCTCGGCTTTTGAGGAGATGTTTGTGTCACAGGGTCAGCTTTAAGAGCTAATGGAATGAATGTCCCGCTGGTCCTAAAAGTCCTATAAATCCCATTCCTATATTTCACATCATTAAAATAGCCCTCCTCATGTTCCATTAACAGTTAAGTCATCTTAAGGTGGTGATAATCACTGATTTGGGACAAAGACAAAAATCTGCATAAAATACTCAAAATAACACTGATCTTTCCAAAACTTAGCAGATGCCTTCTTTATGTTGTTTCTCATAATTTAGAATCCCAAAATGCAACATTTGTTAATGCTAAAAACTGTTTTTATAAGAGAAGATCAAAGGGTAATTTTCTGCGAATAAATCTGAAAAAATAACATCATTATTGAAAATATATTTAGTGCTTAGAGTACCTTGTTGCATATTGGAGAGCGTCCTAGCAATTATTTTTTCAAACTCTTTCACACATTATCAGGCTGAGCAGATGAAAAAGGATGCAGTCTGTGTCCAAATTTTTTTGTCAAAACACACAGGTGAGACAGGTGATACTATTTTAACAAGGTTGAACAATTTCATCTACACACCACTGATCATGTCAGTAATGTATTATTTATATTGTAGGTGTTAACATAGGTATGCTTGCCTACCCTATATTTAATAAATGCGTCCAGTGTACATTTACTTTGTACATGGTTGAACATTTGAGAAAAAGCTACCGTTTTCATCTGGTCTACATTACAATTTGAGAAAGAGTTGGAATAAATAATTGCTAGGACGCTCTTCATTATGCAATAATGCGCCTTCAGCACTACGTAAATTTTCAATAATGATATTATTTTTTCAGATTTATTCGCAGAAAATTACCCTTTGATCTTCACTTATAAAAACATTTCTTAAGCAGCATGTACGTCTATTTTGTATTCTAAACTGTAAAGAACAACAAAAATAAGAAGTCTGCTAACTTTCAGGGAGATACATTACTTTTTTATGGTTTTATGCAGATTTTTACATTTACCATAAATCACCACCTTAATGTTATTCTAAAAGTTAAGCGCTATACCATATCCGGTCGTTCTACGCATGTTGCGCGCGCGATGCACTTGAATGCATGTCACTTAGCATGCGCCAACTAACAGCGGGCTTTCCTTTGTCAGTCCATCATTGTCTGGCGAAGGGGTAACTTACGTTCCCCTGTCAGGACATGAAATATCATGCATATTTGAACATTAATTGAGTAATTGAGTATTTACACCCAAACCGCGAGGTCAGTCCATCATTGTCTGGCGAAGGGGTAACTCACGTTTCCCTGTCAGGACGACATCTTTATATGTTCTATATAATCTTATTTGTGATATAATTGCAGAGGTGGCTCGTGGTTTGGGCGGTAGGGATATGATGAAATAAACCCTAGAGATACCACCACTAGTAATGTTATTGTGAAGTAAATCCCCACCGGACACCCCCCGTAGAACAACCCTTGGTCCAACCTTGGTTACCCTAAAGTGCGAAAAGGACTCCTTTTCGCGAAAAGGACTCCTTTTCGCGAAAAGGACCTAATTTTTTTTTTTTTTTTTTTTTTTATTCATATAAAGTTGACACACTCACAACACACAACATTTCACAATACATTATTACTTATACTTGTAAACAAGAAAAACAGTCTTCCTTGCAAATTAGCAAGCTAATTATCTGAATATGTTTAGGTGCACAGCAATTTCCCTCTCTCCAATTTTCAGATTTTTGTCGCAATTAATAGTTATAAACTTATAAAGAAATATAAAGTGTGTAATGATATTTCTGAAAATGGAGAGAAAAAAAGGAAAAGATCAATCCCTGCATCTGCTCATTTTGGTCAGAGGAAAAGGACCTAAATTTCACGAAAAGGATCTTTTATGAATTCTTTTCTAACCATTTGAGTTAAATTATTTCAGCATTCCCCATACTGATAATAAAGGAACTCCTTTTCGCGAAAAGGACCTAAATTTCACGAAAAGGAGTTCCTTCATTATCAGTATGGGGAATGCTGAAATAATTTAACTCAAATGGTTAGAAAAGAATTCATAAAAGATTGTTTATGATGTTGTTATTGATTTATTTCAAGGATAAAAAGCATACATGTTTTCTTGTTCTTCTTCTTCTTTTCCTTAATATAAATCAAGAAAGTTAAATGATTTTTCTGAGCGATTTATGCACTCATATACAGTACTGGTTTCATGGATTACTCTATTTCCTCGTTACACGGTGGGCTACAACTTGCGTGGATACACGGATTATCACTGTACACGGTGGGCAATTACATAACCGTCCACGAGCCGTATTTGCTTCCACGATCGGATCGTGAATCAATGCAAAACACGGTACACGGTGTATCTAATTAAGCCGGTCCTAATTAAATACACCGTGTATCGTGTTTCTTTCCTGGATCAAATCAACACGCTACACGGTGTATATGATCAATAGCTTCTGTGCATGCACGGCCCACGAGGAGATGCGTATTGTCAGCTTCTCTCTATATATATACATTGTTTTCGTTTCTAGCATATAATTCATTTGTTCATATCCACCATTCGTTGCTCGAACCAGAAATGACTTGGCTTCGCCTTACATTACATGAGCATATATGCATTTGCGTATGCAGCAGTTTTGAAGAAAATGCTATTGTTTCGACAAATAATCAAATGTTGACTTGAAACACGGGAAAATGCTGCTACGTGGAAGAGTGGGTAGAGGAGGGCTTATTGCGGAGTTGGAGCGCCCATGTATGTTTGTCTAAACGCCGCTTCCTAATATAAAAAATCGGCTGTATGACGACGTCGTATGGATGTGCAGTGATCGTTTGATAGTGACTGCTGGCCGCCGTTCATGTCAAACGTCCGTCCACAACCCCTAAGTCAATGTTTATGAAATCCGCAAAGATTCAGAGAATGATTCATAAAAAAAAACTGTAGAAGGAGTTGCGCACACAAGCACACACTCAACAGGTCTTCTGATGCAAAACAAAAAACTGATTGAATTCGCAAAGGGGGAAAAGTGGTAAAATTTACCGACCCTAGCACATACAGTAAACCAACCGCATAATTAATACAGACCATGAACAACAAGTATGCAAACATAGAATAATTCATGGAAACCTGCATGAGGAGCTGCGCGCATGAAGGCCAACTCAATAGGTCCCTTAGTTGCAGTTTTGAAAACTGTAAGAGGGGTTGCGCACACAAGGTTATCTACTGAAAGGGTCTTCGGATGCAGAAAAAGTGACTAAATTCGCAAAGAGAAAGAATACAAAATATTCAATCATAACCCCTGACTAAGCCGTGTGCGTATTTACACGCCATGAAAAAAGAAGCCCGCGAAGTTTCAGAATAAGTCATAAAAATACTACACATAAGACTTCTTCTGTTAAGATGGGCGGAACCACAGAACTACGGAATGCCAAATATTATGTCCCCTGTTATGAAAAATACTACACATAAGACTTCTATTGTCAAGGTGGGCGGAATCACGGAACTCAGTACGGAAAGCCAGATACTATGTCCCCTTGCTTTTCTACGAAAAGGCGGGAGACAGTAATCTTTTATTTTGTTAGAATAAAAAATCCTCCCACTTGCGCTTAATCTCATTCATTGTCGGCTCTTTGTTTGCAAAGGCGTTAGCATCACATCTGTCCTGACGTGAAAACATTTGGTAATTCCGTGTTCTAAATCTTCAAATTGTTGTTAGGGCCAACAGATATGGGATGCTGTTTTACTATTTATTTCCTATTTAAAGATATCCTATAATTATTCAAAAGAGCTATATAATTCGACTTAGTGAAATTCATTATTATCTATACGGATTCCCGAAATTATTTATGGATATCCATAATTCGAATTATGGATATCACTTTTTCGAATTATGAATAGGAAATTCGAAAAATGGATATCACTTTATTCGATTTATGTATCACGCTTTCGAATTTTTGGTTTCCATAATTCTGCCCATTTATGTATATCGAATTATGGATATCAAGCAATCGAATAAGTGCTATCCACTACAGTTCGAATTGGATATGTCCATTAAACATATCCATTCTTCAAATTAGTGATATTCGTAAGCGAATTTTGGATGTCAGTGATTCGGCCAATTTATAGACATTAATAATTCGTCTTTGAAAATAATAATTTTATTTACCGGAGATTTACGGATATCCATAACTTAAATTATGGATATCAATAATACTGCCCTATTTAATGATATTACTTATTGAAATTATGGGTATCTATCTTTCGAATGATACATTCGAATTACGGATATCCATAATCCGAAACGGGGTATCACTTATTCGATTTATGTAAATTCGTTATTCGAATTCACATAGTAATATCAATAAATGTGCTAAATTATGGATGTCACTAATTCTACGTATGTTTATTCATAAATGAAATTATGGATATCTATAATAAGGGAAGAAATAGTAAAACTGCACCCCATAAGTAATATGTCAAACTTGCGTTGTCTTCAAAGTTCTCTTTCTTAACAGATGCTTTTTAATTCATACGTACACTGTACATGTATGTTACAGAGTATTGTAATGGACAATTATTTCACGTAAATATAAACGAAAGATAGTAAAATGCATAATGCATGGTTCCGAGATGCCACTCAAAGCAAATTGGCACCTACTTCACAATTACTCACTGGCCATTCAGAAGTGCCACTGACTGAGCATGCTGTGAAAGACAAGATCAAATTCAGCCGTTTGGGGGACAAGTCCCACATACAAACTGAAATGCACGGACCCTCAGGAATTTATATGGAAGCTCTTATTAAACTTTACTGACTGGTTTCGGTCTTGGTTGTTTGTGGATACATTTTATGGCGCATATATGTTCTACTCTGTAAACCCAAACCTTCCGAATTTTCTTTCACTCGACTTTCTTATATCTGATCCTTTCCGGCTTAGTGGACACGAAAACTCCTGGTATCTATCTCAAACAGCCAAAGGGGTTTCTCTTCATAACTTTACTGCAATTACGATGTGTAATTATATTTGTTTTGGTTTTTACGTTTAGAATGATATGTTAAAGTTATTAGATACATAATATTTTCCCTGTATCAGAAAAATTATCCTGCAAAACTATGCAATCAGCTCCAACTCCTGCTAACGTCATTCTCAAGTTTTTTTTATTATTATTTTTTTTTAAGAAATATGTTTCCGTACTTGGTAAAATTAATTTCAAGACTTCGACACTTCTTTCTGTTTGCATCGGTAGATCATATATTACGTCATCACCTAAGCGCGCGCAATTGGTACATGTAGTTTCCAGTTTAGGAACAAACATGTAAACATTAAAGGATAAGAAAACATGCTCTTCCAAAACATTAAGAAAGTGTTAAGATATTCCGTAACAGATAAAAACTGGGTTCACTGTAAATGAACCGAGACAAGACAAAACAACAATGTGGCATGCATGCCAAGTGAAGACTCCGATCAGCCTGGACATCCGCCCAGTCTGATCAGAGTCTTCACAGTGCACTTAACCAAGCTCACCAGTCTGGAAGGATGCCTAGGCTGAGCTGAGTTTTCGCGTGGTACACATGCCACTTGGTTAGTTTTTTCATGTCGAGACTCAAATATTAAGACCACCGGTAGATCATATCACCAGGATAATTAGCAACTTTTCACCTAAGGCGGCCTGCACTGCTGCATACAGGGTGATTTCAAGACGCATATCTGCGCTGAACTCAGTAATTGAATTATGAACCATGAAAGATTATTATATTTCTCTTATCTCTACACCACTCTGGGTATAATTATCAGCAGCTGCATATAATTAGTGAGGATACCTGAGAGATCCTCTTATAAATACTGCACTGCTCATGCATTAGAAAAATATTTCACTCTGCATATAATTTAATTGCAAGGAAGAAAAAAAATGATAAAAACAATAGTTAATAAAATTTGATTTCTTTGAAACAAAGAGCGGAAATTATAAAACGCATGCATAGTCCGGTTGAAACATTTAAGATATTCGTAAAGTTTAATTTTAATTCAGTCTGTTCATCCGCATAGTCCAGTCCGTCTGCCCTACAGCGTGAGGTCTGAGTCTTTGCTGGTGACCATTCGATTTTATAGACTTTCTGGAAGATATATGCGATGTTAGCAATAAAGGTTGTTGGTTGGTTGATTTGATGCTTAACGTCCACGGTAAACAACTAAGGTCATGTCGGGACGGTCAGTTAACCTAACCACACTATTCCTGGGCAGGCTTAGACCTCCCAAGCGGTTAACCAGTACTAAGTGCACATACTTAGCAATAAAGGTACAAAAAAAAGACAAAGTGCGCCTTTGCGCGAGCTTGACTTTAACAAGCATAAGTTTAAAATGGACAATACCAACCAAGTATAAAAATGAGATCAGCTGCAGTGTCAGAATAAACAGTTCTTCAGAATAATTCAAACCTCTTAAATATTATGCAGGTCGAAGTTACAGATTGGACACGATTCTGGTAACACAAACACACAGACACATGCATATACGCATGCACACACACACACATAGGGTCAACTCTACATGCCCTTCCGCTATTTCATTTGCGGGGGCATAAAAACAATGTGATATAAATTGTAGAAACTGACATGATTATTGGACCAGTCCAACAGTTCATTACCAAAATCATTTTTCAACAGTTTTTATATGTAGCTCAAACATGATTTATTTGCAGCAGTACCTCGTGATAAAATAAATAATCTATACCAAATAAAGAACAATGGTGCCTTTCAATCTAATAAATATCTGAACGATTATTTTGAAATATAAATGTTGCTTATTTTCTACTGATCACTTTCATGAACAAGTAGGAAATAGAACAACATATTTATTTATAGTTATTTTGTACTTTGAACTTTTTGTTGACGCTAGTATCACATTTACCTAGCCATAGTTTCCTGAAGTTCTCGAGCAAAGACTCATATCAGTTCCGGATTTCACACAGTTTCTCGACATTGTAAGGGTAGCAGTACTCAATGCCTTCCCACACGTGTAGCGCAGACTGATACGGCTGTGCAGATGAACAGACTGAACTTAGATTAAACTGTATGCACATTTATATTATTTTACCCTGACTTTACATGTATTCCATAAGTTTTGGTTTCAAATAAATCAAATTTTATAAACCATTTCTTTTATCATTTTAGCCCGCCTGTACGAATGTATAAGAAGAGCTGTTGCACTACCCCCGGCGTCGGGGTTGGCGGCGGCGTCGGCAAAATGTTAAAGTTTTACGTTAAAGTTTTTAGGTGATGGGCAAGGCGCTGTCAGGCGAGCTATTCTGTCCCACTGACAGGTCTTGTTGTTTTTCCTTGCAATTAATATATGCAGGGTGAAATATTTTTCTAATGCATTGGCAGTGCATTACATATAAGAGAATCTCTCAGGTATCCTCACTAATTATATGCAGCTGCTGATAATTATACCCAGAGTGGGGGCGGGGGGTGGGGGGGGGGGAGATAAGAGTAATATAATAATCTTTCATGGTTCATAATTCAATTACTGAGTTCAGCGCAGATACGCGTCTTGAAATCACCCTGTATGCAGTAGTGGCCTGTATCATCCAAGTAAATCCTTTTGTATGGCTGAGACATGAAACACACGCGCTAATGAAAAAGCAAGTACGCAAGGTGCCAAACGCAGTTATGCCTGATCTTCACCCGTTTAATGCTTTTTGGCTTTAATACAGCTATAATTCGAATTAGTGAAAGTTTCGTGTTCAGAATATCGAGTATTTCAGCAATTCGTTTTGTCTAAACTCACGGCGCTTATAAAACTAACAAGAATGGAACTCATAGGAGCTCACTACTTTTACAATATTTATACTTTGTTGCCGATTCGTTTTTGCCTGGCCGCGCAGCGCAGTGGGCAGCGCGTCTGCCTCAAGAGCAAGAGGTCCCGGGTTAGATACGCGGTCCAGCCACTTACTTTCGTTTCTCCTACCGCTGATTCAAGAAAGGCATTCGTCAGATTCTGGCGACAATATGTGCACTAAGTACTGGTTAACCGCTGAGTAGATCTAAACCTGCCAAGGAATAGTGTGGTTAGTTTCACTGACCGTCCCGACATGACCATAGCTGTTAACCGCGGACGTAAAGCAATAACACAACAACAACGTTTGGACGTAACGTCAGATGTTGGTGACAATAAGCGTAACGTCAGAAAACGTTAGATTTTGAGTTCACTGCAACGGCCACAGCGCATTTCTTCAAATATTTTCCTAAATAAATACTCATCAAATGTGAATTGAATAGCCAACTGCAACTGCTAGCAGAATATATTCGGAAGACATTAATTTTCGGGACAACTTGCGATTTTGCTCGATTTCAATAGGGAGCCCCGGTAGCTCAGTAGGTCAAGCGCTGGCCTGCTGACCTAGCCGTCCCGGTTTCGAACCCCGCTTGAGGCGAGAATCTTTTCAAATGTAAACGGGGTTCCATTGCACGCAGCCTTTCATTATCAACCTCTCATCGTCCTGATATGACTGAAATACTGTTGAAAAGGATGTAAAATCGCAAGTCATCCATCCATTTATTGATTTCAATCTAACGTTATCAACGTACAAATACAGTTGCGGACAAAACCGCTAGATTTGCTTATTCGTATTTTACATCGGCTCTAAGAAATAAATTCCAAAAGCATTCCTAGTAAAGAACTATTCGGAACAGGTATTTCATGTCCGCCTGATTTAAATTTTATTTACATTAAATTTTGATATGATTTTTATACTAAGAAAATACCACCCAGTATGCAAAATAAAGAAATCTGGCGTTGTGGACAAAACCGCTAGATTTGGAAAATTTGGTATTCCTTTAAATCGGATCATACATTCCGAAGTCTGATTTCACAGTAAAACAATTCCAAGTAGGTATTGTATGTCAGTAAATTTTCTTCTTTTCTTCTGCTTCGTATTGTTCTTTAGTGGCACCTTGATCTGCGTCGGATGTCGCTTTTTAGTGCAAAAAGTCTGAGGTTTACCCTTTCCTTGAATCGCTAAATATTAGATTTTCTTCTAGACGGAAAGGATTAACTTGTTGGCGTTCTGATGCCAGTTTACATTACTTCACTCGCATCGACGGTGAAAATTTTGTTGGTTTTTGAGCTCCGGTTTTCAATTTAAGCTGAAATAACTAATTTGCATTGCGAGTGCGTTGCAACGTCTTACACCGTAAAAACTGACGTTGTTTGGTATTATAAGACGGTGTATTTATTTTAATGTCTCATAAATGAATATATTCATTTTATCTTCTAAATACTCAATGAATAACCTTTTAAATGGTATAAAATTTATCACGTTTGCTTGTTCATTAGAAATACTGTATCAGGGGGGAATTATAAAGATGGCTTAAAAATGAAATTGTAACCAACATCTGACGTTACGTCTTTGCGTTCATTATATATCACATGTAGTATCGCCGGGCCGCATAGAGCAGTCCTCAGCGCCTCTGACTCGAGAGTCAGAGATCCTGTGTTCAATACCCGGTCCGGCCACATACTTTCGCTTCTCCTTCCACTGATTCAAGAAGGGCAGTTGTCGGTTACTGGCGAAAGTATGTGCACTCAGTACTGGTTAACCGCCTAGGAGGTCTAAGCCTGCCCAGGAATAGTGTGACTAGGTTAACTGACCGTCTCGACATGGCCATAGCTGTTCACCGTGGACGAAAAGCAAGAAACAAAACCAAACATACATATAGTATATGCTTGCTCAAAACTGAAATTTATATAATCGTTAATTGAGCCGCAACACGACAAAATCAACATAGTGACATGTGCGCTTAGTGAAGACTCATTTCACCCTGGACATCCGCTCAGTTTGAGCAGAGTCTTCGCTTTCGACAGACCCTTAGCTACCCTTTAAGCGCATAAAAAAGACTCTGATCAGTCTGGGCGGATGCCCAGGCTGATCTGAGTCTTCACTGGGCGCACATCCCACTTTCAAATTGTTGGTTTTCTCGTGCCACGTCCTATTTGTTTTATGACCGTACTCAGACAAAATAACTTGTCACAGTTCAGTCTATTGAAAGCACTGAATCATTAAAATTCTGAAGCACATGCAGCATATGCAGTTATTCCAGATGATACCAATTTAAATATTAGAACGTGTGTTGTAGATAATATGATTACAATATATGAGCCGCGACACGAGAAAACCAACAAAGTGGCTGTGCGCCCAGCGCAGACACAGATCAGCCTGAGCATTCGCCTAGTTTGATCAGACTATTCACTTAAGCGCTTAAAGGGTAGCTGAAGTTCTAAGCTACCTCCATGCGGACAGTGGAGACTCTGATCAGTCTGGGCGGATGCCCAGGCTAATCTGAGTCTGCGCTGGGCGCACAACCACATTGTTGGTTTTCTCGTGTCGTGGCTCATATTGATAATGTGTAAACATGCTCGTTTTTTATTTGTTTATTTATTTTGTTTTCGTAAGACGGAAAATGAGATATGAAAAGGCATGTTAAAAAGAACAGACATTGAAATCGCAGTCAGTTTCTTAGTATCATAAAACCATTTAGTTATCATATAAGAACCAGCCTGTCACAGCTGGAGCTTGTGACTGTGCGCGATTGATATCATTTGATGTCCCATTTACACGTTCACGCAAATTATATAGTGGCTATTAGCCCCGGGTGGGGGAAGTAAGCTTACTTACCAGAATTTTTGGTAGATGTGTGCTGCAGGAATGTCGCAACATGACCCATTTAATAGCAGAAATTAGACTTGTATGATACCAATGGGTTTAACTACTAGACACAGTTTCATATGCCTTCCCTCACTGAGCTCACCAATAGCTTAATTGTAATTGGTAAAAGCTATTAAAACATCAAGAGAGAGAGAGAAGCCTATCTCTATTTGTTTGTGTTTTCTAAACAGGTACAAATGTACCCATTTGCTTCCGGATTGACAGAAACATTTTCAGTCGTTGTTTCGTATCGGTCTCGAACCCGCGACCTCTGTACCATAGCCAGTCAGTAGAACCACTTGACTTCGAAATGAAGCATTTAATGTATGTTGATCAAATTTCAAGGACAATGTCATTAGCAAATTATATTTTTTTTGGCAGATACATTCAATAACAGAATAGCAGAAGACTGTCTTTATCCCACCACCTGATTCCGTATTAAGCCGCCTCAGAACAATGGCTTTTACGCTACAGCGTCTTAGCGGTCGACTTTGAGTATTATATATACTATGTTTTATTGATTGCAGGAACATTATTTCTTGCAATATACATGTTTATAATTAACAGAGTTTGTTGCTAATAACCGATTGAAAACTTTAGTGTAATTATTTTAGAAACATGTCGAGTCTATTGTTTTGGAGGATGGATGGATGACTAACTTGCAATTTACGTCCATTTCAACAGTATTTCAGCCACGTCAGGACGATGGGAGGGTGATTAGTGAAAGGTTTTGTGCGACTGGAACGATTTCAGCCTCCCGCGGTCTCGAACCAAAGAACTTTACATAAAACGGGCCAGTGCTTACCCCACCGAGCTACCTGGGCTTCTCTTTTGAGGAACTGTGCTTGTCACAGTCGTCATATAGTATTTGATCATGGTTTTAAATGACAGGGTTTGTACAAAATATCATCTATACATGTATCCGCAAATATTATTTCAGAAAACACGTCATATTTCAAACACGGTATTATCATGTTCAAGTCATTGTCAATGATATTCCATTCTTGTGCGAAGCATATCTAGTAAGACAACTAATAATAGATTCCAACTTATCTGCTAAATCTGTCAAATGCTTTTAAACTAATGTGATCTCACAACTCCAAGAGTATAAATGCCTAAGCAAAGTATGCAGAGCCAGATCAGACTTGTTCTCGAAACAGTTGTCCTATCAAGTTCTACGCAGTTTTACAATCAGTCCCTGCGTCTAGACAGGGGGTGGTGGGTACCTGTATAATCTGGTAACCGTTTAAAGCAAGGAATCTACTTTGAAATTGTCTAATTTCCCAAAAGAAATCCATTAACCGTAAACGGAACTAAAACTTCCCGCATCCGCATAGTTAGCCTGGCTTCCAGGTTAAATGGTTATATGTACTCAAATAATAGAAATCTTAACATGGCTTTTTCATTCTGCTGGCCAACCATTTAGTCAAAACCAAAAATAAAACAAAGGGACTGGGAGCCAGTCTACCGCATCGTCTCCATGTTAGAATCAGACTAGCCTAAATCTCCCTCCCTCTCTCTCTCTAATCTCTCTCTAATCTATCAGACTTACTTAAATCTCTCTCTCTCTCTCTCTCTCTCTCTCTCTCTCTCTCTCTCTGTAAACTCTCTCTCTCTTGCTTGCACTTAGAACGTTTCTGTGTTCACTATTCAACAACAACAACAAAAATACAAGTTTCACTTTTAGTGAATTTATATAATATGTTTTTAAATCCTGTTTTATCCACCGCTGTAACGACATATGCTCACAAAAATATGATTTCAGTAACAGAAGTAGGTTTCAAAAGCCTTGAATGATTACGTATACGTACATGTATATTAAACTAGAAAAGAGCCCGCGCAAGCGCGGAAATATTTCATGATGGTCAAGTTTATATAAAAAAGGCGAGTTTTAATTTTTCAATGTAAATGGCCTTAGGCCCAGGTGAAGATATGACCTTTACCATGAATACTCACTAAAGCTTCATTTACCTAATTAGTTGTCTGCATCTACAAACTTTCAGGTAACAGACTGCATTGTTTCTAAAAAAATCAACTTTTTTCACTTTTTCCTATAGAAAAACCTAAGTGACTCAAAAGTTGACCTTGCCGTAAAACAGATCAAGGTCATCCCAGGGTCATCATTTATATAAATTTTGTTGAGCTTTTGAGTCCTTGATGCGACATGCTAAGTTTCAAGATCATAGGATTTGTGGTTCTGGGGGAGAATTGGTTGATTTGATGCTTAACGTCCACGGTAAACAGCTAAGGTCATGTCGGGACGGTCAGTTAACCTAACCACACTATTCCTGGGCAGGCTTAGACCTCCGAAGCGGTTAACCAGTACTAAGTGCACATACTTTCGCCAGTAACTGACAACTGCCCTTCTTGAATCAGCGGAAGGAGAAACGAAAGTATGTGGCCAGACCTGGTTTTGAACCCAGGACCTCTGACTTATGAGTCAGGTGCCCTACGGATTGCGCTTCGCGGCCCGGCGTGGTTCTGGGGGAGAAGTTTTTTTGAATTTTTTTACCATAATAAATGTTTGCCATCTGGGTTATGTGACCTGTCCTGGGTATTTTTTTCTGGAAAAATTGGGTCCTGGAACGTTTTGGGGGAAAATATTCAAGCCCTCTGAAGACTAAAGGCTTATTTAGCTTCGTTGAATCATTGAAATTGATTTGTCTGCTTCGCTGGAAAAAATGCCCTTTCTTACCTGGCGCATGTGTGTTAACCTTAGACATTTTTAATTTTTGTCTTTTCGAAAGTTCAGTTCAGTTTGAATTCTCCTAACGACGTTCCCCAAGTGGCTCAGCGGTACGTAACCATAGCCGCACACACTTGACGCCGTGTGTCCGTCCAACTTTTCGAAAGACCATGTGCGTTGAGCTTTATTCTTCAATGGGCGAGTTCGATTGGCTACTCGCATTGACTATCGTTCTGAAAGAAAATGGGTCGTTTCGAGCCAGGGCCGTCGGGACTATGACCATTTAGTTCTTCATCCGTTTAGACATATGAGTAAAAATACAAAAATAAATCGTTATTTATGGGGAATGACGTACGTTCATGGGTCGGATTTTTCCATTAGAACCTGCTAAATTTGGACTTGCTAAGCAGCGCGCCGATATAACGACGCAGAACCGAAACGACCGGATTAATTTAAAACGTGTATTCGAGTACACGATAATTTCACTCGAACGCACCCATTGTTGACAAATAGTCGAAGTTTCTAGAAAAATACTTGGGAGAATTTAAAATGAAAGACGAATTTAATTCCCAAATTCTTTAAATCTACGTGAAACTAAAACACACGCTAACCGAAATTATCAATGATAGCAATATGCGAAAGAACCAGTATAGAAATTACGCTTGAAAATGCCACCAATTTTGCAGTTTATGCGTTACTTCGTTTATTTAGTATTATAGATGTGTATGTAATGATATAGAAGAGGAATAGATGCTGCTTTCGTTCAAATCCTATAAATTGAAACATTTTGTTTGATATGTACTTGCATGTAGATCTTGGAAATATGTAATGTTTAAATCAAATTTCCAACCGCATTCCTCCAAAATATTCGGCCAATCTGTCTCAGCAAAAAAGCAATACAAAAAAGGGCCTACAGTCTCGTTCAAAGTTTTACAAAACATCACTGGAAGTCTATTCTTATAGGAAAGAATTAGCCCCCTCATGAGCATTTTTTGTCATTTAAGAGTAAACACCTTGTTTGACTGCTTTTATCGTCCAGGAAAACAGAAATGAAGTTTCAAAAGTTGTCTCCCTTTGTACAATCGACGGAAAATGAGGTGTACCCATACATATGATTCCTGATCCACGGGGAAAAACTTTAAGCACAATAAAAGCTTCATTTTAAATGGACTTTTGTACCGTAATATATTGATTTGCTTTTCGCCTCAAATAAATTTCACGGTGAGGTTTATCAGAAAATTCACAAAGTTGTGGACTTTGAACGTTCCCATGACTTACAAAGCGCAAAAAGGCTTTCAATGTGCTAGAAGCTATTTTAGCTCAGTCTGAACTGCTGTAAATAATTCCCAAAACATTACGCTGATAGACCTCTTTTAGCCCTTACATGTACAGGTGTAACATGAGAGATAGATGCATTATGTTCAAACCTTGCTTTCAATTCCGCACTGATTATTAGTTGGTTTACCTGTGCTATCTTGTATTGATGCTCGCGACTGAGAAACTGTTAGCAGCAATACAAGGATTGGTAAATGATACTTTTGTTAATGGCCGTCGACCGAGTTGATACTGCTGCCGATTGTTTAGGCCGACGGCCACTTTTGTTTGTACGGTAACTGATTGGCTCGACCGCCAGCACATGTACAGATATTGGTATTGCCCCCCCCCCCCCCCCCCCCCCCCCCCACGCTCCTGTACTGCTCTGTAACAGTTGACATGTCTTTTTCCAAAAATGTTCCAGATGGTCTACATTGCACACCTTCCAGGCCTTGTTAGTGAACGCATCAGGTTGCTCCAGGGCACTTTGTATTAAACAATGGCACAGGGGCCTGCTATTGTGAAAAACAACAGCCTGGACTAAGTCGGTTTTGTCAAAATCAACCTAGTGAACAAAATATATGAAGAACCACCCGAGCTAGGGTGTCACGTGTCTTTATTTTCCTAAGACTCAGGCCTTTCAAAGTTTATCAGTTATTAAGATCTCAGGGATCAAAGTTCTTTACTAATTTATTTCAGGGGCTTGCCTCTTTTAAGATTTTCTATACATGTGTTATTTTTAGCTCAACTGAGCACGAAGTGCTCAGGGTGAGCTTTTGGGATACCGTGATGTCCGTCGTCCGTCGTACGTGTGGACGTCCGTCCGTCCGGACGTCCGGACGGACGTCCGTCAACTTTTGCTTGTGTACACTCTAGCGGACACAGTTTCGATCCAAAGTTCATGAAACTTTGTCAGAATGTTTATCCTTATAAAATCTAGGCCAAGTTCGAAACTGGGTCATGTCGGGTCAAAAACTAGGTCACTAGGTCAAATCTTAGAAAAACCTTGTGTACGCTCTAGAGGGCACAGTTTTCATCCAAAGTGCATGAAACTTTGTCAGAATGTTTATCCTCATAGTATCTAGGACAAGTTTGAAACTGGGTCACGTCGGGTCTAAAACTAGGTCACTAGGTCAAATCATAGAAAAACCTAGTGTACGCTCTAGAGGACACAGTTTTGATCCAATCTTTATGAAACTTTGTCAGAATGTTTATCTCCATAAAATCTAGGTCAAGTTTGAAACTGGGTCATGTCGGGTCAAAAACTAGGTCACTAGGTCAAATTTTAGAAAAACATTGTGTACGCTCTAGAGGGCACAGTTTTTATCCAAAGTTCATGAAACTTTGTCAGAATGTGTTTATCCTCATAGTATCTAGGAAAAGTTTGAAACTGGGTCACGTCGGGTCTAAAACTAGGTCACTAGGTCAAATCATAGAAAAACCTTTTGTACGCTCTAGAGGACACAGTTTTAATGCAATCTTTATGAAACTTTGTCAGAATGTTTATCTCCATAAACTCTAGGCCAAGTTCGAAACTGGGTCTTGTTGGGTAAAAAACTAGGTCACTATGTCAAATCATAAAAAAACCTTGTGTACGCTCTAGAGGACACAGTTTTGATCTCATCTTTATGAAACTTTGTCAGAATCTTTACTTCCATAAACTCTCGGCCAAGTTTGAAAGTATGTCATGTCGGGTTAAAAACAAGGTCACTAGGTCAAATCATAGAAAAACCTTGTGTACGCTCTAGAGGACACAGTTTTGATCCAAAGTTCATGAAACTTTGTCAGAATGTTTATCCTCATAATATCTAGAATAAGTTCGAACTTGGGTTACGTCGGGTCAAAAACTAGGTCACTAGGTCAAATCATAGAAAAACCTTGTGTACGCTCTAGAGGACACAGTTTTGATTCAATCTTAATGAAACATTGTCAAAATGTTTATCTCCATAAACTCTAGGCCAAGTTCGAAACTGGGTCATGTCAGGTCAAAAACTAGGTCACTAGGTCAAATCTTAGAAAAACCTTGTGTGCGCTCTAGAAGGCACAGTTTTGATCCAAAGTTCATGAACTTTGATCCAATCTTCATGAAACTCTGTCAGAATGTTTATCTTAATGAAATCTAGGTAAAGTTTGAAACTGGGTCGTGTCGGGTCAAAAACTTGGTCACTAGGTCAAATATAAGAACGACCTTGTATACGCTCCAGAGGGCACAGTTTTGATCCAATCTCAATGAAACTGTGTCAGAATGTTTATTCTTACAATATCCAGGCCAAGTTTGAAACTGGGTCATGTCGGGTCAAAAAACTAGGTCAAATGGTAGTATGGTAAAAACTCTTATAAATCTTCACCAGAGCCAGTGAACTGATTAATGCTCAGGTGAGCGATTCAGGGCCACCATAGCCCTCTTGTTTTTCTGTTCACACTTAAATGGCATTGCGAAAGAAAGGAACTGTTTTTGGTTTAGCAGCTCTTTGAGATAGTACTTCAGTCTATATCAAGCCGTCTCGCAGAGAAAGAGGGAGAAAGAAAAGAGAAACGATAGGCGAGAGAGAAAATATCTAAACAACCCCTATTCGCATCTACTGCAAGCACAGTAGGCCCTTGCCCTACTCGAATCCAAATTAGTAGGACGCCTCGTCACTGAAAGTTACATAGCACCATCGCCCGACCGCACCACCCCACCCTATGTAAGATCAGGGCATACTCAAATCAGCTTGCGTACACGCATAATCAAGTATGATCTGAGTTTCCCTGTTCTGAACGTTTATGCAGAATCTAAAATATAGAAGGGGAACATTTGATTGTTTGCGCAGGCTGGTTTGAGCTTTTTTTCAGCCGGCGCATAGCCGAAAGATCCTTTAAAGTAGATCAAGCACAACACGCAAAACCAGCCATTAATTAAAGATAATCAGTCGCCAGTATACATGTATGTTAATGATAACCCAGGCTTGTCAAAACCATGAAAGTCTTATTGATATGGCACAACACATAGCTGTAACTTATATAATACCAGTCGCTATAAGTATAGAAGAGCGCCTGATCTAATGCCTTCAAGCAAGGGACCGCGGGTTTGATACGCACAGGCTGCTCATGTCTGATCAATTTCTTTCTTTCTGCCCGAAAGAATTATGCTGCCTTTTCTCACCTTAAAGGAAATAGTTTCTCTTGGGGAGCAAATTCTTTCCTTCGAAAGTTGACAGCATATAGCAAAGAGGGGGAAGTGAAAATGGCGGAGTTGCTTCCCATAGAAGTGTACCTATTCACTTTAAAGTCTCCATAGTTCTGGCAGTGGTACAGGGTAATAAAGTAAAAGACCGAAGAGCAAATTATATTAAACTTACCTCTTTACATTTTCGAAGCTGAATAGCTATAAATGAAGCAGCAGACTCCGGATAAAATCTCAAAACATAATGATTTCCGACTACTGGTTATAAGCGAACGTTTGTACTCTCGATTCAACGCTATGAAAACCGGAAGAGATTGTACATGTAGTTCGGATACTGTGTATGAAGTTGAACATTTGTCAAATTATCTCCCTTGCAATTAAACAAATAGCAAATTGGGAAGTCCATTAACATCAAAAGCTCTGCAGAAGTGCGAAAAATTTCTTTGCAAATCTTTTTGTTTTACTCAAGACTTGTAAATTCATTTAACCGCTTCGTATGAATGGTTTCTGTACTTTTCAAGAAATACAGGGTGTTAAGAGGTCTATGGGAAATCCAATGGTAAGCAAGTGTTACTGTTTCTACTGCCAACTTTCACCTGATTGTTTCTCTAAAACGCAAGACTCGGTTGCTTTGATTTTTTTCGCTGTTTCTTACCCTTCCTGCGGACATTATGCCTGGAGAAAATAATTGGCTGAACATTTTATGGAATCAAAATTCAGCTTCTGAAAGTATGGTGACTTTAATTTTAACCCCCATCACAAAAGCAAGCGTTCGGGTCTCTAAAGTTTATGGCATATCGATGCGTTAAGGTGCTCATTTTGTCGGAATATCATAAACAAAGTAACTTAAAATGTCTAAATAAGAGCATATGCCTATTCCTTCAAATAAATTGGGTGTATACATTGTATGCGTTTCTTTTGATGTTCAGTATATATTTTAAATTTTTTGCCATGCTATGGGCTTGAAGGCACGAGTACTCCCGCAATAATCACAAAAACAAAAGTAAGCCTTGAATTTCAAGCGATCGTATTAATAAAGCGGGAACTCTTTTTTTACGGAGACAGAGAAATATAATATCAGTGTATCTGCTTCTTGAATATTGACGAGTATGCTGTCATCATAGATTTACTGACTAGTGAGTGAGTGAGTGAATTCGGGTTTAACGTCCCACCAACAACGAGGTCATATGGAGACGGGACCTCGGTTAAAAGTCTCATCCGAAAGACCAGAGAAGCGGGGAATCGATCTAGCGACCCCTGGAACGGTAGTCCGAAGTGTTATCCACTACACTACAGCCGCTCCGATTTATTGACTAAAGCTACGTCCACATGTCCACATGGGTAGATGAAAATATGGTCGTGTGAATGAAAAATAATTTGATATTTTCATTGCCAAATTTATATGGTAATTTTTTATTCAAACAGCGCGCCTATAGAGGCAATTGAGAACTAAACTGCAGTGAATTATTCTGCATCAGATCTCTATTTCGTCGAGCATGAGCTCGTCACCTACGTCGTCGTCAAAAATGACGTCAAACAGCTATACCTTATCGTTTGACGGTGCGGAAGGAAAGCGTGGGAAAGAAATATATAGACGCTAGCCTACATTGTTGGCGGAAATATTCGCACACTAGAATGATAGTTGAGAGAATCTGAGGAAAATGTATATTTTTCAGTGATTTTGTGTATTAGAATCGAAAAAGTTTCGCTTCAACAGTAATTTGCTGAATAATAAATCACTTTTGTGTGTCAGTTGTAAGTAGATATATCACTCGTGCTTCCGCACTCGTGATATGATTTATTGACCAATTGACCTCTAAACCAAGATTTATTACTCAACAAACCACTGTTCGAGCGGGGAATATAAATTTAACGAATTTGCTTGTTTGGCATAGACTATGTGTTATACCATTTTCTGTGAAAAATAATTTGCAAAGTGCATATACCGTAGTTACCGTAGTTTCGACCTTTGACTACTAGCCTATTGCATCTCATCCAGATAAATTTTAACTTTAAGTAGTAGCATAAATTCTGATTTGCTTTTTAGGGCAGTAGGTTAAGTGCGTTCTTACTGTGCTAGCAGTCCGTGCTTCGAACTTTGCGGGCAGCAGAATACTTTAGCAAACAACATTTCATTATCAACAACCATCGTCTCTTTATGACTGAAATCATATTGACAGGAATGTGAAAATTACATCCATCCACCCATCCGTCCGTCCGTCCTTCCGTTCATCTATCCATCCATCCATCCATCCATCCAACCATCCGAGTTTCAAGAGATCGGAACGCTATAAATCTATCAGTCTCGCTAAAAATCATGTGTTTTTATTGTGTCAGTGCATATAATTGTTAACAAAACTGTTCGACTAATTAAAGTTTAAATGTTTCACAGCTGCATAGCTTAATTAACCATTACCGTGTTGACAGGAAATAAATTTATTATAATATGCACGGTGTACCGTTGATTGCCACGATTTCAAACACACCGAGTTGAGAGGAAGTCCACGAATTTTTGAAATCACGGTGGAACGTTGATTGTCACGCTTGCACACCGTGTTTAGAGGAAATCCACGAATTACTACATCCACGGTGGAGCATTGAACGACACGGTTATCTGTGAATTCCCACAGATGCACACGCTTCCACGCGTTTTACCACGATACACACACGGTGGACCGTTCGTGGATTAATTAAATTCTTACACCGTGTAGCGTGGAAAACGAGTAATCCATGAAACCAGTACTGTACCTACATGACACATTCTTTTTTATTTTGTCTTACCAACAAGCTCAAAGTCAAAATAAAATTTAATTTTAGCATATTTGTTGAGTATTAGAGGCCGGTACGAAAACTGCCTGAGAAGTCCTTTTCGCTAAATGCCTGACAAACGGAAAAAGGATTCAAATATTTTTTCTTCAACTGACTGTTTTCTGCTGTAATATGCTTACGTTGGACAAAGTGGTTTCCGTAATATGAATCACAAAATAAAATTAAATTTGAGCATGTTTGCTTGTAGTTTTAGTAACCCGTATAGAACCCTTAAGAAGTCCTTTTCGCTTTAAATGCCTATGAAACGAAAAGGACTCAAATAGGCCTATAAACTTTTTTTTCTCTAAATATTTATGTTTTAACTGATTGGTTTGTGCTCTAATATGCTTACCTTACATAAAATTATTTCCTTAATGAAAAGCACAAAATCAAGTCAAATCATAGTAAGTGTATTTGTTTCAAGTTTTAGTAACCCGCACGAAAAGCTAGAAGTCCTTTTCGATTAACGCCTCAGAAACGAAACGGGCTTGAACTGCTTTAATTTCTCCAGTTATATTTATATTTTCTACTATATCGAAGGTTTGTAAAATAATGTTTTCTTTTAAGCTACAGTGGGTTAGCGACTATAGTGGGGCTTTCACTAAAAAATTTAGGCTCTTTTGTGGAAAGGAATTCTTTTTGACGAAAAAAAAGCTCGGTATAAACAAGGAATTTATTTTATTTTAAATATTTATTTATTTTTATGTTAAACTGATGATATGTCATTTGGACCTAGTATCGAAAACAAAGATTGTCGTATCAATATACTATACTATACGTTCGGAAGAAATAAAAAAAAAGATAAATTACTAAATAGATAAATAATCCCATGTAATCTGCATCATAGCCGCAAAGTGGCTGACTTGAAATGGAGTAGATAAGTCACTGAAAATAAACTTTTCCTAAATACATGTTCAAATCTTGAACAAGTTAAGATTATTGGAGCAAATATTTGAGATTCGAAATCGTTTATATAAGACCACCCATTTAAAGAAATATAAATTTTTGAAAAAATGGTATTCTGCTTTATTAACACTTATGCTGATGACTATATGGTCTGTGTGAGTTATTACATTTAATTTATATTTTAATTCATCAATATTTCAAGTCAAATCGTTTGAAAATACACATAAAAAAATAATAATTTCATGTCAAAATCATATGATTATCTAGTCTGTATTAACAAGCTGTTGATCGAATTATCGGCACACTTCTATGGAGCAATTAAGGTACATCGGTAGCTGGCATTAATTGGATTATCACACCTTCACTCATCGCTTTACAGGCGTCATTAACAGCAGTTCAATAGACATGTATACATAGGCTTACCGTTTCAATTGTAAGTATTGGTGTGATGATAAAATTTTCTGCGGAAATATATAAGTCTCTCAGAATCTCATCATTTCAGAACAGAAGAAGAATCTGAATTATATATTAGTATTTTTCAATCAGAAAACAAACACGTTAACTATTAAAGAAAAGAAATCCCATGTATAGGATTCAACATTTAAATTAAGATTACTTTGGTTAACGTGTGCAAATTTTCATGCATATCGTAGAAATCGAACAGTGCATTTGCTGTGTGTTTGGGGTATTGTGCTAATCATAAAGGTATTCTTTCATGTTAATTGATGGCCCTGAAAAGGGCATTTTTATGTAGATTTAGAGTCTGTGGCGGTAGCTGCAGAAGATTCTTCTAATCCTATTCTGAAACTTTCTCATGCCACTGTTACGGCGAAGTCTCTCAGATGAGTCGAGATGGACTAGGTCTTGATCGTAGTCTATGGGGTAACGGACATCTTTGAACTCGGCGAAGAATTGACCGTATCTTTCTTTGAGGAGACTGTTTATGATCAGACGCTGCTCGTCGAAATTTTCTTTAGTTAAACCGCCTTGAAAGTCTCATTTGGTCTGTATTTCGGCAATGTAGATCATCGTGACTCAGTGACGATAGAGTGGGTCGACCAGCTGGACTATTCTGGAGTGGATGTCTTCGGGCTCCGAAGTCGTTGTAATATCGTTACCATCTACAGCAGAACTGCGTGGTGCCAGCTGGAAACTTAGGATATTTTTTTTTTTATCTTTTGGCTAACGTGGCAGGGCGAATTATTTATCATTATTCAGTGATCAATAGAATTTATTAAAACAGCAACTATAAAAATTTAAAGAGTAACTACACTTCAGGAACTGACTGATTCAGATCCCAAACCCTGTCCTCAACATCATCGGGAAAGATTGACAAATACATCCCAACAAACAATAAATTACAAGTGATAAGCCGAGTCAGCAGCTCTTTCCCAAATAGGTGGCAACTCAGCTATCTTTACTGAACTAAATAATTTAGACCAACAGAAGGGTTACAACAGACTAAGCAAATTATACGAAAAACATTCAACAACTATTTTTATATATTTTCTATTTTATTATAGAAGGGTTAAAATGAGAACACAATAAATTAAACAGCACCGAACATAAAACAAATGCAACCACAACGAAAATACCGCCTTGGGACGGTCAGTATTAACTACTGGGGGGTGGGGGGGGGGGGTTAAACCGGTTTTACTCGGCCAAAACCTTCACCCTCACCCTCCGCCTATAAAGCTTTTTTACAATCCCATTAAAGACTGACCTTCACATCACAATAGGTGGACTTCACGTTTGTCTGAATTATCTCTGCAAACAATAGCTCCAAGGTAATTACCTGACCTTAAAATACTATTTCAGCTTAAAGACAATAAAGTAATAATAATTAAAGAGAAAAAGTAATAAATAACAGCCCAATACCTGTTTTCTGGGTCCTTTTCGTGAAATTTAGGTCCTTTTCTTGTATCTCAGGAATTCCAGCCTATATGAGGCTCACCCTCCTACATGCCACATGGCAAGAGGAGGTAATTGTAACCATGACTGGACACGAGACACCCCGAGACCGGTATACGGTCAAAAAACTCCCAAAAAACTTGTGGGGTTTAATGTAAGTTTCGGACCGCACGCCGGTCACGAACTTTCGTGCCAGTGTAACGGTCAGAGTCTGTATTTAGTGTGGAAGAAGAACCGGAGTACCCGGAGAAAGAACCACAGCAAGCTTGCTCGGTATACAGACAGAACCGAAACAGACGTAGTCTCGTCTGCCTAAGGCGTCAGAGACCAGTGGTCTGCTGTCGCAGGTCGAAACCCTTGACAAACAAGCTGCCTCGGGCCAGTGGAGGGGTACACTGCTTCACTGGAAGGCAAAATCTTCCTCGGCAGCCTGCATCATAGAGAGGGCAGTAGTCAGACCTCTCATAAAATAAATTCAAAAGAAGTCAGTCCTACTGTCCCCTCTCAACAAACCCAAAATTTCACGGTTGACAGACGCAAATTTTATACCCGCCACCCACATTTACAAAAATTTCTATATTACAATATTACAAGTCGCCTAGGTAGGTGCACAACAGCTAAGAAATCAGAACCACGTTTTTTACATAAATCATATTACATCAGTAATGTCAATGGCGAACAAACCTAACAATATAATTAAATTACATAAACAGCAGCCTCAAGCTCACAATGGCGGACACATGTCTAATTACACCACGCGGCCCAGTGATTCTTGAAAAAAGGGTACAATTGTGGAATAACAAAATCTAAAAAATGAAGTTCTTTGCATTGTTTCGAAGATATGAATATTTGATAGGAGACAGTCCCTTGTCCATGTATGCAAAATATTACCCACACCAAGTAAATGGTACAAAAATGGTTTAAGGTCAAAAGATGGCGTTAAAATCGTCGTTACGAAGGTGAGATATAACCACATAATGCATATAGCCGCAGGTTTGGCAGGTCTAAAATTTGTGTAGTTTGCAGAATAGTTGCTCTTTTCGCAGTGTTGACCTAAAACCGTAATTTCTATATGACATTGATCATTTTGAGTATACTATATAAATAGTTCATTAAAATGAAAAAAGAAGGCTTTCTTTAAACGAACCATTAAATAAAACTACCCTATTTGCTTTCCTAGCAATGAACAAATTAGCCAAGCAATTAAAAGAGCCAATGAATGAAAGAGCTCACGAACCTATCAATGGTAACTTTACATGACACTTTTAGTGATATATGGTATTTGGAAGTGTATTGTGAACATTTTCTCAAACTACCGTTTTCGTTACGGAGGGGAGTGCGTTTAGCATATGCAAAATATGCATTTTTATTTTCACAAAATTCTTTAGAAGTGGGACGTATCTTCTTAATAGCAACCTTTTCTCTTCTAAATACATATCAGTTGAGATGCACAGTCAATATTAATACAATGACACTGTTACATGTATTTCAAGCAAATATATCATTAAGAGCAATGAATTGGAAATATGACCCTCCATCATAGGTAAAAAAATCATGAAAACCAAATCAAATCTAGAACTTGTCAGTGCTGTCCACATTTTGAACACCTACAGATAGCACCTAATCATAATCTGCCCTGTCTACCATTCTGTTGTCATTTTCTCTGACAATGATTCTCGTTACGGAGGGTAGAAAGTTTAACGTGCGTCATACGTTATCTTATTTATTACCGGTAACAAGACACGTTGTAATTCCAGTATCTTCCATGACTTCGTAAATTTCAGACTCTTTGAAAGGTCATTTTTGATACGCATTCTTGGAGTTTCATGTACATGTAGTAATTCCTGTTTTGGGGGTATCACAGTGATAATGTTAGGAAATATGTGGTTCAGATAGTCTACTGAAATATGGCATTTTTACAAACATCATATGGATTTAGTATGAGCACTTTCGGCATGACCGCTTAAGTGTGAACTCGGGTGGTGCCCGGGTACTCCCTGGGCTACTTGGGGATATGTATACATACACGTATATCCTCGGGTGGTCCCTGGACAGTCTAGGTGTTGCTCTGGTTTGTCCGTGTATTTATGCAGAAAAAGGCTTATTTTGTCTGGCTTTGTATGCAATATTGCATTGTTGCTATCTCTAGCTTGCTTCCCTTAGACCTGTTCTCTTTTATCGTTCCTGTTTTTTGTTGTTGTTTCTTTTTTTTTTTTCATTTTTTTTTTTTTTTTTTTTTTTTGGGGGGGGGGGAGGGGTATGTAGTGGCGGGCGGGGGAGGAGGGGACGGCGACGGGGGTGGGGGCAGGAGAGGAATCCCGATAGCTCAGTAGGTTAAGTGCTGACCTGCTGTTCTAGTGGAGATGGTTCGAGACCTGCTGGAGGCGGAAATCTTCCCAACTGTAGTTGGGGTTCCATTGCACACAGCCTTTCAATACCACCCTTCCGTCGTCCTGATATGAGTGAAATACTGTTTAAAAGGACATAAAATCGCTTTCTTCATGCCTTATGAAGCTGATCTGTGTCTTTGTTAGCGCAAAGGACAAGGGTCTTGGTTTTGTCACGAATCGGCTTTATTTTCATTCTAATAAACTGCCTGTGATGCTACAATTTATGGATCTTAGAATGACATTACCGAGGTAAGTTTTGGGATACATGATATTTTAATAGCATTTAGCCGCCTTTAATCAAAATTCGCACCTTTTCTACCATGACACTGGAAGGGGCTTTTTTTAATATAGTGGCCTTTTTTTAGAATTAAATTACAGTTTCATAGTAAACACTCAGACAGGACGTGATTATAACTGCTCGTGCAACTGGGCTCGTATGACTGCTGTCCTAAGCGCCTGGGTTCCCCTCCGTAACGTTTTCTCCCCTCCGTAACATACTTCTTTATTGCAAAGTGTCTATGCCGAATCTGTACAGTTTATATAAGACGCTTATGTTACAGGAGGTCTGATGTATTCTAACAGCTTATTCCAGTACCATTTATCAAATTCTGTTTTTCTCGCATATAGAACGATCGAATTAACCAGCTCCCCTCCGTAACGGAGCAGCCAAAATAATTTTCATACATATTTATTAAAAAAACTGTTTAATCTATTTAAGCATAGTAGGTTCAATACTAGAACATGTCCACTTGGACTTTCCACCTATCAGCTACCATAAGAATGCATTATGTTTGTGAACTGTCAGTTTATGGAGTTTTTCTCCCCTCCATAACGACACAATTTTGTCGGTCATACCTGCACTGAATGACTGCAAGTTCACATGTTATGTTGTTTATCCCTGCCCCCCTATTTACACTTACCAGAATATACAAAAATCGGTAAGTAAATGTGTGTTTTAACGTTGATCACACGTTAAGTTGATATATTGTACAACATATATCACCTGGAGTCCACTAAATATCTGAAAAATTCTGAAACCCTGATGACAGAAATCGTTCTTTTCTGCTTTCTGTTATTTCAAAGAAACGTATATTTTATTTGACTGTGATACTTACTTCTAAATCACCACGTTGCTTTGGGTCAAAGATTTAGTTACGGAGGGGAGCCGTTACGGAGGGGAGAGGGGACAAATCAGCTATAACAGAACAAGTTATCAAACACAGAGGCATGAAATTGGTTTTTATAAACCACATCCATGTTACACATTCGCAAACTAATAGAAAGCATTTTGCAAAAGAACTGATGTTTCAGAAAAGGGCCGTTACGGATGGGAGGCTGTGAAAAGTGACAAATGAAAATGTAAACTTAAAGCTTCTTACTCCGATTTTAGTGTAACAAATGAATTGGTTCTTACCATTTTCATTTCAAAGGATATCCTGGTACTAAAATAGACTCATTTTCCATCACGATATCCATTCACTGTTGTTTATAGGTGGGGCATAGAAATCGTTACGGTAGGTGAGTAGCATTTTGGCGACAAGGAATTTTTTCAATTATTTTTGTAAATGAATGGATTAGAAACTGAATAGAACAACACGAGACATCGGTCAACCTGGGATTTCTAAATGGTAAAGAAATGTGTTCTTGTTTGTAGCAATAACCTTGTTTATTAAAGGTGTTTATTATAGCAACTCTGCTTGCGACAGTCGAAAATAGCATACCCCAACACAAAAACATCGTAAAAAATTCAAGGCTTAGCGTCTTAAATCCAACTGGGAATACCACAGGGTTTTCATATATACATTACACTGCAAAAATAGTAATACATCACCTATTTAGGCTAAAGCATGTTCGTGTGTGTATCTGTTTAACATTGGCGACATGTTTTTTTCACAATTGTACCCTTTTTTCAAGAATCACTGGGCCCCGGGCACGTGCTGAAAAACGCCTGACATTTTACAAACAATTAACTCCTTTGAGAAGGTAAAACGCGGCTCAATAAACACACAGTCAGAAGCACCATCACCTAAGCTATTAATTTATGTAGGCAACATGAAATTATCCTAGTTAAAACATTGAAAAATAAATTAAATTTCCCAAGCAAAAAAATGCGTCTGTCACTCATGAAATCTCCACGTGCCACCTTTTCGCGAAAAGGAGTCCTTTTCGTATTTTAGGGTAACCCGTAGAACAACCCTTGGTCTAGACCTACAAAATAGGGCCTTAGAATCCGCTACCGTTACACTACCGCTACTTCACAGCCCTATGTTCGCTAATGCAAAAAACGCGAGAAATATTCATTCTTGATTTTGTCGCCAAACCAGGCGTCTCCCAGGCAAACCATTGTGCTACAACAAAAATATATGTGTAAAACTGCGTGCTCACTTGAACAGAAGATGTTCTTTCGTCTCCTGAAGCATATAATCACGGTTTCAAAATTCAGCGACAGCAAATGGGGTCGCTAGCGAGTTTGCCATTTTCTTTTAATTCTGGTACCCGGTCCTATTGCATAAAGTAGCCGAAGTTCGGGAATCCATCGAAAATCTATAAATAGTCGTGTCATCAGGTACACACGGTCAGCGAGACTGTACGTAGCGTGGATTTAAAGGACACATGCACTACGTTGAAGTAACATCGACGTTGATTCTCATCGACGTTGATTCCTATTGATACAGTCCTGCTGGCGAGGTGCCGTATATCTGTACCTCCTAGAGAGGCATCATGTGCGTGAAGAGATTCACCGCACCTTTGAAGACGAGATGCTTAATGGTACCGAGAAGTGTAGGTTGGGGCTGTTGGGATGATTCGTGTGTGTGTGTGTGTGTGTGTGGAGTGGGGGGGGTAACTGGGGGATATGAAGGAGAGTCCCGGCGAGAAGGTTGTATGATTTAGGGCATGTTTGTTTGGGTCCGGGCCTCCGGGGTGTCGTACACTGATAGATGAACGTTATTGTTATGTGGGAGGGGGTAGACTATTAAAGAGGATATGTAAAAAGTTTGAGAAGTGCGCGGTTGTCCGGCACTGACGATGATATGATTCCGTTTAGACGTTGTTTGTCATCTGGGATGGTGTAAGACTAAGACTAAATACTGAAATCCTTTTGCAGTATATTTTGAAGCGTGTCAGAATTATTGTAATAAGGCCATCCTAAAAAATATGTTTGGCAAATTGAAATTTTGCAGTTGCCTACTCGTTTGTTTAAGAAGTGGGTATCTTTTTTAATTTTTTTTTGGAAGAGTGGATAGGTAAGACAGATACGGTTAGAAGTTATCAAAGGCACAAGGCACAAAGAAAACCTGTCGTCTAGCATTTTTCTTGGACCCTACTCCTGACGTAGCAGTTACCCCTTACCCCCGCCCCCCCCCCCCCACGCACATACACACACATACACACATAATAAAGCTGCCAAGTTTTCATGTACTGCAAGATAAGAAAAGGAAGAAAATCAGAAGTCTTGCCATCTCATCGGCATCATACCCAGTCAAACTTCTTCGCACATGTGTTCCCATGAGAGCCGCCAAAGCGATGAACTTAAAAAAGGGGAGTTGGTCATCGCTGTATGAAACGAAAACAAAGAAAAGAATTCTAGAGCTCTAAAGTACATGTGAACATTTGAAGAAAAGAAGAAAATGTGGAAAATAATACAAAATGATGGGTTATCATATCATAAATCAACATATTTAATGATGGCATTGCATATCTACTGTCTTTTTCTTATTTACACTTTCTTCTGTTCTAAAGAGGGTATCATATGTGATATTTCGTTATATAAAGCTGGAAAACATAATTAAAAAAAAACCTCAGAGAAGTAAAGAGGCTGCTATTAAAGCCAGCATTGATTTTATATAAAGACCTCGAATAAAATGAAATACAATCAGTTTGATAAGGTAATACCTGAGCGGTTTTGTCCTGTTTTAGAGTATAAACTACAGAATAATCAGTTATCAACCATACAAAACCTTGTAAATCCTTTTTGTTGACAGGATCTGGTATAGTTTTCACAGTGAAAACTGTAGAACAGAGAAGTAAACTTAAGTTTGAAGACTTCAGCCAAATACAGTTATGCATCAAAGCTAGCATTTATATTTGCTGGCGGCGTATACTTACCTTTGTAAGACTGTTGTATAGTTTACGTTACTAAGGGAAACGATATTGCTCATTTACAGTCAAGAAACCAACCTAAGGTTAAAAATGTTAATTGGTAGCGTTTATATGATGCTTTGTTTAGTTCCGTTATGTAGTTCCTAACAAGGGTGTGTCAACCAGGAGTATGGAGTATAGAATCAGAAACATTTAATACAGAAAAAGGGCACAGGCAGTTTACTCATGATATTGTAGCAATGTATAAATGCTATGTTCAGGATAATCTTAATTCTATGCTTTCGTTTCTTGCTCTTTTAAGTCTGACTACATTCAATCATCTCTTAATGAGTCGATTCACTAAAGAACATATAGATACATTTAGTCTGACAAAAAAATCCGGAGACAGTGTTCCAGTGAGCTCTACCCTTATAATGAAACGGCAAATAAAAAGAACAGAAAATGTTACGGTTGGTCATTTCTGTTCAGATATTTAAGGGGTAAATCTTAGTTTTTCTCCTTCAGAATTTATGTAGTTGCAAGTTTGCAGCATAATACCGAGAAAAGAAGAAAAGAAAGACTGAACAAGTAACGTATACAACTATTCATTGAGAGTTATAAAGTCTTCATTTCCAATATCCTTAAACAGTAATACAGTATTTCTGAACAGCAAATAATCAAATGATAGAAGTAGTGCATAGTGCATACCTATGGATGCCGATGAGAACACTGCATTTGATCTCCTTGGCTTTGTAAAACCATATTGTTAAGCAAGAACATGTATAGAGGTGCCTATTTAACTATAACCTAGAGTAGTTTTTACACAGATACCACACGACGTCAGAGCGACATCCTATCACCGTAGAAAAGCCATACCGATCACGCATCGACGCCAACACAAAGATTGTCAGATGTAGCTTGTATAAGTTTCCAATCTTTAATCAACCGAAATAACACCTGTTCTCTTCTACCCTGCTCTGCTTGATGATTCCTGCATTTTTACGGGCGCCCGTAAAAATTACGGGGAATGTACAGGCAGCTGGTTTCGTTATTCTACCGTAAAATCTACGGAAATTTTTTACAGTGTACTAATGAGCCTTGCGGTCCATGTTTCGTGTCAGACAGTACGTAAAGAGAGCTGTTAAGCAAGAACATCTACCGTATACGCGGTAATTTTTGCCGGTTCAAAATTTCGCGGTTAAGGGTCGAAAACATTAACGAAAATGTTCGCGGTTTTTAATTTTCTTGGGTAGCAACATGCGCGAAAAGCAAACCCTTTTCTTTTTCACTTGAGTCAGTTCATTCATTAACCTGCGGCAGGGCCGCCGCAGGTTAATGAAAGAATTGACTCAAGTAAAAAATACCAGCTACTACCGAAGCAAACAGAAACAAAATATATGAACACCGTGTCTAATGAAGACACTTTGTAAGAAACTGGAAATTATTAGCGATTTTAATATTCGCGGTTTCTAAGTGACCGCGAAATACCGCGAAAAATGCAACACCGCGAAAATTACCTTATATACGGTATTTAATCACCTACACTGTAAAAAATTGTAGGAATCATCCAGCAGAGTAGGACAGAATAGAACAGGTGTCATTTTGGTCATATAGCCCTTCAATAATATGAAGTTATTTTCGAGGGCGGCCATTTAACATAACACTTCCATTTTGTGATTTCAAACAGTGTCTTACAGGCAAACGCCCGTAAAAATAACGGGAAAAGGACTGGCAGCTGGTTGCCAGTTATTCTTCTGTAAAATCTACGGAAATTTTTTACAGTGTACGTGAAAATAATTTGCTCTCTTCACTACAATCTGTCTGTCTGCCTGGAGACTCAACGGTTAATCAGTTGACATTTCTTTACAATACTTCCTGTTAAGCACTTGATTCTGGCAAAGAAGTACGGACTGTTTTCTGTGACATCAGCAACGCATTCGACCGTGTGTGGCGCGCTGGTCTCTTTGCTACTTCAAGCAGCTGGTGTCTAAGGAAACATCCATGCTTGGTTTGCAGATTATCTCTCTGATAGAAAACAACGAGTTGCTGTTCCTGGTGCTGTTTCTGACTGGACCTATCTTCGAGCCGGGGTTCATCAGGGATCAATCGTAGGCCCTCTCCTTTTTCTGTTGTTTATAAATGATATTGTAACTGACAGCTCAAATAATTCTATTGTTCGCAGATGATACTAGTCTCTTTATTATTGTAGACGACCCTTTGACAGCAGCGGCTTGTATTAACACAGATCTTGGTAAAATATCAGCATTGGCGTCAACGTGGTTTGTTACTTTTAATCCTTCTAAAACTGATTCTCTACTAATCTCTCGCAAACTAAATAGGCCTTTTCATCCACTCATCTTTATGCAAAATCATCGGATATCTGAGGTTGATTCTCATAAACATCTAAGCCTTTATTTTTCAAATGACGGCACTTGGCAGCAACACATAAACTATATATTACAGAAAAAGCATGGACTAGGATTGACATTATGAGAAAATTAAAATTAAAAATAGATAGAAAATCCCTTGAAACAATTTACACAGCTATCATTAGACCTTTACTAGAATATGGGGACGTCATATGGGAAAATTGTTCACGAACTCGACATAATACAGAATGAAACAGCTAGAACAGCCACGGGAGCCAGTAAACTTCTTTCAATTGTTACTCTCCATAAAGAAATTCGATGGGACTCTTTTGAATTGAGACGGAATAATCACAAGTCATCATTGTTTTAGAAAATGACTCAGAATTTAACTCCGCTGTATCTGTCTTCCCTAGTATCTCAGTTTGTTGGCAATATCTCTCGCTATAATCTAAGAAATTCCAATGATCTTCAAACTATAGAGTTTTTCTGCCTTCAACTATTAGGGCTTGGAATGATGTTCCTGATGAAGCAAACAATCTGAATCTGTGAATACTTTCAAAGGCTTTCTTAACAAAGATAAAATCCCCATCCCGAAACACTTCTATGTTGGTAACAGAAAAGCTCAGATCCTAAACACTAGAATACGGACAAAGCAGCTCACTTAATATAGATCTCTTCCTGAATGACATTTCCGATTCCCCCATGTGCCAATGTGGCAGTGTAGAGAACGCCCAACACTTTTTCTTTCACTGGAGATATTACCAGGCGCAAAGAATTGAACTTTCAAATTCGGTGTCGCAGTATGAGAGTCATTCGCTCCCTCTCCTAGTGTATGCTTTCTCTCCCATTTGAAACCAATACAATTATTTTTGCTAAGGTGCACAAATTCATAAAGGTAAAGGTAAATGTTTCCCATAGCCTAATAACCGTAGGGGCAGTGGAGATTAGAGACCCACAGTATCTTGGTCACAGCCGATGAAAGGCGGAGCCCATCTCTCTCCTTTCGCCGCCTTATCCTTCCCTGATTCGAAAAAGGTACTCATTTACTGCTGGGTTGACACAGAGAGTTTTCCAGTCGTCGGATTGCGACGGTGAGCCGCGAACTCACGACCTTCCGGTGACTTTCTGGACAATAACCGAGCCACTCTAACCACTCGACTACGGCGCATCTCCAAATTCATAAAAAATGATGTTCCTGATGAAGCAAACAATCTGAATCTGTGAATATTTTCAAAGGCTTCCTTAACAAATTCATAATTGATTCAAAACGTTTCTAAGCATACCTTTTTGTACATTAGGTACATGTAAGCTGTTTGTATTGTCAGTAATGGTTGCTTGTGATTGAGTGCGACTGTCCCCGAAGGCTCTGCGCCCATCTGCTTTTCCTAAATGCACTGATCTTAAAGTTCTGCGTTAAAAATGTTTTTTCTTCTTCTTCTTTTTCCTGCCGATTTCTATTTTGTATGGTTTTTTTTTTCTTTATCCAATCTCATTTTCTATCATTGGTTTTGAAATTAATATGACATATGTAATGCATACTTTAGCCTGATAAATATGCGCCATGGCGTATGAATATTATATAAGGAGAGGAACTTTATAAGTACTTGTGCTTTCGTTCTAATCCTATTACATGTATTTGTATATGACAAATGATTGTGTTTTTATTTTATATGAATTTTTGAAAATATAACATGTTTAAACCAACAGAGCTAGTGGGCGGCAGCATAATCAGTTCTACTTAGGTCAACTTTACCTTTTGCACAACAGTGGGACTTAGTCGGCTTCCTTTAGAAGCGAAGCACAAACGAGAAAAAAATCACCCTTTAGTAGCGGAGCGGAAGAAGTGTTACTTCAGAAGGCACCACCCCTCAGAAGCGTAGCGGAAGTAGCGCTACTTACGGAGACATCACTCTTAAGTAGAGCTGCGGAAAAAGTGCTACTTTACAATTCCGAATTGAGGAATTCTAACTGAGTTCTGTATTCCAAATTATGAACTCCCAAATTCGTAGAACATACTGAGAGCTTGAAAACTTTAAGTGAAATGATTTATGTTTGTTGAAATTGAAATAGAAAATATTAAAAATGTGAACCAACTGATTTTACTGGGAAGACAATGAATGATCAGTGTCGCGTGTAAGGGGATCCATTTGCGCACAAGGAATACTAAAAAAAACGTTCATGTGCTCTGACCCATCTGATTCTTCATTTGTTAGTTGTTCGGTCCCCAGTGTTATGCGAAAAGGGATGACCCTGAATAGGTTGCGCAGATGCGCCTTTTGTAGTAACTGATCATAAGCTTTCCTATCAGGATTCATAGATCGTTTATGGGAAAAGAGAGAACACACGACCAGTTGCGAGGACGCTCATTTCTGCAAAAACGATTAGAGGTTTCACTTTTATAATTCTAAGATTCCCATAAAATATTAGATCGTAAATCGTTCGAGCACCAGGGTCACGGGATGGCGCGTTTGAAACAGTATAGCTGAAGGCGAGATTCTTCAAAGCCTAAACGCTGCTTCGAGTCCTTCATATTCAAGCGTTTAGGGACCGACCATTTAATATTCTTGGTGTGTGTGTGTGGGGGGGTGGGGGGGGGGGCGGGGGTGTTCTTGATGGATACGGGATTTTTTTAATGGCCTCTGAAAACAATTTCTTTTTTTGTCACCTTGAACGAGCTAATCTATTTTTTAACAAACTCGAACAATTCTTTTTCTTAATTTTATAAGCTAAACTATCAGATCCTAATTTATTTGACCTTTACGCATGTGAATGAATATCCTTTTATTTTACCCACATCAGTAATTTAAAGGTAGGTTCCTGGCCTAGCGATAACAACTATGTTCACAAAATAATTTTGTCTTTTTCTGGGTAGTATTGAATTCTCTTATTTTTCTGAACTGTTGCGACTGAGAAAATCGTCAGATGTTGTAGAAAATAGTCGTTTTCCCTTTGGTTTATTTTCTTTTGTTGGAATTTCAGTTCTAAAAATAAATATGTATATATGTCTACAAGTCCGCAGTTTCTGATGTCATTTGCCAACGGTTAATTTTCTTTTGTCGTGAGCTCTTCCAGAGGTCCTGGCATGGCGGATGGGTTAAAACTATCCCGAAATGCAATGCAGCATGACATCAGCTATGTTGTCTATTTTCGGCGCGAACTAAAAATAGAACTAACTGGTGTGCGAAGCAGAGTTAGGAAATCCCTTGCAAAACGACTTTTCTACGATTTTTTGATTTACACTTTTTAGTGAAACTTATTCATTTCCTCTTTATAAGTGCTTTCCAACAACTTGGATAAAAAATCATCAAAATTATGATGCATTTCAAAGTAGAGGAACCTACCTTTAACACCCTGTTTCTCACATAAAGAACATACAGGCAATGGGCATGGTTTAGCTTGCATTTGCAAACCAGTTCCTAGATTGATTGATTTGATGCTTAACGTCCACGGTAAACAGCTATGGTCATGTCGGGATGGTCAGTTAACCTATCCACACTATTCCTGGGCAGGCTTAGACCTCCTAAGCGGTTAACCAGTACTTTCGCCAGAAACTGACAACTGCCCTTCTTGAATCAGCGGAAGGAGAAACGAAAGTATGTGGCCAGACAGGGTTTCGAACCCAGGACCTCTGACTTATGAGTCAGGTGCCCTACCGATTGCGCTACGCGGCCCGGCACCAGTTCCTTAATCCATGGAACAGATTCAAGCATCCTTGTATGAGTATTATACTGCTGTTAAAGTGACCACTATTGCCATAATGTTGTCTCCCATAAGCTAGTGACTTTTTAGCAACTCATTTTCAATGGAAAATGCGACAGATCAATAATACATAATAAATGAGCCGCGACACGAGAAAACCAACAATGTGGTTGTGTGCCCAGCGCAGACTCAGATCAGCCAGGGCATCCACTTTGATCAGACTCTTCATTGAGTGTTCAAAGGGTAGCTATGGGTCTAAGCGACCTCCATGCGGGCATCGAAGACTCTGACCAGACTGGGCGGATGCCCAGGCTGATCTGAGTCTGCGCTGGCCGCACAACCATTTTGTTGGTTTTCTCGTGTCGCGGCTCATATATGTGAATGTTGTATAAGAAGTGTTTGTAAATGTATGTGCGTGCGTTGTTGCTGGTGCTAAAACACCTGTAAATATTATCAAAACATTACTTTAAACACGGGGGGAGTGGGGGCTGTGCCCCCAGAAGCTAGCGACATTTTGAAAACTCAATTCGAATGGAATTATCTGCAGACTATATTTTTACTAAATTTGGGGTGGAGCCACCAGATTATTTTTCCACTTATTATTGAGGCAACATTATTTTTCTAAATCCCTTATAAGCCAATTAATTTTTTTTCTTGCATATCAAAGGACAGAAAGACAGAGGATTATTTTTTAAAATGTGGTACGCCCCCCCCCCCACCTGTGGTACGCCCCCCCCCCCCCCCCCCCCCACCTTAAGAATATATGGTCGGTCCCTTAGCACTAGTATGTTCTACAAATTTCGAAATTCTGAATTCCGCCCCCCCCCCCTACCCCACTCAAGAATATATGGTCGGTCCCTTAGCACTAGTATGTTCTACAAATTTCGAAATTCCGAATTTTTGAATTCGAAATCCAGAATTCGGAATTAAGGATTCAGAATTCGGAATTGTGAAGTATGTGTAATAGGGACAAGTGGTAATAGCTTATCATGACCAGCTTGCGAAACCTGGTAGTCTTATAACAAACTACCCCATTTGAAAACACCGATGAGCCATCGGATATGCGCAGGCTGATCGAGCTTCCGTCGTTTTTTTATTTTACATTTATTCCGTTAAAGAAAATACAAAACTCACCATAACTCACCATACTTGAGACCCTTCTAAGCTGTCATACAGCTTCTGCTGGCCCATTTCGATATCTTTTCCTACTCATTGGTACTGGCTCGCCCGGTTGGTTGGTTGGTTGATTTGATGCTTAACGTCCACGGTAAACAACTATGGTCATGTCGGGACGGTCAGTTAACCTAACCACACTATTCCTGGGCAGGCTTAGACCTCCTAAGCGGTTAACCAGTACTAAGTGCACATACTTTTGCCAGTAACTGACAACTGCCCTTCTTGAATCAGCGGAAGGAGAAACGAAAGTATGTGGCCAGACCGGGATTCGAACCCAGGACCTCTGACTTACGAGTCAGGTGCCCTACCGATTGCGCTACCCGGCCCGGCGGCTCGCCCGGAATGTAGCATGATGGTTGGAACTTTAAGGGGTGCCCGTGCCAATGTTTGTTTAATTGCGAATTGAATATGTTCAGGGAATGTGCCAAAACAAGAGGGATAGTCATCGGTTATCCAACTGGGAACGCAATGTGGACATTGTTTCAACAATATGTGCCTTTTTGGGATCGGCACAGTTACGAATTCTACCAATAAAAAAAAGCAGTTTTAATATGTAATCTGATAGTAATATCATTAGAGAAATTGGGCCCAGACTGATATGTACAAGGTCTGGGGGCACACTCAGTATGTTCAGTCAATGCCGGGTTACACGTAGGCCTATAACGCTCCTACTAGTATTTCAGTCATTTCGACTACATGGAGAAATATTTAATCTTTCAAAATGCATTCAGATTTATTATATGGAAGCCTCTCTTAGACCCCCCCCCTCCAACACACACCCGCATATTTATTCTTCGGTACGAGACATTTCACATAAATGTTTTTGTTAAAACCCCAAACGCCTGTGCCGAAACCAGCGGCTACATTTGGAATCCTCATACCATCTGGAACTTACTCTTGTCAGAGAAGGTGCAGAGGACCGCAACACGACCGATGCCTTGCTGGCGTTGGAGAAACATACGCTATGCAAGAGACATGTTTGCCAACACTGGAAGTCCTTCCACGTTCATATCGATACCGCTAATGCGGCACGGCAGAAATCCACACGACGTTCATCTGTCTCACACAGTGATTTGCGCGTGAGCGCGAGCAACCGAGACAACCAAATTCGGAACGCTTCTGTCAGCCGGTACCGATGTAAACAAACCCCTGTCAAGACGAATCGGAAGAAGTTTTGCTTGAATATTGTCATGATTTAGGCTTGGCCGCACGGTTTTATGGGCTTAAAGGTAACACTTATGGCTCCTAATAGCAAGTTGATTAGTGTAATTGAAGTATTCAGGGGAATGAAAAAATCACATGTTTTTACCGAAGTGGATGTCATGACGGTAGTGTAGCGGAGCGGAACGCAACGTCAGGAGTCGCATGACTACCCTTGGTCCAACCTACAACAATGGGTCAACCTGTTACAATTGGCGCCTGACTTTGGTACCACCCATTGGTGACGTTCTGTAACATCAGACCAATCGAGCAGAGACTCCCGGGATGACGTCACAGCTATGGCTGCCTCCATGTTTCGTGTCGCCGCTGGATTAACTAAGTTGTTTCTGTCATTTACTTGTGCGGTTCAACACCATGGTATCTAATTATTACATCTCTTAATTCGCGATATGGCCATACAACTGTAACTTTCACCTCGCGTTTGAACTCTCAATAATTATTTAGTTATTCTGGAGACACCGTGGGAAAACATACACAGTTTGTATACATGTGTGTAGTTAACTTCTTTCGTTGAAGTATCATCTACAAACAACTATTTGTCTCTTTCCTGTTACGTTCGAAGTATCAGGTGTGACTCAGAAACACTATCATAACTTCTCGTGCTTTTCTTTACCTTGTGTAGTTTGATATTAGCTTCAATTGACTTTGTTTACATTTCGTGTGTATACATGTACTTCTCAATACACAGTTGTATATACATGTATCTTTAGGCTCCATACGCCTTAAATCTGCCATTTTGCAATGTACTGCACACAAATAATTATCATTCGCACACAAATAAATATCATTCGCTCAACATCGTGAGTAAACATTAGGGTTTTGTGTTTATTTTTTGATGTTTTGCGACATGTGGAACATGTGTGTTGACAGGCCATAAAATGCTTTGTTTGTGTCATTACAGTGCATAATCATGGGTGTATTCAGTCTATTCATTTTTTTTCTTCATTATTTGGCATAGTTTATCAATTAAGTTTGTTCTCAAGCTATATTTTGATTAGTGAAGTGGACATTACAGTATATGTGTTGAAAGGCCAGAATGTTTTCTTGCAATGTGATTAGGGCTATGTACCATCAATAATATACAGTTATTACACAGCTAAGATACTGTAAGGCATACCAAAATTTTTCATTTCGAAGCCTGTGATTCTGAATTCGAAAGAATTTTCGGTGTCGATACTTATGTAACTTGAGCTACATTGCTACTAATGTAACTTAAGCTACATTGGTACCAGTATATAGTCAGTTTGTTTCATTTAGCTGTGATATCATAAGAAAAGTGTACAAAATTTAGCTAAAAGGTGATATTAAGACTCTGTGATAGATTGTATTGTATTTCATGTATATTTTGACAAAATTGTGATGTTAATAGTTTCATCTGTATTTTTCAGGAAAGCCCTATATCACAGTATCACCTCCATGCATGTTGTTCACAGTGACCTAACACTCACTATGCACTTGTAGAAACAGCTTACAGACTGAAAAGGTGGTAAGATTTTCAAGTTATTAATTTACTTGTATTACCATTTTTATTATTATTATTATTATTCATTTATCATTTTTCGCATTTAGTCCTATAGTCCCAAATCATACGTCCCAAACCCTGTGATAAAATTTATAATTCATCCTGTGAATAATTTGTGGGCATAGTACAAACAACAGTTTGCAATTGTTAATGTCTAATACCAACAGGCTGAAGAAAATTTAGTTGTCACCTGTCTGTCCGGTGTCACTGAAAAAAAAAAAATAATTTAATCGTCACCTGTCTGTCCGGTGTCACCTGTGAATTTAGTTGTCACCTGTCTGTCAAGTGTCACCTAAAAAAAATTTCATTGTCACCTGTCTGTCCAGTGTCACCTACACTTACCTACCATCAACCATGATTGAATTACTTCCCTTTCAGTAGCTGAAAAGGTAACAGAAAATTTAGTTGTCACTTGTCCGTCCGGTGTCACCTTTAAATTAAGTTGTCATCTGTCTGTCCAGTGTCACCTGAATTATTTCAGTATGATTGTTGGAGTTAATTCCCTTTGAGCAATTTTACAGAAAACTTGTTGTCACAAGTCTGTCTTAGATTTATGGTCCAGAATTATTATTTCAATTGTCTCCCTTTGATCATAAATGCAATTGAGTTTGCCTTTATGAAAATAAAATCAATTGTATGACAACTTCGCGACAGTTTTGTTTGTTTTCTTAGAAGAGAAGATAAGAAGTGACATTGGATGGAAATACAGGTAATAGTGAAATACTGTTAGAAATTATAAATTCTTTTGATTGTTGTGAGGCATAGGTATTACTACTGCATCAAAACTTGTGTGATATATTTATTGTTGTCAGAATTTGAGTTGATTTAAAAGGCAACAATACTTGATTACACTTATATTGCACAACTGCATTAGAAATATACTATAGGCATTCAACATAGCCATAGTATTGAAACAATTTATTAGAATTGGAGTTTGTGTTCAATGATATTGTTGCAAAGTTGTATTTATGCAGTGATAGAGTAGTGCCTATGTTGCATAGTGTTTACCTGAAACAGGGGTAGATTTACTTTAGTTCAGGATATAGTGATGTAACATTATTCACTAATAGTGATAGTGAATTTAATAGTGAATAATAGTGACATTTTGTGAATAATTTGACAATAAAAGTGTGTGTATTAGATATTTAATTTGTGATTTCTTTGTTCTTTGATTGCAAACTGAAGTGATTATAGGTCAGTGCCCCTGATATTTCACTTCCAATTGTTACATTTCTTAACTACAAGTTAAGAATTGTAATTGAATTTTATATAGTAGTGATCATTGGTGTTAATAGAAAGTATATGTGTGGACCAAGTGTTTATTAAATCACATTGTGGTTTAATAAATAAAAGTATTTAGGTTCTTTGCAATATTTTGCTTTGATCCTAATATATTAACACTTAGGACTTAGTTTATCCTAGTGTTAATAGTTAACCTTAAAGGGTTAAATTCTCAAAACATTATCTTGTTGTTATAATTTAGTTTTGTCCACACATAGTTATAAAATGGCCTCAGGTGGTGAAGGAAAAACTCCTAAAAAGGGTTTTGACTGGCCTGAGAAAGACATTGAGTTCATGATTGAACAACTTGTGGCTACAGGGAGATTTGAAGTGCTCCCCACAGGTATGGACATATCTGTAACTCAAGGTCTTGGTGCAAGGCCTAAAGTCAAAACCCCTGCAACCCCAAAAGTGGAAGCCACTACTGACACTGACGATCTGGTGTCATTGCCTAGTCAGCTGCCATTGGCTACAAGCACACCAGATTACAAAAGTGTGAAAACTGAATCAGTGCAAAGTGATTTGAAACTTCCCCCTCCAATACAAAGTGACAGTAAGAAAACTGTGGCTAAAGACCCCCCTCCTCCCCCACTGTTTGAAATTAAAACAGAACCTGCCCCCACCCATGTTCACTTTGCAGACACTGGTTCAGCAAATAATAAAAGTAAAATTAAACCTGGCAGTGATCAGTTAGGACCAAAACCCACCCCCACCCCGCATACTGATTTCAATGCTACGAGCTTTCTTAACAGTTCATACTTAGCTAGTATGAGGGTACCTCAGCTACCTCCCTTTTCTGGTGAAAACCAGAAGGGGGATGTATCTTTTGAGGTATGGAAATATGAACTGCATTGCCTCATAAGAGATGCTTTTTATCCTGACGCTCTTATTCTTCAGTCTATTAGGAAGTCATTGAAAGGCAAGGCAAGAGATATTCTTCTTACCCTTGCACAGACAGCAAAACCCCCAGATATACTCTCAAAGTTTGAGGGTATATATGGCATTGTTTCTTCTAAAGAGGTTTTGCTGCAACAGTTTTACTTAGAAACACAGCATCCTGATGAATATGTTGCTGACTACAGCATCAGGATAGAAAATCTTCTCAGGAGAGCTACGGATAAAAAGCAAATTGAAGAAAGCTCTAGGCATGAAATGCTTTGTTCAAAACTTTGGAATGGACTTAGGGATCCGCTGCTGAAAAACAGCAGCAGATACAAATATGAAACAGAAACTGATTTTAATAAATTACGTAAAGAGATAAGATCAATAGAGCAAGACCTTTTAAAATCCAAACACACAACTGAGGAGGTTACACAACAACAGCATACAACATCACAAAACAATACAGAAAAGAAATTGGATGGCATACTGGAACAAATGAAAAAAATGAGAGAAAGGATGGATGGGTTGGAAAAGAAGTTTCATGAAGCTACTAAGGCTTCAAAAGAAACATCCTCCAACGATAGCTCAGCTTCCTCCTCTTCATCAGTAAAAGGTTCTACCCCCAGAAGTGGAGGTGGTGCTAATTACTACCAACCGAGAGGTGGGGGTAGAGGTGGAAGAGGTTTCTATTCTCGCAAAGGTTATAAGGGTCAATCACAACAACAAAAAGACCTAAAACAGATAACAACCCCAACCCATCTAATAATCCGTCCAACAAAAAGGAAAAGTAGAGAGAGTCTTCATTGGGGAGCAAAGAGAAGACTCTAGCAATATTTTTGATAGCTCCACAACTAAACCACCCATAGTTAGCCGTATGATTGGATCCAACAATGAATCAACGGTTTTAATAAACAATCAATCATGTTAAGCCTTAGTTGACACTGGATCCACAATAACAACTATGTGTGATCAATTTTATAACTCTATGGATCCAAAGCCAGAGCTGAGAAGCATGTCTGATTTTGACTTGAAAATTACTGGAGCAAGTGGCTCCAAGATACCATACATTGGTTATATTGAGGCTGAGGTAAACATAGCTCGGTTTGAATGTGATTCAGTGATTGTACCAATACTAATCGTGCCAGTCACAGAGTACTCTGGCCAAGTGCCTGTGATAATTGGTACATTCAAGGCTCACATTAGCGACACTGATGGTATACCGTTAGCATGGAACAATGCTTTCACTGCTCTTTCTTGTTGTGAGACTAAACCCGTAAAGTCCACAAACAAGACGCATATTATTTTAAAACCAAATGAGTGTCGTACTATAACTGGTATGGTCAGAGGTACTTCACAGTACAGTACAGCTGTTACTGAGAATATTTCTCAGGACTGTGACTTTAACGTGTGCCCTCGTGTTGTTTCTGTGAAACAGAACTGTAAAACGACCCGAATCCCAGTCAGAGTATGCAATATCTCAGCTCGGCCAATAACAATCAAGCCAAAAACTCAGTTGTGTGACCTTCATGAGGTTCAAGTGATCAAGTCTATGGATCCCTTTGGTGCTCGTGTTCCTTCAAAGGATTCTAGTGAATCGTTTGATAAATACGGGATCGATTTGCCAAAAGATAATCTTTCTTCTGGTGAATTAAGTAAAGCTAGTTACTAAGTAATTGGACTCACATATTTTCCACTGGACCGACAGACCTTGGCTTTACTGATCTCGTAGAGCATGAAATAAAGAGAAGCCTAGGTCAAAGGTCGTAGAATGACCTTGACCTGTTGTTCTAACAAATCTCCATGTACTCATTAAGACGACTGTACATATCAATTTTTAGGCCAAAATTTTCAGAACTTTCCATGAAATCTGATATTCCAGAATTTTCCCATATTTGACCTTGCTGCACAAAAAAGGACAAGGTCAAGCCAAGGTCATCATGTGAATAATCTTGCCAGTACTTGCATACCTTTCAAGGCCATTGGCTTATTGGTTCTGGAGAAGAAGATCTTTAAAGACAGAACTTCTCTGCTGCGGGGGATGTGTGTGTGTGTGTGTGGGGGGGGGGGGGTTCTGGTTCACAGCACATTGCAATGTTACCTGTACAGGTAAAAGTGTGAAAATTTAGACAACCAATCAGTGGGCCAGTATTAACAGTTCCGATGCTTTTATTGGCTGACTGGAGGTGTTGACGCTATGTGGTCAAGAGACAGAATGGCAACTGTGGAAGTTATTCCTCCTTATACAGTACCATCCCTGTCTTTAAAAGTTTATACCATATATGTGCGTGGCAGCCATGTTGGTAAAGTGCCCTCGACCGTTTTAACAAAATTTCATTCCCTAGACACCCGAAGGCTCTATATGAAATTTGGTTACAATTTGCCCAGTGACTTTTGAGGAGATGTTTGAAATTGTCAAAATATCAGAGTTCAGGGTAAAACGTCAAAGACAAAGAATGACCTTGACCTCTTGTACTCATAAATCTTCATGTACTCATCAAGATGACTGTATGTACCAATAGTGAGGCCAAAATCTTCAACAGTTTCCAAGAAATCTTATGTTCTAGCATTTTCCCATATAAAAGCACCAGAAAGCAAATTTGACCTTGACGTAATTTGTTATAAATATGTATGTTAATGCAGTTTTAATTAAATTTGAAGCGTAAATTATATATAATCTTATTTCCCGTCACATGTGTCATACCAATGGATACCGGGACTGAAACGAGCGAGTACCGGGACTGAAGCATTACAGCTACCTAATAACTTGATAAAATTAAAATGTATTATTTAGATCAAAGCATTGCCTGCGCATTGCTACTTAACTTTAGAAATTCGAATCAGTAGTTTATATTTTACATAAGGCAAATTATGAATACTACATGGACACCGGGACGACAAAAAAATCCAGATACCGGGACTTTGAGTCATTATTGCTGCAAAAAAGCAAAACCAATTTGTTAAATTTTAATGTACTATTAAGACTCAAACATTATCTTTTATCTGATATTTAATTTGCTGAATTCGGTGCAGTAGTTTAGATTTCATTTGAAGCTTAACATGCCTATCCCCATCGAAGTCGGGACAGGAAAATCCGGATACCAAAACTTTAGTTGGATATTGATACAAGAAAATAAGAAAAATATGAAACAAATTATATTTGAGTATTGTTTTTAACTGAAACCAAATGTATGAAATTCTGTTCAGTAGTTTTGATTCTGTGCCCTGCCAAACCCATGTACCTCCAGTGAATACCGGGACATGGGTACCGGGAATACCGGAGATTATCATGCGCTTCGGTATGGGGGAATCCCCTTTGTATTTTCCTGCCTTTTTAGTATTGTAATCTTTCAGGAAATATAGTTTTACGATGAAAACAAAGGAGGTAGGCTATTTTCGTTTTCGTTTTATTTTGTCTTCAGTGTTTGTGTAAATAGAGTTAAACGAAAGACACTGAGTAACTATGGAAAACGAAAGCAACTTTACCTCATTACGTGTGTGTGTAATATATGGCAAGCCGTTTTACCATTTACTATGCATAGTAGATAGCTTATATAGTATATTAGATATCTAATATGCCAATGAAGATATCTAATATAACATATAAGATATCTAATATAACATATAAAATATCTTATATCCTATATAAGATATCTGATATAGGATATAAGATATCTTATGTAGGATATGAGATATATTATTTAATTTTTCATATCAGATAGCTAATATAATATATCAGATACCTTATATAATATATTAGATATCTTTTACAGCATATAAGATATCTTATATAATATATCAGATATCTGATATATAAGATATCTTATATGTAAAATTAAATAAGATGTCTCATAGCCTATGTAAAATATCTTATATGCGATATAAGATATCTTATGTTGTATATGCTATATCAGATATCTTATATGTCGTATTGTGTCATGGAAAAGTAAAATTAAAAATCTAATATACCTATATTAGATATCTTATTTAGTATATTAGATATCTTATATAGCATATACGATATCTTATATAGGATAAAATATATCATATGGGATTTGCGATATCTTATTCAATTTCACATAGAAGATATCTTACATAAGATATCTTGTATAGGATATGAGATATCTTATTTAGTTTTTCATATCAGATATCTAATATTATATATCAGATATCTTATATAATTGATATCTTATATAGCATATAAGATATCTTAATTAATATATCAGATATCTGATATATAAGATCTAAGTTAAATTAATTAATATACCTCATATTCTATATAAGATATCTTATATGCGATAAAAAATATATACTTAATAAGATATCTTATGTTATATAAGATATCATATATGCTATATCAGATTTCTTATGAGTTGTATCGTGTTTTATGGAAATGTAAAATTAATAATCTCACATACCTATATTAGATATCTTATTTAGTATATTCGATATCTTATATAGCATATAAGATATCTTTTATTGGATAAACGATATCTTATATGGGAGCTGTGATATCTTATTCAATTTCACATAGAAGTTATCTTATATAAGATATCAGATATTTGATATATAATATATCTTATATGTTAAATAAGATATATCTTATATCCTATGTAAGATATCTTATATCCTATATCAAATATCTTATATAACATATACGATATCTTATATATTATAAAAGATATCTTATATGTTATATTAGATATCTTAATTGGCATATAAGATATCTGCCATATTATATAAGATATCTTATTTATTATATAAGATATCTTATATAACAACTAGGATATCTTATATGATATATTAGATAACTGATATAATAAATGAGATATCTACATTTCATAGTAAAATGGCTTGTCATAGTAATCGACAAACTAATCGTACAGTTAACCCATCTTTGATTAACAAATCACCCAAATTTTCTTTAGATTTTGATCGATAATTCACGAATTATTGATGCACATTTGACGGTACCCCCCCCCCCCCCCCCCCCCCCCCCAATATCGCAAAATAGACTGACTCCTCAGTATCTCGTATGCCCCCATCGCGCATCTGTCAAAACCCTGATTCTCCTGTGAATGGAGTTCATCAGTGCATTTATCCTTCTCATGTGGATATTGTTTCACTCTTCCAACAAGGCAGTCCTTAGTTGGTCGAGAGTAGCGGGGACATTCCCACGCCCCCCCCCCCCCTATCCTCCTGTCAATATCGTCCCACAGATGTCCGACTGGAGACAAATCTGGACTGTACGGCGGCCAGTCGAGTGGGTTAACGTTATGGTTTGCGCAGTGACCTATATATAGATGTATTTATAGGTCACTGGTTTGCGTGAAAGTCTTGACAAACTCTGGCTACATGAGGCCGGGCATTATCATGCTGGAAAATTTGGTGATGCTGTTGCACAATTGGAACTGCAACCGGGCGGAGGATTTCATCCCTCTATCCTGCAGCGGTTAAATTTCCGGCTAACACAATCAACGGTGACTTTACCCTGTGATATATTCCTCCCCAGACCATAACCGAGCCACTTCCAAACCTATCCCTCTCAAGAACGCAAGCGTCGGCGAACCGTTCCCAACGACGTCGGTATATACGACGTCGACAATCCGGACGAAAAAGAGTGAACCGGGACTCATCTGTGAAAAAGACCCGTCTCCATTGCCTCATTGGAAATCGTCTGGGGGCATGCACCGCCAACTAAGCCATCCGACGCGCGCGACGTGCACGAGTGAGAGGCAGACCGACGTAAGGACGACGAGCTCGCAGACCAACCTCCCGCAATCGGTTCGTTTCAGTTTTGGGGTGAATGTGGCGATTATGATTGCGTAGCTCCTGCAATTCAAAGCTCCGAAGTAGTTTTGAAAGTCTTTAAGAGCGGGAGTTCTGAGGTAGAGGATTGGTATTAAAGGCATATTATACCTGTAAGATACATTACTTTCAATGGAATTTCTTTCGTAACAACACCAAACGGAAGTTATAATTAGATTGGTTCGATTAGAAATCAACGAAATCTGTCGCTACGTTACGTAATGACGTCAAACGTTCCATTTGAAAAAAAACAAGATGGCGTCAACTTTAACCGCTTTTGTGATCACACAAAATGCATGGAGGCTGACCGTTGGGTGAAATTTAAAGGAAATAGAGCGCCGTAGAGTAGGAACTGAAAAATTGTAGCCCGTTTTCAGTGGGGATAGATTTAATACTATATGGGGAAATCTGTTTTCTGACAGTTTCTCATCAGTTTGTAGACGGAGTCACGGAGGGGGGGGGGTCACTTCCATTATAAAGCAGGGTCTATATGTGCCGCTGGAATAGCCCTACTTTTTTGATCTGTCAGATGCATCAATAGGTATGATTTTACAGACTAATATACACGAAAAGGTCTTACTTCTCCAAGCTCTGTATATAAAAGCCAGCTTATCTGATTTTTATTATCAAAAAGAAACAAACATCAATTACAAAGACAACAAATATTCTCAGCATAATAATTTCTTAAATTTTCTTAAAGGCTTAACGGCAAATTCATGAGCTAATCTAAGCACTTTTTCTGCAGTATACATGAATAGGGTCCAAATGTATTTTGGCATTTGTGTTATACATGAATAGGGTGGGTTATCAGAGTTCCAGCGGCACATATGTACCCCTTTATAGACCAAGTGACCCCCCGTGGACGGAGTTCGCAGCTGTGGAGTTGCAACGCTTTTATAACAAATTTCATACGACAAGCGTTTTGAAATTGAATCCAGAATCTTACAATGAGTAGGGAGATCAAGGTCTACATTTCGATCACGCATTTTTGTCCGAATCTTTAGAGCTAACATGGTAGCAGCCATAGGGAGGTTTTATCATACCACCGACACATTGTAAAGAGCGATGTGCTCGCCTATAGGCAGTGCCTATTTTCATATTAGCGGTTTCAGTGGCAGTAAGGTGGCGATTACGCAGGTTGGCAAGACGAATACGAGCGGACGTCCCGATCGCGGTCGGTCGGTAACACTTCCCGTGTCTCTCAGACAACGGACAATACGTTCTATAGTGAAAACATTCACACCGAACTACATAGCAACCTGTTGTTGCCTTTGACCTTGCATTAGCGATCCAATGATCATGCATATATTCAGGCCCCTAGAGGTCACACTGAGAACTGAAAACGATTTTGTACGGATAACGCCAAAATTAATGGACATGCAGTTTTGTGGCAATACAAGTTTCACTTTGGTTTTAGCATGTTTAGGGGTATGTCTGTTTAGTCATTTCTGCTGGTGTATGACGTGATTAGATCCCAATATGTGTCATGCAGTCTTGCGCAGCTTTGATATATGTATTCAACAGAAGAAAATGATTTTTGAAAAATTATTTGGTTCGATATAAAAATTTCAGTCAAATGTTTGATCCTTAACTTTTTTTGTCCAGTATTATATTACCGGCAGTTGAAAGACTTAAGAGACAGATACACATGGATACACGCAGCCAGATCTTTTTGAACCGTTATATCGGGTAGTAAAGCATATGGAAATGAAACAACAGGAAATGCCCATTGTAAAAGGACCTGGTATGGTTTGGGTCGTTTTTGGTGACCATTCTAATTTACTTAAAATTACATGCATGGTTTCTGTTGCTCATTATCTGAGTAAACCACGCTATAGGACCCTGACCTTATGCAATGTATTTTTCGAGCAAACAAAATAGCCGACGCGAGGATAACAGACGATGACACTGGAGGTTGCGTTTATTCACACGTACGACCAAGTAAAATGCATTTTAAGCTCAGTCTGTGTCTAGACCTTGTAAGTGCATGCAATTTTCGTTCAGTCGACTGGTATGTGCAACATAATTAACCCAGAAAGGTGATCGCCTGGCTCTGCTCACATATTCTGTATTTACTTGGTCATCTTTAAAGAGCAGAAAAACGTCTTCAAAAGTTACATTTCGCACGTATTCTTTGTCAATAAACGTCTATTTGATTTTACTTAGTAAAATGAAAAAGAAGTAAATGATACCTTGTAGAAGATTTGAAAAAAAAAATCACTGATTTTCTTCACTGTACACATACTTAAAGTTCCAAAACCGCGTGCAAAACAGTTCAATTTTTTTCGAGCAGTACTGGACGGGTATTTTGAGCGCATAATTTGCATTGAGCGGGTATTCTGAGTCAGATACTGTACGGGTATTCCGAGTATCGAAAGATTACATTAATGTTATTAATGATTTATCGGAATCTTTAAATGCATACACTTATAGTATATACTGGACATTTAATTTCTATTGTTGTGCGCAACATTGTCTATGAAGATAATCCCTTGTATTTTTATGTAAAATGTTAAATATTTGTCCCCCAAAATCACACCAAATGTCCTCTAAAGTGAGTGTCAGTGGGGACTTGTGTCCCCGAAAATGAAATTCTAATGGAATTTTGCTACATTCGACCAAGTGCACGATGTGGAGCCTATATTTCAACTTCCTTAATTGCTAACAGCATCTGGCAATTTTTTTCTGAAATCCGAGTGATGTCCGTGAAACTGCAAACTGCAGAAAAGATTCCCTGATGCTGAAAGCAGTTGACAAAGGCCATGTATAGCCTCCACATCGTGCACTAGGTCACTCATAGCAACAACAAAGCATAAAATTTTATTTCAAAAATACAAAAAATTGACCACTAAAACCATCCTACGTTGTACACCTTGTTACAACAATAATTTCAAAATACTACCAAACTAATCACGTCTGACCAAGTCCTGCATGCCCTAAACCCACCACGGTTTTGACACAAATTCCTATATAAGCACAGACTTTGCCATTTGTTCGATTTAGTGTACAATATTCGAAGCGTCTTATATATATGGCAACAACTGCAATTTTTAAAGTGTTAAAGGAAAATACACACAAACACTTACATTCTCTTTAAAAAAAGTCCTATGAGAGCTGAACAATTTGCAACAAAGTTCATGCAAATCGACCAGTTTATAAGAAAGTTACAGAAGTTATAAAATTTTGATCGTCTGAGTTCAGAACGAGGCTGTGAGTAAATGACGTCATAAACTCACAATTAAAAATATAAAAATATATAATAACTACCGTTCTGGTGCAAAAAAGCGTCAGTAAATGCAAAATATTTTATCTTTGTATTAAATATAATCAAAATTTACCTAAATTGAGTGGAAAAACTCGACCTACTACTGTAAGTAAGCATTTTCCGAATTTGGTCACGTGACCATGCTTTCAAAATGACGGCCGCCATAGGTTACCATTTTGAAATGTTCGGAAGGCCATATCTCTTAAACTACAGGACCGATTTTCATGAAAATTGTTGCAAAATGTTCAGCTCTCCAAGACCTTTCTTTTGAAGTGCCTGTTGATGTGTGTGTATGCTTCCCTTTAACTAGACCAAGAAAATCGAGACCAGTATATTAATGCCTCCGTACTCATACTGTTTTCACAATAGCCCAGATTATATAACAAGGGAGCACCGTTAACTCAGTTGGTAGAGTGCCGGACTCTTGATCGCAAGGTCGCTGGTTCGATTCGTACCAGGGGGGACGGTGTTGTGTCTCGAGCAAGTCACTTCACCCTCATTGCTTAGTAGGCTACTGGTTCAACTAAGGAAAACGTCCCGACATGACTGAAAAATTGTTTACTGGGACGTAAAACCTCAACCCAAACAAACAAACAAGATAATAACAAAGCACATATCCTAAAATGTTATTTTGACTGACCATTGAGCTGACGCGTCCTACACAATTAACAAAGTAACAAAGTATTGAAGAGATTTTTACCAGTCCTGTAGAGTGTCTACTTGTTTGAACAATATATGGTAAGACAACTCGTGCAAATGCTGCAACTGCGATTGAAGTATGAGGTAGTCTAAAAGCCGTTACCAAAGCCTATATAGAAGGCATTTTGGTACCATTACTAACAAGGCGTCCAATTTTCACACCTTTTATCTCAATAGAGAAAATCAAATGCATAAGCATAGAGAGAGAGAGAGAGAGAGAGAGAGAGGCAATAAGCAGAAGGCTTGCTCAAAACTTGACAGGTTATATTTTATAACAGCAGAAGTTGTCAACAGAGAGAGAGAGAGAGAGAGAGAGAGAGAGGCATTAAGCAGAAGGCTTGCTCAAGGCTTGACAGGTTATATTTTTACAACAGCAGAAGTTGTCAACAGGGGTTGCGATTAGCAATTTATCTTATTTTTTACAGGTTTGGGTAGAACACGTTTCTTGTGAGTTAGCTCCCGATATAGTTTCGCACAGTGATTTTTTTTTTTTTTTTTTTGCTAAAAGAATGTGCATTCTCTCCGATTGCCCTCGCTCAGAATACCCGTTCAAAATTTTCATCATAATTACTCCTTTATTACTCAGAATACCCGTTCAGTGGAATGTGACCATGGTCGAAATTACTGACCAGGGCTGGGGAACATTTTGATTGTGTACAGTGGACTAAAATGTTGTTTTTCTCGTAAGTAAACATCTCTTTTCGACCAAATTTAAAGAAAACATCTTTTTTCTCGAAAATCTTATTAGCCCATGCAATGAATAGCCTGATCAATATTTTTAGTTCGCTGTTTTTATTTTTTTTATAAAATATGCCGTCGATAAAAATGGTGAGCAAAGCACATGTTTATGCAACTCGAAACTAAAATGCAACAATCTAGCCAGTATTTGTTAAATTAAGACGTCAGATAGGAAAAATAACTTATTTCTTAAAACCTAAATGAGTATGACTATCTAAATAAGACATAAAAGCTTTTTAATTTACCTTCGTTCGGAGAGGCCACTCCCGGCATGTTGACAGTGTCCGCTATGTTTGCTCGAAAACTACATTGCATAAGGTCAGGGTCCTATAGCGCGTATTTCTTCTTCGTGAATCCTCCGAATAACATGATTCAGACATGCCTATTTTGTTTCAGTAATTTTAAATAAAACGGGGAGAAGGGTTTCCTTTGGTGAAATAAAACAGTTAGTACAGCTTTAGATAATACTTGATAATAGGTGGGTGGTACACTAATAAGGGGAACAACAGTGCTAAACATATGAGCCGCGACACGAGAAAACCAACAATGTGGTTGTGCGCCCAGCGCAGACTCAGATAAGCCTGGGTGTCCGCCCAGCCCGATCAGACTCTTCGCTTAGAGCTTGAAGGGTAGCTAAGGGTCTAAGCTACCTCCATGCGGACAGCGAAGACTCTGATCAGACTGGGTGGATGCCCAGGCTGATCTGAGTCTGCGCTGGCCGCACAACCACATTGTTGGTTTTGTCGTGTCGTGGCTCATATGTGTACTGTGCAAGGCCTGTCCAGGTACCCCACCCAATCAACTTAGCAAGTAGAGAGACGCTAATCAAAATATTTCAACGGATCAAAATAAAATGTGTACCAAATGAGTCCCTGTGCTCCAACTAAGAAAATGAATACACACAACATATGTTTATTTGTCAATGAGCGGAGATACAAGGGTTGATCCAGAAGTAATGTCACTGTGTCTATTGCGCGCCTATTCATCGTAGCATTATTATAAAAATTATATCAAGCTTCACTGCAATTCAGTTCTGATTAACAGAATAAATGTACAGTTGAAATCTTTTTTCCGTTTCAAACATATAGACGTTCAAAGTATGCCACCGACGCCATCGCGCCGCACGTTAGAATAACGTTAATTAGATGAACATAAATTTCAAAGGCAATGACAAATCAAAATCAAACTAACATGCCAAATCAGATGAAAATTTGATAAGATGACGAAGTATATTTCTGCCGCCCACTGCTGAAAATTTAATACCGTCAGTTCGCTAGCTAGTGCTAATGCTTGTTACTGCCGAGAGTAAAAATGTTGATTTCTGACAAACGCGTCAGCGGATATTTATGCAGTTTTGCCTAAAATTTGGAATATCACCAGTCGAGACTCTTGAGCTGTTTAATTAGACATGTGATGATATAACAGCTATTATGAGGCTTGTGTGAAGGTGCAATCAGCGCAATAAGGGTGCAGATGAGTCACTAGAGAATAGTTCGAAAACTGAAAGACCTTTATGTACAATGTCAGACAATAACGTCACTCTTGTTCTGGTCCCATATATGAAGATCGATGTTCTGCAATTCGAAAAGTGTGTATATTCTTAAACTTAAGCTGCGGGGCTGTTCAAGTATTATTAAAGATGAGATAAACATGGGTGAACAGACATTAGCGCTTTGCTGGAATAACGAATATGCTACTGTGGACATGACATAATATAGAAACTTCATCTGGTGCGTCAACGACGTGATTGACGCGCGGCGCGTTTCGTTACCATGTCTTCTGTCTATCTCGATATCTCACTTACTGTGTTCTGTGTTTTTATGACATTTTCAGACCATAATGCAAATAGGTTAAGGTACCTTGATACGAAATTTTATTGCTCTCTCTTTATTCTACACGATTTTATAGCTGCAGTGACATTACTTCTGGATCAACCCTCGTATATGTGTTTTTATGTTGAGATCGCTGGTAAAATGTCCAAGAAACTGCATTTCTTTTCTTTCTTTTTTTTTTTTTGGGGGGGGGGGGGGGGGGGCGGAAGGGGGTTGGGGTTAAGTATAAAATTAAGTTTCAGCACAGTCAAGTGCGCCAGCTGAATTATTCACATATTCATTATTGTTGGCATTATTAAACCGCATCATTGTGGAAAAAAAATAGCCGCTGTGCACTTAGTGTGCTGAAATATTTTATGGCCTAAATGCAGGAAAAAATGGTCGAGAATGCCAAAATTAGCTGAGTAGACTCCAGCTGGACGCGCAGAAAAACATAAAAATCGCAAGAATGGAAATTTGAATAACAGATAGAGAGTCAAATGTTTCACCACTCATATATCATTAATATTGGTTCAAATTTTGAAAAAAAAAGTATAAAATTAAGTGTCAGCACAGTCAAGTGCGCAGCTGAATTTTTCACATATTGTTGACATTATTAAAATGCATCATTGTGGAAAAACTTAGCTGTGCACTTGACTGTGCTGACAAATTTTGTAGCCTAAATGCCATCGAAATGGTCGAAAATGCCAAAAATCAGCTGAGTAGGCTGCAACTAGACGCGCAGAAAACCCCCATAAAAATCGCAAGAACGGAGAAAATTTGTATGATGCCCCTATTCCACACAGACCCGGAACCCCACGAATCGCCACGAATTGATAAATATTAGGATTCGTGGCGATTCTAAATTTTCTGGTCCAGTTCGTGATGCTCTACGATTCAGTTACGATACGACAGGGTTACGAGTATTCGTGGGATTCGACTGGATTCGGCTGGACTCGCACAAATATTGTCAAGAATTCAGTACGATTTACAAGAATCTCTTGGGAAATACTGCACGAATGTTTAGATTTAGTTACGAATCAGTTAAGAATACGCCGAATGCGTGTACGAATCCGGTACGAATAAAAATGAATTCGTGACTATTCTTGAAAATCCATGGGACTTTCTCTCAAGATAGGTATAAAAAGGCCCAAAACCTGATCAGACCGTTTGCTGTACGCACATATTAAGTATGAATCATCAGAAATCTATGGCCACAAATCTCTACCCACCAGGCACATGACGTCGTACTAAGGTCAGTGCGACGTAGTGACGTCTCATCGACGTCAGTACGACGTCATTTGCCCGCTGGGTAGATAAATGCATGCGTCCAGACAGAGTCTTCAATGTGCGCAAATGCGTCAAGGTACAAATTCACGAATCCCCGAATGAGTTGAGAACACCTAGTAATGCCTCCGAATCGATTTCGATCCATTTACGATGCCTAAGAATGCATGAAGAATCTGTTACGAATTTTTGGAATCGTGAGTTTGTGGCCAAAATTTCGAACAGCTCAAAACTTTTGTCACGAATTCTCGATTGCTCAAGAATTGCAAGAACTGACTACGAAAATATACGATTCAGTTAAGAACTTCACGAAGTGATTACGATTCAGCTACGAATCCTAAAATTTATCAATTCATGGCGATTCATGGGATTCGTGGTCTGTGTGGAATAGGGGCATAGATAGTTAAAGGTTTCACCACTCATATATCATTAAAAGAAGGTTGAAAGATACAATTCTGAAAATTCATAAATATGGGGGCCAAATATGCCCCAAATCATGCCAGGCCCTTTGTTGCCCCCGTAGCACAAGATGCAGAAATTGCCAAATTGGGTGGAACAATTACAAAAGCAATATGGTCGAAAACTTAAGAAATCATTTACCCATTTATGCCCAGTGTCCCATAAGAGGGACATAGACAAATAGTGCAGATCCTGTGATCAGACGCTGCAAATCTTAGGGTTTAAACTGTTTGTAGCAGAATTATTTAAGGAAATGAAAATTAATAACAACAAAAACACAAGACCTGCAGACACCCCTTAAATGGTTAATGGAGCCATCAAGTATATCAGGATAGAAGTATGCACTAGGCATAAATGGGTTATATATCTGTGATATTGAGCTACAGCAATATTAATGTAAGTTCAACGTCATCAACGTTTATCCAATGTGGAGTCAATGTTTTGTGCCCACTGGGTTACCTTGATCATAGCTCTTGCACATAATTAATTTCAGGCCACCACGTTAACCCGTGCTTTGACAGTATCTCTGGTTCTTACCCTGTTCTTACTCATTGTGTTACTGGCCATTACGGTGGCATGGCGCAAGAATAGAGATACCTATATGGTGGCAGCGGAACAGGAGATATGTCAGCCATGTTCCGAATTACAAATTGATCACCAGCCTCCTGACGGATGTCGTGCTGAAGTTGGCAAATGTTGTTGCAAAGGAAGTTCTGTGATCGACACAGTTGTTGAAAATGTGAGAAGTATTGAATATTTATTTGCTATCTACAATACATGTAATTGCGTGAATAACGAATCAGTTTTTTGGCCGATTCATTCCTTACTTTGATTTGTTTTTGGTTTAAACATTTTTATTTCACAACAATCATTCATATATATATACATAACATAAGAACATTTAACATTTAAAGAAGCAGAACGGAGCATAAATGTGTTTTAATTTATTTCTTTCAGCCCGTTGTCTAATTTGTTTGAAGGGAGACCGTTTGTCTAGAGAGAAACGATATGATGAATATATAGCTTATTGCATATTAACAGAGATTTCTCAAGGTTTTGTCTAAAGGTAGCATCCTTCAGATTATATTACACGAATTTTCACGGTACAAAACACCATGTACAGCATAAGTATGGGGGCCACAGGCATGCTCTAACGGAAACAAACCCATGTATTAACAAAGCAATCCACGTGATTTTAAAATTCTGCTCTGCGACTCTCAGTATACTTGTTCCGGAGCCACTAATCCTATTCCGTCACGGACAGCTGATCCGTTAATCGTCCTTATATATCGCTTGGCCTCGTAAGGAGGATATTTATTGGGAAAAAAGTGCACTCAGGTTTTGACTCAAACGGCGACAAAATATAGTGTCAAAATTGTCGCAGATTTTAACGAATTAATGCAATATTAGGTATCAATGGCATCCAGAGGGAGATCAAGGTAAAAGGTTGGTATTTGGCGGAACGGACCAGAACGGAACAGAGCAGAGAAAGTTTACGGAATAAATCACATTTTTATTTTTTTGATTGACAAGGGACATTATTATTGCAATTTTTTCCGTAGAATAATATGCAAAAACAAACAAATTTTCTATAATTATCAATAATTACTAATTTAAGAAAGCAGGAGGGTGGGTGGATAAGCGGAGGAGGTGGCTAGTAGCTTCTCCGCTCCGTTAAATTCCGCAAAATATCAATAGCCACTTCAAACATCTTGGTGCAGTTGTCTCAGAAGATAGCTCAAAACCGGAAGTTCTCTCAAGGACTGAACAAGACACTGCAGCTTTTACAAAGTTGAAGCCATTTTGGAGAAATAACAACATGTTTCTTGGATCAAAGGTGAAATTGATTCACTCCCTTCTCCATATTTCTGTATGACTGACCTTGACAACAGAGAGGGTGGTCGGGTGGTGCGATGGTGCTGTGTGTAACTTCCAGTGCCGGGGCGTCCTACTGATTTGGAAAACAGTAGTGCAAGGACCTACTGTGCTTGCTGTAGGTGCGGGTGGGGGTTGTTTGGACATTTTTTCTCTCGTCTGTTAGTTCTCTCTTCTTTCTTCCTCTCTCTGGGAGACGGCCCGATATAGACTGAAATACTGTCTGAAAGGGCCGTTAAACCCAAATCAATCAATCAAAAAAATGACAGCAGAGGTACAGAAAAGAACGCAGGCCTTTGAGATGAGATGCAAAAGAATGTTATTGATCATTTCGTACAAAAACAACATAATCAATGAGGAGGTTCGTAGAAAGAACCAAGCAGCTATTGGAAAACATGATGAGATCCTGACCCTGGTCAAGAAATGGAAACTAAGGAGGGTTGGCCACGTTCTTCAGGGCACAGTGAAAGGAAAAAGAAGAATAGGCAGACAGAAGAAAGGTGGAACAACTATTAAAAGGTTACTAGGGATGGACTTTGCCGCCTCAGCTAGGGCACCTGAAAACAGGACAAGATGGAAAAAGGATTGTTGCGAAGTCATTTAAGGTGCCTCAACGACCTTGCAAGATTATATAAATAGCGATCAAACATTTGTTCTCTGTACATGTATTAACATTCGCCATGTCCCTCGGTTTTCAACTTCTCCTTCCGGACCTGGAGAATGTTAATGCACGAAAAACCCGTTTGATCTTTACATTGTTTTTCCGCAACGTCTTACTTGCCAAATTTATGGAATTTAGTCAGTGTAATGGTCATCTGCATCGCTGGATTTGGTAAAGGTTCATTCATATAAGGGATATGATCATCGTTCAGTTTGATCTTGTGGCCCGTTTAGACGTATTTTTTACATGTACAAACTGGCATGATAATTTTTCAAGTATCTATAACTAGTAGAAAGGCCCTCTGACAGTTTCAATGCAAATTTGCCTATTTTCGACAAATTACTGCAGCTTCCATGGCTGCTAATTAATGTTGATGCTTTTAGCATTAACATGTAGACGCATGCTTTATAAAGTAGTTTTCATGTTGATTTTGAAAAAGTATCGCGTCTGCAGACTTAATCTCACTGACTTTCTCAAAGGGGGTAAGTAGACTTCTCGGTCATCCAAAATACATCAATTTTTTTATTTTTCTTATTTACTGAATTTTATTTTGTTAAATATGCTTAAAATAAAGTTAACACTACACCTGCATATAGCATGCAATAATATGTAAATAAAAAGTATGCTAGTCTGATTTTAAGATGCAAAGGGTCTAATTACCCCGCCCTTTTTCAGGTTTTCAGCTGTAGACTATCACCCCACCCCCCCACCCCTCCTGTGCCTCAGCATGCCACTCACATATAATGTGTATATTGACAGTACACACATACATGCAAAGTGGCTAGCTGAGGCACGGGGGGGGGGTATCTTTCTTTTCCTATTTTCCATACATTTAATTATAAAAGTCTGCATTTTACACCAAAAATCTCAGTCTATGTGTTTAATAACCGAAAAATTGTTTTTGTGCTAACTAAAGGGAGTTCTGAGGAAAACATTTCGGTGGAAATTTTGAAGTATACCAAAAGTTCATTTTTGACCACCTTTATAGGAAAATTTACATTTCCTTTCAACTCTTTTCTTCGAATCAGAAAGAACATGAACGGTCTCAGTGTAAGGAGATTCATGCTTATATAATAGGCTCGTTCCCTTTGCCTCCTGAAGTTGTATTTATAAAACCACTTAAGTCGTTGCTGTGCTGTTGCTAAGGCTAAATGTCTATGAAAGAGTATGAAATTTGCTCTGGAGGAACAGTCTTTTTCCGGCTGTTCCTCCAGAGCAAATTTCATAGTTGTAGGGAATCTCCTTCGTAGCGATTTAGCCTAGCATAGCAACCACTAAGTCGTTTTAAAAATACGATCCCTGGAGAACATCGTTATGAGAATTAAATGAAATAAAGTTTGGTACAAGCACTTTAGTATTCGCTTTTGATTCGAATGTACATACTGCGCCAGAGGTGGCAATGCCTCAGGTGATACCGTTAAATTCTAAGTATTTGGACAGGTAGGTCTTTAGCAAACAGTGCCACCCAAGTAAAAGTAAAAAGTATGCAAAGACCAGGAACTGAAACAATCAAAATCCAAATCCAGCCCTCAAACCATAGTTGGAAACAACTAAGATTACAAATAATCAAGATACAGAGAACATATGGTCAACCGAGTGAGCAGCTTGTTCCCAAAAGGTGGCCACTCAGCAACCCAAACCGAACCAAAAATAATAAGAACATACATAAGGTAGAACATCACAGAAACTCTGACACCAAAAACAGGCAACAGAGAACCACAACAGAACTACCGCCTTGGAACGGTCAGTAATGAATTACTGGGGGGCTTAAATCGATTTTACAGGCCCAACCTCACCCTCAGTTACTGAAGTGGTACAAAACATTTAGTTGGTTGTTCGGTTCGCATGATAACCCTCTAACTCGTCAATGAATCATCACGGTAAACACATAAATCAAATTTCAACACCATGAAGAAGCAAAGACGAGGACTCAACAGATACAACGGGCCGTCTGACAGGTGGAGATCCCTGTCCTGCCAAACAACCCCACTGGAAATCTGAAGCAAAAGAAGGTCACCAGTTGAGCCCCGGTGGACCAAGCAACAGACAAAAAGGCTCCGGTCCCAACCAACTAAAATATATAGCTTTAGGTCGGGGCCATCATAGAGTCTGACGACCGATCCCCCGGTGTGCAATTAAAGAGTGCAGCAAAGTTATCAACCGTGATTGGGTTAATCACTAAGCATGCAGACTGTCGCATAACATTTAAATTATAGCCAATACGTTTGTGACGTATTATTATTTTTCGGAATTGATCAGAAAAATCAGAAAAAAAGACTGCTTCTGTCGGAGCGATCTCTTGGAGGCCTACACTGTTTGCCATTTCATTTGCATCTTTTGGTCGCACTGTTGCATTGTAAAACCAACCTGTTCGATTACGGTTATTAGGTGACCCAATTTTCAGAAATTTAGTATGGTACCTGTGGAAGAAAAGAAAAATAAGCGATATTGTCATCATAGTCTATTGTATTATACATAAAGACAAGATTGTTTGTTTCTTTATCTTACCTGATAATGCTTTACAAAACAGTGGATTTCTCAGAAACTATTTATAAGTCCAAGTGATGACATTTGGTATATATGCTTAATTATATAAGCAGATGAAAACATTGTATTGTAGCCAAATATCAAGGTCATTCTTTGACCTTTGTTCATTGTGCTGAGATACTGTGGCCTGTAAAAAAATTCCAAGCATCTTCTCCTCTAAACCACTAGGCTGACTGAAGCTGAATTTCATGTTTAGCTTTCCTTGGTCGGAAGAAAGAAAGTTTATTCAGATGGTCTTTGGCCACATGACCTACATTGCCGCCATATCCATATATGGTAAAAACCCCAGAACCGAAAATTCAATGACCTTTCAACTTTGTGTGTAGCACTGCGAACTTAGGCCCTACAAAATCTGTTCAAATGATGATCCTGCATTGGCATTGACCTAATTAATAATTCTTTGACCTTTGTTCATTGTCACTGAGCTTCCGTTGTCCGTCTGCATTTTCAAACCGTTCTCCTCTGAAGCCGCTGAGAGGATTAAAGCCATATTTCATATGTTGGGAAAAGAAAGTTTGCTCATATGGTCTTGGTCACATGACCAAGATAGTCGCCATGCCCATATACATGTATGGTGAAAAATCCTTTAAAAATCTTCTCCAGATGACCTTGAAACTTAGTATGTAGCATCTGGGACTCGAACCGTACAAAGTTTGTTCAAATGATGACCCTACATTGACCTAATTTATTACGTACTACGTCAACTTTGGTTCTTTATGCTTTTTGTATGGGAATATGCTTAAACAGTGAATTTTGCATGAAACTTTCTAAACCTAGATACAATTATAGGAAAATATGGTTAACTAAATGAATACACGAAGACATAATGTCATGGTCATTCTCTGACCTTTGCTCTAGGTCACTTAGATTTTAAAATTAGAATATGCAATCCACTGAAGCCACTGGTTTAAAATTTGTAACAAATGAGCGAAGTGACAAATGGTCTCGGATGAAGTACAGGACGGTTGTTCTCTCTCTCTCTCTCTCTCTCTCTCTCTCTCTCGGCGTTATGGTCACAGGTAAGATACCACCTGTGGCATATGGCACATATTGTGTCCTCGCATTTTGCGCTGTAGTATTTCATCCGTAACTTTTTTTTTCTTTTACTATTTCAAGCGGACAAAGATACTCTACGACGACTTTACATATACTGGTGAGTATGCATTGAAATTTCATGCCAATATGTGGCAATATTTTAAAATTTTCTTTAACTGAAAGAAAATATTTCAAATATTACCACAAATTGCTTCTTTCAGTCAGGTTTAATTATAACATACCCCCCTCCACACACACACACACACACACACATACGAAGTATGTCAGGGGTATAGTTTTTGTCATTCCGTCTGTTCGTCTTTTCCTTTATGCGTTCGTTCGTGTGCGCGTGTGTTTTTTCATCCGTCCGTCAACTTTTACGCCAAAGTTTTACGTTAACCGTTTTGAATTGTCGTATCAGTGTAATTGCATCTCAGAATCTTTACATATTTGATTAATGGTAAGTCTCTGGGCAGGACCCTGAGCGGGATCAGGGGTCAATAATTAGGACTTAGGCACTTTCATTATGTCAAAGTTTTGTGTTGATCAGTTTTGATTGCTCATGTATCTGCAACTGCATTTCAGATTCCTTTTACTGTGGTTAATGATATGTTTGTAGCATTCACATTTAATATCGAATATCCAAGGACCTGGGCCTAGCCCTGGGTGGGGTCAGGGGTCAGTAGCTAGGACTAAGACATTTGTTGCAATTATATCCCCGGCATACGAAGTATGCCGAGGGGTATATAGCTTTTGTCCGATGTCCGTCCGTCCTTCCGTCCGTCTTTCCGTCCGTCCGTCCGTAAGTTAACATTTGCGTTAAAGTTTTACGTTAAAGTTTTTGAGATCTTATATAATCCAAACCCTCTGATGGATTGGGTTAATATTTGGCATGGTGATAGATAATGGTCCAATGTTTTATTCTGTACCACCCCCATCTATGCCTGTGACCTAGAGGTCAAGGTCACAGACTCTGACTGTTCATGTTAAAGTTTTGCGTTAAAGTTTTTAAGATCTCTTTATAATTCAAACCCTTTGTTGAGTTGGGTTTGTGTTTGGCATGATGATAGATGTTGGTCTTAAATTTTATTTTATTCCATCCCCACTTATGCCTGTGACCTAAAGGTCAAGGACTTTGACTTTTCATGTTAAATTTTGCTTTAAAGTTTTTGAGATGGTAAATCATCCAAAAACTTTGTTGGGTTTGATTTATATATGTCGTCTTGTTACAAGTTTGATTTTTGTACTATCTTTACACATGCCTGTGACATAGAGGTCAAGGTCACAGACATAGACATACTCAACTACTCATATATTGTTTGTGTTAAAGGTTTTGATTTCTCATGTCGTCCAAATCTTTTGTTGGATTTTATTTATATTTGGCTTCAATACATACTACTACATACTCAAAATTTATTCTTTAACATCCCCACACATGCCTTGACCTAAGATCAAGGTCACAGACTTATGCTTTTCCATACATTTAAGTTTTGTGTTAAGTTTATTTTTTTTTTGGTTATGTTTCACATCTTCTTTAATAGGAGCATTTGATATGTGAAGTTGTTTACCTTCAGGTTACAACAAATTACGTCATCTGGATGCTGCTGTTGACATAATGTCAGGGTCACATACTTAAACAGTTACATCAATGTACTGCTTTATCATGTTTCTTATAATTCAGATATCCTTCAATAGAGCCTTTGGATATACATGTATTACTAGATTTACTTTTAGGTTGCAGCAGTTTAGTTGACATTCTTTGTATGCTGCTGCTGACCAATGGTCAATGTCGTAGACTTTGAAATTTGTATATATGTTAATTTTTTGTGTTTAAAGTCTAGTATCATTAGGCGGTGGCGATGGCCGGGGGTATACGTGAGCCCCTGCTCACTTGCTGTAGTTTTTCCTGTAGTTCTAATGTAATTGAACAGAACCTATTGATACATGACTTGTGTTGACATCATCTGTCCCAAGATGCTGCTGACCCAAGGTCAAGGTCTCAGACTTTGATATTTGTACATGTATAACATTTGCGCTAGGCAGTGTCTTAAATTTATTTTCATTCATCGGTGACACTGGTCATGGGTGTACGTGAGCCCGTGCTCACTTGCTCTAGCTTCTATTAAAAGAGTAGACAGTTTTGGAGAGGAAAATACCACCCTTTTCTACAGAATCGGATGCATTCCTTCGACAGGCTTTCAGTGCGATGTGTTTTATATTTTTGTGTGTATAATCAAATATGGCCATGGGGAGTATGTGAACTTGGATTAAATTGTTTCACCTGCCACAGCTGGAACTCAATTTTTCGCTTACAGGGGAAGCAACTCTGTCGTTTTAGTTTTTTGCCAGTTATAAATGGGGATCAGCCCTTAAAGGCAATAATGTGTTCCTCTCGTAGCAGATTCTTTAAGTATAGACCACATTTAGGAGGGGCTTTTCATCCAAGGAAGCAAACAGAATTCACAAAAGATGTTTCGCTTTGTAAACTGGTGGAAAACATAAATATACATCTTAATTTTACTTTACAGAACAAAAGGTAGTGTGCTACGTTTATGAATAAATAACCCTCTAAATGCCTCAATTTCTTAAATTTCGAACTGCCTTTTTACTTCAGTTCAGTTCAGTTCAATTCTCTTATCGACGTTACCCAAGTGGCTCAACGGTACGTAACCATAGTTGCACACACTTGGCGCCGTGTGTCCGTGTGCCTTGTTACTATGGCCCGTGATCTATATATAGTATTTATAGGTCACTGCTATGGTAAGGTATTCTGAAAACAGAATATATATAGGTCGCTGCCAATACAAATTTTCTCATTGTAACATATGTGCATATTTATGAAAATCATTGTATTTATGACATTCTGACTAAACATTTTAAATACTTAAAGATTAACTCCGTTGCTAAATTACGAAAATAATATTTTTTCCGGAAATATTTACATTACAGCTTTCCAAATTGACTATTAGCCCTTGGTGTATGGTATAAAATTGCGGTAAAACACAAAAAAAGTCTGGAAGAATCGCGAACCGCGATCGAAATCGTGTAACTGGTCCAATCCGAATCACGTGTGCTAATGAGAAAATTGCCTGTGTGTAATCAATTGATCGCAAGAGCGACTATTAATTTTCTAACTGGCTGACAATTGTTTCTCATTTGCTCATACGATTTGAACTTACCCTTTTAATTCATAACTGTCTTAAACCAAAACATGATTTAGATATGATTTTACAAGTATAATATATAACGAAATTTAGTAAAAATATTTAACTTGCAGTGCTCTAGATCAGAGGGAGTATTTGGTGATAATCAGGGATAATTTTCGTTGATTCTGCTTAAAAACCTATGTTGTGACCCCTCATCTGAACCGTCTCAATGAGACGGTTCAGATAAGGGATCACAACATATGGTTTCAATCAGAAATAAGGAAAATTATCTCTAATTATCACCTAATACTCCCTCTTATCTATAGCCCTGACCTGGAGATGGTGTAACGGCGAGGGAGTATCATCCTTAAGTAGTATTCTTCTTTTAAGTAAGAACACCCTAGACTTTATTTCTTTTAATAGCAACCGCAGCCGTACTGAGGACAAATTGCACAGACGATATGAAGGCTAGAGGAAAGGTGGCTGGCATTGATTACCCGCGGTTACAAGAAGGTGAGTATTATTACATTAGCACTTCACAGTAATAGATCTTTTTCACATTGTTATCTCCCTTGCCGGCTACTCTTCAATGGAGATACGAATATTTACCTGGAAAGTTATATGGGGCAGTGATGATCTGGCCTGGCAGGAAGAGATGTGTTGGTTTTAGAATTTGAATATTTTTCGTGCAAAATAACCATTTAAATGGAATATGAATTGTGATTCCTTGAGTTTTTGAAAGATTGTTCAATTATGAATATTTGTTTATGGATAAAAAATAGCTTTTGTTAAAAATAAAGTACACATAGCAGAGGCATATATCGGCTGCGCGATACAAAACTTTGGTATAAATTAATTTATAATCATTTAAATACTTTGGTAAATTATTTTTTAAATCATCAAAACATCACCCTTTCGCTAAAAGGAAAATAATGTTTCAGGACAGTATGTACCAAACTATTTATATCAAGAATAATCTAATGGTATTAAGACAAGGACAGAAAAATTGCTAGCCACGGCAGTTTCTTTCGAGATGACGTCGGCCTCGCTCCTGATTGAATTAATTAAATCGTCGGTTTGTTTTAAATATTTTTGTTTTATCGTTTTGAAAACATATTTTGACTTTTAAATGGAACAAAATGGAACAAAAAATAAATAGCCGTAAACCGTCCAGCCTGGTCACAAGACAGATATCTAATCTGGCCGCATCTTCATTATAAATTAACATGACATGCACAGATCTGTGGATGTGTCTGAAAGGTGTTTAAATAAATCATAAAGCCAAAATATAAAATGTATTGTTCTACAAATTAGAATTGCATGAATATCAACATGTTAGGTTTGAATTACAGAAAAATGAATAGCTGAACATTAGCGTCACACATGGACACAGGGGCCTAGCTACATTTGTTTGCTTAATAATTTGAATTGAATGGCTGCACATTTTATCGTTGTTATAAAATTTCTACCGTTTAAATAATCGCAACAACAACTTGTTTTGGTTTTGATAACAGTCGGCATCAGCCGTTAGCAAGTATCTGCTAATTATGCGATATCAGTATCACCCACTAAACTCCCACTTGGAGTTTGATCTCTTTTACAAAACTACCCACTAAAGTGTGAAATACTGTCGGCGGCGTCAACGTATTACATCCTCCTTTGATTGCGTTAATTGTCAATAAATAAGTGATAGTGTATGTCAAACCTTCTGATAATTGGCAAAAAATACACAAAACGATTTACACCCTAATTTGGGAGATTATTTCATCTATAGAATTACCTACATACAAGTCTTTTAAATCTCAGTTTTATATTGAAAAATATTTCGAATTTACAAATGAAAATCACAGGAGTGAACTGACGCGCTTCCGATGTTCTGCTCATAATTTAGAAATTAAAACAGGACGGTATAACAGGATTGACAGAGCTAATCGTATTTGTAAATGTTGTAACATGAATTTAATCGAGGATGAGTTTCATCTTTTACTTGCGTGCCCCTTTTATACAGAGAAAGTATTTTTCAGCATATTTTTGTCGATGGCCATCTAAAAAGAAATTTGTTGAATTAATGACTGAATCTCAAAAAGGATTTATTAAAAAACTTGCTGCTTTCATATATGAAGCAATGAAAAAACGTAATAGACTGGTATATCAATCTTTATATGTATGTATACATATTTTGTATCTGTCTTGCCGATAACGAGTATGTTTGAGCAATGTTTGTATTTGTTACTTCCATTTGTATTGTTCTTCTCATTGTTAATGTGTTAGGGTAGAGGCACATTGTGCTTAGACTCAATAAAGAATTGGATTGGATTGGTTAAATTCACTTATTTATTTTGTTTCGATTGAAAAATTTCAACCTCCTACATGAATGATTTTCATTTAGTATAGACTTCATTCAAAAAAGCAAAAACAACCAAAAAAAACAAAAACAAAAAAAAAACCCACAAAAACAACAGAAAGCGTATTTCAATAAATTAATAGATAACTGATCTGTATTTGAACTCTTAATTTCGAATTAATCCGTTTTGCGACTTGACTTTTATATTAGACGGACACCTTTTCTGAGATTTCTGCGTATTTTTTGAAATGATTTCTTTACAATTTATAATTTAAATACAAGTGCACCACGAAGTGGTGAGGAGATATAGGTTTTGTCCCGTACGTAAGTACGTACGTATGTTCACCTTTTGTCATCTCTCTAGCACCTACATTTCTCGACAGATTTTGAAATAACTTCACACAAGTCTAGGGCATGACAATATCTCGAGCAAGTTCGACTTTCAGGGTGCTGCACCCAAGGTCAAGGTCACTGTGGCTATTTATAGAAAAACTTTGTCAGCGCTCTAGCGCCTACATTTCTCAACGGACTTTGAAATAACTTCACACAAATGTAGGGCATGACAATATCTCGAGCAAGTTCGACTTTCAGGATGCTGCGCCCAAGGTCAAGGTCACTGTGGCTATTTAAAGAAAAACTTTGTCAGCGCTCTAGCGCCTACATTTCTCAATGGATTTTAAAATAACTTCACACAAATGTAGGGCATGACAATATCTCGAGCAAGTTTGACTTTCAGGGTGCTGCGCCTAAGGTCAAGGTCACTGTGGCTATTTTTAGAAAAACTTTGTCAGCGCTCTAGCGCCTACATTTCTCAATGGATTTTTAAATATCTTCATGCAAATGTAGGGTATGACAATATCTCGAGCAAGTTCGACTTTCAGGGTGCTGCGCCCAAGGTCAAGGTCACTGTAGCTATTTTTAGAAAAATTTTGTCAGCGCTCTAGCGCCTACATTTCTCAATGGATTTTGAAATAACTTCACATAAATGTAGGGCATGACAATATCTCGAGCAAGTTCGACTTTCAGGGTGCTGTGCCCAAGGTCAAGGTCACTGTGGCTATTTATAGAAAAACTTTGTCATCGATCTAGCGCCTACATTCTCAACAGATTTTGAAATATCTTCACACAAATGTAGGGCATGACAATATCTCGAGCAAGTTCGACTTTAAAGGTGCTGGGCCCAAGGTCAAGGTCACTGTGGCTATTTATAGAAAAAACTTTGTCAGCGCTTTAGCGCCTACATTTCTCAACGGATTTTGAAATTACTTCACACAAATGTAGGGCATGACAATACCTCGAGCAAGTTCGACTTTCAGGGTGCTGTGCCCAAGGTCAAGGTCACTGTGGCTATTTTTAGAAAAAACTTTGTCATCGCTCTAGCGCCTAGATTTCTCCATGGATTTTAAAATAACTTCACACAAATGTAGGGTATGACAATATCGAGAGCATGTAGTCTTGTGCGAGGGGATTTGTATCACCTGCGATGCCTTGTTATATTAGCTTTAAATCACTGTCGAAAATAAAAATAGTAAATAAGGCATCATTGGGACAAAAAGAAATGTGAATATAGATGATTCAAACAATTATCTGTCAGTCATTACATAGGAAGTATCAATGGCATAAAATCCTTTAGCGCCCTCAGTGTAAAGTCTCGCCTATTATCGGGAAATAACGCGTCACGTGAGCGGTATACGCATGCGCAGAAACAATGTGAAAAAGGTCTATTGATGTTACCAAAATATCACCCTCGACATACCGCAAAATTTGAGACACCTGAAAAAATTACCATGACTGTTCTAATCAAAAAACTTGAGAGCACTTCAATGACATTCTGTCAGAAAAATTACTCTAAGTCCTTAACCAGCATAGCCGTAGAGTCTTTTCAGATTCTTTTCGTATCAACAGACAGACTTTTCTTTTGACCTTTCTTGCTCCATACCATAAAACCTTGTTTTTCATGCATTATGAAAATAATGATGGTTCAGATCAGCCGGGGTACCCATGCAGCAGTGCATCAAGGTCTTATGCTGTACATTTTCTTTCAAGTTCAAATAATCTATATACTGAAGTGACACATATTTTAGTTGACAGTATAAACCTGGATCAGACACTTTGATAAGGATCGCCAGTGAGCCATCAGCTTCACAAAACGTTTCATGAATTGTTACCTCTGTCAACACAAGTTACTGAATCTACTGAACAGGCATAGCCATACACGGTATACGGTACCATTGCTGGCGGTGTAGTGATATCAAAGGCATTTTGTATATAAATACATGCATATTCATTAATTTTTATATTCGCAGTGCGGTCAATATTTTGATACTTACAATTAAATCACAAAAATGTTAAATAAAGTACATTAATGTTAAAACAATCAGTCCCATGTGGTACTTTATTTCATAGCGGGTGCATACTTGGCGGTGGAAGCCATTTCCAAGATTCGGCCTATGATTTCTAGGAAGGACAGATATAATCTGTCATTAAAAATTGAACAGTTTAGATTTCAATACAGTTATGTGTCTAAAAGATGCTGATGGTATGTCAAACAGGCTCCTATCAAACTGCTCCTTCTAGCAGTCTGATCTGGGTTTGCTTCTTTTATTTCAGCCCTCATCCGTCCCTATAGAATTTTAACACATTTATCAAACCGGCAAAACTGTACACGTGCACGCAAAACACAACACACACTAAGGTTATGGTCCTGCTATGGTCTCGTACCGAGGGGCTGTTGTATCATTTATAGTACGACTGGACAAACAACAACAACCGTCAGTTGGTATTACCATGTAATTACCTTTATAAAACCATTATAGATTATGAAAGTCAACATTTTGCGAAGGGATCTAGTTTAAATAGCTCTATCGCTTCTCTCCCTTTCCTGGCAACATACTTATTTCCCTTGCCTACGTTGTGTAAGAGAGGTAATTCATTAATTCATCCCATTTGTAGTACGGGTACACGCCATCTTTCCTCCCCATTTTTTCAAAGGGAGTCAACTTTTGTGACTTCGTGTTTGCTTCCCACGGCAACGGAGTCCTTTCAAAAAGGGGTCTACTCTTCAAGGAAAGCATTGGCTCCCAGGGCAGTAAATGCTTTATTTTAAGAGTTGACCCATGTTTAGAAGAGAGGCAAAACGAAAGTGTCAGAGTTGATTCCCCTGAAATTTAACCTTTTCACCTTAAAGAAAAGATACGTAGGGCTAAACTTAATGCTTTCATTACTTACCATAAATTATGCTTTCACTGTTTCAGAAACCCGAGAAAGAGACCTTGTGTATTTTAACAAAAATGGTCATTCTGTCATTGAATCGCTGAGATACAACAACGGTAGATTTTCCATCTCCAAACCAGGCTTCTACTATGTATTCAGCCAACTAAAGTACGGCCACGATTCTAAATCTATGAACAACACTAATGCCAGACAGAGCCATACTTTGCACAGATACTCCTTCAGACAGGGAAAAAGGGAAGTACTTCTGGAAGATACGAGAACATTTTCAGAGCTTCACGCGGCGGCGAATGACGGTACAAGCTTTATAGGCGCAGTTTTCGAATTTCATGATTCAGACCAAATTATGATAAAAAGTACACATACTCACATGCTGTCGGGTGACGATCTCGAAAATTTCTTTTCCCTGTACATTATCTGACTGCTAGCAATACTAAAACTATATCCTGTTCAAAATTCCTACTTCCACCTTCTCGTGGTGAACAGGGAGCAACAGTCAGGCTAACGGAAGGGGTACAATAAAATCAGTTACCCAAAAGTGCGAAAAGGACTCCTTTTCGCGAAAACGACCCTCCTGTTATGAAAAGGACTCAAAATATCAATTGTATGGGGCTCATAGGAGTAATTTTTTGCTGTATCTGGTCATGAATTTATACAAGGCATCAAACTTCAAACAGTTAAAGATTACTATACTTTCGAAATTTTTATGCAATTAATTCTATGTAAAAATATTGTCATGTCGGAGTTGACTTTCTAGTTATTATGAATAGGACCTATGATGTATTATAGCTATTTCTATTCTAAATACATATTGATGACCCTTATCTTACTTAGTTAAATCAAATATGATGATAATGTTAGTAGAATTAGATCTTAGTCCTTTGTGCATTTACTTTAGATAAAATCTGCTGCAATAAAACGAAAATAATCTACTGAATAAAAATTCATCTGTGAAGAAAACTGGTCTAAATAGATACCAAATATAGTTTTCCCGCCAGTTATAGCAAAAATAATTGCTATGTCCCCATATAATTAATAGTATTATCCTTTTCGTAACAGTAAAGTCCTTTTCGCGAAAAGGAGTCCTTTTCGCATTTTATGGACACCGCAATTAAATGCCTCATGGCTCCTTCTGTTTAACTGCGTATGGATGCAACAGGCAGTACAGAGTAGACGGCTCAGAGTTAGACAAATAGAATCTATCATTGGTCTCCGATGCGGTCAGGGAAATCCCAACCCTAGGGCATATTCAACATACCAACCCTAGGGCATATTCAACATATTTTTATGAATATCATAAAGCCTTGTTTCCGACACACCCTGTATGCCCTGCTTGCAAGCCCCGTTTCCGACACACCCCGTATGCCCTCGGGTTGGGATTTCCCTGTCCGCATTGGAGACCAAAGACAGATTCTATTTTTCCAGCACCGCTAAAAATAGAACAAACTATGTCTAGTAGTTGCAAAACTTATATACTATAACTGACAGAGGTCCTTTACCTTTGCTTATCCGTTTGTATTAGTCATATCCACATAAAAAAGAGTTCCAAAATGATATTCATAAAAATAAAAATTGAGTATTACATCTGTATGGTTATAAGACAGAAATTAACCCTTCCAAAATTACCGCAAATATGTAAACGAGTCATTGGGGTTTCCCTTGCCAAACAGTCCCAAAGATCTTTGTAAGACTTACAAAGATCTAGCTTTGAGATTGTTTTGGAAGTGAAACATTCGGTCTTATGACTGAATAGATATGGTACATGTATTTTCATCTGAACCATCCCATGTTGCATGTCATATTGGAACAGTGTAGCGCAGCCTTCACACCCATGCAGTCTGATCAGCCTTTAGATTGTGCCGTATAGATCCCTCAATCAAGAGTCATATTGATTCTTTGTATTGAGACATAAAACATTATCAGACAGTACAGTTGTACAGGCTGTTAGGACTTTCTTTATGCAATTGTGTGTCTTTTTTCTTGTTACATCATAGTTGTTTTAGCCCGCAGTAGTTAAGGCCACTGTCCATTTCATGGTAGAAACTTCTGAAGAAGATCCCTTACTAGTGCCCCGCCAGACGAAGTCTGCGGAGGCCCTATAGTAATCACCTTGTCCGTCCGTCTGTCTGTCCATCATCATTTCCTGTCCGCTCCATACCATTGAAACCGTTTTCGATATTTTCACGAAAGTCGAAAAAGCATCTGCGAATAAACTGCGAATAAAGCATCATCAGACAATGTGCAGAGAATAAGAATTGTAATTCTACCTACAGTTTTTACTGAATTATGCCCCTTTGTATTTTTAGTATGGAAATCGTGTCCGCTCCATATCTGTGAAATCGTTTGAGATATTTTCACAAAAATTGGTACAAAGGTAAAGCATCATCAGATGATGTGTAGAGAATAAGAGCCGTAATTCCATCTACATTTTTAACGGAATTATGCCCCTTTGTAATTTTTAGTACAGAAATCGTGTCCACTCCATAACTCTTGAACCGGTTGAGAGATTTCACGAATTTTGGTACAAATGTTAAACATCATCAGACGATGAGCAGAGAACAAGAACCGTATCTCCATCTACATTTTTTACGGAATAATGCCCCTTTGAAAATTTTAGTACCCAAAACCTGTCCGCTCCATAACTCTGAAACCATTTGAGGTGTTTTCATGAAACTTCACCAGACGATGTGCAGAGAACAAGAACCATAACTTTACCTACATTTTTACTGAATTATGCCCCTTTGTAATTTTTAGAATGGAATTTGTGTCGACTCCGTAACTCAGACACCACTCGAGATATTTTCAAACTTGGTTAAAGTGTAAAACATCATAAAGCAATGGGCAAAGAACAAGAACTGTAGCTCCACGTACTTTTTTATGGAATTATGCCCCCTTTGTAGTTTTCAATACGGAAAGCATGTCCGCCTTATAATTTTGAGACTCTCAAAGAAATTGTCATGAAATTTTGTACAAATACAAAACATTGTCAGACGATATGCAGAGAATAAGAACCATAAGTCCATCTACATTTTACAGACTTATGCCCCAATGTAATTCTAAGTATAGAAATAATATCTGCTCAATAGCTTTAAACCCATAATAGATATTTTCATGAAATTTTGTACAAATATTAAAGATTTTAGAGGATATGCAGAGAATAAGAAATTCATCTACATTTTTACAGTATTCCTCTTTGTAATTTCCATTATACAAGTAGCAATCGTTCTGCTCTTTAACTTTAAAACTGTTGAAGATATTTTCACAAAACTCGGAACATCTGAAGATGTGCAGAGTGCAAGAATGGTAACTCCAGCTTCCTGCTTTACAGAGTTGTTGCCTTTGTTTTAATCAGTCATGATTGTGTATCTTGCCCATATCTTAATGACTCTACTAGAGGCCTAATTCCAAACAACATGTTACATACAAAGGAACATGATAATCGAAAGCTATTATTGTTATTCAGATGACTAAAATGCCCCATACAGTCAGGGCCCTATTAGTTATCATGTTTCTAGTTTGTGTTTCTGTTTACATATAGCTGTTCACTTTATATGTGGTCTGTTTTGTTCTGCCATTTCTCCGGTCTTTCGGATGAGACTTTAAACCGCGGACCTATCTCCGTTTGACCTAATTGTTGGTGGGACATTAAAACCGAGTCCACTTACTCACTGTTATGATTTGTGGATTGACTTAACAAGTAGATGCTTTATGTCAATTATGTATTTGTATTTTATGTTGTTTTATGTTGTTTTTTGGTGTTTGTTCTATTGATGTGCAGCCCTTCTGTGTTGGACTGAGTACAATGTTCTTTTTTGTGATTTATATATTCATTTTTGACAAGAACACAAGAATACACTGCATTACATACGTACGCTGATATATCAAAGACACAATTTGTTTTAACATATGCTATACATATGCACACTCACAGTAGGCATAAACCTATGGAAATTACCTATACAAGTGTAAAGACACGACGCTTGACTGAACCTCGGTAACATTTTAACGTGGCAAATATCGACATATATACGTATATTTTGCTATGGATTCTAACATTCCAAACAACATATTACATGTCAAGATTGGTGAGGCGGGGGGGGGGCGTCACCCGGAGCTCTAACAGAAGTAAACCACAAATCACCACACAAATTCTTCTAACAAGCAATGATTAGATGAGCAGTTACACTTACAGATGGAGTAATTCTACTGTAATCATTGTTTGCCTCCTTCTCAACAAGCGTCAGATCGTAACTTATGGTTTGGGTACTTTCACCACTATCATTCATGAGGAAGCTAATTCTTCGCCATAGATCGCCAACATTTAGCAGACACTTGCATTTGTCATTTGTTTATTCCGTCCTCTTTGTGTAAGCTTTGAGACGTAGTAACAGTAACTAAGCAGGCGCAGCTTAGCGGCTATTCTCGGAACTGTGTATAGCTACGTCCCTCGGAGGAACAAACAGAAATTCATGCTATTCCCCCTTCTGAAAATGATGGAAAGACATTGTAACATTATTCTCAGAAAGAGGACATGGGAGGGGCTTTTATTATATTACAGCAGGGACGTTTTTTAGGATCAACGCGGTAAATTGTAATGCAACCCAGATATATATGGAACATATTGAACGGGCACACAAGATCAGCCAAATTTAGTTTAAAACACATTTAAAACTTATGCATATGTCTAAGGATATTCATTTGAACTGATACTCTGGATGCTTACTAGGTGATAAGATTTACTGGCTTCATATTACGGTTGGATTTTATATGCATGATATTATATTCACGTACTTCACTACATGTTTTTAGATAAACTGAGACAAGGTGAATGTTTCTCCTATGTAAACTTTAACCATTAGAGATACTTTAGTAAATGTCCATTCAATGAATGTAACAAGTAAACCTTTGATTAATTTCGTATTTAATTAGATAATAACGGTAAATAGGAAATGTAACCTACAGAAGTCCCAATATGTTTTTATCTCATCATACTTATTGGTTTTAAGAGCTTTTTCCAACTCAAGGAACTTCTTCACATAATTTTCCCAAGACCGTAAGTTCAAATTAGAAGAGCTGACTCTACATTTATATATGTAATGACGAGTCACTATTGAAATATAGTTTACCGGCTGCATTGCTAACGTATTATTTGGTATGCCAAATATAGCCCTATATTTATCAATTTAACCATATAATTATTTTTGGCATAAATCCACAGTTCTATTGTTTCCCAAAGTTCATTAACAATATTACAGTGCCAAAATAAGTGTTCTTTTTTTCTGTTTCTAAGTTACAAAATGAGCACAAATTTGCTTGTCTAATATTCATTCTCATCAGTAAGTCATTCGTAGCTATTATTCTATGCATTATCCTGTAATATTTACATTCTTGGTGTGTTTACTGAAAAGCCCTATAGTAAACCATTGGAACCTGATGTAGTTTACATTCCAATAATTACATTGAGCCACGCGACGTCAATGACGTCAAAATAAACAATGACTCTATAGTCTGATTGGACATCGGCGACGTCATGACGTCATTCAAGCTGTTCTGCTGCTAGCAGAAAAACTGCGTGTACATGTTTTACTGTTTCAATTTTAGCGCTTATATATGATTTTTCATCGAGGTTTTTTTAAATGAATGTAAATATAAGCAATGAATTTAATTTTTCTGAGATTTATCGAAGTGTAAACTACATTGGTTTAAACTATAGTTTATTTGTATAAACATATATTACAGAACTGAAATAACAAAAAATACAGTATCATCTATGTTATACAAGTGGGATTCAGAAGGAAGTCATTAGACTTATACAAGTCTGTATCCCATTGTATCAATCTAAGGCACTCTAATAAAATGTGATTTGAATATTAAATTCAAACTACAATACCTTACTACATTGGTTATACATTTCAGTAGGAAAAGGAAAAGAGCTAATACCCAATGGCAGGATTCTCGATTACCGAGAATCCTGTCATTCGGTTCCAAACTCTTATTTACCAAAATTCATAACCTCAAACTAGATATCTGAATGTTTCTAGAAGAGATCACCGTGTTAAGCATTGTTGGTTTATCAATCTAAATTGTCAAATTCTATCTAAAGTACGAGCTCCATGGGGAATGGAAAATGCAGTGCAATCCAGGAGTATACATAGGTGCTAAGTGAACCAAATTTTCAAACCTAGTCGTCAAGTTTTACACAGATTTGTATATTAATAATGAAGCTTACTTAATGAATATTTTCCTTAAAAAAAGGGATAATTATAGCAAGATTTAGTACTTAATAATAAAGTATTACATCATTTGAAAACGTTTCGATTTTAAGATGTACTCATGAACGGCTAAAAATATATGTTTGTTTTCTGTAACTGAAAGCTCGTGGTTACCATAAAGAAGAATATTTAGTGTAGGCTGGCAAATTTGGCTAACTTTATCCAAGAGTTCCTGTCTCAGATTATTGAATTGATCACATACAAATAAATAATGATTAGTATTTTCCACGGCACCGCAAACACAGAGTGGATTATCAATGATATTTTTTGAAAAGAGATGTTGGTGCAAGGCGCTACAATTGGTCCTCAGTCTAGCATGATATATTTGACCTAGTCTTTTTCCTTCAAAGTAAAATTTAGGCGGTAAAGTAATATTTTTATTTAGCTCGTGTTTAAACGCTAAAATACTAGGTAGGTTTCGAGTTTGCTCTGGGAGGTCGTTCCACTCACGCAGAGCAGATGGCAAAAAGGATTTATAATATTGCTGAGAATTCGCATGTAAAGTATTTAAATTCATTGAGTTACGTAGCTGATAGGTTGTGGTGTTTCCAACAGTTGGAGGTACGAGAGATGCCAAATAATCTGGAGATATATCATTTTGCATTTTATATAACATTATCAACTTATGCTTTTTCCGTCTAGATGAGAGTGGTTCCCAACCAGTTTCTAATAATAAGGAATTGATTGATACTAATTTGGTGGCCCCCGTTACAATACGAGCAGCCTCATTTTGTATTTTTTCCAAGTCATCAACTTCATATTGCGAGCAGTTGTCCCATACAATGTCGGCATACTCAAGTAATGGGCGTATAAAAGATATATAAATTGTTTCGAGAGATCTTCTGTCAAGTTGAAACTTTAATTTTCTCATTACATTGATACGAGCCCATGCCTTAGATTTGATATATTCTAAATGGTCATGCCATGAACAGTCGTTGGAAAATACTATACCTAAATGTTTATGAGTCTTCACTTCTTTAATGGGTTGTTGATTCATTGAAAGTAATGGGTTGTTGATTCATTGAAACTACATTGTGTCACTAGCAAAGTTTACATGAACCCCTTCGGGGTTCATTCACTTTGCACGTGACCCAATGTAGTTTACACAGAAAAATGAAATTCATTCCTTAATTAAAACCCATGTACTTTTACCACAACATTTAACGGGTATTGAATATATATCTTTCCAAATCAAATTAACATTTTCAAATATGCGATTCCACTTAACCTCGCTTTTTTGAATGACATTCTTATGAGTAAGTAGTTTATTTATAAATATTTTTGCATCCTTTTGCTGTTTTCATTATAGTATTCACATTAAACGGCAAATAACAGTTAAAACGTGCCTCGGTACTAATGTATAAATGCGTTCGTCTAATGTAGGAGTCTACGGAGGTTTTTATCCCAGTAAATTGTATAAAGTTTATTTGAATATATTTTTCTTGGAATTGTTCGTATGTCAATAGACGGCCATTTTCATCTAACAAGTCCTTAATGAGCCTTATACCTTTAGAATACCATCTACGATAGAATACCGCAACATTATCCATGTTAATATTTGGATTATTCCATATACTTTACCCATAATATCCGCAGCTGAAGTTGGTTTGAGGTGCGAAATAAATTTCTTCCAAGCATCTAGAACGTCCCTCAAACATTTATTTGTACAATCAGTTTTAATTTCATCCTCTGTTTAGAATATCTTTGACAGGGGTATATATTTTTTCAAAAAGGATCTTGTATTTTGAATTTCCATTTATAAGTCTTCGTATCCAACTAATTTTAGCCCCTTGATATAGTTATTAAGTTGTATCATTCTTAATCCGCCTTTACCATATTCTTGACACAATACTTCCCTTTTGATCCTACCCGTAGATGAGTGCCAAATGAAACTATAAAACATTTTATTTAATTTTGAAATAGTTTCAGGAGATGGATCCGGTAGTGAGATAAAAAGATGATTTAATTTTGCAATCAGCAATATTTTAAGTACGGTTATTCTACCTAAAGGTGTTAGTATTTGTTTGGACCATTGTTTAATTTCTTTTTCAATTTCCTTAATCTTTTCATTATAGTTTAAATCATTAATTGTATCTAAGTTGCATGAAAATTTAATTCCTAATATAGTAAAATCTCTTTGTGTGCGAGCAGGGATAGCTAGGAGCAGCCTGCTCACCCGCGCGGACTGGTCTATCCCATAGGCTTTTGGGGAAAAGTGAAATGATTGTGCTAATACATAAGCATGCGCGGGTGTGCTGGCTGACGGTTGTCTCCCCTGGTTGTACGTGCCCCTAAGATATTTCTTCACGTGATGTCGTCTCTTACACTCGTATTATGATTTCCTTGAATCTGATGTGTTTTACCAATTCATTAGTACTATATTTCGACATACATTTAGTGTTAAGTAAAATTATATTCGGGTACGGACCCTTAACAGTGAAAATTCATACTATCCCAGCGGACGCATGACGTCGGAATGGCGTCTCAGTGACGTCGATGCGACTAAATGAAGTCGCATCGACGTCACTGAGACGCAGGTTTAGACGTCATGTGCCCGCTTGGATCGTATGTAAGTATGTAAATATGTTTGTTTTTATATTCCTGATTGAAATCTCAGTTATTAGCATTTCAGCATGTTAATATGTTTGAAAACGTTTCTATGTACCAGTACCCAGAGGTCCTGATAAGGTGGGGCTGGGGTTGAGGTTTCTTTCTTTTTTTCAGAGTGGTAAAGATTGCGAGCCTTGTTAGAGCCGCCTCGCCAAGGCGACTCTGACGAGGCCTACCAATCTTTTTTATTGGAATGAAACCCGCCCTTGTCGTGAGCTCTGGTTTTTGGTTGTTTCTTGTTTTGTTTTGTTTTTGTTATTTCTGAGTGTGTGCGCGTCTGTTGTCCCTGTGCGTGTCACAGGGACAGATTTGTGTACTATATGTCAATCAATACCATAGACAAAATTTTTACAGATCATGAAACTCCCAGGCGGGGATCCTGAAATGCATGCATGTAATGCAACTTAGGATCTCTGCTTGTGATTTTCATGAAATATTGGAGATAGACAGCAACCTCAAACCTCAAACACTCCAGTGCGAATAGATCAGTTTCTGGACATTCGTGATACAATCCATACCCGTTGGTTTGGGAAGGCCCCTCGTGCGCTCATTTCCATTCCGCTACGGGACTGGAAAGGAGCGTACTGGGAGCCGCCCTAGGACTAACTGGCCCCTTTGTTGTCGATAAGATCTGTTGGCACTCGAGTGTTCGAGACTGAACTTAAATTTGGTTACTTACAAATTTGAAAAACTATTCCATAACAAACACCTGGACATAGTGAAGGCAAGTGAGAAGTCTGTGCTCTCGTGTCATATCATTATTTCCTCGTGCAAAACGTTCTCGGAGCTCTCGTGTCATATTATTTCCTCGTGCAAAACGCCTTCAATACTTATCGTTTAATCTCTGTCGTAGTGGAAAAAATACTCAGCTGTCTGCGCGAATTTAACAGTAGATTGATTGCCCTCCTAATCATTTCGAGAAAGAATTCTGTTACTTTAACATGTTCCTTATATGATGGTTGAGAAGTTTACATATTTTGTTATATATAGACATTGTATTTCATGCATGCCCTTTACTTATGCTGTGTACATATGTTACCTCTTATGCCATATTCTGTATGGATTGAGTGAAATAAAGAATTGTTATTATATTTTGTGCCCAATTAAGTTTTAGCCTATGATTGAAAGTCTCGCCACTGAACTTCTACCTGCCAATCCATACCGCTTTAGTTTTTGATGATTTTACCTTTAAGCCTGAAGCTGTTTCAAATACGTCCAGTGTATTTAATGCCTCGTTAAAAGATTTTTCGGAACCATTTAAAAGAACCGTGGTATCGTCCGCAAATTGTGATAAAGTGTATCCCGTATCTACAATTCTAATACCATTTATATCCTTATTCGACTTAATGATGACGTTTTCTTTTATTTTTATGTGAGCCTGTATATTTAGGCAGTTTATGGTATTTCATAGTACAGTAGATTAATAGAGTATATGGTTATTGTTTACTGGTCAGTTATTGTTACTTCTAATTACCTTTTAAATTGCCAACTCAATATTACTTTGAAGTTTGATGGGATTGAGAGACTGTCATTGCTGTAAGTAACGTTTTCTATGACTTGGTCCTTATAGCAGTAAAGTCACATTATAAATGTTGTATGCCAAAAGGAAATAGTCTTATTATTCATAGGTAATCTGCATGAGTATTGTATATGCTTAATTTCAGATAGCCATAGGTTTATAAGGTGAAAACAATGTTTATATGTGGCAGGTTAGTGAAGATTTTGTACCATTTTCAAAGAAACATTACTTTTTTTCAGACTACTTACAGTCGTGTTTGTAAGTATTAACTATTTTAGTTGCAGAATTGGATTCCGTGAGCGTCGGTGGAAGTTCTTCTTACCGGTAAAGGATGCATCATCGCACATTTTTTCATTGTCATCATTGCATTGTTTTGTCATATCTGAAATGCTTTTTACGAACTATGAAACCCTGTTTAATCATTTGAATACTTTTAAATAAGATGAATTTCGAAACAGTTCTTTATTCATGTTGTATTGCATATTTCCATTTTGTCAGTTAGCTGCATAGTGATTGTAAATGAGTATTGTACATTGTATGCTTCATTGTAGATAGCCATAGGTTTTCAAGGTGAAAACAACATAGTTTAGCTCACATGAGCCATAGACTCAGGGTGAGCTATTGTGATCAGTCAGTGTCCGTCTTCCGTCGTCCGTCGGCAACAATTTGCTTTAATCGACATCTTCTCTGGAGCCGCTAGGTCTAGTACTTTGATATATGGTATGAAGCATTGTCTAGTGGACCTCTACCAGGTTTGTTCAAATAGTGGCCCTGGATTCCAAAATGGCCCTGCAGCGGGGGTCTTGTGTTCGAAATTAAAATATGCTTGAAAGTCTTCTTTTTCAGAACCACTTGGTGCAGATCTTTGAAATTTGGTCTGTAGCATTGCCTAGTGGTCCTTTACCAAGGTCGTTCAAATGATGTCCCCTGGGCCATAATGGCCCCGTCCCAGGCGGGGTCCTTGTTTTGAACCATAGAAATACATTAAAAAATATTCAAAAATCTTCTTCTTCAGAACCACTTGGCTCAGATGCTTGAAATTTGGTACGTAGCATTGCCTAGTGGTCCTTTACCAAGTTTGTTCAAATGATTGCCCCCGGGTCCAATATGATCCCGGCTCAGGGCGCCCTGGGTTTGAACCAAAGAAATACATAGAAAGATATTAAAAAAATCTTTTTTTTCTGAGCCGCAAGGCTCAGATGCTTGAAATTTGGTATGTAGCATTGCCTAGTAGTCCTTTACCAAGTTTGTTCAAATGATCGTCCAAGAGTCCAAAATGGACCCATGGCAGGGAGTCCAAGGTTTGATCCATAGAAATACATAGAAAAATATTAAAAATCTTCTCCTTCAGAACCGAAGGCTCAGATGCTTGAAACTTGGTATGTAACATTGCCTAGTAGTCCTTTGCAAATTTAGTTCAAATGGTGGCCTCAGAGTCCAAATGGACCCATGGCAGGGAGTCCAAGGTTTGATCCATAGAAATACATAGAAAAATATTCAAAAATCTTCTCCTTCAGAACCGCAATGCTCAGATGCTTGAAACTTGGTATGTAACATTGCCTAGTAGTCCTTTGCCAATTTAGTTCAAATGGTGGCCTCTGAGTCTAAAATGGCCCGTGGCAGGGAGCCCTAGGTTTGAACCGTATAAATACATAGAAAATATTTTAAAAAATCTTCTTTTACAGAACCACATTGCTCAGATACTTGAAACTTGGTATGTAGCATTGCCTAGTAGTCCTTTACTAAGTCTGTTCAAATGATGGCCCCAGGGTCCAAAATGGCCCCGTCCCAGGCGGAGTCCTGGGATTAAACCACAAAATACATGGAAAAATATTCAAAATCTTCTTCAGAACCGCATGGCTCAGATGCTTGAAATTTGGCATGTGGCATTGCCAGGTGGTCCTTTACCAAGTTTGTTCAAATGATGGCCCAGGGCCTAAAATGGCTCCGCGGCAGGGAGTCCTAGGTTTGAACAATAGAAATACATAGAAAAATATTCAAAAATCTTCTCCTTCAGAACCACTTGGCTCAAAAGCTTGAAACTCGGTATGATGCATTGCCTATCGGACTCCTACAAAGTTTGTGTAAATGGTGGCCCTGGGATCGAAAATGACCCTGCGGTGAGGGGTCTTGGGTTTGAAATTAAAATATACTTAAAATCTTCTTTACCATAACCCCATAGTGCAGATGCTTGAAATGTGGTATGTAGCATTGCCTAGTGGCCCTTTACCAAGTTTGTTCAAATGATGGTCCCAGGGTCTAAAATGGCTCTCCCAAGGGGATCCTGGGTTTGAACCATAGCAAAACGTAGAAAAATATTCAAAAATCTTCTTCTTCAGAACCATTTGAAAATGGTTGCAAACTATCAGGTTTGTTCAAATGATGAGCCTAGTTTGACATTAACTTTTTGCTCAGGTGAGCGATTCAGGGCCTCTTGGCTCTCTTGTCATCCTTGACATACATGTTAAGCATGTATATATATGTTTAGGGCGCCGCTAGACGAAGTCTGCTGAAGCCCTATAGTGATCACATTGTCCGTCCGTCAATCAGCTTTTTGTGTCCGGTCCATAACTCTGAAACTGTTTGAGATATTTTCTCGAAACTAGCTACAAAAAATAAACATCATCAAACGATTTCCAGAGAACAAGTTCCATAACTCCACCTATATTTTTACGGAATTTTAATCCTTTGTAATTTTTACTGCAGAAATCGTGTCCGCTTCATAAAATAAATCTGAAACCATTTGAGATATTTTCTCGAAACCTGATACAAATATAAACCATAATCAGACGATGTGCGGGGGACAAGACCCATAACTTTATCTACATTTTCCGAAAAAAAAAAACCTTTGTAGTTTTTTAATATGGACATCATGTCTGCTCCATACCTCTGACACCTTTCAAGATATTTTCACGAAACTTGGTACAAATATAAAGCGTCATCAGGCGATATGCAGATAACAATAACCATAACTCCGCCTTCATTTGAATGAAATTATTCCCTTTTGTAATTTTAAGTATGGAAATTGTGTCTGCTCCATATCTCTGACACCATTCAAGATATTTTCAGGAAATTTGGTACAAATATATAGCATCATCAGATGATATGCAGATAACAAGAACCATAACTCCACCTGCAGGTTTTCATGGAATATGCCCCTTAAACATTTGAGTAGGGAAATTCTGTCTGCTCTATAGCTTAACCAGAGGACCAATGGTCCTGTAGCTCACCTGACACCTTTTGTCAACAGACACAATTTGTCATTTCGCTCATTCGTTACAAATTTGAAACCAGTGGCTTATAAAGAGTGCATATTTTAATTTTAAAATCTCAGTAACCTGGAGCAAAGTTTAAAAATGACCTTGACCTTTGATGACCTTATGTCTTCATTTAGTTAACCATATTTTCGAATTATTATATTTAGGCTTAAAGAGTTTCCATGAAATCAACTGTTTAAGCATTTTTCCATATAAAAGCACAACATACCAAAGTTGACCTTGCCATGAATTAGGTCAAGGTCAATGCACAGTCATGATTTGTACAAACTACTATGGGCCCGAGTCCTCACTGCTACATACCATACCACAAGGTCATTGGACCTTGAACAAAGGTCAAAGAATGACCTTGACTTTTAGCAACATAATATCTTCACTTTCTCATTTAGTCAACCATCTATACAAATATTATACCTAAGGCTTTAATAGCTTCTTAGAAATCAACTGTTTAAGCATTTTCCCATATATAAGCATAACACATCAAAACTGACCCTGTAATAAATTAGGTCAAGGTAAATGCACGGTCATGATTTGTACAAATTATGATGGACTTGAGTCCTCAATGCTACATACCATACCACAAGGCCATTAGGCCTGTGGTTCTGGAGAAGATTTTTTTTGGGTTTTTACCACATATGGACATGGCGGCCATCTGTGTCATGTGATTAAGACCATCTGGATCCTTTTACTCGTTTGACCAAGTGAAGCTCCATATGAAATATTGCTTCAGTCGGCCCAGTGGGCTCAGAGGACAAGATGTTTGAAAATGTAGACGGGTGATGAATCTCAGTGACCTTGAACAAATGTCAAAGAATGATTTTGACCGTAAGCAATACTATCTTCATTTGCTCATTTATTTTATCATATATACCAAATATTATACCTTAGACTTTAATATTTATTGAGAAATATACCGTTTAAGCATTTCCCATACAAAAGCTTAACATACCGAAATGGACCTTGCCATAAATTAGGAAAAGGTCAATGCAAGGTCATGATTTGTATAAATTACGATTGACCTGAGTCCTCCATGCGTCATAAGCATTAGGCCTTTGGTTCTGGAGAAGAAGATTTTTGAAGGGTTTATTTACCATAAATGGGCATGGCGGCCATCTTGGTCATGTGACCCAGATACCCCGAACAAACTTTCGTTCCCCAAGCCTATGTAGGCTCCATATTCAATCGGCCTAGTGGCTTCAGAGGAGAAGATGATTGAAAATGTTGACAGGAGACAGAATCTCAGTGTCCTTGAACAAAGGTCAAAGAATGACCTTGACTTTTAGCCACATAATTTCTTCATTTTATCATTTAGATTACCATAATAACCAAATATTATACCTTAAACTTAAATAGTTTCCCATACAAAAGCATAACTTAACAAGGTTGACCATGTCATAAATAAGGTCAACGTCAACCTACGGTCATCATTTGGGCTCGAATGCTCAATGCTACATACAAGGTTTCAAGGTCATAGGCCTTTCGGTTCTGGAGAAGAAGATTTTTGAAGGGATTTTAGCTCACCTGAGCCTTTAGGCTCAGGGTGAGCTATTGTGATCACCAAGTGTCCGTCGTCCGTCGTGCGTCGTGCGTCGTCAACAATTTGCTATAAATGACATCTTCTCTGAAACCGCTAGGCCTAGGGCTTTGATATTTGGTATGAAGCATTGTCTAGTGGACCTCTACCAAGTTTGTTCAAATGGTGGCCCCAGGGTCAAAAATGGCCCTTGGGCAGGGGGTCTTGGGTTCGAAACTAAAATATACTTAAAAATCTTCTACTCCAGTACTGCTTGGCTCAGATGCTTGAAATTTGGTGTGTAGCATTGCCTAATGGTCCTCTACCAAGTTTGTTCAAATGGTGGCCCCAGGGTCCAAAATGGCCCTTGGGCAGGGGGACTTGGGTTCGAAACTAAAATATACTTAAAAATCTCTTCTCCAGAACTGCTTGGCTCAGATGCTTGAAATTTGGTATGTAGCATTGCCTAATGGTCCTCTACCAAGTTTGTTCAAATGGTGGCCCCAGGGTCCAAAATGGCCCCGGGGCAGGGGGTCTTGGGTTCGAAACTAAAAACTATTCAAAAGTCTTCTTCTCCAGAACTGCTTGGCTCAGATGCTTGAAATTTGGTTTGTAGCTTTGCCTAGTGGTCCTCTACCAAGTATGTTCAAATAGTGGCCCCATGGTCCAAAATGGCCCTGGGGCAGGGGGTTTTGGGTTCAAAACTAAAAAATACTTAAAAATCTTCTTCTCCAGAACTGCTTGGCTCAGATGCTTGAAATTTGGTATGTAGCATTGCCTAGTGTTCCTCTACCAAATTTGTTCAAATGGTGGCCCCAGGGTCCAAAATGGCCCCGGGGCAGGGAGGCCCAGGTTCGAACCATAGAAATACATAGAAAAATATTTAAAAATCTTCTTCTTCAGAACCGCAAGGCTCAGATGCTTAAAGTTTAATATGTAGCATTGACTAATAGTCCTTTACCAAGTTTGTTTAAATGGTGGCGCCAGGGTCCAAAATGGCCCCTTGGCATGGAGTCCAAGGTTTGAACCATAGAAATGCAAAGAAAAATATTCAAAAGTCTTCTTCTTCAGAACCGCAAGGCTTAAATGCTTGAAAGTTGGTATGATGCATTGCCTAGTGGTCCTCTACCAAGTGTATTCAAATTTTGGCCCCAGGGTCCAAAATGGCCCCGCGGCAGGGAGTCCTTGGTTTGAACCATAGAAATAAATAGAAAAATATTCAAAAATGTTTTACTTCAGAACTACTTGGCTCAGATGCTTGAAATTTAGTATGTAGCTTTGCCTAGTAGTCTTTTACCAAGTTTGTTTAAATGATGACCCCTGGGCCTAAAATGGCCCGCCCTAGGGGGCCTGGGTTTGAACCATAGAAATACATAGAAAAATATTCAAAAATCTTCTTCTTCAGAATCACATGGCTCAAATGCTTGAAAATTGGTATGATGCATTGCCTTGTAGTCCTTTATCAAGTTCGCAAATAATGGCCTGAGGGACCAAAATGGCCCTGCGGCAGGGAGCCCTGAGTTTGAGCCATAGAAATACATATAGGAAACTATTCAAAAATCTTCTTGTTCCGAACCACTTGGCTCAGATGTTTGAAATTTGGTATGATGCATTGCCTGGTGGACTCCTGCAAAGTTTGTGTAAATGGTAGCCCTGGGATCCAAAATGCCTCTGGGGCAGGGAGTCTTGGGTTTGAAATCAAAATGTACATAAAAATCTTCTTCTCCAGAACCCCTTAGTGCAGATGCTTGAAATTTGGAATAATGCATTGCCTAGTGGTCCCTTACCAAGTTTGTTCAAATGACAGTGCCAGGGTCAAAAATGGCCCCGCCCCAGGGGTTGAACCATAGAAATGCGTAGAAAAATATTCAAAAATCTTCATCTTCAATACCACTTGGCTCAGAGGCTTGAATTTTAGCTTCTATCTTTACCTAGTGGTCCTTTATCAAGATTATTCAAATGATGGCCCATGGTCCAAAATGGCCTGGCCCAAGGGGTTCAGGGTTTGAACCATAGCAATACATAGAAAACTAGAAAATTGTGTCTGTAAGACACTAATGATGCCCCCGTACAGCGCCAGTCACATGGCGTGTATATCCATAAAGCACCTACAAAGAATCCATTGAAAACATACCCTACCATGTAAAAAATTGCCCAAAATGACTAAGTTAAAAAGGCTGTGATTCTGTCAAAATTAATTCTAGATCAATCAAAATGCCTCAAGCATATCTTCAAATATGTCCACAATATGTAGACAAGGTTTGAAAAAGATCCATTAAAAACTGTGGAGCAAGTTGATAACACAAACTCAATACCCTACAATGCAAAAATTTCCCTAGAATGACTAGTTTCAAAAGGCCGTAATACTGTCAAAATTTATTCTAGGTTCCAACAAAAACCCACATGCACATCTTCAATACATTCACAGCATGTATGCAAGGTTGGAAAAAGATCCATTGAAAACTGTGAGAGGAGTTGAATACACCAACTCTATACCCTACAATACAAAAATTTGCTTGGAATGACTAAGTTCAAAAGGCCGTAATGCTGTCAAAATTAATTCTAGTTCCAACAAAAATCCACATGCACATCTTTAATATGTTCCTAACATGTATGCAAAGTTTGAAAAAGATCCATTGAAAACTGTGGGATGAGCTGATTACACAAACTCTATACCCTACAATACAAAAATTTGCCTTAAATTGTCTAAGTTCAAAAGGCCAAAATTCTGTCAAAATTAATTCCAAGTCCAACAAAAATCCACATGCACATCTTCAATATGTCCCTAACATGTATGCAAAGTTCGGAAAAGATCCATTGAAAACTGTGGGAGGAGTTGATTACACAAACTCTATACCATGAAGTGTGATGAACAGACAGACAGACAGACAGACAGGGGCAAATCTTAATGCCCCCTGACTATCGTCACGGGGACATAAATATTCAAAAATCTTCTTCAGAACCATTTGGAAATGGTTGCAAACTATCAGGTTGTTCAAACTATGGCCCTAGTTTGAACTTAAACCTTTTAGCGCAGGTGAGCGATTCAGGGCCTCTTGGCCCTCTTGTTACCATATATGGGCGTGGCGGCCATCTTGGTCATGTGACCCATATACCCGAACAAACTTACGTTCACCCAACCTAGGTAGGCTCCATATGAAATATGGCTTCAATCGGCCCAGTGGTTTCAGAGGAGAAGATGTTTGAAAAAGTTGACGACGGACGGACGGACGACGGATGCCTGGCTATATTATAAGCTTACCTATGAGCCTAAAGGCTCAGGTGAGCTAAAAACCATCAAATATATTTTCATGAATCCTTTGTACAAATATAAAGCATCATCAGTGATGTGCAGGGAATAAGAATCATAACACTACCTGTAAATTTTTGCAAAGTTATGCCCCTTTGTAATTTTCTATCTAGAAATGATGTCCACTCTAAACCTTTAAAACTGTTGAAGATACTTCTTAGATCATTGACCTTATCCCACCACTAGTTAGAAATGTTTCTAATTATAAATCAAAATAATTATTCTGTACTTTATACCCGTACAGAAATCTCACGAAAATCATGTATTCCCTCGTCAATTTCATTATGGAACGCGATTGACAACAATCTGAGAGAAATAAACACACTTACAAATTTTAAATTGAATACTAAGAAAATATACACGAATGATTCTGCAAATCCAAGTTATTCATATGCGTGTAGATACATATCTTTATTGCATGCTAGACTACGTAACAAATGTAGCAATCTAAATTTCGATCTCTTTACAAACTACTTAACACTTGACCCTACCTGTTCCTGTTAAAATGAAATAGAAGATACTGAACATTACTTCTTCCGATGCCCAAAATACACTACGGAGAGGCTATTGTTATTTAACGCTACAAGAAATTTTCACCCTCTCAGTACTGACACTGTATTACTTGGTAAACCAGAACTGGGAACTGAAAACACTATAACTCTTTTTAAGGCTATCCATAATTTTATTAAATCTTCAAAGCGGTTTTAAGACTAGTAACAGCTATATACATAGTCGGCTGGTATATACATACATGTATATGTATACACTTTGCCGCCATCGTTTTCAATTCCCACCAAGATTTCGCCCGGATCACCTGACAAGACTCCTTTGTATAGCTAGGGTGTTTTTTTCTTATTTGGTACTGTTTATAGTTATGTTACGAATATGTTCGCTTGCTGTCATTATTATGCTTATTTATATCTGTTAATGTATGATGTAGGGGGCGGGCCGTAACTAATGGTGTGAGAACTTGTGGCCCAACCCCATTGCTTGTCACTTATAGCAATAAAATATGCTTAAACTGAAGATACGTTTACAAAACTTAGTACAAATATGAAACATCACCAGACAATATGCAGAGAACAAGAACCATAACTCAGCCTATATTTTTTTACAGAACTTTCCTCCTTTGTAATTTTGTGTATGGAAATCATGTCCACACTATAGCTTTAAAACGGCAAAGGGTATTTTCTCAAAACTTGGTACAAATATATCTAAAAAGCATCAGACAATTTGCAGAGAAATGTAACTCCATCAATATTTTTTACACATTTATGTCCCTTAGTAGTTTTAGTATGGTAACCGCAGCCAGTCTATAACTTTAAAATCGTCAAAGATAGTTTAATGAAACTTTGTACAAATATAAAGCATCATCAGATAATGTGCAGCATATAGGAACCATACCTCCACCTACAGTTTTTAGCTCACCTGAGCACGAAGTGCTCAAGGTGAGCTTTTGTGATCGATATTTGTCCGTCGTCCGTCCGTCCATCCGTCGTCAACAATTTCTTCAAACGACATCTCCTCCTAGACCAGTAGGCCAATTTCAAAATAATTTCACACAAATGTTTCTGTTAAAGCCCTGAACCAAAATTGCTAAAATGGTTCCGCTCCGTTGAACAAAATGGCCGCCAGAGCTAAAAATAGAAAAACCTTTAATCGACATCTCCTCTGAAGCCAGTGGCTCGATTTCAAAAAAATTTCACAGAAATGTTTGACTCATGGCCCTGAACCAAAATTGCTAAAACGGTTCCACTCCGCTGAACAAAATGGCCACCAGAGCTAAAAATAGAAATCTAAAATAGAAAAACCTTTAAACGACATCTCCTCTGAAGCCAATGGCTCGATTTCAAAATAATTTCATAGAAATGTTTGACTCATGGCTCTAAACCAAAATTGCTAAAACGGTTTTGCTCCGTTGAACAAAAAGGCCTCCAGAGCTAAAAATAGAAATAAATCTTAGTATGACACAGACGGCACAGTTTTGACCCAATCTTCATGAAACTTTGTCAGAATATTTATCTTAATAAAATCTAGACCAAGTTTGAAACTGGGTCATGTGGGGTCAAAAACTAGGTCACTAGGTCAAATCTTAGAAACCTTGTGTACACTCTAGAAGGCACAGTTTTGACTCAATCACCATGAAACTTTGTCAGAATGTTTATCTTAATAAAATCTAGACCAAGTTTGAAACTGGGTCATGTGGGGTCAAAAACTAGGTCACTAGGTCAAATCTTAAAAAAACCTTGTGTACACTCTGGAAGGCACTGTTTTGACCCAATCATCATGAAACTTTGTCAGAATGTTTATCTTAATAAAATCTAGACCAAGTTTGAAACTGGGTCATGTGGGATTTAAAACTAGGTCACTAGGTCAAATCTTAGAAAAACCTTGTGTACACTCTGGAAGGCACAGTTTTGACCCAATCATCATGAAACTTTGTCAGAATGTTTATCTTAATACAATCTAGACCAAGTATGAAACTGGGTCATGTGGGGTTAAAAACTAGGTCACTAGGTCAAATCTTAGAAAAACCTTGTGTACACTCTAGAAGGCACAGTTTTGACCCAATCATCATGAAACTTTGTCAGAATGTTTATCTTAATGAAATCTAGATCAAGTTTGAAACTGGGTCATGTGAGGTCAAAAATTAGGTCACCAGGTCAAATCTTAGGAAAACCTTGTGTACACTCTAGAGGGCACAGTTTTGATCCAATCTTCATGAAACTTTGTCAGAACGTTTATCCATATACAATCTAAGCCAAGATTGAAACTGAGTCAAGTAGGGTCAAAAACTAGGTCACTAGGTCAAATCTTAGAAAAACCATGTGTACTCTCTGGAGGGCACAGTTATGATTCAAGCTTCATGAAGCTTTGTCAGAATGCTTATCTTTATGTAATCTAGACCAAATTTGAAACTGGACGTCATGTCAAAAACTAGGTCACTAGGTCAGATCTTAGAAAAACCATGTGAATGCTCTAATGGGCACAATTTTGTTCCAATCTTCATGAAACTTTGTCAAAATGTTTATCTCCAACAAATCTAGACCAAGGGTGCAACTGGGTCATATTGGATCAAAAACTAGGTCAGTAGGTCAAACCTTAGAAAAACATTGTGTATACTCTAGAGGGCACAGTTTTGGTTCAATATTCATGAAACTTTGTCAGAATGATTATCTTAATGAAATGTAGGCCAAGATTGGAACTGGGTATTGTCGGGTCAAATACTACCGGTAGGTCACTAGGTCAAATCGTAGAAAAACTTTGTGTACACAATTCTGTGTTTATTGTGCATTGAATCTTCATGAAAATGTCAGAATGGGTAACTTCATGAAATATGGGCCAAGTTTGAAACTGAATAATGTCTGATCAAAAACCAGATTGCCTGGTCAGATCTGAGAAAAACATTGTGTACACTCTAGAAGGCACAGTTTTGATCCAATCTAAATGAAACTTTGTCAGAATATAGATTAAAAAGTGCAAAACTGCTCCAATTGAACCATCATCAAATAGATGATCTTCCATGTTATTTCATCATAACTCAGGTGAGCGATTTAGGTCCATCATGGACCTCTTGTTACAGAATTATGTCCCTTTGTTATTGTCCCTTGAGAAATAGTTCCTTCCTGTTCTATAGCTTTAAAACTCATGAAGATATTTTCATAAAACTTGGTTCAAATAAAAAGCTTTATCAGACGATGTGCAGTGTACAACAACTACAACTACACTTTCAATTTCAACAGAATTTTGTCCCTTTGAAAGTTTACATATGGAGATCTAAAACTTTAATGCGCAAAACTTGGTACAAATTCAAAGCATCATCAGAAGATCTTAAGGTGTACGGAATGCAAAAATTGGTAACTTCAGCTTCCTGCTTAACAGAGTTGTAGCTTCCTGCTTAACAGAGTTGTTGCCTTTGTTTTTAATCAGGCATGATTTTGTATTTTGCCCATATCTTAATGACTCTTCCAGAGGCGTAATTCCAAACAACATATTAAATATGAAGGAACAACATGAAAATGGAAAGCTTTTGTTGGTGACATATGACTTAAAAGCCAACAACAGTCCCATAAAGACGGGGCCCTTTTAGTTAGTATGTTTGTAGTTTCTTATAAGCGAGTTCGGAGTTCCGCACTGCGCATGCGCACTCAGATTTTGCTCTCGGAGGTCAGAGGTCACGGATGCCAAAAGCCGTATACGCAAAGCGTAACACACCAACATATTGACTAATATTTCAATTTATAAACATTCCCTGTCTATTCTATCTTGCAAAAATAATGTGACTATCCATTTTCTCTGAGTTGAAAACAATTTTCAGTCATGTCAATTATTTTTAATCACGAAAATAGGTGTTTTATATCGACTCACCAGTTAAGCGTAATGATGACCTATCGGATTTTACCACACTTGACCTTAGACCTTTCTCCTCCAGTCCAACCGGAAACTCGGAACCCGCTTACTGTTTATATGTTGTAGCTGCCATAATCCAGATCATCATTAAACATCATGCCATCAGAAGCCTGTTGTTAATGTTCAATTAGAACCCACATCCCCAGATCAGGCCATTTAGGTATGCCTCTCCTGTTACGACTGGCGCCCTACGTGGATAATTTCCAAAGTTAAAGAAATGGTTTCAAGCGATTAGAAACCTACAGAGAAAGCAGCAGCGAAGGAACATCCTGATATGAAAAGATACCTTCGGGCCTGGATTAAGCTGGAACTTAAGAACAATGTGCTGTACCGAACAGTATCGACAGATGGACAGGAAGATGACCAGTTTATTGTCCCAGTGGGTATCACAGACTCCATTCTGTATGCTCTTCATGATAACACGGGGCATCAAGGTCATCATCGCACTGCTCGGCTTGTCAAGACCAGGTACTTCTGTCTTTGTATGGACGGTACATAAGAAGTAAAGTGAGCCTCTATGGTCGCCGTGTGCGCCAGAAGACACGCCCTATTCCAGGGGCAGATTAAGTCAGCATTGCATCCAGTGCTGCTATGGAACTGCTGTGTTTAGACTTCTTGTCAGTGGAAATGTTTAGGGTCGTTACGAGCACATATTAGTCATAACTGACCATTCTACTTTGTATACTATGGCAGGCTGTACCAGGAACCAGAAGGCCCGGACAACGGCGAGAGGCCTCTTAGGCAATTTCTTTGCATACTATAGATTCCCAGCCAAGCACTACAGCAACAAGGCACAGAATTTTGAGTCCCGAATCATCCAGCATTCGTGCAAGGTGGTTGGCATCAAGTGGACTCGGGCGACTCCATACCACTCTATAGGGAATGGTCAAGCCGAGCGTTTCAACCAGACTTTTCTACGAATGCTGAATACTCTTGGGCCTACTTTGAAGTCTGACTAGAAATCATATTTGAGACCGCTTGTCCATGCGTACAATGCCAAGCGGCATGTTACAATGGGATTCTCACCGTTCTATTTCATGAGTGGACGCCACCCTATGTTGACAGTCGATGCCTCCCTCTGCAGAGAAAGGCAGGAGCCAATTCGAGTACACCACCAAGTTCCAAGCATGCCTCGGTTTTGCCTACCAAAAGTCCTCTGAAGAAGCAACGCCTTAGACGGAGCGGTATAAAGCACTTTAGCAATTGGCGCCAGGGTCTTGATTAGAGCTCTTGGCCTAAAATGCACGACCAAAATTGCTGATGACTGGAAAGAGATGCCCTACATTATGACGGAAATCCCCAATAACGAAGGATATCCCAGTCTATAAAGTCAAGCAAGAGATCGTGCAAGGTCGCGTCAGAACGCATCATCGGAACCTGCTCCTTCCTTTCACTTGTCTTCCCTCTGCTCATCTTCTTTTTGCTCCTTCAGGCAGGAATAAAAGAGCCACAAAAGACCATTGGGTAGTTATACAACCAGGTCCAGCTACAATTTTAAGTGACACCGCTCCGAACAAGGAATCAGACTCACAGTGATCAGACTCCTCCAGAATTAGAGATTCTGATCAGTCTGGTGATGAGGCACCATCAACAGAAAAAACGTGGATCTCCAGTCCGTGAGAGTCAGGATTGCAGCCAAGAAGACCAAATAAAGGAAGATCCCCAAAGAACAAGGAAACCTTCAGGGTGGCTAATGACAGACCAATGGGCAGGTCAGTATGTGCAATAATAGCTTTCCAGACCTCAAAAGCATGCAGGAATGCTAGTGAGAGGTTGCAGAAATCTCGTTTTAACTTGTAAATATTCCTTTTGATTTTACACATCATTTTGTTGTTTTCTTTGATCATCTCTTGTTTTCAGTCAGTGCTGGTGTGACTTACACCGAGACTGTTACATGTACTGAAATAATATGCTATACTGTTTATTATTGTCCTTGTCTAAGCACGTAATTTCAGTGCATACTTATACTAATATGCATTGACGGCTAAGTGTTAGCTTACATAATATTCAATCTGTGATTTCTGACAGCAGTTCAAAACTGATCAGTAGAACATGCCCTACTTCACCGTTTTGTCTATGATACCATCCATGAACTACATACGTATACGTATTTTATGATTGCCTTCGCCCTGCTAGCCAATCCAACTCATAATCGTGTTAACACAACAGTTTATATCTTAATTTTCAAACCTATAATTGGAAAAAGATCTTCTGGCTATGGCATCAATTGTTCGGTCCCGGAAAATGAAGTAGAGCAAGTGAGCAGGGGCTCACGTATACCCCCGACCAGTGCCACCGCCTAATGAATGCATACTTTTATTACAACATTCCAATACAAATATTCTACATGTATAAAATGCAAAGTCTGTGACCTTGACCTTAAGTCAGCAGTAGCATCCATATAATGTAAACAAGTTGGAAATAAAGCCAGTCATGCATCATGAGATGACATTCAAGTATATGGAAACAATAAGCCAAAAAACACAACAAATGGCAAGTCCTAGTTCTTGACTCGGCCCCACCCATGAGCCTGACCCAGCTGCTTTGGAGTCCGTATCAAAAGTGATGCTACAGAGATATCAGGAACCAGATGTGGAAGAAATCTTCGATGCAGTAACAGAGATATGAGCAATCAGAGGTTTCACGCAAAACTTTGACATAATGCTTAAGTCCTAATTATTGACCCCTAGCCCCATCCTTGGGCCTAGCCCAGGGGCCTACATATTTAACATCAAAGGTAATGCTATAGAGATACCACAAATGAAATGTGAAAAGTGATGTGTCGTTGCAGAGATATGAGCAATCCAAAAAGGTTTAACGCAAAATTTTGACGTAAAGATGACGAACAGACAGACAGAGGGACGAACAAACGAACGAGCTAACGAACAGACGGAATGACAAAAACTATATACCCCCTGACATGCTTCGTATGTCGCGGGAATACTAATTGCAACGTCTTGTAGACAGGTTGTTCGGTTCCATGCTATTAGGTGTTAATTACCAAACAAATCATACTTTTCTGAAAACCTTCTTACAGTTGTAGCACAATAACCTTCCAAAACTTTATGCCTTGATCTAGGGCTCGGACGGGTAGAGATTTAGTACCCGGGTACCCTAGTCCCTATTACCCGCAGGTACCAGGATACCCGTTACCATAACATTCTTAGCATATCCACAGTTAGAAAGTATAAGTTTAGTGCAAATGATAAGCTAGGTATCTGTCATTTGCACAGGTGTGCATGGGAAGAGAATAAAAATGTAGAAATCTTTCTATTATAATACACATAGAAAGGTTTCGAAATATATAAATGCAGTTTATTCAAGACAGTCACACTAAACCTTGCTCTGTTTGCTTTAAATTATTTATACACTACATAATAATATGCATTCGGCCAACGGGTAGTAAATGTATACCCGGGTAATTGGTTTACCCGACCCGACCCGACCTCGGGTACCCGGGTACTCGTCCCAGCCCTACTTGATACCACAAACACAGCTTACAACAAACAACATACATTTGCTTAGAGCTACCTCTGCATATGAATTAAAAATCGCTTCATATTTTAAATCATATACGCATTTTAATCATAAAACATTATGCACAGACTTTTAAGAATCGTTTCACATATCATCTATCATTTTCATTGAAACAAGTATTTATCGGTAGAAAAACTTGACCTTTGGTAAGGAATATCCTGATCGCTTATCTTTATTATAGTTTGTGTCAAGGACGACATTTCCTAAAGCAGGAGAGGATGTCATAGGTCGAAATAAATCGATGGAAACGCATAGTTTTGTTGTCTTAATTTCAACCTGTAGCTGCCTGCACTGCACTTGTATCTTCTAGGTTGTCCTCATGTAGCAAATTGCATGGGCTGACTCTAACTTACCTGTATTAATAGCACTCAGATATGTAAGCTATCTGCATGAGTATTGTAATAGCATCGAACCGAAAGGACTACCTGTCTATAAGACGCTGCAATAATCCATTTCCTGATGCCATAGCTAGGAGATCTTTTCTCAAATACAGGCTTGAAAAGTACTAAACTGTCGTGTTAACAAGATTATGAGTTGGATTGGCTAGTTGGATGAAGGCAATCACATAATATGTATACATACGTATGTAAGTCGAATGAAAAAAGCCAATAAGCAATGTTTATTAGATACCCCCCGCACAGTAATAGTCAGTAAAGAAATCTCATTTGTTCCGGACAAAAATACAAAGGGAAATAACTCTAACAGAACTGGCCCATAATTTTATAAATGTTTATCTTGTGGATGTCAATCTTCCTGCAAAATTTCATGAAACTCAATTATTGCATTTACAAGACATTGAAAAAAAAGTAAAACAAACTTTTTTCCTATCAAAATTTGAGTTTCAAAGTGCCAGTGTGATATTGAAAATGACGTCAAGAGCACCAAAATGTGATCACTTCTTTCCCCAATCCCAAGAAAGTATCTGCGCTACTTTGGTCACATTCCATCAATTGATTCATGAAGTAGACTGCACACAAGGCTAATTTTTAGAGTCTTTATACTGTACAAACCTTAAATATAATGTCAAGGTCACCAAAATCTAATCAGCTCTTTCCCGTGTCCTAATGCTGTATCTGTGCTAGTTTGGTAAAATTACAGCCATTAGTTCAAGAAAAAGTGCACACAAACTTTTTTCTATCAAAATTTGAGTTTCAAAGTGCCAGTGTGACCTTGAAAATAAGGTAATGGTCACCAAAATCTAATCATCTTTCACATGTCTTAATGATGTATCTGCGCTGGTTTGGTCAAATTCCATCATTTGAAACAAGAGATAGTGAATAAAGTACTCATTTTTAAAGTCTTTATAATGTCTATTCTGTTCTATTCCATAACCTTACTAGGTCGTTGGGGCACCACAGATGACTTCGAAACTATCCCTTTCCACCTTGCCCTGTCTTCAGCTGCCCTACTTGAGCTGGCAAAATCCATCCCTGGCCACTCTTTAATATTGTCTTCCCACCTCTTCTTCTGTCTGCCTCTTATTCTTTTTCCTTTCACTGTGCCCTGTAGAATCGTCTTTGCTAAACCAGAAGACCTTCTGACGTGGCCAAACCACCTTAGTTTCCGTTTCTTGACCAGCATCAGGAGTTCATCATATTCTCCAATAGCAGCTTGGATCTTCCTGCGAACCTCCTCATTGGTTATATGGTCCTTGTATGAAATGTTCAGTAACCTTCGGTAGCATCTCATCTCAAAGGCCTGCGTTCTTTTCTGTAATTCTGCTGTCAAGGTCCACGATTCACAGGCATACAGAAATATGGGAATGACAAGGGAGCGCATAAGTTTCACCTTTGATCCAAGAGATATGTTGTTATCTCTCCAAATTGGTTTCAACTTGGTAAGAGCTACAGTAGCTTGTGCAATCCTTGAGAGAACCTCCTGTTTTGCGCCATCATCTGAGACAACTGCTCCAATGTATTTTTAAGCTGCTTACAGTACCCAGCTTCTGCCCTTTCACCTTGATCTCCCTCTGGATGCCATCTGCGCTGTTCGTCATCAGTTTGGTCTTTTCAGCACTGATCTCCATCTTATACCTTGTGCAGGTTTGATCGAGACCTTCAACTAGAGCTTCAACTAGAGCTTCAAGTTCCTGCTCTTCTTCAGCTAGAGCGTCTATGTCATCGGCAAACCGCAGATTGGTAATGCTTCTGCCACCTATTGCTAACCTTTCCGTCATGTTCTTCCAGAGCATCAGACATGATCCGTTCGAGAAAACTGTTGAAGAGAGTGTGTGACAGAAGACATCCTTGTCTTACTCCAACTGTTGTTCTGAACCATTCTCCTGTGCTGCCATTTATCAGGACTGCACTTGTAGCCTTGTCGTATAGTTGCTCAATGGCGCGAACTAGGTTTGCACTGATATTGTACTTCCGCATGGTTGCCCATAAAGCTGCATGCCATACCCTGTCAAAGGCTTTTTTGAAATCAATGAAACATGGTACAGATTCTGCTGATGTTGGAGGTACTTTTCACGCAGGATTCTAAGGTTGAAGATCTGTTCTGTGGTGCTGCTTCCTGCTCAGAACCCAGCCTGTTCCTTAGCGATTATCTCTTCAGCTTGTGGTTTAAGCCTGTTCAAGATGACTTTCAGCATAACTTTGCTTGAATGACTGATGAGGCTGATGGTTCTGTAGTTCTGGGAGAGCTGTAGGTTGCCCTTTTTAGGGAGTGTAATAATCAGCGACTGAGTCCATGGGGTAGGCCATTCTCCTGTTCTCTAGATCCTGTTACAGATGTCTGTTAAAACATCAATCATTGTCTCTCCGCCAGCTTGAACAAATTCTGCAGGTATATTATCAACTCCGGCAGATTTCCCCTTCTTCAGTGCTGCTACTGCAATCTTAACTTCCTCACGAATGGATTGCTTCTTGATCTTCTTCTGGGGGCTGATTGCAGTCCAGAACCGCATTGTCACCATAAGTCTCATGGTTGTATAGTTCTGAGCAATATTCTGTCCATCTGCTGAGAATCTCTTGTTCCTCTGTAAGGCATTTCCCAGACATGTCCTGGATAGTTGTGGATCTACCCTGCTTCTCTGAAATTAGATCCTTCACCACCTGGTATGCTTTCTTGCTGTTGTTTTTGTTCAGGCAAATTTCGATCTCCTCGCACTGACTTACTATCCAGTCCTCCTTCGCTTTCTTCACTGCCTTCTGAATCCTCTATTGTGCTTCCCTGTATTCTTCTGCTCCTCCTGCTTCATACCTCTTCTTCTTTATATTCTCCTCTCATCACAGAGGTCGATAACATCTCTAGTGACCCAGGGCTTTTTCCTGCGTCGTTCCTTCCCAAGTATCTCACTGGCTGCATCAGTCACTACTGTATTGTAGGTGGTAATCATGGTATGGATCTATTAGTCCAGGCAATCTGGCGATTTTTTCGCTAAACCCAAAACAAATTGCAACAAAAGCTTTTTCTGCATTTTTGTTGAGAACAAACATTCATATATGACATATCAAAAGTAGGATAAAATCGGATAATGCGAAATTGATTTTTTCGGCATTTTTAAGAGCGCTTTTTTTCGTGTTAAATATACCAATAATCTGTAATGTTTTATATGACATAACATTATTGCTGTGAGTTTTATTTCTAATAACCTGTTCTGCCTCTGCCAGAATTTAATCTAAAAACTTAAGATTGAATATGGCACATTTCCTTGTTGAATGTAAGGCCATCTAGTTATAACAAGAATTCCGCAGAATGCTATGTCGCAGCTGCCTTGTTCTTCCACAGCAGAAGAGATCATGGTTACATTACAGTTAGGTTTGATGAATTCATGAAAGAGGATTTGAGCAAATTGGACTTACAAGCCAAGAAGAATGTAATTTTGGACACAACATTCAATAGAGTATGAAATAATGGTTAAAAGTATCAAATAGTTAAATAATCCATAAGGCCAATTTGAGAAAACATTTTATGCCATGTCTGATGATTGTATGTGGGTAACTTGGTGAGAAATGTACCTTATAACTAGAGTAAATGCAAATGTGGATGCCATGCTCATGTAAAAATTTCCAATGTCAACATAGCATGAGATATAGGTCAAGCATTCAAATAATAGCCGCATCCCAGAAGGCCATTCTAAGAAGGACCTTCATCCCAGGTTTGTTGATTAGACCCATTGGATTCAAAGGGAAATGGTATCATAGTCTGAAAGAAAGGGACTTAAATGCTAGGATCAATGTAATTTTGGATGCAGAATTTTACAAAGTCAGCAGAGCATGAAATATAGATCAAGGATAGAAAAATGTGCAACATGTCTCAAGAACATTTTTAGAAAAAACTTTGTACCAAGTTTGATGATTGTAGGTATCATAGTTTGGGAGAAATGACTTAAACATTAGTGTCAAGGTAATGTTGGACATGAACTTTTACAAAAACAGCAGAGCGTAAAATATAGGTCAAGGGTAGAAAAATGTGCTACATGCCTCAAGAATATTTGAAGAAGAAACTTTGTACCAAGTTTGATGACTGTACATATCATAGTTTGAGAGAAATCTTAAACACTAGGGTCGAGGTAATTTTGGACGTGAAATTTTACTAAGTCAGCAGAGCGTGAAATATAGGTCAAGGGTAGAAAAATGTGCAACATGCCTTGAGAACATTCTAAGAAGAAACTTAAAACCAAGTTTGATGATTTTAGGTATCATAGTTTGAGAGAAATGAACTTAAACACTAGGGTCGAGGTAATTTTGTACGTGAAATTTTACGAAGTCAGCAAAGCGTGAAATATAGGTCAAGGGTAGAAAAATGTGCAACATGCCTTGAGAACATTCCAAGAAGAATCCTTATACCAAGTTTGATGATTGTAGCTTTCATAGTTTGGGAGAAATGGACTTAAACGCTAGGGTCGAGGTAATTGTGGACGGACGGACGGAATGACTGACGGACGGACGGACGGAAAAGTGAACTCCTATATCGCACCTTGCTAAAGCAGGCGCGACAAAAATGGTACAAATTACCCCACCCACTTTATTCTGCCTTGAACTCTGAAGTGAATTTTTGAAGGTCAGTAACTGAACTTCAACATGACATATGTCATTCTGATGACTTAGCTTAGCATAAACATGCTACAAGTTAGAATACTGATCTGTGAAGGCATGAGAAGCACGAAACAAGGGCACGAAAGAGGGGAATACTGCATGTATAATAACACAAAAAGTGCGACATACTTATGTATAGTCTTAGTATATTTCCTCTACAATAAAAATTTCCTTTGAACATGTTGAATATTGATTTCAATCAGAAGATTCTATGAAGATCTTAAAATAACTGTGGCATTTTTGTTGAAAAAAATGGAGGATCTTACATGAGTCCTTTGTTTAACGCAATTTATTAAAAGCGTTGTTAAAAACGGTAAGATCGGAGGCTTTGTTGAGCATTTTACCAGTTTAAAGAGTTCAATAGAGCATGAATGCAAGATTCTCTTCATCATAGCTTCTCCCCTTCTTCTCCAACCCATCCTATGCATTTCTCTATTTTAAGTTGTGCATATTCAGATGTCCATAATAACAGGAGGCTTTTGGAAAAATCCCTTTTATTTCAGGTTTTAGACTTTTTCATGACTCTTGGCATTTAGGTTGGGGCAGCAACAGACATCCCTTACAGGAGAAACTACTATTAAAACAGAAGGCTCCTGTCTGTCACTTGATCATTTATATGAAACATATATATAGTTTTGGAAGAGGGGTGTAGTTTCTCAGATTCGAAATGAAGTTATGGCTCTTGTTCTATGCCCATTGTCTGATGGTACACCTACTTGCATTGATATATACATGTATCGTATTATATTTTATTCGTGAATTCAAATGGAACATAAACAAAGCAGAGATTTTTCTGACCAAAAGACTGAAGGGCTCTAAGGATGAGACTTTGGTCCATTTCCCATTCATTTACGTGCAAAAATCAAGATTTTGATGGGACTTCTTGAATTTTCATGGGCCTTTTGAAAAATTGATGGACCCAAGAATCCTTAAGAGACACCTCACAGCAAAATTAACATCAAATTTGAATAGCTTATGTATGGGGACCAATCAAAAATTAAATCAGATTTAGTCTATCACTAATACACAGTGTATAAACCAGTCCGCCAATTTTCGCTTCCTGCAGAGACTGTCCATCATATTTGGCGTCCGCCGAGACTGTCCGTGATCTCTTACTTCCTGCAGGAACTACCGTCCTCGAAAAATGGCTTCCTGCCGAGACTGTCCGCGTGACTCAGCTTCCCTCCGAGTGCCTCGGCAGGAAGCAGAATCACTCGGACAGTCTCTCCAGGAAGCCATTTATCATGTATAGAAGTCTCAGCAGGAAGCAAGAGATCGCGGACAGTCTCGGCGGAAGCAAAATATGACGGCCAGTCACTGCAGGAACCGACAATTGGCGGACTGGTTTATACCCTGTGTAATAGTTTTCTCACAAAATGGCTTGGGCCCATCCCAGAAAAATATCAAGGTCAATTAGGAAGCCAGTGAAATTTTGAAGAAGTATCTGTCATCTGTCTAAGTATAAAGTTTTTCCACTGAGGCATCTTAAACTTTCTGGAAATTCTACCGCAGAATTTTTAAATCTGTGGCCTTGATTTACAGGCCGACAAGGGAGACCGGGTTGGTATTGTGTAACAATCTGGACCAGCATCTAACAGAGTTCTAAGTATATTTGCATCAAGTGAATCCATCAACAAACTGTGAGAACACCGTGTCTTTAAAAGAAACTTACAAAAAATTCCAAGTCCATGTCCTGACTTCAGTCAAAAAGGGAGGGGTTGGGGCGGGGATGGGGGCAAGCAGCTAGAATTGCATAAAATTTTAGTCCATTACCTAACATCTGTGAAGTTTAGAATAAATCAATCCAAGGGTTAAGAAGATGTGCATCTTTAAAACAACTTTAACCAAGAATATCCCAAATTTTAATATAAAATTTTTAAGACCATGACCTTGACCTAAGGCCACAGAGGGGGCTGTGGTGGTACTATATGAAACTTTAGACCATAATCTAAATCTGTGAGAGTATAACATATATTTATCAAAGGGTTATGGAGATTTAAGGTCTTTAAAAACTTAAAGAGCATCCCATATTTTAACACGAAATTTCTCAATGCATGACCTTGACCTTAAGGTCCTTTAGTGGGCTAGGGTGTAAAACTTAAGACCATTATCTAGCATCAGCGAAAGTATCAACTTAAGCTATCAATGGGTTAAGGAGATATGGGTGTTTCAAAAAACTTTAACCTAAAACATCCAAAAGGTGGACATGGACGCGGATGCCGACACCGAGATGACAACAGCAGCTCTTTCTTAACGTTGTTCAGGTGAGCTAAAACAATGGCTTCTTTCCAGAGGAGTGGGAGGGATGGGGAGGTGGTTGTTAGGTTGGGAGGAAGTTGGGGATAGAGGATATAATTTGCAAATATTGAACCAGAGAAGTAAACATTTTACCATTTGAGAATGCAAAAATGTCATGGATGTCATCACCCAATATCTTAATGCATGTCCAAGCTATCTGCATATTTAGCCCTCTAGTGGATTATCCTTTCAACACCGCTAGTGCAGTCAAAAGTGCGTCTGACTCAAGAGCCAGAGGTCTTGGGTTTGATACCCGGTCCGGCTACTTACTTTCGTTTCTCCTGCTGATTCAAGAAGGATTGATTGATTAATTGATTGATTGATTGATTGATTTGATGCTTAACGTCCACGGTAAACAGCTATGGTCATGTCGGGACTGTCAGTTAACCTAACCACACTATTCCTGGGCAGGCTTAGACCTCCTAAGCGGTTAACCAGTACTAAGTGCACATACTTTCGCCAGTAACTGACAACTGCCCTTCTTGAATCAGCGGAACGAGAAACGAAAGTATGTGGCCAGACTGGGTTTCGAACCCAGGACCTCTGACTTATGAGCCAGGCGCCCTACCGATTGCGCTACGCGGCCCGGCAAGAAGGACAGTTATCAGTTACTGGCGAAAGTATGTTAACTTAGTACTGGTTAACCGCTTAGGAGATCTAAGCTGACTCAAGAATAGTGTGGTAAGGTTGACTGACCGTCCCGACATGACCATGGCTATTTATCGTAGACGTAAAGCAACAACCAGATGCCCCTTCATTTGATATACAGGAGTTACATTAAGCTATTTTCTTCTATTATTCTACCACAGTCTTCATTTATAATCATTGATTCTGTTTACTATCTTCATTACCATCCATATTGTCAATCTGAATAGAGGTTATGGTAAAAGCAATACTTGCACTGGTGGGTGGGGTAAACCAATACTAACATACTATATGATCGACCGGTTATGCATAATCAGCATATTGAATGGTAGGCAAAAGGTAAAGAACAATATAGAACTCTTTTATCAACGACTTCTATGGATTTAGTCTGTTTAGAAATGATATTTAGATGTGACTTTCCGACCAAAAGTAGATATGCAGTGGTTTAAATCCTTTGAAAACAAGACATAAGAAAAAATCAAGTTCGCATTCTCCGATTTTGTCCTACTTTTAGTATGTTAAAATGGCAGGTCTAAGGAGCTTATAACTGCAAAGAAACCTTTTGTTGCAATTTGTTTTAGGTTCCCCCACAATTTGGCTGGACTATATGTCCATCTCATCATCCCTCAGACCAATGAGTGGTGCAAATTTTCCACCTATTGTTGCTTGAAAAGTGCATGCCACATCTGGGTCTCTTAGCTACTCAAGTTCAAACTTTAGTCTTGGCTGGGTTGGCTTTCTTGAAAATGAGGTCTAATCTAATCAATTCTTTGTCCGGTCCTAATGATGTATCTGTACTAGTTTGGTCAAATTCAATCTATTTATCATAAGACAGAGTGTACACAATACTCACTTTTAGAGTCTATATAATGAAGTGACCTTGAAAATAAGGTCAAGGTCACCAAAATCTAATCTCTTCATTGCCCTGTCCTAATGATGTATCTGTGTTAGTGTGGTAAAATTCCATCTATTGGCTCAAGATACATTGTGCACACAAGATTTCTTCTATCAAAATTTGAGTATCAAAGTGCCGGTTTGACCTTGAAAATGAGGTAAAGATCACCAAAATATAATCACTTCTTTTCCATGTCCTAATGATGTTTGTGTGCTAGTTTGGTCAAATTCCTTCAATTGATACATAAGATGGAGCACATACATGGCTCATTGTGAGATCTTTATAATGAAGTGACCTTGAAAATGAGGTGAAGGCAACCAATATCTTATCACTTCTTTGTCCTGTCTTAATGGTGTATTTGTGCTAGTTTGGTCAATTTCCAACCGTTGGTTAAAAAGATAATGTGCACACAAGCTTTTTACTGCCTTTTCTTGTAGTGATCTTGAAAATGAGGTCAAGGTCACCAAAATCTAATCGCTTCTTTGTCCTGTCCTAATGATGTATCTGTGCTAGTTTGGTCAACTCCCAGATATTGGTTAAAGAGGTAATATGCACACAAGCTTTTTAATGCTTTTATTGGAGTGACCTTGAAAATGAGCTCAAGGTCACCAAAACACAATCAATTCTTTGTCCAGTCCTAATGATGTAACCTTACTAGTTTGGTCAAATTCCTTCTATTGGTTAAAGAGATAGTGTGCATACACGCTTTTAATGCTTCTATTGTAGTGACCTTGAAAATGAGCTCAAGGTCACCAAAATACAATCATTCTTTGGCCTGTCCTAATGATGTATCTGTACTAGTTTGGTCGAATTCCAGCTATTGGATAAAAAAATATTGTGCACGCAAGCTTTCAAAAGTGTCTAAACAAATTTTACAAAGGGCAATAACTCTAAGAGGATTGGCCCCTAGCCCTTACTTTACTTATGTGTGTACACCTCATTGATATCAATGTGTCTGCAAAAATTGATGAATATCTATCACTGTGTTTCCAAGATAATAGGAAAAACCAAAGTGTTATGGACGGATGGAAGGACAGACGGACAACGTGATAACAGTGATACCCTACCTTAAACAAAGGGGGGTATAACCAGAACTCACTGAAAACAAGAGATGATCTAAGAAAACAACAAATTGATGAGTAGAATTAAAAGAAAAATGAGGTTTCTGCACCCTCTCACTAACATTCCTGCCCGGTTTTGAAGTCTGGAAATACTATCAGAGTCCATGCTATTATTGCACATACTGACTTGCCAGGAGATTTCCTTGTTCTTTGGGGTCCACCTCTGTTTGGTCTTCTTAGCTGCAATCCTTACTCTCTCTGACTTCTGCGCATTGGAGTTCCGCGTTTTCCTGTTGATGGCACCTCATCAGCAGATTGATCAGAATCGCGAATCTCAGAGGAGTCTGATTCCGTGTGCGGAGAGGAGTCACATGTGGCTGGAGCTGGTTGTATTACTCCTGCCTGAAAGAGCAAAAAGAAGACGATCAGAGGGAAGATAAGTGAAAAGAAGGAGCTGTTTCCGATTTTCAAGCTTTGTGACGCGACCTTTCTCATTCTCTTGCTGGACTTTATAGACTGGAAGTTCTTTATTGTGAATTTCAGTCACAATGCAGGTCATCTCTTTCCAGTCATCAGCAATTTTGACCTTGCATTTTTGGCCAAGAGTTCTAATCAAGACCCTGTCGCTATATTTATAACTACTAAGTTGCTTTCACGCACCTTCAGTCATAATACACCTCCGTCATCAGAGGCCTTTTGGAAGACAAAAGCGAGGCGTAACTCAAATTTGGTGGTGTACTCGAATTGGTTCCTGTCACCCTCTGTAGAGGGTTCAAGACCAAAAAGGCATCGATTGTCAACCAAGGGTGGTGGCCAAACATCAAAAAGAATGGCGGGAATCCTGTATCATGCCGCATGACATTGTACGCATGGACAAGCGGCAACACATATGATTTCCAGTCAGACTTCAATGCAGGCTCCAGAGTACCAAGCATTCGTAGTAGGGGCTAGCTGAAGCGCTCGGCTTGACCATTCTCCATAAAGTTGTATGGAGTCGCCCGAGTCTTATTGATGCCAGTCACCTTGCAAAAATGCTGGATAATTCGGGACTCAAAATCCTGTGCTTTGTCTCTGTAGTGCTTGGCTGGGAATCTATTGTATGCGAAGAAATTGTCAAAGATGCCTCTCGCCGTTGTCCGAGCCGTCTGGTTCCTGGTAGAGATTGTGATAGCATACCGAATAAAATGGTCAGTTATGACTAATATGAAAATGTGCTCATAAAGATCCTTTGACATTTCCAGTGACAAGAAGTCTATACACACCAGTTCCATAGGAGCACTGGATTTGATTTGCTGCTTGAATAGGGTGTGTCTTCTGCCACACACAGCAAAAACAGAGGCTCACTTTACCTCTAAAGAAGGTTCATCACATAATGAATGAGTCAGAAAGGGATGTAACTCAACCAAGTATTTACAGAATTGGCTACAAAGCTAATCAGATCATCTACCCCTTGGCCTGTAACTGTATGCCAAATATCAGGATCCTAGCTTAAGCAGTTCTTTAGATATTTTGGTCACAAGGATATTCCTATATAAAATGCCTATATCTGAAAAAGGGAAATAACTAAACCAAAAATTTACGAAATACGCTCAAAAGTTAATCAGATCAGCTACATCTTGGCTTGTAACTATATGCCAGATATGAATATGCTAGCTTATGTGGTTCTTTAGGTGTTTTGGTCACAAGGTTATTCCTATATAAAAAGCCTATGACCGAAAAAGGGGAATAACTCAACATAACAATTTAGGAAATATGCTCAAAAGTTAATCAGTTCATCTACAACTTGGTTTGTAACTTTATGCTAATAGTACGGCAGATAGGCAGTCTATGAGAAGGTGCTACTGGTAAGGTTCTGCAAACATCTTGAGTTATATATCAGATTAATCGTTAGAATCTCCAGTTTACAAAACCGGCTGATGACACCTCTGATTCTGAGTACTAAGCGAGTTATCTCCCCTTGAATTACCCACCCATTTAATTGGGTAACATGACATTTAAATGGAAAAGAGTAAAAACTCATTTATGAAATGGTAATTTGTACGATTTTTTATTTGTATTCATTTTGTAGCTTGTTTACCGTATATGCGGTACTTATCATTTACTTTAGTTTTCATTTTGTGGCGTTGTGATATCGGTTTACGTTGAAATTTGTTTTGAAAACATTTTTTTAAATTTCAGGTTTACTATTTTTAATGTTGACTCCATCAGGCAAGATTTTGAAACAATACATGCAATAGAATAGCAAGTCTAGAACCTTTGCTTTATGTATAGAATATCAGAACTCAAGATTTCAGTACAGAGACAAAGAAACTCTGAGAAACATGAGTAAATACCCCACCCATCTAAATATACATAGCAAAACTGGAAATCTTTCAGGCTCTTGCGGTTCAAAAAAGTAAGGATAGGTCATATTGTAACATAATATACGTGACAATACAGGGCTGCACATCTATGCTAGTGCAAATAAAATTACTTTTAGCAATCCTTCACGCTTCAGTGAGCATGGATTAATTTACTTGAAACAGTATTATACAGACAGTACTTCTACAAACCTACTTACACAGAGAACATGTCACAATATTTTATCACATACCGTTTTTTTTTGCAACACTTCTAACTAGCATTGGAAATGCAAAATATATCTCCAGATGATGTAAGTGAGTGATTGTTTACCTTATAACTTATTTATTTGTTATTTACATTTCAAGTGTACTGTATGCAACACTGTTACTTTTCTTTGCAATCGTATACATATTCGTTGATGTTTTATGAACTACTGGCATAGTTTTGACATCTTCAAGATTCAAGACATAGCAAAAGAACAGTTTGTCTTAAAACAGAATAAAAAGAAAAAAATATCCACTCACTAAAATGCATTAGAACCTGTATCCTAGTTATACCAGCCGCTAAATAACTGTAGGCCAGGCCAGTAGGATGTTGCCCGGCCACCCAACGAAGTTGTATAGACCTCATTTTTCTAAGTGTCCTATATATGCAGAATATTTGCCTCTTTCTTGCTGCCTACTTAGTGGGGCGATTGAGAGTTCAGACTGTTAAATACGTAACCAATAGAAAGTTTACAAAATAACTTTGTTTTTAAATAAAAATGAAAGTCAGTAATCTATCTATAAATCGATATAAATTATTTATTTTTATATAAAGTGATGAAAAACATTTTTTAATTTTAAACTTTTATTATTATGCTTAATAATTCTACAGTTTATAAGGCTGTAATCTATGTTACCATAAGATACGAATTTAAGACAAATAAAACTATACAAGACAAAATTAAAATTGATAAATTGCGTTTGTATTAGTATATTACTATTTAGGACTAGGGACAAGCTTTATAGTGAAAAAAGTAGTTTCATTAAATTTTGTAGTTTACCATACAGAAATTGTTTGATACATGTAATACAATTTTAAATGCAATATTCAAAAACATTATAATGATTTGAAATGGAGCTTACATGTTGAGATGCAAACATTTCTCAAAGTATGACACTCTAAGAGTATCTTACGGAATTGATTTTAATCAAATTGATGTAACGAACGTATCTAGTTTGCTCACTAAAGCTGTATATGTGCCCTAGATTTTCTTCACTGTTACATTTATAGAAAAAATAGTATCATTTGATAACCATATAACCTAAAGGTATATGAGAATATTTTTCTCTAGCCTTTTTTAAAATGTATAATAAACTGGAGATAATGACAAGATTATGACATCAACACTTAAAATGTGTTTCACGCATAAAATATTTATGAGCATGCTGTGAGTTACTTTTCTTGTTTCTTCTTGTAATATTAAATCTATACACTCAAGTAATGAACTATTAACTTTCTGGCGACAGTTTTAAGTAACTGATGTGCCTTTGACTCAAAAATGGCATTGGTGTAATTCAGAGTTCAAACACGACAGTAACACATTATATATGTATATCAGTCTTACAATATTTGATGTAATATACGTTAAGCGAGACTAGTACAGGAGAGAGTATGTGGTAACAAATTCTGAAAATAGTTATCCTGATTGGCCATAAAAACTGGGAGGCAGTTCTAATGTACATTCACAGTATATCATTTTATGGAGAATTGAGAGAGAGAGAGAGAGAGAGAGAGAGAGAGAGAGAGAGCAAAATCCCAAAATTATCATTAAATTATCTTCTACCCCTTCATCCATATATAAAAAAGTGTACACACACTTTAAAAGTCCTCTGATCAGTAACTCCTTGTGTGACAGTGATACAGTTTCAGACTACTACAAGTCCTCTAGGCAACCATTTAATTACTTTATTTATAATATAGTTCCTATATAGAATGCTAAAAGACCACTTTAGCAATAAGTTTCTGTAGCGCAAAATACCATTTTGGATGCATTTCATTGTTACTCATATTCGGTAACGTATATGAAATTGCAAAGGTTTTGCAAGTTTGAGAGTTTGTTTTTATTTAACGATATATAAATGCATTAGTGTTCTTCATTGATTGCACTTACATGTTCATTCTAATCAGATTAAGTAGTTTATCCATTCTTGGTAACGTAGACAACAGTACGGTTTCTAACGCTTCAGAAGACAATATTGATTTGATTTAGATGCTTTCAAGCATATTCTCTACAACACTTAGATCTATGTCTGTTATTGTGTTTATTTGGATGAGAATATGCAAATGTCATTATAATGATACGGTCACGTATATAACATGGGAGAAACAGCCAAACTGCCCAATCCTCAGACAGCAGAAAGCAGGGGAATACTTTGTAGACGTTGGGCTTTCAGAGAAAAAGAACATGTTGAAAAAGTATCTCATAAAAGGAGAGGGAGATATTGGAGCTGAAAAATCTACTAGCTTTTATTAATGTATCATTTGATCAATTTCAACCGACAGATGGACCGACGGACGAATAAATTGATGAACTGACAAGGACACACGACCCGAAGACAATCTTGAAATACTGGATTGGACTGAAAATGACACAAGAGTATGCAACTACAATGCTTGTATAATCAGCGGCTAGTTTTGACCACTGTTAAGCTTGTCATTTTTGAGAAGTTGACTGCCAAAACAGTGGTGAACACATGCTATTGACCAACCGACGTACGGACGGATGGAAAAATAAATATATAGAGCACATATTATCTAAATGAGTGCGAGTTAAATGAAGTTACACATATATACTGTTTTCATAGCATTTATCCCATTTAGCTGGTCTTAAAGTAGTAATTTAAGTAGATTTTCATCATTTATGTGCGTTTTCTGTTTGACCGTGACCTTGACCTTTTGTACATGTTGAAATATATCTAGATAGTAAATTCAAAAATAGAATACCTTGTAAATTAGTTTCTGCATAAGACTTGACATATTTATTGTCTTGGTAATAAAACAGACAAATTCTAATATTGATATCGAAAATTGTCAACCTTTGGTAATCAACGGTAATTAACAAACAGACGCACGGACAACCACTGATCAATAAGCCATATTCGTTAAAAGCTTCTATGTTTAATTCATTCCATTTGTTTTCCATACGTACTACTGAAAATGACAAACACTTGTCTTTAGTTGAAATAAATGGACATTTTTGACGTACACTGACAAAAATTGTGTAATTTTGCAGTTTATGGGTACGTAAGTTTCAAGGGCCATAACTCTGTTAGTACTCAGCTGCGGCGATGTCATCAGCCGGATCCATACACTAGACATGCTGACAAACAATTTGGTATATAACACTTGATGTTTGCAGAACCTTACCAGTAAAGTCCTTAACGAGAGCACTTTTGGGGCTCCGTCTGCTCTACTATAAATATGAACATGCTAGCTTAAGCGGTTCTTTGGATATTTTGGTCACAAGGTTATTCCTATATAAAATGCCTATGTCCGAAAAAAGGGGAATAACTCAACCAAAAAATTACGAAATATGCTAAAAAGTTAATCAGTTCATTTACATCTTGGTTTGTAACTGTATGCCAAATATGAACATGCTAGCTTGAGCGGTTTTTCAGATATTTTGGTCACAAGGTTTTTCCTATATAAAATGCCTATGTCCTAAAAAGGGGAATAACTCAATAAAAAATTTACGAAATATACTCAAAAGTTAATCAGTTAATCTACACCTTGGCCTATAACTGTAACCCAAATATCAGGATCCTAGCTTAAGCGGCTCTTTAGATATTTTGCTCACAAGGTTTTTCCTATATGACAAAAAAGGGGCATAACTCCTGAACAACAAGACCAGCAGAGGAAAAAAAATATTCGGGTCCGCTTACTTTTCATGTACATGCCACATATAAAATTTCAAAATCCTAGCATAAGCGGTTCTTGAGCTTCCCAGCTGCAAAAAAGCGTTACGGACAGACAGACGGATGGACAGGCCCAAACCAATATGCCCCCTCAACTACTCCGAAGTTGGGGGGCATAAAAACCTGGTCTTGACGAGCCAAGCAGTGTGGTGGTGACCCTGATGACCCATGTCTTCATGAGGAGCATGCTGAATGATGTCCGTGATACCTATTGGAACAATAAGCCGGCCATATTGCTGTCCATGCATCATCCATCGATACTGTTGGTATAGCACATTGTTCTTTAGCTTCAGCTTATTCCTGTCCCAAAGGCATCTTTTTCACATCAGGATGTTCCTTCCCTTCTGCTTTCTTTGAAGATTTCTGACCACCTGCAAGCAGTTTCTGAAAAAAAAAATGCTGGTTAAATGATATTTTCCATATTTCTCCATAAAGACCTACGTTGTGATTTCTCATTCTAATGCACTTATGAATATAACGCGACGTCTGATTGGATAACGTCAAAAATTTGCGACAGTATATTCTACGATATACTGTCACAAAGCCGACGTCACTATAAAACGTCGCTTCTCATTGGCTGACGTTTGGTTTTACGCTGCTGAAAGCGCTTGCAATGGGTGCAAAGAAGTACACTTTGAAAGGGGAAAATGTGAAAAAGTTCATTAGAATGGGGATAACTATATTGAAAATTGTCATTTGGGGAGGTAAATCGTCGGTTTTATGGTCGCAAATTGCGTTTTACGGCTCCGCTGGCGCGTCGCCGTAAAACGAAATTTCCGACCGTAAAACCGACGATTTACCTCCCCAAATGACAATTTTGAATACAGTTATCCCCTAATTAGAACCAGCTCACCGAAACAGTTCTATTGAGAGCTCACAACATATACTCAAATGCAAAAATAACGCATATTTTCTTTTTTGGTATTGTTATGTCAGAATAAAAATCTGCAGAAATTGGCAAAACAGGGAAGACATTATCAATGGATGGAGTACACTTCGTCGCAAACTTATTGAAATTTTATTTGTTTATTCATGCGTAACGAAAGCGTAAACAATCAAGGGGTCAATCTCAAAATTCACAATACTGATCAGTTAAATCAGTGTCCTGAACTGAGTTGTACCTGGATCCCAAACTGGTGCCCTCTTTATCTAGGACGATACAATGTCTCAGAAACAAATCAAATCAAATCAAATCAAATGAATTTTATTGGCATAAAGTCCAGTCAAAGGACTGTCACCAGTCACATGTATACAATAACACAAAATACAATTACACTTGCAAACAGACCCTTATACAAATATGTTATCAAGTCCTTAACCTATAACCATCAAATAACCTATAACCATCAAATCAATCATTTAATCATTTATGCTGGAAAGGATGTTCATAAGATATGAGAAGGGCAAACCTGCAGAGCATCCTACACCACTGTACAGTATGAACCGCAACTTTGGCCTTCTACCATCCACAGGAGCACTTGTTTAACTTCTTGTCTACTACTGACTGTAATAAATATGATTGTCAGATCGACCTAGATACTATATAATTTGCATGTTTGTGTTTAATAGATCCAACTATTAAAATTGACAATTTTCAAAGTCAAGACAATTCCCAGTCGCAAGTAAAATACTCCTGCATATTTGAAGAAATATACACAACTATTTGACTGCCAAAGAGAAGAGTGTCAACATCAAAAAGAGTGTCAATATCCATCACATCATGCATTATCAGCATTTGTTCTATTCAAGGCATTAATACTATTACTATTTATCAGTGTGTCTCTAGCTCTAAACATTTTGCAAATATTTGTTATGCATACATAAGCAATGTCATAATCTTTACATTCCTTTCTCATCTACATTTTTACTGAAAAAAGATGGAACAATTTGTACTAATTCATCTAGTTTAGTTTAGTTTAAACATATTTTATTGCCAAAAACAACTGACAAATGGGTCGGACCACAAGTTCTAACAACATTAATTACGGTCCTCCCCATGTTAATTACGGTCCTCCCCGTTCATCAAAAAATGTATTTCTATATGCTGAAAGTGAACCACATTCCATAACAAAATGTTTTTCATCTTCAACAGACGTTATATAAAAAAACATTTCCGTTCGCTCAGTATAGTCTTTCTATGCCTACTTTTTTCAATATGAAGGTCGTGAGAGCTTATTCTAAGCTTGGCAAAAGTTGAGATTTCATTTCTTGATAACTCGTTAACAAACAGATAAGTTTCCCTTTCATAACATGTTTTGAATGTTCTGTAAGTTCTCAACTTAGGGACCGACCATTTGATATTCTGGGGGGGGGGGGGGGGGGGGGGGGCCTGGTATTCTTGATGGAGACACAACATTTTATTTCACTGGCCTCTGGAAACAATTTCTTTATTTTTCACCTTGTGGGAGCTAATTTATTTTTTTTACAAACTAACTCAAACAGGTTATTTTTTTTTTGTTTTAATTTTATAGCTGAACTATCAGATCCTTGTTTACTTGACCTTAATATCCTTTTATTTTACCCACATCAGTATTTTTTTTCACCTTTTTTTTCTCACAAAAAGAACATGGTGTTGTCTTTAACCAGGCCAAGGGCATGGCTTAGCTTGCTTTTGCAAACCAGTGCCTGGAGCGTGTTACTCTTTTCATCTAAGGTACAGATACAAACATCCCTGTATGAGTTTGGCAAAAAAATTAGGCCTTAAATTAGGGATATTTTGGCCAAAATTTAAGGGTATTTTGGCAAAGTTTTTGGGCTAACATTAGGAATTTAATTTTTTTTCTATCCCAATATATGCCCAAACATGCTTTATTCGTACTTTAGAAAGTTTGATAAATACTTACTGATAGAGTCAGATTATGCATGAATGGCAATTAATAAAATGGCTGAAAGTTATGCGCTAAGTTATCAAAGGGGGGTCTGGGGGCCAACGCCCCCCAGAAGCTAAAGCAATTTCCCAATCTCAATGGCAATTTTAAGACTGGAAACAATAGAGAAAAACTAGGAATGATGATAAAAATAAGGGTTTTTATATTAGGACTTTTGCCTTTTAGAGTGTTTATTTTGCCATAATGGTTTTGTCTCCCATAAGCTAGTGACTCTTTTGCAATTCAGTTTTAGTGGAAACATTTACTTAGTAATGTGGAAGAACAATAATACATGTATGTGAATGTTGTATAGGATGTTTTTGTAAATGTATGCACATGCGTGCCCGCTGGTGTAAACCAATTGTAGATAATTTTAAAATATTACTATAAATAAGGGGGTCTGGGGGGCGCAGCCCCCCAGAAGCCAGAGACATTATAAAAACTCAATTCCAATGGAATTATCTGCAGACAATATTTTTTTTTTTTTTAATTTTGGGTGGAGACAGGTTATTTTTTTCTCTTACTTTTGAGGCCAGATTATTTTTTTGAACCCCCTTATGAGCCAGATTATTTTTTTCTTGCATATCCAAAGACAGGAAATTTTTTTGATAAATATACCAGCCCCCCCCAGAATATCAAATGGTCGGTCCCTTATTACCATTGGGCTGATTTTTACTGTCATCATGAATTTCAACTTTCCAGAATTGAATATAGGAGTCTTTCAGTTTATTCATTACAGCATGTACTAACCGTTGTTTAGAAAATGTGTTCTGATTATTCTAGAGACGAGAAAAGAATATTATTCAAAAATATCTTAAATTTTTGGGCAAAGCCTTTGGGAAAATTCATGCTATCTTTATATGCCTGATAAGCCAAAGAACTTTCTTTCAAATTGACAAGGTGCACCCAAAAGTTTCTAGATGCTTGTAAACCATAAATTGCTATTGGCAAGACTCCTAAGTCTGCTCTAACAGCATCGTCAAGAATTTTCAGCATTGGTTACTTGTTACAAACAAAGTTATGCCCCTTTCTACAAAACCCGTAAAGTAAAGCAAAAGAAAATTTTGTGGATTTTTCAGCAAACCTAATTGGAATCCATTTCCAATTCGGGTTAAATAAAAGGGTAAGTGGTCACAATCAAATGGCGTATGTAACAAAGGGGGGTTACTCTGTACGTCCTCCAAGTAATGCAACCACAGACTGAACTTTTGGGCGCTTGATCCTTGAAATCACTCGGCAAAATTGAATGAAAATCATATTTCTATCGGCTTTTGAACTTCGTAACTCAAACCGGAAGTGAGCAAAATACGTGCGCATTTCAAACCAAAATTTGTTTTAGGGACGAGTCATTTCCCTAAAACGAGTCATTTATTATCAGGTGTGTGTGTGTGTGGGGGGGGGGGGGGGGGGGGGCGGTACATTTTCATACGAGTCCCCAAAATTTTTCCGACCTCCCCCCCCCCCCCTCAGTCTCACCAGATTTTTTTTCCGACCCCCCCCCCAGATAGGTGACAAAAAAGTTAATAATCCCCCCCCCCCACACACACACCACAATCCCAACTCCCCAGCTACCCTTCACCCACATACTGCATTACCTTTTTTTTTCAGTCAGACTGACCTTAATCCAACCTGTATGAAACACAAAGAACATTTTCTTACTTTGACAGGTTGATAAATCATGCACATTAATGGTCTTTAACTTTTGTCAGCATATTTTGATATTTCCCACTTTTTTCCCTGCATATGGCCATACAGAAATCTGTTGTTGAATGTCCAATAAAACTGTTAATAATAGTAATGGAGGGGGGTCTTGGGGCGCAGCCCCCAGAAGCCACAATAGCTTTGCTGATGACAAGGCAACTGGAAAGCTGATATCACAAATGCAGGCATTAAATAATCCTGAACAAAATCATCTTGTCTACATGATTTTATAGACAATTGCATACGGTCTTACATGTACTAGCAAATTTATGAAAAATATCTTTTTTTTTATATGAAGTGGTCAAGTTTTGTGTGTCAGTTCTATAAACATCTCTCAGCTTGAGTTTAAGTTAACAAGAATATAAGTAAGGGAGCCTGGGGGCAAAGCCCCCCAGAAGCTGAGACATTTTTAAAAAAAGAAGACTGATGGAAGAATTCTGAACCCCCCAATATGCCGAATAAAATATATGACCCCCCCCTGCTCATGGCTTTTTTAATTCTAACCCCCCCCCCCCACAATATCACAAAAAAAAAAAATCCGACCCCCCCCCCTAAATGTACCCGTATCCCCCCTGACAATAAATGACTCGTCCCTGAAACGGGTTCTTTACCCATAGCCTTACTCATTTTGAATCCCAAATTACCAGATTTTTCTAATAATTTGACGATTCAGACGATTTTCTAAAACTTTGGAAAAATGCAGATTTTTGCAGGTGCAATTCAACTGTGTAAGAATTAATATTTTAAAAGTTTTACACCCTTTTCCAGTTGGTTACATCATGCTGAATTCACGTGTAGCGAAATCGTATTGAGAATTCATTTGTTGCCACTGTGAACAGAATTTTGTGATGTTTGCCTTTTTGACAAAAATCTTCATATGTTTTTCGAAGAATTGCACTGTGACAAGAAAATGCTGCAGATTTTTTTTTTCGAAGAATTGCACTGTGACAAGAAAATGCTGCAGAATTTAGGCAAACCCCAGTATTAAGTTAAAATTAATATATCATTACATTTAATGATGCAAAACAAGACACTTAAATATATGCGTTTCTTTTGCTGTTGAGTATATATTTAGTGACAAATTAGAAATTATCTCAGAATTATCCTCAAAATCCCACCTTATCTGCAGCTATGACCTATGGCATACCCTATAAATAAAATTGATTTCATTTGCTCAGAGGCAGAATTTTATAAGAGGCAGACATTACTTTATGTTTCATGGTCTCTGTCTTACATCTCCGTTTCACACGGTTAGTGTTGTGAAGTCTTAATGTCCCATGTTTCCATGTTTTGTGAAGCAACATCAAAAGTTTACTAAAATTGTCGACCTTTCAACTGAAAAAAACTCTTTATGCTGACTATTTTTCTATTTTTTTTTTTTTTTTTTTTTTGGTGAACACGAAGTGTTAGAACAATAAAGAATGCATACTGACCTTCACTCCATGTGGGTCTATATGAGGCATGACACAACAAACATGTGCGCCCAGGGGAGACTCAGATCAGCCTGGGCATCCGCCCAGTCTGATCAGAGTCTTTGCTGTCCGCTAAGAGCTAGCTTAGACCCTTAGATATCTTTAAAGCGCACAGCAAAGACTGGGCAAATGCCCAGGCTGATCTGAGTCTTGGCTGGGCACACATTCCCATTTCTTGGGTTCCACGTGTCGCGGCTCATTTGTAGATGTACTGATCAATTTTCGCTAAAACTATAAAATGCTATACTTGCTATTCTTGACGCATACACTTACTACCATACTAGCTGATGTACTTAAAGCACATACGGCTAGAGGCATAATGTTTTACAAGCACAGTTGCCAGTTCTTCAAACTTTTTGATACCAAGTCAAAGTATAAAAGCAGCAAGAAACAGTAGAGGCTGCAGAGCCTATCTGATATTTTGTTATATTTTGTTGTAAAGCTTATTCCTGTGTAAAAAGCCCAAATTGGCAAAGGGGCAAAACCCACCCAAATTCTGCGAAAATCATGACATAAAAACATGAATGTCTGATGCATATGCCTTGAATGCCACAGCATGGTTAAAGTGTAAAATCCACTGTTATGGTATTTATTCGGTTATAAGACAGGAGTTTATCCATAGAAAATTACCTCAAGTATGTAAATCAGTCTTGTGTAATTCAGCTATGAGATGGGTTTTCCCTTCGAAAACAATCCAAAGATCTAGATCTGTCTTACAAGATGGATCTAGATCTTCGGGATTTTGGAAGCAAAACAAACCTGTCTTATAACCAAAGAAATACAGTATTAATCATAATATTATCCTAAAATATGAGTAAGCGAACAAGTTGATGTTAGTTATTATATGCCATATGGAAAAAATCTAGCTAATGGAATGGTAGAGACCAGAGGCAGATGATCAGACTGTTTCAAGGGGCAGTCTGATCATACACTGTATGCCCCAATGATTAAGGTGAAATAGTACACTTTCAGAGGAATATGACTGGATGGATGATTTGCGATTTCACGTCTTTATCAACAGTATTTCAGTCATATCAGGATGATGGGAGGGTGATAATGAAAGGTTGTGTGCAATGGAAGACACTCTTTTAATTTTCATTTTTGCCTTCCTTCTCAACTCTTAACAAAACAAATTTGCTCCTCTAGAAGCAAAGTGTTACTATTGCTGGAAGCAGACAGTCACAGAAGTTGTCTCCCTTTGGCAAATGGTGGCAAAAATATGGCTGCGTCACCAAACACCTTAAGATCATTACATGTTTGCATCAGAAGTCAAAGTCAAACTTCTCTTTAAATTTTATTCTTCCATATATACTATACTATGCACAATAAATATAGCAATTTTTTTGTATGTGTCAGTTCCACCATATTAGGATTTTATTGTCACTTTACTGCATAAAGATATAAAGGCCGATCATTCGAGATGGACTGGCAGGTAAAAGAATCAAGATTGCTCAATTGTAGCGTTTGAACTATCGTGACGTCAGTTTTTATGACCATTGTTTCTGAACGACATTTATGATCATGTACAAAAGACACAACCATAATGAGGCAGCTGGTTTGCTGTCAAAATACAGGAAAACGCTCTAAAACATTTGAATATGCTACGAGTATGAGGTTTACAAAGCTCGAAAATTTGACGTTTTCTCTTGTTTTTATGTTATCGTCTTAAAAACTTGTTTCTCATCGGTATTTCTTGAATCCCTTTTGAGTGTATGATTGTTTGGTAGCTACCAATATGATTATGTAAACAATTCAGAAAGAAAATTCTTCCCGGTTACTGAGCATAAGTCATACGTCTCAGACTAACGTCATCATTTTCTCACAGTTACGTTAAACTTCAATGAAGAAACTTCACAGTTAAATTAATCATGGTGTGACCTTTTATTTTAGCCTATTGTTTTTCTCGGGCTTTGATTCTGCATTGAACTGAAGCACCCGTGAATCATTACACATTGGACCGAATTAACACGTTTTAACGTCAATGGCGCATGCTAAGATTCGTTAGTTGTTAAGCTTAACCATATCTTTTACACAATCAATAGCTTTGACAAGAAAACTGAGCATGAAAATGTTGAGAAATACCGTACAAAAAATCACATGCTTACCATTTTTATGTTGCTTTTCAATGGGTGCGAATTTCGGCTAATGACCCCTTCCGCTCTTATTGCTTTTCCCCAATATCGTTTTTAAAGATGGTTTCTGTAATCCCATGGTATCTTAAGCCCCAAATACGGTTCCTTTCAATTCAATTTAATTTCGCTCAATGTTGCGCTTCAGTAATGAGAAAAATTGCAATATATAAAAATTTGCTAAATATATTGTGCATAGTATATTAAAATACAAATGAGGTTCATACCATATAGTTATTTACAGCCACAGTATTTTTTTTTAAAAAATATAATGTAAATATATATTGTACAAAGCAAGTTAAACATGTCTTTTCTTTTTGGATCCTGTCCACAACAAATCACATATGGCAAGTGTACACAGCTGAGATCTGGATCAGCCTGAGCAGACCTGCAGAACTCATAGGACCATGCAGCACACTGTAAATGAAAGAAGAAAAGACAGCTGGCACCTTTTCTCATACAGCAAACCAATTTAAGCCTAAAAGTGCCAGAAAGGCAGATGACAAATTTACGTCTGCAAACTTTAAAAAACTGTTTCATCCCAGCTATATCATGCTGATAATTCAAAGACTGGAGGGCAAACAGTGTAGATCCAGATGAGATGGCTCATGATGAGCCACCACATCTGGATCTACACTGTCTGCAAATTCAACTATTTTCTTTCTGGCATTTAAAGTATTTTACTTCCTCTTGAAGAGTATTTCAGTCATATCAGAATACTTAAAGGCTGTGTGCAATGGAACCCCGCTGACGGTTGAAAAGATATCAGCCTCCAGTGGAAATAGAGCCTGTGACCACTAGATCAGCAGGCCCGGGCTTAACCCACTGGGGCTCCTTAAAGATTTAAGGATGAGATGTTGAAATACTGACAATCTATACAGTTGTATCACATCATGTGGAATGTGGAATCTGCTAAGACAAAAAATCCCAGCAAAGTTGGCATATCTACACCATCAAAAAATGATAAGTCCATCACCATTTTTATATATTTACATGCTCATATCACCAGCTCCACATCTAAATCAGCAGGGGCCAACTGAGGACCTGAAATGGGAAATTTCTTTTTTTTTTCTTCTTTTGGAAATCTGGGTCATATTTTCAGGATTTGCAATATATTCTTTGAGCCTTTGAAACTTCTTCTGTAGGTCAGTATAAGAATGAAGTTCTTATTCAAAAACAACTATTTCTCCTGACTCCTTTCCTTAGTTTTGGCCTGGTGAGCATAACATTGAAAAGACTAACACAACACTATAAAGCTGCTGGAAAGGTGACAAAATCATGAAGTCTCTCGTATTCAGATCTCTTATATATGGCACTTTATGCTATTAAAAAAGTAACAAAAACTGCATCGTTAGAAATGTGTAAATCATAGAAATGACTCAGATCAGCCTTATTAGACTGTAAGCAAAGGCTGATCTGAGTCTTTGAAGTCTGCACATACCACAGGAGCTTGGAGTTCTAGCTTAGAAACATTTCTAAACCTTGTCATCCAATGTGTCCAATACTGCACTGTACAATAAATATATGACATAATTATGGTCTTTCCGATTTTTGACGTGTTTCCCTGTCTAAACTTCAAGCGCCTGTGCATATACTGATTGAGTGCAACTGCTTCTCAAGGAGAATTTCATATTTATAGCACTTGCTACTAAAGGTAATTGAGTACACTTTCAGGGGAAGCAACTCTGCCATTTTCATTTTTGCCTCCCTTTCCAAATGCTGCCCACTCTTAAAGGAAAGAATTTGCTCCCCTAGGAGCAAATTCTTTCCTTGAAGAGCAGACCGAATTTAGTGAGGGTTTTGTTATCTACCAATGAAAACAGGAAGTTACTAAAATGGTTTCCCTTTGTGAAAATGGCAGAAAAACACAGTGGTGTACCATATACCTTACATACTGTCGCTAAAAGGCATCAATTATTCCAGTTACCCCTTTTTATCTGAAGCCCTATATAACACTGGTGTCTGGCTTCGAGGTTATAAAACTTCTTTCATGTTCAACTCAGCTGGACATGAAAATTCGAACTCTTACTAATTTAAGTGAGTGAACTCGGGTTTAACGTCCCACCAACAACGAGGTCATATGGAGACGGGACCTCGGTTTAAAGTCTCATCCGAAAGACTGGAGAAGCGGGGGATCGAACTTGCGACCCCTGGATTGGTAGTCTGGAGTTTTACTAATTTAAATAAATCCTATTACACTCTGATCTTATCCAAAAGGCAGAGAAGCAATAAATAAATCCTATGCATATTACAGGGAATTTTATAGCTTGGAGAGTTTGTTTTTCATACTATTTCTAAAATCTGAATTTTCAAAATAAGCCTTGTTTATATATAGAATTTTCTATTTTATTCAAAAATCAAAATTTGAGCATAATCACAGTTGAGCATGGAAAAAATGAATAACCTTGTGGCCTGACTGCATAGTTGTTAAGTCTTTTCAGAAGAGGAGGACTCCTGTCCACTATAATAATCTTCCAATGAAGGTTCCCATGGTAACAAAAATTAAACAGAGAAATATTTCTTCTTTGTAACAGATCTCATTAATCTTCAGTTCATTTTTCTTTGCATATTTGTACAGTTCCCAAAGGGGAATAACTACGTGAAGAACATCTGGTATCATAAGGCCAACATTCCTAGCTTTATGAAACATTCTTCCTTTGCCGTAAATAACGTCAGATATAAACTGGTCCATCCCGCCAACAAGTATATGCATAACGTTTATACTCACTATAGCGAGAATTTTCCAAGAAATTATTTCATTGCGAATATCAGTCAGATTTAGCACCAAGCAGGTTGTGATCATTTCCGTTACCGTGAACCACATGTGATGTTTGAAATACAAGTAAAAATCTTCATTGTAGTAACTAAAATATGACCACCAGGAATAGTAATGAGGATATAAATTGATGAGATATAAGACAAACATGGTCCTTCTTATGTTTCTCTTCCGCACCAGTGGTATAACATATTTGATACTTTCATACGCAAGGAGGATAAATAAGATGGTGAAGATCCAGATTCGAAATGTCTGCCATGTTGAATTAAAATAGATGTGCTTGTATGTTGTCTGTCCAGGGTTTTCATAGGCACCTGAATAAATAACAATCATACAAATATAAACAAACTTAAGATGTGTAAACAAGGGGGTACTACCAATTTTGCTTACTATGTTGTTGACCGAACCGGTAATACAGAGTGGCTGCCCAGCGGGCACATGACGTCGAAATGACATCGTGCTGACGTCGATGCGATGTAATTACGTCACATCAACGTCAGTACAACGTCATTTCAACATTATGTGCCTGCTGGGTGTCAACCCAGAATTTAGTCATTAGCAATAGTGATTTACATGTGTGGTAACTGACTGGCTGGGTCGACCACTCAGGTAAGGACATTGGAATAACCCCCATGGTAAAGTATTAAGACATATGCAATGTCACTACATATCATTTCAACTCAATCCATCAATGTCACATATTAATAAATTAAATGATATGGCCATGTTTTAATGGGCACTGTTTAAAACGAGAAATGGAATGGAGTGGAATAGATTGGATAATCTACATTCTATAGGCTACTATTTGCTTCCAGAGCCTAGGACGACCTGGTTTGTTCATTTGAACTCAGTGGCATCAGTTTTCCAAGAAAATCAATGAACTGGCTTAGTTTCTTGAATAAATGAAATTTTCAAACAAAACTACAAAGAAATGCAGGGAAACTGCATTTTACCATATCAAAATCACTTTTATAAGTCTGGAATATATATTAACTTTTCTTCTCCAACTGACTAAATATTCATTTTATAAGTCTGGAATATTATCAACTTTTCTTCTCCAACTGACTATATATGCATGTGTCCCATATCCTCATAATCTTGTGACTGTGATGTACGTTGTCCACTTTGCAATAATAATATGGTATAAGCATACTTTACTTCAAGATGTCATATAAAACTGATATGCATACCTACGGACCATGGGAAATAAGCAAGTACAGTTTCTAAGAGATTTGATCCACAATGAAAGAAAAGGATTGCTTATGGCACATAATTATGGGAACATTTTAACAACAACTAGAACAGCCTGCACAGCCACACTGTCTGATCAGAGCCTTTTAATTGCTGTTCATAGTAACTTCATACACACAATACAATGACAGCAGGAAATCTACAGGCACACAAGCATTCTGCAGAATGCGGTGTCTTGCCTGTCTACACATCGTTACGAAACAGAGTTAAACTAGAAACATGGTCCCACCTTTATGAAACTGTTGATGACATTTAAGTCATATGTGCCCAACCAGAAACAACAATACCAGCTATCTATTATCATGTTGTTCCTTCATATTCAATATGTTGTTTGAAATTAAGCCTTTGGTAATGTCATTAAGATATGGGCAAAATACAAAATCATGATTGATTAAAACATGGGCAACAACTCTGTGAAGCAAAAAACTGACGTTACCATTCTTGCATTCTGCACACCTTCAGATAATCTGATGATGCTTTATATTTGTACCAAGTTCTATAAAAATATTTTCAAAGGCTTTAAAGTTATAGAGCGGACAAGATCCCCACACCTAAAATAACAAAGGGTTATAATTCTGTTAAAGATAAAGGTATATGGTTCTTTGTCTCTGCATATTGTCTGATGATGTTTATATTTGTACCAAGTTTTGTGAAAATATCTTCAACAGTTTTAAAGTTAGAGAAGGAACACGTTTTCTAGACTGTAAACTTCATGGGGGAATAATTCTGTAAAAATGTAGATGAAGTTACAGTTCTTATTCTATGCTCATTGTCTGATGATGCTTTTTATTATGGACAAGTTTTTTGAAAATATCTTCGATGGCTTTAAAGCTATAGAGCGGACATGATTTCTATATTTAAAAATTACAAAGGGGCATAATTCAGCAACAAATATAGACAGAGTTAGGGTTCTTGTTCTCTGCACATCATCTGATGATGCTTCATACATGATGTATTTGTACCAAATTTTGTGAAAATATCTCTGTTTCAGAGTTAAAGAGCGGACATGATTTATGTACTCAAAATTACAAATGGGCATAATTCTGTAAAGAATGTAGGCAGAGTTATGGTTCTTGTTCTCTGCACATCATCTGCTAATGCTTTACATTTGTACCAAGTCCTATGAAAATATCTCTAAGTTTTAGAGTTATGAAGCAGACACAATTTCTGTACTCAAAATTGCAAAGGGGCATAATTCAGTAAATAATATAGGCAGAGTTATGGTTCTTGTAATCTGCATATTATCTGATGATGCTTTACATTTGTACCAAGTCTCATGAAAATATCTTCAATGGTTTCAGAGTTATGGAACGGACACAATTTCTGTACTCAAAATTTCAAAGGGGTATAATTCAGTAAAAAATATAGGCAGAGTTATGGTTCTTTTTCTCTGCACATTCTCTGATGATGCTTTACATTTGTATCAAGTCTCATGAAAATATCTCAAACAATTTCAGAGTTATAAAGCGGACACGATATCTGTACTCAAAATTACAAAGGGACATAATTCAGTAAATAACATAGGCAGAGTTATGGTTCTTGTTCTCTTAACATTGTCTGATGATGCTTTATATTTGTACCAAGTCTCGTGAGACTATCTTTAAAGGTATCAGAGTTATGGTGCGGACACGATTTCTGTACTCAAAATTTCAAAGGGGCATAATTCAGTAAAAATATAGGCAGATTTATGGTTCTTCTTCTCTGCACATCGTCTGTCAATGCTTTACATTTATACCAAGTCTTGTTTAAATATCTCTAACGGTTTCAGAGTTATTGAGCGGACACGAAATGATGACGGACGGACAGACAAGGTGATTACTGTAGGGCCTCCGCAGACTTTGTCTGGCGGGGCCCTAACCAGGAAACTCAATGCAAAGTTTATACCACTGCGGAGGCTGGAAGTTATACTTACGTCTCGCTTCTGCTAGTCATAGGCCAGACAAAAATGAAAACAAGCAAATTCAGAGAATTTATATCCCCCGCCGAAGTGGCCCTGATTTGTTTATGGGTTATTTTAAGTTTCATAAAATTTTGTTCACTGGTTACTTAGCTAAGGCTGAACTTGTGGATTGTACATAAAATCAAGGGCAATAACTCTGGGATAAGTAAGGCATAAGCTGAAGCTGTTCTTCTTAAACACTTGCTTCAGCATCACTGCACTATGATGATACAATTTTAATATAGTTACAAGAAATTTTGATCATCCGTACCTTACTAATGGCTTATTTGTGGATTTTAAATCAATTCAAGGGCATCAAATCATGCACTACTGAAGTGATTACAACAAAACTTAATGTGCACTGCTGTGTCATGACAATACATAATTATTATAAGTTTCGTAAAATTCCATTCATAGGTTACTTAGTTATGACTTCATTTGTTGATTTAAAACCAATTCAAGGGCAATAACTCATTGCTTACTGAAGCAATTCCGACAAAAAGTAAGATGCACCAATTTGTTATGGTGATACATATTTAGTGTAAGTTTCATAGAATTCTATTCATTGATACCTTTGGTATAGCTGGAATGGCCAATCTCACATTGAGTCAAGGGCAATAACTCAAGCAGTACTGATGCCATTCTGATGAAACTTTATGTGCGGATCTCTGTTGTGGTGATACATATTCAGTTAAAATTTCATGAAGTTTTGGTAATTGGTTACTTAGTTATGGCTCATTCCATTGATTTTAAGTCAATTAAAGGGTGATGACTCATGCATTACTGAAGCCAGTCTGATGAAACTTCAAGCGCATCAGCGCATTATAGTGATATATACTTGCTTTAAGTTTCATAAAATTCTGTCCAGTGGTTACTTAGTTACTGCTCATTTCATTGCTTTTAAGTCAATTAAAGGGCAATAACTCATGCATTACTAGAGACTGTCTGACAAAACTTCATGTGCCTCAGCGTGTTATAGTGATATATATTTATCTTGAGTTTCATGAGCTTCTCTCCAGTGGTTACTTAGTTATGGCTCATTTCACTGATTTTACGTCAATTAAAGGGCAATAACTCATGTACTGCTGAAGCCAGTCTGACAAAACTCCATGTGCATCAGCGCGTTATAGTGATATATATTTCTTTTGAGTTTCATGACCTCCATCCAGTGGTTACTTAGTTATGGCTCACTTCACTGATTTTACGTCAATAAAAGGGCAATAACTCATGTATTACTGAAGCCAGTCTGACCAAATTTCATGTGCATCAGCGCGTTATAGTGATATATACTTATTTTAAGTTTCATGAAATTCTGTTCAGTGGTTACTTAGTTATGGCTCCGGACGGACGGACGGAAGGACAGGCAGACGGACATGGAGAAAACAATATCCCTCCGCCTTCGGCGGGGGATAACTAAGGCTTAACTTCACTGATTCCCACACTGGGTTTGAGTCTTTGCTGTTCTGACAGGGCTCTATATAAGAGGGAGTATTTGGTGATAATTAGGGATAATTTTTGCTAATTCTGCATAATAACATGTTGTGACCCCTCATCTGAACCGTCTCGACGAGACGGTTCAGATGAGGGGTCACAACATATTTTTTAATGAGAAATACAAAAAATTATCCCTCAATTATCATCAAATACCCCTCTTATCTAGAGCTCTGTGTTCACAGATGTAAATGAGCCACAACACAACAAAACCAAACAAGTGGCATGTGCTCCCAACAAAGACTCAGATCAGCCTGGGCATCTGATCAGAATCTTTGCTGTCTGCGTAGAGCTAGCTTAGACCCTTAGCTACCATTTAAGCACACAGCAAAGACTCTGATCAGACTGGGCAGTCGCCCAGCCTAATCAGAGTCTTCATTGGGTGCACATGCCACTTTGTTGGTTTTGTTGTGTCATGGCTCATAATTAGCTATCTGTCTGACACAGCTCATCTGACGAAAACTCTAGCTCACCTCTAAATATAGTATCAAAACAAGTACAGGTACAATTCTTCTTGTTCACCCTTGGCTTGTTGGGAGTCCATAAAACCATGTGAAAAATACCTGGAATAAATTAGTACCAGTTTAAGACTTGCATTAGTGTTTATTGTATGATGGGTTATAAGTCCACAAAACTCATATGGTTATGTAGACTTTGATGAGGATTTCCACTGATTTTCTGCAAAAATATATTTTGTGACTCCTCATTAGAACCGTCACACCAAACCAATTCTTAGATTGCCTCTTCCCTCTTCCCCTGATTCAAGAAGGGAAGTTGTAAGTTACTGGCGAAAGAGTGTGCACTTAAGTACTGTTTAACTGCTTAGGAAGTCTAAGCCTGCCCAAGAATAGTGTTGTAATAGGTTGACTGACCATTTCAGTGTTCTCCCCAGAAATTTCAGAATGCATGTCACTTTTATCACAAAAATCAAATTTTGACTTGTTGATCAATGATCCTAAATTTACATTAATAAAAATAGTTTACTGATGATCCTAAATTCATTTAAAACAACTTCACTGGCTAAGAAATGAAAATAAGAACATTTTTATAAATTTTCATTGGAAATTAAGGCATGTTGCAAAGGTAATTTGAAGAACAATAAGGCATGATGCAAGCTACATGCATTATTGTTCTGGGGAGATCCCTTATCCTTTCATGACCATAGCTGTTTACCATAGACGTAAAGCCAGAACACAACAACAACAAAAGCAGTTTGTTTAAGGTGTGTGGACAGATGGCCTTTGGAGCCCCAGGAGGTCAGCAGATAAAGTGCTGGTCTGTTGAGCTAGAAGTCCTGCTGGAGGCTGTTAATCTTTTCAACCATAAGCAGGGCTCCATTGCACACAACCTTTCATTTAGTATTACCCTCTGATCATCCTGATATGAAGAGTCCACTTATAGTAGGCATTAACGAGCAAAAATTCGCAAACTTAATTTTCGGTTTAACCAAAAGCAGATGACAATAATTTATGTCTGCAAAATTTCAAAAAAGTTTCGTCCAAGATATACATCATATTGAGAATTCAAAGACTTGAGGGCAAACAGTGTAGATCCGGAAGAGGTGGCTCATAATGAGCCACCTCTTCTGGATTTATACTGTTCGCAAATTCAACATTTTTTTGGTGCTTTAAGGATTAACTGGCACCATGCTTACCAAGATGTAGATATGGCAACAGGATAATTGTCATGGCACCAACAAAGAATGACAAAATCTTGTCTTTGTAGTTGGATACAGAGGGACTGCTTGTGTTGTGAAGACCTTGCAGTCTGGTCTCCATGTAGGACTGGATCATGTTGCTCCCTACACCAGAGCGGGTCTTTGAAAAGTACACCATGGCTGTGTCAATTTCTGGAAAAAAAAAAATAATCATTATGATAATTATATAAAATATATATGCCTCAACACAACAAAACCAACAATAAAGTGGCATTCGCACCCAGCAAAGACTCAGATCAGCCTGGGCCAATAATAGAAATCACTTTGACCCTACCATTGTCCTGATATGACTGAATTTTAATAAGTACTATTAGAAAGGACGAAAAATCACAAGTCATCCATCCATCATCTTTTAGATGCTACCATCTCGCACAAGGACCATGTCACTATTTAGGATGCTCACAGAAAGATTCATAGATCCTAGCAGCCATTGGGGAATATGCCAAACTCACCGGCCCCGGCCCAGTCATGAAACCCAATCTGAGGTGGTTTGGCCACATCTCAAAGTCTAGACAGCAGACTAAACAATGTCTTTTTGCATAGCAAAGACAATTATTATCAATTAAGGTCTGCAGTCCATTAAGCTTCTCCATCTGTCCATACATGATATCATCATTCACTGAATTGATTCAAACTGTGAAAACATCAATGTGGAAACAGCTTTTGAGCCAATCTTTATTGCAGACTTGACCTTGCATGAGACAAGATGAACATATCACCTCTCACAGACAGAGGGGTGAGCAAAAATTGGGCAAATGAATAAGATCACATGGATGCAAATACTGCATAAAATGCCATAAATGTGCGCAACTTGTAGAAAAGTACTTTACTGTAATAATAAGTGGCGATTTTAATAATCTTACCTGTGTTTAATTGGATGATTTATTACCTGTCTGTCATTTTACCTGTAGAACGGTGTCGTAATTCAAATATCACCATCAATTTTATCTGGCCTCTGCTGATATTTGGGTAAAATCCCTTCCTGAACAACTTGTCGACAACACGCATCAAGGACCGAGGACAGTTCTTCTAACACCACAGGGCTCACTGCAGTGATGCTCTGCCAGGACTTTGTAAATGTGTGTAAAACATAGCTGGACCAACCGCCATGGAACGTAGGCCAAATGTTGTATCAGTAGCTGACACTGCTGCACTACCTGCAGTGAAAACTAATGCCGGTGCATGACGCTGCCGCACTTACTTCTGTGAAGCCTTGCAAAGTCTGACATCTTATATTGGTTTTATTTGCAGCCTTATCAAGAATAGTTCACTTATGTCCAGCTGATCATTAAGCAGGTATTGCAAAAACTTGAGCCCCAATGGAAAAAAGTAAAACCTTCCGAAACTAAAACTAGGCTTTCTCACTTGTGTGCCAATCAAGCTTGAACTCTCAGTGGTGCAAGCCATAACGTTTAGAGTCAGGGCTTTTAACCATGAGAGTACAATGACCAACCACTGCAAAGACTGTGAGAGTATGTGGGTGTGTGTGACACTGCTGTTCTAATTGTAATGACACACTGCAAAGAGTGTATGTAGGCTATTTTATGAACATGACACAGCTACATGTGCATTTACTGTGGTGAAAAACTTCAAAGACTATGTGTATTCGTGTACGCATGGTAAAGCTGGACTAACTGCAGTAAAATACTACATATCTTTTTGTTTATGCATGTGTTTGTAAACGACACTGCTTAATTCACTCACTGCAGTGACACACTGCAGTCTGTGTGCGTGCGTGCTTGCTTGCGTGCGTGTGTGTGTGTGTGTGTGTGTGCCATACTGCTTCACTATCTACGATGAATTACTGCAAACTAAATGGCCGCGGCCTGCATGTCTAGCCCGCCGCGCTTTGACAGTAGTGAAAATGCTTTATCGTGAAAGTAGGTCACAGCGACCTAGTTTGTTGGGGTGACCTGGAGTGGTAAGGTGCAATCACTGATGAAGTTTCAATGTTCTGGGACAAATGAAAAGCAAGATATGGGGCTGACCTCGAAAACTAAATATGTGAAACTTTTTCATGAAAGTAGGTCACAGTGACCTAGTTTTGTTGGAGGTGACCTAGAGTGGTAAGGTGCATGCACTGATCGAGTTTCAATGTTCTGGGGCCTATGAAAAGGGAGATATGGGGCTGCAGACAAAAACTAAATATGTGGTACTTTTCGTGAAAGTAGGTCACAGTGACCTAGTTTTGTTGGAGGTGACCTGGAATGGTAAGGTGCATGCACTGATGAAGTGTGAATGTTAAGGGAGGTATGGGGCTGCAGACGAAAACTAAATATGTGGTACTTTTTCGTGAAAGTTGGGCACAGTGACCTAGTTTCGTGGGAGCCAATTAGCATTTTGGTGGGGCATATTATGATGAAGTTTCAAGGTCCTAGGGTCTACCAAACTCAAGATATGGCTGTAAACGGATGGACAGACGGACAGACCGACAGACAGATTGGTGGACGGACGGATGGACAGACGGAGGCACCAACACCAAACGGGCGACTATGTCTCACTGACCGCAAGAGGGCTTGACAAAATCTATGTATGATATATGTGCATGACCTTGCTGAACAATTATATACTACTGCTGTGAATCATGTCTTGCAAAACCTGTGTGTGTGTGGGGGGGGGGGGTGCATTGAAACTTCACAAAAAAGTAAACCACTGCCAAATGTTCAATATGTTAATCTTGTTGCTGACATGGGATGTAATACATAAAAAATGTGGATGGATACATAAGCATGTTTGCCTGAATCATACTGACAAACAGTAAAAGAGTGCAAAGACCAAAAACTATGAATCTGTATATGAAAATGCTGAGCAAACTGTAGTTTAACAGGGCAAAAGACCATAACATATGTGTCTGTAAACTTTAGTTTACAGTGCATAGACCATTATATGTGTCTGTGACAAACTGTAGAGTCATAGTGCAAAGACCATTATATATGTGTCTGTGACTAAAAATGCTGAGCAAACTATAGTGAAACAGTGATTGTTATATATGTGTCTATGAATAATACAGCAGCTGCTGTGCAAACTGTACTTTAACAGTGCATAGATCATTATATATGTGTCTATGAAGAACATTGCTGAGCAAACTGTAGTGTAATAGCGCAAAAACCATAATATTACTGTCTGTGAATGACTATTCTATGCAAACTGTAGTGTTACAGTGCAAAAACCATACTATTTGTGAGTATGAATAACAGTCTGCTTACCAAAAATGCAGTGTAATAGAGAAAAAAACAATATATGTGCCTGTGAATGACAATTCTGAGCCAGGTGTAGTGTTACAGTGCAAAAGCCATAATATATGTGTCTGTGAATGACATTGCTGAGCAAAAGGTTGTATAACAGTGCAAAGACCTTAATATATGTGTCTGTTAGTGACACAGTTGAGCAAACTGTAGTTTAACCATGCAAAGACCATAATTTATGTGTCTGTGAATGACAATGCTGAGCAGACTGTGATTTAACAGTGGAATTACCATACTATATGTGTCTATGAATAATACTTGTGAGCAAACTGTAGTGTAACAGTGCAAAGCCCATAAAATATGTGTCTGTGAATGACAATGCTGATTAAACTGTAATTTTACAATGCAAAGACCATAATATATGTGTCTGTGAATGTCAATGCTGAGCAAACTGTAATTTAACAGTGTAAAGACCATAATATAAATGTTTATGAATAACAATCCTGAGCAAACTATAGTGTAACAGTGCAATTTCCACAATATGTGTCTGTAAATGACACTGCTGAGCAAACTGTAGAGTCACAGTGCAAAGACCATGATATATGTGTCTATGAATAACACTGCTGAGCAAACTGTAGAGTAACAGTGCAAAGACTATAATATATGTGTCTCTGAATGACAAAGCTGAGCAGATAAGTTTAACAATGCAAACACTATAATCTATGTGTATGTGAATGACAGTGTTTAGCAAACTGTAGTGTAACAGTGCAAAGACCATAATATACGAGCCTGTGAATGACAATGCTCAGCAAACTGTAGTGTAATAGTGCAAAGACCCTCATATATGTGTATGTGAGTGAAAATGTTTTGCAAACTGTAGAGTAACAGTGCAAATACCATAACATATGAGTCTGTGAATGACAATGCTCAGCAAACTGTAGTGTAATAGTGCAAAGACCATCATATATGTGTCTGTGAATAAAAATGTTTTGCAAACTGTAGTGTAACAGTGGAAAGACCATAATATATGTGTATGTGAATGACAATGTTCAGGAAACTGTAGTGTGACAGTTCAAGGATCCATAATATATGCTGTGAATGACAATGCTGAGCAAATAAGTTTAACAATGCTAAGACCATAATACATGTGTCTGTGAATGACAGTGTTTAGCAAACTGTAGTTTAACAGTGCAAAAAACAATCATATATGTGTCTGTGAAGACTCTGCTGAACAAACTGAAGTGTAACAATGCAAAGACCATAATATATGTGTCTCTAGAATGACAAAGCTGAACAGATTAGTTTAACAATGCAAAGACCATAATATATGTCTGTGAATGACAATGCTGCGCAAACTGTGGTTTAACAATTAATGCAAAGACTATAATATATGTGTCTATGAATGACAATGCAGAGCAAACTGTAGTGTTACAGTGTAAAGACAATAATATTTTGTCTGTAAATGACAATGCTGAGCAAACTGTTGTGATAGTGCTAAGAATTAAATTGATGCATACTGACACTGTTGGCGTGCTCAATTACTTACACTCTAATTAATGCCCTTTCCCTTCTTGCACACTGAGAGGCCAAAGTTGCATAAGTTAAGAACAAAATGCTCAGAAACATGTTTTCATGTACGTAGTGTTATATAGGTACACTGTTGTCATGGTTCCTTCGTATAACAATAAAGCCTGTACATTACCCTTTAAAGGATACCTGATGCATTTTGGCAAGTGTTTGATTACTTAATACTGTCTACACTTTCAGGGGATGCAACTCTGTCATTTTCATTTTTGCCTCCTTTCTTAAAAGGGGTGGACTCTTAAAATAAAGAATTTGCTCCAAAAGGAGCAAATTCTTTCCTTTAATTGTAGACCCCATTTTGGAAAGGCTTTGTAATCCAGGAAGCAAACAGGAAGTCACAAAAACTGTAAAAATGGTCGGAAACATGGAGATGTACCCATTCGAATAAATTAAAATAAAGTGTCAAAATTGAAAATAGTATGTGCTAACAGATCAGATCGTTACAGCCGTCGACATCTTACTATCAATCGCGCCTCGCCGCGTCTCTCCACGACAAATTCGCGCCGAGAAGCGTGGGAAAATCGAGGGCGCGTCGTGGGTTAAGCGTGGCGAGGCGTGGCGCGGCGAGGGCGTGGCGCGGCGTGGAGCGGTGATCCTCTACCCGACTGGTAGTGGATCGCGGGAAACCGCGTTAATAGGCGCGAAAAAGATTAACGACTACCTTACACAGAAGCTACAAACTGCAATGCCATTACACAATTCAACAGGTTTGTGTGTTGTGTACAGTTGTCAGAATAAGATTCATGTTTCTTTTATTCAGTCTTGTTCGTTAATTATTCGGTACCAAAATATTGCAGTTTTTTGTATGTTTACCTTTTTTTAATCGGATACTATATGGAAAACCCCTTATGTTAATTGCTTTTTTTTAACACGTCCGAGAACTGTATGCACACTGGCCAGGGGTATCATTTTTCACGACGCTATTCCGTCGCAGTACATGTACATGTACCATTCAGAACTTATACTTTGATACCTGGTACTGGATAGACGAATTAAATATTCCCATATTTTCAGGCCAGGCTGTGCACACAGTTGTGCAGGACTCTTATCAAAATGCGCTCTGTAAACCCGAGCAGTGTACATGTAGGTGGGAACTCGGGGTCAGTTTCCTGATCAGACTGCGCACACAGTTTACGGTGTTCAAATATCAACTGGTTATTAAGCAGACGATCTGCATATCTTCGTAATCAGACCGGACCATCGTTTTCTGGTATCAACTTCTACTTTAGACATTTAAACCTGTTTTTCTCTCTCTCTTTCGCACGCGCAGGCCCTTTCCAGACTGCGCAGACATTTGCCGGTATCAAGTTCAAGGCTTTTCGCTAACACCCTGAACTGCCATTTGCGCAGCTGATATGTGCTTGTCTTATTAAGACTGTCCGATAAGACTGCGCAGACGTATTCCGGTAGCAAGAGCTACGCCAGCTTGTACACAGCTTTAAATCGACGTTGATTCAACGTCATGTGTTTATGCCAAGCGCATTCACTTAGCCTCTTGATTAAACCAGCTTTTTTTTCGGCACTCGGACGATCTCGAACCGGCAGACTTGGCAGACTGTCCCGCAGACTGACTTGAGTCTTCTTGTTCACACATTACGATTTAACATTCAGTGTCAGCTTCAGAGCCCCCTCTCTCTTTCTCCCCCATTTACCCTTGAAAAGAAACTTGGAATCTCTTTCATACTCTCCAGACTGCGGAAATCTGCACGTGCTCAAATCATCAGTGAAGATACACAACAGGTAAATGCGCACGATATAAACACACAGAAGTAAACAAATGGAAACGATTCTACATCATGTACAAAGTGAGGATTCGGGTCGGGCCGTGCAGGCAGCTGACTGCTTTGAGTATTTATGGTCGGCCAGCACAAAAATCGACTTATCGTCGGACCCTTTTTGACATCCTGAGCCTCATATTGTAGTAGAAATCAGGACAAGCCAGATCAGCATATATTTATATACATGTATATGTCAATCATTATGATTTTTTTTTTCATCAACTATTAAATGTGGCGTGCCTTTAGTTGATCCGGACCTTTGCCAATTTATGGGTTTTTAAAAGAGCACCGAGATGGACGAAGACAAACACGCACGAACACGCACACTATTGTCGCCAAGTGTTTTGCTACACAAAGTATCTGACTCGCACGTAATTACTCTAAATACTGGGGTAAAAGAGTCTAAGCGAAGAGCGTAGATCCTGATCACACTGCGCCTTAGGCAAGGTGTCATCCCATTTAATCATAAGTGTTCTTCAAGTTAGGACCCATAGAGTAACTGGTTAAATTGTCACAGTATTTAAAATGATTACGGTATAGTACACGGTATAAAAAGAGCTGCCCAGATACAGATTATCATGCGCACATACACAAACCCTTTTTTAGTCTTGCTAAATATAAATTCTTCAAGATTTTGTAATTGGCACTTTGGTACGTATAATTCTTATTTGCAGGAAAAGAACGGTGTGTTTGTCGTCTTTTCTTTTTTTCTTACTGCGATTTCTCGGTACTGATGCCTCTTACCAGACCAGCGCTCAGCTCCAGACACATACATATAGGAGTTATTACATGGGAACTGCAATGAAACTTTCGGTGTAGGTTGGTTGTTATTCTATGGACGAAGTGTGAATGCCAAAACCAGACTGCGCATGAGCGCAATCTACTCTGGGCATGCGCAGTTGTACCCATACCTCGAATTAATCATTATCTGAAAAAGGCATCGTATTACATCTGCGAACCGCAAAGCCTTAGACCAGTCTGCGCACCTAAATAATAATGATTTTGCAAAGTAAGCCTTTTGGTTTATATTCTCTTGACAAACTGTGTATGCTCCAACTAGACTGCACATGAGCGCAATCTACCCTAGGCCCATACGTCGAAAAAAACGGGACAGTGTTCTACATCTGCGAACCACATAATAATCATTGTGAATGTTTGTAAATGCACATGGTATGATAATTGAGCCGCGACACGAGAAAACAAACAAAGTGGTTGTGGGCACAGCGCAGACTCAGATCAGCCTGGGGACCCGCCCAGTCCGATAAGAGTCTTCGCAGTGATCTTAAAGGATAGCCAAGGGTCTCAGGTACCTCCACGCGGGCAGCGAAGACTGATCAGACTAGGCGGATGCACAGGCTGGTCTGAGTCTGCGCTGGGCACACAACCACATTGTTGGTTTTCTCGTGTCGCGGCTCATATGTATGTTCGCTGATCGGATGTGTTTTAACGTCCATTTGAAACGCAGGCTGATTTATATTACTGCACATGCGAGTAAGGTCGTAAACTCGAAGCATAAATTGAATTGGGAGCTGCGCATGGTCAAATAAGGACTCGTGGCAATTATGCCAGTGGTCTGTCTTAACGCCCCTGCAAACTTTGAATGCACATACCATGCATGTGCATAGGCTGGTTGGTGCTCTGCGTTTGACAGATTTTGTCAGGACGTTTTTCATGTCGTTCCGACAATTTCTTTTTGCAACCCCGGTTTCTCATCTCCCGTTCATGCATCATTATCAAAAACTTAAAAATAAAAAAAAGGAAAAAAGAAAAGAAAGACAGGAAGAAAGAAAGTACACAATACCGCACGCGCTAAAGCGCGCATGCACATTTCCACTAAATAGGGAAAGTAGACTCAGTTCAACCTGCGCACCCCACATTCTCATAAACTCGATCGTTTTCGGTCATGTAAATATGTACAGACTCCCCGGGATCAACAAACGATGCAGATACAGAGGGCGCTGATCAGATTACACAGTGTAGGCTGATCTGGGTCTCCGCTGTTTGCACTCAGTTCAAAGCACCTTTTCCGACTGAACGGCGCAAAATACCGGAAAACAAATACTAAGAGTCGCACGCGCGTTAACGTGCAGATTCCCGCCAAAATAACCACCATTTAGTAGTAATACAGCTGCGGCGGGGCCAAAGTCCTAAAGCAGAGATTTTTTGAGAGAGTTCTTAGTCTTGGAAGTTATAATAGTGGAGATAAGTAGAAAAAAAACGATGTCCCAAACTTGTGTTTGAAATTATAGAAATTCACTTTCTAAGGGTGCCTAGGCCCTATTTACTTTTATTGCAAAAACTGCCAAAACTTCATAAAGCTTGCATCATTTAAATTGAATGAAAAACAGAGCTTTTATCATTTTCGGGAGAATGGTAACACATCGATCTTCTACAGAAGCACGAAGTTTCTCGCAGCCCATCCCACGTGAGTATTACCGCAAATATCATGCATGAAGCTTGAAACCTTCGCGCGAAACACTCCCAAAACACTTGCAAAAGTCTCAAGAAACTAGTGCTGAAAAGATGAAAATTTCGGCGTGATGCGAGATCTATCGAACTTTCCGGCGGGCGGGTGTATTTTGTTTTAATATTTTTATATATCTACATCATCGGGTAAAACTACACACACGACTTGTGTAAAAGTTGACTACATGTATGACTGCACACATTTCAAACATCGCTAGAGGCGTGGTCGCCAGTCGTCGCGGAGCAATCGCGCCGCGTCTAGGTAGGCGCGAAATATTTCCACGCCGCTCCACGCTGCGCGGCGCGGAGCGAAGCGGGCGTGGAGTGGCGCGGCGAGGCGTGGAAATAGCGCGGGAGTATCGAGGGAACAGCGTGGGATTTAATCTTTTTCACGCTCCACTACACGTCACGACGCGTAGCGATTGATAGTAAGATGTCGACGGCTGTACTGTAGCTCATGATGATCCAGCACATATGGATCTACACTGTTTGCCCTCTTGCCTTTGAAATGTCAATATCATATAGCTTCCATGAAATATTTTTTGAAATTCTCCAGACATGAATTTTGGGGCCGGTATATAATGCAGCCATAAAATGCAGCCGTATTAAATGTATAGGAAAAACGCAGCCGATAATGCAGCCACTATAGACATAGTAGGGAAAGGTGATAATGGTCCTATTGTTCAATGTTATGTGAATGTTAAATGGCTTTTAAGAAATATAATGATGGGATACACATGTTTGAGAGTGTATAGGTTCAAAATATCATATTACAGGAGTTTGAAATTTTATCAGGACGATGATGCAGAATATTTTTTTTTCTATTATTTTTTTTTTTTTGTCTTCTTTTAATCTTTATTTTTTTGTTTAAATAAAATTGCAAAATCCTGCATTATAATCAAGGAAAAGCTGAAACTGATATTTTCTTATCATAATCATTTTATTATTTTATTACCCTTTTCATTATTCATAAACACTTTACCAGCTAACATAATAAACGAATGTTGTCTTCTGTTCATGATATTATAATGATACATACAGGGAATAGCCTGACCGTTTACTTTGTAGACGCAAACATTTCAATCTGAATGCATGTATCTCTGAGGGTGATCACTTTGATATGAAAAATATGCCCCCCTACGCCAATTTTACAAAGTGGGAACAATATCTGTGACTTCTTCTTTGCTTTCTTGCATAGATCACCCGTTCTTAAATAGGGTAAATTCTTAAAGAAAAGAATTTGCTTCTGGAGGAGCAAATTCTTTCTTTTAAGAATTCCCCCGCATTAAGAAGGAAAGCAAAATGCAGAGTTGGTCCTCTTGAAAGTGTACCCATATACCTTAAGCACAGATAGAGATGCTTACAGGTCTCCCTCAGTTCCTGAAGTGTAGTTACTCTTTAAATTCTAGCTATGCCCCTGTTTTGGGTGGACAAGCATTCGCAAACTCATGAAGTTGTAAGTAACTCCAACGTATGTCCACTTACACCGAAAAATTATTATCTTAAAAGCATACTATAAACCATAATGAAAAATATCCTAATATGTAGCTAAATGAGTTATCCAATATACATAATATGTTTGTATTTTGCAGAGATGTGATTGTTTTAAGATTGGGTAATTTTTCAGAAAATCCTGTTTCCATTGGCGTCATTGATCATGATGACGTAAGCAACACTTACCACAAGAAAATGCCTTTTTGAGATGAAAGTAAGGCAGAATAGTAACTATAGATATCAGGAAAGCAAACAAGTTAATATCGCAGCAATAATTTAGCTAGATATTAGCGCAACTTTCCAGATAATATATCATTATATTTTTCTCACAGTTATTTTGGAGCTCATAGAAGAAATGCATTAAACTTAACGGCAACGTCATTATTTAAGGAACTCACTTGTCCACTGTCTGTATGTAGAAAACTATATTTCCCTTTAAAATCTTATATATATGGGTGGTACCGTGTTAAAAGGATACTCACATGATTCACCATAATCACGTTAATTATACAAAAAAAGGAGTACTCTGATCTGATTTTTCCTTATTTCCCTATCTTGTGTCTTTTCAAATGACGCCGCTTATTTATTTTTTTACTGTATTCGCCCATTTCCTGAACAACCTGTGAAATATGCTTTTCAAATGGATGTCAAACTGCGCTGGCCTTGATCAGACTGTTCAAACCTAGTCAGGGCCTGCGTTGTTGCATGATTATGGTAGCTACACGTTCCAGTCTGATCTTTTTTGTAGTTTATTGACAAAAAATGACAATATTTACAAAAGGTTAATTAAATATTTACAAAAGGTTAATAATTATAATTCTATTTATTCTTGAGCTAGCCAAAAGGACTGTTTTTTCGATTTCAGAAATATAAGGAATTATACTAACAGCATATAGAACTTTAATGCCACTTCCATGCACGAAATTCAAAGTCTGCAACATTGACCTTTGGATGGCCGGATGGATGGTTGAATATTGATGTGTTCAGAATTTTTCAAATAAAATATCAGACTAAAAACTGTAATGTTTTTTAACAGTTTCCTACTTAATTAATTTAGTATGTTACCATATTTATTTAGTAAATAAGGCAATATATTTCAGCCTTTTGGTCATGCTGATACACTAGCATTTTGCATTGTTACAGCAATAATAATTAATTTTATAACAGTATTAAATGATTAAATGTACAAAATTCATCATACTTCATCATAGTAGTACACAACAAAATTATTAGCAACAATTGATCTGACTGGCTACTGTATCCATTTTGATTGACAGATCCCCAGTGATGTTTGACTGTTCTGTTTCCACACCTAGATAATCTCTGGCACACGTCAGATGATTACCTGTATAAACAAACTATTTAAAGTATTGTTTCAAGAACAACATGTACTTTATGTACACAGATACATTAAGAGTCATTATTTAGCTCCCATATGTATTTATTTTGCATGAAAATGAAAGCTTCTCTGTTCTGAAGAAGAATTACTAACAAAAGTTAGAATTACTGCCAAGTAATCCTAAGAGAAATACATTTACATGAAAATGAAATACAAAAGAAACAAATGATAACAAAATAGTTAATAACTGCCAACTTATGTTTGTTACGGCATATAATTTTGCCATTTCTTATTTTTAAAAATTATAAAGCATCTGTTTATCATATCTGTATATATCCAACAAAATGAATAATTCGGGCGGAGAATACACAGATCGACTAGCTCTTTCGAAATCTTATCTGGCCACTTGTCACCCAGAACAGAGTTAGATCATAATTATTTTATTTTGTTGGTTATCATTGATTCATTGGTGAATTGATCATTTTTCATTATACACACTGTTCCATTGACATACCTTGGTAAGCAACATTTACATATAAATATTGATAATATGGTAATTGATTTTTACATTTTTAGCATAAGTAATTATAATATTATAGTTAATAATAATAATAATAATAATAGAAAAATGAATTAAACAATTATCAAAGATATGAAATAGGCTAACCAGAGGGAAGCAGTTTAATATTTCTTTACAAACTCTGATTTCAGGCTGTTGTTTTAAACTTAACATAAAAATGGATAGTTTATCTCTCAATAACTTAGATCCGACATTTTGATTTGCAGAAAATAAGAAAATAGTATTTTACACGAAAAAGTCAGCCCGCCAAAATTCTTCAACCTGATAAATTGGGATAAATGTCAAAAGGCATACGTTTAAGTGTTCCATCTTTCCAAATCCATAATTTAAATCATCGTTTATTAGTTTGCAAATATTCTGCAGAATTTGTAACAAGGGACCTACAGAGTTGAAATATGCTAAACTTTTGGCGAGGTGTATATATTATGTGACAAAAAACAAAACAGAATGTATTAAATGCTTAAAACAATATCAACTCTATTTTTCCCCTCAAGAAACTACACTTTTTGACTATATCTGCAGTCATTTCACACTTGATTGATAACCAACAAAAGGCCTATTAACACCTTTTCCTACTAAGTCTATATTGGCTGCATTCCCTACCATTTCTATAGTGGCTGCGTTTTTCCTATATATCTTATATGGCTGCATAAAAAGCTGCATTTTATACAGACCCTGAATTTTGTCCTCTGTAGTTTTGGAGCTTAAAAGTTTCATGTGGTAACTGCAGTGAAACAATGTGTCTGTATGACACTGCTACACTAATTGTAGAGAAACACTTTAAAGAATTATGTGCTCAATGATGACTTGCAATTTTATGTCCTTTTCCACAGTATTTCAGTCATATCAGGATGATGGGAGGGTAATAATAAAAGGCTGTGTGCAATTGGAACCCTGTTTACAGTTGGATTTCTGCCTTCAGCGGGAAACAAGCCCAGTCTGCATCAGCATGAGTGTTCAAACCCACTGAGCTACAGAGGCTAAATTATGTGTACAAGGTACATAAAACAATTTCTGATATGCCCCAATTTGACTGCATTATGGTGCAAGTGCTTGGAGAAGACGCGAAAAGGTTGGGGTAGCCAGCCATGCAGCTACTCAAAAACTTTTTCTGTCAAACCAGCAAATGGTTACAAGTTTTGAATCAAGGAAGAACAAAGGCAGTGAAAGAAGAGAGATGGGCTCTGCCTTTCATGTGCTGTGCCAAAAGATATGGTAGGTCAAGAACACCCACTGCCCTTATAGAAACTAGGCTATGGGAAACCTTTAACTTCTTTAACGGCTATGGTATCCCAGTGTATACTTATAGTAAAAATTCAAAATCAGGGTTCGAGGTTATAAAACTTGAGAATAATCTCAAACTCAAAATAAAGCACACTGATTGGCTGCTTCCGAGCATGTGCTCGGAAGCAGCCGATCAGTATGCTTTATTTTGAGTTTGAGATTATACTCAAGTTTTATAACCTCGGACCCAGATCTAATAATCTGAAAGGTACAGAAAACAACAGAGAGATATGATATGATTTGCTATGAATTTTATTATCAAAATACTTGGACTATTGTGTAGTAAAAAGCATTTAGATGTTATAATGACTCATGGATTAAACTTGTCATAGAGTACTGGTATACAGAACTACTAAACTGAGTTGATAAATATATTTACCCTAAAAATGGGACACGAAACTGTGTGTGTGTGTAGACCCCAATTAGACACCTCCCAAAAAAGTCTGATCAGGGTCTGCACAGTTGTCCCTCTGTTTTACCCAGTGCCATATTATGGTATAAAGCTATAACAATAGTATAATTTTCAACAACTAATAGTATAATTTTCAACAACTAATCTTACAAAATTTAGAATGATTACTGCAGTTCTAGGTCCAGGCTGCTCAAAACCAATGATGTTGTATTATAGTTTCATAAGTACAACTGACTCTGTTTACCTCAAACACTGATATCTCAAAGTACCCTCTTATATCAAAGAATATAGTTTTGACACGTTTCCTAAATTTCTTTACAGTTCAACTCCTGTCATCTCAAACTTGTCATATCTCAAAGTAATTTTTTGGAACCAGAAAATTTACTTTGAGATATTCTTAGTTTAAGATGAAAGTCAGCTTCAAGAGTTAACTGTGTACTCAAAAAGAAAACTGTGTCACCTAATGAACCCTTGACACTGTATATCTAATGATGCTTTGAGCAACTAGGCCCTTTTTCTAACCATATTACCCTTCAAAAATTACTGGCCATATGAAAATCAGTCTTGTGTAATTCAGATATGGAATAGCTGTTTCTCTTCCGAAACAATCCCAGAAATCTAGATTCATTTATAGGATGGATCCAGGGGCCGTATTCATAAAACGACTTAAGTCGTTGCTATGCTGTTGCTAAGGCTCAATTTCTATGAAGGAGATTCCCTACAACTATGAAAGGCCTAGGGTCGATAAGGGGTGTTTTTGGCCCCATGTCCAAAACTAGTTTTACTCTGTAAAATTATTGTATAGTCATTTGGGATTACTATTAACAGCATTGTTTTGTTATCTAAGGCATGTTGCCATAGCAACGAGTTTTACAAGAGCATAGGCTATTTCCTTAGTTTTTATACGGTTGTCTACCGTTGTGATTATATGAAACCATCTTTTGATTTGCTTGAAGTGATTTCAGTTTCATATCACTGGATTATGGTTAATCGACATTATAAAGTGGCGAACGATAATTATCGCTCCTTAGTAACACGTGGAAGTCCTTAGCAACGATCTGAAAAGTTGGTGTAGTTTTTTTTCCCTTTTCTGTTCTTTTACCCTTATGTTTGTTTAGATTTGGAAAAAATAAAAATAATTTCAAATATAATACCGTCACGGTTCAGCTGACACCAACAAATCCTTATTAATATTTCAAAATTTTGTCCTTTTAATACGTTTTTTGTGAATAAAAGTCTCTGTGACGTCATGTACGTGAACAAGGTTGATTTCTGACGTTATCGACGTCAAAGGAGAAAGACAATGCGTAAGGATGTTCTTGTAGAAGCTTAGCTTTGCAAGAATCTCGGATCGAACTTGTCTGACCAAATCTGTCTCACAACCACCCATATCACAGAGAGAAAATAACACTAGCTTGTTCATACTAATTCGCGTGACAATCTGTTAAAGCTATGATCCAAATGACTCTTTTGAATCATTTGTATTTGCTTTTACTTTTAATTTTAAAATGAAACACCAACTATTCATTCTGTATTTTGCATCCTTAAAGAAAATGAATATGACATTCATCAGTTGCCCCTCGGTATATAAGGCTAGCAGGGCACGCGTGTGTGTGTGGTGTACGTGTGTGTGAATGGGAGGGGGGGGGCGGGGAGAGGGGAGGTGGTCAGAATGTTTGAAACCTGGCAAATCTGTCCAAAAAACGATTTTGTTCTGGTTCTGGAATAGGGGGAGGGGGTGGTCAGAATGTTTGAAACCCGGCAAATCGATGAGAAAAGAAGCGTCCGACTTTCAATGGTTATTCGAAAAATCGCTCGGTTCAGGAAAACTTTGACTTGATAACCTCCTTAATTCAGGAGTCTGTTGAAAAGCATATCCCCTCAAAAACCAGTAGGTCTACCTCTTCTGTTCCTTGGATAACCCCTGAGATAAGAAGAAAGATTCGTAGAAGAAATAGGACACATGCGAAGGCCAAAAAAGACTAGCTGTAGCAAACTTATGTCAAAATTTGAATCTTTGAGGAGGGAAATTAAAGCTGATGTGAAAAAGCAACACGATTTGTACGTCAATAACTTGGTTGGTGACATAAAGGCTAATCCCAGAGACTTCTACCGGTACATCAATAGTCAAAAGAAAGATACTCAAGGTATTCCACCACTGAAGAAGAGAAATGGTGGTGGTGTTGCCGAATCAGAGTTGGAACAGGCTGATGAATTTAATGGTCAGTTTTCGGATGTGTTTAATAAAAGTGAACACACCCAAGTCCCCCTTCCTAACCGCTCGGCTCCTTTCATGGAGGACATTCATGTCTTGGCTGAAGGTGTAACGAAACTTCTTAAGGGCTTGAACCCATCGAAAGCTTTAGGACCTGATGAATTGCATCCTAGGGTCTTAAAAGAACTATAGCATCTGAATTAGGACCAATGTTTGCTCACCTCTTCCAACAGTCTATTGATACGGGTGAAATCCCCAAGGAATGGTCTCTCGCAAATGTATGCCCGCTCTTCAAAAAAGGTCTTTTGCTTGCAACTACCGGCCGGTTTCTCTAACTTGTGTACTATGCAAGTTACTTGAACACATTATTTGCTCTAATATTATGGCACATTTGGACGAATATAAACTTTTGTCAGACAGACAACATGCGTTCCGGAAGAAACATAGTTGTGAAACTCAGTTGATCACGGTTATAAATGACTGGGCTAAAATCTTGGATAAGGGCGGTCAGGTTGACACTTTTATCTTGGACTTCCAGAAAGCTTTTGACACTCCCCCTCATGAATTACTTAAATGTAAGCTATATGGCTATGGTATTGGTGGTAGGACTCTGAATGGATAGATTCTTTTCTCTGTTACAGGCAGCAGCGTGTGGTAGTTAATGGAGTTAAATCGGATTAAATCGGCCCAGGTGTTGTCGGGTGTTCCCCAGGGCACCACGCTTGGACCACTGTTGTTCTTGTTGTACATTAACGATACAACAGAAACTATTAACTCGGAATTAAGACTTTTGCTGACGACTGTGTTTGCTATCGTGAAATCAGAGATAGTGAAGACACGTTGAAACTTCAGGAGGATATAGATCATTTAGGGTGTTGGGCAAGGAGCTGGGGCATGAGATTTCAACCGGTCAAATGTAATATAATGCAATTCACAAGGAAATGGATCAAGAAGATCAATGCTTCCTATACCTTAGAGGGAATGGTCCTCAATAACGTAGAAACTATCAAGTACCTCGGCATAACCATAACCAATGATTTGAAATGGAACACACATGTCAGCAATATTTGCACAAAGGCTAATAGGACCCTTGGCTTCCTCAGACGTAACTTGGCAGCATGTCCACAAGACGTTAAAGAGTTCGCATACAAGGGACTGGCGCGTCCAATCTTGGAGTATGGTAGTTCAGTTTGGGATCCTCAAAGTATACTTCTTCAAGATGAACTTGAGAAGGTGCAGAAAAGGGCAGCTAGATTTGTAACGGGGAATTACACATATGAAACTGGGAGTATGACTGGCATTCTGGAGAAACTTAAGTGGGAATCCCTGAAAAAGAGATGGAAAGATAGTAGACTCATAATGCTTTACAAAGGTCTAAAGGGTGCAGCCAGTATACCCATAAATGACCATATTCCCCCAAGTAGGCGTACCAGGAATCATCATTCCCTGGCATTCCAAACCCCACTGGCTGAGACTGACATTTACAAGTCCAGTTTCTTCCCCCAGACTATTAGAGATTAGAATTCCTTGGAAGATTCCATTATTTCTGCTGCTGAGTGTGCAGAGGATTCAGTTACTAAGTTTACTTCTCTTGTAAGGGCTAGGGATTAGCTTCCCTGATTCACAGGTCCTGGTGAATGATTGTCCTTGGACGTATCACCAGTAAACAATTCTGATTCTGATTCTGATTCTAACTGACAATATTGGTCAAAAAGCGATAAATTTCTCTTGGTTACCATGGCAACAGCATAAAAGAAATAGAAGTGGATCCATATTATTTGTTTCAATTCAGGAGCAAGAAGAAACAACATAAAAACTTCAAAAGTAGCCATACTCAAAGATGTTCCAAGGTTTTTTGCTGACCAAGAAACGAGGATTTGTCCTTGGTTTCCATGACAACGAATTAGTGCAAGAGGAAAACCCTTTGCTATTTGATTTTCAATCCTCAGTTCTCGAACAACAAGAAACGAATTCAAACATTCAAAAAAATGCCATTTTTGAATCTTTTAAATTAGACTGATTGCCAAAACACATGTGGAATGATCATGGTTACCATGACAACGGCACAATTACTATTACAATGGAAATGAACTTTATTATAGGAGTGTATCACGTAAATATAATTACATATTATCTTACTTCATCGAACTCTCTGAGTTATGTCAAGCTCATAACAGCTTTTGTCAGCACTAGATATATTATCCAGGTTGCAAGGCGCACGTGGCTGGAGGACATATTTTATTTTTAAAAACACCTCCACATGCAACAAACAACAAGAATTTTTTCGTCAAAGTGCCTTTTTGGTAATAAAATCGTTTGCTTAAGTATGAATTTGTTTGTCGAATGTGGAGGCATTAGAATTTTTGTTTGAATACATGAAAATTGGCTAAAAAGTGCAAAAAAGCGAAAATGTAGCACTTTTGGAGCGTTACCATGGCAACGCCATGAACAGGACTTAAAAATAGACATTTGATTTGAAAATAACGTACCGTAACATATTCATGTGAAAGAATTTTAAGGACAATATTCCAATTTTTTTTTTATGAAATTTTGAGGCCGAAATTGATGCTTATCAACCCTAGGCCTTTGCTCTGGAGGAACAGTCTGAAAAAGACTGTTCCTCCAGAGCAAATTTCATAGTTGCAGGGAATCTCCTTCATAGAAATTCAGCCTTAGCAACAGCATAGCAACCACTTAAGTCGTTTTATAAATATGGCCCCTGATTTTTAGGACTTTTTCTGCAGAAGAAACTACCCTTCCCCAACCCCCCACCTTCCCAAACCCCATCCTCATGTCCCCATACCCAAAGAAATATGGTAAGCCAATAGAAAGGTGAATAAGAGTCCATGTACATGTAATCGAAACTCATACAAAGGCTGTGACAAGGATAATGTTTTGCTTGGGATGGCAAAATAGCATATAATCAGAAATCAGTCGTACCCTCTAACCATATCATTGAGTATATATATATTTTGATGAAATACTGGTTTTCTAAAAAATGAAACAATTTGTCTGTGGTAAAACAACAAATTTCAAAATTTTGTCGTAGGAAGAAATTTAAAATTTATCAATATTGTGTTTATATATATCTAAGTAGGTCTATAATAACATTTATATAATACATATTACCCTTTGAAAACTAATGGACAACTAATTTGATAAATGTGCATAGGGACTAATGAGGACTGATAAAAAAAAAAGTATAATACATACATATACAAGTACATAATTCAGCCACGACATGACAAAACTAACAAAGTGACATATGCACCCTGCAAAGACTCAGATCAGCCTGGGCATGCACCCAGTCTGATCAGTGTCTTTGCTGTGTGCTTTAAGGGTAGCTAAGGGTCTAAGCTACCTCTATGGCAACAGCAAAGACTTTGCTCAAACTGGATGGATGCCCAGGCCGATCTGAGTCTTTATTGGGCGCACATGCCACTTTGTTGGTTTTGTTGTGTAGCGGCTCATATAATGTATAGACATATAAAGAGAATGCAATGAAAGGTCCGAGTATTATATTTATTCGGCTATCGGATAGATGTTTCCCACTTCAAAAATGACCCCAATTATGAAAATCAGTCCTACTGACTCTAACATAAAACCAATTTTTTCTGTTCCCAAATATCCCATAGATCTACATCCTTCTTCTGTGATGGATCTAGATTGTTAGGGTCATTCTGGAGGAGAAAAGACCCTCTTAACGCATTGCATTCTGGGTATTGTTTGTCGTCTGCTGACATTGTCGTCTGCATCAAAAATCAAGAATATTTTGACAATATTGGTCTGACTAACTTTTGTAGAAATAATGTCTAAGCAGTAAACAGTTTGGATCTCAGATCAGGCCCCAAGTTAGTGGGGCCTGATCTGGATCCAAACTGTTTGCCCAGATACCCCTAAAGGGGTATCCCACATGGAATGAGTTAAAGCCAAAAAAATATAAAAGTCAGTTTTGCTTTACATAACTACTCTAATATACTGTTATTCACATAACTACTCTAATTACTGTTCACAAGAAGTAGGCGATATTAAGCTATGAAAAAATGTATCAACCACAACTAATGAGATATCCATATAAAACAGTAAATGCTGATTAGATATCAAAACCGTTTTAGCAAGTTTGGTTCAAGGCCATGAGTCAAACATTTCTGTGAAATTATTTTGAAATCGAGCCGTTGGCTTCAGAGAAGATGTCGTTCAAAGGTTTTTTCTATTTTCAGCTCTGGCGGCCATTTTGTTCAGCAGAGCGGAACCATTTTAGAAATTTTGGTTCAGGGCTATAACAGAAACATCTGTGTGAAATTGTTTTGAATTGGCTTACTGATCTAGGAGGAGATGCCATTTGAAGAAACTGTTGACGATGGACGGACAGACGACAGACAACTATCTATCACAATTGCTCACCTTGAGCACTTCGTGCTCAGGTAAGCTAAAAATTCATTCAAATTTTTCAACTATTAGTAAGCTAACCTTTTAATGCATTTTTAAGTTTTGCATGCTTTTTTTTCTTCTTAAAAACTGTCATTTTGAGAAGAAAAGCAGAGAAGAATAACTGAAAAGGTACATAGAGTGACCGAAACATTTAGACATTTATGGCATGCACTCTTGATTTGGATGACTGAGTGTGTCAAAAAATTCAGCTTGTTAAATGAATCATGGCGAGTGCTTCCTTGTAAATTTTGTAATTTCAAAAGGATCTGGTGCAATACCGGACTTGTGTGAGATTCTGGTTTCGACCCCCTGCCTAAAACAGATCGCAAGTAGATCATGTGACAGAACATACCATCGAAATTGTAATGCAAAATGTTGTATCAAATATTTGCATGATGAACACTCACTTTTCAGAAGGATTTGACATTTTTTTCTAATTTTTACAATTTTTCGTAGTTTAATATCCCCTACTTTTGGTGAAAAGTATAGAAAAATCCGTCACTGGCCAAGTCAGTTCATCTGAGCTAGCACTTCTGTTTCACATGAAAAGCTTAAATGTAAAACTTTAACATTTCTGGCTGCTGACATGGACTTCACTGACACCATAGCTAGTGCCAAAGCTCTTCTTGTACTGGGGGAGAGTCAGGTTACTTCAGACAGTGGGTCAATTCAGACACTGACATTGTTTCTATTATATGTCAGTTGTTTGGAACTAAAACAGAAATAACTGGCCAAACAGTGAAAATCCGGATGAGATGGCTCATTACCAAACAGTGAAAATCCTGATGAGACAGCTCATTATGAGCCGTCTAATCTGGATTTTCACTGTTTGCAATGATATGTCCGAATTTACCTGCCTGTCCAAAGTTACCCGACTCTCCCCTATTGCACAGATGAGCTAAAAATGATCTAAAAGTTGCATGTAAACGAAAAATTTACATCACTATCAAAATAACAAAACACCGGATTAGATCAAGGGAGATCAAATAAGTTTTAAGTCAACTAACAAGTACCATGCAATGACATTTTTGTCACTCCTTGTTCACCATTATATGGACTGTTTATGAATCTATATATTTCATTATAAGATGTGACTTTACCCTTCCAAAATTACCACAAATAAGTAAATCAGTCTTGTATAATTCAGCTATTAAAATGGAGTTTTCTTTTCCAAAACAATCCAAAAGATCTAGATCCATCTTACAAGATGGATCTAGGTCTTTGAGATTGTTTTGGAAGGAGAACTCCCCTCTTATAACTGTATATATATATTGTAACAAAGGTGATATTGCAATCAAACTGGAATTAAATGCTGATATGGGTTTTTGCCAGTCACATACATCCTACTATGATACTATGATAATCATACTTTTTGCTAGATCCATGCCCTAAGATTGCAGACTAAATAATTATTGCACAACCTAAATGTAAGTGTCACAGACTCTTAAAAAAAAGCTCATGCCCCAGCCCAGGATCGAGCCGGGACCCCTTCAATCTAAAGTCCAGCACTCTACCATGTCGCTATAAAAGCTGCAAGGTGGTGCAAGTGTATGATATACCTAACTAATACCCTGTGACATTCTCCTCCATACTGAATTCCTCCTTGAATTCTCAGGAGTAAAAGAATCACTTAATATGAGACTTAAATAGTTCTAATGCATATGTGGGTCATTTACGTTGGGCACCATTTGTCACAGACTCTAAACTCATGCCCTGGCTGAGGATCAAACTGGCGACCCTTCAATCTAAATTCGAGCACACTACCACGTCACAATTAAAGCCAGCTTGTACCGCAAGGCAGTACCCTGTGACATATGATTTATGTGCAAAGAGTAAGGCTGATTCTATAAAATCCTAACCATTGATAGATGAGCTAATAGTGTTGACCAGAGGGTACTTATAGAGCTGTGGGCTGAAAAGGCATACAATGCAGACTCTGATTTTGGTGCTCTATGATTTGCCTGGTTATATATTTATCAATAATCCTTGTACCATTTTTACAAAGGAAAACAAGTTTTGAGACTTCCTGTTTGCTTCTCTGAACAATGTAGCCTTACAAAATGGGTTATGAAATTGACAGTAAAACCTGCCTTAGTGGCCACCTTTATTAAGCAAGCAATCTGTATTAAGCAAGCATGTACATGACATTCATTTCCTGGAAAGGGCAAACACATTGAAATGTACCTGTATTAAGCAAGCACAGTCTTAAGCAAGTACATTTTGATTATCCCTCAGGTGCTTGCTTTATACAGGTTGGACTGTATTGAGAAGAAAGGTAAAAATGAAAATGACAGCGTCACTTCCCCAGAAAATGTTCTCATAGGCCTTCAGCTGAATATGGTACTGTGAAATGGTTATCATGGCTTTTATCAATGTAAACAATTCTGAGAATCACAGGGCAAGACCTTGCAAAATACCCTAATGTGCTTAAATATTGGGACACCTAAAACCATTAATTTTCTGTTTCGGACAAAAATGGAAAATTTTTGGTTTTAAATGTACCAATACTTAAGCACAACAGGGTAATTCCTTTAAGGTGAATGGGTACACTTTCAGGGGAAGCAACTCTGCCATTTTCTATTTTGATGCCCTTCTCAATGGAATCAACTCAGAAAGAAAAGAATTTGCTCCTAAGAGCAAATTCTTTTCTTTACGAGTAGACAACATTTTGACAGGACTTTGCTGTCCAGGAAAGCCAACAGGAACTTATAAAGTTAATTGTGCTAATTTGTAAAATTAGCGGAAAAATATGGCGGTGAATCTATACATCTTAACATTAATTCATGAAAATAAGTATGATTTAGAAGATGTAAATTGTAAATCATTCAAACCAAAACCATAACATAAAATTCATATAATATCAGTCATAACATGTTGAAAATTGCGTATATATGGAATGTCATTAAAAAGATGATCAATTCAAAGTTTTACAGCAAAATATATGAAATTTCAGTAAACTTAAAAAAAACACACACAAAAAACTTATGTATTTACTGTCATGGATACTTCAATCTTTGAATTTGCACACATTCACTGGCTTTATTGGAGGACATTTCATAAAATATTTGACAAACAGTGTAGATCTCGATCAGGCGCTCTTCAGCTGCCTGATCTACATATGAGCCGCAACATGACAAAACCAACAAAGTGGCATGAGTGCCCAGCAAAGACTTAGATCAGCCTGGACATCTGCGCAGTTTGATCAGAGTCTTGAATGTGCGGTTTAAAGGGTAGCTAAGGGTCTAAGCTAGCTCCATGTAGACAGCAAAGACTTTGATCAGACTGGGCAGATGCCCAGTCTGATCTGAGTCTTTGCTGGGCACACATGCCACTTTGTTGGTTTTCTGGTGTCACAGCTCATATAGTAGAACTTCAATAGCTCATATACCCTGCCTGGCTAGAACTTGTTCTTGCGGTCCCTCGATGTCAATTATACAGAAACTTACCCTGAATGGCTGGAACTACCTTTGGCTGGAACTTATTTTCATGGTCCCAATCCTGTTTGAGCCAATGAAGTTCTACTGTATACTGTTTCTCTGTCTATTATTAAAATTATGAGTTACAAGGAAGGGCAATGTAACATAAAGCACTATAACTTTATGTTACACAATGTGTTCATAACTAAATTTTACAAAATGTTATACACAATGTGTTCATAACAGAATCTATGTACTAAAAGGGTGGTATATAAAAAATATTGAAAAATATATATAACTACCAAACAAACACAGCAAATAGTCACTAACAAGTCTATATATACAAATAGTCAAATATGATAAGATACATATGGTAAGAAAACCTGGCTTCAGGCTTATGAAAACTCTGCATTTTCCAGACCAGTTATATGTATAAATACCATATTTTGTATACAGTATTTGCTTCAAAGTAAAATAACTATCAACAAACCTTCTGAAAGTAGCGAAATCCAAAATTTCACTTTCAAGAGTTTTGTTATAACTCAACAGTTTATCTTTTACAAAGCTGAAATTTTGCACAAACAATATGAGCCGCGACACGAGAAAACCAACAATGTGGTTATGCGCCCAGCGAAGACTCAGATCAGTCTGGGCAAATGCCCAGTCCGATCAGACTCTTAGCTTAGGGCTTAAAAGGTAGCTAAGGGTCTAAGCTACTTCCATGCGGACAGCGAAGACTCTGATCAGACTGGGCGGATGCCCACGCTGACCTGAGTCTGCACTGGGTGCACAACCACATTGTTGGTTTTCTCATGTCCCGGCTCATATGTTTAACATAGCCTTAAATGCATAAGTATTGGGACACCTAAACCCATTAATTTTCCATTTGTCCCAAATGAAAAATTAATGGTTTTAGGTGTCCCAATACTTAAGCACATTTGGGCACACATGAGTCAAAATGGCACTGTTACATTTTGGCACTCAATTTTCAAAAACTTGAATTTTTTAATTTACAAGTGTGAATGGAACTGTGTGTTCACCAGGCATAATTTGCTCACAGGCTGGTCAGGGCATGAACATTTAAATATGCCCAATGACAGGTTTTCTCATCATGTGGCTAAAACACTAATGGCACAACAGTGCTGAGGTAAAGTTATAAAAGGGAATGCTTTTTTTGTATACAAATTGTAAAGAAGGACTAGTCACTTGCCAGTCTTCTATCTAAAGAAAACATGAAACATGTATTAAGGTGTATAAGCAACTTTCAGGGGCAACATCTCTGCCATTTTCATTCATTTTTCTCCTTTCTCAAAGGGGTCAATTCTTAAAGGAAAAACTTTGCTCCTCCAGTATATACTGGTTTTCAAAAGTGTTTTCTTGCTAGGGAAAGCCAACAGGAAGTCACTAATGGTGTCTTCCTTTGAAAAATATGATGTCAAAACAAGGAGTTGTACATTTTGAGAAAAATCTTCTTTGTACAGTGGACCCTCTTTACAATGACAGTATTTGTTCCCAAACATTTTGCTGTTAAACTGAATTTGCTGTTGTAAAGAATACATATTTAATACATTATAGCCATTCTGTGCATATCAATATAAAGATTTTTGCTGTTGTAATGAGTGTCTTTATAAAGAGGTTTAACTATTAAAACAGCAATGGTATACATGTCATACTTATACTAGTTAACCCTATTGCACTCTATGGAGTTTTGGCTGTTCTGGAGCAATAGGGTTAATATAGCATGGATGACATCACAGTGACATTTTCCTGAAATTAGATGACATTGCAATAACATTGATTTAATAGAATTATGAGAGTTGCGGCACTGCAATTATTATGACATCATAATGAAATCATGATGATGTCACTAAAGCTGCACAAATATACAATGCATTCCAGCAAGGGTATACATTGCAGACCACTGTTTCTCACACATATGATTCAGTCTAAAATACAAGAATCAGTGCTTTAACCCTTATTTGACCACAGAACCTGTCCATCCTTTTCATTTGGTTGAGTCCATTTCTAGTTTTAGGGGTTTCTAGTGGGTGTTTTCATTGCATTTAGGAAATTTCTATACACCCTGATGAGATGCCAGGTTCTGCAGCATCTGAACAGGGTCTGCACTGTTTCCATATGCTGCCAAAATGAGTTTCCTGTCTGAAAAGAATTAATTTAGCATAAAAGATACTATTGTGTAGTTTTCATTTCGTATACTGGGGATGCATTTCTGTCTGAATATTTAATGTAAATATGGTACCTTTTTTAACCCTTACACTGCTAGAAAAATAATTCACCAGGCCCTAAACTGGGGGTAGGGGTATCTCAGAAGCCATAACTTCCACAAACTCTGATCCATTTGCTTGAAATTTTGACTCAATAACACCGATGAGTGAGCTGATATTTCCTGAAATTACCAAGGTCACGTGACCTGCCATATTTGGATGTTACATGATACATCGGAAACTGACATAGACCCTTAAAAAAAAATAATAAAGAATACAAGGTATTAGCGCCAGTTATATGCTTTAGTTGTATGACAAAAGTGATTGCTTGTCTGAGGCCCGGTGTTATTGCTGCATATTTATCAAGAGAGAAAGTTTGGAAGAATGAAGTCTAGTTTTCAGAAATTCCTGATCAACTAAGTAGGGGTAGCCACCTAAAAAGCTAATGTTGAAAATATCATATATTCTATGTTTTCTCAGAGTTCTAAAGTCAACAAATCAGTAAGGTGGGTAAAACCTTGCTCTAAGAGAAAGCAGATTCCCTCCTGCATAAGACAATCACAAATGATGGGGAGTACTTGAAATCTAGTGTGTCTGACAGGCTCTCAAATTGACGTACCCCCATTGGGCGACTATAGTCACCTCTAGCAGGGTAAAGGTTAATGTCTGTTATACATTATACTATTACCAGTAATCCTAACAAATGCTCCCACTCTAATAATGCCCCCTTCCTCTTTTACCAAAGACATTATTATATAGACTTGCCAACATTGAAAAATTCTAGGTATCAAGTCACTAGATATTGTAGTTTATACAGCTCGTCACTGTCCACGAGGTATTTTATATAAGTCAGCTAGTTCAGTGATGACAGAGTAGTGAGGGTATTTTTCTTATATGGTTATAATCAATATTGTTTGTTGGAAGCAGGTTTAGGAGTGGCTGATCTGGTCCCCTCTTTTGTAAAATGCAACACCCCAGTGGCATTTAACAAGAGGGCCATGAGGCCCTGAATCGCTCACCTGAACAATTGACAAAGTGGGTTTTTCTGCAACTGTCAAAATATGAGTCTTGGGTCAAAAGCCAAAGAATGACCATGACCTCTTGTACTCATAAATCTTCATGTACTCATTAAGACAACCATATAAACCATTTTTCAGGCCAAAATCTTCAAAACTTTCCATAAAATCTTATGTTCTGGCATTTTCCCATAAAAAGGTCAAGGTAAACCCAAGGTCATCATTTGAACAGTCTTGGTAGTACTCTAGTACTACATGCTACTTACCAAGTTTCAAGGTCATAGGTGTATTGGTTCTGGAGAAGAAAAATATTAAAGGTTTATAGCATAAATGGGTACGGCGGCCATGTTGGTCATGTGACCTGGTTTTTGTTCAATCAACCCCTCTGGCTCTATATGAAATGTGTTTACAATTCGCCTTTTGGCTTTAAAGGAAATGTCTGAAAATGTCAAAATATGAGAGATCTGGATCAAAGGTCAAAGAATGACCGACCTCTTGTACTCATAATTCTTTATGACCTCATTAAAACGATGGTACAATCCAACCTGTATTAAGCAAGCACCTAAGGGATTATCAAGATTATTAAAACAGGTGCTTGCTTAATACAGGTACATTTCAATGTATGTACATGTTTCGGGAACTGACTACATTCTTGCTTAAATACAGGTTGCTTGCTTAATTGAGGTGGCCACTAAGACAGGTTTTACTGTATATACCAATTTTTAGGCCAACATCTTCAAAACTTCCTATGAAATCTTATGTTCTAGCATTTTCCCATATTTGACTTTGCCGTAAAATGGTCAAGGTCAACCCAAGGACATCATTCTGTAAAATCTTGATAATACTGGAGTACCCAATGTTACATACCAAGTTTCAAGGCCATCGGTCAGTTATTCTGGAGAAGAATATTTTTATAGGTTTTTACCATATATGGGCATAGTGACCATGCTGGTCATGTGACCTGGACCGTTTGAACAAATTTTCATTCCCTCAACCCCTGCAGACTCTATATGAAAAAATTAAGTTAAAATTGGCCCAGTGGTTTTTGAGGAGATTGTTTGAAATTGTCAAAATATGAAAGTTCTGGGTCAAAGGTCAAAGAATGACCTTGACCTTTTGTACTCACAAATCTTCATGTCTCTTTAAGATGACTGTATATACAAATTTTTAGGCCTTAATCTTCAAAACTTTCCATGAAATCTTATGTTCTAGGATTTTCCCATATTTGACTTTGCCGTAAAAAAGGTCAAGGTCAACCCAAGGTCATAATTTGAACAATCTTGATAGTACTCGAGTGCTCAATGCTACATACCAAGTTTCAAGGCCATCGGTCAATCGGTTCTGGAGCAGAAGATTTTTTAAGGTTTTTACCATATATGGGCGTGGCGGCCATGTTGGTCATGTGACCCAATCCGTATGAATAAATTTTCGTTCCCTCAACCCCTGGAGGCTCTATATGAAATTTGGTTCTAATTGGCCCAGTGGCTTTTGAGGAGATTGTTTGAAATTGTCAAAATATGAGAGTTCTGGGTCAAAGGTCAAAGAATGACCTTGACCTTTTGTACTCATAATTCTTCATGTACTCATTAAGATGACTGTAGATATCAATTTTTAGCCCAAAATCTTCAACAGTTTCCAAGATATCTTATGTTCTTGTGTTTTGCCATATAAAAGCACAAGGGAGCAAATTTGACCTTGCCGTAAAAAAGGTCAAGGTCAACCCAAGGTCATAATTTGAACAATCTAGGTAGTACTCGCACACCCAATGCTACATACCAAGTTTCAAGGCCATCGGCCTATTGATTCTGGAGAAGAAGATTTTTTCAGGTTTTTACCATATATGGGCATGGCGGCCATGTTGGTCATGTGACCAGGATCGTTTGAACAACTTTTCGTTCCTAAGTCCTCAGGAGGCTACATATGAAATTTGGTTACAATTGGCCCAGTGGTTTCAGAGGAGAAGTCGTTTGAAATTGTGGACGGACGACGGACGACGGACGACGGACGACGACGACGGACGCCGGAGCCTGCCTATCCTATAAGCTCCCCCGGAGCCTTCGGCTCAGGTGAGCTAATAAGACTTATATGGTATGTGTCAGAATATATATGAAATTAAGTAGTAAAGTAAACCGGAATGTATGCATGACATCAGGCCTACTGATTATCTACGTCATTTTGATTTCTTCTCAATACATCAAAATACATGAATTTGTGTTCTGTGGAGATGTTTTACAAAATATATGCCCATTGTGCAGACTTGACCAAACTGTTGATGCATTTTTTCATAACATCTCAAGTGAGTATATGAAATTAAGTAGCAAAAGAATGTATGTATGTATATATGTATGTATGTATGCACTTAAATGTATATATACCTATCTATGTATGACATCATTCCTTTATAAACTGAAATCCATATTTGATTATCTTTGCCATTTTCATCTCATTCTAAATACAACATGAAGATTGCAGCTACACTGAAGGAATACATACCATAATGACCCTAAATATTTGGACAGACTGGTCTGAGCAAACATTGTAGACCTAGATCAAACTGCTCCTAAAGGAGCAGTTTGACCAGGGTCTACAATGTTTGCCATTCACTAAGCATAATTTGGATGTAGTAACCTGTGTAAAATCCACTTTCTAAGAATTTTAGAACAATAATCATCCTACTTTCAGGTGTCCGAGTTTTTAGGGTCATTACGGTAGTCTGATTTGTGTCTAAGAGTTCCCTTGGACGCCATCTGGCACATGTCAAAAGAAAGGTACAATCATGTATCTCTTATGCATTTAAGCACCCTTTTTGGGTGTCCCAGCTCATTTACATTTCACAAATCCTACAAAGACTTCTGTTTTCTTAACTTGTCCTCATTCATTTCTTTCATTTGTATTTCCACTGTATCACCGGGAGGATAATTCTCTTCTTTCATGGCGTCCTGTCTACACAGTTGCCCGCCCTGTTGACCTTGAGACTTAGAATGCTCAGTTTTAATTCCTCTCTTTTCATTTACTTTACCATCTGCCTCATCAGTAAACCTAACTTTAGTTTTCTTCTCCAAATCATCAATATTCTCATCCTGCTTATCAATTAATGGTGATTCTTCATCTTGTTTTGGTGCATTTTCATCTTCCTCGAAGACATCTGCTAGGTCTAGTTCAAAATGTGGTCCCTTGCCTGTTGGAGAGCCAGTCGGGGACCCAGAGAGATCTATCGTATGTGCTTTCCCACCAGTTCTCTCTCCTAATTTAACCTGCGCTTCTGAAGTCCGTCTGAAACAAACTTCCGTATCTTCAGGATTCCAAGACAAGGTATGTTCCAATGGTGGGTGACATGTGGACTGCATGGAACTTAACCGAGCATTCTGGTTATGTTTCCTGCGTAAGCGTCCCGCATATAATCTTCCGGGGTCATGCATAAAATTCTTGTCATGGAACTTTCCACTCAGCCTCTGTGAAAATGACATAAAATATTTTAGTTACGGTACGAACTTGTACAACTCATCTCCGGTAAATGTGCTGCCCTAATGTGCTTTAGTATTGAGACACCTAAAACCATTAATTTTCCATTTGTTCCAAATGGAAAATCAATGTTTTTTTGGTGTCCAAATATTTATTCCATTCCCGTCTAGAAGTGAAAGAATCCAACTTCCAGAGAAAGTTTAGCCAAAATATAACGAAGCAATTCAACTGCTATGAATGTAACACATATTTTAGCATAATATTTGCCTTGAAGTAAAAGAACTAGCCCCGAGGTTACGAAACTTTTTTTGTGCTCAACTCAGCTGAGCATGAAATTTTCTCTGCTGATAAATATGAAAATGCCTACTAATGTTGGCATTTTCATACTCATAAGTGGAGAAAATTTCATACTCAGCTAAACTGAGCAAGAACAACAATAATTTGCTATTTATCAGCATGTGAAATTTCATGCTCAGCTGAGTTGAGCATGAAAGAGTTTTATAACCTTGGGGCCTGGTGGTATTGGCAAAACTTGTGAAAGTGGCCAAATCGAAATTTTGGTTCGGCCACTTTCAGGAGTTTGTGTTCAATAATTCCATCAGTCAGTATCCTTCACAGAGCTGAAACTTTGTTAACTATGTACACTTCAATATGCTTTATATACATAATTATTTAAGTCAAATAGAATTCTTATTTATCACATGACGTCGCTGTTATTCAGTGGATAACATTGTGCCATAAAAATTGTATGACCACACGTGTAACAACACTTTGGCGCATACACCTAACGTCATTGACAACGACCGTCTCAACAATGTGTTTTCTTATGAAATAATGTTCATTTTGAAGGCGATAAAATCCCATCTAAAAGGTGTCATATGATAAACAGAATCTTACATTCGTGGTCATTTCATATGAAATTTATGAAACTCGCCCGTTTCATAAATCTTGTATGAAATGACCACTTGCGTAAGATCCTCTATTTTTTGGCAATCCATTTGCATAAGCTCGAATATTTCAGTTCTAAGTGGGATTACAGATGTGGGCGCTTACCCAGAAAGTAAGTGTAAACTAGGTAAAAGTGCCACTGTTTATTTTCACTAAAGAGAGTCAAAGGAAATATTCCCCGGTAGTGAACTTCTTATCCAAATGTTCCCCAGTTGTGAATTTCTTATCCAAATTACATTGTATTTCAATAGAACTTTGCAGACAACGGTACTTTTGCACAATCTGGCAAAAAGCAAAACATGGGTTCCCTACCTCTAGAATGATTCCAAATACTTGTAATCAGTCTTGCATAATTCTGCTAAAAAATGGATTTTTCCCTTACAAAACTGCCCTAAAAATCTACACAGCCACAAAAATCTAGATCTGTCTTATAAGACAGGCATAGATTTTATAGATTTTTGGATTATTTTCCCTTCCAAAACGACCCCAAAAAATATATTTTATAAGACAGATCTAGATTTTTTGGATTGTTTCAGAAGGCAAAAAAACCCCATAAAATACATGTAACTGTTTCCTGCCCTGAAGCACTGCAAGAACTGGGATATTCATGTAATCATTCAGATTTGTGTCTCATGTAAGCTTACCAAGATAAGATCTGTCAAATAAATTAATCTGTCAAATAAATTAAGGCACATGGGTAGGTTTCCAGGGGCTGTAACTGCCGTTTTCATTTTTGCCTCCCTTTTCAATGGTGGTCAATTTTTACATAAAAAAAAAATTGCTCCCAGATGAGCAAATTCTTCCCTTTAAGTGTAGATCCCCTTTTCCTCCTAAGGGTTTCCTCCTTCACTGAAGGACACTAGAAGTCACAAAAGTTGTTTTCTTTTGACAAAATGGTGGAAAAAAAACATGAAGGTGTACCCATACACCTTAATTTGGAAGTTAATTCACTTGATACTGATCATATAGGGCATCCTTTTATTTTTCAAGTTCGAGCAGTCAACATTTCTTGTATATTATGACTGGACTGGCTGCATGTGTCATTTGGTTTCCATTGTATCATTTCTATTACGTATGGCATTGAAAATGCAAACTGAAAGAAACGAGTAATCCATGAGAGGTACACTGACTGAAAATCACGTCTTACCAGTAATTTTTATCACTTTGCATTCGTGTGCCAGCTTATGTACAGTAGTACAGTAGCCATATACTTGCCGTCTTATTGCTACACAGCAACAAGACCTATCCGCATACAGGATAGCTTGCCTGCACTGCCTTGCCCATCCATGGGTTAAGGAGATATAGGTCTTTAAAAAACTTTAACCAAAACAGCCAATCCAAACACTGACGCGGACACGGACGTGGACGCCAACGCCGTGGTGACAATAGCTCTTCCAAAACTTTTGTTCAGGCGAGCTAAAAATGTAAGTTGTATATGTCTGATGAGATGATAATATTTTACTGGCATTGCGTGAAAAGGGACGTTGAGCCATACTATAAATACTAAAATAAGTATGTGCATAAAGTTAGCCAAAATAACAATGCTATTCATCTCATATTTATGAAAAGCACATTTGAGTAAGTATCATATTGCTTTGAAGTAAAAGAACTAGTGGAGTTATTGCAAAACTCCTGAAAGTGGCCAAACTGGCCACTTTCAGGAGTTTTGTAATAACTCCACTGATCAGAATCTTCATTTTTTTACCTTTTAGATTCCTCAGTATTAGAATACTGAGCATTCAGACATTCTGTATGCAATAAGCAGTCTGGGGACTTATGGATTTCCGTCACGCATATTTGGTCCAGCCCTTAACTATTCTCAGTATTAACAGTTTTATTTTGGTTATGTCTGAAGAATTATGGTCAAAATTAGGCAAATATTGCTGTGCATTTGACTTGTTTTATTTCCAAGAAAAATAGATATTTACTTTCAATTTTTATAAAGTGTTACGATCAAAATTGTCTACAATGCTTTTTTTTTTGTAACGGATGCTAACCGTACGAGTTACTCAAGGTTTTGCATCAGTTACGCGACAGAAAAGTACTTGTGGTTTTTAGCCTTTGTTATGGTCAGCCATAACACCAGAAGAAACCAACGTTACGGCTTTCCATCACCTTTCATCCTTCGGACATGTAGTGACATCTTGTGGTAAAAATTTCAGTAATTATGTTATGGTAAGCCATCATGTCAGTTCATTTAAAATGCATGGTTAACCATCACAAATATGCGTTGTGGAAATCCGTAAGTCCCCAGACTGATAAGGGAAGACGGGGATGTTTGCATATACCGCAAGGTCCTTTTTCATGTAGGCGCTTCGAATTTTATCAGTCTTATGACCAGCACAGACGAAAGTATTTTGAAAGTTGTTGGTTTATTTGTAAGCTCAAGTAACATATCTTAACATGACTCTTATGTCTCAAGACCAGTTGGAAGCCTTTATTTTTCTTTTTTTTCCCACTCATTATTTGTAATATTATTGTGTATGATTGTGTATGTATGTTTGCATGTAATGAATGTATTTATTTGCCCTTAACCCTTGATGGGTATATCTGTGCAACAAATAAAATTCTTGTGACGCCAATCAAATATGTATGATAAATAATCTCCCAAAAATTCTGGATAACCTCTGATATATATAGATACAAAATAAGCTCTTTATTCATGCACTACATCTAGTGTACTAATTCAGAATTTCTAAGCTTGAAAGGGACTGTGTCGTTTCATGCATTTCTTTCAGTGACAAAACTGACCAGTCAGTATCAAAATAGGGATAGTATCATTTGCATGAGTTTTTTTTGTTGTTTTTGTGTTATTGTTTAACGTCCACGGAAAACAGCTACTGTAAAACACTTATATTTGGCGGTCACTTTATTTATGCGATATTGGCTGAAAAGAAGAAAACCGCCAAATTAAAATGCCGCCAATTTAAACTATATCAGAAAAGGTAGGGCTGCAGTTAGTATACAGTTCAGTCTCTCCACCCTCAAATAATATCAAAGCTAATCAACATTATATTGTGTAAGAAAAACGGAAGGTCTCAATAAATACGCCGGGGAAATGGAGTGTGAAAATGCTTATTTGACATGTCACGCTACTTTGTACCCAAGCCGAGTTGATTTAATCAGAAGCAGCACAAATATTTTTGCTATAAACAGTTTCATTTATAAAAAGAAATGCCTAATAATATGCATTCACAAGCATAAATGAAGACTTAACAATGTACAACCTGGGCTCATTCTGACCTTTCGACTACGGCAGCAAACACCGATTGATTAATATTAATTGTTAATACAATTATTATTTTTATTTTCAGAAATCACAAATCCGCCAAAATATAAATCCGCTAAAAGATCCGTTTATAAAAACCGCCAAATTTTGCTGCCGCCAAATATAAGTGTTTTACAGTATTGTCATGTCGGGACGGTCAGTAAACCTAACCACACTATTCCTGGGCAGGCTTAGACCTCCTAAGCGGTTAACCAGTACTAAGTGCACTTACTTTGTGAGTGTTCTGAGCAACAAGAACTGTCATTTTTACTCGAAACATACTACAGTAATGCCTGAGCAAACTGTGTAGCAGTCTAATCAAGGTCTGCACTGATGGCCACAGATAGGACAAATGCACTTGGAGAATTTTGAAGATGGTCGAAGATGGCTGGTGAGGTGACCGAAGATTAAAAATCACTCATTTCATCTAGTATAATTTAACACAGGCAAATGAACATGAGTTCATGTTTCGACAGCATGTACAAAATTTAGCTCCGCCCTTTCAAGCGTAAGAAATGCTAGCTACTATATAAGTTAATTCTAAATCACAGTGTTAAGGATTTACATGTCTAGAAAGGCATGTTAGAATCACTGTACTTGATCTGACCCTCTGTATCATGCTGTGTGGCTGGGCTAAGATCACAGGCACTCACAAGATGCATGCCTGAAGTGTTATCCATTGTTCTTGAAACATTTACAAGACATGACACTGAGGGTCAGATTCAGTTTTATAGTAATGATATATTTATTATATGCCTTTTTTATTCATTTATTTAGACGTCAAATACAAAGCACAGGGATGTTATCAATATCACCTTGATTGTTGGCTTTATGTTATTTTTTGTCTGGTTCAAGCACCAGAAACACCTAACATATCTGTAGAAGGAACCCAGATATAGCCTCGTTTTGAGGGATAGTGATACAGATCCACTTCACTGATCTAACTTTCTGTACCAGACAGCGGAAAATAGACAGTTCAAGAAGATTTATCATTGATAGGTATATAATAAATACATAGATTACAAATATGGCATAACTAAAACAAGAGGGCCATGAGGCCCTGAATCGCTCACCTGAACAATTGACAAAGTGGGTTTTTCTGCAACTGTCAAAATATGAGTCTTGGGTCAAAAGTCAAAGAATGACCATGACCTCTTGTACTCATAAATCTTCATGTACTCATTTAGACAACCATATAAACCATTTTTCAGGCCAAAATCTTCAAAACTTTCCATGAAATCTTATGTTCTGGCATTTTCCCATAAAAAGGTCAAGGTAAACCCAAGGTCATCATTTGAACAGTCTTGGTAGTACTCTAGTACTACATGCTACTTACCAAGTTTCAAGGTCATAGGTGTATAGGTTCTGGAGAAGAAAAATATTAAAGGTTTATAGCATAAATGGGTATGGCGGCCATGTTGGTCATGTGACCTGGACCATTTGAACAAATTTTTGTTCAATCAACCCCTCTGGCTCTATATGAAATGTGTTTACAATTCGCCTTTTGGCTTTAAAGGAAATGTCTGAAAATGTCAAAATATGAGAGATCTGGATCAAAGGTAAAAGAATGACCAACCTCTTGTACTCATAATTCTTTATGACCTCATTAAAACGATGGTACAATCCAACCTGTATTAAGCAAGCACCTAAGGGATTATCAAGATTATTAAGACAGGTGCTTGCTTAATACAGGTACATTTCAATGTATGTGCATGTTTCGGGAACTGACTACATTCTTGCTTAAATACAGGTTGCTTGCTTAATTGAGGTGGCCACTAAGACAGGTTTTACTGTATATACCAATTTTTAGGCCAACATCTTCAAAACTTCCTATGAAATCTTATGTTCTAGCATTTTCCCATATTTGACTTTGCCGTAAAATGGTCAAGGTCAACCCAAGGACATCATTCTGTAAAATCTTGATAATACTGGAGTACCCAATGTTACATACCAAGTTTCAAGGCCATCGGTCAGTTATTCTGGAGAAGAATATTTTTATAGGTTTTTACCATATATGGGCATAGTGACCATGTTGGTCATGTGACCTGGACCGTTTGAACAAATTTTCTTTCCCTCAACCCCTGCAGACTCTATATGAAAAAATTAAGTTAAAATTGGCCCAGTGGTTTTTGAGGAGATTGTTTGAAATTGTCAAAATATGAAAGTTCTGGGTCAAAGGTCAAAGAATGACCTTGACCTCTTGCACTCACAAATCTTCATGTCTCTTTAAGATGACTGTATATACAAATTTTTAGGCCTTAATCTTCAAAACTTTCCATGAAATCTTATGTTCTAGGATTTTCCCATATTTGACCTTGCCCCAATAAAAGTCAAGGTCAACCCAAGGTCATAATTTGAACAATCTTGATAGTACTCGAGTGCTCAATGCTACATACCAAGTTTCAAGGCCATCGGTCAATCGGTTCTGGAGCAGAAGATTTTTTAAGGTTTTTACCATATATGGGCGTGGCGGCCATGTTGGTCATGTGACCCAACCCGTATGAATAAATTTTCGTTCCCTCAACCCCTGGAGGCTTTATATGAAATTTGGTTCCAATTGGCCCAGTGGCTTTTGAGGAGATTGTTTGAAATTGTCAAAATATGAGAGTTCTGGGTCAAAGGTCAAAGAATGACCTTGACCTTTTGTACTCATAATTCTTCATGTACTCATTAAGATGACTGTAGATATCAATTTTTAGCCCAAAATCTTCAACAGTTTCCAAGATATCTTATGTTCTTGTGTTTTGCCATATAAAAGCACAAGGGAGCAAATTTGACCTTGCCGTAAAAAAGGTCAAGGTCAACCCAAGGTCATAATTTGAACAATCTAGGTAGTACTCGCACACCCAATGCTACATACCAAGTTTCAAGGCCATCGGCCCACTGGTTCTGGAAGAAGAAGATTTTTTCAGGTTTTTACCATATATGGGCATAGCGGCCATGTTGGTCAAGTGACCAGGATCGTTTGAACAACTTTTCGTTCCTAAGTCCTCAGGAGGCTACATATGAAATTTGGTTACAATTGGCACAGTGGTTTCAGAGGAGAAGTCGTTTGAAATTGTGGACGGACGACGGACGACGGACGAAGACAACGGACGCCGGAGCCTGCCTATCCTATAAGCTCCCCCGGAGCCTTCGGCTCAGGTGAGCTAAAAACCACCACACTATGTGCACTATACATTATGCAAAACAATTCACTACAAACACTACAAAATTTAAAAAATTAGGTTACAAAAGATATAAAAGTACATTTTACTGAAAAACACTAGCAAAAAAAAAAAAAAATAAAAAAAATAAAACTAAAGTAAAAATGAAAATAAAACCAAAGTTGCACTCAGACTTACATCTCCAGCCTAAAACACAATTAAAATGTCAGAAAATTATTCACAGTTTAGAAGCAGCAATCAATTAAAACTTATAAAAAGCACAAATGCCCACATTGACAAGAAGTACATGTATTCTAAACAATTTAGATAAAGACTTGTATAATTTACCATAACTATTCACACACAAGTGCCTGAGCAATTAGTGTAAACCTTGATCAGACTGCTCCTCAGGATTAGTGTGATCAAGGGGTTTACAATGTTACCAAACACTCACTAACATCAAGTCAGGAGATAACCACTATAAGTTTTTAGCTTACTGACAGATCCTTATACTTTAGATTGTATAATGTGAATTGATTAATAAAATAAAACCAAAATCAAGTCTGGTAAACACACAATACCCTTTCCACCTTAACATTTTAACGTAAGTGTTAGCCAAAATACAGCAATGCAATTTCAATTTTTGTTTTAAGTAAAATAACTGATGGAGTTTATCACAAAACTCATGAATGTGGCCTAAATGAAATTCAACTGATATAGGTTATTACAAAACTCATAAATGTGGCCTAAATGAAATTCAACTGATATAGGTTATCGCAAAACTCCTGAATGTGGCCTAAATGAAATTCAACTGATAAAGGTTATCAAAAAACTCCTGAATGTGGCCTAAATGAAATTCAACTGATAAAGGTTATCGCAAAACTCCTGAATGTGGCCTAAATGAAATTCAACTGATAAAGGTTATCAAAAAACTCCTGAATGTGGCCTAAATGAAATTCAACTGATATAGGTTATCGCAAAACTCCTGAATGTGGCCTAAATGAAATTCAACTGATATAGGTTATCGCAAAACTCCTGAATGTGGCCTAAATGAAATTCAACTGATAAAGATTATCACAAAACTCCTGAATGTGGCCAACCAAAATTTTGGTTTGGCCATGTTCAGTAGTTTTGTGAGAAGTTCCAACAGTTTATAATTACATTCTCTTTGATTTTCCTTAGATGAACCTATTTCGGAGAAACAGTGTTCATACCTCAATGAACAACAGTTGGTCACCTGACGTCATTGGTACGCAGCATCACATGTAGCCAAAAGACGCCACTGGCAGTTGTAATGTTCTACTGGACGTCACATCATGGCGGCGGCCTTTCAGGTAAGTGGCTTACCTGTTGGTTAGTGACAACTTTTTGTCGTATCTTTTAGAAATGTTGTTCTTAAAAAGCAAAAATGATGCTCCAAACAATTTAAAATGAAATGTAATTATACGGGATAAATTGCATATTTCCAAAGTTCATGGAAGTATGAACACAAAGGGTCCAGTACAAAGTTAACATCAACGCCCTTTGGGTGTCACTTATTTTGCACTGGACTCATTGTGTTCATACTTCCATGAACATCGGAAAAATTGAATTATTTCTTAAATCAATTACGAAGCTGAAATTCTTGCAGTTACAACTTTTACATTTATACCTGTATGACCCGAATAGCATAATTATAATCTGACTATCTTTTTGTAGAAGCTCGAATTTTCATTTTCTAGGTGAGAATGGAATTGTGTGTTCATCAGGCATGACAACACTGTCTCATGAGAAAGGACTTGTCTAAAGGTGCTGATGAAAGAATGTGTGAAAATGTATGGTAAACTCAAACAATATTACCAGCAAGTTTTCAAGCAAACCTGCAATATGTCATGTGCATGACCAGCAATGGCGAAGATCTGCCAGCATCTTTATGCAGTATGAACAAAGTTTAGATATTTGTTACAAAAATCTACTATGCTGGTAGAAAGAGGAGTCTAATCAAATGAGCAAAATGAGCCACAACATAATAAAACCAACAAAATGACAAAATGCCCAGTCTGGTCAGTCTTCGCTTTGCGCTTAAAGGGTAGCTAAGGGTCTAAGCTACCTTCATGCAGACAGCGAAGACTCTGATCAGACCACACTGTTGGTTTTGTTGTGTGGTGGCTCATGTCTTTTGTCTACAATACTTGTCATTGTTTTATGAAATGAAACCTGTTGTTAGGATATTTCAGAAAAGCAATCTTACTGCAAGAGAAAAGTATCTGATAACTAGCTTGATTTTATAAAACAATGGCATTTTCTGCACTTACGAAAATTATTGCAGGCCATTATAAATGGCTTAATAAGGACTGAGTCAAAACCAATTTTCTGGACTGGACTTTATTCATCCTAAGTCTGTTATTTACCCTTAGAGTCACATGCTCACAGGACTGGTATGTTGTTTGCCATGTCTGGTCATGCATGGACTATAGCAGGTTTTTGCTTGCCAAAGCATGTACAGTCAACTCTCGATATCTCAAAGTCGAAATTCATCTCAAACTACTGATATCTCGAAGTAAATTTTCTGGTCCCAGAAAATTTACTTTGAGATATCAGTAGTTTGCTATAATAGGAGTTGAAATGTAAATAAAATATGAAATGTGTCCAAACTGTAATCTTGAAATAAGAAAATACTTTGAAATATCAGTGTTCAAGATATCTAGAGTTGACTGTATAGTCACAGATAGCTAAAGGAAAATTTAAAGGATAGACAACATAATCAGAGCAGAAATGTTTGCGTGAAGTCCTATATTTGTCTTAAATATTTGCAAAGCCTGTAAAAGTGAGCACCACAGACCCTCAGGAACATCAAGGGGTCGCCTGATAAAAGCCTGAGTGAAAAAGTAACAAAAATATTTGAGCTGTGACATGATGGAAACAACAATGTGGTTGTGCACCCAGCACAGACTCAGATCAGCCTAGGCACCCGCCCAGTCTGATCAGAGTCTTTGCTGTCCGCATGAAGGTAGCTTAGACCCTTAGATACCCTTTGAGCATTTTTTGAAGAGTCTGGTCAAACTGGGCAGATGCCCAGGCTGATTTGAGTCTGCACTGGGTGTACAAGCACACTGTTGGTTTTGTCTTGTAGTGGCTCAAATGTACCCTGCCAACACTGCTGTCAATGCTGGGAAAGTAATACCATGTCTTGCTTCTGCTAGTCAAACACAGATTTTGTTATTTTCTTCATAGAAAGGCCCAATCTGATGGGTTTACACTACATATAAGCAGAACCTTGAGAAAAGTTACTTTTGTAGAATGCAATCAAAGAACACTAAGGATAGTCTGGCTGAGGCTAAGGTCAGCCTGGCGTTCACATAATGTGCAGTTTGAGCAGAATTCTTTGCCTTGTATGCATTAACAAAACGTATATACCGACACAAGAACCTATGAAGTGAAATTTACTTATCAGAGCATGAATGTTAGGAAAAAGTCCAGTATTTACCATTGGACAGGTAAAGAAAATATGATCAGAAAACACACATGCACAGGCTGAGCAAAAAATTGGCTATACACACATGACTGTCGGCACACACACAATGGCATCAAATCTTGCTATGCATCGTTTTATTAATAATATAAGTATTATTCTTTTTAAGTTTTAGAGAAATACAGTATCCAAATTTAACCCCTTTGAGCTTTTATGACACTCCCTACAAATGGGATGGCTGCCTTAAACATTCACAGAAATCCTAAACTAATCCTAAACTCTAAACATGTCCATTTTACCATTCTGCCAATAATTAAGAGTAAAAATGTTTTGACATATTGGTTAACAGTGCAGATCCTGATCACACTGCTGTTTAAGATCAGTCTGATCTGGGTCTACAACTCTGGGTCTACAACAGTGCAGATCCTGATCACACTGGTCTTTAAGAGCAGTCTGACCTGGTCTTCACTGTTTTGTCATATACACCTGTCCAAATAGTTGATGACTAACTTATTCAACCTTTCCAACCTAAACTTGACCTAAATTTGAGCTGTAGCCCCTAAAGCACTAAAAAGCAGACAACAAATTTAAGCCTGTAAAATTTCAAAAAAAAAGTTTTATCAAAGCTATATCATATGAGCCGCGACGTGACAAAACCAACAATGTGGTCGTGCATCCACACAGGGCAAACGTGCATCTATAAGCACCTATAAGTCTGCGTAAATGTACATTAAATGTGGCGTAAAATTATAAATAAGCAGCGTAAAACTGCTTAAGAAACAGTTTTAAGTCGCATTTAAGCAGGTGTGTAAACAACTTAGTGACATACCTTTTTAGTGACTTTAAGCACCTGCTTAAAAGTCTTTAAATCGGAACAATAAGCGGCCAAATACGCAGCTTATCACTGCTTAATATTTCCTCTTTTAAGCATTTTTAAGGACTTAAAAGCTTAAGAAGAACCATCTGTAAGCACCTTTATGTAAGTAATAATTGCAGCGTATATGATGGTAATTATAGTGTTGCTTACATGTATAATTTTTATTTTATTTCATTTTATTTTATTTTTTTGTATTTTTTAAGTCATCGTTTATAACAGCGTATAAACAACATACGACTTAAAATCGCTAGCTCTATAACTCGAATTACCCCTTCTGTTCTTTTTTTCTTTTCACTGTTTAGCAGATGTCAAATAGGGAGTAAGTTCCTAGAAGTTGAAGACATTTCATGGGTGTACATAATATTCATTTATATCAACAACATAAAAAAACAGCAACAAGTAATTGTATTTTAATACTTCAGCTCAAGTTATTATCATGAAATATCACATCTTTATGTAATGTCCGGTCTCTGCCACTGTCTGCGTCTGTCGTAAGAAACATTTGTACACTCATTGTACAGCTTGTGTCCGAGCTCAGTACATCCTCTATCTCTCGTTGTAAGCGCAGAAATGATCGGGCTGTCAGTTTTCCCGCCGTATTTGAGAGAAAATACACTGCTAATTACCTCACTACACATGGATATTTGCATAATTTATACAACATCTGTAAGATGTTTACGAAGGTGGCATATCGTAAATTGCAGATTAGCATATAATCTAATTGATGTACATGTAAAATATTTATTATGAGGCCAAGGTAAGTTATAGAGGAAATTGGCTACAGAGAGAGAGAGAGAGACAGACAGACAGAGAGAGATTTAATATGTATGACCACGCATATTATAATCTATGATAAAACTGCAAACTCCTACTCCGTATTTAAATCATATAACGGATTCATTCATCCATTTGAGGTTTTCATCTACTTCAGACAAAGCTATGGAATAAAAGCTAACCCTCAAGTACACGTTTTTTTTTTCAAATATGAATGCTGAAAACAGTTTAAGGTTTTTTTTTAAATGTTGCGGCTTTCTTGCCCCTTCCTGTCCTCCCCTCTCACAACCACACACACATCTGAAATAAAGAATGAACCGTCCTTTGCCCTTCTAAAAACGTATGTTAATTCACCTTTTTCAGTAAAGCCCTGGAAGGATCTCCATGTTAAGTTCATGGAAATGAGGATCAAAACTTATTAATTTGCAAATTTGAACTGTGCTTGGGCTTGACTTTGGTTTGATAGACCAGCATGGAAGGAATAACTTTAAACGTTTTTATAATTATTTTTGTTTCAAACTTATTTGTTTTACATCAGCTTTAGAAGTCTTTAAGCTGTACCATGCAAAGATATGGGCAGTAAGAAATTAATGTGTATACATCATTTAGGCCGTTGTCACACCAAACTAGTTCTCAACACGTCCTAGCCCGTCCAGAGAATATCGTGAAACGGGCTGTGGTCGTGGTAGAACGTGTAACTTTTGGCCTAAAATGTCTGTAATACGATTCTAGTTCGTTCCTAAACAGTCCTCAAAACGTCCATTTCGTCTGTATCCCGTCTGCAGTCCGTTCGTATTAAGTTCATATCGGGTCAGATTTCCCGTTCACCTCGTGCAGAGACCGTTTCTAAGCAGGCCAAGCACGTCCGTGGTCAGTTCAACCCCGTTCGTACCTTTTTCTACTTAGTCCCCAATACGTCCAAACTAATTCGTACCTCGACTACCTCGTTCGAAGGCAGTATTTCTCGTTCTGACTACGTCCTCATCTTGTCCCTAGTGCGTGCAAAACGTAATTGCAATCACGTCCTGGTCCGACAGCTACAAAAAACACTGCATTCTACCCAATTCTCATTCGCGTTCGTCATTTCGAGCTGTGCAGAGCATTGCATCCTTGTGAGTGTCATGCCTCCAAACAAGAGCGGAGTTAGACAGACGGGCCATACTAAAGCAGCTACTGTTTGATCCCAAAGCTGCGTCTCATCTGAAGCCCATGCAAGTTATCCTCAAGTTGCATAGTCTCCTGGGCCTTTTCCTGAGTCTGGGAGTTAAAGGAAGAAGAGTGCTGCATACCCTTGTCGAGTTTGTTCCGTCTGTGAATCGGAAGAACGAGATACAACGGACAGGTCAGCATGCACACGTACTGCCAATAGTGCCCGACCGTAATACGTCGTAGTAGGATCGAAGTATGGTAAATCCGTTCGTAGCACGTCCATCTCGTGTTAAGAACGTTGCCACTCCGTCTAACTCCAGAACGGGATAGTCGCCAGAAAATTTTAAACATGCTCGACGTTCAGGAGCACCCTTCCCGTCCGAACCCGTCCGAGTCCGTCCATGAGGTTCGTAAACAGACCTTAAAACGTTGCTACTACGTCCACTCCGTTTGCACACAGTTTGACCCCGTTTGGCAAAATTTTCCAGAACGTAGTGAGAACGAGTTTGGTGTGAAGGGGGAATTTATTACATAGATTATTAAAGTATTCCAGCTAAGGGAGAGAGAGAGAGAGAGAGAAAGAATCCGGTTTTAAAAAAAAGTTTGTTAGAGACTTAGCGTGTACTTCGTTTTATTGAGATTATTACAATATTATAGTTAAAGCCAGAGAGAAAGAGAGAGAGAGAGAGAGAGAGAGAGAGAGAGAGAGAGAGAGAGAGAGAGAGCCCGGCTTGAAAAAAAAGACTTTTTAGCGACTGAGTGTGTACTTAGTTTTACATAGGGAATCATTAATCATCGGTCTATAGTAAAGGAATTGATCTAAAAAGATGGCCGCCGTCATAAAGTATTTTTGAAAGCAATCAGAACAGTTTCGTTCCTACCTGGAACTAGATCGCAATAAACCCTGAAAACGCGAAGATTTTGCGACTACTTGTTTTCGAAAGTTTGCATTAAAATATATTCACGAATTTAGAATTGGTCATTTCCATAAAGATTACTTATATCAGTCAAATGACATGCTAATTATATTTTCGTGAAAAAAAAAAAAAAAACGTTTGCGAAATTTCTTTGAGTAATTATACGACTGGTGGTGGTAGCTTCATGTAGTTTTTGTTGTTACAGTACAGACTCGACAGTATCGGATCATCGACAGTATCGGATTATCGACAGTATCGGATCACTCATTAGTTATCATCTGTTTTTCTCACAAATGAAGCAAATATTTTCACCATTATATTACAGTCATCAAGTAAGACCAATGACAAAGTGCACGGTGAAAAATTCGATGATGTGCGGCTGTGAAACAAATCAGAGTCGTTGAAAAGCTTTGTCCCTCTTCAACGGCGCTTGCATTTTGTCTGTTGCTTGTTAGCCCCAAAAAGATTTCGGTTATTTGAACTATTTTATCATTAGGCATTTAAAACATATTCTGCTTTGTTATATGTCCTGGTATGCGTATAATTGCAGACAGTCGTTATTTTTAGTGACATCCCAGTATTTGATGAAACTAAAGACTTGAAAATTGGGACACCGATGTGCGACAGTAACGGATCATTATATAATTGGAACTGAAATACAGGCATAAGCTGGAAAACTTTTTTTGGATGCATGGTCAGATGTTGAAAGCAAATCATAAATCAACTACCCAAGTGGCTGGTGTGTCTACTTTCAGAGAAGATAAGTATAAAAATAAAACGACATCATTTTCGTAAAATGTCCCCCACCCCACGCCCCACACGCTAGCGTGTGATATGACAGGCTATGCGTAGCACAATGTAACTTCTGCTAAACATTCTGAAGAAATATTCGAGATCGTCTCACATGTGTATGTACCAATAATTACTAGCGTTCATCAGTTGACATTTGTACACTGTGTAAACTCAGATTAATGTCGCAGAACTCGTTGCATGATCATGCAGTGTTTATTCTCTGTTTACATTGAAATATCAATGTAAGGCGGAAAATCGCCCTAAATTTGTAGATCCTGATCAGACGCTACGGTCTTATCAGGATCTACACTTTGCAAAGGCAGATTATGGTCTTGACTGTTTTAGTACTAGTTCCGTGCTATAGGGGCGCAGAGGACTATTGCGTTAGGATTTATAGACGTGCTTGTATATTTGTATACATTCAACTTTTATTTGACAGCCATAACATTTGCTCGTGAAGGACCTTGTAAAAATATCATTGGAAGGCCGTAAAAAGTTTCTCTGAGACTTTAATAGGTCCAACGGTTAATGTCAAATTAATGAAGCTAAGATGTTTGGCAGAACGCATCGCAGGAGCTCTCTTATAAAATAATATCATGTGATCCGATACTGTCGCACCTGAATCGTTACTATCGTAAGACCCTATGTAACTCTAGATAGGTTATCTGCCATTTAATGGATTTCATAAATATTTTGACATGCACAGATAGAAGGGATATTTTGCGATTGTTATGTCTCATAGCATATATAATTTTAGCATTCACATACAGCAAAACAGGATTTTTATTGATATTGATCCGATACTGTCGAGTCCACTGTATAATGAATTCAAGTACCAACTTGGCACGGTCAGCCTCAGAGCGGCCGTATGCATGTAGCGGTGTCAAAGCGAACCGCATCGTAAGAAGAAACTGCAAAGCTTTGCTAGTATTCTGCTGCATGTAAGCCGAAATAACATAGCTCCGACATTTTAATTTTCAGTAGTCTTTTTCAGGCCCTATTGCTCTATCAGCATGAAAAACTTTATCATGAGGTATCGCTGCGAGCTACTAACTATAGTTTCGTCAGTGTACATGACCTTAACAAGCCAGCTTTAAACAAATAAAACATCCTTGGGTTTCACATAAAAAGGGTTTGATAACTTACAAACGACCTACTTTCGATTCCATTAAGTAGAATAAAATGGTAAAAATACAATGTACAGGCATGGACTCGCCTGTGAAAGATATGAAATACATAATTATTGCTTTACACTTGCGCAGAAATGGAAAAGAAAAATCAGTAACTAAAGGTTAGGTGGGAGTAATTCAGCGCCGCCGTGCAGCAGTTTCTGTCGCTACGTTGCGTAACGGAGACGTTCTCAGTTAAGCTGGGCCATTAGCTATTAATTTTGTCCTTCGTATTGCCTTTCTTTAACTTACAAAATAACGGTCCTATTTACCCTCTGACAAGTTGCCCTCTGTCTAAAGAAGTAGATAAAAGTACCAAGACATGCATGCGTTTTGTTAGACATTTTTAACACTGGTTCGAATAATGATACCCTGGTTTAAAATGCGACGTTTTTAAATGTCGCAATATTGCCGTTGCATAGATATGAACGCTGCACGGCTAAAAAAGATAAATCACTGCCGAAAATCGAGTTCCATTATTAAATTCATGTGATTTCTTACATATTTCTCCGCTTAAACAATATCTAAAGGGTAGTTTTTGCTACGAAATGAGACTGGGAACTAATGTCGCAAATTTTATGTAACCTACGTCACAGCGGTAAATTCGTGATACATGTATTAACTAAAATGACCCGTCATCATAAAACTTACAAGATCACACGAAGAAATATGTGTTCCTCAATATCTGATATCATTTGTGCAAATTTGTTCAATTTTGTTTATATTATTCGACTTCAAAATACATTACCCCAGCATTTTTCTATAAGAATGTAACCTTACGTCACGGGCTTTTCTTAAAACTGAGCAAAGCAATCGCTCTGAAACTCATGTGCAAAATCCTGCCTAGTAACAGCTACAAGATGGTGTGCTTAGATTTCATGCAGTGAAACAATAAATGATATAAAAACGTTAAAATGTGTGCACTGTAACCTACGTCACACGTAACCTACGTCACAACGTCACTGAGACCACGTTTTGAAAGCGCTGACGTCATTTGATTAAGCAGCGCTTCATAGAAAACCCCTTTCCTCCAAAAAAGCAAAGAAAAACATTTAAAATTGAAACCAGCCAAAATAATTAAATGTCAGTAAATTAGTAAATGTACAATGCTTCGCATGTCAAAGAAATCGTATGAGACATCGTCTTTCAACGTATCTTAATAACGTCATAAAATACGCCGTTTCTAATTGTTAGGGTTTGTCTCTAAACATGGTTGGTATTCCATAATCTAAAACTATTATCTGAAAATATTTTAAAGATTTGAAGCAGATATAATGAGCATTATGTTCGTGATTTTTTCTTGAATTCTGGAATGGTTGTAAATATGGCCATTTTTGTCCGCGAATGGCTCAGCTTAACTGAGAACGTCTCATCGACGTCAAACGTTCCGTTTGAGAAAACAAGATAGCGTCATCGTTAGCCGCTTCTTTGAGTAGACCACTGCATGGTCAGTTTACAAAATGCAAGGCGGCCGAGTTCCGGGTGAAATTTTAAGAAAATAGAAAGCTCCACTGAGAAGAAACTGAAAATTTCATACGACAAAAAAGCGTTGTAAAATTTAATCCAGAACCGTAGTATGAGCAGTCAGATCAGGGTCTACACTTTGACCACATAATTTTGTCCGAAACTTTTGAGTTAATACGGTAGCAGTCAAAGAAAGTGCCATTATACCATCCATACAGCAAAAGTAATACATTAAAAGATCTTTGCGTTTAACAAAACCAGGCGGTCGAAGGCTTCTTGCGGCCGAAGCAGTGTCGTCAGGACCTTGCATCGACGTTGATACGATAATTCGGCGATCTGTTCTGATTGTAAAAAGAGCTAAAACAATGAGGCGTTTCTCTTTTTCTGCCTTTTTACACGTTTCCTTCTTTCTTTATTATTTTTATCGTTTCGCTGAATCTCCTAAACTGCCTATAATTTCACAGAGTGAGGGAGAAACAGAGAGAGAGTGGCCGAAGCTCAGTTGTTGGAACGCTAGGTTATAGTGCAGAATGATATGTTCTTTCTCGGGTCTGGGTCTTTCGGATGAGACTTTAAACCGAGGTCTCGTCTCCATATTACCTCGTTGTTGGTGGGACGTTAAACCCGAGTTCACTCACTCACGCACACATGGGTCGGGTCAGGAACTGGAAAACTTAACTCGCTTACACTCTATAAATGACATGTGTGCAAGTGAATCGTTCAAAAATCTTCTGAACACGTGGAAGCCCAAACTAAAGTTGTTTGCGTCAGAGACTTGGTCACCTCAGCTGCACGTAAACTATGTGCGAGGACATAATGGCAACGTTTTCGATTCTCGTTTTTAATAAAAAAAATAAGTTAGTTAACAAGGCTTGTGCCGATTGAGAGAAAATGTACTGCATCTGCATACACCCGACGATGGTAATCATGAGTGATGAAAATCCTAGACAAATTTAGCCACTGGGGGCTCGCTCATGACTTAAAGCTTAGACGACAAACACTAACTCTTTTTGAAGAAAGATTGTGCAAAAGGTGAAATTTGTGAGACCAGTTTGAAAGAGAGTGTTTAAGATTGTCTCTCTCGTTTATTTCATGTTTTCAGAGATAATTATTTTTACAAAATTTTGTTAGACAATATTTTATAGTATCATAATTAACTGTATAAGTTTTGATAAAATGCATGATTTTTTTTTTCGATAAATATGGAATGAAAAATAATCTTCAGATTAAAATGCCAATTACCTATTTCCTCATGGCCTGTAAGAATATCGATTTCAACCACGTGTATCATGTGACCATGTACAGATATTTTTCTTATTCGTGCACGTGATTGTGACGTATGAATAAACTATATTTGTCCACTGAGACGATTTCGAGCGCGGCCCGCGACTGTTTAAAATGAGCATGTTTTGGTTTAAAGTCGCTTTTAACAAATATTAGTCTCTAAACTACATGCCAAATGTATAGTTAGACCATTTTGGACGTACTGCATAAAATGTTTCATCGAATCATTTTTGTTATTATTATCAAGGGAGTAAATATTCAATAAAAATGAGCATCATCTGAAAATTCGAAGCGAAAATTCATTATAGTAATTCCAGTAAGCACAGAAATCGCCTTGTCAGTCACTGAATTTTCATTACAAGGGCAACTTTTAAAATAATACATCATACTACGTCGTGATAGCCTAATAGCATTAATGGATAATAAGGTAGCCTATGAAAAGCAATAGTTGATACCTGGCGCGAAAAGTTAAGTAACGTAAACGTCATGCGCGGCGTTAATATTTCAATTTAAAGAGACAGCAAGCCGATCATTTTGTGGACTTTTGCTCGACATTTAAGTCGGCGACACTATTTTAACAGCTTTAATGCAAACGTCTGACATTGGTCCATACTGTGTTAGGCTTTGAAGAAACAAAATCCGTTTCCTCAGAACGAAGGTTTTATGAAATAGAGACATACAAAGAAGTGAGTTTTCCACAGAATGCAGAACAACATCGGGAGCAAAATGAAGAAAAAATGACATTTTCGAGGTCGGATATTTTGACAACGACATAGATAAGCATTTCAGTTATTCCGTCATGCAAGTGCCCTAATTTTTACCAGGATTAAAAGGAAAGAATTTTGATCAGTTTCAAATCAATTGGTGTGAGTCTGAGATTTCCAAAATTGTAAGAGTTCGAAATACAAAGGCAAGCTTTCAACCGTGAAGTTTCTATTTTCGTTGAGCAGATTTTCTGTCTTGCATATGTTCCATGTTGACGAGGATCTCTTTTTTGAGAACTCAAGTCTTTTTCAAATTAGCACTTAATATTCTTTACATTGAAAATAGAAATTTTATAATGTTTTAAAGAATTATTTAATGGTATTATGTATGATGACTTAGGGAAAGTTTACCAGAAAAAAATGGCAGGTTGATCTGAACAGACGTTAATCCGTTGATCTGAACAGACACTAATTTACATATGCAGCTATACATGATAATTAATATGCAGCTGGCTAATTAGCACCGATTTTTATTTTCTTTGATCCTAATGACCCTCAGTATCAGTCAACGCACAAAACGGATTTATTACACACAATATTTGATCGCAAATATGCATATGCATGTGTAGAAAACGTTTAAACTAGTATTTTTTAATTTTGAAAGTGATTATCCATTAAAAGCACCAGAAACAAAACATAGATGAACTTATACAGCGTGTATCCAGATAAGATGGCTCGTAATGAGCCACCTCATCTGGATCTACAGTCTGTCTGCCCTCTAAATTTTGAATACTAAATATGATATAGCTTGGCCTAAACTTTTTTTTCTTTTTCTTTTTTGAAAATTTTCGGGCGTAAAATTTGTCGTCTGCTTTGTTGATTATTTATCTGTCGTTTTGCAATTAAGGCAATTAAGGCATCTTTGAAGAATTTTAGTTTGATATATATTACAAAAAAATATACATAAATGTCTTTTAAAATATTATGCTGCAAATATTGGCTGTAACTATATGCATAAATATACTTAACGTTGTACCTTAGAGCAAGTCATTGGTTTGTATTTAAAAAACTTGACAAAAGTATGTTGTTGTTGTTTTTGTTTTTGTTTTATACCGTAAAGAATATTATAAGTAGGCACTTAAATATACTAAAAAAAGGCTGTAATGTTTTAAAGTCGCATTTTTACGCACCAGCGTAACAACTTAGTGACATACCTTATAGACAATTATAAATATTCGCTTAAAAATGCTTAACACCATGGCACTTTAAATCACTTTTACGCACATGCGTAAAAACTTAGTGACATACCTTATTTGTAATCATAAGTAGCTCCTTAAATGTGCGTAAAAGTACAGTAGTTTTAAGCAGCTGCTTAAATGTCCAAATAAGCCATGTCACAAAGCACTTTTAAGCAGGAGCTTAAATGGCTTATAGATGCGTGTTTTTGCTGTGCCAGCGCAGACTCAGATCAACCTGGGCATCCGCCCAGTCTGATCAGAGTCTTCGCTTTCCGCATGAAGGTAGCTTAGTCCCTCAGCTACCCTTTAAGGGCTTAGCGAAGAGTCCAATCACACTGGGTGGATGTCCAGGCTGATCTGAGTCTGCCCTGGGCGCACAACCACATTGTTGGTTTTCTCACGTAGCGGCTCATATAGAGAATTCAAAGACTTGTGGAGAACAAGACAGCTACAGATGAGCCAGCTCATTATGAGCCATGTCATCTGGGGCCGTATTCATAAAGCAACTTAAGTTGTTGCTATGCTGTTGCTAAGGGTAAATTTCTATGTTGGAGATTCCCTACAACTATGAAATTTGGTCTGGAGGAACAGTCTTAAAAGACTGTTCCTCCAGAGCAAATTTCATAGTTGTAGGGAATCTCCTTTATAGATATTTAGCCTTAGCAACAGCATAGCAACGACTTAAGTGGCTTTATGAATACGGCCCCTGGACCTACACTGTTTGCAAATTCAACTATTTTTCAGATTTGGCACTTCAATTCTCAAGAAATAAACAAGAATTCTGCGGAAGGTGGTGTCTCCCCTGCCTGCACATTGTCACACAGCAGAACTAAACGCAAAAATTGGAAGAAATTGACGCCACCCACATGGGAAAAGTAATACCTATGTCTCCCTTCTGCCAGTCAAAGGTGAGACAAAGACTAGTACTTACAATATTTGAATTCAGCAAAGCATGTCTGAACAACTTCCTCATATCCACATCTTCCCCAACCCCCTTACTGACACTCTTCTGGGACCTCAGTCTGTCTCTTCTGTCTCGTAAACTCTCTGGAACAGAAATTAACGTAAATTAAAAGGCAGATACCTTATAATATGTGACATTCTTATACTGTAAAATAGAAAATTGGTTTGAACAGCAATGGTCAAGCTCGAGCTACAACTATATTGACTATAGTTTGACCATAGTTTCGTGAAAACTCTCTGTGGTCGTACCACGTGATTGCCACCATTATTCCACTGCGCATGTCTTGTCCAACCATGCTTTCTCTTTGACTGGACTATAGTTTGCTGGTTCCCAGACATCACTATAAAAATGAAAATACTTAAAACTGATATTTTTCTATCGACGGCGATGATTGGCTGACTATTTTTAGGGTGGAGGAATGATTATTGGAACAGCTGACTATGGTCTTGATAGTTAGAACTCAAACTGGTCCAATAACGTATTTCAAATTCACATGCCAAATAACCGTGTTTACCCTTTTACAAGATGGCAAGGCAGGGTGTTTTCCATTCCCAAAAATCTAGTAACATCTTGTGAGTTGGTTGGTTGATTTGATGCTGAACGCCCACGGTAAACAACTAAGGTCATGTCGGGGCGGTCAGTTAACCTAACCACACTATTCCTGGGCAGGCTTAGACCTCCTAAGCGGTTAACCAGTACTAAGTGCACATACTTTCGCCAGTAACTGACAACTGCCCTTCTTGAATCAGCGGAAGGAGAAACGAAAGTATGTGGTCAGACTGGGATTCGAACCCAGGACCTCTGACTTACGAGTCAGGTGCCCTACCAATTGCGCTACCCGGCCCGGCATCTTGTGAGACAGACCTATATTTTTAGCAGAAAAAAAATACCATCTTATAATGGAAACAACCAAAATTTGCTAAAGCCGTATCATCTCACTTCAAATTGTGTACAAAGTTGGTACATAAACTTGATAAGGACTCTCTTGTTATGGAAAAGTTATGGGGAGACCCTTCTATACCAAGTGCCTTTATTTTGAAAAGCTACCATTTTTCATTTATCAATTTGGCCACTGATTTTTGGCCCTCTGCAAGTTTGAACTTTATCTTTATTTCTCAACCCTTCATATCTTAAGACAAATACTGATTTACCTGTATTCTTAAATAAGAATATACTTCTACTGGATCCACAGAACATTTCATCCATTTATTTTTATGTATTTCATCCCCTTGACTTAAAAGATTTAAAAAAATTCCCATAAATCAATATATAAACAAATGCTGGCCATAAGGTACCTTGTTTCTGAAAAGCCTCTTGTTCATCTTCATCAACTATCCTCTGGAAATTTGTCTCACTATCACTGCCATGTCTATAACAGATATTTATTTATCATATGACGTTGCATATGAGAGTGTAATAAAGCCATGCGTTAAAAACAATGATCAACCAGTGGAGTAAATATGCAAATTATGTCGTAGCTTTATGCATTGATGTCCATAAAACAGCGTGTTTTCTAATGGCGAAATTGTGACCTTTTAGTGCAAAATTTGCTAATAAAATGCCATTTTAGTGTCATATTATAGAAAGTAGAATCTTACATTTGTGCTCCTGTAGTACTGAATTTATTAAACTTGTTGGGGGAAACCCATAAGATGCTTGGGAAAGCCTCGCATCTTATCTTTTCTCCAACTCGTTTAATAAATTCAATAATACACAAGCAATCATGTAAGATCCTCTATATAATCAATCTCATTATCTGAAAGGTCAAGACATCAGAAACTTCACTCTGAAATATCAGTAAACAAGACATCAGACCTTTACTTTGACATATCAGTAGTTATCTTGAAGCCAAAGCCATCAGAAACTTCAATTTGGGATACCTGTAAATATCTCTTAGTCCAAGACGTCAGAACTTTACTCTGACACTATCAACAGTTAGACAGGCCCGACCAGTATGCGGACACTTTTAAGGGTGTTTTACCTAATGTTTAAGACTCCAACGCGTTCCAGACTACCAAAAGGGCATGCAATTTAGGAAAATCCAGGTGCTTAATATAGACAAAAAGGAACACCTGAAAAAAATCATCTGCGCATGTGCAACGTAACGCTGTTGAGGTCATGCTATTTGCTGTATCAAACTGGCTTATCATACCAGTACGCGGACACCTTAGAATCTGAGTAAACTGAGATGACATTTATACGCTGCAATACTAATTAAATTATTGATACATGTAGTTACCAAAAACGTATTAACATCGTAAAGGGTTGTTCTTTTTTCATATTGACACATGGCTTTTTGCTTTGCCTGTTTGCGTGTTTGGGCAGTCAAACTGAAGCATCGACCGTGATACCGGTCTGCATCAGCCCTGCAAATTCGTAACTGTGTTGTGTAAGTGTAAAGTGAATGACAGCAAAGATAAAGAAATGGCGCCTTGAATAAATGTCACAAAGTCATCTGAATCTAAAAAGTATCTAAGAGTTTATTTGACGCCAAACACAAAAGTGTCCGCGTACTGGTAGTGTCCGCGTACTGGTCGGGTCTGTCTATCTCAAAATCCAAGATATGAAAACCTTAACTATGAGATATCTCTCATAATCCCAGACATCAGCAACTTTAATATGAGATATCAGAAGATGTTTCATTGTCTAAGACATCAGAAACTTTAATTTGAGATATGGGTATTTATTTCAAGTATGATGCAAAAAAAAATGCAACTTTACTTTGACATATAAGTAGCTATCTCATAGTCCTAAACATCAGAAACTTAAACTTTACCTAGAGATATAGGAAGTCATTTCAAAGGCATCAGAAACTTAACTTATGGACATGAGGATACAAAAAGTCCTCACCAAGTACAATGCAGCAGAAATTTATTTTTGAGATATCAGCAGCCATCTCACAGTAAAAGACCTTAGAACTTTTACTTAGAGATATCAAATGTCATTTCAAAGTACAAGACATCAGAAACTTAACTAAGAGACATCAGCAATCATCACAAACTAGAAGACCTCAGAAGCGTTTCCAAAAGAAATTTCAGTTGTCATCTAAAAGTACACGACATCAGAAACTTAACTTAAAGATATCAGCATTCATCTCAAACTAAAAGGCCTCAGAATCTTTACTAACAAATACAAACTGGCATCTACTAGTACAAGACATCAGGAACTTTACTTAGAGATGTCAGTATTCATCTCAAGTTAAATAAGTCTGAAACTTTACAAAGTGATACTAGGTATCAGCTGTCATCTCAAAATATTGTTTCACCCTTAGAAGTTTATACTACAGTCAACTCTCGATATCTCAAAGTCAAAAGTTCATCTCAAACTACTGATATCTCAAAGTAAATTTTCTGATCCCAGAAAATTTACTTTGAGACACAAGTACTCTGAGATCACATGAGTTAAAATGTAGAAAAAAACAACAACAAAAATTGTGTCCAAACTATACCCTTTGGTATAAGAGGGTACTTTGAGGTATCAGTATTTGAGATAATGAGAGCAAACTTAATTTCAGAAAAGTTGACTAACTTTTGGCACCAGCATGTATACAATGTACTTACATTATGCCAGATGGTACATGAGGTAGTTTCTTGTTATCTACACCACATAGCTGTAGATTCTTCCGATGTTCTCTACAGAGAGAAAAAAGGTACAGTCAACCCTCTTTACAACGGCAATCATTACAACAGCAAAACTCTTTATAACTTCACTCTGATATGCATGGATTTAAATGGCTAAATTGATCTAAACATCCACTCTTCACTACAGCAAATTCAGTTTACCATCAAATTTTTTGGGAACAAATGCTGTCATTCTAAAGAGGGTCCACTGAACTACTGTAAAAATTCTAAGTATTTGGGTCATATAGATTGGAGCAAACAGTGCAGAGCCTGATCAGACTGCTCCTAAAAGGAACAGTCTGATGAGGGTCTGCACTGTTTGCTATTTCCATCTGCATATGTTTGATGTATTACTGCACTGTAAAACAAACTGTCCCAATTTTAGGACAATTACGCTAATCATTTCAGCTGACCCAATATTTAGACTTTTCATGGTACCCAACAAATGGCCACACTGCAACCAAAAAAATCTTGAATGCTTTGAATTTACTAACCCCAAAAACTATGCATTTATGAATGTATCAAGACACCTAATTGGATTACGTCAAAAATTGCTGCAGTATATTATGTGATAATTGATTCTGATAAATTTGTTAACAAAATGCAAACTTTCCCAGCTCATAGGAGCCCCAGTAACTCAGTGGGTTATGTGCTGGCCTACTGATCTAGTGGACCTGGGTTCCATCCCTGCTTGAGGTGAGAATCTTTCTTACCGTAAACAGGGTTCCATTGCACACAGCCTTTCATTATCACCGCCCCAGCGTCCTGATATGACTGAAATACTGCTGACATAAAGTTGCAAGTCATCCATCCATCCAAGCTCATGATTTCATGAAAGCCTTATGAACATCTGTCAAAACATTAAAATTTCTTTTCACAAGATTTTGAAAAGTTACATAGTACAAACCTCATCATCAATTTCTCATAATATTGGCTTATTTCATCTACATTAGATTTCTTTTTGGGGTTCTTCAGAAGAATTGGTCTAATGAATTCATCATCTATTCTGTCAATTTTCTCCTGGAAGAAAAAACAACAACATTGTGCCATGTAATTATAAAACTCTAACAAAGAGCCATATATGAAAATAATTGGATTTGCAAACAGTGTAGATCCAGATGAGGTGGCTCATGATGAGCCACCTCATCTTGATCCATACTGTTTGCCCTCTAGTCTAAAATTTCTCAATATGGTATCAGGTGGATAAAACGTATTTTGAAATTTGCAGGCATAAATTTTGACTGCTTTTTCTGCCCTATAAGGGTTAAGTAATTTTCTGCCTGTAATATCACAAAATTGTGTCAGTCTGGTTTACTTTCAGCTCAAGTCTTCATTAATGATGCAAAATTGTTTATGTAATAGGTCATGGGTGCTACTGACACACAGGGTTTAAGGGTTTTTTTTTTCTATTTTTCCAGGCCAAAAAAGTTGTTTTGAAGAACAATTGCCCAGAAGACAATTTTAGGTGTATACAGTAAGGGATATAGTGTTCAAATTTTTAGAACTTTTATACTACTTACCCTCAGATAAAATTTCCCAGAATGCCCCACAACTTCCTCTATGCCTGCCATCATGTGATCTGAGACCTGAAATCATATGAAAACAGATGTCGTGTGATGGTAAAGCCATGGCAATTGGAAGTGTTGCCACCAAAATGCCCCATCATATCCTATACTTGGATCTATCAGCTGGCGTAATTCTCATAAACTCTACCAGGAACTGTATTAATACACAGTTCCCAGCCACACCCAGAGTGTCACTTACGAGTCCCCTGATAGTGTAAACTGGCCAATACAATGATAACTTAGCACGTGACATAGTCTCACAAACATAGTCGCACCCATTTGATGTCCCACATAAGTCTGTGATTTTAACTCACAGTGAATGGAGGGATGAGTCTCTGTTTAAGGAAGGCCTAATTTTTGGAACTGTAATTTCTATTATGGTAGTAACTAACATGTTGTGTCAGTTCTTGAAACAATCTGCATAAATCAAACAGTGGGCGTATTCGACCGGACGGCTCGTGCTTCACAATTTTCAGCGTGAAGCACGATTTCTACAGAAAAAGTACTTTACGCTAAGAATTGTGAAGCACTGGGTGTTTCTTCTTCACGATTCTTAGCGTGAAGCACTTTTTCAATAGAAAAAGTGCTTGACGCTAAGGATCGTGAAGCACGAAGCACCCAGTCGAATACGCCCAGTATGAGCATGTTTTGTCTGTGCTTGAAAAATAGGTAATCATATTCTTGGATCTATCAGTCAGTTCTTGATACAACCTTCATAATTCAAACAGAATGTGCAAGTTTGATAAAAAGGTAATCATATTCCTAGATCTCTCAGCCAGTTCTCCATACAATCTGCATAAATCAAACAGAATGTGCATGTTTGATAAAAAGGTAATCATATTCCTAGATCTCTCAGCCAGTTCTCCATACAATCTGCATAAATCAAACAGAATGTGCATGTTTGATAAAAAGGTAATCATATTCCTAGATCTCTCAGCTAGTTCTCCATACAACCTGCATAAATCAAACAGAATGAGCATGTTTTGTCTGTGCTTGAAAAATAGGTAATCATATTCTTGGATCTATCAGTCAGTTCTTGATACAACCTGCATAAATCAAACAGAATGTGCATGTTTGATAAAAAGGTAATCATATTCCTGGATCTATCAGTCACTTCTTGATACAACCTGCATAAATCAAACAGAATGTGCATGTTTTGTCTGTGCTAGAAAAATAGGTAATCATATTCTTGGATCTATCAGTCAGTTCTTGATACAACCTGCATAAATCAAACAGAATGTGCATGTTTGATAAAAAGGTAATCCTATTCTTGGATCTATCAGCCTGTTCTCGATACAACCTGCATAAATGAAACAGTGTGTGCATGCTTTTTCAGTGCTTGATATATAGATTATCATATTCTTGGATCTATCAGTCAGTTCTCGATACAACCTGCATAAATCAAACAATATGCCCATACTTTGTCAGTGAATCATATTCTTGGATCTACCAGTCAGTTCTAGGTACAACCTGCATAATTCAAACAGTATGTGCATACTTTGTCAGTGCTTGATATAAATAGGTAATCGTATTCTTGGATCTATCAGTCAGTGAATGTCAGGAACTGTATAATTCTAATCTTATGATACTCACAGGCCCTCTAAATGGCACTCTTGGACAAAGTCTTGGCAGTACATTACAAAATTGTGGTTGTTTTTATCTTGGTGGTATTTTACTTTTCTATCACAGAAAAGGTAAGTGGGGTATGGCTTTGGGGAGGGGGGGCGGGGCAGAATTCCTTAAAGAGGGAAGGGCATCGATTGAAAGAAATGGGTATGATATTAACTTACATGTTGAGTCAGTTCTTGATACATAATCATATCCTTGGATCTATCAGCCAGTGTAACTCTCATAAACTTTACAAGGTACTGGATTGATCCACCCTGTAAATTGATAAACAAAAGAGATGATAAACTTGATCCCTATGGGACGAGATTTGAGCCCACATGAAAAGGACTTCTCAAATAGTCATGCAACCAACTCTTGATATCTCAAAGTCAAAAAGCATCTCAAACTACTTATATCTCAAAGTAAATTTTCTGGTCCCAGAAAATTTTCTCTGAGACATCAATAGTTTGAGATAAAAGAGTTGAAATGTAAATAAAATTAGGAAATGTGTCCAAACTATATTATTTGAAATAACAGGGTACTTTGAGATATCAGTATTTGAGACATCAAGAGTTGACTGTAATGCTAAGTTTAATGAAAAATACGAAACAAACCAATAGGAATCAAAATTAACTAAAGAGCAAATGATGTAATGAAAGTGACTGTTAAACATGCAAGTTTTAATAAAACAAAAAGTAAATTGAAGGCTACTCCCGCACATTTATTATAAAACTTTAGCAAAAGAGTGTAAGTAATGTGAAGCTTGCAACAAAAGACTCGTGTACAATATTCTTCAGCAACCAAAGCTTTGTAACAGCAGCAGAGAGGACATATCAATACATGCTCTTCTTGAACATTTATAAATAGTTTGTCCTAACCAACTTATTGCTTTGCTGCATAGGTATAAAAGGTTGTTTTCACTAGAGTACAGTTTTGATTTTTATGAAAAACAGATTATCATATGACGTCGCATCTGAGAGTGTAATAAAGCCATGCATTAAAAACGATAATCCACTAGTGGATTATATATGCAAATTACGTCGTAACGTTATGCGTTGACGCCCATAAAACGTCGCCTTTTCTAATGGCGAAATCGTGACGTTTTAGTGCAAAATTTGCTTATAAAATGCGATTTTAGTGTCATATGATAAACAGAATCTTGCATTCGTGCTCATGTATTATTGAATTTATTAAACTCGTTGAGGAAAAACGATAAGATGCTCGGCATAGCCTCGCATCTTATCTTTTTCCCCAACTCGTTTAATAAATTCAATAATACATGAGCACTCATGTAAGATCCTCTATGTAAAAACTTAAGCTCCAAGTGCAAAAAGCTCCTCACAATTATTCAGCAAAATATATGCACATAATAATAATTAACGAATCCTAGACTAATGATTTCCTTAAGTTACTGATGCTCTGAACAACCTGGCCCCAGAACTTCATCCTCCCAAAAATCACTAGAACATGAGGTATACAGGAAAGTGCAAAAGTGCTAGTGGACTAAAGAGGTTGACGAAACCTACCTGAACAAAGACGGTAAAGAATATAACAAACAGTGTTGTCGTGACAAACATGTCCTTCATAGGAAATTCTTTTTCATCTAACAAGGCAACAAGTGAAAAACAAACAGCTCCTCTTAGGCCACCATAACTCTGCAACAGAGAAATAAAATTAATTATCTCAGATAAGGCAAAATTAAAATTCAAATTCTTTAAAACTCTCATAAGTAGACAACATGGGGAGGAATAGGCATATCTAAAGATATGACACATGGCGGCAAGGCAAAATGCATCAGATACCATAGACAAACGACATACTCAACTAGAGCAAGTGAGCAGGGGCTCACGTTTACCCCCAGCCAGCGCCCCCGCCTAATGACACTTAACTTCAAACATAAAAAGTTAACACATTATAAGATACAAGTTTTAAAGTCTGTGATCTTGTCCTTTGATCAACATCTACATCTTCCAATTAAGTGCATGGCCAATAATAGCATGGTCGCACTGTGACAACAGCAGTATACAGATGATGTCAACCGGTCTGCTGCAACCTAAAAGAAAACCTAGCAATATATCAGAAGGTTCCACTAAAGAATACCCGAAATACAAGAAACAGTATCAGTATAAAGCAGTGCATTGATGCAACCATTTAAGTATGTGACCTTGACTTAATGTCAACAACAGCATCTATATGATGTAAACTGTTGCAACCTAGAAGTAAATAAAGTCACATATCAAAGAGTCCTATTGAAGAAGATGGGGAAAAATAAGCATTTAGAATATAAATTTAACACAAAACTTTCACATGAAAAGTCAGAGTCGATGACCTTGACTTATAGATCACAGGCATTGGTGGGGATGGTACAAAATAAAACTTTGGACCAATGTCTATCATCATGCCAAACATAAACTAAACCCATCAAAGGGTTTGAATTATAGAAAGATCTCAAAAACTTTAACGCAATACTTTAACATGAAAAGTCAAAGTCCGTGACCTTGACCTCTAGGTCACAGGCATAGGTGGGGGTGGTGCAGAATGAAACTATGGACCAACATCTCTCATCATGCCAAATATAAACCCAACCTAACAAAGGGCTTGAATTATAAAGGGGATCTTAAAAACTTTAACGTAAAACTTTAACATGAAAAGTCGAAGTCCATGACCTTGACCTCTAGGTCAAAGGCATGGGTAGGGGTGGTACAAAATAGAACTTTGGACCAACATCTATCATTATGCCAAACATAAACCCAACCCAACAAAGGGTTTGAATTATACAGAGATCTTAAAAACTTTAACGCAAAACTTTAACATGAAAAGTCAAAGTCCGTGATCTTGACCTCTAGGTCAAAGGGCATGGTTGGGGGTGGTATAGAATAAAACTTTAGACCATTACCCATCACTATGTCAAATATAAACCCAATCCAACAAAGGGTTTGGATAATATAAGATCTTAAAAACTTTAACGCAAAACTTTAACGCAAATGTTAACTTATGGAAGGACGGACGGACGGACGGAAGGACGGACGAACCGACAAACGGACATCGGACGAAAGCTATATACCCCTCGTCATACTTCGTATGCCGGGGGTATAATAAATAAACACAAGGATGATAATGAGGAATTTGTATAACTGTCGCTCCATAAATTGTTACTCCATGGCATGCAGAAGTAAAAAAGACCCAGATCAGCTAGCCCATCTGCAAGGTCTGACCGGGGCCCCCTCCTTGTCACGCATACATCTATGACTTCTGGCAAATTCAAGTATTTACTGTTGTCTAACCGTGACAGCAGATAATTGGTCCAGTAGTAACACAATGGGCTAATTCAGCTATTAAGAGTTCTAAACCCTGCTTCTCTGGAATTTCACTTTTGGTAAGTAGAAAGTAGTGAGTTAGAAAAAGCGAATACTGAGTTAGAAAAAGCGAGTATCAAGTGAGCAAAAGCAAGTATGGAGTTATGAAAAGCGAGTATCGAGTTAGAAAAAGGGAGTATCGAGTTAAGAAAAGCAAGTATCGAGTTATCTTTTGGTAAGTGGCAAGTATCGAGTTAAGAAAAGTGAGTATCGAGTTAGAAATAAGCAAGTGTCTAGTTAGAAGAAGTGAGTATCGAGTTATGACTCGATACTCGCTTTTTATAACTCAATACTCACTTTTTATGGCCTGATACTCGCTTTTCATAACTTGATACTCGCTTTTTATGACTTGATAGTCGCTTTTTATAACTCAAAACTCGCTTTTAATTACTCGATACTCGCTTTTTATGACTCGATACTTGCTTTTTACCACTCGAAACTCACTTTATATTACTCAATATTTGATACTGTAAAAAAAGGACCCCTCACTTCTCTGACTGACTTCCCCTTTCAAATGGGACTTAAGGTGAATAGATACGTTTTCTAGGGAAATAACTCTTCCATTTCCAATTCTGCCTCCCGTTTCAACAGTGGTCAACTCTAAATGGAAAGAAGTTGGCCCCCTTTGTAACTATGACAGAAAATAAACACAAGAGGCCCACGAACCACTAAGCTCACCACATCTCTAGCTAAAAATTTGTATAGGCTCAAAATTGCTGTCACATTTGTACAGGCTAATACAAAATATACAAACTACAAAGTCTCAGTCTGACAGCCTGTTGAGTTGATAACAAAATATATAACTATTTTCCATATCTTGATTGCAGTTAATGCCATTTTTCAATTTTCCTCATCATAAGTCAATGCAACTCTGATTTGCCATAGCAACCAAACGAAAGAGCCCATTTTCAAAAAAAAACAACAAATTTTCAATTCCCCAGCCCAAGGATACTAATGATAAAAACTGAGCCCAATCTGCCTATTGGCTTCAAAAGAGATGATTTTTAAGTTTTTTCCCCCCATTTTTGGCATTTTGGCTTCCATGACAACCATTAACAAGACCTGTCCCCGTACAGGAAAGCTTGCCTGCAGTGCCTTGCCCATCACATAAAAAAACTTTGACGTAAAACTTTAAAGTGTGACGCCAACGCCCACGCCGTCATCCAAGTGACAACAATACATGTAGCTCTCTGTACTTTCGTACAGGCGAGCTAAACAACTATATTGTAAAACTCTAACCTAAAATTGCTAAGTCCCTGACCTTGACCTGTAGGTCATGGCCAGGGGTGGGGATGTGCTTGATAAAACATCCAACTAATATCTATCATCAAACCAAATATAATTCAAAACGATGAAATGGTTTAAAAACTACCGGTATGACACCTTCAGAAAACTTTAACATATTAGCAAAGTCCGTGACCTTGACCTATAGGTCACATGCAGGGGTGGGGATGTGGTTGAACGAAATTTCTGACCAATACCTATCATCATACCAAGTATATTAAATTCAAATAGATTAAAGTATTTAGAAATTCCGAGATCTTAAAAACTTTAACGTAAAACTTTAACATGAAATGTCTAAGTCCATGACCTTGACCTACAGGTCATGTGCAGGGGTCGGGATGCTGTAGAATAAAATTTCAGACCAATGTCTATCATCGTATCAAATAAAATTCAAACTGATCTAAGGGTTTAGAACATACATGTATGACATCTTAAAAACTTTCACGTAAAACTTTAACATGAAATTTCTAAGTTCGTGACCTTCATGTCTGGGGGGTGGGGATGGTGTTGAATAAAATTTTGGACCAATATCTATTATCAAACCTTATAAGTCAATGAAACTCTAAGTTACCATAGCAACCAACCTACAGAGCCGATTTTCATAAAAAAACACAAAATTTCAATCCTGCAGCCTAAGGATACTACAGATGAAATCTAGGCCTAATCGGCCCAGTGGCTTCAGAGAAGATAATATTTTAAGTATTTTTTTCCATTTTTTTTCATTTTGATTTCCATGGCAACCAATAAAAGAAGCAGTGGGCTTAAAAACATATAGCTGAAAGAAAACTTCTCAAGGAACAATTCTATAGAAATTTTGTCAACATATCTGCAATGGCTTGGCAGTAAATGCTATTTTTCAATTTTCCCCATTATAAGTCTATGGAACTCTAAGTTGCCATAGCAACCAAACTAAAGGGCAGATTATCATAAAAAAACACAAACTTTCAATCCCCAGCCTAAGGATGCTACAGATGAAATTTGTTGGCCTGGTGGCTTCAGAGAAAATGTTTTAAAGTGTTGACAGATGACACACAACATACGACGACGACAACTGCGTATCCTATAAGCTCCCTCGGAGCCTTCAGCTCTGGCAGGGATGCTGATGCATATGCCAGAACAGCAATACCTGTCTCACCTTCTGCTTGATGCAGGCGAGACAATAAAACTTTATATCACATGACGTCACTGTTATTCAGTGGATTTTGTCGTGTCATAAAAATTGTATGACCACATGTTTAATAACACTTTGGCGGTACATGTAACGTCATTGACAACGTCCGTGTCAACAATGCATTTTCTTACTGAAATGTTGTTCGTTTTGAAGACGAAAAAAAAACATTTTAAGGGTCATATGATTAACAGAATCTTACACTCGTGGTAATTGCATATGAAATGACCACTCGTGCAAGATTTTCTATCTTACACTCGTGGTCATTTCATATGAAATTCATGAAACTCGCCGAAGGCTCGTTTACCACTCGCTGAAGGCTCATTTTATAAATTTCAAATGGAATGACGAGTGTAAGATCCTCTATATCTGAAAATCATGGGACTACTTACGATCATAAACATCTCAACTGCTGAGATTTTTCTCACCCTATATGTATCACATCTGTTGATAAGGAATGACATCACAAACACAACTATAATAAGAAGACATCACAAATACTATATGAGTTAAATCAGAATTTCAGCATCATAAATACAAAAAGAAATCTGTAAAGGATAATACAGCAAAAACATAGATGTTTAATCAGACTTATATGGGCCATGAAACGATAAAACCAACTAAGTGGTAGTGCGCTTAGAGCGGACTTCAATAAGCCTGGGCATCCACCCAGTCTGATCAGTCTCTTTGCTAAGAGCTTAAAGGGTAGCTAAGGGTCTAAGATAGCGTCATGCGGACAAGGAAGACTCTGATCAGACTGGATGGATGTCAAAGCTGAGCTGAATCTGCGCTGGGCGCACAACCACTTTGTTGGTTTTCTCGTGTTGTGGCTCATATCACATATACAAATGAAACTGGTTTACAGTGATATCACAAATATGATAAAACTAATCATCAGCCCTAACTTGTGAAACTTCATAAGTTGGCATTGTGAAGCTGGGACATCCAGCTTTATCATGCATCTGCTGCAAAATTTCACCTGATATCATTCTGGGGTATGATAACATGATGTGATATCATGTCACTTTAGAACTGCCCCTGCACCAATGTTATCAGACGATGCCTTTAGAAGCAATCTCTGAAGACGCTTGGCTACATATTGATGTTGGCCATGATATCAAGGTTTGATTGGTTAATTGATGTCACTGACTTACGTCATAATGCATTCGAGACATCAGCAAGTTCAAACAAAACTGTGTTTGCTTACCATTTGTTTGCTGCTCTTTATTCTGTAAAATCTTCTAATGATGTATGATAAATGGAAAACCATGTAAGTGTCTGTTGATATCAAGTTTATCAGGCTCGACCGTAAACATGTCAAACTGGCTCGGTAAGCCTCGCAATTCCTACGCTGTTTCTGGTCTCGCCTGATAAACTTGATACCAAAAGACAAAAGGGTCTCTTCACAGTAAATCTTCTTAAAGGTAAAGACATGGATGGATGATAATTCTGCAGTTTTGACTAGCTATCTGCAGTATTTCAGGCATATAAGAATGACTGGAAGGTAATTACTAATGGCTCTGTGCAATAAAGTGACATCTAATTTTAAGAAGAATCAGACTTCCAGTGGGGCTCAAACCCTGTGATCCAAAGTTTTGACTGCTAACCTCCTGACTAGGCAAGTGCTTCAGGTAATGACAAGACGATAGAATAAGTGCTGCAGATAAGAAGGGGTAACAGGGATAATTTAGGGATAATTTTCCTTATTTTTCCAGCAAAACATACATTGTGACCCCTCATTAGAACTGTCTCGCCAAGAAAACATACATTGTGATCCTTCATTAGAACCTTCTCACTTAATCGGTTCTAATGAGGGGTCAAAGTGTATGTTTTCGATGAGAAATAAGAACAAGAGGGCCATGATGACCCTGGATCGCTCACCTGAGTATCCTGTGAACTTAACCTCAGAAACATCCATACGACCGACAGACAGAGTTTCACAAAGATTAAATGGAAAAAGAACCCTTTATTCTGTACCTAAGGTTTTTATGAGATTTAACCTAATGACCTAGTTTTTGACCCAACGTGACCCAGTTTCAAACCTGGTCTAGATTTCTTTGATATGAACATTCTGGCAAAGTTATCAAAACTGTGCCCTCTATTGTGTACACAATATTTTGCTAAGGTTTGACCTAGTGACCTACTTTCTGACCCAACATGACCAAGTTGCACCCTTGGTCCAGATTTGTTGGAGACAAACATTCTGACAAAGTCTAATGAAGATTAGAATAAAACTGTGTCCTCAAAAGCGTTCACACTGTTTTTCTAAGAACTGACCTAGTTTTTGACCTGACATGGACCAATTTCAATTATGGTATAGCTTTCATAAAAATAAACATTCTGACAATGTTTCACATAGATTGGATCATAATTGTGCCTTCTAGAGTTTACACAAGGTTTTTCTAAGATTTGACCTAGTGACCTAGTTTCTGACCCCACAAGACTCAGATTCAAAGTTGGCCTAGATTTTACATAGATAAAATTCTGACAAAGTTTCATGAAGATTGGATCATAACTATGCCCTCTAGAGTGTGCACAAGGTTTTTCTAAGATTTGACCCAGTGACCTAGTTTTTGACCCAACATGACCCAGTTTCACAGATGGTCTAGATTACATTTAGATAAACATTCTGACAAAGTTTCATGATGATTGGATCATAACTGTGCCCTCTGTGTCATTCTTAGATTTATTTCTATTTTTAGCTCTGGTGGCCATTTTGTTCAGCGGAGTGGAACCGTTTGAGCAATTTTTGTTCAGGGCCATGAGTAAAACATTTCTGTGAAATCTTTTTGCAATCGAGCAGTTGGCTTCAGAGATGATGTTGTTTAAAGTTTTTTTCTTTTTTTAGCTCTGGTGGCCATATTGTTCAGGGGAGCGGAATCATTTGAGCAATTTTGGTAGAGGGTTTCCTAAGGAACATTTCTGTGAAATTATTTCAAAATCTGCCCAGCAGTTTTGGAGAAGTAGTTTAAAGGTTTTCTATTTTTAGCTCTGGCGGCCATATTGTTCAGCGGAGTGGAACCGTTTGAGCAATTTTGGTAGAGTCTCCTAAGGAACATTTCTGTGAAATTATTTCAAAATCTGCCCAGCAGTTTTGGAGGAGAAGTCATTTAAAGGTATTTCTATTTTTAGCTCTGGCGGCCACATTGTTCAGTGGAGTGTAATCGTTTGAGCAATTTTGGTAGCGGGTCTCCCAGGGAACATTTCTGTGAAATTATTTTAAATCTGCCCAGCAGGTTTGGAGAAGTCGTTTAAAGGTTTTTCTATTTTTAGCTCTAGCTGCCATATTGTTCAGTGGAGTGTAACTGTTTGAGCAATTTTGGTAGCGGGTCTCCTAAGAAACATTTCTGTGGAATTATTTCAAAATGTGCCCAGCAATTTTGAAGGAGAAGTCGTTTAAAGCGAAACTTGATGCCAGACGACAGACAAAGACCGATCACAAAGCCTCACCTTGAGCACTTCGTGATCAGGTGAGCTAAAAATTATCTCTGAATTATCCCTGTTACCCTTTCCTATCTGGAGCCCTGAGAATGCTCACTCACTTAAAAATCTGTAAAACAAACATAGAAACATGGTCCACAGAGTAAAGCCAGTCTTCCAGTCATGATCAGGGTGAATCGTCTTTAATCCAAGAAACAGGAAGATTATGATTTCACATGTAGTACTGAAATAGATGAAACATGAAAGTTCCTGGGGCCATATTTATAAAACCACGGAAGTCGTTGCTATGCTGTTGCTAAGGCTAAACTTCCATGAAGGAGATTCCCTACAACTATGAAATTTGCTCTGGAGGAACAGTCTTTTCAGACTGTTCCTCCAGTGCAAATTTCATAGTTGCAGGGAATCTCCTTCATAAAAATTCTGCCTTAGCAACAGCATAGCAACCACTTAAGACGTTTTATAAATATGGCCCCTGATGATTTAAGCTACAGTAAACGAGACCTGTCAGCAGGACAGGATAGCTTGCCTGACAGCGCCTTGCCCATCACCCTAAAAACTTTAACCTAAAACTTTAACATTTTGCTAACGCCGCCAACGCCGGGGATAGTGCAATAGCTCTTCCTGTACATTCCTACAGGCGAACTAAAAATAGGACACATAAGTCTAAGCAAATAAGGTAGACTCAGATCAGACTGCTCCTAAAATCAGGAGCTCACGGCTTTAAGGCAAAACAACTCTCCTACTTTTATTTTTTCTTCTCTTCATAAATAGGGTCAACTCTTAGCAGGAAAGAATTTGCTTTCCAGGTGCAAATTAAAAATTGACCCCATCTGGGAACATCCCCATACATTATCCAGGGAACTGTATATGAAGTAATAAAGGTTGTTCTACTTTGTAACAAGAGGCCCACGGGCCACAAAGCTCACCAGATCTCTAGCTCAAAATTGCTATAAAATTTGTATAGGCTCAAAATTGCTGTCACATTTGTACGGGCTAATACAAAGTTTACAACTACAAAGTCTCAGTCTGACAGTCTGTTGAGTTGAGAACAAAATATATAACTATTTTCCATATATTGATTGCAGTAAATGCCATTTTTTAAGTTTCCCCATTACAAGTCGATGCAACTCTTAAGTTGCCATAGCAACCACACTAAAGAGCCGATTTTATAAAAAAACACATAAATTTTCAATCCCCCAACCTAAGGATACTACAGATGAAATCTAGGCCTTATCGACCCAGTGGCTTCTGAGGAGATAGATTTTTTTAAGTATTTTTTGTGTGCATTTTTTGCATTTTGGTTTCCATGGCAACCAATAAAAGGAGCAGTGGCCAAACAAAATACATAGCTAATAAGAGACTTCTCAAGGAACTATCTACAAAAGTTTTGTCAACATATCTGCAATGGCTTGGCAGTAAATGCCTTTTTTCAATTTTCCCCATTATAAGTCAATGCAACTCTAAGTTGCCATAGCAACCAAACAAAGAGGCCGATTTTCATAAAAAACACAAACTTTCAATCCCCCAGCCCAAGGATGCCACAGATGAAATCTGGGCCTTATCGGCCCAGTGGCTTCAGAGGAGATAATTTTTTAAGTATTTCTTTCCCGTTTTTTTACATTTCGGTTTCCATGGCAACCAATAAAAGGAGCAGTGGGCCAAAAAACATATAGCTGATAGAAGACATCTAAAGGAACATTTCTATAAAAGTTTTGTCAGCATATCTGCAATGGCTTGGCAGTAAATGCCTTTTTTCAATTTTCCCCATTATAAGTCAATGGGAACTCTAAGTTGCCATAGCAACCAAACAAAAAGGCCAGTTTTCATAAAAAACACAAACTTTCAATCTCCCAGCCCAAGGATGCCACAGATGAAATCTGGGCCTTATCGGCCCAGTAGCTTCAGAGAAGATAATTTTTTAAGGGGTTTTTTTTGCATTTTTTTGCATTTCGGTTTCCATGGCAACCAATAAAAGGAGCAGTGGGCCAAAAAACATAAAGCTGATAGAAGACATCTCAAGGAACATTTCTATAAAAGTTTCATCAACATATCTGCAATGGTTTGGCAGAAAATGCCATTTTTCAAGTTTCCCCATTATAAGTCAATGGAAACTCTAAGTTGCCATAGCAACCAAACTAAAAGGCCAATATTCATAAAAAACACAAACTTTCAATCCCCCAGCCCAAGGATGCCACAGATGAAATTTGGGCCCAATCAGCCCAGTGGCTTCAGAGGAGATGTCGTTTAAAAGTGTTGACGGACGACAGACGACGACGACATACGACGACGACATACGACGACGACGACGACGACGGACCACTGCCTATCCTATAAGCTCCCCCGGAGCCTTTGGCTCTGGTGAGCTAAAAATGGTAGAAAAGAGGAGCCGTATCCATACATTTGAAAATGCATTTAAATACAGTCAACTCTCGATATCTCAGTCGAAATTCATCCCAAACGACAGAAATCTCAAAGTAAATTTTCTGGTCCAGGTAAATTTACTTTGAGATATCAGTAGTTTGAGGTAAAAGGAGTTGACACTTAAAAAAAATTTAGGAAAATGTCCAAACAATATTCCTTGTTATCGGAGGTATTTGAGATATCAGTGTTCGAGAAATCAATAGTCGACTGTAGTTTTCTATAATATGCAAGTTGTTAGAAGTGTTCTCCCTAATCACTGTTCAAATTGTTCTATGTATCTCATGCATTTGGCAAAGAACAGTAGCTCAACACTTTAGAGGCCATGTTCCTACTTTTGAATGTGTTCTCTGTTCTTGAAGGAATTATTCTAAGATTTTAATTTGACTTCACTGCAGCTGGTGTTGTGCCATGTGGCGTCCATAAAACATCTCCTCGTACATCATCCACAGTGCAGATTATATTTTACTTTTGACCTTTGAAATCAGAGAATATAATTCTTAGAAATCAACATTTTTTTAATTGATTTAGACTTTTATTCTAGTTCATCGCTTTTTAAAATTAATCAGTCTTTGAATCAACTGTGTAATTCAAATTTAGAAAATCTCTGGTTTTTGCCACCAGACATTGTCAGGGTCACTGATGAGGCTATAGTTGCTGAAACTTCGAATTGGCCCACATTCCTACTTTTGAATGTGTTCTATACTCTTGAAGTAACTATTCTTAAGAGTTTAATTTAAAGAGTCAAGAAAGATTTTATTGTTTATAAATTGTCAGAAGTTGTCTTCCCAATTGTTCTACATACCTGATACATTTGGCAAAGAACTTCACACACAGTCTTGATTTAGCAGTGATATTTACAAAAGCATATTGCACTTGAGTTAAACCACATCCAATAATGCTGAAAAGAAATAGAATACATTCTTCTTTATACCATCTTCAACTAGCAAAAGAGGTGTTTACCATATCTATTTGACTTTAAAATGTTTTTCCCCTCTATAGAATGACCCTAAAATATCTAAATTAGTTTTATAAAACTTGCAAAAATATGGATTTTTTCCTTCCAAAAAAATCCCAAAGATCTAGATCCATCTTAAAAGATGGATTTAGTTTTTTGGAATTGTTTTGGAAGGGGAAAGCCTCTGTCTTATAACCAAGGGAATATGGTGACGCATATATGAACAGCAAAGACTCAAACCAGCCTGCACATGCGTGCAGTCTGATAATAACCTTACCTGTTCCTCACACTATATACAGACCCTAAGGAAGCACCAGGCCATGGTTATAAAATAATAATACTGCAGGACTGAAGAGCACTTTTAGGATGTATGTGCCAGACTGGATGAGTGTCAGTCATGCTGTTAAGCAGAAACAAAGCTAAATGCTAAAAACTGTGTAAAATACCACAAATACATATGACCTTGAAATAAAGCTCAAAGTCTTAAATTAGTACTAGTCTCAGGGGTCCTCCTTAGGAAGCCTGTGTATACCAGTTTGATGATGGAAGGCCATACTTTTTAGTTAGAAATAGCTCTACATGCCAGACTGGGTATAAAAATGACAAAGTCATTTGATCATGAAATATGTCAAGGTTATAAAATGGTAATGCAGTTTTTGAAGTCCATCTTAGGAAAACTCTGTATGTAAAGTTTGATGCCTGAGGGCCTTATCAGTATTCAGACATGCACTTAAAAGAAGGCTGATGTAACAAGAACTCCGCAGAATATAATGTCTCGCAATATACAGTATACACCCCTGTTGCCCACAATCACTGCACTGATGTATAGAAAATACCATGTTAGTGTCTTTTGATATCAAGTTTATCAGGCGAGACCAGAAACAGAGTAGGAATGGCGAGGCTTGCCGAGCCAGTCCGACGTGTTTCTGGTCGAGCCGGATAAACTTGATATCAAAAGACACTTACATGGGTTTCTATTTATCAAGCATCATTACAACATTTTCAGGAGTAAAGAGCGTATAACAAAAGAAAAGTTAATGCAGTTTTGTTTGAACTTGTTGACGTCGCGAATGCGTTATGACGTAAGTCGGTGACGTCATTAAACCAATCGAACGTTGTTATCACGGCCAATGTCAGTATACAGCCAATTGTCTTCAGAGATTGCTTCTCAAGGCATGACCTGATAACATTCCCGCAAGTGCAGTTCTACAGTGACATGATATCACATTGTGTTATCATACCCCTGTTATCAGGTGAATTTTGCAGCGTATGCATGATAAAAGCGACACAAAGATAAAGAAGTCATCAGACATGGAACTATTGATCACAATCATCTAATGCAGTCTACCGCATTAGGGAGATAAGCAAAAATGTGTTTGCAAAGACTGATGAGCTACAGCTTTACTGTCCCTCACAAATTGACTTTAATGTTTTGATTGACATATACGTTAATGTGAATAGGTACTTTTAGGGGAAATAACTTTACCAGTTTCAATTTTGCCTCCCTTTTCAATGGAGGTCAACTCCTAAAGAAAAGAATTTGCTCCTCTAGGAGCAAAGTCTTTCCTATCAGAGTAGAACTCCTTTTGGATGTACTTTGAATTCCAAGAAAGCAAACAGGAAGTCATGAAAGTTGTTCCCCTTTGTAATAATGGTGGAAAAAAGGCTGAGTTGTCTCCAATCACCTTAAGACCAGTATGTATCAAATTAAATTGATATACCTTATGATTCCTGAGAAATGGAACATCTCCGCCAAAATGTAAGCTTCATATGCAAACCCAAATATTATCAAAGGCTCTACCACTGAAAATACAGATGTGAATGCTATGTCAAACTCTTGTGAAATAGAAAGTACTGACATGTGAAATATGAAATTTTTTGATATTGTGTCAAAGAGTCTGCATTCCATAAATATTCTAGGTCAAGGGAAAAATATGTGCGAGCAAACAGTGCAGACCAAAATCAGATTGCTAAGGAGCAGTCTGAGCAGGATCTACACTGTTTGCTATTCTACTTGCATCTCATGGAAGCATAACTGCAAATTAAATACATCAATGGATAATTGAAAGATAAATCTATGTTTACTGCAAACATAATGGGTTTACTATCAACAAGCAAAAGTCCATGTTTTGTTTTGCTCATCCCTCATACATAATGATAATGTTGGTAAATCTACAGAATAATAATGTTTGAGTCATATCGAGAGATAAACCCATACAATCATAAGTAATACAATTAATATAGCTTTAAAGAGCACTTGATAATAGGTTTTTGGTGGTACACTAATAAGTGGTACAACACTGCTAAACAGATGTGTACTGTCAATGCCTGTCCAGGTACCCCACCCACTGAACTTAGCAAGTAGAGAGACACTAATCAAAAAATTTCAACGGGTCAAAATAAAATGTGTACCAAATGATTCCCTATGTCGTAACTAAGAAAATGAATACACAAAACATGTTTTGGGATACAGATCATATAAGTCGTAAGACTTTCTTCTGAATCCCTTTCAAGCTACTGTATTGAGTTATATTCTTGTGAGATTGTATTGTTTGTATTTGTTCAGTATTTTGAATACAATATTGTTTACACTAAAACATGTTTATTTTTTCTAAAAGTGGAGATATGGGCATTTTTATCTTGAGATCACTGGTAAAATGTCCAAGAAACTGCAGTGTTTTGACAAAAGTATAAAAATTAAGTGTCAGCCCAGTCAAGTGCACAGCTGAATTTTTCATATTGTTGACATTATTAAAATGCATCATTGTGCAAAAAAAATAGCTGAGCATTTGACTGGGCTGACGTTTTATAGCCTAAAAGCAAGTGAAAAATGGTCGAAAATGACAAAAATCAGCTGAGTAGGGTGCAACTAGATGAGCAGAAAAACACAGAAATTGCAAGAATGTAGAAAATTTGAATAACAATAGATAGTTAAAAGTTTTGCCACTCATATATCATTAACAGAGGTTAAAAGATACGAAAATTCATAAATATGGGGCCCAAATATGGCCCCGATCATATCAGGCCCTTTATGGCTAGGTCAACTTTGGTATGTTATGCTTTTATAGTGGAAAATGCTTAAACAGTGGATTTCTCAGACACTATTTAAGTCTAAGGTATACTGTTTGTTATATATGGTTAACTTAATAAGCAGATGAAAAGTTTACGTTGCTTAAAGTCAAGGTCATTCTTTGACCTTTGTTCCAGGTCACTGAGAATCTGTCACCCGTTTTATATTTTCAAACATCTGGTCTGAAGCCACTGGATGTATTGAAACCATATCTTCAAACTGGAACTTGATCAAACTTGCTGATAACCTGGCATAAAGACTCAGATGAGTTTGAAATATGGCTATATTGTACATTCTGCCTTGGAGTTACCTGCCCTTGAGTGCTTAAATAGCACATATTTGACCTTGTCCTGGGCACTGTGACTTTAGTGTTCATTGAAGCTTCATCAAACTTGCAGGTAACCTGGCCAGGAATGAAATCTCAGATGAATTCGAAATTTGGCCATATTGTACAATTTGAATTAAAAATTACTTACCAATGAATGCTGAGGATGAACGGACTTAGAGGAACTACAGGACTAATGGTCCTTTAGATTTTTGTTTTAGTACCGTATTGATCAGTAATTTTCACTTCAAGAAAACAGCATTTTTAGCAAGCATTTGTTATGCATAAACTGCTTTTGGCAAAAACAAACTTGCACAGCAAATCAGCATTAAGTGGATAATGTTCTTACCTGCACCCAGTGGAGTATTCCCAGCTATTTAAAATTATACCTTGTAGTATGCAATCAGGAGAAAACTGTAACATTGCTACACTGACAAGCTGCTCCTTGTTTTCAATGGGTATAGCCTAACTACCCAGCAGGCACATGACAATGAAATGATGCCATACTGACATTGATGCGACGTAATGACATTGCATCAGCATCAGTGCAACATCATTACGACGTCATGTGCCTACTGGGTAACTTCAAACAGCAGTGAGTATGAATACCTTCTCTAAACTGAATTGAAAATTTAGATCTACTCTAAGAAAAATTGGCAGATGCACATAATGTATATAACGTTGAAGAGTTTCAGGATGCAATGCGCATACACTATCCACAAAATATAAAGAGAGGCAACAAGAGACGATTGAGTAACAAAACAGTGGATCTAAAGTATGCCTAGAAGTTTGTTTGTGTATTATACCAAAAGCATTTATCTGTTCTAAAATGATTGAATCTTTTTTAAAGGTGGGATATTCTTAATGGAATGTTGCTCCGCAATGAAAAAAGAGGCAAATACCTCCAGTTCAGGGCCCAGTTGTTAAAAGCATTGTTAGCTTAACAAAACCGTTAGTCGAGGATTCGTTAAGTCTAACAGTACACACAAAACTGTGGTAATAATTTTTTGCTGAAAAATTGTGAGGAGCTTTTGCACTGCTTTTCAGGAAGGGTTTTGTTGTCCAGGGAAGCCAATAGGAGGTCACAAAAGTTATCTCCCTTTGTGAACTATAAAACTGTGTCTGTAAGACATAGGTGAAGCCCCTATGCTCTGTGCCTGCCATCTGGACTTCCCCTTAGCAATGTTCGCATATAGGAAGTGCCTATTTTCATAATTAGGGGATAACTGTATTCAAAATTGTCATTTGGGGAGGTAAATCGTTGGTTTTATGGTCAGAAATTTCGTTTTACGGCGACGCGCCAGCGGGGCCGTAAAACGGAATTTGCAACCATAAAACCAACGATTTACATCCACAAATGACAATTTTCAATATAGTTATCCCCATTCTAATGCACTTTTTCACAATTTCACCTTTCACAGTGTACTTCTTTGCGCCCATTGCAAGCGCTTTCAGCAGCGTAAAACCAAACGTCAGCCAATGAGAAGCGACGTTTTATAATGACGCTGGGTTTGCGACAGTATATCGCAGAATATACTGTCGCAAATTTTTGACGTTATCCAATCAGACGTTGCGTTATATTTGTAAGTGCATTAGAATACTCAATTACTGGTGGGTGTGAAAGAGTATACTGATCATTACCTTTGACAGAGTTGGTATATTTTGTCAAGAAAGAGGAAATCAGTCCAATTATTACACCAATGAGCAGACCACCGAACACTACCACAAAGAATTTCACCAATCCTAACACAATCTGAAATATCAAAATAGTACATCTCAGTTTGTCAAGTAAAAATTTATAAGAAAGGGACGGAAGACCCTTTGTTTTTAAGAACTGATGTATTTTGTTTAGGACAATGAGCTCAGTTCAGCTATTATACCTATAAGCAGACCACTGAGTATTCTAACAAAGAAAAGATGTCATAAAACTATTTTGATTCTGTTCTTCAAAACTAACACCCTTGTCAGTTTATCAAAATATTTTCAAATGTACTGTATGCGAAAATGCTGCCATTTTTTGCCCCAAAAATGTGAGACTCTTTGGCATTCCAAAAGCTAACTCACATTTTTTGCCAAAAAGTATCAGCAGCCTTAATCTCATATGTAGTGAATGGGTACACCTCTCTAAGAAAATCCTTAAGACCAAAAAGTGTTTGCCTGTCTTCTTGCACAGGTGCTCTCACAAGAAACTTGTTGCTTCAAAGGGAGTCAATTTTTGCTTCCCTTTTGTAAGGGATTCAAATACTTGCGAAATACATACTTTCTACTAGAGTGGCTTCTCACTGAGGTGACTGGGCATACTTTCAGGGGAAGCAACACTGTCATTTTCAAGTTTGCCTCCCATCTCAATGGAGTTTCAACTCTGAAGGAAGAATTGGCTCCTCTGGGAGCAAATGCTTTCTTTCAGAGTTGACCCCTTTCTGGAAGGGTATCTTTCTCCATCTGTGAGGTCTAGCCATTCACCGTTATTGGTCACAATCACTTTCAAAATCTTGCTGAATCATCTGGCCCAGTTGTTCAAAGCATTGTCAACTTAACAAAGTTATTATTCAAGGATTCATCAGATATCCAGTATGTTTGCTCGAATTTTACAATAACAAGACTACAGGTAGCCTTAAAACACATCAGCTTTTTCTTGGCCTAAGCTATTATCAGTTTATGGGCTTTTCCATTTGTAGGGTCTACAGAGCTCCACATTAAGGTGAAGGTTTGAGCATATTTTGAATTTTTTCTTCTCATTTTTCATTAAAACAGAGATTGTGACCCCTTTTGAGAACCATCTCTAATGAGGGGACACAAAATATGCTTGCAAGGAGGAATTTGGAAAATTATCACTAAATTATCCCTGTTAGCCTTTCATATCTGGAGTGCTGCAGATCGAGTGCTCTGTGCCTACCTGATCAGCCTCGACAGTGTCCATTCTGTTATATACCTGCATAACATTGTACAACACCACAGTGACACCATCTGAAAGTAAGAGGAAAATATTCAACTGATTTCATGTGGAAAGAAACATTTCTGCACAAAGTGATCAGTCTTCAGCTTTCATGTTTTTGATTCCTAACAGTGCTCTAGATAAGAGGGGTATTTAATGATAATTGAGGGATAATTTTTCTCATTTCTCATTGAAACCATATGATGTGACCCCTCATCTGAACCGTCTCGTCGAGACGGTTCAGATGAGGGGTCACATCATATGTTTTTATGCAGAAATAACTAAAATTATCCTTAATTATCATCAAATACTCCCTCTTATCTAGAGCTCTGTCCTAAGTATGTATTCACAGTCAAGCGTCAATGCCTTTTGTGGAATTTACATGGCAGACATGAAAGTAACAGAAAAAGGAAAGAGAGGTGCTGTAGCTGAGCAATTACAGGTGCTCCGATATGGTGCAAAAGGTCACAAGTTTGAATCCTAAACCAGTCAGCCACCAACCGAAAAATTCTCTCTGTCAATCCAGCAATAAATGGATCCCTAATCAAGAAAGTTATAATCATTATAAGAAGAGGAATTGGCTCCTCTCTTATGCTGTGCCAAAGGCGCGATGGGCCTCTAATACCCATTGTCCTGATTGGAAATCTTTATCTTATACATGGAAAACAGAGTGGTTCTTTGCTATTTTACTGAGACAATAAACAACTAGCAAGAAGGACCACTGTTTGGGTGTTAACACTTGATCAGAGAAGGAAAAATAACAAGAAAATCAGCAATGAGAACATACATTTCTGAATGAGCAATTTTCGGGTAACCAATGCTTCATATGTAAAAATATACAGATACATTACATACTTAATGTCGATTGTGCCAAACTCCTTACTTACTTGGATGCTTTGGGCTAGAAGTGAAGTGGACAAGAGCTACCTCTGTAACTCTTGTTCACTCCCCTTCCAGCATAAAGTATATTCTGTATGGACTGTAAAATTTCAAAACACTGAAGCCCCTTAAAGACAGGGGTGGTACTACATAAGGAGATTTAACTTCAACAGTGTCATTCTGTCTCTTGATCTCATAGTGTCAACACCTCCAGTCAGCCAATAAAATATTCATAACTGGTAATTCTGGTCCACTGATTGGCTGAATTTTCACACCTTTACCTGTACAGGTAAATCTGCTGTGAGATGGGAACCAGACCCCCCCCCCCCCCCCCCCCCCCCCCCGCAGAGAAGTCCTGTCTTTAAATAGTTGTCTTAAAGTGGAACAGCTTGAGTTTACAATACAGTTATACCTCCAAAGGATCAAAATGGAATGGCAAACAGTGATGCCCTGATCAGACTGCTCCTTTGGGAGCAGTCTGATCCAGGTCTACACTGTTTGCTCAGATCTATCTGTCCCAACACTTCAAACTTTTACTGTAATGTATATTCTTTGAATTACATAGGTAATGATCAAGGGTGTGAAGTAGAACATGGAGGAGAGAAGGGTGTCAACAATAATTCTGAGGTTTGTTTAGTATCTTTTAACTCTCCAAAGAATCATAAAATGTGGCCCTCCACTCAAATGACACAACTGAGGTGGTTCTAAAATGGATGTATCATATCCACCCACTTCCCTCAACCCCCTTCCCTGTTCTTCCGTAGCTCTCCAGATTTAACAAATTCAACATACCATTGAGAAGTGACTCTCCAAACACAAGGAAATATAAAACATTATTTACTCCAACTTCCTGGAACACAGCTAACACCTGAATTAGAAATAAGACTGTGATAAATATGTGAAGACTGATTTAAGAAATGATATTTCCTTACTAGTGATTTATTGCCAATTAACACATGAAGTTTGACAGCAGTTATTAAGTCACGATGGTGAAGCCCGGGTAACTTAATAGTCACATCTGCCTCAGACATTATTAATCAGCGATAAATTATTTCTATTCTTACATTATGCAGAATAAAAGTACAAGATTACTGCATGGTTTCTCCAGAATTATTTTGAAGGGGACAACACAGAAGTAAATCTTTACATCTGATGCCATCAGTGTGTGAATCTGCATGCCCAGATATATGCAGCCTGATTTATCACTTAATTTTTTTAAGCTGCCACTTCCCATATGCTCATGTGGAAATGCTAACATGTCTGATCAGAGTTTTCCCTCTGCATTTAAAGAGTAGCTAGCTCCATACAAGCAGAAAAGACTCTGATCAGACCTGGTAGTTGTCCAGGTTGATCTGTGTCTTCATGTGACTCACGTGTAACTTTGTTGGTTTTGTCTTGTCACGGCTCCTTAATATACAATAACAACTGATTCACTTTCAGCGGAAGTAACTCTACCATTTCCATTTTTTCTTCCCTTCTCAAGTGGGGACAACTCTCCTAGGAGCGAATTCTTTTCTTGGAAAAGTTCTTGGGAAGCTTTTGTCGACCAGAGAAGCAAACAGGAAGTTACTTAAGTAGTTCCTCTTTGTAACAAGAGGGCCATGGTGGCCCTGAATCGCTCACCTGAGCATTAATCAGTTCACTGGCTCTGGTGAAGATTTATAATAGTTTTTACCATACTAACATTTGACCTAGTTTTTGACCCGACATGACCCAGTTTCAAACTTGGCCTGGATATTGTAAGAATAAACATTCTGACACAGTTTCATTGAGATTGGATCAAAACTGTGCCCTCTGGAGCGTATACAAGGTCGTTCTTATATTTGACCTAGTGACCAAGTTTTTGACCCGACACGACCCAGTTTCAAACTTTACCTAGATTTCATTAAGATAAACATTCTGACAGAGTTTCATGAAGATTGGATCAAAACTGTGCCCTCTAGGGTGTACACAAAGTTTTTCTAAGATTTGACCTTGAGCCGCCGTGACTCAGTTTCATAGGGGTCTTACATATATGGACAATAAACATTTTGACATAGTTTCATGAAGATTGGATCAAAACTATGCCTTCTAGTGCTTACACAACGTTTTTCTAAGATTTAACATAGTGACCTAGTTTTTTTACCCGACATGACCTACTTTCAAACTTGGCCGAGAGTTTATGAAGATAAACATTCTGACAAAGTTTCATAAAGAGTAGATCAAAACTGTGTCCTCTAGAGCGTACACAAGGTTTTTCTATGATTTGACCTAGTGACCTAGTTTTCGACCCAACATGACCCAGTTTCAAACTTATCCTACATATTATGAGGATAAACATTCTGACAAAGTTTCATGAACTTTGAATCAAAACTGTGCCTTCTAGAGCGCACACAAGGTTTTTCTAAGATTTGACCTAGTGACCTAGTTTTTGACTCGACATGACCCGGTTTCCAACTTGGCCTAGAGTTTATGGAAATAAACATTCTGACAATGTTTCATAAAGACTGGATCAAAACTGTGTCCTCTAGAGCCTACACAAGGTTTTTCTATGATTTGACCTAGTGACCTAGTTTTTGACCCGACGTGACCCAGTTTCGAACTTGTCCTAGATATTATGAGGATAAACATTCTGACAAAGTTTCATGAACTTTGGATCACAACTGTGCCTTCTAGAGCTTACACAAGGTTTTCCTAAGATTTGACCTACTGACCTAGTTTTTGACCCGACAGGACCTACTTTCAAACATGGCCGAGAGTTTATGGAAGTAAACATTCTGACAAAGTTTCATAAAGATTAGATCAAAACTGCGTCCTCTAGAGTGTACACAAGGTTTTTCTATGATTTGACCTAGTGACCTAGTTTTCGACCCGACATGACCCAGTTTCAACCTTGTCCTACATATTATAAGGATAAACATTCTGACAAAGTTTCATGAACTTTGGAACAAAACTGTGCCTTCTAGAGCGTGCACAAGGTTTTTCTAAGATTTGACCTAGTGACCTAGTTTTTGACCCAACAAGACCCGGTTTCGAACTTGGCATGGAGTTTATAGAGATAAACATTCTGACAATGTTTCATAAAGATTGGATCAAAACTGTGTCCACTAGAGCATACACAAGGTTTTTTCTATGATTTGACCAAGTGACCTAGTTTTTGACCAGACGTGACCCAGTTTCAAACTTGTCCTTTATATTATATGGATAAACTTTCTGATTATGTTTCATGAACTTTGGATCAAAACTGTGCCTTCTAGAGCGTACACAAGGTTTTTCTAAGATTTGACCTAGTGACCTAGTTTTTGACCCGACATGACCCAGTTTCGAACTTGGCCTAGAGTTTATGGAGATAAACATTCTGTTAAAGTTTCATAAAGATTGGATCAAAACTGTGTCCTCCAGAGCGTACACAAGGTTTTTCTATGATTTGACCTAGTGACCTAGTTTTCGACCCGACATGACCCAGTTTCAACCTTGTCCTACATATTATAAGGATAAACATTCTGACAAAGTTTCATGAACTTTGGAACAAAACTGTGCCTTCTAGAGCGTGCACAAGGTTTTTCTAAGATTTGACCTAGTGACCTAGTTTTTGACCTGACATGACCCAGTTTCGAACTTGGCCTAGAGTTTATGGAGATAAACATTCTGACAAAGTTTCATAAAGATTGGATCAAAACTGTGTCCTCCAGAGCGTACACAAGGTTTTTCTATGATTTGACTTAGTGACCTAGTTTTAGACCCGACGTGACCCAGTTTTGAACTTGTCCTAGATATTATTAGGATAAACATTCTGACAAAGTTTCATGAACTTTGGATGAAAACTGTGCCCTCTAGAGCGTACACAAGGTTTTTTCTATGATTTGACCTAGTGACCTAGTTTTTGACCCGACGTGACCCAGTTTCGAACTTGTCCAAGATATTATATAGATAAACTTTCTGATTATGTTTCATGAACTTTGGATCAAAACTGTGTCCTCCAGAGCGTACACAAGGTTTTTCTATGATTTGACCTAGTGACCTAGTTTTAGACCCGAGGTGACCCAGTTTTGAACTTGTCCTAGATATTATTAGGATAAACATTCTGACAAAGTTTCATGAACTTTGGATGAAAACTGTGCCCTCTAGAGCGTACACAAGGTTTTTCTAAGATTTGACCTAGTGACCTAGTTTTTGACCTGACATGACCCAGTTTCGAACTTGGCCTAGAGTTTATGGAGATAAACATTCTGACAAAGTTTCATAAAGATTGGATCAAAACTGTGTCCTCCAGAGCGTACACAAGGTTTTTCTATGATTTGACCTAGTGACCCAGTTTTGAACTTGTCCTAGATATTATTAGGATAAACATTCTGACAAAGTTTCATGAACTTTGGATGAAAACTGTGCCCTCTAGAGCGTACACAAGGTTTTTCTAAGATTTGACCTAGTGACCTAGTTTTTGACCCGACATGACCCAGTTTCGAACTTGGCCTAGATTTTATAAAGACTAACATTCTGACAAAGTTTCATGAAGATTGGATCGAAACTGTGCCCTCTAGAGTGTACACAAGCAAAAGTTGACGGACGGACGGACGTACGACGGACATCACGGTATCCTAAAAGCTCACCCTGAGTACTTCGTGCTCAGGCGAGCTAAAAATGTTGAAAAAGATTTAAGTTATTAAAACTCACCCAACCCAATCTACAGGCTTCTGCTTCTAATGTGTGCCTTGTTAACCACCTCATAATTATGTTTTGGACAATATGTTCATTACAATCAATACAGAATTCAAAATGATTTTTCCACATTTAGATTTGCAAATTAGTAAAAATAAAATTCTTGAAATATCAAGTGATTTACAGTTCCTAAATATTCGGACATAAGGAAATGACAATGGAATTTGTCCAAATTCTATGATGAAAGAGTCTATTACATAAATGTGTTTCATTTCAAAACTGCATCAGTATGGTTAATCTAGTTTACCATATGATGTCGCATCTGAGAGTGTAATAAAGCCATGCATTAAAAACGATAATCCACTAGTGGATTAAATATGCAAATTACGTCGTAACGTTAAGTGTTGACGTCCATAAAAACGTAGCATTGGCAAAATCTTGATGTCTTAATGCAAAATGCGCTCATGAAATGCGATTTTAGTGTCATATGATAAATAGAATCTTGCATTCATGCTCACATATTACAGAATTTATTAAACTCGTTGGGGAAAACCGATAAGATGCTCGACATAGCCTCGCATCTTATCTTTTTCCCCAACTCCTTTAATATATTCAATAGTACATGAGCACTCATATAAGATCCTCTATTTTATGATTAGACTAATTTTGTAGTGGAATTTGCCATTTGGGGGTGATAAATCATTTGTATGATGGTCACAAATTTTTTTCAATGGTGATGTAACAGCAGCGCAACAAAACACAATCTGTAACCATAAAACCGACAATTTTCACTTTTTTTAATTTTCACCTTTCAAAGTGAATAGCACACAAATAGAAGATCTTACATGAGTGCCCATGTATAACTGAATTTATTAAATGAGTTGGGGAAAAAGACAAGATGCAAGGCTATGCCTGGCATCTTATGAGTTTTCCCCAAATGAGTTTAATAAATTCAATAATACAGGAGCATAAATGCAAGATTCTATTTATCATATGACATTATAATTGCATTTTATTAGCAAATTTTGCACTCAAAACATCATGATTTTGCCATCAGAAAATGCGATGTTTTTATGTATGTCAACCTATACCGTTACAATGTAATTTGCATATTTAATCCACTAGTTGATTATCATTTTTAATCAATGGCTTTATTACACACTCAGATGCAACATCATATGATATAGCAATTCCTTTCATCAGTGTAATAACAGATGTCAGCCAATGAGAAGCAATATTTCATACTAAAACTAGACTGGCCACTATGGGTAAGACCACTTACTGCTACAGGGTCCACGGCAACTATGAGTGAACTAAACACCAGGATCTGGACAGGTGAACATCCTATATCTTCCATAGCACCTGCTTTGTACAGTCCTATCAGGGTTAAACCTGGAAAGAAGATATAAAAGCTAGATAATTCAATTTTTTAATGACCTGAGGGTTTCTTTTTTCTTAGTCAACTCATTGTCTCTGCACCGTGTAATCTCAACGATTTCCCAACTGGCCAAGAATAACTGAAATAGTGTTGGAAGGTGCCTTTTATCCTGAATCATCAGTCATAGGTAAAATGAGATTAATTCGGGTCTTGGGTATGTTATTATCTAAAAACAAAAAAATCAATTTACAAACAGTGAAGATCTAGATGAGGTGGCTCATAATGAGCCGCCTCATCTGGGTCTATACTGTTTGCCCTCTAGTCTTTGAATTCTAAATAATATCATGATGTAGCTTGGATAAAACACTATTTTTGAAATTTTGCAGACGTAAATCTTGTCCTCTTGTTTTTGGCACTGTAAATGTAAGAATGTAAATGAAATGCATCAACATAAATAACACATCCTGAAACTTTATCACAGCACTTAGGCCTTGAACACAGGTGTTAGGTCATAGCAACACAAACAATGCAGAACGAGCAATTTAAACAAAAACAAAATTGATCCGCGACATGAGAAAACCAACAAAGTGATTGTGCGCCCAGTGCACTCAGATCAGCCTGGGTATCTGCCCAGTCTGATCAGACTCTTTGCTAAGCACTTAAAGGGTAGCTATGAGTCTAAGCAACCTCCATGTGGACAGTAAAGACTCTAATCAGACTGGGCAGATGCCCAGGCTGATCCAAGTCTACGCTGGGCGCACCACCAGTTTGTTGGTTTTGTCATGTCGTGGCTCAAATGAATATTTCAAATCCCAGACTCAATCATGATGAAAAAAACATCAAATATATCACCAACACAAAAGAAAGTAATACTGTATTAACCTTTAAAGCACCCAAAAGCAGACAACAAATTTAACTCTGCAAAATTTCAAAAAATTTTCATTCACGCTATATCATACTATAATTCAAAGACTAGAGGGCAGAAAGTGTAGATCCAGATCAGGTGGCCCATTATGAGCGACCTCATCTGGTTCTAAGTTGCTTTCACATTCAAATATTTTTGTTCATGGTGCTTTAAGGGTAAATGCAGGCTAAAATACACCCCATTCCTGTTTCTTTGTAAATTAGATATATGTTGAGTGACCAAAATTGCATTTGGCTACAGGGAATTCAGACCAGGCATAAAATCCTGGGCCCAGTTGTTCAAAGCATTGTTAGCTTAGCTTAGTTGTCAGTTGAGGATTTGTTTAGTCTTATAGTACTCTCGAAATCAGCTGCAGTAATATACATTGCTGAAAAATTGTGAGGAGCTTTTGCACTGCAAAAAGCTCCTCAAATATTTCCAGCAAAAAATGGCAGTGTTTTTACATATAATTTCTTTGAAAATTTAACGTCTCGTTAACTAACCTTGTTGTTAGTTTTGAACAAACGGGCTAAGAGCTATACATGTAGTTGACCAAGATCATGCTTGCAGTCTGTGTCTACAGTATCTGAGAATTTTGCACCTGCATTTAGGCAAAACAGGGTTTACCTCATATTTTCAAACATTTACAAGTTTACTGAGACACCCATGTATATTTAAGTTTAGTGAGAAAGAATTGGTGTGGGCTTCATTTGTCACTCTGCAAACCTTAGCTAACACCTACACCTATTTATTTATTTTATATATAACTTTAATATTCATGTCATCAAAATTTTGTATATGTATCTGTATTGCTACACCAACTGGAGAGGACAAAAAAATAGGCAGTGCCTACCTCCAATCTATTGGCTCATGTACGTACTTTTATGTATATGTTGCCATGAAATTGTGAATATACATGTATAAATAACTCCTACATCACCCAGGAAGTAAACAGCAAGTCACAAAAGTTGTTTTCCTTTGAAAAAAATGGCAGGGAAAACATGGAGGTGTACCTAAACACCTTAATAGCATATTTATGTCAAAACAGATGTTAATCTTACCAATAAAGAAGCAGGCACAAATAGTTCCCTGAAATGCAAAAACACCATGCATCAAAACCCACATTTATATTAAAATAGTTAGACACATGCATACATGTCTATCATGGTTATAAACCCTCAAAATACCAAAAAAAGAAGGTGAGCAAATTCAATTCAAAAACATTTCAATAACTGTTTCATCCAAGCTGTTTCATATTGAGAATTCAATAACTAGAGGGCAAACAGTGCAGATGCAGATGAGGTAGCTCATTATGAGCTGCCTCATCTGGATCTACACTGTTTGCAAATTCAACTATGAATATTTCTTGGTGCTTTTAGAGTTAAATTTTGTAAATCTTAATGTTAACGAAGAGTTTAGTTTCATTCATGTGTGTCACAGATTCCTATGCATTAAGTAAATTTTCAAGCAATCTACTACAGTGCACGTTTATTACATGCCATGGAAAACTACTATAAACTATAAATTTCTGCTAAAAATCTCTGTTTCATGCCATATGAGGCTAACAGCTAAGATCGTCAGTTTTCCTAATGTGTGACTGTGCAGCATTGATTTTTCTAATTCCAAATCCATTAAAAAGTAATGCCATGACACATGTTACAATCAAGATTATTTACATGATTGTTCACATGCTAAACAAATGGTTGGGAGAATCTAACAATTGAAAACATTTTTCTGCAATTTTATGTATCAGAATCAAACTAGTCCTGCTCTAATAATGATTTGTTAAGTAGAAAATTGTTGGTCAGTTGATATATCACTCATGCTCCAGTTCTTAAAGCCATGCAAATAAAACACAAATAATAGACTCATGCCCATTTTCTTCATCAACAACTGAAAAATATGAATCTCCCAAGCTCATTTTTATCAATCAAAATTAATATCTTAACACTGTCATGTTTTTCTGCCATTTTTTTTACGGGAGGCAACTTTTCTGACTTCCCCTTTGCTTCCCAAGACATTTGAGCCGCGACACGAGAAAACCAACAATGTGGTTGTGCGCCCAGCACAGACTCAGATCAGCCTGGGCATCCGCCCAGTCTGATCAGAGTCTTCGCTGTCCCCATGGAGGTAGCTTAGACTCTTAGCTACCCTTTAAGTGCTAAGGAAAGAGTCTGATCAGACTAGGTGGATGTCCATGCTGATCTGAGTCTGCGCTGGGCGCACAATCACTTTGTTGGTTTTGTCGTCGCGGCTCAGTTTAGTCCTTCCAAAAATGGATCTACTCTTACAGGAAAATTTGCTTCCAGAATTTCTTATTCAAAGCTATATGAGCTGAGACACAAGAAAACAAACATAGTGGCATGTGCGCAAAAACTCAGATCATCTTAAGCATCCACCTCTTGGCTACCTCCATGCCAACAGCAAAGACTCTGATAAGACTCGGTTAATGTCCCGGCTGATCTGAGTCTTTGGGGGTGCACATGCCACTTTGTTTGTTTTGACATTGCAGCCCATAGAATTTCATACTTACAACAACAGAAAAGAGTAGAATGCTGCCAATATTTTCGAGAAAAGTTCTGTCATGTAAACTGAATGCTGCTTCTAATATAATCCTGAAATAAACACAAAAGACATAAAAATTACCATCGAAATTCCAAGCATTGGGACAGACATGTCTGGGCAAAAAGTGCAGGCCCAGATCAGACTGCTCCTAGGATCAGTCTGATCAGGGTCTACACTGTTTGCTATTCCATCTGCACGGTTTGGACCCATTGCATTGTAAAACCATAATGATACATTTAAGACAATTATGGTAAAAATTTTAAGCGTCCCAAACTTTTTTCTTTTTTATGGTCAACAATAGTGCTTTTAATGGAGTTGATGATAAGCTCAAATTCTCGGGGTGTATAATCAGTTTTTTTCCGTTTAATTTACAATAAAACTAGTCTTTTTCTCATTTTGGATATTTCAATAAACAAGCATTTTACCTAGTTTTTAGTGGCACTGCTAAACCTAGCAAGAAATTGTAAGCACTAACAACATATGGGTATTAGCAATTTCCCTAACTCTGCTGTCAACAACAGCCATCAATTACCATCCATGTACATGCAAAATTGGCATTGAGACAATCAACAGCAGTATCAGCTCATTTAACAGCCATTAACAAAAGACTTATTTACTGTTATTGGTATCTGCTTCACAGTCAACAGCCATTTTGCACACTACCGCATCGGTTGTCAGCACAAGAAGGCAAATTGGTATTATGCCCATGAACAAAGGCACCTTGTTATGTATAAGCATGCTGAACTATACATAGCTACGTACCTTTATACACAACAACAAATACATGTACATGACACACACCCATGTATGATTTTTTTTGGAAACCTTGCATATATTATTATTGTTACATTGTTGTAAATAATTCAGTTAGCCTGTCCCAAGCAAACACACCAGACCTTATCAGAATGCTCCTAAAAGCATGTATTACAAATATGTACATGTCTATACTTACGGTGGCAATAAATACAGGAAGAATTCATGAGGTTCAAAAAATTTGATGTTTTGTCCAGCACCAGAAAAACTGAAAAAGAAGTTAAAAATATTGTACACAAATAAACTTTAAATTCCACATATAAACTTTATATTTCATAAATTGATTATAAATTATATAGGGTAGTTTGCCCTTGAGTCAAACACTTTTTCTATTGCCTTGCACCTATAGCCCCTGGCCACTGACCCACACCATATTTGGGTGATGCAGTAGCTAGCGCAGCTTTTCCAGCACCACCTAACTCCAACCGTTTAGCCATATTTCGTAAAAAAAGGGCAAAACAAGCGGTTTTACCCACCTACCCAAATTAGCCCTTAATTTGAACAGACTAGCCCCTGACTCAAACAGATATGTTAATTCAGCTGTTATATAACAACCTCATATAGGGTCTGTAGTATCCAGATCAATATTTGTTTGGTGTCAAATTAAAACAGTCTCTATGAGATAATGAGATAGACTGCAGGGTACGTAAATGCAGATAACCCCACCTTGTGACTCCTGGTACTGTAGTGAACATTTCATTTAAGGGGCTCATTTACCATGTGTACTATTCAATTATGACAATTGTAGACCACTGTTGCCTGCATAGAACAAAAAGCACAGATTTGTTTGTGCATTTAGTCTGTGACTGAATGCAATTGCCAGTATAACAGTGAGTAAACCATCTCTGAAACTATATGACCGTGTTTGATTTAGGGCAAATGGTGAACTATGGGCTTGGTTAAATGTATAAAATTTTGTAGGTTTTTTTTATTTTGACCAATAAACAATTATCTTTTCGAGCATTGAGAAGTCACAGATTAGTTTAACAAAATATGAAATTTCGTTGAGAGTAAGGCCCGATTTCACGTCACAGTTATAACTTGTATTAACTAGTCCGTTGTCTATTTTACTGTAAGGCGCAATGTAAAATTTTTGGTGTTCCGAATGCTAATCCATGTACTAAGTTTGACGTGAAATCGGGCCTAAGATTCCTCTTTCAATATGAAACCAAGTGTTTTACAAAATTTATGACGATCCAATTTTCTGAAATTCAGAAAGAGCTCGAAAGAGATAAGTTTCGACAACAGAATGCTGATGGTCGTATAATAATACATAATGTATACTTTGGGCTCTTCTATGCATATTGTTCATAACGTCTGGTATCTAAACAGATGATGATCCAACAATATTAACAGCTTGATTTGATCGACTAAAGGACAAATACAAATACGACTTAAAGGGCGAGTTACCCTATCAATCATTTGGAATTGGAGTTCTTCAGCCTTTCTTTTAACAGCTAAGTCAGAGCCCTAGATAAGAGGGAGTATTTGGTGATAATTAGAGATAATTTTTGTGAATTCTGGATAAAAACATATGTTGTGACCACTCATCTGAACCGTCTCGACGAGACGGTTCAGATATGAGAAATAAAGAAAATTATCCCTCAATTATCATCAAATACCCCTCTTATCTAGAGCTCTGTAAGTGGCAAAAATGGAAATAGTTGACTTTGCAAACAGCCCAAATCTAGATGAATTGGCAATTTATGAGCTGTCTCCTCTAAATCTACACTGTTTGCCATCTAGTCTTTGACTGAAATTGTGTTTTTCGGACCAAAAAAAATGTGCCTTAGAATCCATTTGAGATTAACTCTGCTTAGACTGCTTGTAAGTTGTATGAATTAGCTGATCAGTGTTTTCATTGGTCCTATGGCATAATAAGTGAATAGTGTTATATTGAGACTCATCTGCAAAACATTATAAGGCAAAAGAGCATTAATGCTCATTTGCTTCATATTCCTTTGTTGTCACTTCTTAAAGAGAGTCATGAAATGCTAGACAGACCCGACCAGTATGTGGACACTTTTAAGGGGGTTTCACTTGATGTTTAATAGTCCAATGCATTCCAGGCTACCGGAGGGCATGCAGTTTCAGGAAAATCATTGTGCTAAATGTAGACAAAAGGAACACGTGAAAAAATTCATCTGCGCATGCGCAACGTAACGCCGTTGAGGTCGTGCTATTTGCTGTATAGAAACAGGCTTATCATACCAGTATGCGGACACTTTAGAATCTGAGTAAACTGAGATGGCATTTATACGCTGCAATACTAATAAAATTATTGATGCATGTAGTTAATAAAAATGTATAAACATCGTAGAGGATTGTTCTGATTTCCTATTGACACATGGCTGTTTGCTTTGCCTGTTCGTGCGTTTGTCGCAGCCAAACTGAAGCGCCGATTGTGATACCCATCTGCAATAGCACTGCAAAGTCGAAACCATATTGTGTAAATATAAAAGTGAATGACAAAAAGATAAAGAAAGGGCACCTTGAAATAATCTTACAAAGTCAGTTAAATTCAGAACGGATCGTAGCGTTTATTTGACGCAAAACACAAAAGTGTCCGCGTACTGGTAGTGTCCGCGTACTGGTCGGGTCTGTCTAGCATAATATCCAAAATTGTATTATAGTGATTAGGATTAAAATGATGTTCTGCTGTACTTACAAAATGATAGCTCCTAGTATAAGACCTAGTACAATCAACAAGCTGAAAAACAAATAAAATTACATGTATTTAGAATAATTACATATATCTAACATGATTTTTGTAATATTTCGGAACAGAACAGAAAAGTTAACCACAAATATGTAAATTTGTCTTGTGTAATTCAGCTATAAAATGAGCCGCGACGCGAGAAAACCAACAATGTGGTTGTGCGCCCAGCGTAGACTCGGATCAGCCTGGGCAACTGCCCAGTTTCATCAGACTCTCTGTTAAGTGCTCAACGGGTAGCTTAGGGTCTAAGCTACCTCCATGCGGACAGCGAAGACTCTGATCAGACTAGGCGGATGCCCAGGCTGATCTGAGTCTGCGCTGGGTGCACAACCACATTGTTGGTTTTGTCGTGTCGCGGCTCAAATAGGGTTTTCACATCCAGAACAATCTCAAAGATCTAGATCCAGATTGTTTTGGAAGGGAAAAACCTTGTTTTATACCTAAGTACAATGTAAATACTGTATACAAATTACTTGGGAGTGATTATAATTTTGTTAATAAACTTAGTCCAAGTCTAATACCATTCATTCTGAACAAACTGAGATCAGCATCATTCTTGAATCTTTAATTCAAATGTGGTTTACCCCAACCCTCTAAGGGGCCTGATTGCTGCACCATATATCATATAGGTAAAGTGTTGTAAATGTTAACACAGGGGCCCAAAGCAGAAACTCAGAGAATGTTATTCCATAAATAAATCAGCTGATAGACAGAAATCTGTTCTTTCAAAACTTCTTTTCTTTATATAATACAGCACAGAAATAAATGACTTGAGAGTAATAATTTATTCAAGAAAATCTGAAGTTTCTGTTCAAAGAATTTAAGTTTGTAATGTCATGGAAAAATTGGCAGAGAAAGACATACACTGTATGATATGCTCTGATACCAATGATGTCATAAATCTGTTACCATAGGAACTAAGAGTTCACATTGATGTCAAAGTGGCTTCACCAAGATGTCATTCTGTCAAGGTACTAAGCACTACAGTTGGGAATTCCATAGCTGCTATGGTAACAGATCTATGATGCTATTGGTATCGGAGCATGGCATATAGTGTATGCCATGCTCCCTTCGAATTATAATTGAAATGCTGCCTGAAATTCATACAATGGAAAAGTTGATTTTCTCAAATGTGTTGTGCATTCTCAAATGACTTAATTCTCTATTGTGCATGCATGGAACTCCAATATCAGAATTAGCTCTTCATTTCCTGTTATGAATAAACAATTCAAAATTACTTCATTGTACATGTAGTTTAATGTCTAAGATCCGATTTCATGTCCCCTTAAAACATTGACTAACTTTTAGTTACTGAATAATTTACCTTAACCGTAATACAACACTAGTCATTGATTAGTGCTTAAAACATGTTTTAAGGCGACCTGAAATCGGGCCTAAGACAAACACCTTTCTTTGCTATGACTAATTTATGTCTAAAGATCTGACTTACCATGATTCAGGGATTTTTGAAGACAGGAACTCTGAATGGTGGAAACCTGAAAATCAGATTGTAAATTGGTACATATGTATATCAAGGTCAATGGAAACACTTCCAGGGGAAGCAACTCTTCCATTTTCTGTCTTCCCTTTCAAAGAGGTCAGACCAATGCTATACCATAATGGAGGGTCTCAATGGGGTTTACTGATTAACGAATTTTGGTCGAAAAAATTACTGATTAGCGGAATTTTAAAGGAAATTTTACCGGTTAGCGGCGTCGCTTATGCTAAGTGATTAACGAAATCGGCCGAAAAATATACTGATTAGCAAATTTGAGTGAAAAAAATACCGGTTAGCGGCATCGCATGGGGTTAGCGATTACCTGAATTGGCGAAAAAACGTAAGTAGTCTACTCCAATGCAGAAACATGCTCTTTTGTTCCTTGGTATTTCCACTTTATTTAATGGTATAAAAGATGATTAAAATAAATATTTTTTCATTCAAATAGATTTGGTATCGTCAAAGTATGCGTCACTGGCATAAGGTAGAGAGAACGACTGCGCTAGGTAATTTTACTGATTTGGCCACAAATTTACTTATTTTTACCCTTAAATTTTACTGATTACTGATTTTTGGGCTGAAATTTTACTGATTACTGATTTCAGAGGTACCCCATTGAGACCCTCATAATCGCAAGATTTGCAAGCGTTTGTCTTCTCTATGAATATGTTTTTGAAAATCTATTGGTTCAAGAAATAAAAAATCTTGCATGTTTAATTTTATAATAACTTTGTGTATATTGATAAACTATCAGGCAGGTAAACTCTGTTGAAACAACATTGTCTCAACACTGATGCAATAATATCTTAAGATAAATGGGTACACTTTCAAGGGAAGCAACTCTTATCATTTTCATTTTTTGCCTCCCTTCTCAATGGAGGTCACTTCTTAAAGGAAAGAAAATGCTTTCCATTAAGAGCACTCTAATGTGCTTATAAGAAAGCAGTGGGACACCTAAAACCATTAATTTTCCATTTGTTTTTAGGTGTCCCAATATTTAGGCACATTAGGGTCGGCCCCATTTTAGAAGGGCTACATTCTCCAGGATAACTGTATTGAAAATTGTGATTTGGGGAGGTAAATCATTGGTTCTATGCTGGCAATTTGCGTTTTACGGCGCCACTACAGTGTCCCCGTGAAACAAAATTTCAAACTATAAAACTATTTATCTCCCCAAATGACAATTTTCAGTACAGTTATCTCCTAACTGTTTTGACTGAATGGCTACTTGGAACTTTGCTGTGTAATTTTCCACTAGCTAATACTATACTTCTTCTAATAAATCTCCTCTCTCTAAAACATGCGCAACTCTGTCACCTCACCTTTTCTATGAAAAAGAGGCCAAATTCAACCAAGATTGCCTCTAGATGTACAAATTTGTTAGTCATTCCCCAAATTTTATCTATAAAACCATTTACAGGACTTGTTAACTGCAATATCCACGGGCCATTTATCTTTAGAAATACTGTACTTCTGATATGATATTTGCGAAATTAAGAAAAATGCAGAAAATATAGTCACTTACACTCACATACTTACCGATTTTGCTCAATCCTGCTAAAATCACTACCATGCCAAAGATGAAAGGATATTTTACATGTGTGAAATCAACAGTGAAAACATGTATATGTGCTGGTGCATGATGTCCCCCTTCCCCTTCTGGATGTTCATCATCTGTGTGGTTTCCTGAATGATTTCCATGGGTAGCATTTCCTGAATGGACCAGATCTGTGCTGTGACTGGTCAGATGGTGGGCAGTCACATTCTGATTGGCTGATGGAGTGACATGTGATGAAGTAGGAGGAGCTGTGCTTGTCAGAGACTGACCAATCAGTAGACATAATGAACACAAAATGGTCGTCAGGAGCATCATGGCTGGATTTTACCTGTAATCATGAAACATAAAGTGCACAAAAACACTCCCATATTTTGCTGAAAAATTGTGAGTAGCTTTTACATTGCAAAAATATTAGCATGCTTGATTTTATTAATGAATCCTTGACTAATTACTTTAAGCAAATGCTGCTGCTTTGAATGTTCAAGGAGCCCAGTGGGTTAAGCACTGGCCTACTGATCTAGTCACTGTGGTCCCGGGTTTGAGCCTCACTGGAGGTAGAAATCTTTCCAAACGTGAGTGGCAATCAATTGCACACAGCCTTCCATTATCACCTTCCTATTGCCTGATATGACTGAAATACTGTTAAAAAGGACATAAAATCGCAGTCATCCATCGATCTATTTTGAATGTTCAAATTTTTAGAACATCTACACATTTTCTCACAGTAAGATCGATCCAATATCAGATGATTAATTTTGTGATGACATGTTTTAAGAGAGATCCTGTAAATTTATCTGGCTTATGTAACATGGGTGAAATTAACTGAATTTAGAGATACCACAATGATGTACTACAGAATTAAATGACCTCAGAATAATTATTTGTTTGAGAAAATTTGAATCTATTGAAAGAATTTCAGTTTGCAATGTCATTGAAAAATTAACTGAGCATGAGGCTCCTATACCAATGACGTCATAAATCTGTTACCACAGCAACTAAGCCTTCATACTGATGTCAAAGTGATGTCATCGAGACATCATTCTGCCAAGGTACTAAATACAACAGTTGGTAATTAATTCCACAGTTGCTATGGTAACAGACCTATGGCGTCATCTCATTCATAATTCAGGAGGAGCATGGCATGCTCTTCTCAAATTAGAAGTGAGATGCTACCTGAAATTCACTGCGATTTCCTCATACCTATAATTCATTCTCAAATAATTTTATTCCCTTTTGTACTTATAGGGACAGCAGTATCTGAGCAAACACCTTCAGCAGAGTCTGATCAGGTTCTGCACTCCTTTTTCATTTAGGCAACATGTTTCAGAGACATTACTTGATGGTAAAATCAACTTCTTGTTTACAAGGAAGAAAGTGCTGCCATTTGAAAATTTAAGTGCACAGTGTGCTTAAAAAAGCTTAATCTCAGTAGCCTAAAATGAGCAACATAACGTCATGTGATGTTCAGATCATCCTCATCGTTAACACCGGGCTATAGAGGCCTCACTGTTTGGTTTGGGCCAATTCCATAGATGACTGCTGTGACAAGTGAAGGCTCTGATCAGACTGCACCCAAGTGCAGTCTGATCAGAGCCTTTGCTTGTCACAAATGCCACATTGTTTGAAATCACATGATGTGGCTCATATATTGTAGCAGCGGAACTCAGTTACCTTTCTTGTTAAGTAGCTAACTCTTCTTTGTAACCATTTTCCAGCATTTATAGACGAAAACCTTCAGTACAGCATACTGGCAACTACAGTGCAGGTGTTCTGAAAAAGAGTATTTTCATTATTAAGGTGTATGGGTACATCTCACTGTTTCTTCTGCTATTCTCATAAAGGGGAGCAACTTCTGTGATTTCCTGTTTGCTTCCTTGGAGAATGATTATTTTTCCAAATGGGGTCTATTCCTACAGGAAAGAATAATTATTCTCAGATAGCAAATTCTTCCTTAAAAAGTTGGTCCTCACTGAGAATGGAGACAAGTATAACAAGACCTGTCAGCGGGACAGGATAGCTCACCTGACAGCTTCTTGCCCATCACCTAAAAATCTTTAACGTAAAACTTTAACATTTTGCTGACACCGCCGCTGCCAACACAGACGCTAACGCTGACGCTTACACCGACGCCGGGGGTAGTACAACAGCTCTTCCTGAACTTCCTTCAGGCGAGCTAAAAATGGCATAAATACTTCCCCTGGATCAGTATCCATGCACTTAAAAATCTTGAAACGTAAAACAATTAATGAAATTGCGCATTACTCTTCAATTTATATTATTATAACAAACTTTATCAGATGTAACAAATCCCCATTGGGGAAGAGCAGCCACACGATATTTGAAATTGCAGTGCCCTAATAGAGGGTCTCAATGGGGTACCTCTGAAATCAGTAATCAGTAAAATTTCAGCCCAAAAATCAGTAATCAGTAAAATTTAAGGGCGAAAATCGGTAATCAGTAAATTTTTGGTAAAATCAGTAAAATTACATACCGCTCTCTACCTCATGCCAGTAATGCACACTTTGAATACTACTGGCATATGTAGTATTATAATACTCCGTTTACCCGAAACTGATGCTAAGCACAAAGATGGACAGTTTTTCTATGTATGTGTGATACGAATGCATTTTATAAAGAAATGCATGTAATATAACCTAAAACAAACTTTTTAACATAAGACAGATTGTGCATTAGTTAAAATATGGTAATGGCATGTAATGTAGCAATCAATTAACTCTTGCACTAAAGCAGGACATGATGTTGATCTAGTTTGTCACATTGTGCCATTTTATCTGCTGTACAAAGATGAGTACAAAATTTACTTTACCCAATACTGGTGACAGATCTTATTTGAGCATTGACTAAATAGGACTTTTCTGTCTTGTGATCAATCTGTATGATTTTATTATACTGAGTATCATACATTTAACTACATTAAAGGAGTATTCTGGCATAATTGCAAATTCAGTTTCCATGTACCCCTAGAATCACATCACATTAACATGTCTATGTAATTAAGACCCCAGGGAGAGTGGGGGTGGGGTGGGGAAGGGGTAGTCTTCGTATTATACATATCTGGAGTTCTTTAATGAAGTCTTGTGTTGAATGTGAATTCATGTAGTCTTTGGACAACACTAAATCTAATTTAATGAAACTAGAAAATGTGTTTATGAAATACTATGCCCCCAACCGTATGCTTGCCTCTAAAGAAGGTTCATCCTATAATGTACGAGTCAGAAAGGGGTATAACTCACCCCAGTATTTATAGAACTGGCTGTAAAGCTAATCAGATCATCTACACCTTGGCTTGTAACTGTATGCCAGATATCAGGATCCTAGCTTAGGCAGTTCTTCAGATATTTTGGTCACAAGGTTATTCCTATATAAAATGCCTATGTCCGACAAAGGGAAATAATGCAACCAAAATTTATGAAATATGCTCAAAAGTTAATCAGATCATCTACACCTTGATCTTTAACTGTATGCCAAATATCAGGATCCTAGCTTAAGCGGTTCTTCAAATATTTTGGTCACAAGGTTATTTCTATATAAAATGCCTATGTCCAAAAAAAGGAGAAAAACCCAACCAAAAATTTACGAAATATGCTCAAATGTTAATCAGTTCATCTACACCTTATTTTCTAACTGTACCCTGAATATACACATGCTAGCTTAAGCGCTTCTTTAGATATTTTGGTCATAAGGTTATTCCTATATAAAATGCCTATGTCCGAAAAGGGGAATAACTCAATCAAAAATTTACAAAATATGCTAAAAAGTTAATCACTTCACCTACACCTTGGTTTCTAACTGCATGCCAAATATAAACATGCTAGCTTCAGCGGTTCTTCAGATATTTTGGTCACAAGGTTATTCCTACATAAAATGCCTATGTCCGAAAAAGGGGAATAACTAACCAAAAATTTATGAAATACGCTCAAAAAGTAATCAGATCATCTACACCTTGGTCTGTAACTGTATGCCAAGAATCAGGATTCTAGCTTTAGTGGTTCTCTAGATATTATGGTCACAAGGTTATTCCTGTATAAAATGCCTATGTCTGAAAAAGGGGAATAACTCAACCAAAAGTTTAAGAAATATGCTCAAAAAATAATCAGTTCATCTACACCTTAGTATGTAACTGTATACCAAACATCAGGATCCTAGCTTAAGCGGTTCTTCAAATATTTTGGTCACAAGGTTTTTCCTATAAAGTCGAAAAAGGGGCATAACTTTTGAACGACAATACCTGCGGAGTAAAAAAAAATACGGGTCCGCTTAATTTTCATGTACATTCCATATATAAAATTTCAAGATCCTAGCATAAGCGGTTCTTAAGTTTCCTAGCTGCTAAAAAGCGTTAAGGACGGACAGACGGACGGACGGACAGACCCAAACCAATATGCCCCCCTTAACTTCTCCGAAGTTGGGGGCATAAAATATGCAATTTAGTCATCATTTATACCATTAAATAAAGTGAAAATACCAAAGAACAGAAGTACCCATTTTTGCATTTGCATTTTTGCAATGTGACTAAGCTACTGACTGGGGACGCAACCGAAGTTTACCATTTGTGAGACAATACTGTTAACTTAAAGGTAAATTGGTACACCTGTCTCAGAAAAGACCAAACTATTCCTCTCTATAGAATTTGTTTAAACTTGTCATATACAATATTTAGGTATAGTACATTACAAATCTAAGCAGAAAACAGGAGGTACATGGACTCGTTTTCGAGCCATGGGGCCATGACTATGAGGGTAAGCAGGCACTTCTGACTAACAAAATGTTGTAACTGTGCATATGCAGTATATTTCATGAATGGCGTATTTCATTTATATCCCTATTTGCCTCACATATAAAGCTTGAATGTTTAAACACACACATACCTAATAGGAAAACATTTGCCACAACTTTTCTTAGAAGTTACGATCATTAATTTCATTTAATTGAATCTTCATCATATAACATTAAGTTGGAGTGGACTAATAAAGATTTTTCGGCGATTCCGATAACCGATAACCGCATATGATGCTGCTAACCAGTATTTTTTCACTCTAATTTCGGTAATCAGTATATTTTTCGGCCGATTCCGCTAATCAATTAGCATAGGCGACGCCGCTAACCGGTAAAATTTCCTCTCAATTTTCGCTAATCAGTAATTTTTGGGGCCGAAATTCGCTAATCAGTAAACCCCATTGAGACCCTCCTAATAAACCTAACCTTTAAAGTGCAAAAAAGCCGACGGCAAAATTTATGTCTGCAAAATTTCAAAAAAAAAAATTTCATCCAAGATATTATCATAATGGGAATTCAGTGATTAAAAGGCAAACACTTTAGCTCCAGATGAGGCAGCTCAGTATGAGCTGCCTCATCTGGATCTGTGCTGTTTGCAAATTCAACTGTTTTCCTTTCTGGGGAGTTGGATTTAATGACACAGATGGACTTGAAGAGGACTTGGCAAAGGTATACCTCAGATGTCTCAACTTGAGTTGCCCAGAAAACGGTAATCAACAAGTCACCACCGAGTTGGAGGTCTGTAACTGAACATGCACTCCTGACATTATATTGAAGGATTTTAGCCACTCCTGACATTATATTGAAGGATTTTAGCCACTCCTGACATTATATTGAAGGATTTTAGCTTAGTTGATCACTTATAACTTATAACATTCTAAAATCATTTTAAAATGTCACTGTAACTAATTCTTAAATAATCCTTGTAGATTCTGCTCTTTATCAATGATGAAATCAATGCAATGCAAATTCAGAAATAAAACTCTTGAGGTTACTGGGAAAACATGCAATTGAACTTATGTGCTTTGGTTAGCAAATATGCACTTATAGTCTGCAACTTTACAAGATCATGCATAGTGAATATGCCTTGATGGCAAATGTATAACTCATAATCCCTTAACTCTTTAAGCACCAAAAAGCAGAAGACAAAATTTATGTCTGCAAAAATGAAAAAAATGCCTTGTCCAAGACATTTCATATTGAGAATTCAAAGGCTAGAGGGCAAACAGTGTAGATCTAGATGAGGTGGCTCATTATGAGCCACCTCATCAGGATCTACATTATCTGCAAATTTTGCTTATTTCGTCACTGGGGCTTACAGAGTTAAAGACTTTAAATTGCCCTCAGTGGTAAAAACATCTAAACACAAATTAATATGAAAAACAGTTCAAACGTTTGGTGATAAAAATGGGCTGATGTTCATTTAGCGAGTCAAGTAACTGATAAAAAGTAGGGAAACTGAATGTAGGGGACATTTTACTAAAATTTGGACAATGCTTAGTAGAGGTAACAATATCCCAATTGTTTACTAGGAAATTAAAGGCTAATATTACCCTGCTAATTGTATGCGTAGGATTATTAATATTATCAAGCACTAATATTTTACCTCTTTTTAAATACCATGCATATCCTGTTTTACTATATCTTCTTTCATGGTCATTGTCTCAATTCATATGATTTAAGTAAGCTAACACAATTCATTTCAAAAATCCATTTTTGTGCTAAATAATGAAACCTTATTTAATTATTTTTATATTTAAAGAAAATTATTAATCAAAGTGTCAAAAACTTGCAAGTGGAAGACAAATGCAGTCAACTCTTGATATTTCAAACACTGACATCTCAAAGTATTCTCTCATATCAAAGAATATAGTTTGTACATAGTTCCTGTTTCTCTTTGCATTTCAACTCCTGTTATTTCAAACTACTGATATCTCAAAGTAAATTTTCTGGGACCAGAAAATTTACTTTGAGATATCAGTAGTTTGAGATTAACTTTGACTTTGAGATACAAAGAGTTGACTGTAGTGTACAGGGAGATCAGATTCAAAAGTAGTCTGATATGGGCCTACACTGTTTATTCAGGCTCATCTTAGAGTGTCTGTCCCAATATTTAGGGTCACTATAAGGCAAAACAATTAAACTGTCAGATGTGTCTTAGTCATTGCAAAATTCTTGATTGAATAGAACACTTCATTTTTGTAATATTATCAACTTATGATAATTTGCATATGCATGGAAAAAAAAACACACACACAAAAGTTTGCATATGTATTTACTATGCTTTGACAGCAAAGTTATATGAGCCTGTATATTTATACCCTTAAATCAGGGCCTTTTTTCTGTCTTAAAGATCCAGATATGATTTAAACAAACAATAACTGCACAGACATGCATTAACAGGCTGTTCTGAGACTTTAATGTTTACTTTTATACTGAGTGGTAGGCTTTTCCTGACTCAGTCTCTAAAATATCTTTAAGGTGGAATAGGACAAAACCCAAACTTTCAGTTTTCGTGTAAAAAGAACAACGATCAAGAAGCTCAGCACTTTCTAAATTACAAAATGACTTTCTTTTAAGTGTGAAACAAATAGTTCGTTTTCTATGACGTCATGAAAATGTGAGGGTTTGATGTGTTTTTACGCAAAATAAATAGCGCTGGTTTATATATGATTTTCGCATTTGTCTTGCTGTCCGTAAAGATATTGAAATAAATTTTATACCAAAGTGCGAGCCGTCAAGAGTACTTTAAAGATATGTTATTACTATTTTCAATTATTTCCGCAATTTGTGTTGATTTATGCAAATATGACCTTTCATTAGCTATCGAACATTGCTTAATTTTACATATACGCTTAAATATAGAAAAAATTCTCCGAAAAATATATCCGAAATTTCGATACGTTTTGATGAAATATGCTGACATGTAATTGTTTAAATAATTTCAAGTTTTCACCGTGCAAATTTTTCACAAAGTATATTTGTTTAACTATACTCCCTGTTCCGATGACTTCGTTTCTTTCAAAGCCAAGAGAGATTATTCCTAAGAATGTTTTCCAGTTAACGTTTTGTTTCTAGTGAAACATTTATGATCATAGCCTCAAGAAAAACGAAAAAAACTGAATTAATATCTTATTCCGTCTTCCAGGGAGGAAGATTTCAATGCATCAGGGGTTCATATTTGCCATGATATTTATTTTGCGTAACATGACGTCCCGTTAATTGAACTCTTACAAACCGCGTATTTCGCGACGTCGATTACTTCCGAAAACAGCAAATCCGGGAAAATGAACCCCTGACCTGTCTGAACTCTTCTGTCTAGAAAACGGAATGAGACATTTCTCCAATTTTTTCGTTTTTCATTTTCATAGATTTTCTAGACTAACTCGACATTGCTTTATTGGAATTAAAAGATATGTCGGAAACCGCTCTTAGCGCCCAACTTAGTTTGACGTTAGAAAAATCGACGTTATTTGAACAGGGGGTATGGTTTGAAAAATATACTTTGAGAAATATTTACATGTTAAAATTTTAATATTCATTCATTAATATTCCAACTTAACATTTCATTAAAACATATCAAAATTTGAGATATATTTTTCGAAGACGTTTTTTCTCTATCTAAATTTTTACGTGAAAAAGGCGAAATCTCAACAGCTTATGAAAATAAATGTTTTCGTCAATTTACTCGTAATGCATAGACATTAAGCAGAAAGTATAGCACAGCTTTAAGGAACTTTTGATGGCACGTAATTTGGTATGGAATTTATTTCAATACCTCAACGGACTGCAGAGCAATGTCGATTAATGCGGATATCTGAGAGCTATAAATTTTGCGTAAAAAAACGTCAGACCATCATATTTTCACGACGTCATTGAAATAGGAATAGTTTATTTCACGTTCAAAAGAAAGTCATTTAGTGAGTCACAAATAAATGAAGTTTTTGATAATATATTGTTTGACTAGAAAACTGAAAATTTTGGTTTTGTCCTATTCCACCTTAAGATGCTTCACTCATAATATTAATTGCTCATATTCCTATACCAGTCAGGTCCAAGACCAATAACTGTCCGCAAGCATAGGAGGTTTAAACCATCCTAACAAGGTACTAGATCATTAGTCCTCCTTGTCACACATTACATACTCTAATTAGTAATCCAAATTTTATATAAAAGTGCTCCTGCAGGACCCATATATTTCCATAACAACAAAATACTGAATATTGTTTGTCTAGTACCAGAAAACAGAACAAAACTGAGCCGTGACACGAAAAAACCAACAATGTGGTTGTGCGTCCAGCGCAAACTCAGATCAGTCTGGGCATCCGCCCAGTCTGATCAGAGTCTTCGCTGTCCGCATGGAGGTAGCTAAGGGCGTAGCTAAGGCCCTTGGCTACCCTGTAAGCGCTTAGCAGAGAGTCTGATCGGACTGGGTGGATACTCAAGCTGATCCGAGTCTGTGCTGGGTACACAGCCACATTGTTGGTTTTCTCGTGTCGTGGCTCAACTGATTTTTGTATACCATAAAAATTCTAAATATTGGGACAGATAGGTCTGAGCAAACAGTGCAGACCTTGATCAAACTGCTGCTCAAGGAGCAGTCTGATCAAGGTCTATACTGTTTGCCATCCCGTCTGCATCTTTTGGATGCTTAATCCAAACTACTCCATTTTTTGGGTAATTACGGTAATTATTTTAGGTCCCAATTTTAAGAACTTTATGGTAAAGGTTATATTAGCTCACTGGTCTGTATGAGACAAGATAGCTGATTCCGTCTAATATAATTAAGCGCTATAATAAACAAGGGAATACTTGTTTCGAGGAAAGTAAAGAATAAATCTGACGTTATTATCCATTTAATTTGGGCATAACAATGTAGACCTATGTCAGACTGCTCCAGAGCAGTCTGATCAAGGTCTACATAGTTTGCAAACTGTTTTCTTAATGGACTGGTCTAAAATTTAAAACTTGGAGAGTCTATTACTGAACAAAAATCACAGAAGGTGTCCAATTATTTAAGGAAAATTTGGCTATACTGTTCCATAGAAATATTAATATTGCCAACCAAGATCACTGTCGTGGTTTAACCACGATTTTTATTTATTTATTTAACTTATTATTGCTTGTTCAGTCTATTTTTAGATCTAAGGCAAATTTCCATACATTCTATTTTTAAAGTAAAGTCAATTGACGTCAACATCATGTTGACGTTGACAACAGTGTTACCTGACGTTGGAGATTATGTAAGATGGACTCTAACAGAACAGACATCGGAAAATAAATTCATAAGGATTTTAGGATTTTTTAACCTTAAAGTATATTTTTTTATGTGGCTCTGACAATAAATCAACATACTGTTACTCCTTGCTTTGTGTTTGCCACAAATGATAAAAGTGTCTCATGGATTAACTCTTTTGGCGCCAAAGTCGCAAAAATGCGACTTTTGCAAAGAGCGTCCAGATCAGCCGGCTCTTAAAAGAGCTGGCTGATCAGGATCTACACTGTTTGCCATTCAAATATGAACTTAAAAAGCCTGATTTTATGAAAAATGTCTTTAGATTGTTAAAATTTCCAATTACAAATCTGTCGTCTGATGATTTGAGCAGACGAAAAATTTGTCGTCTGAAAAATTTGGCGCCGAAAGAGTTAATATAGATATTGCATGACCTGTCTAAGTCAGCTGACAAGCTACTTTCTATTTCCACTTTGTAAAACAATATCTGAGGTATCACAATTTTGCAGATAAATGAAAATGACATATTGGTGCAGACTAATTTTGGTTTGCACCATGGCTTCTGATAATGAAGAAACTTGATATAAATCTGTAACATTTTTCTTACTTTTCTTACTTTTCTATTCAACTACACCATGTGGCATCCATTGGAATTGCCTCATGCGGGCAATTTTGACAAGTTGCCAAAATGTACAGCCTAAAGGAACCATATAGAAAACATCTCAAAAACTCATAATTACTTCTTTTTATCTGAACCTCTGTTAAGATTGCTCCCTCAAAAATGTAACCATATTACCTCAAATGAGTCTTGAGTCTTCCTTTTCTACACTTGCCATTGCATACAAAGAGCCAACAGACTTTTAGACTATATATACATAGTTATGTATTTCCATATATCATTTAATAAATGCCCTGCAACTCACAGGTCCTACAAAATGGCATTTTAGAAAAAATATTTTGGCAATACCGGTAAATGGCAAAATTTGATTCAAGGCCAATTAGGCAGAATTTTGGCCTGTTTTTCAAAGCAAAGATATAAAAGGGCATTAGACAGGGAGCATTTATTAGAAGAAACATGGCAGTTAACATTTTCTGTACTGTTATAGATGACAAGACTTAAATTTCAAGAACAAATGTACTTGCGTAGGAAGTGTTGGTGAAATTGTAGTCAGAAGCTATATACAGAAGCAGTTTAATAACAACAATGACATTACAAAATACTCATAATCAGGAAAGTTTTCTGTTTCCTTATGGAACTCAAATTTAATTTGAGCTGCAAAATGACAAAACCAACAAAGTGGCATGTGTGCAAAGCGAAGACTCAGATCAGCCTGGGCATCTGCCCAGTCTGATCAGAGTTTTCACTGTGCACTGAAAAGACAGTTTCATAAGGGTCTAACCTACCTCCATTCCGACAGCAAAGACTCTGATCGGACTGGTTGGATGCCCAGGCTGATCAGAGTCTTCCCTTGGCACACATGCCATTTTGTTGGTGTTGTTGTGTCGTGTCCTGGCTCATTTCTTTACCAGTAAGAAAAATATGCATTCTGTCTGTAGACAATCAGATGGTTTAGTTTATCTCATGAAATCAGGTTTTTTGTTGAATTCACCTTGGCTTAAAATAAGTAATATAGTCTGGGTAGGAAAGTAAAGCCCATATAACAGAACAAATGTCTCCAGCGGGGCTCAGTGGAACATATCCATGGCTGCACCCCCTGGCACTGAGTCTGTCCATAACAAATCTACCGAACTGATCCCATTAAATGCCCCTGGGGTGTTGTATTTGAAAAAGGGGGGCATTACTATAAATAAAACCTAAAGTGTAGTCAGACAGCCACTGCCAAAATACCTCTAATAGGCAATATAAAGGTGCTGGGTATACTTTCAGAGGAAGCAACTCCGCTACTTTTGCTTCCCCTCTCAGTAGGGGTCAACTCTTAAAGTTCAGAATTTGCTCCTCTAGGAGCATATTCTTCCCTTTAAGAGAAGACCCCATTTAAAAAGAGCTACCTTATCTAAAGAAGCAAACAGGAATTCATGCAAGTAAATAAAACATTAGTGTCAGAAAGGAGGCAGGATGCATTTACCAGCAATGGGGTATTTATTAGGATTAATACTGTATACCCAGCCATCTGCCATGAATTTTCATTTATGCACAGTGCCCTAAAGACTTACTACAATAATTATTAATCTAAACTTCAAAGTACACCTTAACACAAGGGGGTACACTTACAAGAGAAGCAACACTGTCATTCTTATTTTTGCCTCCCATCTCAATGAAGGTCAACTCTTAAAAGAATTTGCTCCTCTAAGAAGCAAACAGAAAGTCTCAAAAGTTGCCTCCCTTTGAAAGAATACATTTTAAGGGATTGCTACTTTGCCACTTAAGCAACAATTTTATTTATCATATGATGTCACATCTGAGAGTGTAATAAAGCCATGCATTAAAACTGATAAACCATTAGTGGATTAAATATGCAAATTACATTGTAATGTTATGCTTTGACATCTATAAAAACGTCACATTTGCTAACGTGGAAATCGCGACTTTTAGTGCAAATTTTGCTAATAAAACGCAAGTTAATGTCATATGATAAATAGAATTTTGCATTCATGCTCCTGTATTATTGAATTTATTAAACTCATTGGGGAAAACCGATAATATGCTAGGCATAGCCTCAAATCTTATCTTTTTCCCCCCAACTCGTTTATTAAATTCAATAATACATGAGCACTCATGTAAGATCCTCTATGTAGTGCAAGAACTGTTGGTGAAGCTGAGTCATGGCTGTAATAAGATGCTGAGTAATGGCTGTCATATGTTGCTGTAATTCAAGGTTATAATGGATACGCAGGTCTTAACGTTTTCAACCATTTTGATGATGATGATGATGATGATGTTTATGTGGTAAAATCAACATACAATACAATGATGTTTAAACATATAAGGTACAAATTATCACATACAGTAGTATAAACCAAGCAATATTGCATATTAAATGTTTACAACGGAAAAAATTTCATGGTTTCCTGCTTGCTTCCCTAGATAAATTAGTCCCTCCAAAAATGGAGTCTACTCTGGGAGCAAATTCTTTCCTATAAGAGCTGACCCCAATAGATAAGGGAGGAAAACATGAACACTGAAGAGTTGCCTCCTATTGAAAGTGTATCTAGTACTGGCTTTATGAAAAGTAATTCTCATAGCTGTCATAGTTTTATTTATCCAAAGACGTTTTCCCTGCAAACATATCAATTATTGATAACACACTGATAATGCTAAATGCTGGGACATCTATATTTTCAATATAATACGGTAGAACTTCAATAGCTCAAACCCTGATGGCGCGATCACCCTGCCTGGCTATAACTCTTTTCTTGGTCCCTAGAGGTCACTTTATATGGAAACTAACCCTGGCTGGCTAGAACTACCCTCGGCTGGAACTAATTTTCATGGTCCCAAGCCTGTTTGAGCCAATGAAGTTCTACTGTATGTGGCATTATTACATGTATTATGTGCACTGACTTTACCAACATGAAAAAATAGTGATCCATAGTGCTTCACATAAATGATCAAGCAGAGCCCTTACTTACTTGCCTCAGGGCAAACACAGCAAAGTCTACCAGTAATCAGACTGCATCTTCCAAAATGCAACATACACACAGCTTTAAGAGACATGCTCAGATGGTTTTTGAAAACAATTTTAGGTTACTTTTGCATATACAGTATTAATCCTATTTAACGCCCTATGGGCGTTGCATTTTATGAAAGGGGTATTATTTTGAGCCTAAATTGCAGTTAATCAGCCACTGCAAACATGCAGTATTACGGTGAATGTGTATACATTGTAGTTGCAAGGGAAGCAACTTTACTATTTTACCTCCCTTTTCAGTAGGGTCAACTCTTAAAGGAAAGAGTTTGCTCCTCTAGGAGCAAATTCTTTCCTTTAAGAGTAGACCCCATGTCAAAGAGCTACCTCATCCAGTGAATTCATGACTGTAAGTTAATATAACATTATTTTTGAAAAAGAGGCAGCGGGCGTTTATTACAGCAGGGGCATTTATTAGGATTCATATGGTAACTCCACAGCAGCACCAATTACTCAGTTGGTTAAACACTAGTTGGCCTGCTAAGCTAGCAGTCCAAGTTCCACTGCACATAGCTTTTTACTAGCATCCTCCCATCATCCTGATATGACTGGAATAGTGTTGAAAAGACATAAAATTGGAAGTCATCCATCTATAAATTCATATAAGTTCATAAAAGTAACTGTGGTGAACACTCAATATGGTGTTTTTTGTTTGTTTGTTTTTCCCTATTTTCCTTGTTTGGAGCAAAATTTAAAAATATCTCAAATTTTATTATTCAGGATGCAAATTTAACTTGGTAGTTTTATTCATTTCCACTAATTCACATTAGATTTTCAAATCACATATGTTTTTTTCAGCAGGGGCTATGGTACTCAATGGGTTAAGCACTGGCCAGCTATGCTAGCAGTCCTCATACTAATGGGAAGTGCAATTCTTTTCATATGTGAACAGGTATCTATTGAAAAAAAAATTCAATTATCATCCTACCACTGGCTCAATATGACTGAAATACTGTTTAAAGAGCCATAAAAGTTTGTATTTTTAGCATGCAGCTTGTTTTGTTCATCATAAAATGAGCTGGCTGCAACATGACAAAACCAGCAGGGTGGCATGTGTGCCCAGCCAAGACTCAAATCAGCCTGGGCATCAAGCCCAGTCTGCTCAGTCTTTGCAGTCCACATGGAGCTAGCTTACAGCCTTAGACCCTTAGCCATTCTTAAAGCACAAAGCAAAGACTGGGTGGATATCCAAGCTGATCCCTCCCCTCGCTGGGCGCATATGCCACTTTGTTGGTTTTGTCGTGTCACAAATCAAATGTTAACTTGAATGGAGTACCTTTTATCCAATTCATATACTTTCTTTTGAAGAACAAAACAATACATTTATTCCTTGCATAAAAAGCACCAAATAAAAAGGTTTTAAGCAGTTCAGATTATCTTGGAAGAACTTTCTGCGACAGTCTCACATAAATTTATCAAATATCACTTTAAAACTCATCATTTCCTATAGGCTGCAGATGTTAATTTAAGGTAAAATAAAATATAATACTGTATTTATCCTAATAAACACCAGTGCCGTAATAAACACCCACCGTCTCTTTTCCAAAATTAATGTTATAGTAACTAGCATGAACTTCCATTTGCTTCTCTCATGGGTAAGGTAGCTCTTTGAAATGGGGTCTACTATGAAAGGAAAGAGTTGCTCCTAGAGAACCTCTACTGAGAAGGGAGGCAAAAATAGTAGAGTTGCTTCCTATGAAAGTATACCCATTCACCCATATATTTGCTTATTAGCGGTATTTTTACTATACTTTAGGCTCTAAATAACACCTCTCCTTTTGCAAAATGCAATGTCCCCGAGGTGTTTAATAAGATTAATATGGTCATACTTTAATACAGATAATTTGTTACACTCCAATTAGACTGCAAACCTTGACTTTTACTTTTCCATGGCAGTTCAAAGACAAGATCTGCAATTATAAATATCCAAATAATTTAAACCCTGAAAAATACCTCCAGATGTATACAAAAATCCAATGTATGAACAAAATGAAACAAAACTAGCATGCTGTTAAAAATACCGGTAGATAGAATAGTTATGACTTTATCACCGGTAGTGGTCTATTTGAACAATCAATGAACGTATCAAGACTGTTTGCAGATAAAGTAAACCGAAACTAGATGTTTGTATTTTGGCTAAGAAAAGAAGTATAGGCAGCCAGGCAAACTTGAAAAGTGAATCACTATAATGACCCTTATATGTGGCAGCACAGACCAAGATCACAGACTGGCTTTAGTCTAATAAATTTCATTGTCATTAAATAATGTAAAATGTATAAAACTAAAGGAATTAATTTTCTACAGATTTTTCAGTTTTACTGACTGGAGTCTGGAGCCAGCCTAACCAAGATCAAAGCAATCCTCAAGCAACTTATGTCATATAACCAGACCATCATCATCCATATAAAGGTAAATGGTTAGCTACAACATGTTCCAATGTACCCAAAGACTCTGGCCCTTTCCACAATTTAAGACTTTTTTTAATGCTTATCATTTTTCTTTTTTAAATTCTAGTCAAACTAGAATGTTTTTCAGAGAAAAACTCATGTCCCCCCACCAGTCCATTTTCCATCCCCTATAATGAAGTCCTCCTGTGACCTTGAAAATGAGGTCAAGGTCACCAGAATCTGATCAGCTATTAAGCTAGTCCCAGTGATGTATTCATGCAAGTTTGGTGAAATTCCACCCATTGGTTCATGAGATATTATGGGTACAAGAAACTGCGATCTAAGTCCTCCAATGACCTTGAAAATGAGGTCAAGGTTGCCAAAATCTAAATCAGCTCTTAAGCTAGTCCCAGTGATGTATCCAAGCATGTTTGGTGAAATTCCATCCATTGGCTCATGAGATATTGTGGTAATAGGAAATTGTCATCTCAGTCCTCCAGTGACCTTGAAAATGAGGTCAAGGTCATCAAAATCTAAACAGCTTTTAAACATGTCCCAATGATGTATCCATGCAAGTTTGGTAAAATTCCATCCATTGGTTCAGGAGATATAGTGGGTACAAGAAATTCTCATCTAAGTCCTTCACTGACCTTGGAAATAAGGTCAAGGTCATCAAAATCTAATTAGCTCTTAAGCCAGTGCCAGTGATGTATCCAAGCAAGTTTGGTGAAATTCCATCCATTGGCACATGAGATATTGTGGTAATAGGAAATTGTCATCTCAGTCCTCCAGTGACCTTATAAATGAGGTCAAGGTCATCAAAATCTAATCAGCTTTTAAACATGTCTCAATGATGTATCCATGCAAGTTTAGTGAAATTCCATCCGTTGGTTCAGAAGATATAGTGGGTACAAGAAATTGTCATCTAAGTCTTTCAGTGACCTTGAAAATGAGGTCAAGGTCATCAAAATCTAATTAGCTCTTAAACTTGCCCCAATGATGTATCCATGCAAGTTTGATGAAATTCTATTCATTGGTTCAGAAAAAATAGTGGGTACAAGAATTTCTCATCAAAGTCCTCCAGTGACCTTGAAAATAAGGTCAAGGTCACTAAAATCTAATGAGCTCTTAAACTTGTCCCAATAATGTATCCATGCAAGTTTGGTGAAATTCCATCCATTGGTTCAGGAGATAACATGGGTACATGAAATTGTCATCTCAGTCCTCCAGTGACCTTGAAAATGAGGTCAAGGTCACTAAAATCTAATCAGTTCTTAACCTTGTCCCTATGATGTACCCATGAAAGTTTGGTGAAATTCCATCCATTGGTTCAAGAGATATCACGCACGCAAAGTGGGTACATGAAATTGTCATCTTAGTCCTCCAGTGACCTTGAAAATAAGGTCAAGGTCACCAAAATCTAATCAGCTCTTAAACTTGTCCCAATGATGTATTCATGAAAGTTTGGTGAAATTCCATCCTTTGGTTCAAGAGATATCGCGCACACAAGAAACTGTCACGCCGACGCCGACGCCCGGGAACCGCACTGAAAACAATATGTCCCCCCTCACCTTTGGTGGGGGGACATAATTACATGTAGCTTCCTTGTTAAATTACTTCAACTTTGGTTACTGTAAGAGTTTGAACTGTTATAATGATTGTTAAATAGCTAAAGATATAGACCTTGACTGGACTCTGGATCTGCACTGTTTTCCAATACAGTCACTTTTTAAATCAGTACTCTCTGGCCCAGAAAAAAAACTACCTTTCTACGTACCTGAAAAAGTCTGAGTAGCAGGGGCACAATAAACATTACATTTTTAAGGATGGCCCCAGACAGTAAAATCAAATTAGGACAATAACAATGATTGCAAGGTGCCCCAATATTTTGTGTAAAATGGTATCAAATCAATGTTCTGCTTCCCTAATGCAGACAAAATCTTTTAATTTCAAGCTCATAAACATGGAAATTAGAGAAATTTGCGATCAGATTGCTTTAAATTATACCTTATCAAGTCCAAATGCAATTCTCTTCCCTTTTACAGCATCCTGTTGTTGTTTTTTCAATTAATGATTCAGAATGATTAGAGTGTTCATAAAACTATGAGTACCAATATAACAAGCACCGTCAATCGAGGAAGTCTAGTACTTTTGTGTGGTTGAGCAAAGGCATCATTTTCAGGGTATGGAAACAAATGACCACGACCCAAGATTAGTTCGCGATCATAAAGGCAGCCATCTTTGGAACTTCCCCAGTCTGATGTGAGTTTTTCAGCTTTTTTCCTGTAAAGTGGTTTGAAACCTCTGATGCATTAACTCTCAAGGTTTGAATAGGTATAAAATCCATACTTTCTTATTTTTGTTTTTTTTTTCATCAGATCATCATAAATATAAAGTTATACAAACTGGATGGTAATAGGGCACAGGGAAGGTAAACTAGGACACATGAGTGCCATCTTCCACATAAGGCTAGCTGGTGCACTGCACAATTGAAAATAAAAGCATCGCAAACGACTGCGTGATACCCCGCCACTGCAAACCTTTTTCACACACCGATTTTTCCAGATTTATGCAGTTATATAGCCGGGGGCAAGGGGAGATAACTCCCATAGGGAAAATTTGAGCATCACTGGAGGCTTTCATCACTCTGATCATTTGCTGAAAGTTTCAGAAAAATTGCTTCAAACTCTGATTTTATATGGAATTTTTCATGATTTTATACATGTATATAGTCCCAGGGCAGGGGCAGATAACCTCCGATGATAAAATTTTGGTGCTCATAAAAAAGCTTTTGTTACTTCGATCATGTTTGTGAAGTTTCATCATGATACTCAAAGTAGTAAAGGAACTAGAGGCCAGAAACCATTTTTTGTACATTGACAATTGCCATAACTCTGTCAGAAATTAACAAAATTTGCCCATTAACAATCCCAAGCGAGACATTCTCGGTACAAATGCATATGCAAAATTTGAAGGAAATCCATTAATAAATACTTAAGTTATCGAACGGAAACGAAGTGCGGACGGACAGACGGACGTACGTACTATGGACGGACGGACGGACACACGGACGGCCAACGTGAAAACATAATACCCCGCCACTAACGTGTGGCGGGGTATAAAAAAAGTCCATAATCCCCAAATTATCTGTATGCATCGTAAATTAAATGACACATTATGGCGTCCCATAATTTCAATATTTTTCTTACCTGTAAAATGACCTATGGCTCAAAAAGGTGTGTGTGACATAGTTAAGGTAATGGGTTGGTGGGAAGCTAAAAGTACCTTAGGGCAGGGACTGGGAAGAATTTGTTAGCCTGCACATCAATATGGTCTAGTCAGAAACTTTGCTGTCTGCATACCTGATTGTCTACAAATCTTGGAGTATTTAAACAGCAATGAAGAGCATTGTCAGACTGCATGGTTGGATAACTAAGACCTTGTTAGACATGCCCTTAAGCCCCTTTAGTTGCCCACCTACCCAAAACTGAAATGACTATTATGTTGCTGACAATAAAGCTATGCAAAATGAATTACGCACAGCTCTCGAAAAAGAAAGGGTTTTAAAAATAATTTTGGGAAAAAAAAAATTTCTACCTATAAAACATATTTCGTGGCCCTCATTACATGCCTTTGATAGGCAGCAATTAAAGGATCACACCAAGTTCTTTAGAAAAAAATATCTCTCATTGATGTCCTTGAAAAGTCAAAAACAGAAAAAGTGATAATAAACCTCTCTTACCGCTAGCTTCTATCATTTAAGAAATAGCTTGTGTCACTGTAGATCAAAAATCATCCATGAAGAGCAGTTTCAGGTACAACTGGATCTTTGCCTACAAAAGATATAAGAGCTGTCCTAGGATGACATAGCTCCACTAAGTGGTGTTTCATTAATACCCTAATAACCCTAAAATTTCGGACACCAGAGAGTCGGACAATTATTGTTAGAAAATTCTTAGAAAGTGGATTTTACACATATTTATGCATCCAAATGATGCTTAGTGAATGGCAAATCTTGTAGACCCTGGGTCTACAATTTTTGTTCAGACCTGTCTGTCCAAATATTTAGGGTCATTATGGTACTTCAAGTGCCCAAAATGAAAATAGTTGAATCTGCAAAGAGCTTAGATCCAGATGAGGGGGCTTACAATGAACACCTCATCTGGATCTACACTAATTATTGCCCTCTTTCTGCATATAACCTAGAGGAAACTTTTTTTGAAATTTTGCAGATTTACATTTTGTAGTTTCATAAATACCGGTATCCTAATGTGGAAACCTGCATAGATGAACCCATGTGACAGTAATAATGAGCTCTTCTGAGACAAGGTTTTGTTCAAAAAAGCAAACACAACTAACAACAATATGCATTTTCTTTCTTTTTTCCTAGAATCTAAAACTAGATAGAGTAGAAAATCAGTGAAATCTGAAAATAATAAAACTGGCTTCCAAAGAGCAAAATAAAGTGAGCTTTTGTTTCTCTGATGTATGAGCCCATGTATCAGCTCAGTTCAGACAGTGAATTGGCTGTGACCACACACAATGAGTTACCCAAGCAACCTTGCAAGGTTATGGGATAAGCTAGACCATTGTAAATTAAGTTGGAGGAGATGATTCTGACTTTCTACAGTTAGGTCTACCGGCTAGTCTCAGTACTACATTTGTTCCAACAAATGTCCCTCTCTCAAATATAAACTCCCATCCCTCCACCCGCAACCCGACCGTAGGTATTCAGACAAGCAGAATCTCCCGTACCAAAGAGAATAGAACACCCAAATGGTTCCGGGGTTACCTCCTACACAACCTGCTCTCACTCTTCATCTCTTCTGTGAAAAAAGACCCAATGCCACAAAACTTGGCGGCAGACCACTAACATATGAGAGGCAACACAACAAAACAAACAAAAAGGCATGTGCACCCAGCAAAGACTCAGATCAGACTGGGCATCCCCCCAATCAGAGTCTTAGCTGTCAGCATGGGGGTAGCTTAGACCCTTAGCTACCAGAGTCTTTAAGTGCACAGCCAAGACTCTGATCAGACTGGAAGGATGCCTAGGCTGATCTGAGCCTTCCCATGGTGCACATGTCACTTTGTTGGTTTTGTCATGTTGCGCTCATTTATTATTTCTCCCACATATGTCATTTTATAGGACCTGTGCACTGCAACTCCCCTAAGATGTTTATTAGGAGAAATATGATATTCACTGTTTACAAATCTGGCCATGTCATATGTTGCAGCTGACAAACATTACATCCTATAGAGACAAAAAATGCCTAATTATTGAAAATGAATATCTGGCAATTTTCTTAATTCTCTGTTATACACACTGTAGTATTAATTCAAGTAAACAAAAATGTTCAAAAGTCATAACAACAATGAAGGTTAAAAAGATATTACATTTTCAAATGTATTAAAATTTTACTCAAATACGGTGCCATTTTTGTTGAAAAAATTGTGAAGAGGTTTTGCAGTCAAAAAAACTCCTCACATTTTTTTCAGCAAAAATTAGATCTATAAGCATACTTGATTTTATATGTGCTGCAGGGACTCAAGTCCTTGACTAATAACTTTGTCAAGCTAAGGATGCTCCAAATAACTGATGCCAAGAACTCATTATAGTCTCTGACAGTCAAGTACTCTAGATAAGATGGGTTATCAAGGATAAATTATGGACAAGTTTCCTTATTTTTCCTTTAAAACATAAATTAAAAAAAAACACTTTCATTAGAACCATCTCACTGAGCTGGTTCTGATGAGGGGTAACAACATATTTTCACTCAGTATTAAGAGAATTAATCTCTGAATTTACCCCTCACACTGGGTAGGCAGCAATCAAAAACGTTCTGAACGATCGATTAATGTGGACCAAGAACCGTTAGAAACAGCATTTTCGATTGCAAATTGGCAACAATTTGCAATCGCAAACGCTGTTTCTAATGGTTTTTGATCCCCGTTCGTCGACTGCATTAGCATTTTTGATTGCCGTCTACCTGGTGTGTCCCTGCTGGAGCTCAGTGATATACCTTCAATATTATTCCTTATAAATACACAGGGGTTTAAATTGCTGTACATTGCTACTGGCATGATATCCCAGCGGTCACACAATGTTGAATCAACACTGAATAAACATTGATTCAATGTTATAACACTGAATCAATGTTGATTCAACATCGGGTCAACACAGAGTGTGCCTATAATGTAAGGGATCAGAGTAGTGAGAAAACTGACAGAAATTTCAGCCCCAAAATTTAGCCTTATCTGAAGCTGGATGAAAGAAGAGATGCAAAAGAGATGAATAATAATGACAACGTAATTATATCCTCAGGAAAAAAAGATTGGTTGCACAGAAATTAATTTTCTCATTTGGTTTAATCAAATGAATTATATTACAGCAGTTATTCTGCACTTTAAAAAAAACATTAGTAAATCACTAAATGGTATATTCTTTTAGTAAACGGTATTTAGTATCTTATTCCTATCTTATTCTCAAGGTCGCCCGATGGTCTTGAGATCGCCGCCAGGTTTCGCCTGCCGACGACTGAAAAACTCTCTCTGCCAACCAAGCAGTAAATGGGTACCTGCTTCGAATCAGGGAAGGATAAGGCAGTGAAAAGAGAGGGATGGGCTTTGCCTTTCATCTGCTGTGCCCAAGACACAGTGGTCCTCTAGCCCCCACAGCACCTACTGCTATTAGCTATTGGAAACCTTTACCTTTTTATCCCCCGACCGAAAGATTCGGGGGATATAGCGATGAGCCTGGCGTCCGTCCGTCTGTCCGTCCGTAAACATTTTCTTGTGCGCTCTATAACTTGAATACCCTTTGGAATATTTTCATGATACTTCACAGTTATGTAGAACAGGTCATGACAAAGTGTCAAGTACAAGAATGGAAACTCTTGCTATTGTACTTTTTGAGTTATCTCCCCTTTGGTGAATTTTTGGCAGATTCGTGTCAGCTCTGTAACTTGAATACCCTTAGAAATATTTTCATGATCCTTTACAGATAGATAGAATAGGTCATGACGATGTGTCGCAAACAAGAATGACAACTCTTGCTTTCTTACTTTTTGAGTTATGTCCCCTTGATGGTTTTAGCTGTGATTTTGTGTTGATTTTGTGTCCCCTCTATAAATTGAATACCCTTTGGAATATTTTCATGATATTTTACAGATATGTAGAACAGGTCATGATGATGTGTCATGAACAAGAATGACAACTCTTGCTTTCTTACTTTTTGAGTTATTTTCCCTTGATGGTTTTAGGTGTGATTCCATGTCGGCTCTTTAACTTGAATACCCTTTGAAATATTATCATGATACTTTACAGATATGTAGAACATGTTATGACAATTTGCCGCAAACAAGACTGATCACTCTGGCTTTCTTACTTTTTGAGTAATTTCCCCTTAATGGCTTTGGGTGTGATTCCGTGTCTGCTCTATAACTGGAATACCCTTTGAAATATTTTCATGGTACTTTACAGATATGTAGAACAGGTCATGAAGATATGTCGTGAACAAGAATGACAACTCTTGCTTTCTTACTTTTTGAGTTATTTCCCCTTGATGGTTTTGGCTGTGATTTTGTGTGGTTTCGTGTCCGCTCTATAACTTGAATACCTTCCGAAATATTTTCATGATACTTCACAGATATTTAGAACATGTCATGATGATGTGTCGCGAACAAGAATGACAACCCTTGCTTTCTTACTTTTTGAGTTATTTCCCCTTCATGATTTTAGGTGTTATTTCTTGTCCGCTCTATAACTTGAATACCTTTTGAAATATTTTCATGATTCTTCACAGATATGTAGATCAGGTCATGACGATGTGTTGCGAACAAGAATGACACCTCTTCCTTTCTTACCTCCTGAGTTATTTCCCCTTGATGGTTTTAGGAGTGATAACCTGTCTGTTCCATGACTTGAATACCCTTTGAAATATTTTCATGATACTTTACAGATATGCAGAACAGGTCATGACAATGACAACTCTCTCATTAATACTCCCGCCCCCCCCCCCCCCCCCCCCCCCCCCCCACCCCCAATTTTTTTTTTTTTCAGATTTGGATTCTCTGTCCAAATTCACTTACTACTAGAGAGCTCAAAATTATATTTGTAGGGCTTGTACTTTAGAAGTTATTCACACATTTTGAGATGTAGAGTGTATCATATGCTATACGTTGTGTACATGGTGGCTGTTTGAGATTTTACCTCTTTTTAGCAGTCTGGCATACTGTTTGGTCCGAGTGTTAGATAATCATGCATCTGTTTAACAGATAATGTTAGTCAGAAGCATAAAAGAATGACAATATATTACTTATACGTGTTTTGAAGTGCATCCTGTTTACCAAGGCACAAGGGGCCTTTGGTCGGGGGATTTGCCATCTCCTCTGATGGCTATTTTTATATTCTTATCACAATATCAAAACAAAGCAGCTGACAAAGAAGCCAAAGTAAACGGGGTTCGAGGTTATAAAACTTGAGAATAATCTCAAACTCAAAATAAAGCACACTGATTGGCAGCAGCCAAGCATGTGCTCAGAAGCAGCCAATCAGTGTGCTTTATTTTGAGTTTGAGAATGTACTCAAGTTTTATAACCTCTGGGCCAGAGCGCAGACCCATATCAGACTGAAAGATGCTCCCACCAGGAGCTAACAGGAAGAGTTGTCTTTCTTGTTTGCTCAAATTGTCTCGATCAATTAAAGCTAAACCCATCTATGAAGTCTTATACATTTGTAATTTATGGTCCAGACATGGAATTTTGGCAAGGGCAAATAACTCAGAACTTCAAAAACCAAAACAGTGAAAGTTATTTTCCTTGTTTGGGACACACTGTCTAGATAAGATTACATGTTATTCATCTGTGAAATTTCATGATTTAATACTGTATGGTTTAGACACAGGTTTTTGGCAAGGACAGATAACTAAAAAAACAAACAAACAAAAACAACAACAAAAAAAGAACAACAGTTGTCAGAGGACAATTTTATGAAGCACACCTCATGGATGCCTGATTCTGAGAACTTTACAAAGACCTACATATAGTGCTGGAGATACAAGGCAAAAATCCCTGAACCATGAAATATAGGCAACAGTGACCTACAAAAGTATGAAGTCTTTTGCAAAGTCAGACTAAACTGAAATTGAAAGCAAATCACTAGACCATACATACTGAACAAAGATCAAGGGCACAGAAGCCAGCATGGATGCTTGCAGATGCTGCATTTATAGGGATATGCATGTTTGTGACACATTGTCTTGAAAAGATTATAGCACATCCTATGATGTTTCATAAATAAATACAATATGGTTCAGGAGTTAAGGCAAAGACAGGGCTTTGTGACAAGGGCAGATGATTCAAAAAGTAAAACAATTAGCAAGAGTTGTTTTCCTTTTAGGCAATATGTCTTGTCAATAAGATAAACCCATTTGTGAAGTATCACAGCTTAATTCTATATGAATCAGGAGCTAAGGCCCCAACATGATTTTTAGCAGGGCAGATTGCCAAAAAAATCTACAACAGGTATAGTCCGTTTGCTCCAAAGTGCAAACGGGGTTTTGCTTATTTTCTTGAAAACGATGAAAGTGCCATCAAATGTTCTACTGTCCTAATGATTTCTATGACAATACATAACAGAATACAGAAAGTGCAAATTTTTGGATGCTTTTATAAAATATTTTCCTTTAACAGTTATGCAAAAACTGAACAATTTCACTGAAGGGCGTCGTATGCTTGTTAGAACAGCCAAAATATTGTTGATTGGCAATAGCGTAAATTGTTGTTTACTACAGGTGTGGGTTTTATATGAAGTTTGCGAGTTAAAAGTGTATGTTTTAAAATTTGACAATATATGGGTGAAACAAAAAGTAGAAAAAATGGATTCAGAATAAAATTTTAATTATGCAAATTTTGTTCTAGGGATAGCATACATTGGTCACATGCTCTAATACGTAAAACTAAACAGGAATTCCAACAGCCAACTTTTCCTCCCTTGTAATTAAGAGGTGAAAATGGCATATATTAGGTCATTTTTTATATAGATACTTTTTATGCAAAGCCTCACATTTCTGCAAAATTATGGTTTTGTTACGTATAGGATGAAAATTAAGAATGAGCAATTCGAAAATCTTCTACCTCTCACCAATTTTGAGAGAAAATATTGGGGATGCCGTTTGCATCTGGGAGCAAACGGACTATAGAGCATACCTCCTTGCTTGTAACAGGTCATCTTGATTGGATTTACCAATCTGTGAAGTTTCCACAGCCAGCACACAGCGTCAAAATTACGTTGTGCTGACAATGATGTGATGTGATGACGTAGCATCGATGTCAATATGACATCATTTCAACGTCATGTGCCTGCTGGGTCATGACAGGGTTCTGGAGTTATGGCCCAGACACAGATTTTTGGAAAGGGCAAATAATTCAATTACTCGAACTGTCAGAGTTGTCTTTTTGTTTGTGACACATTGTTTATGTTTTATATAAACAACTGTGAAATTTAAAGACTAAATTCCATACGTTTTAGTATATTTTTGGCAAATATGGAGAGCTGAAAAATCAAAACAGCAAGAGTTGCCTTCCTTGTTTGTAACCCATCAAATTGCTGCTTAAGATAAACCTGTCTGTGAAGCTTTATGGCCAAATTTAGTGAATTTTCTTCAGAACTACTAGGCTGTAGTACATACCAAAACCAATTAATTCTTCACAGTTAACTGTTTATTGAACAAATTGATGCAGATAATTCTCAATCTACCACTAGAGGTGGTAGTAAGCATGGCTTACTAAATACCCCCCACATTTAACTAGGGGTGTAAAGATACATCGATATATCGATGCATGGTGATAGTGGTTGCCTTGATAGTGTTATCGTGATAGTATTTCCAACCATCGATAACTATCGCCAATAGTGCTTTCAGTTATCGGTAGTTTTGATAGTTTGTGTTCATGTAGATTTTCACATTGTGGACTAGTTTATGACACTTGTTTTTCAAACAAATGTCATCAAAAACTTTTGTTAAGATGATGGTAAAGCTTACACTCATAGTGGACAGCACTTACTGGTATGTAATTAAGAGATGAGGGACTTACTAAAATCACCTGAATTCATAAGAAATTGCAATATTCAGAGACAGTGATAGTATCGTGATGCATTGTGATGTAAGACCCTCGATAGTAATAGTATTATGATAGGGGTTTCTCCAATAGTGATAGTATCGTGATAGTCAGAATTTGGGATGATAGTCAGCCCTACATTTAACTGTAAGTCTGTTAGGCATAAAACTTTGTCATCTGAGTTTTGCAAACATACAGCATACATGTTAATTAAATATGACAACTGTAACAAACATATATACCGGTAGCTCATCCCATAGGCAAAGTTGAGATGGTCCAACACAGGGCCACAAGGTGAACATAAAATAACTACTTCCAACATGGCAGCTAGTGTCTCTGAGATGCAACATGAACTTTGTTGGAGGTCATTGGAGCAATGGCGGTCTGACACAAGACTGATAATGCTCTACTTCCAATTTGGGCAATGTCAGTTCTCTCAAACACTGTTTGTTCTTACCTATTTTGATTGATTTTATTTATTATTATTAGGTAATTTTGTTTACTTGACAATCATTTTTCATATCTAGGGAGCTCAATTTCCTCTGACCTACTCTCATTTAATAGCAGCAGAGCTCTCTTGACAGAAGATTTTGATTTGAAAACTTTACTGATAATTTTATTAACTTAATAAAGTGACACTTCAAAAATCCTTTTATGTACCGTAGATGGAGAGATCATGTCCCTCACAGCTACTTTCAGTTAAAATAGCAGCATCAAATCTGCCTAGCTGGCTATTAAAAGCTGATCTTGGTGAATTTCATTTGTTATAGGACAAAAGTTGATATGGTTAAAGATATACTGCCTCGTTTGTTTCTTTCAAATCTCTCAGAAAATTATATCCTAGGCATGATAATGATTGATAGTAAAAGTACTTTCATCTGCCAAATTTATGATTTGTGACTCTCAATGGAAGTAGGAGAATTTAAGAAAATATGTAAATGCACAGGAAATGCGGACTGTAATTCCAGCCAAAAGACTGGATATGCCCAGCAATCATAGCTAATCAGGGTAAAGATATATCATGAATAATTTTAAGACCTTGCTATATATAATTGATTTCGGACACTTTATTGGCTGAGAAGAAACTCACATGCACAGATTAGAGATTAACGTTACCGTTAAGTTATTATCTTCACTATTCATAAAATTCAAAATATGCTTGCAGAAACACCTAATCATGTGGGCATGGTGGGAGTCAATCAATTTATGACAACAATAGTAGTATTTCAATTCTCATATCGACGTTGCCCCCGCACCTCAGCGGAACGAATCCATAGCCGCAGTAACGGGGCGCCGAGCGTCCGTCCATTTATGACAACAAAATATTTGTGAATATATATAAGAAGGGTATGCACTGATATATCATCTCTGCCTAACAAAGGTTTTTTCGCTGACATTTTTTTAACAAGTCTTAGTTGTGTTGCTTACAACTAACTGTGTGCATTTTGATTTGCACCCAGCACAGGTCGCAGGCGCAAGCCGTTATCTATAATTACTAATGGCTTAAATGCTGACAATATGGCAGGCTTAAATGTTGACAATATGGCAATGAAAAAGCAAAATCTGAATGACAAAAATGTATTCATCTCATGAGACAGTCTATGTGAATCGTTTTAACTTGAAATATTGTCAAATTCTGTAAACATAGTAATCGTTTGGACACAAACTGTTCAAAAGTCAGACATAAAACTGAATTTAACATGTAAAAATTATTGCAAACAGCAAAGATTTAGCAGGGACATTTGATTCATACCCTGGTTTGCCTGATCTAATATGTTTTGTTTTTGGTTGTTTTGTTTTTTCAATCATGTAATAAGTTTAGGTGTATGATGAGAGTGCTTAGGTGTATGATGAGAGTGAAATCATATTTCATCTTACTCTCTCTAGAAAAAAAAATTAAATGTGTCACTTCCAGCATACCCGCAATACTTATCTAAAGTTTAACCCCTCTTTGACCCGCCCAATGGTCGACTGGTGTCGCTTGTGCCAGGAGCATGCACCAGGGGCAAATCAAATACACCCATTCTTTTATGATAACATTCAAAACACCGCTCCCACAATCCCACGAATCAACCTCAGATGTATATTGTGGGATTACTTAAATCACATGCCTGTTGTGAGGAAAAACGACATAAACAAAGATGGTCGCAACCATCACACTGAGTAAAATAATAAAAAAAGAAACAAACGTATTTTTTCTGTCTTGGCATCAATAACTGACTATTTTGTTTTGCCAACATTAAAGCAACAAATGAATGCCTGTGCAATAGTTGAAAAGGTCGTAGACAGGAAATTAAGTATCTTTCGCGGACATAGAGAGCTATGTCTTCAGTGTACACTTGTTCCAGCGAACAAAATGTTGCTTTTTGCAACAAACGTCATTGCTGCACATACATCCGAGGTCTGATTCGTGGAATTGGCCGAGGAGATACGATTGTTGTGATTAATGAAATGGGGCAAGGCCTGACAAATCCATTGTCAGGCTGCCCGGGACAAGTTACTTGCCCAGAAAAATACATAAGCTACATAGGGGTCCTACCAAAGACAGAAAAGGACTTTTACCACAGAAATGGATCAAAAAGAACTTTCCGGCACCGAAAAGGACTTTTCAAATGTCATTTTATGCTATAAAAACGTTTGAAATTTATATAGGGCGAAATATTTTATTTCTAGAACATTAAGAGAAAAATGCCCTTTTCGATGCCCGAAATTCGGCATTTGCGATGTCCTTTTCGGTACATGGCGTCTCTTCACTGACCAGAAGTGGAGTCTTTTTCGGTGCTGTATTTTTTTTGTAAAATTTTAGGATGAAGATATACTACGTACAATTCACAAACTTATTATTCAAGCGCTTATTACTATCATGATGATATTAAAATTTCTAAAACATATGTTTTATTTGACATTTAACAGCAAATAAAAGTCCTTTTCGGTGCCCGAAAGTTCTTTTCGGTGGGATAAGTCCTTTTCTGTCTTTAGTAGGACCGGCTACATAGGGAAAACTGAAAAATTTCAGCATTTTCATTTTTGTAGCAGAAGCTATGTGATAGTATCTACCGGACAAGTAGATCAAATTTTAATTAGTCAGGCCCTGAAGGTGTATACTTTGAGCTAACTCACCTGCTATAAGAGCTTATGATTGAAAGACTGTAGTTTAATGGACCTAAAACTAAAGTAAACTGATAAAGGTGTCTAATCAGCTAATTGCAATAATGATCAAAGGGAAGCAATCAGCCCTTCAGTTGGCCTTTCCAATTTACTGTGCCAGATTCAGCAATATGCATATTTTTAAGATCGTAATTGTTATGTTTGTGGGCTATGAGACACTCAGAAATAACTAAACACCATTTAACTATACTATTTATATATTGAAGACTGCTATTAAAGAACTACAATGTTGATACACAAGCTTATACTATAATACTGAGAGGTGGCTGATAAACCTTAGTCATGAAGAAGCTTCTGTCTGATAGACTAGCTACAACTCTTGATAACAATACTCTGCATCTCCCTCTTTAAGTTTAAAATTTATAAATCTAAAAGATATATATATATTTTAAAAAATGCAGGTCAAAACATATCTGCTAAAGTACTGTATAATCTGGCTAGTCTACCAAAATGTTTCAGTTAATTTTCTCACACAGTTTCTGTTTACAAATCAGATTATCCATTAAGTATTTGTTTAACTGCGGTAAGATCCCGAAATCATCAGTTTTGATCAGAAATACAAATGTTAATATCCATTTAGTAATTACTGTAAGAATGTATCTTTGCCATTAACTGAATGATAAGAGATTACTATCATAATCATCTTAAAGCTATCTACTACACTGTTACAGAAAGATAACAACATAGCAATGAATTAACAGGTTTTGTGCTTATTTTCCCAAACTTTCTCGATTTTAGAATAATTAAGAAAATAGAAATTTTCTGTGTTTGGCCCAATCAATAGAAATATACCTTAGTACACTTTAGGTAAACCTGAAAATTATATGCTTTGTTGTAAGGATTTGTAAAGATTACGTATCTTTACCACAATATTTATTATAAAGGGGATTATTGTGCCCCTGTATAATCCAAATTTAGAATCACTTCATCACAAAATCCTCATACTTTTTTGGAGTTTTCACTTCTCTACCACTAGATGTAAACTTTTTTGCGGCATTTCGTGAATCAGAATTTGAAGTGCTATTATCCAAAACTGAATTGTCACTTTGATTTTCCTCTTGACAGTCATAGAATATCTCTGGTTCTGGTATCCTATTCTCCGTCGTTTTCATCAGATGACGTCGGTTTCGGCGTAACATTTGACCTTTGTCCGTATGTATGTTGTACGATCTCGGTGTGTCGGCTTTACTCTCTACCATACCCGGTTCCCATGAGTTATCGTTTCTGACTCGAATTTGGTCCCCTGGATTTAATTCTGGTAGTGGTTTTGCTCCACGGTCGTAGTATTGTTTTTGTATATGCTGCTTCTTTTTCAGCGCATTTTGCACTTTTATGTCGTCATGGCTTGGTCTTAGAAGAGACTCATTAACCGGTAGCTGGGTACGAGTCCTTCTACCCATCAGCATTTGTGTAGGTGACATATCAATGTCATCAATTGGAGTGTTTCGAAACTCTAACAATGCTAAATATGGATCACTGTTGCTTTTCTTAGCCTTTTTCAACAGTGTTTTACATATTTGCACATTCTTTTCAATAAATCCCATGCTTTGTGAATATCTTGGAGAGGATGTCACATGTTTAAATCCATAGTTTTTAGCAAAGTCCTTGAACTCCATGCTTGAGTAAGCAGGACCATTGTCACTCTTCAAGATGACAGGAATTCCATACCTGGAAAAATTCTCTTTCAGGACATTTATAACTGTTTTGCTTGAGCTGCTAGCAATTTTCTTGACTTCAAAGAATTTTGAATAATAATCCGCTATGACAATGTATGTCTCTCTGTCAAGTTCAAACAAGTCAGTAGCACATATTTCCCACGGCTTGGTTGGTACTTCATGCGGTATCATTGGTTCTTTTTGCTGCGCTCCTCTGGATTCATTGCATATTGCACATTGACTAATAATGTCTTTTATCTGTGCAGCCATTCCTGACCAAAAGAAAACATCTTTTAATCTGTTCATACACTTGTTTATACCTAGATGACTTTTCTGGTGTATCTGCTCAATTACGGATTTTTGCATGGACTTAGGAATAATCACTTTTTCGCCTTTGAGCATTAATCCATCGAAATATGAAATTTCGTCTCTAAAGTTCGAATAGTGTGTGATACGTTGATTATTAAAGCTGTTTCTTGTTTTCTGGCCATCCATTTAAGACTATGTCTTTGAGAATGGTTAATTCCATATCTTTGCGTGTTTCTTCTCTAAGCTCTGACAATTTTGCTTGAGAAACAGGGAGAGTTTCTATGCTGAAAACACTATAGTCAGAATCACAGATGTAATCCTCATTTTTACTGATACATGCTCTACTTAATGTGTTAGCAATATATAGTTCAGTACCTTTTTTGTAGTTCACTCTGAGGTCATATTTCTGCACCTTTAACATCATTCTTTGAATTCTTGGCGGTGTTTGTGATAAAGGTTTCTTAAAAATACTTTCTAATGGACGATGGTCGCTTTCTACATGAATGGGACCTTTGGCAAAAATGTATTCATGAAACTTCGTTGCTCCGAATACGATCGCTGCCATTTCCTTTTCAATCTGCGCATAATTTTGCTCAGATTTATTGAGTGACCTAGATGCATATGCAATAGGATGTCCATTTTGTAGAATACAAGCACCTAATGCATCCTTTGAACTATCCACTGATAACACTACATCTTCATTTTCATCATAGTATTTTAAAACTGGCGCTGTAGTTATAGCCTTTTTCAGTTCTTTGAAACTTTCTTTTTGTGCATTGTCCCAATGCCATGCTACGTCTTTTTCAAGAAGTTGTCGTAGTGGCTGATTTATTCCTGATAAGTTTGGAATAAATTTTCCTAGATAATTCACAGTTCCCATGAACCTTTGCAATTCTTTCTTATTTTGGGGTTCTGGAATTTCAAGAATAGCGCGAATCTTTTCTTCACTAGGTTTTAATCCATCTGGACCAAAAATATGTCCCACGTACGCTACTTCAGACAGTCCTATTTTGCATTTAGCTTTATTCAACTTCATGTTAGCCTGTCTGATTCTCTCAAGAACAGCACAAAGTCTTTCATTATGCTCTTGCGTGTCTTTTCCCCAAACTAGAATATCGTCGGCAATTATCTCACAACCATCCAGATTTTCTAGAATCTGTGACACAGTTCTTTGGAAAACTTCACTGGACGATTTTATTCCAAAAGGCAATCTTAAATACTTATACCTTCCAAATGGTGTATTAAATGTTGTGTACTTTTGACTGTCTTTTGTCAATTTGATTTGCCAATATCCGTTTGACGCATCAAGAACACTGTAAACTTTTGCATTACTCACTTTTGCTGCTACTTCTTCCACTGTTTTCATTGGATAATGTTCTCTCAAAATACTTTTGTTTAAGTCTCTTGGGTCTAAACATAATCGTACATCTTTGTTTGGTTTCTCTACTACAACTAGCGAATTTACCCATTCAGTAGGTTCTAATACTTTTTCAATGACCCTTATTCTTTCTAGTCGACTTAATTCCTGTTTTACCTTGTTTTTCAGAGCGAACGGAATTTTCCTTGGCGGATGTACCACTGGCTTAGCATCTTTATCCAGCCGAATCTTATATTCCGTTGACAAACATCCTAATCCTTCAAAAACATCATTGAAATTTTCAAGAATTTCTTCACTTGTTGCTGATTTGTTTAAACCATACAGTCTTGAAATTAAATTGAGTTCCAAACAAGTTTTAAGTCCAAATATGGGTGTTGCTTTGTTTTTGACAATTTCAAAGTCTATGGGAACATACTTGTCTCCTGTTGATACTAATAGTGTAACTCTTCCAACAGTGTTTAATCTGTGACCTGAGTAGGACACTAATCTTGATCTTGATCTCTGAAGTGGCTTATTACTAATTTGTTTGTACACATGCAGTGGTAATACATTGCACTGAGCTCCAGTATCAAGTTTCACACTAACATTCTTTTTCAAGATTTTGACGTTTACTTTCCATTCATTTACTTGCTTTTCAGTTTCTACTGAATTTAAGAAAATGTCTGAGTCATTGTCACTGTCTTGCAATTCATGCATTTTCTTGCTTTTGCATTTCTTAGCAAAGTGGTTTCTTTTATTGCAGTTTTTGCAAATTTTACCAAAAGCAGGGCACTTACGTGGTTCATGTTTATATCCACATTTTCCACATATTTGTGAAGTCACTGCTTTATTGTCCGCACTTGTGTTTTGTTTGTTCTTGAACACTTTCTTTTTAACAATGTCAACATTTCCTTCAGCTGACATGCCTTGCATTGCCTTCAATTGTTTTGACGATGTTTCAGCAGCACGACAAATGTCAATTGCTTTCTGGAGAGTAAGGTCTGTTTCTCGAAGTAATCTGCTTCGCACAGGGTCCTGTTTTACTCCACAGACAAGTCTGTCCTTGATAAGCGAATCTAACAAGTCTCCAAACTCACATGATTTTGACAAAATTCTCAGGTCTGTCACATAAGAGTCAATAGATTCACCTTCATGCTGATTTCGAATGTTAAACTGGTGTCTCTCATATGTCAAATTGCTTTTGGGACTACAGTATTTCTCATACTTTCCCAGCACTTTTGCCATTTTCTTATCATCTCCTGGGCTGTCTCCGTCTTCATCCCATTTGAATGTGTTGAAAATTTCAACAGCATCCGGTCCGATGACATGTAACAATGTTGCACATTTTATATCTTCTGGCTTGTCTTCAATTCCAGCTGCAGTAATGTAAATTTCAAACTGCTGCTTGAATTTTCTGAAATTTTCTTTCAACTTTCCACTTAACAGAAGTTTTTCAGGAGGATGTAAGTTTTTCGCCATTTTGTCAGTAAATTTATTAATCCAATTTTATTAATTCAATTGTCAAATTAAACTTCTGACACCACTTCTGACACCATGTTATGTTTGTGGGCTATGAGACACTCAGAAATAACTAAACACCATTTAACTACACTATTTATATATTGAAGACTGCTATTAAAGAACTACAATGTTGATACACAAGCTTATTCGGGAAACCGCCGTGACGTCACAGTAATGGCGGCTCCTTAGATACGGTGAAAACGATCCATAGCAACGCATTGTCAGCCTTCCGTGATTTTGGTGTATTTGAATTTTTAGATCTATTTACGCTTATTTTTTCGTCAAATATACATGTATTTTTGAAAATAAAAATGTTAACTGGGTTTTTAAAGGTACTCGGACAAAACGGACCATGGACAAAACGGACCAGACAAAACGGACCACGGTTAGGTCAAAACGGACCACGTGTCAGGACAAAACGGACCACGTTTCAGGACCCGACGGACCACGCTGGAAGACAAACCAGACCATTAAGTTTGAGCCATTTAAAAGATGAAGTAGTATATAATTACCAAAGACAATGTTAAATAGTCACAATTATTTGACTTCTGTTCATGACCTCAACTATCTTTGGTTGTCGCTACTATCTAAGTAATCTAATGGTAAGATGTTTTATCTTTTAAGCCTGCAAGTTGCTTTATTAGTGTTGCAACTAAAATAAAACATGCATTCTCAAGGTTAACGGAAGGTCTGAACGTGGTCCGTTTTGACCTTAAACGTGGTCCGTTTTGTCCTGAACGTGGTCCGTTTCGTCCTAAACGTGGTCCGTTTTGTCCCAAGCGTGGTCCGTTTTGTCCGTGGTCCGTTATGTCCCTAATTCTTTTTAAAGCTTATTCAGCGAATTGTATGCACGAAAGCAGCTAAAATACGTTTTTTATGGATATTTCAAATCACGACATTCAATTCACGCACGAACTTTACATATTCATGTATCTGTCATGCTAGGCTAAGACCACAACACATTATTATGATCATTATTATTATTATAAAAATATCATTTGAAAAAAATATTATTGAAAAGAAATATAAAATAAAACAAACAAATATCTATAATTCTATAAATTGCGTGGCGGAACCGTGAAAACACCGATCATGTCCAACGTTATTAATCTTGTTAAAAAGTTCTGTTAAAACTTATGATAACTGATAATAATGAAGAAGCAGTAATAATTATGATAATAATATAGGGGAATAATAATAATAATATTAATAATAATAATAATGAAGGAGGTAAAACAAAATAATTCAGACTGCCGATTAAAAATTTTGCAACAACTAGATCTAGATATATGAAGATCTAGCTAAAATAATTTACCGAGATCTATAAACGATTTATCACATAAATAGATGCAAACCTCAACGCATAGCAATATGTTGTACAGTATTTATTTATTAAAGTATGTATCGCAAGTTTTTGGCAATATATGAAACTACTGTGCATGCAAAAATTCCAGTAATTTGCGGTGATGTATGAAGTAAGGGGATAAGGATAGGTTGGGAGAGTCTAGAGACAAGGAATATTCTTTTCAGGTTTAGCATTGAGAAAAAATTCATGGTGTGTCAAGCAATTGTAACTAGATATATCACTCGCGCTCCCCGCTCTTGTTGATGTGATCCCCTTTTCAACTGATCTCCAGAACTGTGATGTTTTACTCACCAACTGATTGCTAGGGCTGATCATTTTCTGAAATAAATAGGTGTTATCACTCCTTACTTTACATGGATTATCAGTCATTAGCTGCTTCTCTGCGTTTTTTTTTAATTTTGCTGTGTGAGTGTGTGTTTTTATATGCAGGGAGAGGGGGGGGGGGGGGGTATTAGGGGTGTGGAGTGGGGCAATGGAGATGTTCCTTAAAAGAATACCTGGTTTTCTTAATATCGTAATAGTGTTCATAGTTCAGGAAATATTCAGGAAATATTTTATTGTGAGGAATCGCTGCAAGCTTTCACCATTGTGAAAGACTGAAATTAGCCAACTTGCAACAAATGAAACGTACTTGAATTTCAGATAAAAGTTTTGAAACTAACACGATTTGGGTATTTTATTTGGCAACTAAAAATGACCTACTTTCAATTTTATAACCTTAAATAAGCCGGTAAAAATATAATATACAGATAGTGGGCCCCAATCACTGTCCCGCTTTTGTTTATATTGCATCGGTTGACGGGCGACAGAAAAGGAATATTGCATTTTAGGGAGCGATTTATTATTTTTCAAAAACATATTCCCCCTACCTTTTACCAGTAATGTGACAATATATGAACATAACCAACATTTTATTACCAAACGTGAAGGTTATCTTTTTATAATGATTTGTGTTTAGACGATTTTTAACCACTGGTAAGACAATAAAGACTTTAAAATGCCTTTCAGTATCAAATGCTCTTTTGAGTCCAGCAATCAGGAAAGTCAGTTATTTTATTTCGTGTTTTTTTTCTCCGTCTTCAAAAACAGATTGGAACCTAGGTAGGTTGTGGTGAAGGGAGGAAAGGGATGTAATGGGGCTTTCGATTGTTAGTTCTTCATCATCATATTATCATCATTATCATTACCGTTTCTGGTGTTTAAAAAGTTTAAAAGTAAACATACGTCTTTGGTCTATGTAGTGTTTGCGAGGGGCGGCGGTGGGGGGAGAGAGAAAAGGGTGCCAGCGGGATTTATTATCTTAATTAAAATGTCCGCTGGTCTTCTTAATAATTGATCCCTGAAATTAAAAATATATTCAGTTTTTTTTTTTTATTCCATTAATGAATTAAAAAAATTATCCCAGCAGGCACATGACGTTGAAATGAAGCCGTACTGACGTTGATGCGACGTCATGTCGTCGCATCGACGTCCGTATGACGTCATTTTGACGTTATGTGCCGCTGGGTAACGGTTAAGTAAATATTTGTTTTCCCGGACTAAGCGAAACGGGGTGTGTAGTGAATGGGGTGGGATCTGGTAGCCTATAGACTACTACTGTTGCGTGTTTTTTTTTTTATTTCTTCATATTATTATTATTATTATTATTATTATTATTCTTCTTCTTAACTTATGCTGTATCTTATAAATAAGATCTACTATTCAAATAACCGACTAAATGTATCAATATTAAAAGTAAGCACAGCCTATGTCCCGTTCAATGTATCGTGCGCTTTATTCCGTTATAAATGATTAGTTTCTTCTTTTTGACGATCGGCAGCTTTCTGTTTGCTTATGGAGATTAAGTTTCTTTAATATAGAGTGTTTCAGGCTTGCCTATGCAATACATGCGTCTTAAAAGTAAAATTTTTACATCTATATATTATAACGCATGTAGCGTATACGGTGTGTTTTCACCGTCGCCATGCGTAACCAAGCAAACCACGTGACCGTAAAACCGGAAGCGCGGTTTCCCGAATACTATAATACTGAGAGGTGGCTGATAAACCTTAGTCATGAAGAAGCTTCTGTCTGATAGACTAGCTACAACTCTTGATAACAATACTCTGCAGTAATACAATTTGGTATCAACTGTCTGAACACTAAATAATTTCACCAAAATATAACCGTGACTGAATGATATATTTACTTTTTGATCACCTTTTCAGGCTCTTGGTTCATTTCCTTCTTGATTGTAAACATTGGAGTTACTTCCCTTTCGGTGTGGGCGGTGCGTGGGTAAAAACATTGCCGATTGCAGAGAAGCTGATGCTGCAATTCTGTTTACGACCAATTTTAACAAAGAAGCGTGTTTGTCAGCTTATAATTAATATCCGAAGCATAATGGGAGATCCAATTAAGAATCCAGAAATCAGGTTTACCCAGGTAGTATCTTTTATTTCAGAAATATTTGAGAAAAATATTTTGGTTACTGCTGTCTCAGCAAGAATTTCATCCCGGATAAAATAATGGAGTGTTGATCTACCTTTACTTGAGCAGTCGAGAAGGCTTGGGAAGTTTATTTGCAGTATTTACATGGGTTGCCCTATAGTCGCTGATGACCTACTTCCAATGGCCTCTAGTGATGGGGAGCTTCAACTGATGTTCAGCCTCAGGAAAAGACATTTGTTATACATCCACAGAAAACTACTGCCCAATGGCGTAAGGCTTCTAAAGCAGAAAGAAGCATGGAGTGGATTGGGGAGTGGAAACTTGGTTCAAAGGAGGTCAAAGCTGACTCAAAGTTAACTCATCTAGGTTTGATTCGATCAGAGAAATCTGAATGTGCTGTTAACGTCACGGAAATAGTAAGTATAGCTCGTCTATACGCCCTGATTAAATCTGGAGTGCATGGTTCCAATGGCTTAAATCCAAGGATTTCATACAAGATCTATCAGGTGTATGTGATTCCCCGGCTACTGTACAGTTTAGAGGTCCTGCCCTTGACGGATACTAAGATTGGACAGCTTCAGAGATTTCTTGTCTCAACCCCACGATGGATGCAATCCTTGCCGGAAAGAACAGCAGTATTGGCTGTTCAGCTGCTCCTGGGTGCACTCCCAATCCAGGCAGAGATTCATAAGAGACAGCTGAGTCTTCTACACTCCATCGTGATATCAAAGAATTCCAGAATAAAAAGCCTGATGGAACAGCAGATCTCTCTTCAATGTTCTAAGAGTTTTTTCTGTGTGGCTGAGAACACTCCGAGGTTGTACAACCTTCCTACATCTGCAACACAGCTTGGGAATTACTCGACGAAGTTTGCATGGAAAAAGCTGACCCTTCATTCTATTAACAGCTTCTGGACAGAGTCTCTGGTGAATAAAGCAAGATCAAAGTCGACGTTGGTGTACTGCCTCAACTGTGGCTGACACAATCTTACAGTCAGGTAAACCGCTACTGAGTGGGAAAAAGACACTAAACAAGACTAGTTGTTTCTATAGCTTTATCTTTCTGTTGTACTCAGTCTAATGTGGTAAAAGGCTGAAAAATAGTATAAAAAATATCCTTACAAACTTGTCAGGAGAAAAACTTGAAAATGCACTGAAAACCAAAGTAAGGGAAAACTGCATACAATGGCTTTAAATTTTAGGCTTTTAAAAGTATTTTAAATTGATGAATATGCTTATTTTCAGGATGTCAGCTCATAAACTAATTGCAATAATCTGTACACTCGTATGAATAACTTACAAGAGCACCAGCAGATGAAATATACTGCACACGACTTTGAATTACGAAATTAGGTTCACTCTAAAAATGTCCGAAATTACTCGTATAAAAACAATAAAAAATGTAAGTGCTTATCATCGATTATACACAATGACAGGTTTCTAGAACATACAATAAGACTTGATCTATTAACTTACACAGTGGGGGCTCATCAACTCTCATAAAATACGGTGAAAACCGTAAAAATTGATCGAAAGAAAAGGCGCAAAACTGCGCTAGCTTTAGGCGGAAACAAGGTGAACCGAGATACCGAAAAAAGAGGGGAGCAGATCCGAAAGACATAATCGCACCGCAACGGACGATTTAAATCCAAATTTTGGAAACACTTCGCGCACGAGCCAGAACAGTTGGTAAATTGTGACATGGCGTCTATGGCCATGGGTGTTACCCATCCTGTCTGGGAGACCTGCGGAAACAACTTGCATGACATCAATAAAAGTATTACTCAGGGCCTGACAAATCCATTGTTTGATAGTATCCCAGCGCTGGACCAGCAAATACTTAGAAACAAGTTTCAGTTTTCGTGGCCCAGATCTGACCTATTTCTCTATGGCATCATTTTAGAGTGTAAACTCACTAAACACTATAGGGTAAGTTTTAATCACTGAAAACTTTAGTCATTTGGTCAGTATTCTAAGTCATTTTTTGGGCCACTAAGAACAAACAGTAAGCAGTTCTATTTTCTCTGGCCATTTTGAATCATGACTGCCACAGGTATTACCTTAAAAATTATTAGACACCCATCGCTGGTATTTGCAGCATTATTATTTTGTTTCAGTGAACAGTGGTTGAGTGGTCATGGTTACAGGAAATTCTAAATAGTGTGCGATCATTTTGTTTCTGAAATAGTTTAGGTATGATGTTGGACTAGATGTGATAGGTAGGTTTCCACCACATGGACACCAGATGCTTTATTTACATCCTTTGAGATCAGAGGATAGATTCTGAGAAATCTAAAATCTGAGATCGATTTAGACTTTTATTCTAGATCATTGTCTTTTATATTATTTGGATCCTTTTGAAACTAATCAGTCTTTGAATCGACTGTCCAATTAAAATTAAGAAATTACAGTATGCTTTTTTCTGGTTTCGTCACCAGATATTGTCAGGGTCACTGACGAGGCTTTATTAGCCGAAACTACGTAGTCTGGCCCTTGTTCCTACTTCTGTATGTATTCTCTGCTCTTGAAGGAACTTTTTAAGATTTTAATTGTACTACCGGTAGTCTCTTCTTAGTTGCCTGCTTTAAAGGTGGAACTTCATAATTTAATTTCAACTTTCAAGAAAAAAGAAACAAGAAAAATCTTTAAATAAAGATAATCAGCGCAGATTAAATGGAAGTGTGTTTTGTTTTATGTCTCTAGTTGAAGATTTGACAGTAACTTTATGAATAAGTAAGCTATGTCGGTAGACACCCACAACCGTAATTTTGACACTGGGTAGCAACAACGACCTATCTCAAAATTGAGCTGTCCAATTTGGAATTCCAAAATGGACCACGGTCAATCTTGAAATTGACCTGATTTCTAAATAGTTATCAACATGTTGCACTGTTTGTTTGTTTGTGTGTATTAAATTGAAAGTAGAAATCAAAAGTAGAAATACGATGACGAAAAAGAAAGTTTTGAATATCTGCGTCTGTTTTCGATAACATCTCTATTTCAAAATATAAGACAGAGTGCTAGTATTCACAGTGCAGTACGATGAGAAAAAACAAAGATTAAATATTCATTGACCTTTGATATTATTAGCTAAATTTTGACATACACGTTATTTGACCAATGGAATCTTGTGAAAAGTTGGACAATATCGAAATTATACGAGGCTGTGCCTCGAAAAAAATCATATAAATTCCCTAATTTATAGCATTTTTGTATTTCATAGATCTTCATCAATAATGAGTGGCACAACTCAGAGAGTGGAAAAGTTTTTCCAGTCATCAATCCATGTACAGCAGAGAAAATTTGTGATGTACAGGAAGCAGATAAGGTAACCTATTGTTTACCTTATAAATTGAATAGCATATTTATTCAGCTGTTAAGTGGGGGTTTCCCCTCTGTAGCATGACCCCAAATAACTAAATCAGTCTTATGAAGTTCTGATACAATACGGGTTTTTCCCTTTCGAAACAATCCCAAAATTCTAGATCCATCTAATAAGATAGATGTAGACTTTTGGGGTTGTTTTTGAAGGGAAAAACCTCAGTCTATTAGCCTAAGAAATATGGTACAGTCAACCCTCTTTACAACGGCACTCATTACAACAGCAAAATTCTTTATAACGTCATTTTGATATGCACGGAATGGCTACAGGGGTTTTATTAACCATAAGTCGTTGGTCCTGGACCAATTTTGGGCATGACCAGTTAATTTCTTTGGTAGCTGGTTCTGCAGACCAACTGATTTTGAAATTAGATGTAAACACATGATAATAAAGAATAGCCGAAACATCGGGAGGACCACTTAAATTGTGAATAAGTTGGTCCTGTGGACCACCAGTTATTCAGTCCTTAGCGAAATCCCTGGGCTATACTGTTCTAAATATGTATTCTTTACAACAGCATATTCAGTTAAACAGCAAAATGTTTGGGAACAAATGCTGTTGTTGTAGAGAGGATCCACTGTAAATGGGGGTTTCACCTCTGTAGCATGACCCCAAATAACTAAATCAGTCTTATGAAGTTCTGATACAATACGGGTTTTTCCCTTTCGAAACAATCCCAAAATTCTAGATCCATCTAATAAGATAGATGTAGACTTTTGGGGTTGTTTTTGAAGGGAAAAACCGCTGTCTACTAGCTGAAGAAATATGGTAGTTAGAACCAGGCTGAGCAGTGGGCAGTACCCATGTTGACCAGTTTAGGGCTGGAAATTCCACTTGTCCATTTGCCATGAGGAGTGGCTCATGCTAAAAGGATGTGTGAAATTTTTGACTGTTCCTTATGCAAATTACTGAAATCTGTTCAAATCACTGTTTCTGTGGTGGTGTTGGACAAGTGACAGTTTCCAGAATTTTTCAGTCCTGCAGTTTTTGCCAGTCTGGTATAAGTGTACATGTTGTCATTATATAATGTGAGATCGTTATGATGCTAAAGTAAAGAACATGATCAGTAAGTGTAGACTAATCAGGCTGTCCAGTTAAGTTGTGCTATATTTTTTCATTCAGCCAAAAATATTTTGGCACATCCCCTGATCATTGAGTCATCTTAATGCAAGATTACAGTAAGTGTTTGTGATGTCTTGTCCCATTGCATTCTGGGTATTTTTTGTCTTCTGCTGAAATTGTCGAGTGCATTAAAAATCAAGAATATTTTGTCAATATTGGTTTAACTAACTCTTGTAGAAATGATGTCTAGACAGCAAACAGTTTGGATCTCAGATCAGGCCCCACTTTTGTGGGGCCTGATCTGGATCCAAACTGTTTGCCCAGATACCCCTAAAGGGGTATCCCAATTGGAATGGGCTAATACATGTATTTTGAAATGTTCCAGTAAGTCAAACCAAAGCACCTGTTTCCTTTCCTAATAATTTTGAGATGATTTCAAGTCATTATCTCATTCTTTTAGATAATCTTAGGAGCCCCAGTAGCTCAGTAGGTTAACAGTGCTCCAGATAAGAAGGGGTAACAAAGATAATTTACAGATAATTATCCATATTTCTCTATAGAAACATATTTTGTGACCCATCATTAGAACCGTCTCATCGAGACGGTTCTGATGAGGGGTCACAACATATGTTTTCGTTGAGAAATAAGAAAAATTATCTTTGAATTATCCTCAATACCCCCTCTTATCTGGAGCTCTGGGTTAAGTGCTGGCCTAGTGATCTAGCTGATCTAGTGGTCACGGGTTCGAGCCCCGCTTGCCTTGAGGCTGAACTCTTTCCAACTTTAATTGTGTTTCCATTGCACACATCCTTTCATTATTGACCTCTCATCATTCTGTTATGACTGAAATACTTTTGAATGAAAAGGATGTAAAATTGCAAGTCGTCCATCCTTCCTATTTAGATAATATTGATAATTTCTTTTCATTCTTTATTCTCAATAAAAACATTTTGTAGCTCTTCATTAGAACCACCTTACTCTTTGACAAATCTTATGAGGAAATAATACATGTTTCATAATACATGTGTTTTTCTACCTCAATAGAATCCTCACACTAGCAGAGCTAGGGTATTGAGGATAATTCAAAGATATTTTTTCTTATTTCTCAATAAAAACATATGTTGTGGCCCCTCATTAGAACTGTCTCGGCGAGACAAGCTATGTTTTCATGGAGAAATATAGAAAATTATCCCTAAATTATTCCTGTTACCCCTTCTTATCTGGAGCATTGCACTAGGTGTGAGGTGCTTCTGATGGGGGCCACAACATTTTAAATCAGAACAGTCTGATCAATCATCACTTTATGCACTGTTTGCCGTTCACCCACCAGGGTTCGAGGTTATAAAACTTGACAATAATCTCAAACTCAAAATGAGTTTAAGATAAAGCACACTGATTGGCTGCTTCCGAGCATATGCTCGGAAGCAGCCAATCAGTTTGCTTTATTTTGAGTTTGAGAATGTACTCAAGTTTTATAACCTCTGGGCCTGTTTTGTTTTTGGAACCTAGATAAATGAGGATAAAATTTCCTTTTAAAAGGAAGGCTTGCACAGCTAAGATAGTGAAATTTTCATGAGTTGTTATTGAAGTGAACCCGATTGTTAGTGCACTTTCTGTTGCTAACTTTTATTTAGCAAAGTATTTAATTTCTAACTTATTGAATGGTGGCATTATCCACGGATGTAAGGTAAAACAAGTGTAGAATTTATTTGAAAAACAAATTGAAGAAATATTTAAACACACACACACACACACACACACAACAAAAAAAAAACAACAACAGTTTTCCAACGTTTTTGGCGGCCGTTTTAGGCATCTCTCAAGGAAAATAACTATATGGACCTATTTCAAGTCTTTTCTTCACGGCTGTTGGGTCACATTTAGTCTGAATCAAAATTTGAGGAAAGACTGTTTCAAACTCATGTCTGTGGATCTTGGCACATCTGAACTTGGCATGGAAAGAAGACAGAAGACAGTAAATTTATATTTACTGAAGTTTATTTTTGGTTTAAGTGGCATCAGTGGCAGTGACTGGAACAAAATTTTGACACTCTGTGGAGAAAATGCATGCTGCTGTTGTTTGGGACAATAACTTGCTCTACACCATTTGGGAACAACAAAGCCCAGAACCCATTGCGTTCTTATTTCCATGAACCCCCGACAAATGAAATTTATCTTATATATATTTATGCTATGTTTTTACATCAGTTTTGTTACTCATTCGTGAAGTTCTGACTAATTTAACGAAGGAGGAAAAATAGTTATTAACCAACGTGTTTGGTAATGATGTATAGCAGCCGTCACTATGACATGACATATATCAAAGTTACGTCGGCCAATCATCTATCTGAATTATCCGTGACGTTGCTTACACGTAAGATTGCACGAATGTATGTTGTTCGTGGATGTATGAACAATGTCAGGTTCATCTAAGGAAATCGCCGAAGAGTGTAAATATTTCTCTGTACATTTGTATAGCTGAAGTAAGAAGGCAACATTAGAGAGTGTTATAAAAGCAAGAAAGGGTCAACACAACCCCCACCCGCACCTACTATAATCCAAAATCCAGATCAGCCAACTCCGGCATAAGCGCAGTCTGATCAGTCTAGCATCAGCATGAAAGATGAAGAATATATATATGCCGAAAAAGACAGATCCAACGAATGCATCGGTGCTGGACAGTGTGGCGGCTGCTCTGACTAGTCAGATTATGCGATGCCCTAAGGCCTATTTTTCACGACGCAGCTGCATGATCTTTTGGAAAAGCTAATGCTTTGCGCAAAGCTATATATAAACACTGTTTCTTACACAAGTTTTGGTTTATTTCTTAGGATGCAAAGCCTGCAATCAGTTTATAAAAAGCAAAAGAAATGTGGCCAAGTTTAAGGCACTTTTAAAAGAAAAACTTGCTTTTTAACGGAAAATTAAAAAAAAAAGTACATGTACTATCAAAAATAGAATGTTATTTTTAGCAGATGAGGCAAATCGGATTTGGATAAAAATAGACAAAATCGGACAAGGTCTTAGTTTATGTCTGTGAAGAAAGTAATAAAGAAATGCTGTCTCAAACCGGAACGAACGTTTTGTTTGTTATGTCTGTAAAGAAAATAATGAAGAAATGCTGTCTCAAATCGAACTTTCCGATCTCCTTTGCTTAATTGCAGCCATAGAACGAATCGTTGCAGTACACACTCTCCTGGTATTTTCCGACAAAGCGTGACGTATCGTTTCTTCCAAAAATAACTCGGTATCACTAAACCACTTGAATACTGGCTTGAGCTCGAAAGCGCAAGCCAAAAAAAATCATCATGTACTGTTGACTGTTTTCAGGCTGATGTCGACAAAGCAGTTAAGGCAGCTAGGGCAGCATTCAAGCGTGGCTCAGCATGGAGGACTATGGATGCATCAAAAAGAGGAGTGTTGCTGAACAAGCTGGCTGATGCAATAAAGAGAGATCAGACTTACATAGCTGTAAGTGACCTTGCCTCTGTCGTAATGGGTTCCTGGATTGTGTGTTTAACAGGTATTGAAAATGGGAAATGAATACATGTATTTTGCAAATGGGAGAAACCAATTCAAGTAAGGGAAGCAAACATTTTGCAAAGGAAAGCAATTCATGGAAACAATTCAGGGAAACAACTATTTTCGAAGGGAGATTATATTGTCTCTTTCAGCAAACTACTTGCCATTTATACCAATAATGAATGAGGGAAACAGTCCAGTACAGTAAAAATTCTATATATGGGACAGTTAGGTCTGAGCAAATAGTGCAAACCCAGATCAGACTGCTCCTCAAGGATGGTAATTATTATTGTATTATGGTAATTATTTTTAGTGTCCCAATATTTGGAATTTTTACGGTAATATTGTCCATTGGTGCTTTACTCTGAATGACGTTGACAGGTTATTGATATCGGCAGTTATTTTAGCTCATTTGAGTCAAAGGCTTTGGAGTATCTTCCAGGATAGACAAGCTTGGTTGTCCAATCATCTGTTCATCCATTGTCTGTCGTTGTCAGTCTACCAACATTTTCAAACGATGTCTCAGAAGCATTCTGGGGCAGATTGTAACCAAATTTCTTTGGGAGCCTGTATGGGTTGTGAGGATTGTTGTTGTTGTTTTATTGTTTTACGTCCACGGTAAACAGCTATGGTCATGTTGGGACGGTCAGTTACCCTAACCACACTATTCCTGAGCAGGCTAAGACCTCCTAAGCAGTTAACCAGTGCTAATTGCTCATACTTTTGCCAGTAACTGACAATTGCCCTTCTTGAATCACAGGAAGGAGAAACGAAAGTATGTGGCCGGACCGGAAATCAAACCTGGGACCTCTGGCTCTTGAGTCAGACATGCTACAGACTGTGCTACGCAGACCTGTTGTGAGGAATATGAATAACAAAGATACTGTAAAACACTTATATTTGGCGGTTATTAAATTTTGGCGATATTGGCGGTTAAGGCAAAGAGCGCCAAAATATCAGTCCGCCAATATTTTATTTTCAATACACTTATGTACGTAGGCACAGCCCAACTGAAGCTCAGATAAAATGGAGGACCCGAAGAATATTTGAGAGATTTTATACCGTTCTGTAAAACTATACATTGTGGCATCCTATTGGAATCGCCTCTTTGAGGCGATTCTAATAGGTGCCATAATGTATAGTTTAATAGAAAAATAAAAAAAAAAAATGTTTCAATTTTACTTCAAATTTTCTTCATATATGAAGCTATGGTGTATCATGAACGCCAAAATTAAAATGCGCCAATATGTCATTTTTATTAAACCGCGAAATTTTGATGCCGCAGATATTAAGTGTTTTACAGTATCACTTCAGTCTAGGATGGGTTTGAAAAATTGTCTAGGTCAGAGTATTCTTGCCAGAGCTGAAATGCATGTGTACTGTTTCAGAGCCTAGAAACTTTGGACAATGGCAAGCCATATTATGACTCTGTAGATGATATTGACTGGGCCATTGATGTCCTCAGGTACTTTGCTGGCTGGAGTGACAAAATCCAGGGAAAAACAATACCTACAGGTAAGACACAATATAAGACAGAATTTACATGCTAGGGTAGGCTTGTGATTTGAGTATAGGAAATCAATTAGTATTGGAATTACTTTTTTTGAGATCACTATGCATACCTTATTTATCATATTAAAAGTCCCAGGGTTGCATTTTACAAAAAAAGGGGGCATTCTTGAGGTTCTGAAAAGGGAGAAAGCAGCCTCTCTCCAAAATGCTAACAAAAAGCAGTATACAGGGATTTGAACTACCGGATAAGTCCTAATAAATGCCCTTCCTCTAATAAACGCCCTCTGTGTCTTTTCCAAAAATAAGGTTATACATGTATTAACTTCCATGAAGACCTTTATGCTTTTGCTTCTCTGGAAGAGGCAGCTCTTTGATATGGGTCCACTCTCAAAGAAAAGAATTTGCTCCAAGCAAATTCTTTCCTTTAAGAGCAAACCCCTATCTAGAAGCAAATTCTTCTCTTTAAGAGTAGACCTCTACTGAAAAGGTAGGCAAAAAAGCAGAGTTGCGTCCTCTGCAAATATACCCATTTACCATAATACTTTTTTGTAAGAGGTATTTGGCAGTGGCTGATTTACTACAGTTTAGGTCTAAATCATGTGCCCCCCCCCCTCCCCCTCCCCCCACCCCCCTTATAAAATGCAACAGCTTTGGGGCGTTGAATAAGATTAATACAGTATGTAAGGATAACAGCTTGACTTTGGAATCACTAAATAGCTGAAATTTGCATGAAATACCTCATGGACTGTGATGTGGTAAACATACAACCATATTTAAACTACAATGTCTGAGGGCTTTATACTTGGAATTTTGCAACTTTGGCAAGTCGGTATTTGATTATTTTCAGGAAAAAGGAGTATGGGTGGGATGGGGGTGGTGTTTGTTAAGGGTTAGAGTGATTAAAGTACTGGGCCTAGTTGTTCAAAGCATCGTTAGCCTAACAAGCTTGTTAAGAGGTCAACTCTTCAAGGGTTTTGCAACTTCATAGCCAAATACACTGGTTGGTTGGTTGGTTGATTTGATGCTTAACGTCCACGGTAAACAACTAAGGTCATGTCGGGACGGTCAGTTAACCTAACCACACTATTCCTGGGCAGGCTTAGATCTCCTAAGCGGTTAACCAGTACTAAGTGCACATACTTTCACCAGTAACTGACAACTGCCCTTCTTGAATCAGCGGAAGGAGAAACGAAAGTATGTGGCCAGACCGGGATTCGAACCCAGGACCTCTGACTTACGAGTCAGGTGCCAAATACACTGGTATTTTTGTTGAAATGCAATGCAAAAGCTTCTCACATTTTTTTTTTCAATAAAAAATATTGGTGTACTTGAGTGAGTGAGTCAGTTCACCTCCATGTTTTCCCCTATTTTTAGCTCGCCTGAACGAAAGTTCAGGAAGAGCTATTGTTGTCACTCCGGCGTCCGCGTCCGCGTCTGTGTGTGGGTCCGCGTCAGCGTCCGCATTGGATGTTTTGGTTAAAGTTTTTTAAAGACCTATGTCTCCTTAACCCATGCATGGATTCTTTTGATACTTGCACTGTAGGTAGATATTGGACCAAAGTTTAACAGGGTACCACCCCCACCCCTCTCCATGACCTTGATGTCAAGGTCATGGACTTAGAAAATTGGGAGTATTTTTGGACTGGATGTTTTGGTTAAAGTTTTATAAAGCCCAATATCTCCTTAACCCATGGATGGATTCCTTTGATACTTGCACTGTAGTTAGATATTGGTCCAAAGTTTTCCAAGGTACTACCCCCCTCAGTGACCTTGATGTCAAGGTCATGGACTTAGAAAATTGTCTTTTTATTGATTGGATGTTTTGGTTAAAGTCTTTTAAAGACACATATCTCCTGAATCCAGTGATGAATTCTTTTTATATTTGCACTCTAGTTAGATATTAGTCCAAAGGTTTGCCGAGTACTACCCAAACCCCGCTCAGCAGGGATACAGACTAACTCATTTTTCATAGGAGCAAGCTGGGCCCCTAAAAACTGAAACTTAGTCGCCCAGCCAGAAATTTAGGGGCCCACATTTCAAACGTGGGAATCTTTTATTTAGAATCTGCGCGAGAATTGCGCCGTTTCCGTAGGCTTTGTAGTAAACCCTCCTTTCTTCATGGTTTTGTTTCCTTTTAGCAACCGGGTGAGAAACACCAGCGATGTATCGCCATATTACGCGCGAAAAATTTATAAACGGTTAAGATATTTAGCTTTCAAATCGGTCTATCAATCTATCTTCCATTACGAGGAGGCGGCCATGTTGTTTCTCAATAGTGAGTAAAATCCAACACACAAGTATGACGGAACACCGAATATCCATAGCCGATATCGGCGCGGAAGTTAGCAATACCCTTAGAGCTGGTGGATTTTACTCCAAGCCGAAAACACGCCAGACACTCGCCGAAAGCTGACGATCGCAAACACAGATACTTGGGGTCAGTAGGTGCATTTGGTCCAAAATTGATCTCCTGCAGTTTTTTTTCTCACTTATTTTTTAATTTTAGTATACCTGAACAACACCTGAACTGAGATAAATGGTTTGGTCACGTATAGAAAATGTTTGCAATTATCGATATTTGCTCCCTTGGCTTAAAAAAACACAAGATCTTGTGTTTTTTTAAGCCAAGGGAGCAAATATCGATAATTGCAAACATTTTCTATACGTGACCAAACCATTTATCTCAGTTCAGGTGTTGTTCAGGTATACTAAAATTAAAAAATAAGTGAGAAAAAAACTGCAGGAGATCAATTTTGGACCAAATGCACCTACTGACCCCAAGTATCTGTGATCGCAAACTGGGCGACCATCATTTTAATTTTAGGCGCCCACCCAATTTTTTACTCGCAGTGGGCGAGTGGGCGACCGCTAGTCTGTATCCCTGCTCAGTGACCTTGATGTCAAGGTCACAGACTTTGGAAATGTAATCTTTATTAAAGTTTTCTAATTGCATACTGATTCATAATGCTTGGCAGAGATTTAGTTTACACTTGAACTGATGTTAGACACTTTTTTGAGTTTTTACAAAACACTATATACTTACCCCACTGGATGACCTTGAAGTCAAGGTCATCGACTTAGAGTTTTGTCTTAAAGATTTTGGTTAAAGTTTTATATACTGGACCAAAAAAGTTAAGGATCAAACATTAGACTGAAATTTTTATATTCAAAAAAGTAATTTTCAAAAAATCATTTTCTCCTTTTGAATACATCTAACAATGCTGCACAAGGTTGCATGACACATAATGGAATATGATCACGTGACACACCAGCAGAAATGAATAAACAGGCATACCCCTAAAATCAAAGTGAAAACTGGCATAAACACAAAACTGAATGTCCATTATTTTTGGCTTTATCTATGCAAAATCTTTTTTCAATTCTCAGTGTGACCTCAAAGGGCCTGAATAACTGTATGACAGCCACTCGGCATGCTTCTGGTAAATTCCGAGAGGCCCATCTAGGGACTCGTTCGACATTTTTCACGAAAGACCTGAATGAGCTCTACTTGAGTTTCAGGAAGCCTCTCGTGATCAGGATTGGCGGTGTAACATGTCCAAAGAATGTTCAATCGGATTTAAGAATGCTCAATCGGACTTAAAACTTGTGATCAAATTGACATGTCAATACGGGCGATTGTTTCTGTCACTAGGTACTGGTCCACCACATTTTCCTGTTGATTCGATGAGGTCATCGCCAAAAAATTCAGCAAACGGTTTCGTCATTTTGTCATTCCTAACTCAAACACCAATCAGAGCGCCTCTGTCTGGCATGCGCAAGTCGACACAGCTGCCAATCCAGATGCACACCGTACCATCACCCACCCATCTCGAGACATGTCATATTCCGCAACACAATTTAATTCATAGTCTACACGACGTATACCTGGCAGGTGTCACACCCTTCTTCCATCATCGTGGATATCTACATACAAATCTGGACTCATCTGTGAATAGAACATGGGTCCAATGACCCAGCTGCCAATTTGTGTCATTTTTTTGCCAACTGTCACCTCGAATTTCTATGGAATCGCACCAATCCTGGCCTCAATACCAGCATGCAGGTGCGCAAATTGGCTGTGTAAAGTTTGTTTCTAACTGTTTTTGCTAAAATTGGCCGATTAAATCATTTAATGGACAAACAATGCGCGTCCTGGCAGTGTTATTGTGATGTACCAGTAGTTTTGGACAGAGATTATCAACTGTATGGATAAGTCTAGTTAATCGCAAGTTCTAAATCTGATAGAACATGCTTGCCAGATGTTACAAAACACCAATTCTAATCACCAATGGGGTCTGGAAACTCCTGGAGAGCTAATTCAGGCCTTTCATGAAAAATGGCAAATGAGCCTCTAGCGCTTCACCAAAAGAACACAGGGTAGCTGGCATGCAGTTTTTCAGACCCCCAGAGATATCGATGAGCACTGGCAATGGTTTTGCATGGATAAAGCCAAGAATCACGGACATTCAGTTTTGTGGTAATGCCAATATTTCACTTCAGTTTTAGGGGTATATCTGTTTATTCGTTTCTACTGGTGTGTCACCTGATCCGATTCCAATATTTTTCATGCAGTCCTGTACCGCTTTGACAGCTGTATTGAACAGAAGAAAATTATTTTCGGATAAATTATTTTTCATGATTTAGGCTTCAGTCAAATATTTGATCCCTAACTTTTTTTGTCCAGTATATTTATGAAGACATAATTTCACCGTGCCACGATGGACTCAGTTGATACTAATACTTGGACTGATGTTAGATAATGGTTCAAGGTTTTGTTACATCCTAGATCCTAGACCCCCCACCCCCACCCCTACCGCAAAGTTCTTTGACCTCAAGCTCATGGACTTTGAAATTTCATGTCGACTTTTTTATTTTAATTTTATTTTAAGACTTATTTCTTAGATAGCTTTTGTTTATAAATGTGTTGTCATTATGGACATGCTTGCCTGAAGTTTTATGCATAGAAGTCCACACCTCCAAAGCGACTGTGTGATGGGCAAGCACTATTCAGGCGAGCTATGCTGTCAGGCGACAGCTCTTGTTACAAAGGGGAACAACTTTTGTAACTTCTAGTTTGCTTCCCTGGATGACAAAATTCTTCTAAAATGGGGTCTATTCTTAAAGCAAATTATTTGCTCCATTGAGCTGACCCTCCTTTAGGTTGGAATGTAAAATCTTTCTACATGCAAACTCTTATTTTTCAGATGGGTCATATTTTACATACACAAGACATGAACCAATTGGTGTGGTTGGAGCCATTACTGCAGTAAGTAAGCCATGGTCAGTTTTGCAGTGGATGCCTTTACCTGTCTGAAATTGTTGGCTGTAGCAGCTTTATATGCTAGCTGTACCTTATAAGAGCCGGGACACGACAAAAGCAACAAAGTGGCATCTGCACCAGAGCTCTAGATAAGAGGGAGTATTTGGCGATAATTAGGGATAATTTTCCTTAATTCTGCTTAAAAACATATGTTGTGACCCCTCATCTGAACCGTCTCGTCGAGACGGTTCAGATGAGGGGTCACAACATATGGTTTGAATTAGAAATAAGGAAAATTATCCCTGATTATCATCAAATACTCCCTCTTATCTAGAGCTCTGTGCACCATGCAGAACTCAGATCAGCATGGGCATCCACCTGGTTTAATCAGAGTCTTTGATGTTTGCTGTAAAGGTAGCTATGTATCTAAGCTAGCTCCATGTGGACAGCGAAGACTCTGATCAGACTGGGCAAATGCCCAGGCTGATCTGAGTCTTCGCTGGGCGCACATGCCACTTGGTTGGTTTTGTCGTGTTGCAGCTCATATATTTGAACAAAAATGACTTAGCCAACAGGGTAGATCCATATCAGTCTGATCTCAGTCTGCACTATTTGCTAATGCATGTAGTTACATGACATATTTTAACAAGGCCAATGGCGTATCAAGCTGAAGGCCTACTTTATTAATGGACTGCCGGGCTAATAAACTACAGGGCTATTGGACTACTTGGGTAACGGGCAATGGACTACTGAGCTAATGAGAAGGGGTGGGGAAGGGGTTTTGAAGGGGGAGGAGGATGTCCTTTAAGAGTAACCCTAAGTTTTCAAGAGTATAATCAACTTTCGGACAATGAAATCGTTTGGAATATATGAAACCTAATAAATAGAAAAGAGGAAGTTTTGAAGTGGGGAGTTTTTTTTTTTTTTGTGGGCGGGGGGGGGGGTGGGGGGGGGGAGGCAACATAGTCAAATGCTTTTTCATATCTTTAATAGAATTGTTGGTCAAAGGGGCACAACCATATTTCTATCCTTTGTTGTACTTGCAATGATTAACATTTTATGTTTATGTGAAAAAGGTTAACTTTAAATTGCTGGACCAACTGTTATTACATTTTCTGTAAGTTTTCATTTGTCTTAATAATAGAAAATTTATCAAGATTTCTCATATTTATACAGCAAATTTTATGTTTAAGAATATACTTGATTAATTTTCAGTGGAACTACCCTTTGCCAATGATACTACAGAAACTGGGACCTGCCCTGGCTTGTGGTAACACTATTGTGATCAAACCTGCGGAACAAACACCTCTAACTGCCCTTTACATATGCTCTTTAGTCAAGGAGGTAAGAATGACACATCCGCCTATCATGATTTCAGGCTCTTTAAAGTGCTTCTGCTTTGGCTGTCAGTTCTAGTTGTAGTTCTGCAATGAAAATGGCAAATAGACAGAAAAATCATCACTTACTTGATTCTGTCTAGGGTCTTTTTTGGTCTTTTATCATTTAGTAACCATTTGGTGGTGGCATTTAAAGACAGGACTTCTCTGCCGGGTGGGGGGGGGGGGTCTGGTTCCCTTCTCACAGCATATTTACCTGTACAGGTAAAGGTGTGAAAATTTATTCAACCAATCAGATGACCAGAATTACCACTAATAATCATTTGATTGGCTGACTGGAGGTGTTGACACTATGTGATCAAGAGACAGAATGACACTGTTCAGTTCAGTTCAATTCTCTTATCGACGTTACCCAAGTGGCTCAACGGTACGTAACCATAGTTGCACACACTTGGCGCCGTGTAATGGCACTGTTGCAGTTAATCCTCCTTATATAGTACTACCCCTGTCTTTAATAACAAAATCAAATTAAGAAGTGGTTTGAACCACTGTTGCACCAAAATTCTCAGAAGTTGACATTTGTACCAATAAGTAATAGTTTCATTTAAGGAATGAATTTCATTTTTCTGAGGTTTATCCAAGTGTAAACTACATTGGGCCGCGTGCAAAGTGAATGAACCCCAAAGGAGTTCATGTAAACTTTGCTAGTGACCCAATGTAGTTTACTCTTCATTAAACATCAGAAAAATGAAGTTCATTGCTTATATTTACATTCTTTTCAGTCAAAATCGTGATGAAAAATTCTATATTAGCGCTAAAATTGCAGCAGTAAAACATTGACACACAGTTTTTCTGGTAACAGTGGAACAGCGTCAATGACATTATAACGTTGCCGATGTCCAATCATATTATAGAGAGCCATTGTTTACTTTGACGTCATTTACATCGATTGTCTCAGTGTAATTATTGGAATGTAAACTACATTACAATGGTTTGGTTTAAACATATTTATTTTGGAAAATCTATGTACAACATATATTGTGATAATATCTATATAAGGATACGAACGGAAGCAAAATGCTTATAAATATAGTTCTTGAATGGTTTACTATAGGGCTTTTCTGTTAGTGCATTAAGAATGTAAATATTAAATTTTTAAGTGCACTTTTCACTGATTGTGATGAAGATATACTTATCTATTTATGTGACTGTTCATAAGGAGCTCTGTTTATGTATACTGAACGTCAAAAGAAACGCATACAATATATACGCTCAATTTATTTATAGGTATAGGTATATGCTCTTATTTAGACATTTTGAATTACTTTGTTTATGATATTCCGACAGAATTAGCACCTTATCGCATCGATATTCAATAAACTTCAGAGACCAGAACGTTTGCTTTAGTGATGGGGTTAAACTTAAAGTCACCATACTTTCAGAAGCTGAATTTTAAATTCCATATAATGTTCAGCTAATTATTTTCCCCAGACATAATGTCCACGGCAAGTGTAAGAAACAGCGAAAAAATCAAAGCAGTCGAGCCTTTCTCTTTAGAGAAACAATCAGGTGAAATTTGGCAGTAGAAACAGTAATACTGGCTTACCATTGGATTTCCATAGACATTTTAACACCCTGTATTTCTTGAAAAGAACAGAAACCATTCATACGAAGAGGTTAAATGAATTAACAAGAGTAAAATAAAAAGCTTTGCAAAGAAATTTTTCATAGCACTGCAGAACTTTTGATGTTATTGGACTTCCCATTTTGCTATTTGTTTAATTGCAAGGGAGATAATTTGACAAGTGTTCAACTTCAAACTGCTGTCATGTTCCTAAGAAGAATACCATTGTAATAAAACCGACGTTTTTTTTCATAACCACACATCAGGGTCGTGTTTTGGAAACAATTTGTTATACAGCCAAAGGAAAGGCAACTCTTACAACAACTTTGATTGTTTCAAGATAAATTGAGATAACTCTTTAATCCAAGTTTAATTTTGCACGAAGATAAGTTTATATTGTTGGCAGACGTCAGTAGTATTTTCTGCTATATATGATTTAAAGCCATAAATCAGTTGACAGAAGAAAACTGAACCTAGACTTGTATGCGTTTCTTTTGGCGTTCAGTATATATTGCTATATGCATTAATTATTTTGCACTTTTCAAATTTCACAGATAGGAATTCCACCAGGTGTTGTGAACATTTTGCCTGGGTATGGCCCCACGGCAGGGGCAGCCATATCAGAACATATGGATGTAAATAAGATCACATTTACTGGCTCTACAGAGGTTAGTTTTGATCTGTAAATATAGTTGCTCTCGATATCTCAAAGTCAGTTTATCTCAAACTACTGATATCTCAAAGTAAATTTTCTTGTACCAGAAAATTTACTTAGAGATACAGGTAGTTTGAGATAACTGAGTTGAAATGTAAAAGTTTTGATATAAGAGGGTACTTTGAGATAACAGTGTTTGAGATAGTGAGAGAAATGTTAATAAAGTCACATATACTGGCTTTTCAGAGGTTAGTCTAGTTCTGTAAAATTTATAGTCAGCTTTGGAAAACTCAAAGTCAAAGTATATCTCAAACTACTGATATCTCAAAGTAAATTTTCTGATACCAGAAAATTTACTTTGAGATACTAGTAGAATGAGATAACTGAACTTGAAATATAAAGAAAAATGGAGCACTTGTCCAAACTACAGTCGATCCTCTTTATAAAGGCACTCATTACATCAGCAAAATTCTGTATAACATTACTTAGATATGCACAAACTGGCTGTTATTTGTTCAAAATATGTATTCTGTTTAACAGCAAATTCAGTTTAAGGTCAAAATGTTTAGAGACAAAATGCTGTTGTTGTAAAGGGGGTCCACTGTACACATGTATATTCTTTGATATAAGAGTGTACTTTTAGATATCAGTGTTTGAGATGATGAGATATATGTGAATAAAGTCACATACATTTTCTTGAGGCTTATAACACTGATCCTTTTGTTAATTACAGTGTTGAACAAAACTATCTCAAATCTTGTCTGATGGATCTATATTTTGGGGATTGTTTTGGAAGGGAAAATTTATAAAGACCAATCTGAATTTTTGGGATTGTTTTGGTAAAGGAAAACCTCCATCTTTTGACTGTCAGAAGAAATACGGTTACCTCTAATTCATAATTTATTGTAGATTGGTCACCTGATCATGCAAGCTGCAGGCAGAACAAATTTGAAGAGAGTAACCTTAGAGCTTGGCGGGAAGAGTCCTTTTATCATATTTGATGATGTTGATGGTATGTTTGTTTCTTTCTTCTCTGTTTGATAAGGTGTACAGGTACAGGGTCAGGGAAAGTAACTCTGCCAATTTCTTACTGCCTCCTTTTTCATTGGAGGTCTACACATAAAGGAAAGAATTGCTTCTAGGAGAGCAAATTCTTGCTCCTAGAAGCAAATTCTCCCCTTAAACAGTTGACCTCCATTGAAAAAAAAGAATGGACTTGTTTTTGGAAGGCTCAGGGAAGCAAACAGGAAGTCACAAAAGTTGGCCCCTCTTGTAAAAAATGATGGAAAATCACAGAGGTGTACCCATTTTTGGTATACTATTAGTATTTGATGTGTTGATCATTCTGATGTTGGTTGCGTTGTGATGGATTCATTATTGACAGAGTTATTGCCCTTTTCTCATCTGTATAAAGCATAATACTGGGTGGTCTGTTTCTCAAGTGTAATAATGCTTGGGCCTTGATATTTAAAAGGTGGATAGAGCATGAAAAATAAGGAGACCTGTATTTTTTTCTTTTCCGTCTGCCATGTAATTACAGAATTATGCCCCTTTTTCGAAAAATTACATGAAAGTTTGTTCCCAAAATCCTGGGAATACCATTTGAGCTAGGATGCTCCTATTTGGCATACTGCTAAGGGCTAAGGTATAGATTACCTGATTAACCTTTGGGCAAATTCCGTCAAAAAATAACCGAATTATGCCCCTTTGTTGAATTTGGCATTTTTCTAACTTTTGAACTGTTTGGCCTAGAACCCTAACTTTTGGTATACTATTAGTACTTGATGTGCTGATCATTCTGATGTTGTTGTGTTATGATGTATTCATTATTGACAGAGTTATTTCCCTTTTCTCATCTGTATAAAACATAATTATGGGTGGTCTGTTTCTCAAGTGCAATAACTGCTGGGGCCATGACATTTAAAGGATGGATAGAGCATGAAGAATAAGCAGACCCATTCTTTTTTCATTTCCGTCTGCCATGCACTTACAGAATTATGCCCCTTTTTCGAAAAATTACATGAAAGTTTGTTCCTAAATCCTGGGAATACCGTTTGAGCTATGATGCTCATATTTGGCATACTGCTAGGGGCTAAAGTGTAGATCACCTGATTAACTTTTGGGCAAATTCCGTCAAAAAATAAATGAATTATGCCCCTTTGTTGAATTTGGCATTTTTCCAACTTTTGAACCATTTGACCTAGAACCCTAATTTTTGGTATACTATTAATATTTGATGTGCTGATTGTTCTGATGTTGGTTGCTTTATGATGCATTCATTATTGACAGAGTTATTTCCCTTTTCTCATCTGTATAAAACATAATTATGGGTGGTCTGTTTGTCAAGAACAATAACTGCTGGGGCCATGATATTTAAAAGGTGGATAGAGCATGAAAAATAAGGAGACCTGTATTTTTATGCCCCCAATTTCGAAGAAGTTGAGGGGGCATATTGGTTTGGGCCTGACTGTCCGTCCGTCCGTCCGTCCGTATGTAACATTTTAGGGGTGGTCTATTATTCAAGAACCGTAACTCCTAGGCCCTCAATATTTTATGGGTGGATAGACCATTAAAAATTAGCAGATCCGTATTTTTTTTTCTTGTCCGTCGGCCTTGTACTTACAGAGTTATGCCCCTTTTTCGAAAAATTAAATGAAATTTTTTTCCCCAAAATCCTGGGAGAACCGTTGGAGCTAGGATACTCATATTTTGCATACAGCTAGGGACTAAGGTGTAGATCACCTGATTAACTTTTGGGCTGATTTCGTAAATATTTGACTGAATTATGCCCCTTTGTTAACTTTGGCATTTTTCCAACTTTCGAACCGTTTAACCTAGAGACTTGATTTTTGGTATGCAGATAGTTTTTGATGTGTCGATCATTCTGATGATGGTTAAGTTTTGTTTTATTCATTATTGACAGAGTTATGCCCCTTTTTTTATTTGTACAAAACATTTTAGGGGTGGTCTATTATTCAAGAACTGTAACTCCTAGGCCCTTGATATTTTATGGGTGGGTAGACCATTAAAAATTAGCAGACCCGTATTTTTTTTCTTGTCTGTCGGCCTTGTACTTACAGAGTTATGCCCCTTTTTTTAAAAATTAAATGAAAGTTTGTTCCAAAAATCCTGGGAGAACCGTTGGAGCTAGGATACTCATATTTGGCATACAGCTAGGGACTAAGGTGTAGATCACCTGATTAACCTTTGGGCTGATTTCGTAAATATTTGACTGAATTATGCCCCTTTGTTAACTTTGGCATTTTTCCAACTTTTGAACCGTTTAACCTAGAGACCTGATTTTTTGTATACAGATAGTATTTGATGTGTCGATCATTCTGATGATGGTTAAGTTTTGTTTTATTCATTATTGACAGAGTTATGCCCCTTTTCTTATTTGTACAAAACATTTTAGGGGTGGTCTATTATTCAAGAACCGTAACTCCTAGGCCCTTGATATTTTATGGGTGGGTAGACCATTAAAAATTAGCAGACCCGTATTTTTTTCTTGTCCGTCGGCCCTTTACTTACAGAGTTATGCCCCTTTTTCGAAAAATTAAATGAAAGATTTTTCCCAAAATCCTGGGAGAACCGTTGGAGCTAGGATACTCATATTTTGCATACAGCTAGGGACTAAGGTGTAGATCACCTGATTAACTTTTGGGCTGATTTCGTAAATATTTGACTGAATTATGCCCCTTTGTTAACTTTGGCATTTTTCCAACTTTTGAACCGTTTAACCTAGAGACTTGATTTTTGGTATGCAGATAGTTTTTGATGTGTCGATCATTCTGATGATGGTTAAGTTTTGTTTTATTCATTATTGACAGAGTTATGCCCCTTTTTTTATTTGTACAAAACATTTTAGGGGTGGTCTATTATTCAAGAACCGTAACTCCTAGGCCCTTGATATTTTATGGGTGGGTAGACCATTAAAAATTAGCAGACCCGTATTTTTTCTTCTTCTCCGTCGGCCTTGTACTTACAGAGTTATGCCCCTTTTTTTAAAAATTAAATGAAAGTTTGTTCCAAAAATCCTGGGAGAACCGTTGGAGCTAGGATACTCATATTTGGCATACAGCTAGGGACTAAGGTGTAGATCACCTGATTAACCTTTGGGCTGATTTCGTAAATATTTGACTGAATTATGCCCCTTTGTTAACTTTGGCATTTTTCCAACTTTTGAACCGTTTAACCTAGAGACCTGATTTTTTGTATACAGATAGTATTTGATGTGTCGATCATTCTGATGATGGTTAAGTTTTGTTTTATTCATTATTGACAGAGTTATGCCCCTTTTCTTATTTGTACAAAACATTTTAGGGGTGGTCTATTATTCAAGAACCGTAACTCCTAGGCCCTTGATATTTTATGGGTGGGTAGACCATTAAAAATTAGCAGACCCGTATTTTTTTCTTGTCCGTCGGCCCTTTACTTACAGAGTTATGCCCCTTTTTCGAAAAATTAAATGAAAGTTTTTTCCCAAAATCCTGGGAGAACCGTTGGAGCTAGGATACTCATATTTGGCATACAGCTAGGGGCTAAGGTGTAGTTCACCTGATTAACTTTTGGGCTGATTTCGTAAATATTTGACTGAATTGTGCCCCTTTGTTAACTTTGGCATTTTTCCAACTTTTGAACCGTTTGACCTAGAGACCTGATTTTTGGTACACAGATAGTATTTGATGTGTCAATCATCCTGAGATGGTTACGTTATGTTGTATTCATTATTGACAGAGTTAAGCCCCTTTTCTTATTTGTACAAAACATTTCAGGGGTGGTCTATTATTCAAGAACTGTAACTCCTAGGCCCTTGATATTTTATGGGTGGGTAGACCATTAGAAATTAGCAGACCCGTATTTTTTTTCTTGTCCGTCCCGTCTGCCTTGTACTTACAGAGTTATGCCCCTTTTTTCGAAAAATTAAATGGAAGTTTGTTCCCTAAATCCTTGGAGAACTGTTGGAGCTAGGATACTCATATTCGGCATGCAGCTAGGGGCTAATGTGTAGATCACCTGATTAACTTTTGGGCTGATTTCGTAAATATTTGACTGAATTATGCCCCTTTATTAACTTTGGCATTTTTCCAACTTTTGAACCTTTTGAGCTAGAGACCTCATCTATGGTGTACTTAAAGTATTTGATGTGTCGTTCATTCTGATGAAGGTAAGGTTATGTATACATTTTTAACTGACCTTGTTAGGGTCAGGCATTTAGTTGGGGGCATAGTGTTTTACAAACACATTTTCTAGTTCTCTTTTCCATCTGCCATGCACTTACAGAATTATGCCCCTTTTTCGAAAAATTGCATGAAAGTTTGTGCCCAAAATCCTCGAAATACTGTTTGAGCTAGGATGCTCATATTTGGCACATATTTAGGGGCTAAGGTGTAGATTACCTGATTAACTTTTTCGCTGATTTCGTAAATATTTGACTGAATTATGCCCCTTTGTTAACTTTGGCATTTTTCCAACTTTTGAACCGTTTGACCTAGAGATTTGATTTTTGGTATACAAATAGTATTTGATGTGTCTATCATTTTGATGATGGTTATGTTGTGTGCATTATTGACAGAGTTGTGTCCCTTTTCTTATTTGTACAAAACAATGTAGAGATGGTCTATTTCTCAAGAACCATAATTGCTGGAGCCTTGATAATTCATAGGTGAATAGACCATTGAAAATAAGCAGACCCGTATTTTTTTTTCTTTTCCATTGGCCTTGTACTTACAGAGTTATGCCCTTTTTTTCGAAAAAATTAAACGAAAGTTTGTTCCCAGAATACTAGGAGAATCATTGGAGCTAGGATGCTCATATTTGACATTCAGGTAAGGGCTAAGGTGTAGATCACCTGATTAACTTTTACTCTGATTTCGTAAATATTTGTCTGAATTATGCCCCTTTGTTAACTTTGGCATTTTTCCAACTTTTAAATCGTTTGACCTAGAGACCTGATTTTTGGTATACAGATATTATTTGATGTGTCGATCATTCTTGATGATGGTAACGTTATGTTGTATGCATTATTGATGGAGTTATGCCCCTTTTCTTATTTGTACAAATCAGTGTAGAGATGTTCTATTTCTCAAGAACCATAACTGCTAGAGCCTAAATTATTCATAGGTGAATAGACCATTGACAATAAGCAGACCCGTATTTTTTTTTCTTTTCCATCGGCCTTGTACTTACAGAGTTATGCCCCTTTTTCGAAAAATTAAATGAAAGTTTGTTCCCAAAATCCTGGGAGAACCATTGGAGCTAGGATGCTCATATTTGGCATAAAGGTAAGGGCTAAGGTGTAAATCACCTGATTAACTTTTGCACTGATTTCGTAAATATTTGACTGAATTATGCCCCTTTGTTAACTTTGGCATTTTTCCAACTTTTGAACCGTTTGACCTAGAGACCTCATCTATGGTGTACTTAAAGTATTTGATGTGTCGATCATTCTGATGAGGGTAAGGTTATGCTGCTTTTATTATGCCCCTTGTTTGTTTAAAACGTTGTTGGGGTGATCTTTTACGGAAGAACAATAACTGCTGAGGCCTTGATAATTCATAGGTGGCTAGACCATAAAAAAAATTAGCAGATCTATATAATACGATATATTTTTTTTTTCAATTGACCTTGTTAGGGTCAGGCATTTGTTATGGTCAGGCATATAGTTGGGGGCATAGTGTTTTACAAACACATTTTCTAGTTCAAGAGTATTTCAGTCATTTGGAGAATAGTGTGGGATCTGTGAAGGATTTAATATTATGTACACAATCGAAATTCTTTGATTATGAAAGAAAGCCAGAGTGAAAGAACACCAGCCCAGGTAAACACTGTCTTATCATGGTATTCAGAATATTGTGGAAATCAGATTGTGCATGCTCATCAGATTGTGGCATGTGTGCCCAGCAAAGACTCAGATCAGCCTGGGCAGCCACCCAGTCTGATCAGAGTCTCCGCTGTCAGCATAGAAGTAGCTTAGATCCTGAGATACCCTTTAAGTGCACAGGGAAGACTCTGATCAGACTGGATGGATCCCCAGGCTGATCTTAGTCTTTGCTGACTGAACATGCCACTTTGTTGGTTTTATTGTGTTGTGGCTCATATGACAGGCATTATATGCATATCATCAGTATTCATATCAGCCTGTGTATCTATGCAAACTGTAAAGCATAGCAACCATTACACTCAGTGCACATGTGCTTAACAGAAACAGTCTAGGATTAGAAAAATAGACAAACATATGTGTTACAATTTTGCATTAAGTTTATATTTTTCACTTATATTTCTAATATCCAATGATGGAACATTTTGATATATGTTTAGGTTTACTTTTAGGCTCATAAGTTCATGCAGAGTAGTTTATATCATCTTGATGCTGCTGCTTATCTAAGGTTAAGGTAACAGGGTTCGAGGTTATAAAACTTGAGAATAATCTCAAACTCAAAATAAAGCACACTGATTGGCTGCTTCCGAGCATGTGCTCGGAAGCAGCCAATCAGTGTGTTTTATTTTGAGTTTGAGAATGTACTCAAGTTTTATAACCTCAGGGCCAGATTTGAACATCTGCATTACAGTTATGCTCTAAGTATATATTCATAGCTTACCTTTCCAATTTTCTTTGATGGGACTACTCCTCATATGTGACTAGATTTACTTCTATGTTCATGCAAATTAGTTCACATCTTCCAGATGTTGCTACTGTCAAAGGTCAAGGTCACAGAGCTATGCATTATCATTAGAGTTTTTTTGTTAAGTTTGTATTTTTTTCTGATATTTATAATATAATTCGATTGAACCTTCTGATTTTTGGCCAGGCTTACTTCTAGATTCATACCATGTATTTGGATTGGTTTCATTAGGTGGAGGTTTCATTAGGCAGTGGTCCTGGTTAGGGGTGTATATGAGCTCCTGTTTACTTTCTCTAGTTTAATCATTATATTTTCAGTTGATGATGCTGCCATGTGGGCTCACTCAGCTGTTATGACAAACCACGGCCAGAACTGTTGTGCTGGATCAAGAACATATGTACATGAGGCAATCTATGATGAGTTTGTAGAAAAGTGTAAGACTCAGGCTGAGAACAGGATTGTAGGAGATCCTTTTGATGGGATTACAATGCAAGGACCCCAAGTAAGTGATTAAGTCTTAGAATTTTATGTTTAAATTAATTTTTGTGCTACAAAATTACATGACAATGTACTTAATTACTATAATCATTCTATCCGGGGGGTGGTGCGATGGTGCTGTGTAACTTCCAGTGTTGGGGCGTCCTACTGATTTGATACGTTGTAGGGCAAGGACGTACTGTGCTTGCAGTAGGTGCGGGTGGGGTTGTTTGGACATTTTTTCACTTGTCTATCATTTCTACTCTTTCGCCCGATACAGACTGAAATACTGTCTCAAGGGGCTGTTAAACCCAAATCAATCAATCATTCTATCCGGGCTAAGAGAAGTTTTCCTATATCTTCATACAGGGCTATATTAATACACTTATCCTAGGAGTAACATTGTCAGAAAAGACCTATTATTGTTTTAAACATGAAGTTAACTATAATCCAGAGGTTGCAAATTGATTGTGGCACATACATGTATTGAGATCATTTGTGGCAGGTAGATCATTTCATATCATGAAGGAACTGAAATGCTGATAAAAGGCCTGGGGACGTATTCACAAAGCCACTTAAGTTGTTGCTATGTGGTTGCTAAGGCTAAATATCTATAAAGGAGATTCCCTACAACTACGAAATTTGGTCAGGAGGAACAGTCTTTGTAAGACTGTTCCTCCAGAGCAAATTTCATAGTTGTAGGGAATCTCCAACATAGAAATTTACCCTTAGCAACAGCATAGCAACGACTTAAGTTGCTTTATGAATACGGCCCCTGGAAGCCCCAAAGTATGAATGAGCAAATGTTTGTTTTGATCAAACAAATTTTCTTTCCTGTTGCACTGGCATACCATTACAGCTATATGTGATGTCAAAGTGAAATCATTACAATGTTGTGGTATCGTCATAGTGACATAATAGTGATGTCATTATGATGAGTATGACATCACTAAAAGCTGCAAGAGTATGTTATGCATGTCAGCAAGGATATGCCATGCTCACTGTAGTTAGTGCAATGTAATTCATAGTAGCACAAATATAAAAAAAAAAATCTCAAAATAAATATTTAGCTCCCAAATAGTTAAATTCAGTGCTATATATGTTTTGTTCCTCATTTGTCAGTTTGTTTGTAGGTAGATGAAGATCAGTTTAAGAAGATTCTGGACTATATTGAGAGTGGAAAGAAGGAGGGAGCCAAACTGCAGTGTGGTGGGGAGAGGCTTGGGGACAAGGGCTACTTCATTAAACCCACTGTGTTTTCAGATGTCCAAGATAAAATGAAAATTGCTAAAGAAGAGGTTTGTAGTTGTTGGCAACAAATTGTTAAATTTTCTTACCCAGCTCTTGAGGATAACTATCAGATTTGTTTTGTGCTTTCATCAAAGAAACATGTCATGACCACTTATCTTACTGTAAAATACTTACATGTATATTTAGCAGTCACTATATAATTTGGAAAAGAAGAAAATTACCAAACTAAAATGGGGCAAATGAAATTGCTGATCATGACAGGAAATATCACCGTTGAGTATAAAATTTATTCCCTCTACCACAGAATCAAAGCAAATACACATCATATTAGTACTGCCTTGGAATCTCCACAAAACAGTAAGCTGTGGCCCTCACTAACACCACCTCTAATGATGGGCCACCAGATATATTTCCATATAGAATTATAGAAAAATTATGAAAGAAAACTCAATAACATTGACAGCAGTTTCTGATTGCAGTAATTGCTGCATATCTGAGTTTTGCTTTTAAATATGTAACTATGGACAGAGAATCTGTACATGGATTCTTCCATTTCATGTCTTATAAAGAACATCATAGATATTGCTTCTAGTAATTTGAAATAATGGCTGCAGATGAGTCCATGAATTAACTATGTGATGGGGATGAGAAAGTGCACACATTTTGAAAATGCTAACCACCCATGAAGTTAGAATGGATGGATGGATGGATGGATGGATGACTTGCGATTTTACGTCCTTTTCAACAGTATTTCAGTCATATCAGGACGATGGGCTTGTGATAATGAAAGGCTGTGTGCAATGGAATCCCGTTTACGATGGAAAGAACTCAGCCTCCAGCGGGGCTCGAACCAGCGACCGCTAGATCAGTAGGCCAGCGCTTAACCCACTGAGCTACCGAGGCTCCCATATGAAGTTAGAATATATTTAACAAAATATTCAGCATTTAGCAGAATAAAAAGAAAACAACAAAAAACTATGTGCGTATATTTTGAAAGCATATAGCCATGGTCATTGTGCTTTACAAGCATATTTGAGCCGCGACGCGACAAAACCAACAATGTGGTTGTGCGCCCAGCGCAGACTCAGATCAGCCTGGGCATCCGCCCAGTCCGCTCAGAATCTTATATAAGCGCTTAAAGGGTAGCTAAGGGCCTAAGCTACCTCCATGCGGACAGCGAAGACTCTGATCAGACTGGGCGGATGCCCAGGCTGATCTGAGTCTTCGCTGGGCGCACAACCACATTGTTGGTTTTGTCGCGTCGCGGCTCATTTTCTAGTGTTTATACTTTTTTCATCAGATCTTTGGTCCCGTGCAGTCCATTATCAAGTTTAAGGACATGGATGATGTGATTGAGAGAGCTAACAACACGACTTACGGCTTAGCAGCTGGAGTACTGACAAAAGATATCAATCGTGCCATGATGATGGCTCAGGCACTAGAGGCAGGCAGTGTCTGGTAAGTACCATAGAGCAGGTTACATATTTCTGCTGGTGTTTAATTTCTGCATTTTTCTGTGGTTTTATAAAAGGCGCCAAAATTAAAATCACAGAATATTCTAACTGACTATCATTTTGTGAGTATTCATATTTCGAAAGATGCAAATGGACTAGCAAACAGTGTAGACCTTGATCAGACTACTCTTTTAGCAATCTGATCTGGGTCAGCACTGTTTAGGATTTTTACAAATTTATCTTCTGTTCTTTTTCCAGGGTTAACTGTTATGATGTTGTAAAGGCACAGACACCCTTTGGTGGCTTCAAAATGTCTGGGGTTGGAAGAGAGCTGTATGTATAGTAACTCATTCTGATAAATGATAGTAAACAAAGTTCCTATGCTGCACAGGAACCCTGGTAGCTCATTGGGTTAAGCGCTGGCCTGCTGACCCAGCAGTCCCGGATTCGATTCCTGGCTGCGGAAATCTTTCCAACTGTAAACAGAATTACATTGCCCACAGCCTTTCATTATCACCCTCCCATCATCCTGATGTGACTGAAATACTGTTGAAAAAGATGTAAAATCGCAAGTCCTCCATCCATCCTATGCTACACTTGTTTTCACAGGAACAAATGTTCTTGAAGCAACAATTTTTGATTCATTAAAAGACACTTAAATTGGCACTTTTAAAGATTTTCTTATTCGTCATTAGTCAAAACTAATGAAAGTGTATTGGTACACCGCCATATTTAGCTTGCCTGTAAGAAAGTACAGAAAGTACAGAGCTATTGTAGTCACCCTGACATTGGTGTCGGCGTCTGCAGTGCTCCAGATAAGAAGGGGTAACAGAGATAATTTTAGGATAATTATCCATATTTCTCCATTAAAACATATTTTGTGCCCATCATTAGAACCGTCTCGTCGAGACGGTTCTAATGAGGGGTCACAACATATGTTTTCGTTGAGAAATAAGAAAAATTATCTTTGCATTATCCTCAATACCCCCTCTTATCTGCAGCTCTGGCGTCTGCGTGGGCTTAACACTTTAAAGTCTTACGTCAAAGTTTTTTTTAAAGTTTCAAATCTCAACAACCACTGGCCAGAACCTTTTGATATTTGGAATATAATCATGGGGCTTAGAGGTAAAAAAATTAGGTCACACTCACATTAAAGTTTTGTGACAAAGTTTTTCAAAAATTCATATCTCAGCAACCACTGGCAGGAAGCCTTCCATATTTGGAACATAATTATATCATAGCATAAACTTTAATTACATAACACTATATTCCAGGGTCAGAACCTGGGTGGAGCTTACGGGTCAAAAATTAGGTCACACTCACTTTAAAGTTTTCAATTAAATATATCTCCTTTTCTCATGATTGGATTCTTTTGATATTTGCACTGTAGTTAGATATTGATTCAAAGTTTTACAGAGCACCACCCCCTATCCACTCTGTGACCTTGAGGTCAAGGTCATGGACTTAGAAATTTGGGGTTTTGTTAAAGTATTCTGATAGCATACTGTTCCATAGTGCTTGGGATGGATTTAATTAATACTTGAACTGATGTTAGATATTGGCTGAGTTTTCACAAAATACTACCCCCACCCCACTGCGTGAGTCTTAAGCCAAGGTCATTATGTTCCCCCACCAAAGGTGAGGGGGGACATATTGTTTTCAGTGCGGATCCCGGTGTGTCAGTGTCTGCATCAGCGTGACAGTTTCTTGTGTGCTCGATATCTCTTGAACCTACAAATGGAATTTCACCAAACTTGCATGGATGTATCATTTGGACAAGCTTAAAAGCTGATTAGATTTTGGTGACCTTGACCTCATTTTCAAGGTCACTGGAGGACTTACATAACAATTTCTTGTACCACAATATCTCATGAACTAATGGATGGAATTTCACCAAACTTTCATGGATACATCGTTGGGATAAGTTTAAGAGCTGATTAAATTTTGGTGATCTTGACCTCGGCCTCATTTTCAAAGTCACTGGGGGACTTAGGTGACAATTTCTTGTACCTACTATATCTCCTGAACCAATGGATGGAATTTTGCCAAACTTTTATGGATACATCATTGGGACAAATTTAAGAGCTGAATAGATTTTGGTGACCTTGACCTCATTTTCATGGTCACTGGAGGACTTAGGTGACAATTTTTTTTACCTTCGATATCTCCCAAACCAATATGTGGAATATCGCCAAACTTTTATGGATACATCATTGGGACAGGTTTAAAAGCTGATTAGATTTTGGTAACCTTGACCATATTTTCAAGGTCACTATAGGACTTAGATGACAATTTCTTGTACCCACGACGTCTCCTAAACTAATTGATGGAATTTCACTAAACTTTCATGGATACATCATTGGGACAAGTTAAGGAGCTGCTTAGATTTTGGTGACCTTGACCTTATTTTCAGGGTCACTGGAGGAATTAGATGACAATAGCTTATACCCACGATATCTATTAAACTAATGGATGGAATTTTACTAAACTTACATGGATACATCATTGTACTCACGATATCTCGTGAGCCAGTGGTTCAAATTTCACCAAACTTGCATGGCTACATCACTTGGACTAGCTTAAGAGCTGATCAGATTTTGGTGACCTTGACCTCATTTTTAAAATCACAGGAGGACTTTGATATGTGAAAAATTCACTAAAATTGATATATCTCATTAGCCTTTGGCTTGATTTCCACTTTACTTTCATAAATATACCTTTGGGACAACCTGAGCTCAGGAGTCTACTGTGTTTTGATGACCTTGACCCCATTTTTAAGGTCAAAAGCTAACTTAACAAGTGCTTATTTTTTTTTCTCTTTAAAATGAGTTATATCTTGGACCAATTGATGGATATATTCAGGCTTGCAAGAATATGTTTGTTTTGACAGGTTAAAGACATGTTTAGCAGTTGGTGACCCCGGCCAATTTTTTTACAAACATAGTCTTCTTAGGCTGTCTTTAGAACCAGTGGATGGATTTTCTCCAAACTTGCATAGATATTTTATTTGTACAGGCTTTTTATTCATAAGAGGGGATGGTGGGGGACATCATTTTTTCTCTGAAAAACATTTCTAGTCGATTTTATAAATATGTTGACAATACTTGGACATGCTTGCATGAAGTTTTATGTGGTACAAACCATACCGACAAATGCCTGTGAGATTGGCAAGCACCAGTTCAGGCGAGCTATGCTTTCAGATGACAGCTTTTGTTTTTTTCTGCTGTTTTTTTCCAAGGGGAACAACTTTTGAGACTTCTTATTTGCTTCCCTAAAAGATGTTGCCCTCCCAAAACTGGGTTAATTCCCTATAGGGGAGAAAGTTCTTTCCTAAACTACTTGACCCCCACTGAAAAGAGAGGTAAAATGAAAATGGCAGAGTTGCTTCCTCTGAAAATGTATCCTTTCACCTTTAGTATATACAAGTACAGTGTGCAAAAAGTAGAAAACAGGATGACATAAAAGATGAAAACAGGTTATATTCTTCATCTGTATTTTCATTTACTTATACAGTTCTGAAAGCACTCAAATCTAGACTTATACTATAGCTGAGCAAAAAGTTTATATCTTGCTTATGAATGATTTGATATAGGTTGTGTACTTTCACAATATCTAAGTTTGTTTTCTATACTTATAAACCAGTATATTACTGTTTTTGTTCATAAGATTAGTTTCCGCAATATTACTGTTTGCTAAATCTTAGAAATGTTGACTTGAAAGTTATGTGTATATCTATTACAGGAGTGAATATGCCTTGCATGAATACACAGAAATAAAAACAGTAAGTAGACTTGAGCCACGACATGACAAAACCAACAAAGTGGCATGTGTGCCAAGCAAAGACTCAGATCAGCCTGGACAAGCTGCCCATTCTGATTAGAGTCTTTGTTGTGCATGTTAAGGGTAGCTAAGAGTCTAAGCTAGCTCCATGCAGACAGCAAAGACTCTGATCAGACTGGGCAGATGCCCAGGCTGATCTGAGTCTTGGTTGGGCATACATGCCACTGTTGGTTTTGTTGTGTCACAGCTCACTAAATAACATACATTATTCAGAGATTGTAAATAGCAGGAGTTTGTCTTCCATAAGTCTATATTTGAAAAGCTGACATGTTCAGCAAAGGAGATTAAGCTTACATTTAAACAATTCAGCCACTCTTTGAAGGTCCGAAGACATTAAAAAGAAGCAAAACAAATATGGAAACTTTTTCTCCCCTGGCATTTATCCATCCATCTGTATGTCCATGAAAGTTTTCTTGTCCGCTCTACAACATAAAATGTCATTGGAATATTTTCGTGATACTTCTCAGATATTTAGAACAGGTCATGACGCTGTGTTGCATATAAGAATGGTAATTCCTGCTTTTAACTTTTTGAACTATTTTCCCTTGTTGATTGTAGCTGTCATTACCTGTTTGCTCCCTAATGTGAATATCAAATGACACATTTTAAGATGCTTTACAGTTATGCAGAGCAGATTATGACAGTGTGTTGCATGCATAAATGACAACTCTTGCTTTCATACTGAGTTATTTTTCCTTGGAGGTTTAAGCTGCAATTTGTGTCTGCTTCATATTTTATTACCCTTTGGAATATTTTCATGTTACTATGTTCTTACGTAGACCAGATCTTGACAATGTGTGGCATACAAGAATGGAAGCTTACGCATTCATGCTTTATGACTTATTACCCCTTGATGGTTTTAATCACAATTTAATGTGTGCGGCATAACTTAACCTTTACCCTGCTAGAGGCGACTTTAGTCGCCCAAGTGGGATAGGTCACTTTGAGAGCCTGTCAGGCACACTAGACATCAAGTACACCCCATCATTTGTGGTTGTCCTATGCAGGAGGGAATCTGCTGTCTCTTAGAGCAAGGTTTTACCCACCTAACTGATTTGTTGACTTTAAAACTCGGAGAAAACGTCAAAAATATATGATATTTTCAACATCAGCTTTTCAGGTGGCTTCCCCTACTTAGTTGATCCCGATTTTCTGAAAACTAGACTTCATCCTTCCAAACTTTCTCTCTTGATAAATATTCAGCAATAACATGGGGCCTCAGACAAGCAATCACTTTTGTCATACAAAGCATATAACTGGCGGTAATATCTTGTTATGTCCCCCCACCAAAGGTGAGGGGGGACATATTGTTTTATGTCCCCCCACCAAAGGTGAGGGGGGACATATTGTTTTCAGTGCGGATCCCGCCGGCGTCTGCGTCGGCGTCGGCGTTGGCGTGACAGAATCTTGTATGCGCGATATCTCTTGAACCAATGGATGGAATTTCACCAAACTTGCATGGATATATCATTGGCACAAGCTTATGAGCTGATTAGATTTTGGTGACCTTGACCTCATTTTCAAGGTCACAGGAGGACATAGATGACAATTTCTTGTATGCGCATTATCTCTTGAACCAATGGATGCAATTTCACCAAACTTGCATTGATACATCATTGGGACAAGCCTAAGAGCTGATTAGATTTTGGTGACCTTGACCTCATTTTCAAGGTCACTGGATGACTGATATGACAATTTCCTGACCCAATTTCTTGTATGCGCGATATCTCTTGAACCAATGGATGGAATTTCACCAAACTTGCATGGATATATCATTGGGACAAGTGTAAGAGCTGATTAGATTTTGGTAACCTTGACCTCATTTTCAAGGTCACTGGAAGACTTAGATGACAATTTCTTGTACCCACTACATCTCCTGAACCAATGGATGGAATTTCACAAAACTTGCATGGATACATTATTGGGACAAGTTTTTGAGCTGATTAGATTTTGGTGACCTTGACCTCATTTTCAAGGTCACTGGAGGACTTAGATGACAATTTCTTGTACCCACTATATCTCCTGAACCAATGGACGGAATGTCACCAAACTTTCCTGGATACATGATTGGGACAAGTTTATGAGCTGTTTAGATTTTGGTGACCTTGACCTTATTTTAAAGGTCACTGGAGGACTTACATGGCAATTTCTTGTACCCACAATATCTCCTGGATGGAATTTCGCCAAACTTTCGTGGATACCTGATTTGGACAAGTTTAAGAGCTGAATAAAATTTTGGTGACCTTGACCTCATTTTCAAGGTCACAGGAGGATTTAGATATGTGAAAATTTCACTAAAATTGATGTATCTCTTTTGCCTTTAGCTTGATTTCCACTTTACTTTCATAGATATACCTATGGGACAGTCTCAAGAGTGTACTGTGTTTTGATGACCTTGACCCCATTTTTAAGGTCAAAAGCTATCTTGCAAATGCGTATTTTTCTCTCTTCAAAATGAGATATCTTGAACCAGTGGATGGATATTCATCAGACTTGTATGAATGTATCGTTGTGACAGGTTTAAGACATGTTTAGTAGTTGGTTACCTTGACCCATTTTTGAAGGACATAGTCTTCTATGTAGGATATCTTTAAAACCAGTGGATGGATTTTGTCCAAACTTGCATAGATATTTTATTTGTACAGGCTTTGTATTCATTAGAGGGATGGGAAATGGGCTGGTGGGGGGACATCAGTTTTTCTCTGAAAAACATTTCTAGTATTCTTTTTTTTTTCCTGGTGTACCATGTGACATCCAAATATGGCAGGTCACGTGACCTTGGTAACTTCCGGAAAAGGCAGCTCACACATTGGTGTTATTGAGTGAAAATTTCAAGCAAATCGATCAGAGTTTGTGGAAGTTATGGCTTCTGAGATACCCCTACCTCCAGTTTAGGGCCAGGTCAATTATTTTTCTAGCAGTGTAAGGGTTAAATACTAGTTGATATTGGAATGTGTCCATGATATTTCATATTTAAGTTGAACAGGTCAAGACAATATGTCACATTTAAGAATGGCAGCTCTAGATTTCATAGTTTGATAAATTAACCAGTGGAAACTTTCTTTTCCCCATACCATCTGTTACTCAAGTACTATTACTTTCTTTTTTTCAGGTGACCATTAATGTTCCACAGAAGAATTCCTAAACAGAAGTTCTTGCAAATACTGTGTTACTGTTGAGTGATCAGGGTTCGAGGTTATAAAACTTGAGTATAATCTCAAACTCAAAATAAAGCACACTCATTGGCTGCTTCCGAGCATCAGTGTGCTTTATTTTTAGTTTGAGAATGTAATCAAGTTTTATAACCTCAGGGCCTGAATTGGTTAAGACAGCTTTACTTGCTTTCTGTGAAACTTGGCGACAGAATAGAACTCAAATATGTGCTGTAACACTAAATAAAAATCCTGCATTTGTCATTTGTGCCATAAGGACTGGATTGTACCATATTTCCTTGGTTATATGACAAGGTTTTACCCTTCCAAAACAACCCCAAAAATCTGGATCCATCTGATTAGATGGATCTAGATTTTGGGGATTTTTTTTTTAAAAGGGAAAAACCCATCTACTAGCTGAATGTTGTATGACTCATTCAGGTATTGGAGTCTTTCTAGAGAGGAGGAAACTCTGTTTTGTCATATGACGTCGCATCTGAGAGTGTAATAAAGCCATGCATTAAAAACAATAATCCACTAGTGGATTAAATATGCAAATTACGCCGTAACGTTATGCGTTGACGTCCATAAAACGTCAGTTTTTCTAATGGCGAAATCGTGACGTTTTAGTGCTAAAGTTCCTTATAAAATGCGATTTTAGTGTCATATGATAAATAGAATCTTGCATTCGTGCTCATGTATTATTGAATTTATTAAACTCGTTGGTGAAAACGATAAGATGCTCGGCAGAGCCTCGCATCTTATCTTTTTCCCCAACTCGTTTAATAAATTCAATAATACATGAGCACTCATGTAAGATCCTCTATTTATAGCCTAAAAATACTGAAATATGCGAGATCTAATGCATTTTAAGTGAGGTTAGTTCAAATTGGGACTCTGACAGAAACTTCTTCCAAGCAAATTTAAAGCAGAATTCAAACCTTGATTTGGTGCTTTTATCCAACAACTACATCAGTAAGCTATTCTTGTTTAATGTCTTCTTAGAATGTAAGATTGGAAGGAATACTGTCCTAGAAGGGCTTAAATAAGTGTTAGTGAGACTCAGCTTGTATGAATTGTTAAAGTATGAGACCTGTAGAATACTGTGACATTGTTTGTGAACTGTATGCCTAATTGTTTTAAAATGGAAGCAAATACTTCTTTTGAACTTTTCTTCCTAACAAGCACACATTTTAAAGAAAGAAAACAGAATTTAATAGTTAAAGTGTCAGAGAAAAAATGCTGCTTATAGTCACAGAGGGATAAAGAAACTTTGCAAGAGAATACTGAAAGAGACTTGAGTATTTTCAGCTTTTGTAAACCAATAAACAAAGGGATAAACCTGTAAAAATATCAAATGCCATAGAAATTGTGATGGTATAACTGTATACTTTTGGGGCGTTTGGGTAATTAGGCCACATACAGTATGTTTTGTTGATGAATATGAGATTGTGACATAGTGCTACTGATCAAAAGGGGTAACTGGGATAATTTAGAGATAATTTTTCATATTTCTGCAAAATACATACATTGTGGCCCCTCATTGGAACTGTCTCATTGAGAGGATTCTAATGAGGGGTCACATTATATGTTTTTATAAGAAATAAGAAAAATATCTTGGAATTATCCAAAAAAACTCCACTTTATCTGAGCTCTATAGTAGTTTTAATTGACATATAATCTGTATCAGGCATATTGGTGCATTATCATATGATGTTCAAGCATTGCGAGGCAAATCAATTTTGGATATTTGCAGTTTGGCGGAGATTAGTTGGACCTTGTGTGTGTGCCTAGGCATACCTGTATGTGTTGATTTGTTAAGACATGGCTTATATTTTGGTGCATTTTTGTTTCGCAGATGTAATGCTTTTGCTTCTGATTATTCAGATTTCATTTCATTTCTTTTTTGGTCCCAAGCTGTGTTTATATATCAGAGCTAGAGAAAAGGGGAATAATTTACTAATAAATCTGAGCAGTCTGATCTGAGATAATATTTTTATGTATCTATTAAACACACATGTACATTGTTGTTTGTTCTTAGAAATGCCTTAGCTGCCGCATGCTTTTATCATGAATGTAGACATCTGCCCTTCTTGAATCAGCGGAAGGAGATACTTTCATTTCTCCTTCCACTGATTCAAGAAGGGCAGTTGTCACGAATGTAGATTTTCTTCCAGAACTCAGTAAATACCTTTTAGATGAAAGAAACACTTCAGGAAAGATAATTCTTGAAGACAAACAAAAATTTATCTCAAATATTCAAAGGGGCTACTCTTAAAAGAAAGAATTTGCTCCAAAAGAAAGAATTTGCTCCTTTCAGGAGCAAATTCTTTCTTTTAAGAGTAGTCCCCATTTCAGAAGGGCTGTGAAGTCCAAGGAAAACAAGAATTCATGTATGTTATTTGTCACCCGACGTAGGCAGAGGGGGACTATAGAAATGACCCTCGGCTGTCCATGTGTGCATCCTGTCTGTCCATCCATCCTTCCATCCCTCCTTTCACCTGTCCGTCCTTCTGAAATCTTGCCCCTTAGCTCTTCCTAGGTCTTTCATCGGATTGATTTAAAATTCTATAATTTGTATTCTTATGATATGAAGATGTTCATGTGGTTTTGGATTTTTGTTTCGGCCATTTTTGATGGAGTTATAGCCCTTGCTGACTCAGACCTTGTCCCTGCAACTCCTGCCACATCTTTTATCAAATTGACTAGAAACTTTGCACAATGTTTTGTCATGATCTGAAGATGTGCATGTGTTTTTAGATTTCCAATTGTCATATTTTTGACAAAATTATGGCCCTTTGTAATTTTTGTCATTTTTTTTAACCATTTGACCGAGAGAGCTGGATTTTGGTACGCTAGTGTATTTGGTATTTTGATTATTCTGATTATGTTAGGCTGTACTAAATTGATCACTGATAGAATTGTTCCCCTTTTCATAGATAAAAGACATTTCCTTGAAGGTAAAAGGATAAGTCCAGAACTATTCATACTAGTGGCCTGAATTTTCATAAATGCCTTGTTCATTACTCATCAGGTTCAAATTAGTAGGGTTATGGCCCTAGTTATTTTGTTACTGGGTGTATGATCTCAATGTTTTGGGCATTGTGTAAGGGGCTAAAGTTTTAGTCACCTGATGAACCTTGGGGCATATTTCATTAATACATTTCACACAGAATTATGCCCCTAGTATGTAGACTGAAGTGTTTTACATCTTCATAGAGGGCAAAAATTGGGTATATGTCTTTGCTTATGCTTCAATTTATTATTTTATCACCAGGCTCTGTAAGACATATTTTCTATATTGGCAATACAGTTATTCTGAAACTGAATAAAAGGCTGCAGTTTGTGTCACATTTCAAACTTGGGGTGACACTTTGCCTATGACGTTTTATTCCTTTTGAAAAAATGGCAAACAAAAATGATGTTTAATATATTTAATAAGATCACCTTTAGAAGACTGGGTGTGGCTGTTACAGGCTTGCTGTTCAGTGTCGAAACCAAGCAGTCCACATGAAAAAATGGTACCAGTCCACATGAAATATTGGTAACAGTCCATATGAAATATTGGTATATATTCTTGAACTAGAAATGTTTTTCAGAGAAAAACTGATGCCCCCCCCCCCCCCCCCACACACACACCAGACCATCCCCATCCCATTTGGAGAAAATCCATCCACTGGTTCTAAAGATATCCTACAATTTTAGTGAAATTTAACATATCTAACTCCTCCTGTTATCTTGAAAATGAGGTCAACGTCTCCAAAATCTGATCAGCTCTTAAGCTAGTCCCAGTATCCATGCAAGTTTGGTAAAATTCCATCTACTGGTTCAAGAGATATCATGGGTACAAGAAATTGTCATCCAAGTCCTCCAACGATCTTTAAAATAAGGTCAAGGTCACCAAAATCTAAATAGCTCATAAACTTGTCCCAATGATGTATCCATGAAAGTTTGGTGAAATTCCATTTATTAGTTTAGGGGACATTGTGGGTATAAGAAATTAGCATCTAAGTCCTCCAGTGACCTTGAAAATGAGGTCAAGGTCACCAAAATCTAATCAGCTATAAAATGTTTCCCAATGATATATCCATGCAAGTTTTGTGAAATTCTATCCATTAGTTTACGAGATATCATGGGTTCAAGATTTTGTCATCTAAGTCCTCCAGTGACCTTGAAAATGAGGCCAAGGTCGCCAGAATGTAATTAGCTCTTAAACTTGTCCAAATGATGTTGTAGTATCCAGTGTATAGCAGGGTACCATCTAACGGAATGACGTTACGTCTGTTGCTATGTTACTTACATTACATTGTCACTATTCTTGCATGCCAACAATCTTATTAAACATATAGCTCAGATTGTCTTAAGTTATTACAGATGTATCCATTAAATTTTTCACCAAATTCCTTTCATTGGTTCAGAAGATATTGTGGGTACAAGAAATTGTCATCGTAGTCCTCCAGTGACCTTTAAAATACATGTAAGGTCAAGGTCACCAAAATCTAATCAGCTCATAATCTTGTCCAAATCATGTATCCATGCAAGTTTGGGGAAATTCCATCCATTGGTACAGGAGATATAGTGGGTACAAGAAAGTGTCATCTAAGTCCTCCAGTGACCTTGAAAATGAGGTTAAGGTCACCAAAATCTAATCAGCTCTTAAGTTTGTCCCAATGATATGTCCATGCAAGTTTGGTGAAATTCCATCAATTGGTTCAAGAGATATCGCAAATACAAGAAATTGTCGTCTAAGTCCTCCAGTGACCTTGAAAATGAGGTCAAGGTCACCAAAATCTAATTAGCTCTGAAGTTTGATATATCCATGAAAGTTTGGTGAAATTCCATCCATTGGTTCAAGAGATATCGCGCATACAAGAAACTGTCACGCTGACGCCGACGCCGACGCACCGGGATCCGCACTGAAAACAATATGTACTCCCTCACCTTTGGCGGGGGGACATAATTACACAAGGCTTATTCATGGCTAAATTTAGTGATTTAGCCATGTATCACACTATTTGATGTATTTGTATCATACTTGATATAATCATATATTGTGGCATAGTTATTGACAGCATATTGTACTAGTTACAGGTACAGGTAGATCTGACTTATATTTCACAGTTCAGAGATTTTGCCTTATATCGCCATCATCATTTTATTCATGCAAATTGTTCTTGTGATAATGGCTCACTTTTACACTGTAGCTGAACTTTGATCATTGTATATCACTTTGAACTATATTTCACAGTTAAGTAAATCTGCTTAAAGACTTAATAAAGTCTAAAACATTAGTGGAATTTGAACATGGCTTCAGGCTGACACTATGCTTGAACTTAATAGCTGTGTATCACAATGATTTGTAATTCATGGGCAACTGATTTCTGCCATGTCTTCAACAGTAGTTCATAGATTTCCATCAGACTTTACAATGTGCCATTTGCAGCCTATCAAACTGGCCCTTTTTACAGTCAAGCACCCATAAGATGAGCTTCATGGTATTGCTTGAGAAGCAAGTTAAACCCTCATTGTTGAAGGACTTCTCCGCCCATGGTACCGAATAGGCAGCCATAAACTTTGTCTTCCTGTGTAAAAATGAAGGAAAAATGTGCAGGTGGTACAAATACACTATAAGACACGAGTTTCTCATGATACTGCTCATATCTGACTCAACCCCAAGTCAACCTTGATGTGAATGGATACACCTTCAGGGGAAACAACTCTTTCATTTTTTTTTTTTTGCCTTATTTCAAAGTGGGTGTCAACTCCTAAAGGACAGAATTTTGCTCCCTAGGAGAGATTCATTCCTTCAAGAGTAGACCCAATTTTGGAAGGATATGTCATCCAGGGAGACAAACAGGAAGTCACAAAAGTTGGTTTTCTTTACAAATATGACTGAAAAGCATTGGGGTGTATCCGCTCTCCTTAAGGAGTTTAGTGTATCCGCTCACCTTAACATATGTCTTTTCTTTTGTAATAATTTGTCCCAGAGGCCACTTCTATATTTGTCTGGTAAATGTCATTGAATAATGAACACAATGACGTTAATTTGCTATATGTAAATGACTGACACTCCGTAATTATCAAGCAATAATGTCCACATTGTCTGTTGCTTATACAGTCTGGTGCAGCAAAGATGGCTGCATAGGAAGGCTTGGTATCCATAGCAACAGCTGTGAAATACCCATAATACTCTGGACAGAAAGTGTCAGGTGGTGTGGTGGTAGTTGTAGGTGCAGTAGTAGAAGTTGTAGTAGAAGCAGTACTTGTAGAAGTAGTTGTACTTGTAGTCGAAGTTGTACTTGTAGTAGAAGTTGTACTAGTAGAAGAAGTTGTACTCGTAGTAGATGTTGTAGTTGTTGATGGAGGCTGGGTCGTTAAAGTAGACAGATCTTGAAAACAATAAGAGAAATTACATAATAAGAAGCAAACATAACTAGTTACATAGTTGGTAAATGAAGGTCATACCAACAGAACAACATTGAATGTCATTACATTGGATCGACATTGATTTTATGTTGTATGAACATTGTATACTCAGTAGGGTAAGAAAAATCCAAAAAGACTGCTGTTTGATAACAATACTGGAATAATTTTGTTATTTTCATAATGATGTTCCCCATGAGACTGAAAGCAATAAATCTATAACTCGCACCTCCTGGCATCGAATCTGTCCATGTCCTCTCTTATTCAAAGATTAGAGTTTACTGGAATGCTTTTTATTTCTCAGACACTGTTTTGGTCTGTACATATCGCAGCTTATAACACCAGTCATATGGAATTCCAATAATTCTATTGGTTTGTAAGGATTGAACAGAAACTTCTGGGCCAAGTTGTTCAAAGCACCACTAGCCTAACCAGCTTGTTAAGATGTCAACTTGTTAAGTGTTTTACATCTTTATAACCAAATACTTTGATATTTTGTTGGAAAAATGTGAGAAGCTTTTGCACTGCAAAAGCTTCTCACATTTTTCAACAAAAAATATTGGCGTTTTTTGAGATATTAAAGTTTGAAATTATAACGAAATGTTATGGTTAGTTTTGAACAACTGGGCCCTGGTAAACAACACATCCAACATTACATTTGTTGAAATTAATAGAAATTTTTGCATAGTTCGGATCCTTACTGCAATCTTTTTTTACTTACACAGTATTTTAAACATATTAGACTTTATAATTTGTTTTCATGTTTGCAAGTTAAGAAGTTTATCAGAAATATTTTGATACTTATTTAGATCATGCAAACTTTTGAAGCCTTAATTCTGATGTTTTTAAACATCCAATGCTTCAGTTTAGAACTCTTGATCTTGTTTGCATATTTTGAGGCGAAGGAGGTCAGGATAACAAGTGCTTATGGTATTTCTAATATTCTTGCTTGTCACTTTAATGTAAAATTCAAAAGTATTTGCATTTAACCAATAATTTATGTAAGGAGTACTGGCGAAATGCATGTACTGAAACCGCTGTAAAATTATTTTATTTTCACAAGTTTCATTTGATTTTGGATGATGTGGTGTTGAAGGATGTTTGTGTGCACTGCACTGACGATCAAGTGGTATCTAAATTTACCACAGGCTTTCTTGCACCTACGTTTAAACATAGTACGAGCAACACCCATGCCTCAGTTGCAGGACAGATACCAGCCTGTACCAACCTGGTTATATATTCACAGCCTTTCACACGGATTTCAAGACTAGAAGCGCACATTCTTAGATCAGAAAACATCGTTTGATAGTTCTTTCTCGCAGCACACAATATCGGAAAAATACATTGAAGGTAAAACATTTTGTTGCGTGCAGGGCAAATACCAGCCTGTACCAGCCTGGTTATATATTCACATCCTTTCGCACGGATTTCAAGACTTTAGAAGCGCACATTCTTAGATCAGAAAACATCGTTTGACAGTTCTTTCTCGCAGCACACAATATCGGAAAAATACATTCAAGGTAAAATATTTTGTTGCGTGCAGGGCAGATACCAGCCTGTACCAACCTGGTTATATATTCACATCCTTCCACGGATTTCAAGACTTTAGAAGCGCACATTCTTAGATCAGAAAACACCGTTTGACAGTTCTGTCTCGCAGCACACAATATCGGAAAAATACATTCAAGGTAAAACATTTTGTTGCGTGCAGGGCAGATACCAGCCTGTACCAACCTTTAGAAGCGCACATTCTTAGATCAGAAAACATCGTTTGACAGTTCTTTCTCGCAGCAAATACATTGAAGGTAAAACGTTTTGTTACCCGACAACTGATTGCTAGATAGTCCTGATTTTGTGGCTCATTCTATAGCAGTCGAGATATAGGTGTCTGGTTTTACCCACAGTCAGCTACAAGAACCTTAGTGCATTTTTCCACAGCGCATTTTTCGCAAACTATAATACCCGTTATCATCAAAACTGTAATTTCCAAAATTGCATGGACGCAAGCGTTTAGATCTATTTCTCTATAACAACTGTTATGGTGGCATTGGAGTGCCACCCAGATAATGAGATAATAACACGTCAATTTAAACTTTTAAGTCGACTTATTAGGGTTGACTTTATACTATCTCGACTTCCGGGAAAGTAAGTTATCTAGTCATGTTACATGATAATGCGCTGAAGTGCCATCGTGATATCAACTTAATAACAAGACGTATCACGACTCAAAAACTCAACATCTCGATGGCACTTCAAAGCACCACGAGTCGCGATGAGTTAGACAAAGCCACTAGTCATTTTATAAATGATTATCAGTCTTGAAACTTTTGCTCAATAGTCGCGATATTTTATTTTTAGAAACATTACTGCAGCGACGCTTCTAGTCAGTCAAGCTGAAACGGCGCTCGCCTTCCAAACCCAAGATCGCTCCTATGTGTCTGATTAAAAAAGTAATTAAGAGTGTATACGTGCGAGCGCATGCTGCAGGCCCGGATTCAGACCACCACATACTGGTGGGGCTGGGGTGTGTGGATATGTATTTGGGAAGGGAGGGGAGGAGGGGGAAGGGGTTGAAAATGACATAATAAAGGATAAATTTGACGAGATTTTTTTATAAAGTCTTTTTTTGCCTTGAAATATATGTTGTGATATCACATAAGAATCGCCTCGCCGAGGCGATTCTAATGAGATGTCACAACATAAATTTTAATCTAACCAGACCCAAGTGGCGGGGCTGAAGCCCCAAAGCCCACCCCCTGGATCCGGGGCTATGCTGGTGTTTAAATCCCCAGCCTGAAGGGTACTCCATGTAGCTTGGTACGATGTTCGGACAGTCGGGGTATCCTCATCAGAGTCCGTCTGAAAAGGGGTATGGGTTTCAGAGGAAGGCAGGGTCTTGAAACGGGATATTTTTTTCTGTCGGGACATAGTATAGAACGTGGATACATGTGAAATGTGTCTGCCTCCTACTGTCCCGGTTCTCGCCCACTTTTCTTCCCCACCCCAGCTTCCGCTCACCTTCTCCCATCCCAAACTTGTCTCCTTTGCCCACCAGTCCAGAAAAGCACCGGCTAGGCGGCTACCGATAAAATCCACAATACTGCGTTGAAACTATATATTTCTAAAAATAGATTATCGCAACAACTTGAACGGCATTTCAGAGCAAACGAGTAAATATAACTCGCTGGCACTTTAAAGCAATAGCAAAAAACGTCGCGATAACTTTAATAAGATTCGAAAACGAGATAATAATAAATGTAAGTCGACTTAAGGTGTTAAAAATCATGTTATTAAGTTGATATCACGATGGTACTTCAGCGCATTATCATGTAAGTTGACTAGATAACTTACTTTACCGGAAGTCGAGATAGTTTGAAGACGACTTTAAAGTTTAAATTGACGTGTTATTATCTCATTGTCTGGGTGGACTCCTATGTCACCATAAACTGTATCTACAACCATCAACAAAAAAATTAAATATCTTCTGTTTTAGTATTGATTGTCTCGAGCATTTTTAGCTCACCTGAGCCGAAGGCTCCGGGTAGCTTATAGGATAGGCAGGCTTCGTCGTCCGTCGTCGTCTTCTGTCCGTTGTCCGTTAACAATTTCAAACAACTTCTCCTCTGAAACTACTGGGCCGATTGTAACTAAATTGCATACGTAGTCTCTAGGGGTAATGGAAACGAAAAGTTGTTTAAATGGTCCTGGTCACATGACCAACTTGGCCGCCATGCCCATATATGGAGAAAACGTTAAAAAAATCTTCTTCTCCAAAACCGATAGGCCGCTGGCCTTGATACTTGGTATGTAGCTTTGGGTACGTGAGTACTACCATGTCTATTCGAATTATGACCTTTGGTTGAGCTTGACCTATTTTACGGTAAGCTCAAATTTGGTCTTTGGTGCTTTTATATGGGCAAATGCTAGAACATAAGATTTCTTGGAAACTGTTAAAGATTTTGACCTAAATTGGTAAATACAGACATCTTAATGAGTTCATGAAGGTTTGTGAGTACAAGAGGTCAAGGCCATTCTTTGACCTTTGACCCAGGTCTCTCATATTTTGACAATTTCAAACATCTCTCCGAAAGCCTCTGGGTCAATTGTAACCGAATTTCATATAAAACTTTCAGGGGTTGAGAGAATGAAAAACTTTTAAAATGGTCTGGGTCACATGACTAATACGGCCGCCACGCCCATATATAGAAAAAATCTTTAAAAGTCTTCTTCTCCAGAACCAATAGACCTATGGCTTTGAAACTTGGCATGTAGCATTGGGTACTCAAGTACTATCAAGATTGTTCAAATGATGACCTTGGGTTGACCTTGACCTTTTTTACGGCAAGATCAAATATGGGAAAATGCTTGAACATAAGATTTATTGAAAACATTGGGTACATGAGTACTACCAAGATTTTTCAAATTATGGCCTTGGGTTGACCTTGACCTATTTTACGGTAAGGTCAAATTTGGGTTTTGGTGCTTTGATATGGGCAAATGCTAGAACCTAATATTTCTTGGAAACTGCTGAAGTTTTTGGTATAAAAATTGGTAAATACAGTCATCTTAATGAGTACATGAAGATTTCTGAGTACAAGAGGTCAAGGCCATTCTTTGACCTTTGACCCGGGTCTCTAATATTTCGACAGTTTCAAACAATCTCCTTAAAAGCTGCTGGGTCAGTTGTAACCAAGTTTCATATAAAACTTTCAGGGTTGAAAGAATGAAAATTTGTTAAAATGGTCTGGGTCACATGACCAATATGGCCGCCACACCCATATATGGTTAAAACCTTTAAAAATCTTCTTCTCCAGAACCAGTTGACCGATGGCCTTGAAATTTGGTATGTAGCATTGGGTACCTGAGTACTATCAAGACTATTCAAATGATGGCCTTGGGTTGACCTTGACCTTTTTTACGGCAAGGTAAAATAATTGAAAATGCTAGACCAGAAGATTTCATGGAAAATTTTGAGGTTTTAGGCCTAAATATTGGTATATACAATCATCTTAATGAGTACATGAAGATTTATGAGTACAAGAGGTCAAGATCATTCTTTTACCTTTGACCCTAAACTCTCAGATTTTGACAATTTCAAACAACCGCCTCAAAAGCCACTGGGCTAATTGTAACCAAATTTCATATAGACCCTTCAGGTGTTGAGGGAATGGAAATTTGTTCAAAAGGTCTGGGTCACATGAACAACATGGCCACCCCGCCCGTATATGGTAAAAATCTTTAACATCTTCTCCAGAACCCATAGACTAATGGCCTTGAAACTTGGTATGTATAATCAGGAACTCAAGTACCATCAAGGTTGTTCAGATGATGACATTGGGTTGATCTTGACCTTTTTTATGACAAGATCAAATAACGGAAAATGCTTGAACATAAGATTTCATGGAAAGTTTTGAAGATCTAGGCCAAAAAATGGTATATACAGTCATCTTAATGAGTGCGTGAAGATTTATGAGTACAAGAGGTCAAGGTCATTCTTTGACCTTTGACCCTGAATTCTCATAGTTTGACAATTTCAAACTTCTCCTCAAAAGCCACTGGGACAATTATAACCAAATATCATATACAGCCTCCAGGGGTTGAGGGAACGAAAATTTCTTCAAATGGTCTAGGTCACATGATCAACATGGCCGCCACGCCTATATATGGTAAAAATTTCTTCTCCAGAAGCAATTGACAGATTGCCTTGAAACTTGGTATGTAGCATTGGGTACTAGAGTATTATCAAGACTGTATAAATGATGGCCTTGGGTTGACCTTGACCTTTTGAACAGCATAGTCAAATATGGGAAAATGCTAGAACACAAGATTTCTTTTAGATTTTTTAAAGATTTAGGCCTAAAATCTAGCATATACAGTCATCTTAATGAGTACATGAGGATTAGTGAGTACAAGAGGTCAAGGTCATTATTTGACCCAGGACTCTCATATTTTGACAATTTCAAACTTCTCCTCAAAAGACACTAGGCAAATTGTAACAAAATTTCACGGAGAGTCTACAGGGGCTGAGGGATTTTGATAATTTTTTGGCAAGGTCAAATATGCTTTCTGGTGCCTTTTTATGGGAAAATGGTTGTATATAAGAATTCATGGAACTTGTAGGAACTTTTGTTGCAGAAATTAATAAATACAGTCAAATAAATGAGTACTTGAACATTTTTAGCAATGGATGTCAAGGTCATTTTGAGCCTTAACCAGTGTCTCATATTTTGATAGTCTGAACTATCAGGTTTGTTCAAATGATGATCCAAGTTGCCCATTGATCTTTCTACTCAGGTGAGTGATTCAGCGCCTCATGGCCCTCTTGTTCTCATATTGATCTACACTCTTTGAATTCTCATTATGATATATTAGCTTAAATGCAAACTTTAGAAATTTTGCAGACATAAATTTTGTCGTCTGCTTTTTTGGCGCTTAAAGATTTAAAGGTTCTTCTTTAGGCATCTTAAAGAAACAGACCCTTTATATATTAGTTGGGTCTTGATGAAGAGATGATGATTAACCTGATAATAATGAGCCGCGACACGAGAAAACCAACAAAGTGGTTGTGCGCCGAGCGTGCACTCAGATCAGCCTGTGCACCCGCTTCTTCGCTGACCGCATAAAGGTAGCTTAGACATCCGCCCAGTCTGATCAGACTCTTCGCTAGGCGCTTAAGCGGTCAGCGAAGACTGTGATCAGAATGGGCGGATGCCCAGACTGATCTGAGTCTGCGCTGGGCGCACAACCACTCTGTTGGTTTTCTCGTGTCGTGGCTCAAATTTATTACCACCATTACGCCTTTTTCGTCATATTGCGAATTAGCGCCAATTGTTTCTATTATCCCAATCTTCCTGGAGCCTGATAGAAACCGGATTTTTCAGTACGATTAGAAGCAATATCGCTGTAGTATGGTAAGCCAGTGCGCCATGAGAACTGCTAGCTGCAGTTCGTGTGAAACGCCGACTTTCCATACAATGGTATATGCTGTTATCAACATCAACGTGTTTAGAAGCATGTTTTAAAGCCATTTTAAAATGTCATATAGGCAGTACCAGTCGCAATTAGAATATTCTTTTTGACCGCTCTTGATAGTCGCCGCGAACCCGGGAGTTTCTTTCCACGAAAGAGTTTTTTTGGCAGTGTTCTTATGCCGTCGTACATATATAGGGTGAAGTCATATACGCGTAACGGCGCAAACTATCGTAACTATGAGCTTTCGACCAAATCCTTTTCATGAAAATTGTACTCTGAATGTACTAAATGTAGATAGTTGAATAAAATATTGTTTAAACCAACTTTAGAAATATTCTTACCGACAGAAGTAGGTGTGTTTGGCCAGTTACTTGGATGGCACTCATCTAACGTGGAGTCAAAAGAGCTTTTAGAAAACTTTGTATCATACAAGGCGAAACAGACTATACTTCCTTTAAAGGTTGATGGCGTATCGTAAGACCCACCAATTTTAATTTTTGCTGGTTGTGGCAACTTGACATTGTTTTGGTTATTTTGGTAGTTCTTGCTTTCGTAAAATTCATTGTCAAAAGTTTGTATTATTACATCGCCACTGGCTTCATCGTGAACTATTGAAAGCGGTACCCATGCTTCCGACGTGAAAATGGTTCCCAATACATCAGACCCATAATCTTGACCATCTGGTCCTACCATAGTAAACACAATTTGAGAATCATTCAATGTAAGTTTCATTTTTTCTGAGTACTTCGGAGGAGACTCATGATGAGTTCCATCATAAACAAAGTCAAAAATAGTTCCGGTATGTGGTGCGACAGAATATATAAACATTGTAAATGACCAATCAGTTTCCACGGTGTATTGTGTTCCTACGCGGACTTCCACAAAAGACGAAGCAGAACCATCAAAATACAAGGAATTATATGGCAGTGATGGGTGAGACGTGAATGATGTGACCAGTCCAAGACCGTCGTATCCATTTGTGCCACCTTGAGCCACCTCTGCTGTACCAGTGTAGTCTGCCAGAGGATACCGGTAGACCGAATCACCGCATTTTAGGTTTGGTAGACCTGTAATAAAAAAGCAAAAGAGCTATTTGGTTTGTGTTTAAGATTGATAGGTACACTTTCAGAGTCACTAGAGAAGTTTGGTATTCAAGACCCATATTCTTGACCATCGCCTTTCACTCATGTTGACCTCTTTTTGATACTAATCAGTCTTCGAATGGACTGACTGCCTTGTTGAAATTGAGAAATTACAGTATGTTTTCTCTGTCTTTGTCAGGGTCACTGATGAGGCTTGAATTACTGAAACTTCGAAGTATGGCACATGCACCTTCTTTCGGGTGTGTTCTCTGCTCTTAACGGCACTGTCAGATCATGTAACCGTGTTCTCAACTGCAAGTGGCCAACTGATTTTCTGGCAAGGTATGGAGCCGGTATCACATGATCATCTTTAATACCCTTATTATGTAATATCAAGTGGTCAGTCAGGAAAATCTAACTAACTGGCCCAAGCATCGTCACAAACCAAGGGTAGTAAGTCCACTTAGTTCCTTAGCCTTGACAGATGACCTATTCGTAAATCGATTAGTATCCTTGGCTTGCGAAGATGTAGGCTAAGGGACCAAAGAGAAAATACGCTCATAGTGTATCTTTCTGAGTCGATGCACACTGTTTAACCATTGTTTTCACTGGTTGGGAGCGTACAGTACATGTGCCCCATTGTCCGATCTGTATAGTGGGCAAATCTTTGACTGTTGTTATGACCTTCAGGGTGCGTTTGTGTGAAATGTTTTTTTTTATTGTTTGGATTAAAAACCACTTGGTAAGAATGTTTTATCTATTTATGTTTTCTAAAATGGCCATCTTTGGAGATGGTTAGATGTTGCTTTCATAGCTCTAAATCTTTATTTTCATCTTCAAATCACTGGTGTTTATAAGACCATTTCACATGTAACCAGAAAATCGAGCGAGTTTGCGGTTTAATTCGAAAAAAATGTTAGTTAATCCCTTTTTCAAGATAGATTAATAATCTATCAAGAGATTTACTCATGACAAATATCCTGTAAGTACGCCGACACCACACGACAAGCAAGATTGAGCATCCCCAAATTTTTCTGACTGTATGGGATGTCTCACTGAGAATCGGTTTTGCGACACACGATACAGAATAGTTTTTGACCCCTCCATGGTTTTCTCAGAAAATAATTGCCCTTACATAGCATGGTATCTAACGAGATCAATCTGTTCTGAACCGAAATACACCATAAAATATTTGATATGAAGATAGAGTTGTGTCATGTTAAATTGTTGGCAAAATTTGAAGAAATGGCACCGGTGCAGCTTTCGAAATTGAAAGTAGAATAGTGATTTTCTCAAGTTAAATGTGAAAACAAAGCACATCATAACAGTGTACAGAAAATCAAGGCGGCATGTCGAAAAGCCCTGTAGTTATGCTTGTCGAATAAGCGGTACTACCAACACAAAAATGAACTGTCCTGAAACTTACCCGACAAATTGGGACAAAGATGCGTCCACTATACAGATCGACACTACGGGTCAGTTGTACTGTACGCTCTCAACATGCTTCGACTAAATATCCTTCTCAGCAAGCACATGGCGTCAAAATGAAGTCTTAGTGACGTCGCTGTGGCGTCATCACGTCGCATCGACTTCAGTGCGTCATTACGACGTCATGTGCCTGCTGGACTTGGTGTTTTTTTTTTCGTTGTTTTTTATCAGACTAATCCTGGTGTTCAGTTGCCGGGCAAAATTTCTTTCTTTACTGCATACTAAACATGAACCATCAATAACCACCCCCTGTATCTCTCGACTCCGGAGATCAGAGGCAACAATACACGTCGCGCGCAATGGATAACTATTGTACTAACAAATCTGAAGAAAATCTAGATATGAAATTTCTTACCTGAAAATGAAAGAAAACAGACAAAAACTGTAGAAATACAGGACTCCATTTGTGATGAGTATTTGTATACATCTAAATCCTTTCGGCGATTTTTTCAGTTGTTCCAAAACCCGTGCATTTTCCGACATTGACAACCGCAGGAAATAGAAAAGTCAACTTACACTTTTTTCTTTTTCATAACATAAGATGATCAATTGTTTATCATTTCTGCGCACTGAAGTGCTTAGATACAATATTTCTATATTCGAACAATCACAAAGTGCATTATGTTGGGCCCAATTTTATAATTTTTAGGTTGTCACTGAGCATTGCACGGCAGTCAGTACAAAGCAGTCGTGGACTCTAACTTGGTTCATGAAACGAGAATAAAATTGTATAGTGGCACGTGCAAATCAGATGAACTCTGACCATTCTTATCAAATTTACTTATTTTCTTAGAAAATGATTATTTTTTTCTTCCCTTTGGCTTCAGAGCATGCAGATAATGATCATATATTCTAAACATTTTATTGAAACTTTTTCTTCTAAAATAAGTTCAATAAGCAAACTTCTAAAATCCAGTATAACCGTTTGCCACTTGATCATCTAATCAGTTAAAATACCAATTATTATTATAATTATTATCATTGTTATTATTATTATTCAGGATAACCAGGATTCTTGGAGTAAAAATACCAATTATTATTATATGATTCAGAATAACCGAGATTCTTGGAGTGATCAAGTTTCTGCTGAAATATCCTTTCTAAGCTAATCAATTTCACACAAAAAATGAAATCCAAATTAACCGTTTCCCACTTGTTCTTTTTATTCATAATATTTTAATTAGTAACTTTTTGCTCCCTTTTCAGGATATAAACCATTCTTTTTGATTAGACATTCTAACTGCTGATTCTAAACATCCCTACTGGAAACTTCTTTCTCAATAGGGATTATAGTCTTCGTACAAAATCATTGATTTGAATCCCGCAGCGTCACCTACCCTATATACTAATATTGGCATGGTTTCCGCATATGGTAAACCGTAATTAGCCTTAAATTTGGATCAAATTCTGAGTAATCAGTGCAGTCCCTGATCAGGCTTTTCCTATGAGGAAAAGCCTGATCAGGATCTGCACTGTTTGCAGTTTTACAAGAAGCTGTTTTTTTACAATTTCCAGAAAGTAAATTTAACTTGTTTAACGTTTAGAATAATTACGGTAATTCCTAAGGTGTCGCAATTATTAAATGATTTACGGTAAGTCTGGTGTATCTGTATAATTATTGGGAATTTTTTGAATCTCAGGAAGCTTTAGCTTTCGTCTTAAAGGAATTAAGGGAAAGCATTGATTGCAAATTGATTGTCCCGCTTTTTAATTCATGTCGCGTCGCAAGAAACCGCCCTTTTTGTTGCGAGCGACTTGCGCATGCACAGGCTGGCAAGGAGTATACTGTCGAACAACACGTATTACGCATACCTAACAGACTGAACATTCGTGCATGCTTTTATCTTGGGCATTGAAGGCAATCTTGGGCATTGAAGTCGGGCTTTTCCATGATGCGGCTCACTACAGTGCGTTTACACTTTTGTTTGAGTTTTTGTATAATTTTGAAAAGTCATGGTTTTTGTGCATTCTAACAAAAACTTTAACTACAAGCACTGAATCCAGAAAAAGGAATAATAACTAATGATTTGCAAAAGATTTAATCATTTTACAGATTTACATGTAACATTATTAGACGACATACATTCAGCGCTTTCGGTCATTGACGTGATGAATGTGACTTGGCTCACACTTGGATATAGAAGATAAATGTCAGCTAAATTGGGTAAACTATATCTGACCTAGACATATAGTTCATGCGTCACTGCACTTAGAAAAAGAGTTTCAAGAATAAGGTCAGTTTCTCAGTAACTACGAAAGACAGCCAGGGCAGTTTGCACAGTGCTGGTTTAAAGTCTCCATAGTCCTATCAGTGTAAAAAACGCCCAAACACAAATCATTACGAAAACCCTTTCAACCTTCACGTTTGATGATAAAATGATGTGCATAAATTGATCCAAATAGCTGGCATAAAGAAAAGAAAACAGGTTTTTGAAAAACTACAAATCGCTCAACAAAATATGATTTTCCTTTTCTGGTTTCCGGTTGAGTGAGGCAATATAAACATAAGCGCCATATTGAATGAGGCCTCACCCTTGTACATTGTATTTTTACCATTTTATTCAAGGGCATGAAATCGAAAGTAGGTCATTTTAGTTGCCAACTAAAATGACCCAAATAAGTTTTCAAACCCTTTTTATGTGAAGCTCATGGATGTTTTATTTGTTTTAAGTCGGCCGATCGAGGTCATTTACAATGAAGAAACTATGGTGAGAAGCTTGCAGCGATACCTGTTGATGAAAAAATTCATGTTTATAGAGCAATAGGGCCTTTAAGGTCAGTTTCTTAGTTTGAATTAGTGTTTTTAAGTCATTTTTTTCAGTTTCAGTTGGTGCTTTAGGTCTGTTTCTCAGTTTCAGTCGGTATCTATAGGCCAGTTTCTCAGTTTCAATTGATGCTTTTTGGCCAGTTTCTCAGTTTCAATTGGTCTTCGGGGAAGTTTCTCACTTTCACTGTAGTGCCTTCAGATTAGTTTCTCTGTTTAATTTGTGCTTTTATGCCTTTTTTTTCAGTGTTAATTAGTTCCAAAAAGTTTTTTTTCAGTTTCAACTTAGTGCCTTTAGGCCATTTTTACAGTTTGAGTTAGTGGTTTTAGGTCAGTTTCTCAATTGGAGTATTTGTCTTTAGGTAAGTTTTTCCGTAGCACTGCTGTCGTAATATACTAGCCAAAAGTTCTAACCGACCACTTAATGGTTATCATTTTTCCTCAATGCAGTGAGCAATCTCACAGTTCAGTTTGCAGCCGCAGATAGGCGAATACGTTGGTAAACCATACCACTAAAAGGTTTACCATAATTCTATTCACTGTATTCTGGAGGCACAGATGAATACGGGTACCCCTGTTTGTAAAATTAACAAATATTTGCGTTGAGTGGTGGGGTAAGTTTTAACATTTTGACCCAAAGCAACCACTGTCATGCAGGAAAATTGTCCATTTCTGCATAAATTTGTTTCTTCAGTCATTTGTATTACTAATGAAATGGTTTTGTTCAAGTAAATTGGGTATTTCGAAAAGTGATTTTTCACAAATTGTGACGAAATACTGAATTTTGTGAATTTTAAAAACGGGGGTACTTGTGTTTAACGGCGATTCCTGGATGTACTGCTAAGGGTTTTGTCAAACCATTTAATGGCTAAGCTGACTGACACATTAGCCTATTTTGGGATGTAAAGAGAGCTGTAAGATTAATTAGGGGTTTGAAGAAATTCGATAAAATGTAAGTGGCCGATTAGAACTTTTGGCTAGTATATATATCCTTTCGACGGTCGGCGGTTTCAAGAAAATCGCTGAAAAGAGTCAGGTCGAATATTTGACCCTTAATTTTAACTTATATGCGCTCGTACTTGCTGAGTCAAAACAATGCAATCGATGGGAGATATAATTTGCTTCTCAGTATAAGAACGCATGTTTTTCTCAGGACGCCAGACATCACGGCGCAGGAGTCACGCTGCCAAGAAGTATGCGCGCTCGGACTTCTTTCTCAACTGATCTTTTTTATCCTTTCTCTCTCTCTTTTTTTTTCCTCTTTTCGTATTCAAGTTCCTTTCTGTTTATCCCATATTTTTGTTTTGGCCTTGCTTGTTTGGTAAAATCAGTACGGCGTTTAGAAAAAGACAAGATCAAAGTCAAAGTTCAGTTATGACTTTAGCAAGTTTTTTGGCATTTGAAAGCTTCTAATGTCCTTCCAGTATGTGCTTTAGAGCACGCAAGGCCATGGTTCTGAACACAACATTACGAGAATGCTTGAATACATGTATATGAGGCTAGCGCTGTGAGGATGGTGCAAATAGTCATTGTCAGCAAATACGCAAAAATACGCTACGGTTGTGGAAAGGATATAAAGATTCGGCATGCACAACCGTAGAAGAAGAAAACACTTTTATCTGACCTGGCATGCATGTCATGGTTCACTGCATTTAGCCAAAAAGTTTCACTTGTGTGTTTATGACAATTAACTCAGATAAACCTGCATTCGCGCTGTCTGATCAACCATCCTTTATCACACTGTTTTCACACCAACAACGCCAACAAACTTTGGTTTACCAGGGGCAGACATTGTCTTGTTTCGTGAAATGAATTGCTTGTTTTCAGCAGCTTTTTGCGATTTAGCTCTGACCCCGAAGCGCCTGAAACTATGTTAAACAAGCAAACATCGCAGACAGGCCCGGATCCAGACCACCAAGTACTGGTGGGGCTCTGGAAGTGGTGGGGCTGGGAGGTGCCGAAATTTATGTTTACGTGTGCGTATGGGGGTGGGGTGGAAATTGAAAATATGACATAATAAGGGATAAATTTGATGAGAATCTTTGATAATGTCTTTTTGCCTTGAAATATATGTTGTGACGTCTCATTAGAATCGCCTCGCTGAGGCGATTCTAATGATATGTCACAACATAAATTTTAATCTAACCACATGGATAAATTATCTCAAACTGCCATCTAAAACTCATAATTATCTTAGGGCCTGCATATTTTATATAACACAAAGGGCCCAGATGGCGGTGCTGAAGCCCCAAAGCCCATCCCCTGGATCCGGGCCTGGCAGACCCCGATGAGACTGCTCATGGATCTATACTTTTTGCCCTTTCATTTCACAGTATGATATAGTTTGAATGGAACATTTTTTTTTAATTTCGCAGATTTAAATTCGTCTGATTTGGACTAATGTAATATTTATGTTATCTGTTATCATATAATCTGTTCGTTATGTTATGCCATTTTATTAGAAAATGCGACTTTTACGTGTTCTTTATATCAAGATATAGATACAGTCAAACCTGCTTATGTGGTCACCTCTATTAAGGGATCACCTGTCTTAAGCAGCCACTTTTTCTGGGGCCCTTGAACCAAAATACAGTGCAAATGAACCTGTATTAAGGGGTCACCTGTCTTAAGCAGCCACTTTTTGTCCTTCCCTTGGCTGACCCCTTAAGACAGGTTTGACTGTAGTTTGTTTAGCAATTTAATTTCACGTGATAAAATTTTACCCTTTTGTAGCTATTAATTCATGCATGCATGTCCCGCTTTATAATGAATGGCATATTAATCAAATCGCTATTTGATGCCATAGCAATGTGTTTACCCAAGGTACTGGGCCCGCTTTACAAATCACTATGTTTTTTTTAAACAAAACAAAAATACTTCCGATCGTATAGTTCTTATTTATGTGACTATGGAAGGCACTTTTAGTCTAACTAAACCTTGACACACAAGTCAGTTTTTGTTGCTGTAATCAGTGCAGCCGCATGACAAGCCATTTTACTATTTATTACGGAATGAAGATATCGCATTTATTATATCAGAAATCAAATATATTGTTTAAGATATCTTATTTATTATATAAGATATCTTATATACTAGATATCTAATATGCCAATTAAGATATCTAATATAACATATAAGATAACTAATATAACATATAAGATATCTTATATCCTATATAAGATATCTGATTTAGGATATAAGATATTCTATATTGGATATAAGATATCTTATTTAATTCTACATTTAAGATATCAAATATAATAGATCAGATATCGTATATAATATATAAGATATCTTATATAGCATATAAGATATCTTATATAATATATCAGATATCTAAAATCTTATATAAGAATTATTATATGTACAATGAGATAAGATATCTCACATCCCATATAAGATATCTTTTGTCCTGTACAAGATATCTTATATGCTATATAAGATATCTAATATACTAAATAAGACATCTAATATAGGTATATGAGATATCTTATTTGACTTTTCCATACGACATAATACAATTCATAAGATATCTGATATAGCATATAAGATATCTTATATAGCATATAAGATATCTTATTTAGTATATAAGGTATCTTATATCGCTTATAAGATATGTTATATAGGATGTGAGATATCTTATTCAATTTTACATATAAGATATGTTATATAATATATCAGAGATCTGATATATTATATAAGATATCTTATATGCCATATAAGATATCTAATATATTACTTAAAATATCTTATATATTATATTAGATATTTGATATGAAAAACTGAATAAGATATCTCATATTATATCCTATATCAGATATCTTATATAGGATATAAGATATCTTATATGTTATATTAGATATCTTATATGTTATATTAGATGTCGTTATTGGCATATTAGATATCAAATATACTATATAAGATATCTACTATGCATGATAAATAGTAAAACGGCTTGCCATACAGCCGCGCTTGTTTAACGAGATCAATGTCTTTTTACACGACGAAAATAGTGAATTTTGAAACAGCATAGATCCTGATCCTCATCAGGATCTATTCTGGGTGTCCTCTTGTCTTTAAATTTTCAATATGATATAGCTTGGGTTTTACTTTTTCTGAAAATTTGCAGATTTAAATTTTGTCGTCTGCTTTTTGGCGCTTAGTGGGTTAATATGAAGCCATGAAAATGTGAATGTTTATACTTTGTGTGCACATGTACAGTTTTGTCTTTGACTCCCCCGATGTTCAGCGATTTTATGGTCTTTTGGCTCGAATAAATTGATTAGACTTATGGTGTCTGTTGGTTATCAACCACGCCAACCTACCCCCTAAACTTCCCCTCGCCCCACCCCGTACCCCAACAAGCACCCCCACGCCCACCCTCCTGTGTGAATGGCTACAACAGACATTAAAATTCGAGAATCCCAGGCATTTGCGACTTTTTGTTTAGACATGTACGTAGTTTCGAGTACAATGTTAGTCGGAAGTTTATAAAGATGCTGCCCAACAGAGACCCGTCAGTCTGATCTGGATCTACCTCCATCTCCGGGCCGAGATTGTCTCGCCAGAGTGTGCACTAGTATTTGTCACCCGACGTAGGCAGAGGGGGACTATAGAAATGACCCTCGTCCGTCCTTGTGTGCGTCCGTCCGTCTGTCCGAAATCTTGTCCCCGCAACTCCTCCTACGTTTTTCATCGGATACATTTGAAATTTTACAGATTGTATTCTTATGATATGATGATGTGCATGTGGTTTTTTATTTTTGTTTCAGCCATTTTCGTGGAGTTACAGCCCTTGCTGACTCAGCCCTTCCAAAATCTTGTCCCCGCAACTCCTCCTACATCTTTCATCGGATTGATTTGAAATTTTACAGATTATATTTTTATGAAATGAAGATGAGCATGTGATTTTTTATTTTTGTTTCGGCCATTTTTAATGGAGTTGCGGCACTTGCTGTCTCAAACCTTGTCCCCTCAACTCCCGCCACATCTTATATCAGATTGATCTGAAATTGTGAAGAATGTTTCATCATGATCGGAAAATATGCATGTGATTTTGGAATTTCAATTGTCCTATTTTTTTTACAAAGTTATGGCACTTTGTCCTTTTTGGCATTTTTCCAACTTTTGAACCATTTGACCGAGAGAGCTGGAATTTGGTATGCTATTAGCATTTGGTAAAGTGATTATTCTGATTATTGTTAGGATGTGCTAAATTATAAGTGACAGAGTTATTCCCCTTTCATAGATAATAGACACTCTTAAAGGTAAAGGGATAACTCCAGAACTATTCATATTAATGGGCTGAATTTTCATAAATGCATTGTTCATTTTCCATCAGATTCATGCAGGAGCATGGCCATTGTTATTTTTTTTACTGGGTATACAGTCTTGATGGTTTGGGCATTTTGTAAGGGCCTAAAGTTTCTGTAACCTGATTTTACACATATATGCCCTGTTCTGAGCTTGAGTATTTTATAAAGAGGCCCAGTAACTGGGTATATGTCTTTGCTTATGTTCAGTTATTATTTCCTTACCAGGTTCTGTAATACACATACTTTCTGTTTTTGGCCATACACTTACTCTGAAACAGATTAAAGGGCTGCAGTTTGTGACACATTTCAAACGTCGGGTGACACTTGGCCGATGGCCTTTTTTTATTTTTCATATATTTATTTATTTATTTTATTATTGTTATTATTTGTTATTTTTCTGTGTATTTCTGTCAGCCTGTGTATGTATTTACTATTCACGCAATTAAAGGGCGTCACTCTGGCCTCATTGAGACCAAAGTGACGCCCTATACTATTCAGTACATTAGAATTTGTGGATTTTCACTCGTAGTGCTACATATAACAGGATTATAACGTATAGATATACAGAAGCTATTGTACTCGCGCTAATACAATATGATAAGATCACGAAAAATGGGTCCAGTTTCTGGAGATTTATTTAGAGATATTTTTCACCAAAGTTAATTTGTTTTCATTTATTTATAATGTTTTCCAAATAAAGATCTGATACTGACTTTTCTTTTTTTTCTAAAACACGCAAAAATATCGTCAATATTCCATGGCACCTATTTATGAGCCATGCCATGCGAAAACCCGTCTAAGGGTGAATGGGAAGAACTTTACCATCTTCACTTTTGCCCCTCTTCTTACCGGGGGTTAAATCTTAGAGAAAGAATTCTCTCATAGGAAGCAAATTCGTTTCAGAGCAGACCCCTTTTTCATCTTTTTCAGTGGGGGTTGGGGTGCGGGGGGCTTTTAGTAGAGCAGCTAACACTATACTCCACAAGGTATCTGTCTTTTAAAATATGGAGGTTTAGTTTGCCCCGGCCTCTTTTCCGCAGGCAAGATGGCTTAAGGAGAAACGACCTGTTCAAAATACAGTGAAACATCCTCACCTCACAGACCCACTTATGCTCCCAAAGTCCTTTCGCCACCGGAATGTAGAGCTGTAATGCTTTTTTTTATTATCTGCAAGTTTTATAAAGACCCAGTCACTGAAAATAAATGAGCTATGCCCCAGATAAGGTCAAGGGTGCTCCAGTCTAGCCTTACTTCGAACCATTTCGAGATTTTATGCCTGGCGTAGAATCAGCATGTGATAACAAAGAAGTTGCCATGCCCTTGAAAACACTTCCCCAATGTCGGTTTTAGCGGCAAACAAGCCAAGACAACAAAAGTCGTATCTTAAGGTGGGTTTACACGGAGACACATGTTTCACCGTATAAACACCACAAAACACTGTTGCATCACACAACACTGTTGCATGCAACATGTTTCATGGTCTCAACAAAACCTACTTGCAAACCAATGGTTGCATGACACGTGTGTCGCCGTGTAAACCCGCCTTTTTTCTCTAAATTCAATTTCAGAGGTAAAATAACAATGTCACAGATGCTCAGGAACTAAGACTGAGACAGAATAAACTGTCGTTGCGTAAGACAAAGATAGTAAGTAGTCATTAAAACAATAAATCCGATTGGACTTTTTCTTCCACGGTGCAAGGAAGTATATGTGATGGATTCGTTCCCATGGAATTGTGGGGTGGTTGGATGGTGCGATGGTGCTGCGTATATCTTCCAATACGATTTGGAAATAGTAGGACATGGGCCTACTGTGTTTGCAGTAGGTGCGGGTGGGGGTTGTTTGGACATTTATCTCTCGTCTATCATTTCTCTCTTCTTTGTCCCTCTCTTTGGGAGACGGCCCGATATAGACTGAAATACTGTCTCAAATGGCCGTTAAACCCAACCAACCAACCAACCAACCAAACAACCCACGGAATTGGCTGAGCGTGCTCCGATTGCGTTTTGAGAAGTGGATGAAAAAAGGAAGAGTGAATTCGATCGTATATTGCAGTTGCGCTCCGGGCGCATGATATATGGGTAACAATTCTGTGCATTGCACATGGAAGACATCTCCACATATCTGAATAACTTTAAAAAATGCCTATTTGTATTTCTTATTTTGGCAAACCAATCTACGTCGTTACATGAAAAGACATCAATAACTTCTTCCTTTCACTGGGTCATAAGTTCTGACCAATTAGCCACATCCTGAAACAGCCTCATGATTTGAATAAACTAGAATAATCAGTATTATTATAACTTTATATATACATGTACATGTAGTTGTGTTTTATCTGCCCCTAATGGAAAAACGAATTATTTTCGGCTCCGTCTTGAGAAAAATGTCTGACGATATTCTTCAAAAAATGCCAGCTAGTAAGACCCGAATTAGCCAGCGATCTAGGCAGGCTCATCAGAGTCTTCGCTTTCAGTTGTATCCAACAGATTGTTGATGTAAACCAGGAAGACTCTGATCAGGTGATCTGTTTTTCTTTGTTCCCAAATCCCGTAAATCTAATAATAATTGTGCCGCGGAACTCTCACTTAAAAGTAACACTTTCTTTTAATGGACTCACATGAAAGAGTTCCATACAAGCTTCCGGTTTTATTATAAGCCATGTCACCAGAAAACCTGACCTATGTGGAATATAATCTGAAAACTGCGCATACCCGAACCATGCTGCAGGGAAGGCGTAATTCAGTCCTGGTAGTAGACTTGTAAAGCCAACAAGTCCGACCTAATAATCGGGGTGATTTAAAAATGCCCTGATCAAAATGCACGTGTGCAGACCGGTCTAGTTATTCGCAGTTTGCTTTTTCCTAATGACATTTTTTTACAAGTGTTTGAGACACTGGTTAGAGTTTAAGTATAAGTCAGTAAGGTTTTTTTTATCATAAAAAAAAGATGCTTCGGGATATTATTTATAAGACTGCCTTCCGTGTTTTTACATTTGCATTGTCCCCTCAGTGCTGGGCAAGTGCCGGGTTGTGTTAGTTAGGCAAAAATAGCAGTGGAAGAAAAACACAACTGACTGAGGTGTCAAACATCAGTGGTATTACAACTGGCTGAAAAGTCAAAGTCTTTGCCATTCCCCGGAGGTAGGGGCCGTGGTCACAGATGACTGGTGCATTATGCTAACACTACTGGAAAAAATCGTGCCCAAACATCTTTTCTTCTCTGCAGCTTTAACTCTTTCGGCGCCAAATTTTTCAGACGACAAATTTTCGTCTGCTCAAATCATCAGACGACAGATTTGTAATTGGAAATTTTAACAATCTAAAGACATTTTTCATAAAATCAGGCTTTTTAAGTTCATATTTGAATGGCAAACAGTGTAGATCCTGATCAGACGGCTCTTTTAAGAGCCGGCTGATCTGGATATACGCTGTTTGCAAAGTCGCATTTTTGCGACTTTGGCGCCGAAAGAGTTAATTGATAAAAATAGATAAGGAGGCTATGACATGATCTACTTGTCTGGTCTTAATTATGTCTGAATAGATTTTATAAAGTACTTTTACTTGTCCTTTTCCTGTTCGAGAGATTAAGCCTAGAATGTACTGTCGGGGAAGTCTGCTTTACTGTCATTCTTTTTTTAATCTGATTTTCATGTTCTTTTCCTTCTATTCATGCTAATAGGCTCTCATTAAGGTGATGATAATCACTGATTTGGGACAAAGACAAAAATCTGCTTAAAACTATTTTAACAAGGTTGAACAATTTCATCTACACACCACTGATCATGTCAGTTATGTATTATTTATATTGTAGGTGTTAAGGTGGTGATTTATGGTAAATGTAAAAATCTGCATAAAACCAAAAAAAAAGTAAGGTTTCTCCCTGAAAGTTAGCAGACTTCTTATTTTTGTTGTTCTTTACAGTTTAGAATACAAAATAGACGTACATGCTGCTTAAAAAGTGTTTTTATAAGGAAAGATCAAAGGGTAGTTTTCTGCGCAATAATAAAAAAAAAATAACATCGTTATTGAAAATTTACGTAGTACTGAAGGTGCATTATTACATAATGAAGAGCGTACTAGCAATTATTTATTCCAACTCTTTCTCAAATTGTAATGTAGACCAGATGAAAACGGTAGTTTTTTCTCAAATGTTCAACCATGTACAAGGTAATGTACACTGGATGCATTTATTAAATATAGGGTAGGCAAGCATACCTATGTAACACCTACAGTATAAATAATACATTACTTACATGATCACTGGTGTGTAGATGAAATTGTTCAACCTTGTTAAAATAGTCTCACCTGTCTCACCTATGTGTTTTGACAAAAAAATTTGGACACAGACGGCATCTTTTTTCATCTGCTCAGCCTGATAATGTGTGAAAGAGTTTGAAAAAATAATTGCTAGCTTGCTCTCCATTATGCAACAAGGAACTCTCAGCACTTAGTATATTTTCAATAACAATATTATTTTTTCAGATTATTGCGCACAAAATTACCCTTTGATCTTTCCTTATAAAAACACTTTTTAACATTAACAAATGCTGCATTTTGGGAGTCTGAATTGAAATAAACAACATAAAGAAGGCATATGCTAAGTTTTGGAAAGATCAGTGGTATTTTGAGTGTTTTATGCAGATTTTTGTCTTGGCCCCAAATCAGTGATTATCACCACCTTAACATAGGAATGCTTGCCTATCCCATATTTGATAAATGCGTCCAGTGTACATTTACTTTGTACATGGTTGAACATTTGAGAAAAAGCTACCGTTTCCATTTGGTCTACATTACAATTTGAGAAAGAATTGGAATAAATAATTGCTAGGACGCTCTTCATTATGCAATAATTCACCTTCAGCACTACGTAAATTTTCAATAACGATATTATTTTTTCAGATTTATTCGCAGAAAATTACCCTTTGATCTTTCCTTATAAAAACACTTTTTAAGCAGCATGTACGTCTATTTTGTATTCTAAGCTGTAAAGAACAACAAAAATAAGAAGTCTGCTACCTTTCAGGGAGATACCTTACTTTTTTATGGTTTTATGCAAATTTTTACATTTACCATATATCACCACCTTAATATTGTTATACTTCTATTCTCATAACGATGTCGGTCAATGGAGCTCAGTAGTATGAAGCCATGGCCATTCAGATCAGACCCGGATCCAGACCACCACTTACTGGCGGGGCCCTGGTGGATAACTAGTGGGGCTAGGAGGTGCCGAGATGTATTTTTTCTTTTTGAAGGGAAGGGGGTGGGGGCTTGGAAATACATTACATAATTAGGGATCAATTTGCTGAGAATTTTTGACGATGTTCTTTCTGCCTCAGTGACACATATGTTGTGATATCACATTAGAATCGCCGCACTGAGGCGATTCTTATGAGATGTCACAACATATATTTTAAACTAACCAGGCCCAGGTGGTGGGGTTGAAGCCCAAAAGCCGATCCCCTGGATCCGGTGCTGAGTCTCCGGGGCATCGCGTCCGTCCTTGGGCCGTATTCATAAAGCCACTTAAGTCGTTGCTATGCGGTTGCTAAGGGTAAATATCTATAAAGGAGATTCCCTACAACTATGAAATTTGGTCTGGAGGAACAGTCTTACAAAGACTGTTCCTCCAGACCAAATTTCATAGTTGTAGTGAATCTCCTTCAAAGAAATTGAGCCTTAGCAACAGCATAGCAACCACTTAAGTCGTTTTATGAATACGGCCCCTTGTCTCGTCGATCACAAAAGGATGGCTGCAACTCATCATGGAAGGCTCCCTCTCGTGACATCGACCCTGTTAGAGCCACACGTCAGGAAATCTTCAATGCTACGTGGCTGCCTTTCCACGTGGCATTGCCGCTCTTGCACTGTGTCGATGCGTTTCCTGTCCGAATTCCTCAAGAGCCCTCGATTATACGACCTCTGAGAAAGATTTGAGGTATTAGAGTTCATCGCCCGTTTTTTTTTTTTTTTTTGCCATTTAACCGTTCAAAAGAGAAGTCTACTACCCACTAAGCCCTACCAAAGAGAGGTCTACTCTGCCACTTAGCCCTTTCAAAGAGAGGTCCATTCCCTCAATAAAACCTTCCAAAGAGAGGTCTACTCCGTCCACACACAAATAGTCTACTCTTAATGGATAGAACTCGCTCCTTGAAGAGCAAATTCTTTCCTTTCAGAGTTGCCCCCCCCCCCCCCCCACCAACACACACACACACACTTCCGGTCATACGATACAGAAGCGTATAGCTGTCATTAGATATTTTTTGAGAGTATCTATACATTTCTAAGGAACTGCAGGGATATTATATGATAGTATATCGGTACTGTTAGATAATTATTGTGAGGCAAGAATAACAATACAACCAAGTGATTTTAATTGGTGGACTAGTATATTAATTTTGTTTCTCTTCAGACTGCACATGATCGAGTGATCTCGGGTTTAACGACTCGCCGCCAACGAGGTCATATGGAGGCGGGACCTCCGTTGAAAGTCTCATCCGAAAGACCGGAGAAGCAGGGGATCGATCTTGCGACCCTGGATTGGTAGTCTGGAGTGTTATCCACTACACTACAGCCGCTCCCGTTTCTCTTCTGACAGCGGGTACTGTTACAGATGAATAAAGTCAAATTTCGACACTGATATTCTTCCCATTTAAGAGTATACCATTACCTCTCCTCCAACAGGTCCCCCCCCCCCTCTCGAGAAAGGGAATCAACTCTGATTCTAGTTGGCACCCACCAAAAATGGTGCAAAGACCATGGCGGTATGTCCTGTGATAATCGCTTTAAAGTTCCTGTGCTAACTATAAAACGCTAGTAGCACTGCTAATGATGCCAGAACTCCAAAACTTAACAATTCTAGCGTTTACAACGATTTTTATTTATTTATCTATTTATTTGATTTATTTTTCATTGTTAATGTACTGCAAGCGTCACACTAAATGCGACTCATGCGCACTATCGAGCACCAGAAGAATCAAAACTACCGAAATTCACCAGTACACGTGTGCGCGATCGGGAGTATTGTTCGCATGACGTGTGACACTCACGGTATGTCGATTAAACATATTTTATTGCATAACATACAAAAGGATCAGACACAAGTTATTACAACATTAGATCGTCTTCTCCTTATCCATTTAACTCTACTATTGAAAGGATACAATGGCGTATGATAGACATAATAATACAGACAAAACATAAATCATACATAATTATAACACAAAAAAACTATGAGAAGAAAAAGTAGATCTAGTAAGAAATGAAAAAAAAAATGCAATGAAATTGATAACTGTGTTTATTTGAGTGGCTCCAAGACAGCGCAAGCGTCCTCCAATACAGCAGACAAAACGTGCAAGAGTGGAACAGTACGACACAGTAATCAGCTGAATCTACGTGTGTTCTTAATAAAATGTAAAACTGCAAGTATAATATTTTTGTTACTGTCATAATCTAACATAATATTACCATTTAGTAACAAATCCAATGTAACTAGGTAGTTTGGGTTTAACTGTTCTAACAATGTATTTCTTGGTTGTGTGTAAAGAGGACATTCAAAGAAAAAGTGACCGACATTTTCGGTTTGTGCACCGCAACTGCAATTTGAATAATTTATTATATTGACTCTGAATAAATCAGAATTTAAACTACTGCAATTATGCCTCAAACGTGTTAGTAAAATATTATATTTCCTTTCTCCAACGTACAAATAATTTGGCGGTTTCAGATGTTGATTTCTAACATTTGCTTTAAACTGGGATGCAGACAAGCTGTTTCGAATATGTAGTGGTAAATCGTTCCAAAGTTTTAAAGTCGACGGAAAAAACGAACTTTCATATGAACACAATCTAGAAAATGGAATTTCGAAGTTTAAACTATTTCTTAAATTATAGTTGCTAGCTGCAATGACCGTGTTTGGAAGTAAGTCACTTAAATAACTGGGCGCTTCGTTGTTGACTATTCTGTACATAAGTACTAACTTTTTATTTTTTCTTCTTTCGTCGAGTTTTTCCCAACCGGATTCGAAATATAGAGAATTTAAGGACGCAAAGATGGGAAGACCTGTTATAATACGAGCTGCATGTAGCTGAACTTTTTCTAGCCTATTGGAGTCAGTAGCGCTACATCCATCCCAAACTTCAGATGCATATTCTAACAGCGGTCGAATGTACGTTAGATATAATCTGTTAAGAGTTTCTTTCGATAGTTTATATTTAAGTTTTCTTAGAAATCCTATATGCTTTGATGCAGAATCAATTATTAAGTCTATATGTTTGGTCCATCTATTGTTCGATGATAAAACTACTCCTAAATGTTTATGAGCATCAACAATTTTAAGAATATTTGTATCGAATTTAAGTTCTAAATTATAATCATTAAATATGTTTGAAATCAGCATAACTTCTGTTTTTTGAGGATGAAAAGTTATTAACCACTTAGTTGCCCAATCTTTCAAAATAGTCAAATCATTATTAACAACTGTCTCGATTTCAGCTAAATTAGTAGAGGAGAAGCTAAGGGAAGTATCATCCGCGAATAAACGTGCCATACCGGATAGATTATCAGTTATATCGTTAATATAAATCAAAAATAAGAGCGGACCCAAAACTGACCCTTGCGGGACGCCAGCTGAAATATGTTTCTCAGACGAGTATACCCCATTAATGAACACCTTTTGATGCCTGTTTGATAAATAATCTTTAAACCATAATAGAAGGTTGCCGATAATACCATACTTTTCTAATTTTGAAATTAAACCTTTGTGCCATACTCGGTCGAACGCTTTTGATATATCACAAAATACATGACAACTTGTTTCGTAGTTTTCTAAAGCAATACATGTATGATGCACGACTTCAATTAAGTGGTGTACAGTTGAATGTCCAGGGAGAAACCCAGATTGATACTTATACAATAATGAATGGTCTGCAATATGGTTGTAAACATGCTTGTATATGATTCTTTCAAATGATTTGCCTACACAACTTATCAGCGAGACAGGCCTGTAGTTGCCAACTTCTGACTTACCGCCTTTCTTAAAAAGAGCCATGACATTAGCAGATTTCCATAACCTCGGATAAACATGTAACCGTAACGACAAATTGAATAATTTAGTTAAAGGTGCGGATATTGTGTGACACGTATATTTTAGCATCCTGTGGCTGATTCCATCAGGACCAGACGCTTTATTTACTTTAAGGGTGCGTAAAACATCCACGACTTCCGACTGTAATATTCTTATACCCGGGACAGTTGCATCGGTACGTTTGTCAAAATTTGGTAATGCTATATTCGAATCGTCGATACATGAAATACCACAAAAATAATCATTTAATAAATTAGTTTTTTCCTCGTTAGAAAATGCATAGCTTGAATCATCTGAACGCAAGGGAGGTATTATGATCGAGTTACAACTTTTCCCCATAAATCTGCCCATTAACTGCCAGAAAGATTTACTCGTATTACTATTCTCAAGGTTTGAAATCGTGTCTTCAATATTCGATATAAAATTTGCTTTGGCATATGTTTTCATGTTATTAACCTTATTTCTTTGTCTTTTATATAATAATTTATCAGAATGGTTACTTGTTTTCAAAAATTTCTTCCTTAGCCTGTCTCGTATTCGTATATTATACCGAAGATCAGAATTAAACCATGGCTTATCGTTTGCCCTAATTAAGACACGTTTTAATGGTATGCAACTTTTACATAAATTCAAAAATGTGTGTGTAAACCTTTCGCATGCGTCATCTATATCTAAAGAAGAATTAAACAAAGAGTTCCAGTCATGTTGTTCTATTAAATCGTTAAGCATCTCATAGTCTGCATGTTTGTAATTCCAAACGTGACGAAAGTAAGAGCTCGACAGATTAAAATCTATTTTAATCGAAACGTATGTAGCTCGGTGATCGCTTATTGTATCGCTAACAGCCATAGTTCCAGAATCCAACACTATACAAGCGTCACTTACTAAACACGGATCGATTAAAGTTGATGACTGTTCATTAATTCTCGTTGGATCTGTGATAACATTGTTTAAACTGTATAAGGACAGACAATCCCGCAATTGAATATTAGTTAGATTCAAAAAATCAATATTTATATCTCCGGTTAAAATGACATACGGACTATAATCTAGCGCTTCTTCAATGGAGGATTGCAGTTCAGTAACACAATTTGATTGAGAAATTGTGAAATCACTTCTATAGAAACAGCAAAGCAATAGATTAAATGATTTTAATTTGATCTCGATCCAAATTGTCTCTAAGTTAGGATTTTCGAGATCTAATCTACGTACATATCTTAAAGCACTCGACACGTAAACCATGACTCCACCCCCATTATGGGTCCTGTCTTTCCTTATAGGCTCGTTATAACCCTCAAAGTTTAAGCTCAGTTGATCGACTGAGATGTATTAAGATGAAATATGTCTAAGGTATTAATATCAATTGATGCTGATGGTCCTGGATTTAGATGTATATCCATACATAAGATTAATAATATCAATTTGTATAAAGAAAATTCATCATTTTTTAAATAACTCATCATAGCTAATAACCAAAAAGTGTTTAAGGCACAGAAGACCTGAAAACGCAAGTTTATATTAGACACAGGAAGACTCAGCCGACAATGAGTAACAGCATAAAATGTTCCTATGGCTGCCCGATAGGTATGTGTGCCCGTACCTTGAGCTATCAGTTGAATATTTTGTCACTTTCGGCGTTTAGTCCGCGGTGTTACTTACAGTTTGCCTCTTTTAGCATTTTATTGTGCAACTTTTACTAAAGCGTTACGTTTAAAGCGTTTCAATAGCGTTATACAAGTCTTCAACTTAAAAAAAAAAAAAAAAAACTTCAATCACAGGGGTATTCTATTCCCCATTGAATGGTGACGACATGTAAGCGGTCCTCACGAAAAGCTGTTTATCCTTAAAGTTGAAGAATAACCATGGTAAGGTTTCATCCCATCACAAACACCGCCAGTACTTCAGCTAGTCCATAATCTGAAATTGACAAAGAAATATATTATGACCATAACTTATTCAGAATTTCATTTTTCATAATTCGTTATTCCTGGATGTTTCGTTTATTTTTTATTCAGTATTTATTTATTTATTTTTTTTTTTTTTTTGAATATTATAAAAATAATGTAATAAATATTTTCTGCCAGTGATGTTTCGTTTTACAAATGTACATTTCAGCAGATTGAAAATACGAATTTTCGAGAGCGTTTCAGAAGTATAAGCCTCAGCCGAAACGCCATGATACTGCTTCAAGCTCACTATCTCTATTTTGGGTAAATATTATTCAACGAAGTTTGTTATACAATACAAAGTTATACAATATTCAAGTTCTGATGTTTGGCAATTAAAAATTTTAAGCTATTGAAGTTTGGGTCTGGCGCCTTAACGGGATGTCTCATAAATTTTGAGCTCCATAGTACAATAATTCATGTTCGTCTGTCACTATAACATTTCGTAGTCAACCCTTAAGACCATTTTTCTTTGACTTTTGTAAAAAAAATTCAGATACTGTTCAGATCCGAATATTTTCAATCAAAGGCAGTTTAATACGTCACGGCTATGAATAACGCCGTTAGTGTTTGTTTAGTGTGGGGTTAATTATTTCTATAAAGTATTTTTTTAGGTAACCTCGTCAAATGGTAGATCTTACCACCATTTTAAGGAAAATGGGTAGTCATTTTTATGAATGGAAACGAATTCTATGACTTCTTGTTTGCTTCCCTGCACGACCAAACTCTTCCATGAACGAAATTGTTTCTAACTTGTTACAGGGAAGCGCAAGAAATCATCACCATTGCGGGCCCCAGGCAGCTGTTTTACTCTTTGTGGTCAATGGCTATTATCTATATCATGTGTGTGGCTGGAACATGTAAGTTTCCTATCATCGTAAAGCATGCAGTTATAATAGCTATATACTTAGATTTTCGCAAGCAGTTGTTGTTGTTTACATTCTCAAAACGATGTTTTCGCAAACGGTCCAGCCCGTCCAGCCAGCGGTTCATTTATACACACCCGGTAAACGCATACAGTCAACCCTGTCTGAATGGATCGCTGTATTACGGGGTTACCTGTCTTAAGCAGCCACCTCTCTAGGATTCCCTTGAACTTAAATACAGTGCAAATGGCCCTATGTTAAGGGGTCACCCGTCTTAAGCAGAGGCGTAAAACACGTGTCATTTCTTCATATTAAAGAGGGAGAGACAAAAATCTCGCCTGTCTGCGCATTGTCACCAAAAATAGCTACACCAGAAAGCACGCCGTCGCCTACGACAACGACGACACCGAAAGAGTAATATCTATGTCTCGCTTCTGCTAGTCACATTTGACTTGAGAATAGAATTCTTAATCTCAGAAAATTGAATTTTTGATATAGATCGTTTCTAATAAAAATCGATTTTCTGACATCAAGAATTTGATTTTTGAAGCAAAATAGTCAATAAATTGTAAAACAGTACCTCGTAGGTTTCAAAAAGTTTCCAAAAATGTATTTACAAATTCACCCTACCATGTGCTCCAAAGTGCGCCACAGTGGTATGCTGGCTATAAAGGAAGGCTGGTACCGAGCTTTGCCGCTCGAATGGACAGGGAGAGTACGTGGCGTCTGTGTCTTTCACCATTAACCAAGCTTTGTCGGTGGCACAGGTAGCCCAGAAACTTGAGATGTAAAATCTTCTTCCTAATCTTAAGCTGATGACGATAATAAAAGTATATACTTGATAAGTACCAGCACACGAGTGCTACCCCCACGTGCGCCTGATGGACTCAGCTATCCTCATAGAGTAGATGAGTCCATTCGTCTTTCCAGGGCTGTCAGGTTTACGTTATCGGTTTTATTTTTAAGGAGAAATTACCCATTACATGTAGTTGTAAACCCTGATAAGACGCCGCGTTTTGTGACATCTGATCTGGGTCTGTACTGTTTGACAATGTTCCGTTTATGGGACACTAGGCATAAATGGGCTAACTTACATTTTGCAATATATTAGCCAACTCACCTTCAGAGGCACAGTGTTCCCTCTGACATTATAATTGAGCCGCAACAAAACCAACAAAGTGGTTGTGCGCCCAGCGCAGACTCAGATCAGCCTTGGCATCCGCCCAGTCTGATCAGAGTCTTCACTGTCCGCATGGAGGTAGCTTAGGCCCTTAGCTAACCTTTAAGCTCTCAGCGAAGAGTCTGGGCACACTTGGTGGATGCCCAGGCTGATCTGAGTCTGCGTTGGGCGCACAATCACTTTGTTGGCTTTCTCGTGTCGCGGCTCAATTATGCTATCTTTCTTTGTCTGTCTGTGTCTTGTCTAAAGCTTGTCTATTTCATAATACCTGACGGTATCTGTCTCAGATGATGGCTAAAAACCAGAGGTTTTCTGAAGGATTGAACAAGCCACTGCAGTTCTAGCAAAGATGAAGCCAATTTGGGGGGTGGGGGATAGGGGATAACAACTTTCTCTCCGCTCAAAGGTGAAACTGATGCGTTTCCTTGTCATATCCAAATTGTTTATGCCTGTGAATCGTGAAGGGCATGGTGAAGGGTACAGGAAGAGGTAGGCAGAAGAATAGGTGGGAAGACAATATCAAACAGTGGACAGGGATGACTTTGCCAGCACAACGAGGCAGCTGAAAACAGGATCAGATGGAAAAAGGCTGTTGCAAAATCATCAATGGCCTTGCAAGCAAAAAGAATATGAACGTTACACTTAAAACTAGCAACATCTTTCTTAAAGGGTTAATTCTATTTTGGAAGGGCTTAATTCGTCATCCTTGGACTAACTAGTAAGTAAAAAAAATGCTGCCCCCCCCCCACCTCTGCAAAATGGAGTTTAACAATATACACCTATAACATTTTGAGCACCCCCCCCCCCCCCCTCTGCAAAATGGAGTTTAACAATATACCCCCCCCCCCCTCTCTGCAAAATGGAGTTTAACAATATACACCTATAACATTTTGAGCATTAGGCAGTCAGAATACATAAATAAAATTTTTAATAAACTAATAGTAATACAGTACTTCTATGGCAAAAACAGTCCACATCATCCTAGTCATAAACTGGGCTTATTTTGACAAACTCGGCAAATACAGGCGAACTCGGCCAATATAAGGCAAACTCGGCGAATACAACTCGGCCAATATCAATGACGTCAAACTCGATCAATATCAATGACGGTAACCAATAAAACTGTCATCAATCAAGAAAGTTCGTATTAGCTCAGTTACAGGTCCTCGGACAGCTGTATTGGCCCGACGCCTCGGACCAATCAGCAGACCTCGGACCTGTAACTCGGCAAATACGAACTTTCTTGATTTATAAATTTATAATATAAAGAGATAATCATCTAGTACATAGATAATATTTAATCCTTAAGAGTCATTCTCTGTAAGCACCAAAATCAGGTGAAAATGACATGTCTCAGACTTTCACGAAACTTAGTGTCTTTTTTGCTTATGCCAAGTGATGAACAAAAATAAAAAAGTTTTTCTTCGATCAAACTATCCGTTGCCATGGCAACCAGGATTTTCTGTTTTTCAGCCTAATCTGGTGATTTTTCAAATGAAAAATGCAAGGTTTGACTCCAGTTGTTCTGGTAATAATTCACAACAAATGGTATTGATACATGTACTTACATTTTACAAGAGAACCATGTAAGTGCTGCTTACAAATACAGAAAAGTTTCTTCATATTGCTATGGTCAAGCAGTCAGTGACCTTGACTTCCACCTTGTAAGGCGTCTATTTCAAAACATCAAAAATCAGCAAATTTTTAAGACGTTTTACTAAAAAATGCGGCTATTGATTTTTTTTCTTTCTCTTGGTGCAGAGAGTACAAAGCCTAGTTGTTGATATATCAAAAAATTGGAGATGGTGTATTTTTTAAATTGAAAATATTTTTCTTTGAATTTAGTCACCGTCAGAGAAATCAGAAGGAACTTCCATAATTGAAATTCTGAGATAAAATACAATATCTTGAACATTTTCAAGAAATGTGAGCCAAAATACAAGTTGATTCATGATTAACAACTGAAGAAAACTACATAGAGAGTTATCACCCTCAAAAATACGTCAGTACCTTACAATTTGGGGTTAAATTACCTCACCCACTTTCTTTCAATGCAAAACAAAATTAAAAGTTGCATGCTACAATGAATATATCTCAGTCTTTGCTGATTTTGAATGGTATAGGGGACTTCTACAAGCTCATTATTTCTGTCGTCTTTATTTTTTTCATAATGTTCCCACAGTGGTTGGTGGGTGGGGGGCTGGATGGGGGACATATTTTTTTTTTGGTGCGGATCCCATCAGCGTCTGCGTAGCCCTTGCCTGCACTATATTTCCTGTAGGAATAAATGGATTATAACCATACTTGCATGCATACATAATTGGTTAGGGGTAAAGAACTGATTAGATTTTGTTGACCTTGACCCTATTTTCAAGGTCACAGAAGGTCAAAGAATGATGAAAATGGCTTTTCTGCACCGTATCTCCTAAATGGATAAATTGATTTTTACCAGACTCGCACAAATATATCATTGTGAAATGGAAAAGAACTGGCTAGATTTTGCTGACCTTGACCTTATTTTCAAGGTCACGGGAGGTCACTGAGTGCAAGAAAAAATGGCTTGTCAGCACGATATCTTCTGAATGGATGGATGGATTAAAGCAAACCTGCACATATATATCGCTCTGAAATGAAAAAGAACTAATTAGATTTTGGTGACCTTGACCCTACTTTCAAGTTCACAGGAGGTCAGAAATGTTGAAAAATGGCTTGTCTGAACCATATCTCCTGAATGGATGGATGGATTTTAACCAAACTTGCATAAACATATCACTGGGAGATGGAAAAGAAACTGATAAGATTTTGGTAAACTTGACCTCATTTTTCGAGGTCACAGGAGGTTGTAGCGTGTTGAAATATGGCTTGTCTGCATGATAATTCCTAACGGGATTGATGGATTATGACGAAACATAGATAAGTTTATAATTGGGAGGTGGAAAAGTACTGATTAGATGGTGGTGATCTGGCCCTAAATTTCAAGATTTACAAGAGATCCTTACTTTGCAATATTTAGGAAAAATGATACAGCTGAGAAAGGATAAGAGGGGGTTCATCTGTTTTTGTAAAAGAAACATTTCTAGTTTATTTTATTAATCACGTAGTAACCACGGCAACCAATACTCTATCACTAGTCTGTTTTTGTTGGAAATGAATATTTAAAATGGATGGATGGGTGATTTGCGATTTTACTTCCTTTTCAACAGTATTTCAGTCATATCAGAACAATGGGAAGGTGATAATGAAAGGCTGTGTGCAATGGAACCCCGTTTAGGGTAGGAAAAAATCTTCTACTCAAGCGGGTTTCGAACCCGGTCCGCTACTTCAGTTGGCCAGCGCTTAACCCACTGAGCTACCGGGGCTCCTGGATATTTAAAAACATTCCAATTTAGTTGAAAAGTGTTGATTGTGATTTTCTATCTATGTATACACTTTCTATTGGCCAAATAATTCTCATCTTGGACAATAATTCGGTATATTTTAGTTGCTATGGATACAATTAGATGTTCCATCAAAAGAGCAATTGACAATCTGAGTGCATCTGGTAGCAAGCAAATAAAGGACATAAAATGAGCAGAAATACATTTAAATATTTCATAATGTAGAAGAAAATTTGCTTATATATTTATCATATTGATAAACATATTTATGTCCCCCACCATTGTGTGTGTGTGGGGGGGGGGGGGGGGGGGGATGGAAGGCGGGTATGTTGTTTTGGTGCATATCCCGCCTGCATTGGTGTCAGTGTCTGTGTGTCAGTATAACTTCATGTCTGCACTCTACCTCCTGAAGAGTTAAATGTATTTTCACCAAACTTGCAAAGATACATCTTTGGGTGGGGAAAAAGAGCTGATTAGATTTTGGTGACGTTGACCCCATTTCAAGGTCATAGGAGGTATCTCAATGGCTTGTTGGCGCCATATGTATTGAAGGGGTGGATAGATTTAGATCAAACTTGCACAAATATATCTCAGGGAAGTGGAAAAGAACTGAAAAACAGTTGGTGACCTTGACCATATTTTCAGGTCATATTTTCAGGTCACAGGAGGTCAAAAACAGTGAAAATGGTTTGTATGCACCATATCTTCTGAAGGGATTTATGAATTTTGATCAAACTTGCACAGGTATATTATAAGGAGGTGGGGAAACACTGTTAGACTTTGGTGACATTGACCTTATATTCAAGGTCACACGAGGACTTACAGTGTTAAAAATGGCTTGCTTGCACCATATCTCCGGAATGAGCAGATCGAGTGTGACCAAATTTGCACAGACACACCATTGGAACATAGGAAAGAATTAATTAGAAGGTTGTCCAGGGACAACTTGTTGAGCCCACTGTTTGCTTTAGTGACCTATAAGTATGTCAAGACTAACTGCTTCATTTACTTATTAGAAAGAAGCCAAACAAAAGTTGAGCCCACTGTTTGCTTTAGTGACCTATAAGTATGTCAAGACTAACTGCTTCATTTACTTATTAGAAAGAAGCCAAACAATCATATATCATGATATAGCTTATTTCTTTTTTCTTTTTCTTTTCTTATCAAGGAAAACAAGTGGAACTATGGCCATGACAAGCACACATTATGACCATTTTATTATTTGACCTTGAAGTGTGACCTTGACCTTGGACCAACCTGAACAAACATTTCTACTCGTCAAGGTGAACAATTGTGCCAAATTATTTTGAAATTCATGCATAACTGTATACGAGGGTCATCCAATAAGTCCTGCAAACGGCCGAGTTTCAGGCAAATGATAATTAAAAACGAATCAAGCAGTCCACATCCCTACATTGCATCTTTCCTTCGTTGCAGTAAACAATTTCCAGAAACGTCATGATCTTGCAAATGGTGTTGCTAGGCAACTGAAGAATACTACTATTATGGGTGCGGCGGTGGCTTCTAGTTGTCTGTTTAAGATCCCCTAGCTTAGTTCAGAATCTTTGTATATATCTGAAAATTGCTGGGAGATACGGAAAATAATACTGAAGTATGTACACGGTACCAAAGTTAAGATATTGCCATCAGTCAAGATAAAATTATTGTTCAAAGGAAGATCACCATCTTTTTCGGGCAGCTAAAGTATCATATAAAATGAGTATATGTTGAAGAGGCTTTCACAGGAGATGAAGTGTTTCCTAAACTACCATTAATTTGTTATCAAAGAATAGTCCCGAGATGCTGAAATGTATATATAAGAGAAAATATAAGCTTCGAGCCTTGTTGAATATCGTTGGCAGCCTTAAGAAACCAGAGGTAAACGTCAAAAACTAAAATTTTGCTAAAATTCTGTAACATTCTCTTGTTGCCTAGCAACCACATTTGTCTGGTAATGTGAAGTGACAATTGTCTCGTATTTGAATTCTTAAATATAAGGCGATTACTTTAGAACATGAATTCTTGTAATTTGAAAGAATAATAAACATGTATGCAGGAATTTTCTTCCCCTAACCTCTTGTAACAAAAAGTCATGTTTGTGCAATTTCACCGCCGGTATCGCTTACACCTTTGCGTTCAAAACCCTCCCATATCTGAGAAAGGAATAGCACATGTATGATTTTTAGCACATATGTGTATGATATACGTAAGCTGTTAATGGTGTAATTAGATAACCCTACCTTAATTTATAAAGCAGTAATGACGGCGTTTGCAAGACTTATTGGATGACCCTCGTAAATTATATGGCCCGGACAAGCTCAGTTTATGACATTTTTTTATCGTTTGACCTTCAAGTGTGACCTTGACCTTGGACCTACCTTAATAAATTCCACATACCACTTTTACTCATCAAGGAGAATAATTGTGCCAAACTGTCTTGAAACGCATCCATAAATGTAGAAGTAATGGCCAGGACAAGCCCTATTTATGACTATTTTTATCAGTTGACCTTCAAGTGTAACCTTGACCTTGGATATACCTGCAGATGTTTCAAATGGTACTTAAACTCATCAAGGAGAACAACTGTGCCGGGTTTTTTTAATCCATGCATAAATGTAGCTGTTATGGCCCGGACAAGCTCAATTTATGACAATTTTTATCATTTGACCTTCGAATGTGACCTTGACCTTGGCCCTACCTGACCAAATGTTCCAAATGGCACTTTTACTTTTAAAGGAGAACAATTGTGCCAAATTATTTTGAAATCCATCTATAAATGTAGAAGTAATGGCTTGGACAAGCTCAAAATATGACCATTTTTCCATTTGACCTTTAAGTATGACCTTGACCTTGGACCTACCTGAACGAATGTTTCAAACGGCACTTCTGCTCATCAAGGAGAACAACTGTGCACAGTTATTTTGAAATCCATCCATAAATATAGTAGTTTTAAAGGTCCCAGGAAGTCATAGAAAGCTGCTAAATAGGTTGTTTGACCTTTATTCTGTTTTGGAGGTCAGAGGTGGTCTTGAAACGTTTAAAAATGGCTTATCTATACCCTGTATTACAATACAGTTATTGGAATTATGCTACACTAGCCCTAAATCATCATTTGGAGAAGATTCATAACTAATTATTAGGGCCCCGCCAGACGAAGTAATTTGTAATTTTGTAATTTTTTGGTACGGTAATCGTGTCCGCTCCATAACTCTGAAACTCTTTCTGATATTTTCATGAAACTTGGTACAAATGTGAAACAGCATCAGACAATACATGTATGCGGAGAGAAAAGACCACAACTCCACCTACATCGTTTACTGAAATATGCCCCTTTGTAATTTTTGGTACGGAAATCGTGTCCGCTCCATAACTTTGAAACTGTTTGAGATTTTTTACGAAACTTGGTACAAATGTAAAGCATTATCAGACGATGTGCAGAGAACAAGAAGTGTAACTCTTTCTACCTGTTTCACTGAATTATGCCCCTTTGTCATTTCAGTACGGAAATTGTGTCTGCTCCATAACTCTAAAACCGTTTTAGATATTTTCACAAAACTTGGTACGAAAGTAAAACATCATCAGACCATTTGCAGACAATAAAAAACATAACTCAACCTATGTTTTTACTGAATGATGCCGCTTTGTAATTTTAAGTACGGAAATCTTGTCCGCTCTATAACTTTAAAACTCTCAAAGATATTTTCATGAAACTATGTACAAATACAAAACATTGTTAGACAATGTGCAGAGAATAAGAAACACAACTCCATCTACTTTTCCACTGAATTATTTCCCTTTGTAATTTAAAGTATACAAAATTTTGTCTGCTATTCAGCTTTTAAACAATCAAAGATATTTTCTTGGAATCGTGTACAAATATAAAGCATTATCAGACGATGTGAAGAGAATTAAAAGTGTAACTTCATCTACATTTTCTACAGAATTATGCCCTTTTGTAATTTTCAGTATACAAATCATTCCACTCTCTAACTTTAAAACTGTAGAAGAAATTTTCTTATAAATTGATACAAATTAAAGGCATCATAAAACAATTTGTAGAGAAAAAGAACCATAACTGCACCTTCATTTATGTTAAACAGAATTATATCCCTTTGTAATTTTGGGTATTAAGACCTTGTCCAATCTATAACTTTTAAGCCTTTGAAGATATTTTCACAAAACTTGGTACAAATATAAAGCATCATCAGAATATCTGAAGGTGTTCAGAGTGCAAGAATGGTAACTCCAGTTTCCTGCTTTACAGAGTTGTTGCCTTTGTTTTAATCAGTCATGATTTTGTTTTTTGCCCATATCTTAATTATTCTACCAGAGGCTTAATTCCAAACAACATGAAACAACAACATGGTAACAGAAAGCTGTTATTGTATTTTCTGGTCGGGGACATACGACTAAAATTCCACCAACAGTCTCATAAAGGCGGGACTTTATAAGTTACCATGTTTCTAGTTAGGTTTTGGTGACTTTGACCTGATTTTAAGGGTCATTTGTTGATTTGACCTGAAAAACGAAGATGCATCTTGAACCAGTAGATTCATTTTTACCAAACTTGCAAAGATCAACCTTTTAGGCAAGACAAAGACTTAGAATTTGGCGTCTTTGGTGTCATTTTCAAGGTCACAGGAGTATTTTGTCGAACTCGCTTGCCGTAAGCGAGGCAGTCGACCAAACTTCAGTTTGGTATATATGCATGCGTGCCTCCATCCAGAACTTTTATAAAATCAAAGGACAGTAGGCAAGAAAGCTTATGCAGACCAGACATGTGATGAGCAACTTTAAAACAAGTGTACCATGTGCTATTTTATCATCAAAACTCATAGTATGTAACTTATGAATTCGTTGTATAACTAAATGAGGTGGGGGTGGGGTAACTCACCCCCTAGATATACAGATTAAACATATTAATGAATGAAAAAATATAAACATTGTATGTGTGGTTTATTTCTTCTCCAATGCATGTATCTATCTCAATTTATGCTCAGTTGCTGTTCTTTCTCTACATTGTACTACATACACTCAGATTGACTGATTTCTTTGTGGAAGGCATGAGTGGTTTTTGTCATAGCAACTATAAAAATACTGATTTATCGTATATTATTTAACAAAATCAACACTTAGAATGCGTATGCATATGTAAAAAGTAAATAACAAAAAATATGTTTCATCAACATTGAAACGATTTCCTGTAAATATCCGTGTAAATGAACACTGACCCATAATAGAATAACAGTTACCATGGTTACCAAATGATAAACAATGTAAAAACAATGACAGCAAACATGTGGTGATCTTTTAAAAATGTTTCAGTTTACTCACAACTATGGAAACTTGAAATATATTATCCATGGCATGTCACTTTTGCATTCATTTCATATTCAGTGGATGTGGGTGGGGTAATTGCACCCCAAACTGTAAATTTTAAACATACTTCTGAATGAGAAAAGTATTTATGTAACTTCCCTCCAGTGTATTCTATGTATTTATTTGTATTTCTGCTCATATTTGCTTAACATTCTCCAGGTATTATCTCTTGTAACAGATTTTCTGCAATAACAGTTTCTTCTGATTTCCCTGACGGTGACTAAATTCAAAGAAAATTATTTTCAATTTAAAAAATATACCATCTCCACTTTTTTTTATATATTAAGAGCTAGGTGTTATACTCGCTGTACCAAGAGAATGAAAAATCTATAGCCGCATTTTCTAACAAAGTACATTCAAAATTAGCCATTTTTTTATATTTTTTAAAGAGATGCTTTACTAGATAGAAGTCAAGGTCACCAACTCCTTGACCATAGCAATATAAAGAAAAAAATTTCTATCCGTACACAGCACTTACATGGGTCTCTTAAAAGACATGAGTGTCAATAACATATGTTGAGAAATACTGTCAATACAATTTTATATGAAAAATCACCGTCCAAATTAGGCCAAAAAAAAACAGAAAATCCTCGTTGCCATGGAAACGGACAGTTTGATTGGAGAAAAAATTGTATTTTTGTTCATCACTTGACATAAGCAAAAAGACACTAAGTTTCATTAAAATCTGAGATATGTCATTTTCACCCCCAATTGCATTTTTTTGGTGCTTACAGAGAATGACTCTTAATACCATAACTACCATAAAAAGCTTCATCGACTGTAATAGAAATAATGAGTGCAGAGCACGAGTGACAATTCCGATATTTTCATCACACGAGATGGAGAGATCGCTTTACTTACTCCATGCCGCAGTCGATGGAAAACACATCCTCATAAACGGTGCTTTGGTCTATATCAGTCCAGCTGGAAGCGGCCAGATAGTCCAGTTTGAACCAGTTCGATCGTGTATTTGTAACGGACGCTGGTACATCAAAAATCACATATGCTATTTCGTTGCCATTTCTATAGACAGCCACTTTAACCTGAAAAACAAACAACCTTGGGTGCGGATTTCCTGGCCTTATGAATTGAAGATTTTGATCGAGCATGTGCCGCCATTTTTGTAGGCCCTGTCTCACTACAACGTTTCAGACAACGTAGGCCTATGCCGACGTATGAAAAATTTATCCAATACGCTGGCATACGCTGGAGATAAATTAAAAAATCGAACGGCAGCCTGTTTTGGAACGCATACATAGCGTACTGAACGACTATATAACGTATAAATAACGTATTCACAACTTATCCCTAGCGTACACATAACTTATAAGAGCATATAATAGCGTGTTCCCAGCGTATCTGTAGCGTTCTTGTCTTATGCCGAACGCATTCACAACGTTAGTCTAACCATAGGAGTTTGAAATTCTGTCAATAGAATACCAAAAAAAAATCACGCCCAGTTATCTAAATGTATATACTATGCCGCCACTCCCGGTTTTCGACGATCAAATTGTGTCCGTTGTGATTTCAAAGTACACTGAATATCCAGAACCCAACTTATCATTCTAAATGAGCAAACAGTCTTTTCTTTTTCAACACCAGAGCATTCTTTTCCGTAGACACTTGTGGTGAGTTGACAGAGGAGGCCATATTTGATCACATGACCTGTCAATTTTTGGTAACCACACCTCCCAGTTTTCGACGATAGAAAATCGGTATTGTAATATTCATCATGAAATGAAAAGGAACGGTTACAGAATGTGGTTATGTTATTGCACAGTGTTTCTGATTTTAGCAGATGGGATTATAATTTTCTTGCTCCTCCGAAACTATGCAGTGCATTAAGTTTACGTGACCTACTCCTAAAAATATTTTGTTCATTACGAAAAGGAGCCATTGCACAAGTGGGCGGGGCCTAAGTTTATTACTCTATTTGTATTGGTCAAATGCACCTACTGACGAGTTTGACTTTAGATTGTTTACATTTTAGTAGCATTATGCCATAGCAACTCCTGGGCTTATCTTGGAACTGCTCACATCGTCGAAAACCGAGAGTGGTCGAATTCCGGGTGCTTGGCAAGAGACAGTAATGCAATGCCTTTTGCACCCCACCAACCACGAAAACTCATTCTCAACACGTTTTCTAGTAGTAAATTGCAAAAGCCGTTCAAATGTACATAGCGGTTACTTGTAATAAAATGTTTTCTGTCAGCCACAAACTACAATTAGTCAGTGTATATTTCAAGAAAGTCACAAAATGAGATCAAATTTGGTAGCTGACAGCGATTTTATTTTCTGAGAAACCATGTCCACTTCACGCGGTCGCGTGCAACAAGATTGGATGTGGCTATCGGCAAGACGGTCGTGCGGTTTCGAATCCTAATCGGCAAGACGGTCGTTCGGTTGTCCGCACGACGGCAATTTGCTATTCTATGGGCGATCCATTGATCATCCGGAAATTTCACTTTTTTCGGTCCATAGAAATACCGAAACGCACAAAAACACCGAAACGCACATGTAATTACCGGAACGCACTATAAAATAAAGAGTTTTCCACAAGATAATGGTTATTTGGGTTTAATACGAAGTTCTTATCTGGCTTATTTGGTGAAAAGCATTATTTGAGCCCTATATTGATATTTTGTATCAGAATAGCACAGATGATACCCTTTATTACATGTATCCATGTTTTTAAAGAAAATAACAAATGTAGCTATAAGTAAATAAAATGGTTATAAGGCCTAAACAGATTAATACTCCGGTCCGCGGAAACACCCCAAACCACCCCAAAACATCCCAAACCACCTAAACCGCCTTCATAACACCCCAAAACCAGCCTCCACGGATATAAATTAGTCGCCCAAACCAACACACCAACATCTCAGGTCAGTTGGCGAGTATTATTCAACCTATAGTTTCTTTCTTTTTCTCTCTCATATCCCCTTCCGCCCCCCCCCCCCCCCCTAATTAAAATTATTTAACATTAAGGCTTATGTTTAAAACAGTTCCGTTTTCAGTAACTATCAAGACCGGAAAGCAGCCAATCATCGGAAAACGCCGAAAAACGCAGGAAAGCACTCATATTCTGCAGGAAAACACTGCCATGTGAAGTTGTGTGTGTGTGTGTGTGTGTGTGTGTGTGTGTGTGTGTGTGTCAGAGAGCGAGATAGAGAGCGAGACAGAGAGAGAGACAGAGAGCGGGAGAGGATCTGAACGGGTGTTGAGTACACAGAACACAGACCAGCGGAATAGGTTTTATTTTCGTCCACAGTTAAGTAGTATAAACAGAAAAAGTTATGGCAAGAACGTGCTGATATGCAGGCTTGCTTTAGAAATTTGTTGGAGTCTGTGACAAACTTAAAACGACAAAACATAGAAACGCAGAATCCTAGGGTAGCTGAATGAACACCTGTTTGGGAAAGGGCTGCTCATTCGGTTTACTGTGCGTGTCTTTTGTAAAAACAGTATTTTATTCTTCAATAAATACATACATACTGTGCGTGTCTTTCGTGAACTAGTGTCGATTTTTCCGTGGGTGGGTGCTTCTTTCCCTATTGGTTTTGAGAGCGGGATGTGTGATTTGATTGCATTAATTCCTGATCATTGTCTATCTTTTTACTTTTCATAGATGCGTCAAAACAAAAGGAAACAAATACAAGAAAAAAAATAAAATAAAAAAAAAATAAAAAAATAACAAAAACACAGCAATAATCTCTCTCTCTTTCTCTCTCTCAGATTTTTTACATCCGGGAATAAGTTATTGTTATAGGCATCACTCTTTAAAGTTCCAATTTTGTCATGTGTAGGGTCTACGGTTTTCCATTTTCTCTGTCATATTGTCCTGCCTCTGCATAGTATATTGGAACTTGTGTTGTAAGTTTTTTATGTGGGCTATTCATGCCCATTAGCATAGGTACAGTGAAATATAACAAACCGAGCAGACACAAAATCGTTGAAACAACGTTAATGATTATTATTATTATTATTATTATTATTATTATTATTAAATCAATGTCAAGTTCGGATCAACAGTGATTAAACAAACAAGATTTTACCATTTTGTGTCCATGAGTATCACTTTCTTTTTGTTGGCACATGTATCTTAGTAAATTATGCCGGCATGTACGCAGATTTTGGAAGAGAATGTGAAAATTTCAGGTATTTCTTACAGAGGTGAACGACTTGGGGGCCAATTTTAGCTGCGTAAACTCAGTTTCAACTGACAAACTGCATGATTTGAAATAATTTGGCCAATTGCAATACCCTGTTTTTCACCCCCCCCCCCTTTCTCACACCCCATCCCCAACACACACACCTCCCCCACCCCACCCCTGCCACTATATCTGCATTTGGTCGTGCTAAGTTTTCTTTTTTCTACTTTTAGTTGTTCAAAGGGAAATTTAAAGAGTAAATACACTTCAGGAACTGACTGAATCAGATCCCAAACCCTATCCCCAACATCAAAGGGAAAGATTGACAAGGACATTCCAACAAACAATAACTTACAAGTGATAAGCCGAGTCAGCAGCTCTTTCCCAAATAGGTGGCAACTCAGCTATCTTTACTGAACTAAATAATTTAGACCAACAGAAGGGTTAAAGGGAAAACACAATAAGTTAAACAGCACCGAATGCGACCGCAACGAAAGTATTGCCTTGGGACGGTCAGTAATAACTACTGGGGGTTTAAACCGGTTTTACTGGGTCCAAACCTTCACCCTCACCCTCCGCCGTGGTGCGTTGGAAGGTTTTAAAATGGCCCACGCTAAAATTTTCTTCATACTTAATATTTTATTACCCACCAAGGTATCGTGGTCGCATCATATTACACTCTCAGAGAGGCATGGTCAGAAGAGGAATTTCTGTCTTTCTTACTTGTATACTGCCAAATGTGATAGGATTATGGTTTGAGGGCTGGATTTGGATTTTGATTGTTTCAGTTCCTGGTCTTTGCATACTTTTTACTTATATGTCATTTGTGTTTCATGTATGTTTGTTGAAGCAGCTGAATAAAAAAATATAATATAAAAATATTTTATTACCTGGGGTAAATCAATTAATAAAATGGAGGGCTTAATGCCACACCCTGCAGAACGCCTTATCAGACATGATGGGTAAAGCTAAGTTAAAACCTGTCAAATTAAAAGTAAAGTCTGAATGCATTCGCTGCCTACTGAAAAAAATTGCGGGTACCGTGAGAATTATAAATTTATATGTTGATTCATAGCAATTGTAATAGTATGGACTTGTTATGGAATAAGTGATAACACAATAAAGCACGACTTAAGTGTTCTAACTAATTTTAATGACTATCTCAATTCACAATACACGGTATAGCATTGGTGAAATATTTGAGAGAAGTGTCTATCAGAGAGGCAGCAAAGGCATTTATACGACCATTTTTATGATCAACCAAAATTTGAAAAATCTGTCAAAATAGACTATAAATAATCAAGCCTGAAAACTAATTCTAATGTTTAGATCTGTTACTGTATTTGTCAAGCTATATTTTTTATTCAAAGTTAGGGTAAGTATGTCCCCTCTTTTTGCGCAATGTTTCAAAAGATTTTGAAACCAGTAAAATAGCTTTTGAAACTGAAATACATGTATGGTGATAGGTCAGGTTTTTCGGTGAATGTCTGATTCATAGTAAAGGTAGGATCTTTCGTTTCAGCACTTGTTTATCGGTGACGTTAATTATTAATGAGGTCCTACATCAATACCCATTCTGTTTGCCTGCAAATGTAAATATCAATTTATCTGGCTAAGATCTGGAAGCCGGGGATACTCCCCTGCCCCTCCCGCTCTCCCCACGCACACCTCTGCAAACTGATTTCAGTATTAACATATATTTTTCATGCTGGGGCGGTAGTCGGGCGATGGTGCTGGTTATAACTTCCAGTGCCGGGGCGTCCTACTTATTTGGGTATAAGTAGGGTAAGGGCCTACTGTGCTTGCAGTAGGTGCGGGCGGGGTTGTTTGAAATTTTTCTCTCTTCTATCATTTCTCTTTTCTTTCTCCCTCTCTCTGGGGGACGGCCCGATATAGACTGAAATACGGTCTCAAAGGGCCGTTAAACCCAAAACCAACCAATCTTTTTTTTCATGCATCAGTACCCTGAGTTTTTTTCTTTTTGAAAATAACTTTTGGTTTGTATCTGTATATTGCTTAGGTGTAAGGCAAGATGTTCCACTTTTTGTTCATAACTTCTGCCTGTATCAAGTGCCAGTGTTTTTGGCTTCTATCTTTACATTGCCTAGGTCACGGCAGGGTGATCCATTATTTTTATTGCAACTACTGAGTGCATCAAGTGTTAGTGCCCTAAATTTAATTTGTTTAAATCTTTGTCTTGTGCCTATACACTGAACAGGCGTAAGGCAAGACTTCAACACCTGACTGCATCAAATATCCATGCCCTGAAGAATCAAAACAAAAAACAATAAGAGGCGAATGATCCAAATCATCTGGGCACCACAGTTTATGATGGAGATAAGCTGGCACTTAGCAAGCTTGGAAGCCTACTCAACCCAACATCAACATATTGACAGCAAACAGACCACTTATGTTGAGAAACAGCACCATAGAAATAAGTTTTCAATTGTGAAAAGGTGCAACTTATTTGGGGCTGACAATAAACTCACTTGTTGACTATCGGTATCGTTGGAACTGTCTACTTCAGAACTGTCAATCCATATGTATTCGTACGTTGTACACATGTAAGACAGGGTGATCTATTCTGTGATCTATTCTTGACATTCCTGTTGCTGACTGCAAGAAAGCATGAACTTTTCTCCTAGGTTGTGTTGAACTTGTCTTTACTGATTGCTCAAATTATTTATTGGTCTTCAACTAGAAAGTCCTAGTGTTATGAAAAATGTTTTGAATAAGTTAATTATTTGCTCTATATTCTCCTCTACATTTTCATTTTAAAGTCTTTGGACAGGTAGTCCTTAGAGGTGAATAAACGTCAAGCGGTTATAGCTGTTAAATGTTTCGATTTGTAGGCCAACAAATGAAAATGGATGAATTTTGTACAAATTGATTAATTTCACTATCTATGCATTTATATCATCGTATAACTTGTTGCAGTTTTACCTTTGGTTATTTGTCTGACTCAAGAGCCAGAGGTCTCAGGCTCGATACTCAGTCAGGCCACATACTTTCGCGTCTCCTTCCGCTGATTCAAGAAGGGCAGTTGTCAGCTGCTGGCGAAAGACGAAAGTATGTGCACTTACTACTAGTTAACCGTTTAAGAGGTCTAAGCCTGCCTAGGAATAGTGTGGTTAGGGTAACTGACCGTACTTACATGACCATTGCTGTATACCGTGGACCTAAAGCAATAAATCAACAACAAAAACAACAACAGCATTTCGTTACTACACCGAGCCACAAATGAAACGATAAGACAAGAAACAAGATGGAAAATAAAATAGCACCATAACAGGGAGCAAAGCTCATGACATGTCTGATAAGAATCAGAATTGGGTTAGATCGAAATAAAGCTCCACCTTTGACATCAATCAGTGAGAAAATCAATGCTTAAAAAGTGAGTGTCAGTTAAAACTGCTAGGGCTCTAAAATAGTTCTGCTGGGCTCCAAATAAGATATGCTGTCAGTCTAGGTTAAGTAATTACAGGGTCAGTTTTGAAAAAAGAAAGAAAAGAAGCCCACCAAATCCGTCTCTCGATACTGAGACGACCATTTTCTGATCTTTACCTCAGGTGTGGTGGGTGGCTAAATTTAGAATTTAGCTCAAAGGGATAACTTTTCCGGGTGGGCCATTAAAACTATTTACAAGAAGCAGATCAATGGTATGCTAAAACACGAGCCTCTTGACTGATAATCTGAACAAGGGTCTTAAACTCCTCAGCGGGTTTGGCAGAAACCGCCGAAGAGGGGAGACTATTCCACATAGAAATAGTCCTGAAAAAAAATCTTCAGGACATCACTATATGCAAGGTATCTAGTGTATTGTGAATCACGGGATGTCCTAGTTCTTCTCAAATGATTTGATCTGAAAAGTTTCTGGTGTTTGCTGGGTTTCGACAAGGTGACATTTTCACTGATATGGTTTTAACTCTGAATTATGATAATACAGAGATTATAGTTCACTTTAATGTAACTTGAACATGGGGAATCAAGAACCAAACATACAGTTCAACAAGATAATGCTTTTTCTAATGCATTTGGGTCCCTGACGACCCACATTCAGAAGCACTGAAGTATAATTTACTGGGATCAGAATTTCTTTAATTTTATTATACCCATACTAGGGGTATACAGCCTGTTTAATGGTAAGTATAAAATCTTGACAACAACTGGATCATACTTCAACTGATAATTAATTTTTGATATAGGTGTGGTTTTTACTGATTTTAAGGGGCTATACTAAACAAAAAATATTTTATACATAGCCCCTACTTGAAACATGAATATACACATTTCTAAAATGTTCCACGCCAATTCACCGATTTAAGTTTATAAATGATTATAAAATATGAAAAATTGATTGTACTAGGGACTCATTTTCAGTTACTTAAATCAATCCTGTGCTATGCTATTGTCAATCTGTTAAATCAATCTATCTACATATACATCTACCAATAAAGTGCATGGCCAATATTGGCATAGTCTCACTGTGAACAACCTTAAAACATTTGTGCTGGGAGGTTCTTATGTACAGTTAAAACCAGATAAAACATATTGTTCACAATCACGGTCTTAGGATACCTGCACTGACAAGGAACTTGAAGTCATCCAAAGTCGGTGCTGATATGACATTGGCAGGCAGGCCATTCCAGAGACGGCTTGTTGATGGAAAGAAGGGTCCCTGGTAGGCGTTGATGGAGCAAAATATTGGAAGGAATAGTTCATACTGTCCTCTAGTTGCTACTCCTGTGGCTGTCAGGTACTGGCCTGGAGGGATTTCAACGAGGTTAGTGACGATCCTTTACATCATTGTGACTTTGCTCTGGTGTCGCCTCGATTCAAGGTCCTCCCAACCAAGTTCTGGCCAAATTGAAGTGACACTGCAGGTTCGGCGTTAGTCGATTAAGCAAAATCTGGCGGCACGCCTCTATACAGACTATGTTTGGCTATGTTGAATTTTGTCACTGGGTCCCATACCGTCGAAGCATACTCGAGCTGTGGTCGGCTTATGGGCTTGTAGCATTCGGCCTTAACATCCTTTTGATGCCTCATCTTGACGGAATACCTTTTCTACATACACATATATAATTGATGCAACCTATTCATGTCGAACTGGAACATGCCAAAAATAAGATTGTGCCCCATAAAGGTACAGCTGGGATCCGGATATCAGATGTTTTAACAACAGAAAGTCGGTCATAAAATGTTTTGACCAGTTTTTAGTTATTTTGAATACTCCATATGAATTACCGAAACTGTGTTGTATGAAACCATTTCTAAGAAAGGCCATGGCATCTATGATGGAATATATAATCGCCGGCGTGCGAATAAGGCCCGACCGTGTTGATGATAATGATTCTTATCCGCACGACCGTCGTGCCGATACCCTCGTCCAATTAAATGCGTCTCGTCCAATTAAATGCGCCCGCTCACGCGCTGTCAAATGTAAACGGGTGATGGAGGTTTCGCCACTCTGCAAGTTCGCCACAAGAGGTTTCGCCACCTGGATGAGAGGGTTCGCCACTTTTCACATTTTTGCTTTTGGAGGTTTCGCCACAATTTAGTCTTTTTCATATGAATTAACATTGATGAAAAATATTCTAAACTTTGGATAGTCTCCTTTTTTTGACGTATATGAAATAGAAAATGGGCAAATAGAAGTTTAAGTGATGTGGTTAGCCTTGTGACCAACTACCTAGGCAAGGGCTGATCATTTTGCTATCCGCTTGTGGTTTCTTACTACCAGTGACATATACTTAATGTTGTCTTTCCCTCGTTTGGTGTCGTGGGTGGGTGATGGAAATTAATTGTATCAGTTACTGCTCATTCCTTTTACACTACTTTATAATATAGTTAACCACACATAGTGCTGTTTTCTTCCACCTAGATAATCTAGTTTGGGTAACATGTATATGACATTTCATTAAAAGCAACAGTCCTTGTTTTTTCTGTCCCCGAATTCCGCTCTGACACCTAGAAGAGCCATGAAAGTTGAATAGAAAACGCTTGTGTGTGTAAAACTAGAACATGAAGCACCAGTTTGGTATCCTTGCACCAAGAGCCACTCATATCAGATAGAGTATGTGCAGAAGACTGTAGGCGTTGGAGGAATACAAATCATGTTGGAAACATCATCCATGAGTTGTAGTACTCAGCACTGGGTTATGGATCCCCGAGAAAACAATTTAACACCATTTGATGCTGAAAACATACAGATATGTCAAACCTCTATCATTTTTTGAACTTAGGCTGTATCCATTTCTGACCAATGCCTTTTACATTAATTGTGGCGAAACCTCCGAGGGGCGAAACCTCTCAAGGGGCGAAACCTCCAAGTGGCGAACTTGTTTAGTGGCGAAACCTCCGATGGCGAACTTGTTTAGTGGCGAAACCTCCATGATGGAGGTTTCGCCACTCTGCAAGTTCGCCACAAGAGGTTTCGCCACCTGGATGAGAGGGTTCGCCACTTTTCACATTTTTGCTTTTGGAGGTTTCGCCACAATTTAGTCTTTTTCATATGAATTAACATTGATGAAAAATATTCTAAACTTTGGATAGTCTCCTTTTTTTGACGTATATGAAATAGAAAATGGGCAAATAGAAGTTTAAGTGATGTGGTTAGCCTTGTGACCAACTACCTAGGCAAGGGCTGATCATTTTGCTATCCGCTTGTGGTTTCTTACTACCAGTGACATATACTTAATGTTGTCTTTCCCTCGTTTGGTGTCGTGGGTGGGTGATGGAAATTAATTGTATCAGTTACTGCTCATTCCTTTTACACTACTTTATAATATAGTTAACCACACATAGTGCTGTTTTCTTCCACCTAGATAATCTAGTTTGGGTAACATGTATATGACATTTCATTAAAAGCAACAGTCCTTGTTTTTTCTGTCCCCGAATTCCGCTCTGACACCTAGAAGAGCCATGAAAGTTGAATAGAAAACGCTTGTGTGTGTAAAACTAGAACATGAAGCACCAGTTTGGTATCCTTGCACCAAGAGCCACTCATATCAGATAGAGTATGTGCAGAAGACTGTAGGCGTTGGAGGAATACAAATCATGTTGGAAACATCATCCATGAGTTGTAGTACTCAGCACTGGGTTATGGATCCCCGAGAAAACAATTTAACACCATTTGATGCTGAAAACATACAGATATGTCAAACCTCTATCATTTTTTGAACTTAGGCTGTATCCATTTCTGACCAATGCCTTTTACATTAATTGTGGCGAAACCTCCGAGGGGCGAAACCTCTCAAGGGGCGAAACCTCCAAGTGGCGAACTTGTTTAGTGGCGAAACCTCCGATGGCGAACTTGTTTAGTGGCGAAACCTCCATAAACCATGTAAACAAGTGACGTCATACTGAAGTGGACATGGTTTCTCAGAAAACAGATTCGCTGTTAGTCGCCAAATTTTATCTTCTTTTGTGGCTTTCTTGAAATACATACTGATGGATTGTAGGTTGCGGATGATAGAAAACATTTTGTTACAAGTAACCGCTACGTACATTGGAACGCTTTTTGCTGTTTACTACTTGAAAACGTGTTGGGAACGATTTTCGTGGTGGGTGGGGTAAAAAAGGCATTGCATTCCTGTATTTTTATAATACATATATGTATAAATATGAACGCGATTCTGTAGAATTTGCATTTTTTTTTTTTTTATTGACGAAATTTCAGACTCCTGTGGTCTAACTTACGCCGACCTTATGTATAGCGTGTTGGAGCGTGCTTCGACGATCAGATGTAAAGCGATGGCTCTCTACAAGTGGACGAGGATCGATGGACATGCCTCAAAAACGAAAATTAGAGAACGTTGCAGGTAGCAGCCGACCCAAGAAAACTCCATCTTTACCACCCGCATGCCTATTCTCGTCCCAATCATCAGCCGACCACCGTGCTTACGATGGTAGCCAACCTCGCTCTCGCGCAGACTCCAATGCCTCTTTAGTGGTATCCGTGGTGGCATCTGCAGCAGCTGTGGTGGCATCTGAAGTGTCAACCTCCTCTCAAGCCCCAAAACGACAAGCTTGCAGAAGCGGTCCAAGAAGATTCCTTACTGAAAAGTGATAATTTGCTCATCTGTATCCAGAATATATAGCTGAAGCCCAGGATGTTGGCGGATATGTTTTCCTAAATATGCTCAGTGCCTTCATGACACATTGAATAAGTTCTAAGGTCGTCAAGCATAGGTTGAATACGTTCTAGAAACGTTCGGTATAAGTTACAGATAAGTTACCTATAGGTTAGAAATACGTTACGCGTACGCTACACAATAGACTTACTGGCTGCCGACGTATGTCAACGTATGATTAACTTACAAGTTACGTGCATGAACGTACGCATAACTTACCTGTCGCGTACACCAAACTTATGACTAACTTATAAACAATACGTCGGCGTACGCTGAAAATTTTATGCATGTACAAAATTTTGGGCCGCATTTGACGTACAACAACTTATATCAACGTATTTTAGCGTGCTCGTAACTTGTTCATAACGTACTCCTAACTTATTCAACGTACACCAGCGTGTTTGCTAAATTTCTCATACGTCGGCATACGCTGATGCTATACGTCACTGTGTGACAGCCACATTAAATAAAGGATTGCATTTATATGCTTCACACTTGCAACTTATCTGTACGGATATACCGCCTCCTTGTACGTTAAAAAAGGAGTGCATAAATATGCTTCACACTTGCAACTTATCTTTCCGGATATACCGCCTCCTTGTACGTTAAAAAAGGAGTGCATATATATGCTTCACACTTGCAACTTACCTTTACGGATATACCGCCTCCTTGTGCGTTAAAAAAGGAGTGCATTTATATGCTTCACACTTGCAACTTATCTTTACGGATATACCGCCTCCTTGTGCATTAAAAAAGGAGTGCATTTATATGCTTCACATTTGCAACTTACCATTACGGATATACCGCCTCGTTGTGCTTTAAGAAAGGAGTGCATTTATATGCTTCACACTTGCAACTTACCTTTACGGATATACCGCCTCCTTGTGCGTTAAAAAAGGAGTGCATTTATATGCTTCACACTTGCAACTTATCTTTATGGATATACAACCTCCTTGTGCGTTAAAATAGGAGTGCATTTATATGCTTCACATTTGCAACTTACCATTACGGAAATACCGCCTCCTTGTGCTTTAAAAAAGGAGTGCATTTATATGCTTCACACTTGCAACTTATCTTTACGAATATACCGCCTCCTTGTGCGTTAAAAAAGGAGTGCATTTATATGCTTCACACTTGCAACTTATCTATACGGATATACCGCCTCCTTGTGCGTTAAAAAAGGAGTGCGTTTATATGCTTCACAATTGCAACTTACCATTACGGATATACCGCCTCGTTGTGCTTTAAAAAAGGAGTGTATTTATATGCTTCACACTTGCAACTTATCTTTACGAATATACCGCCTCCTTGTGCGTTAAAAAAGGAGTGCATTTATATGCTTCACACTTGCAACTTATCTGTACGGATATACCGCCTCCATGTACGTTAAAAAAGGAGTGCATTTATATGCTTCACACTTGCAACTTACCTTTACGGATATACCGCCTCCTTGTGTGTTAAAAAAGGAGTGCATTTATATGCTTCACACTTGCAACTTATCTTTACGGATATACCGCCTCCTTGTGCGTTAAAAAAGGAGTGCATTTATATGCTTCACACTTGCAACTTACCTTTCCGGATATACCGCCTCCTTGTGCGTTAAAAAAGGAGTGCGTTTATATGCTTCACATTTGCAACTTAACATTACGGATATACCGCCTCGTTGTGCTTTATAAAAGGAGTGCATTTATATGCTTCACACCTGCAACTTATCTATACGGATATACCGCCTCCTTGTGCGTTAAAAAAGGAGTGCGTTTATATGCTTCACATTTGCAACTTACCATTACGGATATACCGCCTCGTTGTGCTTTAAAAAAGGAGTGCATTTATATGCTTCACACTTGCAACTTATCTTTACGAATATACCGCCTCCTTGTGCGTTAAACAAGGAGTGCATTTATATGATTCACACTTATAACTTATCTGTACGGATATACCGCCTCCATGTACGTTACAAAAAGGAGTGCATTTATATGCTTCACACTTGCAACTTACCTTAACGGATGTACCGCCTCCTTGTGCGTTACAAAAGGAGTGCATTTATATGCTTCACACTTGCAACTTATCTGTACGGATATACCGCCTCCTTGTGCGTTACAAAAGGAGTGCATTTATATGCTTCACACTTGCAACTTATCTGTACGGATATACCGCCTCCTTGTGCGTTAAAAAAGGAGTGCATTTATATGCTTCACACTTGCAACTTACCTTTACGGATATACCGCCTCCTTGTGTGTTAAAAAAGGAGTGCATTTATATGCTTCACACTTGCAACTTACCTTTACGGATATACCGCGTCCTTGTGCGTTAAAAAAGGAGTGCATTTATATGCTTCACACTTGCAACTTACCTTTACGGATATACCGCCTCCATGTGCGTTAAAAAAGGAGTGCATTTATATGCTTCACACTTGCAACTTATCTTTACGGATATACCGCCTCCTTGTGCGTTAAAAAAGGAGTGCATTTATATGCTTCACACTTGCAACTTACCTTTCCGGATATACCGTCTCCTTGTGCGTTAAAAAAGGAGCGCATTTATATGCTTCACACTTGCAACTTATCTTTACGGATATACCGCCTCCTTGTGCGTTAAAAAAGGAGTGCATTAATATTCTTCACACTTGCAACTTACCTTTACGAATATACCGCCTCCTTGTTCGTTAAAAAAGGAGTGCATTTATATGCTTCACACTTGCAACTTATCTGTACGGATATGCCGCCTCCTTGTGCGTATTTGCCTCATTCAAATAATTTGGCGCCCAGTAGAAACCAATTGGAAGTTAAGAGGAAATAACACATATAGGATGCATTTGACCTTGCGACATAGTAAAACAGCTGTTCTAGGTCAACGAACATGCAAAAACCCGTCCGGGTTGATCTTAACTGGCCTCATCCAATTGCATTGCATCGTACTTTGTTACCAGTGGCAAGGGATGAAAGCAAAAGGCATAGAAAAAGAACAAAGAGAGAGAAGAAAATAACAAAATGCATTTGAATTTGAAGAGAAAGAGACAGCAACAGAGGCGGGGAGAGACAGAGGACGAGAAAGAGACAGTAAGACAGGGAACGAACTGAACTCAGAAGTAGATATAAGGTCCCCATAAAGATTACCGGTATAATTTTCCAACCTGTTTTTTATTCTCAATAAAGGTCTTGATATTGTCCAAGTCCATTGACCAGTGTCGATAATGACCTGCGCAATTGCCCTTTGTTAGCAGCCGACATCCGGGATCTGATGGCGAATTATGATAATCCGCAGACCATGCCTGGTAGACGGGCATGCCGTTGCCAGCCTCGGCTCTGAATAGTAATAACTCGCCACCTTTAAAGAACGATAAGCACAATAATAATGATATTTACATACTCAAATTTATTCACTTTTCTCCAAGTTGTTAGGGCAGCATGCTTGCATAACTGGAAAATCACAGTCACCTCTCGATATCTCGAACACTGATATCTCAAAATACTTTCTTAAATCAGAGAATATAGTTTAGACTTATTTCCTATTTTTATTTGCATATCAACTCCCTTTGTCTCAAACTACTGATATCTCAAAGTAAATTTTCTGTGACAAGAAAATTTACTTTGAGATATCAGTAGCAAAATATCTGCTTATAACTGTTCGCATGGAACGCTTGGTATTACCCTTATAGCGCTAAAAATAAAGAAAAATGAAGTCGCAGACAGTGTAGAGCCAGATGAGGCGATGCGCTGCCCCAAGAGATGAGAGGGTGGGGGAGAGAAGGGGGCGGTGTGTTACTCTGAATTTTTCTTGCTACAAAGGCTCGCCATCAGCATCTACTGTTTACGCCCCACCTCCTTTCCACCAACCACCCAAAAAGGCTAGTCTGACAGGTTATCCCAAAAATACCAGGTACATCAGGCATAGCCCCATAGATACTAGAAATTTTAGCCCCCCCCCCCCCCCGCCCCCTCTCACACACACACACGTACACAAAAGAAAAATATTCCTTTATATACCTTGACCTTTACGTTTAATAACAGATTTGGTGTGTATTGGTGTAAATTTCATCACAGATTGCATACACCTACCAGTAAGTAGAAATAGAAATCACCCAAAAAATATTCCAATTTAGATTGATTGATTGATTGATTGATTGATTGATTGATTGATTGATTTGGGTTTAACGGCCCTTTGAGACAGTATTTCAATCTATATCGGGCCGTGTCCAATCTAGTAAGGCCGTTTTCACACCAAACTAGTTCTCAACACGTCCTATCCCGTCCACAGAATATCGTGAAACGGGCTGTGGTCGGGGTAGAACGTGTAACTTTTGGCCTAAAATGTCTGTAATACGATTCTAGTTCATTCATAAACAGTTCTCAATACGTCCATCTCGTCTGTATCCCGTCCGCAGTCCGTTCGTATTAAGTTCATATCTGGTCAGATTTCCCGTTCACCTCGTGTAGAGACCGTTTCCAAGCAGGCCAAGCACGTCCGTGGTCAGTTCAACCCCGTCCATACCTTTTCTACTTAGTCCCCAATACGTCCAAACTAGTTCATACCTCGACTACCTCGTTCGAAAGCAGTTTTTCTCGTTCTGACTACGTCCTCATCTCGTCCCTAGTGCGTGCAAAACGTAATTGCAATCACGTACTGGTCCGACAGCTACAAAAACACTGCGTTCTAGCCAGTTCTCATTCGCGTTCGTCATTTCGAGCTGTGCAGAGCAGTGCATCCTTGTGAGCATCCTGCCTCCAAACAAGGGCGGAGCTAGACAGACGGGCCATACTAAAGCAGCTACTGTTAGATCCCAAAGCTGCGTCTCATCTGAAGCCCATTCAGCTCATCCTCAAGTTGCAGAGTCTCTTGGGCCTTTTCCTGAGTCTGGGAGTCAAGAGAAGAAGAGTGCTGCATACCCTGGTCGAGTTTGTTCCGTCTGCGAATCGGAAGAACGAGCTACAACAGACAGGTCAGCGTGCACACGTACTGTCAATAGTGCCCGACCGCAATACCTCCTAGTAGGATCGAATTACGGCAATTCCGTTCGTAGCACGTCCATCTCGTTGCCACTCCGTCTAATTCCAGAACGGGATAGTCGCCAGAAAATTTTCAACATGCTGGACGTTCTGGAGCACCCTTCCCATCCGAATCCGTCCGAGTCCGTCCATGAGGTTCGTAAACAGACCTTAAAATGTTGCTACTACGTCCACTCCGTTCGCACACAGTTTGAGCCCATTTGGCAAAATTTTCCAGAACGTAGTGAGAACGAGTTTGGTGTGAAAGGGGTATAAGTGACCTAAAATAAAATCCACAAAAATGTCCATACCCGAAAAAATAATCACCTTTTCTGACCCCCCCCCCCCATCCCCCCCCCCAAAAAAAAAAAAAAGTGAAATTCAAAATTTTCAACCACCAAAATTAGGCCTAGCCTATGATGCTCGAAATATTATCCCCCGCAAAACCCTGGGCCATCACTGGGCCAACACTATTTGCCTTCTTTGAATTCTCAATATGATACAGCTTAGATTATGTCATCTTCTCATTTGGCGCTCTAACATTTAAGGTGGTGATTTGTGGTAAATACAAAAATCTGCATAAAACCATAAAAAATTAACGTACCTCCCTGAAAGTTTGCTGACTTCTTACTTTTGTTGTATTCTACAGTTTAGAATACAGAAGAGAGGGACATGCTGTTAAAAAAGTGTTTTATATGGCAAAAATCAAAGGGTAATTTTGTGCGCAGAAATCTAGAAAATTAACTTCATTCTTGAAAATATACTTAGCTCTTAAAAGTTTCTTAAATGCATTAAAAAGAGCGTCCTAGCAATTATTTGTTCCAACTCTTTCTCAAATTTGTAAGGTAGACCAGATGAAAACAGTCACTTTTTCTCAAATGTCTGGCCATGTATGGTACATGTACACTGCATGCATTAATTAAATACAGGTAGAGCAGTTACACCTTTATCATACTCACAGTACACCATAAAAATTCTATATATTGGGACAGTTAGGTCTGAGCAAATAGTGCAAACCCAGATCAGACAGGAGCAGTCTGATCAGGGTCTACACTATTTGCCATCCCATTGCATTTTTGGGCACATTACTGCACTGTAAAACCAAACTGTTCCAATTTTAGGACAGTTATGGTAATAATCTTTAGTGTCCCAATATTTAGAATTTTACCATCATGACACAGGTGTGTATATAAAATTGTTCAACCTTGAAAATGGACTCTACTGTGTATTATGGCAATAATTTTGACACAGTAAAGACCATTTTTTATCTGCCCAGCCTGAAAATGTGTGAAAAAAAAATGGAAAAAATAATTGCTAGGACACTCTCCATAATGTATTGAAGAACCTTCAGACCCTATTACATTTTAATAACGATGGTTATTTTTCAGTTTTTTGCGCATAAAATTACCCTTTGACATTTTCTTATATAAACTCTTTGAACTTCAACAAGTCCTGCATTTTTGAATTCTGAATCGTGAGAAACAACATAAAGAAGGCATCTGCTAATTTTGGGGAAGATCTGTTATATTTTCAGCATTTTATGCAGATTTTTTACTTCGCCCAAAATCAGTGTTCATCACCACCTTAATAAAAGAATATGATTGCATGCTGATTACGACTTACAATTCAAAGAAGCTGAAGCCCAAGTCCCATTTGACAAACATGAAGAACAAGCGTCGCCGTTTATGATGGCTATATATACAGCGTTGCATCTGTAACACATTCTGGACCCGACGCTGTGAATATTTCCAAGGACATGAGCGTCTTCAACGTCCGGCGGATTTCCACACTCTGAAGAAGAAACGGTAGATCAAGAAAATAGACCTGAGATGGTACCAAATACATACACGTTAGAAAAAATATCACGACTCTAAAGAAGACATATGAGCCGCGACACGACAAAACCAACAAAGTGGCATGTGCGCCCAGAGAAGACTCAGATCAGCCTGGGCATCCGCCCAGTCTGATCAGAGTCTTCGCTGTGCGCGTAAACGGTAGCTTAGGGCCTAAACTACCTCTATGCCGACAGAAAAGGTTCGAATTAGACTGCGTGGATGCCCAGGCTGATCTGAGACTTCGCTGGGCGCAAATACCACTTTGTTGGTTTTGTCGTGCCAAATTAAGGAGTAAATTAATATTAATTAAGGAGTAAATTTTCCCCAAACTGGCACGCTGAGACGGGTCATTCGTTTTCAGAAATGAGATTTTAATTTCATTATGATAGTTCTGAATGAAGCAGTATCCAGACAACAATGTGCAAGAACATATGTGAGGTTTACAGCAATATATGTGAAAAAAATGAGGGCTATGATACCCACCCTAAAGGCTTTTCTACAAAATTGCAAAAAGTGCACAGTATCTTTCACAAAACATCTTGTTTAATGGGCATGTTCAGATTCTAAACAAACTTGCAAAACAACACATTTATTGCGAATGCGTTTCTTATTAGCACATGTTATGTTGAAACTGGCGAGTTTCAGATGAGTCATTTACGTTTATGTTGAAACAATTCTCTCCATTTCCACTTTAACCCACCCCCAACCCGACAATTCGTTTTGTAGAATCGCAATTATTACTGATTATGTAAATGAAAGTGGTCAAAGTACCCGAATCATAAGTCCGAACTCATAAGTCCTTTTAACATTGACAATTCCGGAATATTTAGGATACACTTACATGGACTCCGAAATTGAGGTGTGATCAGGTGCTCGCGAGTAGTAAGCATCACGCCTAACAATCATTCTCATGCGCAACCGCGGCCAATAGCAAAACAACCATTGAGAGGAGTGTCCGTTTGAGCATTAGGTGTCAAAAATGCACACCTTCCCTAGAATTTCATGAATAGTTTTCTCTGAAACGTATAATATGTAAAGTATTAGAATGCTATTTTGTCACATATAGGTTGATCCTTTCTCACCTGCAAGGATTAAGCATATGGTCATGTGTTGTTGTTTTTTTCACAGACAGTCAATTTCTTCCACCATAACTACGCGTTTCGCCATACTAATGACATTTTGGGGAAGGTATTTGCCCATGTGTCTAATCTATTCATGTGCGAAAAGAGCAACCTTTATGTGACAAAAAAGCAGTCTGATATTTTACAAAAACAAGTTTCTGAGAAAATAATTCATTATACCCCCGCTTTGAAAAAGTGTGTGTGTGTGTGTGTGGGGGGGGGGTATACTGGTTTACGTCTGTCCGTCCGTCTGTCCTTCCGTCAGTCCTTTCGTCCGTCCCCTTTTAATCAAAAATTATTTGCGTCAAAGATTTCTCCACAACCATGTAAGCTAGAATGACCATGTGTTGTATCGTGGGATTGCAAAACAGCCTTCTCCTGCTTATTCTTCTCTGTATTTGTCCCATTTTCTTTCTTTCCATACTTTGAATAATGAAATTTTTCGTCAAAGATTTCTCCACAACCGTGTAAGCTAGAATGGTCATATTTGGTACAAAGGGAGAAGACCATGTGTTGTATCGTGGGATTGCAAACCAGACTTCTTCTGCTTATTCTTCCCTGTATTTATCCAAATTTCTTTCTTTCCATACTTTGAATGATGAAATATTTCGTCAAAGATTTTTCCACAACCGTGTAAGCTAGAATGATCATATTTGATATACAGGGAGATGGCCATGTGTTGTATCGTGGGATTGCAAACCAGCCCTCTCCCCTGTATTTGTCCAATTTTCTTTCTTTCCATACTTTGAATAATGAAAGTTTTCGTCAAAGATTTCTCCACAACCGTGTAAGCTGGAATGATCATATTTGATATACAGGGAGATGGCCATGTGTTGTATCGTGGGATTGCAAACCAGCCCTCTCCTGCTTATTCTTTCCGGTATTTGTCCAATTTTCTTTCTTTCTATACTTTGAATAATGAAATTTTTCGTAGAACTATGCAAGCTAGAGTAGTCATATTTGGTGTACAGGTTAATGACGACTTGTTGTATCGTAGGATTGAGAACCAGCTTTCTCCTGCTTATTCTACCCTGTATTTGTTCAATTTTCTTTCTCTGCTTACTTGGAATACCGGCAATGAATTTTTTCGTAACAGATTTCACTGCAACCTTTCAAGATAGAATGTTCATATTTGATATACAGGTTGATATCGACTTGTTGTATTGTGAGATGGAGAGCCAGCGTTATCTGGCTTATTCTTCTCTGTATTTGTCCAATTTTTCTTTCTATGTGAAATCATTTTCATTCTGTATTTCTTGGAAATGGATTTAAGTAGAATATCATGATATTTGGTACACATATCGACAATGAACTCTGTCTCTATGCTCCATTCAATGAAAATAACGCCTTTTAACTAAAGCAGATAAGCGGGAGTATAGTTTTAGATTAGATACATGAGCATATTTCATTACTACGGCGAAACACGTAGTCATGGTGGAAGCAAGTAAATGTCTGTGAAAGAAATCTATATGTGACAAAATAGCATTCTTATACTACATATATACGCTTCAGAGAAAATTATTCACTAAATTCTAGAGGTGTGCATTTTTTGACTTCTCGCATGCCCAACCGAACACTCCTGGATTTTTGCTATTGGTGGCGGTTGCGCGTGCGAGTAATTGGTGGGCGTGTTATGGGTTAATTCTACAAACCTATATCATCCAGTTTGCATACTGCTGGAACAGGCTGCGTGACGTCACAAACATGTATTTTATTACACTGGTCGCAGACTTCATAATCACTCTGCAAAATACACTCTTAAGATAAATTTCAGGTGTACGGGTACACTTTCATGGGAGGCTACTCTGTCAGTTTCATTTGCCTCTTTTCCTCTTTTCTAAACAGGGGTAGAGTCTCAACCCCTTTTTGGAACTTTTTTTTAGCCCAGGGAAGCATACAGGAAGTGAAAACGGTTTACCTTTGTAAAAATGGTGTATGGTTTGGTTTCCTCGCTTCTCCGGTCTTTCGGAAGAGACTGCGCTTTACACCGAGGTCCCGTCACTGCGTATGGCCTATGTGTTGGCGGGACGTTAACCCCAAGTTCACTCACTCACTGTCTGACCGTCATAAGTGAGCCGCGACACGAGAAAACCAACAAGTGGCATGTGCGCCCAGCGAAGACTGGCAGCAATTTTTGTAATAGTGGGCACTCTTTAAAATGTGTATATCGGTGTACTTGTCATCGGATGCTTAGTCAACAAAACCATAGTCCTATCAGTGGTAAAAATTGTCGAAGCACAAATCCTTATAAAATTGGTACAGTCTTCAGAATTGACGATAATATGTCGGTTGTTGTGCGTCTTGTGTCATATAAATGGCAAAATGAAGAAATAAAGAATTTTGAAACAAAAAAGACAAGTCTTTCCGTAAAAATATGGGTTTTCGTTTCTGGTTCCCCGTTAGGCGATTAACTCACACAACAGCGAGACAAAGAATGAGATCCTTGCCTTACATATTTATATCCACTATAAAAACATTGTACGGTATTTTCTTCCTCCTGTACCTTGTATTGTTACCACTTGTACCTTGTATTTTTACTATGTAATGAAACTTTTGAAATCGAAAGTAGGTCATTGTAGTTGCCAACTAAAATGACCTAGATATTTTTAAAATCATTTTTATGAGAAACTCAATGACGTTTTAATTTTTCATAGCCGGCCAATCACGATCATATACAATGGAGAAACTGTAGTGAGAAGCTTGCAGCGATACTTCACGATAAAATATTTCATGCTGATAGAGAAATGGGCCCTTTAAAATGCATATAAAGCAATTGTTAAAAGCATCGAACCCATTTTTGTTTTGTTCATTATTTTAAAGGAACAATGAACAGGTCACGCTGTTTCAGGTAATAAAATTGTATAATTTGCATGGAAGAAAAAATGTACGCCATTTGCAATATGCTTTCATTCCGATCCTTTGTTAATTCCTTTATGTTTTTTACAACGAGGCTAGAACAATATTGATGATTAATTATCAAAGCAATAAAATTAAGGCATCATTTTTTATTTATGCCTTAGTTTTTATTGCTCTATTTGAGCCGCGACACGACAAAACCAACAATGTGGTTGTGCGCCCAGCGCACTCAGATCGGCCTGGGCATCCGCCCAGTCTGATCAAAATCTTCGCTGTCCGCGTGGCGGTAGCTTAGACCCTTAGCTACCCTTTGGGCACCAAACAAATAGTCTAGTCAATATGGCGGTTGTCCAGGCTCATCTGTGTCTGCACTGGGCGCACAACCACATTGTTGGTTTTGTCACGTCGCGGCTCAATTTTGTTTTAAACTGCATACCCAGCGCTAATAATAACAATAATAATAATAATTATAATAAGGACAATCACACAGATGTTGTTCCAATTCTCGTTTTTGTTTCTATTGGTCGTAATGGCACATCCGGAGAGGGTCACTGAGGAACGTATGGATGGCCGCATCTCCCAGCGTCCGTAGTCTGTCCCTGTTCCAGTTCTCGTACCGGCTATTGGTATTTAATGGAAAGAAACGTAAATTCACTAATCAACATAAATTGCATATTGTTTACGGAATAAATCGCATTTATATAATATTTAGTAACTTTCTTTGAGTAGCCTTAACATTTCCAAAGCGATTTTATCCGTAAAAGTTTTCTGGGCTGTTCCGTTCTGTTATGCAAGACACTCAAAGCGAACACTGATGTTTGGAGGGGTATAATAATAATAATAATTTAATAAGGATGATAAAATGATTATACTGATGATAGCAGTATTACCACAAAATTCTAAGTATTGGGACAGGTAGGTCTATCCAAACAGTGCATAACCCGATTTTAGGACAATTATGGTAATTATTATAGGAGTCTCAATTTTTAGAAATTTTACGGTAATAATAATAGTTATATCAATAATGAATAACAATACGTAATAATAAATAAAAAGCACATTTTCTCACCATTTTCCAATCCTCCTTACGTCCCAGATGAAAATTTTTATCCGTTTTGATTTGCTCATTAGTTACTACACTGTTTTCCAAGAGCTCACATTTATGATACCTTCTCTGATAATTTATAAACCCACACCTTTTCCGGCTTTTACACTGGTTCACGCAGTCAGTCCAGCTTAGGAAATGTAAAGTGCGAAAAGGTGGGCTCTCCCGAAAACGCGAAAAATGGAGTTTGTCTAGATTTAACGCAAGACATGGCGTTAATGCGAACGCCAGTTGAATGACTACGCAGTTTACTATCTCAACAAGCATATTCTAAATACATTTTAACATAATTTTATGTCCTTGCTAAAAAGCATTTCTTTCCATTTGGAAACTGAGTACTATTTTCAAATTTTCGAAATAATCCTCTGTTGCAAGTGATTGTAGTTGCGTAAAAGGGAACTTTACCCAAGAGCAGTACAGTGAACATTCAAGTCAGCCAGCACAGATGCGCAATCTGACAAGTCTTCATTTTTTATGTTACATGCGAAAGGGGAAGACTCAAGTCAGACTGCGCGGATGCGCAGGCTGATCTGAGTCTTTCGTGTTCGTGTATACTTTAAGGTACCTTTTCACGCGACACCAGTCACAGAATAAAATATTGTTTCAGCCATAGCCGCTCCAGGGTACGCAACCATATCTTTGGCCTTACTAAAGAATAGTTCCTTGTGACAAGTGCGGACAGGGGAGACTTAGACCAGCCCTAGCACCCACACTGACTAAATCAGTATTTGCTTTTATACATTCATTAAACATGATCCATTTACAGTTGACGTAGACAGGGAAGTGTTTGCTCAGAGTGCGCAAATGCGCAGTTAGATCATTTTCCATAAAGCACCTTACGATAAAGTTAGCCTTTTTAACCGGACCAGCTCCATTGGCGCAGAGGAGACCACCCATAATCTGTCTTCGCTGTTCGCCATTCTGTCCTTGAGTTTCATCAAATATCCCTTTTCTAATCAATGGACTGGTCCAAAGTCAAAGATGGGAAACTCCATTTTCAACTATTCAGGTGTGAAAAGGTTACTGTATGAATTTCCGAGAAAATAACCAGGTTAATAATTCAAGACTTTTCGTCTGATCGTTTCTAAGGCTTACACTGATAATTGAGCCGCGACACGAGAAAACTAACATATTGGCATGTGAGTCCAGCGAAGACTCAGATCAGCCTTGGCAGCCACCCAGTCTGGTCAGAGTCTTCGCTGTCGGCATGGAGGTAGCTGAGACCCTTAGCTACCCTTTAAGCGCTTAGCGAAGACGCTGATCAGACTGGTTGGAAGCCAGACTGATCTGAGTCTTCGCTGGGTGCACATGTCGTTTTGTTATTTTGTCGTGTCGCAGCTCATTTAAGCTGAAATTGTCTGAAAAACCCTAAAGTTGCGACATCTTAACAAAACTTCTTTGTTATCCTGAAATGTGCGTAGACTGGTTTCGCTCTCCGGCAGAGTATGAAACAATTACTTTCGGCTTGGTAAACAGTGAAGATTCAGATCAGATATGCATATAGGAGCAGACTTACATAGGTCTACACTGTTTGATTCAGACGTTTCCATACCAATACTAAGGGCAATTACGGTTAGAAAATTTACATTATTTATATGCACCGTAAATTTTCAGTGATGTTGATTCCATAAGGACGAATGTCGATTTCTGTTCTGCAGCCTCCCTGCAGCAAACCAGTCTTTAAGGCGAACTGATACATGGAAAGGAAACCTACCATTTTCTTTTTTTGCCTATCCTCTGAACGGGGTCAGCTCCTCCAGGAGCAAATTTCTTCCCTTTAACTACGAGCAAATTCTTCCCTCTAAGAGTAGCCCCCTTTTGAAGGGATTTTATCACGTTGAAGTTCACAAATGTCGTCTCCCTTTGAACAAAATGGCGGAAAACATGGTGGCGTATCCATACCCCTTAAAGTATTTGCGAAATGTACATGTTCGAGCCAGCCTGTACATAAGCAATGAAAATGGAGATTCTTGTTTTCCAAGAGATAAATGGACACATCCACCATGATGAGCAGAAGGCTGTGATGAGCATGACCTTTTGACTAAATAAGGTACATCACGGTGGGTAATCTCGCTAAACGGAGCCACTGGCTCCGCACCTTTAATCTTATGGAGAACTTCCGCGTCACGTGCGGCTCTAAAGTTGTAACTGGTAAACAAGAGGAAAAGTTTGACAGGTCTGGCGTTTCTCGATTTTCATCTGTTGTTTCAGGGATTAAATGCATAAAAAGCAGAATGCTTTTAGATGGCCGGGTCATTTAACTGGCGCTACGTGAAGAGAATGGTGTGTAAATGTCACTTGGGTGTCTTTGAAAATAGTTGTTCCGAGGCGAGTCTAATCATTCAGCGGGATGGTGTGCGAGTTTTCCTCATAAACGGACGAGCTTTGTAGACTTGAAAGGTAACATTAGCCAACAGTTCAGTTTTCTGAACAAAAACCGTGTGCAAAACTGCACGAAAGAACAGATAACTAGAAAATGTGTTTATAAAACACTATATGCCTCCAGCCTTATGCTTGCCTCTAAAGAGGGTTCATCCCATAATTTACAAGTCAGAAAGGTGTATCAACCGGTTCATCTACATCTTAGTCTGTAACTGTATGCCAAATAAAAGGAATAAAGCTTGAGCAGTTCTTTAGATGTTTTGTTCACAAGCTCGCTTATTTTTCATGTGCATGCCACACATAAAATTTCAAGTCCCTATCTCCAACGGTTCTTGGCCGTATGAACAGGTACTTTTATACCATAGGCTTCAATGTACTAAGTCGAAAAAGGGGCTTAACTCGGTCAAAAATTAACAAATTGTTTTCAACAGTTGATCAGGTCATCTACACTTTGGACAATGTCTTCCTGCAAAAAATCATGATCCTAGCATCAGGGGCCTTCAAGATATTTTGTTAACAAAGTTCCATAGGCTTAAATGCACTAAGTTGAAAAAGGGGCATAACACGGTCAAAAATTCACGATATTTTTTCAAAAGTTAATCAGTTCATCTACTTCATAGGCAATGTCTTCCTGCAAAATATCGTGATCCTAGCATCAGGGGTTCTTGAGATATTTTGCTGACAAGGTTCCATAGGCTTATAATGCGCTAAGTTGAAAAAGGGGCATAATTCGGTCAAAAATTAACGATATTTTTTCAAAAGTCAATCACTTCATCTACTTTATAGGCAACGCCTTCCTGCAAAACATCATGATCCTAGCATCAGGGGTTCTTGAAATATTTTGCTAACAAGGTTCCATAGGCTTACAATGCACTAAGTCAAAAAAAGGGGCATAACTCTAGAAATACATGACCAGTGGAAAAAATCTGCTTATTTTTCATGTAGATGCCACATATAAAATTTCAAGATCCTAGCATAAGGCGTTCTTGAGTTTCCAAGCTGCTTAAAAGTGCTACGGACGGACAGACGGACGGACGGACAGGCCCAAACCAATATGCCCCCTCAACTTCTCCGAAGTTGGGGGCATAAAAATCGAGAAACGCCAGACCTTTCAAACCTTTTCTCTTCTTTACCAGCTATAACTTCAGATCTGCACTTGACGCGGATGTTCTCCATGCGGAGCCAGCGGCTCCGAATATCGAGATTACCCATCGTGTTAAAGCAAACAATTTACTCCTCTTAAATATTTGCTTCTAGGGGAGCATAATGTTTCCTTAAGAGCTGATCCTATTGAGAGGGTAGGCAAAAATGATAGAGTTGCTTCTCCTGAAAGTGTACCTATTCACCATAAATATTCTCTCGTTATCTTAAACACTGATATCTCAATCCGGATCTCAATGCACTTTTTAACTTTTTAATATAAAAAAATAAAGTCAGGACACATCTATTATTTTTTTTTTACATTTCAACTCCTGATATCTTCAACTAGTGATATCTCAAAGTAAATTTTCTGGGTATCCAGAGAATTTACTAAGAGATATCAGTAGTTTGAGATGAGCTTCGACTTCGAGATATCGAAAGCTGACTGTATACGTACTAATAAAGCATAAAACTTGCCCAGTTTCTAAGTTGGAAGAGAAATGGGTGAAGTGTCTGAAATTTTAGGTTAAATACAGTGAATATTGTATCATTATTCCACTCTTGCCAGAAAACGCCAAGTTTAGCACAAACTAATTCGCAATGAGCAAGTTCTACACTGATATGAGTGGTATAAAATAGTTACCATAGTTTGTCCGCCTGTACGGGAGATACAGGCGGACAAACCATGGTATAACTATTACAAAAAACATACCTTGCTTGATCAACAAAGCCCATTCTGGGCTTTCCATAAGCTCTCCTTCGTCCAGAGTCACATGAGTAAGCTCACACAGCCGCGAATTCTGGTTATAATTGGCAATTGTGCATAATATTTTTTGGGAGCAAAAGTACACACAAGTTATGATGCTAGTATCCTGTATAGTTAGACCTTCTCCCAGTACTCTGTATCCTGAATATATTTCAAATTCATCCTGAAACTCATCCTTAGTTGTGTTGCCATGGTAGCACAGAGTTTTTGTCAGAAATGTTATAAACAAGAAAATAGTGACACCCATGTTTGGTGCGGATTCTATTTCAGATTTTAAAACAAATTGGTATCTAAAATTGTATCCTAGTTCCACTCACTTAACATATCACTTCTTTAAGGTAGCCCTATATGCGCATTCTCAGGTCAGCCTGCATACGTACATAGGCTTGTCAGAGCATGCGCAATCAGCCCACCATTAACTGAAGCTCGTATAGATGTAATGTCAAAACCCGAAATATCATCCTGTATGTATTAGGACACAGCTACTCTCACTGTTCACTCTTTGTGAAGCTCGAGGGGCAGAAAAAAAGTAATTGGACTTTGTTCTTTGAGTTTGTAAAAATATTCCTGTCCGTAATGATAAGTAGCGTATTTGGTCTATCAGAAATGCTCGTTAAGATCCGTTGTTGTCGCCCTTTAAAGCCTTAAAGGGAGACAACATTTGTAAGTTTCTGTTTGATGGATGGATGGATGACTTGCGCCCCCAGCGGGTCTCGAGCCGGGAACCGCTAGATCAGCAGGCCAGCGCTTAACCGACTGAGTTACCAGGGCTCCTCAGTTTCTGTTGCTTCCCCAAGCAATGAGCAATTAAACCCTTCCAAATAAAGACAAGAGTCTGCTCCTCTTTCTACTTTTAAAGTAAAGAATTTGCTTCTGTTTAACCCACTTAGAAGGGGGACAAAAATGAAAATGATAGGTACCCATTCACCTTAGGTAACCCAACAGGCACATAACACTGAATCGACATTGAATCAACTTTGATTCGACGCCATTACGTTGAATCAAAGTTGAATCAACGTTGCTTGCCTGTTGGGTAACTGTCTGTTTGAGCCTGCAAACAGTCCAAATAGATTTTCTTTGATAGCGCAAATCACTATGGTAATACAAATATCCCTTCCTGGGCTGTCGACCGAGCCAACAAGTGACCAATAATGCAAAAGCGGCAGTCGACCGAGACAGCTGACTGCAGTATCAACTCGGTCGACTGCCATAACAACAGTATCATTTACCGTTGTTGGTATTACATGTACTTACGACCGCATTCTCTGTCAGCAGCCACGTTGCACAGTACCGAGTCGGTCGACAGCATAGGTTACCCGCACTGGCGATACGAGTCGAGAGTTCGGCTGCGAATCTGGAGGTCAAGTGTCCATTATTGGGCCATATCAGAACAATTTTTACAGATTGTCGGTAATTGTTATTCAAACCAGGTTGGTGAAGTCATCTAGCTGTTTTCAGTGCCGGTTCTGGATTCGTGCTACACTACGTTTAACGGAGCGACTCCATGTTTGTGGCTGATAGGCACAAACAACACGCTGATTGTAATGTTAATGGCACAAACTAATCCTGAATTTTTTTAACGTCCCTTGTATTACATCGAATTGCCATGATGATGGTGGTAAGCCTTCAAACAATATGTGCATATTGAATTCTACTGAATTATGAATGCTTCATTTCTAACTGACCGTAGATAATGTCCAAACATATCAAAGGCAGTAAGTTTTTCAATCGATGTTGTAAGTTTCAGAGCAACATTGCTATCAATTTTCTATTATTTATTCATACCAATTAGGTTCTGTGTTAGATTGAATTTTGAAAATGAATTTTCAGTGTTCCATCAAAGACTTTTGGAAACTAAATGTCTCTTTATTTGTGGGCAAATTTTCAGACGTTTTTCTTTATTTCAATTCTATTTTATTTATTTAGGGACAAGTCATTTATTATCAGGTTGGGGGGGGGGGGTACATTTAGGGGGCGGGGCGGATTTTTTTTTCTTTTCAGTGATGTACTGGGGGCGGAAATCAATATGCCTCGGAGCAGTGGTGGGGGGGGGGGGGGTCATATATTTTATTACGCATATTTAAGAGTCAGAATTCTTTCATCAGTCTTCATTTCTAAAATTGTCTCAGCTTCTGGGGGCGCCCCCCCCAGACCCCCCCCCCCATTACCCATAAAATTTCAGTCTCTTTTCTTTCAAACTCAAAACTTAAAGGCATTTATGGAAGTAACAAATAAAACTTGGGCAGCTTCATATCCAAAACAGATCTTTTCATTGATTTGCTAGAAGAACAGTATGAAAGAGTCTATAAAATCATGTCAAATAGATATTAAGTTTAATGCCTGCGTTTGTGATATCAGCTCTCCAGATGCCTTTTCACCAGCAAAACTACTGTGGCTTCTGGGGGCTGCGCCCCAAGACCTCACAATTAATAGTATTAACAGTTATTTTTTAAGCATTCGGCAACAGATTTCTGGATGGCTTTTAGCAGAAGAAAGTGCGAGAAATGCAGACAAAGTTTAAACAGACCATGATTAATTAACCTGTTAGAATAAGAAAATGTTCTTTGTGTTTTATACAGATTTTGACTGAGGGTCAGTGGGGGTCGGAAAAATAATTCTGGTGAGATGGGGGGGGGGGGGGGTCAGAAAAATTGTGGTGAACCAAATGAAAATGTACCCGACCCCCCCCCCCCCCCCCCCCCACACACACACACCCCACCCCCACCCGCCCCCTACCTGATGATAAATGACTGGTCCCTTATTTATTTATTTTGGAAAATATTTACAATTTTGGGGAAAAAATAAGGCTAATTTTGGACTAGTACAAGTTTTTGAGGTAATACTTGCCAAATAAATCACTTACGATTCAACTGATCAGCTGAACTCGACGTCGAAACGGTCGAATCGACGGCGCCGCTGTAACTTCATCATGGCACCTTTTATTTTCTCCGCCGTTTGGAAGTAGAAAATTTGGCCTAGTTAGTTATGCTCTCACCATTTTTGGATGAAGAAGCTTCTTACCGTAAAAATACTAAAAATTGAAAAAATTGGGACACCTATAACAATAACCGTAATTGTCCCACAAGTGGAAACGTTTGTTTAGCACATATTCGCAAGCCAAGGGTACTAAGTCTACTTTGTTATGAATATCTAACTTCTTGGACTTACAAAAGTCTAAAAGACACCCTACCAAGTTCAAACAGAAACCAAACAAAAATAAATAAACACAACTGTTGAAGAAGTTGCACTGGTAAGTTTTCGCCAGGCTCAAGAGAGGCACATTCTACTGAAATGGGTTCAATTCAGAATTTCTAAAATGTGCACATCTTCACACCCTAGCAAGAAAGCCTGCCAAGTTTCATTGCGATGAAGTGAATATTGCAGGAAAAGTTGCCTTGACGAGATTTCTCCAGGCTAAAAAATAGGCATAACTCTGTTGAAGAGAGTCCGATCCAGAATAATGCATATCAACAAGTTGTAGTAAGACAGCCTTAAAAAGGTAAAGATAAAGGTTTCCCATAGCTTAGTAGCCGAAAAATCAGTGGTGATTAGAGGCCCTTCTTTAGCCTGAAGAAACCTTGTCAGTGCAACTTTTCAAACATTGTTTATTTTAATTATCTTTATTTTCGTAAAATTTGCAGCATATCTGCATACTTATAGGGGCTATGTAATGGGCCCTGTCTGATAGAGTTACGTCCCTTCATTATGTGAAAAGTGCTATTCTCGGGTGCATCTGTGGACTATATATATGTATATATTTCTAATTTAACTACTTCACTGGGCTGAGATTTTGAAATATCTTCAAGCATCCTTGTCCCCTGATCAAAATGTCCTCATCCCTGTATTTACTGTACATGTATTTACCATAAATACCATAGATATTCGGACATCCCAACTATTTCTGGTTTTCAAATGTAGGCAAATCAGGGATATCTAATTAACTTTATGCGAATAGTGGCAAACTTTTCCTGGGCATTTCAGGCAGCGTGATCCAAACAGTAAGGGCAAATACGGTGTACCGTAACAAGTTTGGAACGGATAGGTCGAAGCGAACAGCGCAGACCCAGATCAGACTGCTCCCAGAGAAGCAGTCTGATCAGGTCTACGCTGTTCGCAGTTCCATCTAAATCCTTCGGACGCATAACCGCATTGTTAATCTAAACTGTCCCATTTTAGGACAATTATGGTAATTATACTAGGTGTCTTTATTTTCAGATTTTACGGTAGTTGGCTTTCTGTAAAGGGGACTTAACAGGAATGGATACACCACCATTTTGTCCGCCTTTTTATATAGGGCAATAACTTAGGGGATAACTGTACTCAAAATTGTCATTTGGAGAGGTAAATCGTCGGTTTTATGGTCGGAAATTTTGTTTTATGGTGACGCGCCAGCGGAGCCGTAAAACAAAATTTGCGACCATAAAACCGACGATTTACCTCCCCAAATGACAATTTTCAATACAGCTATCCCCATTCTAATGCACTTTTCACATTTTCACATTTAAAAGTCTGCTAGAGTACTTTGCACCCACATCAAACACTTTCAGCGACGTAAAACCAGACGTCAGCCAATAAGAAGCGACAGTTATGTAATGACGTCGGGTTTCCGACAAAATATCGCAAATTTTTGACGTTATCCAATCAGAAGTCGCGTTACATACGTAACTGCATTAGAATTCTTGTTTGCTTCCCTGGATGATGATACCTCTCAAAAATGAGGTCTGCTCCTAAAAAAAAAAGAATTTTATCCTGTGGGAGCAAATTCTTTCCTGTATGACTTAAGCACAATTGGAAACAAAGACATAAATAAAATTTGGTTGGTTGGTTGATTTGATGCTTAACGTCCACGGTAAACAGCTAAGGTCATGTCGGGACGGTCAGTTAACCTAACAACACTATTCCTGGGCAGGCTTAGACCTCCTAAGCGGTTAACCAGTACTAAGTGCACATACGAGGGGCGTTCGAAAAGTAATGCAAATGGCGTAATTTCTCGGTAACCAATATAAAAACAGAACTTCTGATTGCAAAAACACATAAAGCTATGATATACGTAGGAAAGTCTGCAAACACGGTGTATTTTTTTAAAAAGGGCGCATTTTTATCATCTTTGAAAGAGGTATACCCTAAAGACACTGCAGAATTTTAGTTTAGTAGGCCGTAATTTATATATCGTCAGTCTTTGATTTGTTTTTATTTTTGCTACTTAAAGACAATGCCCAGGCAATGTTGTCCTGTAAATATCGAGGAAATTATTTTAAATCTGGGTTCCATACTGGCCCGGGAATATGGATTATGTAGCAAATCCATAGTAGCAAATTCCCCCTTTCTACCAAAAAAAAAATGATTTCGTAATGAAAACAAGTGTATTAGCATTCAAAATCTTGTCAGCAAGAGCATTTACATGGGTCAACGAAAACCTGTCAATAAATTCAAATTAATGCCAAAAACGAAGCCTCTATAAGCTTTTAAAAATGACGTTAACGTATATTTCAATAACGTCATAAGAATTGCGCATTGCTTTGCCAGGAATAAATCGATAACAGTTGCCACCCTTCTACCTTTTGTATGAATATTGTAGGCAACAATGGACAACCAACTGACAAAGATTAATTTTGTATTTGCAATGATACTTGACTTGAATGCCCAACACTGAAATGATTTTCCTTATGAAAATAGCCCAGTGGTATGACAGGGGCCTAATAAAATGCGTTGTAAGACAATATGGAAAGGTGTCTTTGTACAACGTTTGGTATCATTGTAAAGACAAAATATAGTGTTTTCAGCATATGCATAGCATTTGTACCCAGTTTTCCCCTAAACAAAGTTATAAGGCCATTTGCATTACTTTTCGAACGCCCCTCGTACTTTCGCCAGTAACTGACAACTGCCCTTCTTGAATCAGTGGAAGGAGAAACGAAAGTATGTGGCCAGACCGGGATTCGAACCCAGGACTTCTGACTTACGAGTCAGGTGCCCTACCGATTGCGCTACCCGGCCCGGCGACATAAATAAAAGTAGCAGAGTTGTTTACCCTGGGAGCGTGCCCATTCACTAATCTGACACTGATATATCAAAGGCGATAGACTTGCAAACGTGCAGATCCAGATGAGCCGACTCATTTGGATATACATGTACACGGTGTTTCATTCCATTACTGAGCCGCGATACGACGAACCCATCAAAGTTGCATATGCACCTAGCGAAGACTCAGATCAGCCTTGGCGCTTATAGGGTAACTAAGAATCTAAGCTAGATCCAAGCGGACATCGAAGACTCTGATCCAAATGGGCGGATGCCCAGGCTGATCTGAGTCTTTGGTGGGCACACATGCTTCGTTGTTGGTTTTTGTCGTGACGCGGCTCCTTTATATTATGCATTTTCAAACTTGTCCAAATACAAAGAAGAGGTAAACTTTCACTGATTGATAGTTATGGTTGACTTGGGTGACTTGTGATTTTGCGTCCTTTTCAACATTTTTTTCGGTCATATCAGGGCGATGGGAGGCAGATAATGGAGCGGCTGTGTGCAGTGGAACGGCCTTTGGAAAGATTTCCACCTCGGGCGGGTCTCGACCCCAGGACCGCTTGATCAGTAGGTCGATATTTATGGGTGAAATGTTTTTATGTAATTCAAAAATGGATACCAATAACATTCTAAATAAACGGCCCCTATTCCACACAGACCACGAATCCCAAGAATCGCCACGAATCGATAGATATTAGAATTCGTGGCGATTATAAATTTTTCGGTCCAATTCGTGATGTTCTACGATTCAGATACGATACAAGTACGATAGGGTTACGAATATTTGTGGGATTCGACTGGATTCGGCTGGACTCGCACGAATATTTTCAAGAATTCAGTACGATTTACAAGAATCGCTTTGGACATACTGCACGAACGTTTAGAATTAGTTACGAATCAGTTAAGAATACGCCGAATGCAGTTACGAATCCGGTACGAATAAAAATGAATTCGTGACTATTCTTGTAAATCCGTGGGATTTTCTCTCAAGATATGTATAAAAAGGCCCAAAGCTTGATCAGACCCTTTGCTGTACGCACACATTAAGTATGAGTCATCAGAAATCTATGGCCACAAAATGAAGTGTCTACCCACCAGGCACATCAGTGACCTCTTAACGACGTCGAACTAAGGTCACTGCAACGTAGTGACGTCTCGTCGACGTCAGTAAGACGTCAGTTGCCTGCTGGGTAGATAAATGCATGCGTCTAGAGTCTTCACTGTGCGCAAATGCATAAAGGTACACATTCACGTGCACGAATCCTCAAATGAGTTGAGAACACCTAAAAACGCCTCCGAATCGATTTCGATTCAGTTACGATGCCTAATGCCCCTATTCCACACAGACCACGAATCCCAAGAATCGCCACGAACCGATAGATATTAGAATTCGTGGCGATTGTAAATTTTCGGTCCAATTCGTGATGTTCTACGATTCAGATACGATACAAGTACGATAGGGTTACGAATATTCGTAGGATTCGACTGGATTCGGCTTTGCTCGAACGAATATTGTCAAGAATTCAGTACGATTTACAAGAATCTCTTTGAACATACTGCACGAACGTTTCGAGTTAGTTACGAATCAGTTTAGAATACACCGAATGCAGCTACGAATCCGGTACGAATAAAAATAAATTCGTAACTATTCTTGTAAATCCGTGGGATTTTCTCTCAAGATATGTATAAAAAGGCCCAAAGCCTGGTCAGACCCTTTGCTGTACGCACATATTAAGTATGAGTCATCAGAAAACTATGGCCAAAAAATGAAGTCTCCACCCACCAGGCACATGACCTCGTAACGACGTCGTAATAAGGTCACTGCAACGTAGTGACGTCTCGTCGACGTCAGTAAGACGTCGGTTGCCCGCTGGGTAGATAAATGCATGCGTCCAGAGTCTTCACTGTGCGCAAATGCATCAAGGTACACACACATTCACGAATCCCCCGAATGAGTTGAGAACGCCTAAAAACACCTCCGAATCGATTTCGATTCAGTTACGATGCCTAAGAATGCACTAAGACTGTGTTACGAATTAACTACGAATTTTTGGAATCGGGAATTCGTGGCCAAAATTTTGAACAGCTCAAAACTTTTGCCACGAATTCCCGATTGCCCAAGAATTGCAAGAACAGACTACGAAAATATACGATTCAGTTAAGAACTTCACGAAGTGATTACGATTCAGCTACGAACTCTAAAATTTCTCAATTCGCTGCGATTCGTGGTCTGTGTGGAATAGGGGCATAAGAATGTACTAAGACTGTCTTACGAATTAACTATGAATTTTTGGAATCGGGAATTCGTTGCCAAAATTTTGAACAGCTCAAAACTTTTGCCACGAATTCCCGATTGCTCAAGAATTGCAAGGACTGACTACGAAAATACACGATTTTGTTACGAACTTCACGAAGTGATTACGATTCAGCTACGAACTCTAAAATTTTTCAATTCGCTGCGATTCGTGGGATTCGTGGTCTGTGTGGAATAGGGGCATAAGTATCTGTAGTGAGAAGCAAATCTGGGCCCAGTTGTTCTAAAACTAACAACGTCGTTAGTTAACGAGACGTTAAAATTTCAAACATTGATATATCAACTACACCAATATTTTTGTTGAAAAACTGTGAGAAGCTTTTGCAGTGCAAAAGCTTCTCACATATTGTCAACAAAAAATATCAGTGCATTTGGCTATAAAGTCGCAAAACGCTTAACGTGTTGACCTCTTAGCGAGTTCGTTAGGTTAACGATGCTTTGAACAACTGGGCCCTGATTTATATAGTAATAGTTTCTCCTACGCAGGAGAAAGGAGCTTCTGTTCTCTGTGTTGAGAAAACTGGGGATGGGGGTAAAATTTGGGAGGGGGGAGAGGGGAGGGTAGAGGGGTAAAATTTAAAGTTTAGGTTCGGGAGGATTTTATTTGATACGTACATTTGTTTCAAAGAAAATGGTTTGACTTTTCGAAAACACGCTGTCCATTTGAAAGGCAACATTTCATTTTATTTCTAACATTTCATTTTAATTCTAACGTTAAAGCAAGCAGCTACTGAATCAAATCTGAGGTACCGTTTTAGCCTACTATGAATATTCTAACTTCTGTGTCATTGGTTTAAACATATTTTATTTTCATAAGATTACAATCATACATGTATTTACATAATTTGAGAACATTTAAAGGATCAGAACGGAAGCAAAGCTTATTGAGTTCTTATCCCATATATATATATATATATATATATATATATATATATATATATATATATATATATATATATATATATACAACTTGTATCATCGTGGCGGACTTTAAAACCTTTTAGATGAGTTTGATATAATAGGCAAATATTACAAAATCAGCAGAATAGCAAAGGCGATTGAAGTCTACACCTAGCAGGCGCACAATGTTCGATCAACTTGACACTGAATCAACGATGATTCAACGTCGTTACGCTGAATCAACGTCGAATCAATACCGATCCAACGCTGTCACCCAAGGATAAGGATACCTTACACATACAAAAAAGACATGATATAAAAAGGAAGAATAAAAAATATTCGAAAAGTCAATTGAGAGAGGGGGCGCAGACTTTTTAAAACCTATTGTTTATGGTATGCAATCGTCGCAAATTGATCATGTTCTTCATGCTAATTAAAACCGGTGTGTTTCAAGAATAAACTTCTGTACATGAGTAAATATATTTATATTTGTTTCTATAGATAGGGACATGTGTGTTATTCATTATTTGATAAATTCTATTTTGGGACAGATGATATGACGAGCCTGGTTCTTTTTTTTTTTTTTATCCGATCATTAATACTGTCGTGGTATCGCCAATTTGATTTTTGATATCATAAAATAGGTATGAATTTCTGATGTCATTAAATCGAATATCAAATTACTGATATCATAACACATAGGTATGGGTAGGTAATATGACAAAGCAATATTGTGAAAGGTCTAGGTCTATCTCTAAATCGCTTCGTCATATAAAAAATCACCTGCAGTATTGTGATGTCATATATATTTTTTAACCTACAGTGATATCACCAAAGCACATCAGTGACATAACAATTCGTATTTTGTGATATCACGAATTCAGTGATATCTCAAATATAAGGCGCCGTTTTACGTTGAAATCCATATTTTGTGATATCACACATTCTATTTTGTGATATCACAAAATATTGTGTGATATCACAATTTGAATTTTGTGATATCAAAAAATATTTTGTGATATCACAAAATCGAATTTGTGATATCAAAAATGCATTTATTGATATCAAATAATAAGCTTAATTTTTGATGTCACAAAATCTATTTTTTGATATTACAAAATAGAATATGTGATATCACAAAATGAAGCTGATTTTGTGATAGCAAGAAATCGAATTTGTGATATCAAAAATGATGATTTTATAGTAAAACGGCGCCTCATACTCAACGCATGGTCTAAGGGAGGCAACACCTGCACCCTCGTTAATTTTTGCCGTTACTTCCCTTGAATTGAACCAGAAACCAGCAAATGCGGAAATGAACTTTACAGGGCACCTGTCTGCACATGCGCATTGTCATCGAAATGCTGCCAGAAAATGGCGACAACTTATCACGGAGCTGGCACTCAAAGTCCTACAGCTCTCTCAAAACCGATAGAACGAGTGTTTGAAGATGCGACACACACAGGAGAAATTCAGCTTTCTGGAAGGAAGTTGAGAGAGTACCCGAAAATCGCGTCCAAATATGATTTGGTGGATACGATATCCACAGGTCGGTTTGTTTTTGTTGCAACTTCTGCAACCATGAATCACCATCCCATTTCTTTTCTTCTCTTTCTGACTCGATACTACGAGCTAGAGCTATGTGCTCACATTGTGTGATTGCCTAATGGTTTGAATACAATATGACCTTCCCAAATTTTATTTTCAATTTTAACTGAATAGTGTTGCAAAAAATTTGAAGTTATTTTGCACTGAATGACAGACTACCCTGGACCAAATTGATGAAGAACACCTAGAACAACCCGAATTACCAGGGTCACCCATTGCCGTACTTACAAACCAAACATTGCTTAAATAGCAGCAACAGTCCATCCTCATCGCCATAAAAGCATGCTCCTACAGCAGGGCGGCAAATCGCAATCAGTAGGTCACCTGACTCATAAGTCAGAGGTCCTGGGTTCGAAACCCAGTCTGGCCACATACTTTCGTTTCTCCTTCCGCTGATTCAAGAAGGGCAGTTGTCAGTTACTGGCGAAAGTATGTGCACTTAGTCCTGGTTAACCGCTTAGGAGGTCTAAGCCTGCCCAGGAATAGTGTGGTTAGGTTAACTGACCATCCCGACATGACCATAGTTGTTTACCGTGGACGTTAAACAACAACTCAATCAATCAAACCTACAGCAAGGCGCTAGTAATGGTAATTTATATAGTCCGTTTGCTCCTGAGTGCAAACAGGGTTTTGCTTATTTTCTCGAGAATGATGAAAGTTCAATCAAATGTTCTAATGTCCTTATGATTCCTATAACTATACATAATGGAATACGAAAACTCCAAATTTTTAGATGCTTTTGTAAAATATTTTCAATTAACAGTCACGCAGAAACAGCAGTTTCACTAAAGGGCGTCGTATGTTTATTAGAACAGCCAAAATATTGTTGAAAGGCAATAGCGTAAACTCCTTGTTTACTACAGGTGTGGGCGTATATGAATGAAATAGTAAAATGTATTCACCTGTCCGCACACGTAGCGCATGTTGTCACTGGTCAAGTGATACTATTTTGTAAATAAACATTGAACTCTTATATAGTTCTTCGAGTAAAAAGTGTATGCTTTAAAATTTAATATATGGATAAAACAAAAAGTTGAAAAAAATTTGGTTTAGAAAAAAATTTCAATTAACTATGCAAATTTTGTTCTAGGGATAGCATACATTGGTCACATGCTCTAATACGTAAAATTAAACGGGAATTCCAACAGCCAACTTTTACTCCCTTGTAATTTAGATGTGAAAACGACATATTTTAGGTCCCTTTTTTGTATAGAAACTTTTTTATGCAGAGCCTCACATTTCTACAAAATTATGATTTTGTTATGTATAGGATGACAATTAAGAATTAGCAATTCGAAAATCTTCAACATCTCACTAATTTTGAGAAAATATTGGGGATGCCATTTGCATTTGGGAGCAAACGGACTATACTTTTTCACTACATTGAGATAAATCGGCAAGAACTCCCCATTCTGGTAGAAACAAGGTGATATTTCTTGAAACTGGGTGAAATGTAGAAAACGCTTAAAGTTATACTTTGAAGGGTACATTCAGGGTTTTTGTTTAGCGGTTGTACAGCTTAAAGTACATTTGGAATTACTTCCGTATGTCCAAACTGAACTTCAAAGATATACCACACACTTCTGGAATTTCCTTTGTACTGCAGACGTTTCCAGCATGTGAAAGTACGCCAATTTGTTGCATGGTTAGTTCAAGTCAGGTGTTTTGGTGTACGCCAGTTTACAGAAATTATTTCATCCTTCAATAAACATTTTATCATTTATCGGTATTACACTTGGCACACATGTTATTTGCTTTTCAGTGAGAACAGTGACTATATGATAAGCTCTCCCCGCTGGCAGCTGCTTTGATAGTTAAAACTGGATCACCAATGTCTGACTGTAATAATACTTGCGCCTACAAAAAAATGAGGACACCAAATTGAAGTTCAGATTTTGGAAACTATCGTTAATCAATCCATTAAATATTATATTCAATACTGAAAAAGAAATAGTTTATTTTAGTACTTCCAGTGTTCTCCTCAGAAATTTCAGAAGGCATATTGCTTTTAGCACAAAAAACAGATTTTGACTTGGATCAATTTTTAAAATCCTGAATATAGCAATGTTTTGTCTAAATTAGCCTAAATTTACATCATAAATAGTTTATTGGTGATCCTTAATGCATTTAAAACAACTTTATTTACTAAAAATGAAAAAAAAACAAAAAAACAGCAATTTGAAAAAAATTCATTGGAAAATAAGGCATGTTGCACAGGTAATTTGGAGAGGAAGGCATGTTGCAAGCTACACGCCTTTATGGCCTGGGGAGATCCCTGTACTTCATAATTTTTTCCGACTCAGATTAATTCATATCACACATTCTATCACAATAACCCACAGAGGTACTTGTGCCCTGCTTAAATGATCATTACAGCTCGGCAAAATTGAAAGATGAACAGCGTCAATGTCACTTTGATCTAACGAGTTGACCACTTTTCTTACTGACCGTTGCGGCTACTTGCAGTAAAGAGTTCCCCTTTGCATCATAAAAATTGTAATTTGATATCTAAAATGAACAGCAGTTAGAATCTAGGACAAATCAAATGTTAAACAAAATATTCGTCAAGAATATGTAAAGCCTGGAAGCATTAAAACAGTTTATCAGACCCTTTTTGTAAGCTTGGAAAGTGTGTGTAGTAACGTAATTTCGCACGTAGCTGATGGTCCGGCAAGCGTTTTGTAAGACATTAACTACTTATATTCTGATTTTTGTAGGCACTTGTTTCATCCTGGGATGCCAAATGAGGCCCAGCAGGCAGCAGGGTTTTCAAATTCCTAGTGAGAACCCTGGACGTAAAGTTTACATTTTCGTCAACGGGAATTAAGCTACCAAGTTATAAAATGTATTTAATCTTTTAATCAGAAGTATTCACCAACTCGTAAACATTTAATGAAACAAGCTAATGGTGACATCTGCCAGTCCAAGCATAGTGGTTTAAAACTTCCATACCAGAACATTTCACCCTTTTTACCAAGGTATCTCAGATGTACTTCAGCCATGCAGATATACTGCAGCCATAAGTAAGTGTACAAACATAGGGCTCTAAATAAGAAGTGTCTGATGATAATTTTGGATTATTTGTTATCTTTCTCACCAAGAATATATGTCATGGGTACTCATTAGATTTGCCTGGTCAAGGTGAAATGAGTACCTATAACATACATTTTGGGTGAGAAATAAGAAAATTACCCTCTGAATACTCCCCACACCACCCCCTGCTATAACTAGAGCTCTGAAACTACAGGTAAAGGTGGAAAAAAAAACAGCATTATGAGTTTAAAGGTAGGTTCCTGGACTAGCAATAACAATTATGTCCACAAAATAATTTCGTCTTTTTCTGAGCAGTATTGAATTCTCTTATTTTTCTGAATTTGTTACAACTGAGAAACTCGTCAGATGTTGAAGAAAATAGTCGTTTTCCCCTTTGGTTTATTTTCTTTCTTTGGAATTCCAGTTCTAAAAATAACTATGTTCACAGTGGACCAATGTACAGTCTACGAAATCGGAAGCTGCTGTCACTGTACGCAAAAAATCAGTTAGCTGTTTTACACCTGGTTGTGTAAACAGCTTTAAAACTGTTTTACTATTTTCGCTTTTATATTTGAGATAACTGCATTTAGAAGGTAAGATATACTTCTTTCCATATTTGCTTCGATTTGGAACCATCAACCAGTTGTTTCTATACAAGAATACGATTCCGCTGTTGAATCAGTGATTTTTTTCATTTTCGTCTGCGATGAACCACGAATTTTTGCTTTTCATCTTTCTTGAAGCCATTATTCATATTTTCTAACTAAGCGAAACGAAAAAGTGACCTTTCAGCATCAATTCTCAGTACCTACCTGATAGCTCAGTGGCCATCCAGGTCAAATGCTTCTGCTTTTGTTCAGGCCCCATCCGTTTGGTGGCTGTACGGTTAGCTGCAACTGTACGCAATCATTGGCTTCAAAGCGCGGAAAAGAATCTGTACGATTAGCTGCAAATAATAAACTCAGTTTTTAAAGGCCGAATACACTGAAACTACACATTATGTGTTAAAATACTTATCTTCTCCTATAGTAAAGGAAAACTGACCACAAATTGATGTATAATATTCCAAAAGTACACTATGACAATCAAAATTAGAATGTCATTGAATAGTACTGATAAATCAGCCGTGTTAAGCCTTTCTGATTTATGCAATGTAAGGATGGGGGTTGATGTGATGGGATGGGATAGGGTTTGTTGCGACGAGTTGTCAAGGATCTACGTTTGTTTATGTGTCTGTCCGTCATTGCAGTGTCTTTACATCCTTGTTTACAATAGGAAATAATGGCTCAGCATTTCTTCTGCAGCACATTTTACGACTGCTAAGTAGTACACTCTCATTAAAGAGTTTTTTTTTATTTTTCTTGCTTTCAAAATAGCATGGAACAATGGCAAAATGCAGGATGTGCAAGAAAAAATCTCTTTAATACAATATATTCGGTATATATAGAAAACCTGTCCCTTCTGGATCATTGTTTTTCTCATTCGGCAAGCCTCCTGAAGGTAAACAGTGACCCTTTGCACAGACTTGTCTATGCATACCGAACTGTCATAAAAATTTTATAATTCATGCTGTTTAATGAATTCTTATTCGTGTAAGAGGTCGTTTAATCACAGGATTGGTAACGGTTTGTCGTCGATTGAACCTCTTCTTCATGAAGGGGTTAATCCATAGGACTAATTTCAAAAGACTCGTCCATCGTTAGTTCTGTCTGAAGAAGACAAATGGGTGGGTCAAATTTTGTAAATGTCAACTCCATGCCCTCATGGACAAGCCAAAGAGCAAATGGGTATGCATGCATATTAAATCATATAAATATTAGCATGATAAGGTAAGTTTTGGTCATTGATACTATATCGCATCTGATGTATGTTGTTTGCGTTATTTTTCATTGCATTGCCTCCTAATCATTGCCCATTTTATGTCTAATTTTCATTTATAGGCACTGTAAAAAGAATAATAAACACACTAAAACACAATTTCCTTGCAATTTAACATGAATTTTAGAGTGCAAATAAATTGCAGCTAACCGTACATTTGCAAAAATCAGATTTGCAGCTAACCGTACAGCCACCAAACGGATAGGACCCGAACAAAAGCGAAAGCATTTGAACTGGATGGCCACTGAGCTATCAGAAAGGTAATGAGAACTGATGGTGAATAGTCACTTTATCGTTTTGCTTAGTTAGAAAATATGAATAATAGCTTCAGGAAAGACGAAAAGCAAACATTCGTGGTTCACCGCGGATGAAAATGAAAAAAATCACTGATTCAACAGCGGAATCATATTCTTGTACAGAAACAACTTGTTGATGGTTCCAAATCGAAGCAAATATGGAAAGAGGAATATCTTACCTTTCAAATGCAGTTATCTCAAATATAAAAGCGCAAATTGTAAAAGTTTTAAAGCTGTTTACACAACCAGGTGTAAAGCAGCTAACTGATTTTTTGCGTACAGTGACAGCAGCTTCCGATTTCATAGACTGTACGTTGGTCCACTGTGATGTTTATTATGTCTATAAGTGCGCAATTTCTGATGCCATTCTCCAAAGGTCTTGTTTCCCTTGCCGTGAGCTCTCCTGGAGGCCCTGGCATGGCGGATGGGTTAAGACTATCCCAAACTGCAATGCAGCATGACGTCAGCTGCGTTGTCTATTTTTGGCGCGAACTTAAAATAAAGCTAACTGGTGTGCGAAGCAGAGTTAGGAAATCCCTTGCAAAACAACTTTTCTAATATTTTTTGATTTTCACTTCTAAGTGAAACTTATTCATTCACTCGTATAAGTGCTTTCCAACAACTTGGATGAAAGATCATCAAAATTATGATGCATTCCAAAGTACAGGAACCTACCTTTAATATAACAGTTCTTTATCTCTTCTATAACTTCCCACAGCGGTTGCTGGAAAAAAGTTGGATTTCCTAGATTTTTCTGTGGGACCTTGGGACTTCCAAATTTGAGGGTTAGGAAGTCCGGGACTTCTTGAATCTGAAATTAAATGGAAGCCCTGTACATTTAATAAAAGGATAGATGGCTGGCTGGATGAAATGTGATTTTTGGGTGTTTTAAATTTACGGGAACAGACTTACATGTAATTACCAGAACACATACAGTAATTTGGTCAAATACTTCCCTTAAGAGTTGACCCACATTGTGAAGGGAGGCAAAATTGAAAGTAGCAGGATTGGTTCCCCCAAAAGTGTGTCCATTCACCTTATTACTACCAAATCGAACTGCTGATCAGGTTTTTCACTGTTTGCTATTTGGATACAAGATACATAAAATGTAAAGGTTTCCCATAGCCTAGTGGCTGCAGGGGCAGTGGGGATTAGAGGCCCACTGTATCTTGGGCATAGCATATGAAAGGTGGAGCCCATTCCTTACCTTTTGCTGCCTTATCCTTACCTGATTCCAAAAAGGTACCCATTTACCGCTGATATGACAGAGACAGACCTGTTTACAACTACGATTTTGGCGTATTTTCTACGTTTTTTGGCTTAAAAATACGCTCTACGTTTTGACCATCTGAAACTACGCAAGGTTGTCAATCCAGTTTGTCGCCGGACCGGGTAGCGCAATCGGTAGGGCACCTGACTCGTAAGTCAGAGGTCCTGGGTTCGAATCCCTGTCTGGCCACATACTTTCGTTTCTCCTTCCGCTGATTCAAGAAGGGTAGTTGTCAGTTACTGGCGAAAGTATGTGCACTTAGTACTGGTTAACCGCTTAGGAGGTCTAAGCCTGCCCAGGAATAGTGTGGTTAGGTTAACTGACCGTCCCGACATGACCATAGTTGTTTACCGTGGACGTTTTGCATCAAATCAACCAACCAACCAGTCCAGTTTGTCAGTCTTTTTCCTGTGATATTGGACCATATTTGGACGTTTTGGCCCTAATTAAAGCGTCTGTTCAACACAGATTACTACCGGTTCAGCATTCGGAACTCCTCGGCCAATTCCACAAATCACGGAATTGGCCGAGCGGTGTTCCGATTGCCGGTTCAGCTGTGCATATCAGCGTGAACAAACAATCAAATTATGTCAGGCTGCAACTGCCAGTCAACAACCATCAAGAAAAGTTAAACAGTGGCAATATTAGTCATGGTCTATTGATTTTATATCTTCATAGCTAACTGTTTTTGTCAGCTACACTGTATTGTCATGTGTTTTCGCGACCAAAAGTTGATCAAACAAGTAACAGATTACAGATGTAAAAAAATTTATCCTGTGAAGATAAAATTATCTACTGACAGAGGTTATTGAGGTATGTTTAAACATTTCGCTGCTGTCTATTAGGAACAAGCCAAAAGGGGCTTAATAAGTAGACAAAAAGGTAGGATAGAAAAGAGTATGAACCCAGGCACTTGCCAAAGATGAATCAGTTGCTTTCCTCATTTCTGCTTTACCCCTACCTGTAAAAAGACTAATTTACAGACTAGACTAGAAACCACTATGTCAATTGTTTTGGAAAAAAAAAAAAAAAAAAGCCCCTACTTTCTCTCTCTCCCCCCCCCCCCCCCCCCCAACCAACCAACACCCGGCCCCCATCCAACTACCACATGCCTTGACTACACATAAGTACTGCAAAATACACTCAGCTGTCTCCCTGACTACACATGATGAAGTCTGAGAGTAAACAGGTCTGCAGAGAGAGTTTTCCACTCACTAGTTGACACAGCGCGGGATTCGAACTTGCGACTCTGCACCATAACTGAGTTGCTCTAACCACTCGACCACATTGCCTCTCTACATACAGTACATTTGTAGTAATTCATAGTAAATATGAAAATATCAAATTGTTAATAAGGGTTCTTGTACACTACATTCAGCAGTGCCCACACTTATTTTTGGGCTGGTATTCCAACTTTTAAGGTAAAATTAAAATTGGCACTCCCATTTTTTCTTAGAAAAGCCTCTCTGAGAATCTTGTTTTGAAAATCTGATGAGACCCCCTAGTTTTCTCAACAAGGATAGGATAATTATCATGATTGTAGTATTTGATTTTCAAAAAAGTATATTAATGTTGAGGGTAATTACTAAATGATCCTTATTGCCGATAAAGATTGCTTATTTAGTATTGTCATTTTCTCTTGTCATTTTTAGCTCACCTGAGCCGAAGGCTCAGAGGTGAGCTTATAGGATGGGAGTCGAGCCGTCGTCCGTCCGTGCGTGCGTGGGTGTGTGGGTGCGTGCGTCAACACTTTCAAACATAAATATCTCAGAGACCAGTGGGCCGATCGCAATCAAATTTTATCTGAAGCATCATTTGGGTGGGGGAAAGGCTGCATTAGGTTTTGGTGCCGATCAGCTCAGAACTCTGGTTTCCATGGCAACAGATAGCCCCCATAGGGTTATAATGGGGAAAACGGCGTCATCACGTTTTCTCGACTGTTTTTGATTAGATCCTAATCATACTTGCAGGTAATGATGACATACACAAGAGCTTGGATGAGTTCGAAGCTTGGTCGGATTCGAGCTCAGACTACGGAGTTAGCTGCCCTTGAGCATTTGAAAAAAATCCCATAGGGTTATAATGGGGAAAATGGCGTCATCACGTTTTCTCAACTGTTTTTTGCTTAGATCCTTATCATACTTGCAGGTAATGATGACATACATAAAAGCTTGGATGAGTTCGAAATTTGGCCAGATTTGAGCACAGACTACGGAGTAAGCTGCCCTTGAGCGTTTGAAAAAAATCCCATAGTGTTATAATGGAGAAAACAATGTCATCACATGTTTTTAGAAAAACTTTGTCATCGCTCTATTGCCTACATTTCTCAACGGATTTTAAAATAACTTCACACAAATGTAGGGCATGACAATATCTCGAGCAAGTTCGACTTTCAGGATGCTGCCCCCAAGGTCAAGGTCACTGTGGCTATTTTTAGAAAAACTTTGTCAGCCCTCTTGCACCTACATTTCTCAGTGGATTTTGAAATGACTTCACACAAATGTAGGGCATGACAATATCTCGAGCAAGTTCGACTTTCAGGATGCTGCGCCCAAGGTCAAGGTCACTGTGGCTATTTTTAGAAAAACTTTGTCATCGCTCTAGCACCTACATTTCTCCATGGATTTTAAAATAACTTCACACAAATGTAGGGCATGACAATATCTCGAGCAAGTTCGACTTTCAGGGTGCTGCACCCAAGGTCAAGGTCACTGTGGCTATTTTTAGAAAAACTTTGTCATCACTCTAGTACCTACATTTCTCAACCGATTTTAAATCAAATTCACACAAATGTAGGGCATGACAATATCTCGAACAAAATTGACCTACAGGGTGCTGCGCCCAAGGTCAAGGTCACTGTGGCTATTTTTATAAAAACTTTGTCAGCACTCTAGCACCTACATTTCTCAATGGATTTTAAAATAACTTCACACAAATGTAGGGCATGACAATATCTCGAGCAAGTTTGACTTTCAGGGTGCTGCACCCAAGGTCAAGGTCACTGTGGCTAATTTTAGAAAAACTTTGTCATGGCTCTAGCACATACATTTCTCCATGGATTATGAAATGACTTCACACAAATGTAGGGCATGACAGTATCTCGAGCAAGTTTGACTTTCAGGGTGTTGCGCCCAAGGTCAAGGTCACTGTGGCTATTTTTAGAAAATCTTTGTCATCGCTCTAGCACCTACATTTCTCCATGGATTTTAAAATAACTTTACACAAATGTAGGGCATGACAATATCTCGAGCAAAATTGACCTACAGGGTGCTGCGCCCAAGGTCAAGGTCACTGTGGCTAGTTTTAGAAAAACTTTGTCAGCACTCTAGCACCTACATTTCTCAATGGATTTTAAAATAACTTCACACAAATGTAGGGCATCACAATATCTGGAGCAAGTTTGACTTTCAGGGTTCTGGGCTCAAGGTCAAGGTCACTGTGGCTATTTTTAGAAAATCTTTGTCATCACTCTAGCACCTACATTTGTCCATGGATTTTAAAATAACTTCACACAAATGTAGGGCATGACAATATCTCGAGCAAGTTTGACTTTCAGGCTGCTGCACCCAAGGTCAAGGTCACTGTGGCTATTTTTAGAAAAACTTTGTCATCACTCTAGCGCCTTCATTTCTCAACCGATTTTAAATCAACTTCACACAAATGTAGGGCATGACAATATCTCAAACAAGTTTGACTTTCAGGGTGCTGCGCCCAAGGTCAAGGTCACTGTGGCTATTTTTAGAAAAAACTTTGTCAGTGCTCTAGCACCTACATTTCTCAATGGATTTAAAAGTAACTTCACACAAATGTAGGGCATGACAATATCTTGTGCAAGTTCAACTTTCAGGGTGCTGTACCCAAGGTCAAGGTCACTGTGGCTAATTTTAGAAAAACTTTGTCGTGGCTCTAGCACCTACATTTCTCCATGGATTTTGAAATAACTTCACACAAATGTAGGGTATGACAATATCTCGAGCAAGTTTGACTTTCAGGGTGCTGCGCCGAAGGTCAAGGTCACTGTGGCTTTTTAGCTCACCTGAGCCGAAGGCTCAGAGGTGAGCTTATAGGATGGGAGTCGAGCCGTTGTCCGTCCGTCCGTGGGTGCGTCAACACTTTCAAACATAAATATCTCAGAGATCAGTGGGCCGATCGCAATCAAATTTTATCTGAAGCATCATTTGGGTGGGGGAAAGGCTGCATTAGGTTTTGGTGCCGATCAGCTCAGAACTCTGGTTTCCATGGCAACAGATAGCCCCCATAGGGTTATAATGGGGAAAACGGCGTCATCACGTTTTCTCGACTGTTTTTGATTAGATCCTTATCATGCTTGCAGGTAATGATGACATACACAAGAGCTTGGATGAGTTCGAAATTTGGTCAGATTCGAGCACAGACTACGGAGTTAGCTGCCCTTGAGCGTTTGAAAAAAATCCCATAGGGTTATAATGGGGAAAATGGCGTCATCACATTTTCTCAACTGTTTTTGCTTAGATCCTTATCATACTTGCAGGTAATGATGACATACATAAGAGCTTGGATGAGTTCGAAATTTGGCCGGATTCGAGCACAGACTACGGAGTTAGCTGCCCTTGAGCGTTTGAAAAAAATCCCATAGTGTTATAATGGAGAAAACAGCGTCATCACATATTTTTAGAAAAACTTTGTCATCGCTCTATTGCCTACATTTCTCAACGGATTTTAAAATAACTTCACACAAATGTAGGGCGTGACAATATCTCGAGCAAGTTCGACTTTCAGGATGCTGTGCCCAAGGTCAAGGTCACTGTGGCTATTTTTAGAAAAACTTTGTTATCGCTCTAGCACCTACATTTCTCAATGGATTTTAAAATAAATTCACACAAATGTAGGGCATGACAATATCTCAAGCAAGTTCGACTTTCAGGATGCTGCGCCCAAGGTCAAGGTCACTGTGGCTATTTTTAGAAAAACTTTGTCAGCGCTCTAGCACCTACATTTCTCATTGGATTTTAAAATAACTTCACACAAATGTAGGGCATGACAATATCTCGAGCAAGTTTGACTTTCAGGGTGCTGCAATCAAGGTTTTTGATTAGATTCTTATCATACTTGCAGGTAATGATGACATACATAAGAGCTTGGATGAGTTCGAAATTTGGCCGGATTCGAGCACAGACTACGGAGTTAGCTGCCCTTGAGCATTTGAAAAAAATCCCATAGTGTTATAATGGAGAAAACAACGTCATCACATTTTCATTTTTCATCGGATCCTCTTCATACTTGCAGGTAATTAAGATATGCATAAAAGCTGGGATTAAGTAGCATTTCGGCTAGATCTCACTACTGACTATGGAGTACCTGCCCTGAGCATCCAAAAAATCAATGTCGCAACTTTTTCTTGGTTTCTACTGATCCAATCCTTTTCAAACTTGCAGGTAATGAGGAAATGCATAATATCTTAAACAAGTTCAAATTTTGGCCAGATCAGGCCAACCACTACGAAGTTAGCTGCCCTTGACAGCTCTGTCTATTGTGCTCTTGATCGGATACTTTTTAAACTTGCATATATTAAATGAGGGCATACATAATGTTTTGGATGAGTTTAATTTTCAGCCTGATTGGACCACTGACTGTGGAGTTAGCGTCCTTGAGGATCTTAAATATCCCTATAGGTTTACAGTGTCTCTCAGGTGAGCAATTGTTGCCCTTTGGGCTACTTGTTTGTTATTTAATCTACTGTAAAGGAAGTGAGAAGAGGAAGGTAGACAAAAGAAAGTGGGTTACAGTTACATTTATCCCTTAAAGCGCCAAAAATTAAAATTATTGAATTCACAAACAGTGTAGATCCAGATGAGGTGGCTCACAATGAGCCACCTCATCTGAATCTACACTGTTTGCCCTCTATTGTCCGAATTCTCAATATGATATCGCTTGTGCAAGACATTTTTTGAAATTCTGCACACGTAAATTTTGTCGTCTGCTTTTTGGCACATTAAGGGTTAAATGCCAGTAGCTCAGCTCTAGGGCAGGATTGTAATTACCCCAAAAATTGAGATTATAAGATATCTTGAGGTGTAGTTTTCAGCCATTTTTACAAAGGGAAAGAACTTCTTTGACTTCCTCTTTGCTTTCCTAGACAATTTAGCCGTTCCAAAATAGTGTCAACTCTTAAATAAAAGAATTTGTTCCTAGAGAAGCAAATTCTTTCCTTTCAGGTCCTAGAGGAGCAATTTCTTTCCTTTAAGAGTTGGCCTCCATAGGGATGGGAGGCAGAACATTTAGAAGAATTCTATTGTCATGGGAAGCAAGCAGAAAGTCTCTAAAAACGCTGAGACCTGGCACACACAATGCTGGAAACGCCAAAGGTTAATGTGGTGGCCCAAAAGCATAACAGGCCAAAACTTTAGCAGCCCAAATTTCTCACTAGCTAAATATCCCATTCATTAATTATGTAAGACAGATGAATTTGGGCCACTCAATTTCATATTTTGGAGATTTTTAGTGACCTCAGCCAAAAATTTGTTGCATTTAGCCACTGGGCCACTGGCCATTTCCAGCACTGCACACTGAATAATTGAAGCCCTCTTTCTTCAAGAGATTGCCTATTTAATGACATTTTGTTTTCCATTCCGTGTATTTCAGATCTGTCAAAGAACAGGGTCAGTGAAGTGCCTAAAGAAGTATGTGGGTATGCCTCGATGGAGAAGTTGAACTGCTATCATAATGTGATAAAGACTATTCCTGATGCTATTGTCCAATTACAGGCCCTCACATACTTAAATCTCAGGTATTTATAATTTCATAATGACCCTGCATATTGTGAAATATGGTCAGGGTTGGGATGTGGGATATTGGCAGAAGGGGCAGCAAGTTTGGTGTGATAGAGTCTATACCTGATGCTACTGTTCATCTACAGACCCTCACATATTTAAATTTAAAAGGTATGTATAGTTTTGTAATGACCCTGCTTATCAGGAGGTTTAGCTGGAGAGATGATTAAGGAGGTGGGGGCGGGTGGAAGAGAATAAGTTGAACTGCTATCATAATGCTATTAAGTCTATATCTGATGCTATAGCACTCACATAAATTTCAGGTATGTATAGTTTTGTATTGACCCTATGTATTTGGATAGAGGGTCAGGAGATACAGTACACGCAACGTGAAGACTTGATCTGACACGCTCTCGCGTGACACTTAAAATCGCGAGGAAGGGATTAAAATCCACGAGATTCTCTCGCAACTCTCACGCATTTCACACTAAACTTCCTCGCGTGTTTGAAAATCGCCACGTTCCACGCAAGAAAATTCCTCGCATCTCGCGTGAAATTCATAGAGTGATGTATGCGAGAAACTTTCTCGCATCACGCGTGGAATTTTGTCCAGGTAGGTACAATGTACATGTACAGTATTTATGCAAGTTTCTATACATATACCTTTACGATTCGCAATGCATTTTTTTTCGACGCTGATAACGGTTCAATTAATACATTGTAAGCGTGCGTGAATAACCTAATTGATCGCATCCTCAACGCAAGTATTGTTTGACCGTTACGAATTATGGATGTGTTGATAAACAATCATGATCAGCGTAATTTTGTTGCAATTACGCAGCGAGTTAATTAGAGAGGCTTATGTTTAAAGAATATTGTTAATAGGTTACTTAGTAACAGAATTCTAGAATGATGACACAGACAAAAATTTTCGCTCAGCCGCCACCGATAATAGCCCAATCCATGTCAAAACAGTCACAAAGATCAAAGCGTTTCGATCGGCTTTTGAACTCAAAGCTATACCGATAGTGGCACGTGCCGAAATGTTTACTTATTAACCAATATAAACTTTCTGATGTAAGAGCTGTCAAGTTTCCATTAAAAGCGCACGCGACAACAATGACTTGATTAGCAAATGGGCTGTCTCAGAGGTGATTGACGTCCGCTTAACCACTCGCTGAAATATGCAAATTTGTAAACCTGTTGGTTTGACAGCTAAAAAAAATACGTCACAGCTGCATCCTCTTTTCAAGAAATATAGAAAATATGATTTTGCGTCGTGGATCAATAGTCAAAGTGTTTGGATTTTAAAAATGCATCAAAATGAATGAAAAATAAGAGGTGAGAAGTTTGTTTTTTATTCCGATCTCCGCATTGCAAAATCACATTATCTATATGAAAAAAGAAACGGATTCTGCTGCGCGAAAAATTCTCAAAGTATTCGGACTAATAAACATAATATATATGTATTCATATTTAGAGGTGACTGAACGCATTCAGGGCCTTTGCCGTAATAAAATGTGAAGACGGTAGCATTTGTTGAAATACGTAAACACAGCACGTTTATAGGTCAGTCTCGTGCCTTGACATCAAAGGACGCCGCTCAGAGCACAAAATGGTGAAAGGAATCTTATTCCATACGCTGATAGTAAATATGAGGATCAGCCTGCGCAGTATTGTATACTATGCGACAAACTGGTATGCTTTACGCGTCATAGCGTGAGCGGTTTATGCCGTCTATTTGTTCGGTTATTTCTGGAATGGCTGAAATTGCCGATCGTAATTTTTGCCGCTAAAAATTTTTTAGTCGGCTCCAAAAAAGACCAGTCGGTTGGAAACCGGAATCACAACTTTTTTTAGGCCCAAAGTAAAAATATAAATGAATTACCTGTACAACATATAATGACCTGTGAAATTGATAGGAATCGTTAATCCTTTCCACTCGAAAACACGCGTCACGCGTGATTAAGTTTGACGCCGATGACTCACCTGAGCATACATGGAGTTAATCCTTTCTCTCGAAAGTTGCGTGTCTCGCGTGAAAAGAAATTGTTTTCTCGCGAGTTTAACGTCACGCATCTCGCGAGTGTCTCGCATCTCCCACGCATTTCACACGCAAAAACCCCACTAAACTTTCGTGGAAAAGATTAAAATTTCTCGCGAGAGCGTGTCTGATCAAGTCTCCACGTTGCGTGTACTGTAGGTGCAGGGAGGTAGGTGTGGGGAATGTTGGGGGCGGCGGGCAAGATGATAGTGCAGGGGGATGGGGGTGTTCAGAGAGGGGAGAGGAGGGGAGTAGGGTCAAGTTGAACTGCTATGATTATATCATAATGATGCTTTATTACAGTTACAGGCATGCACCATTTATCCCTGTCACCCCTCTAAGCTCTAAAGTTTAATTTATTGAAGCTGACTGTCACTGAAGCAGCTGTAGAAAATGCTTCAGGTTAGAAATTCCTGAAATTCCAATAAGATCAATATTTGAGTTCTGAATAAAAGGCCACTTGGTGATTGATATAATTGCTCAGCCTGTTGTCCTTGTGAATAGCATTATTTTTACTTATTTCTTAGGACACTTCGACCAGTTTCTGTAATTGTCAGAAAAAATTTAACTGCCAATTTTACTGTTCTACAATTTCAAAAAAAATCATTACTGGTGGCATTGCAAACAGTGCAGACCCTGATCAGACTGCTCCCAAGGAGCAGTCTGATCTGGGTCTTCACTGTTTGCTTTGGTAATTCCATTTGAATACCTAGGTTTCGCATGGTAATTGCCCAGCCTGTCATCACTAATTAAATACTTACACAAGTAAATGTGCAAGCTGTTGTATGCAAAAAGTGAAAGCTTTGACCAGCCAAGAACAAGAGCAGTCTGGTCAAGGCAGGTTCATTTTCTATTGGTTGATTGTCTATAGTATGTACATGTACTTTCTTATGGAAAACTCAGATCAGCTAATGAGAGATTTACAGGCTGGTCTCAGACAGTGCTAGCTACAAAATTATGTGCTTTTTCCATTCACGTTATTAGATTATTGGTGCTGATTTCCCATGTATGGGAAAAAGTAATTTAATCCTATGCAAACAATAAAAATGCATAGCTATAGATTAGAAAAAGTGGTGGTTATCTGAAAATGAGTCTAAAATTATTAAGCTTTTTCTGTTTAAAAATATATGTTGTGGCTGTCTTTAGAACCACCACAGCAGTTCTATTGAAATATCACAACATATGAGCCGCGACACGAGAAAACCAACAAAGTGGTTGTGCGCCCAGCGCAGACTCAGATCAGCCTGGGCATCCGCCCAGTCTGATCAGAGTCTTCGCTGTCCGCATGGAGGTAGCTTAGACCCTTAGCTACCCTTTAAGCGCTTAGCAAAGAGTCTGATCAGCCTGGGTGGATGCCCAGGCTGATCTGAGTCTGCGCTGGGCGCACAACCACATTGTTGGTTTTGTCATGTCGCGGCTCATATGTTTGGAGCATGAACATAAACTGTCCCAGAACTACATGTAGCACCAAACATTTTGCTTAATGTGGAGGTCAGCACATATGTAACATGTTCCTTCAGCAAGATTTTAATGGCCTCTCTCCTTTGTTCAACTTAAGACAGTCTAAGCGGCAGTTGCGGAATCTGGGCAGTTGTTATTGCCGTAGCAGGCTTGTCCCAGCATTGTTAGGATAAGTATTGATTACAGACATCCAGGTGTGCCGAGGAATGTTAACTGTTCAATATTCATTGTTGGAACAACTAGCTCTTTTGATTGATTATAATGTCCATTAAAGAGAATTTAATGTAGTACTGCACTGATTATTTTATTGGATAGATTGATTTCTGTACTAGAGCGGTTTTTGATATCTTTTAGAAAAATCAAATATGCCTGAATTCAAATTTGCCTAACACATTTAAAAAGTAGAAAGATGGGACAGTGATAACTCTATACAAACCTATATTAAAGGTGATCTAAATTTCCATCATTTGTTGAGGGCAATCAAATATTGGGTGTAAAATGGGGACAACTGTTTTGAAATGCAAGTAACAGAAATCACAGGTTTTGAAGTAAATAGGTACTCCTTTGTTTTCCTCCAACTTGCAAAAGGAAACAATGTTTTTGACTATCTATTGGCCACTTCCAAAATGACGTCTACTTTTATAGGAAAGAATTTGCTCCTGGGGCAGCAAATTCTTTCCTTTAAGGGTTTACCTTCCTTTAGAAGAGAGACGAAAATGAAACTGGGTAAATTGCTTTCCCCGAAAGTGTACTCATCTTAAATAGAGCTTAAAGACAATGAGAATATTTGATGATAGTCCAGGTCCACTCAATTATCACCTGATCTGCCCTTATTTGTAACTTGCTTGAATGACATTGGTTTTGGCATGCATGCCCAGTACATATCTACTACCTTCCGTCAAAGATGGGGTGGATAAGGTCACAAGAGGTTGATGAATTAGTAGGAACAGTTCTTCCTAAATGTTGTCTGCATAGCCATCATCAGAATTTACCCTAATTTGCTTAAAAATTAGGACACCTGAAAACCATTAATTTTCCCTTTGGGACAAATGGAAAATTAATGGTTTTAGGTGTCCCAATACTTAAGCACATGAGGGTACTATTGTCACCTTACTATATTTCAGTCGTAACCAGCTGTCGATAATCCCGTCTTTCATCAGTCAGATCCAGACTCTGGAAGTTCTTATAGCCAGTCATAACAGACTAGTATCTCTGCCAGAAGAAATAGGAATGCTGGATAAACTCATGGAGCTGGTAGGTAGTAACTTCTGTTTGTTGTTTATGAAAGAATCTAGTAAAGAAAATCAAATCTAGTTAATAGTATATCAGTATGTACATCAGCATCTGTGTATGAGCCGTGGCAGGACAAAAACCAACAAAGTGGCATGTGGGCTCAGCAAAGACTCAGATCAGCCTGATCTTCCAGCTGATCAGAGTCTTTGATGTCTGTTTGAAGGTAGCTTAGATCCTTAGCCACCCTTTAAGTGCACAGTAAAGACTCTGATCAGACTGGTCAGATGCTTTGTTGGTTTTGTCGCGTTACGGCTCATATTAAGAAACTGTTTGTATGACAGTTACAAGTCTTGTGTTGCAGATAAATACTGATAAAATTGTCAGTTTGGGCAGACATACTCGAGCAATTTGAATCTAAAGTGCAACTTTATTAGCTCGCCTGAACGAAAGTTCAGGAAGAGCTATTGTTGTCACCACGGCGTCGGCGTCCGCGTCCGCGTCGGCGTCCGGATGGATGTTTTGGTTAAAGTTTTTTAAAGACCTATATCTCCCTAACCCATGCATGGATTCTTTTGATACTTGCACTGTAGTTAGATATTGGTCCAAAGTTTAACATGGTACCACCCCCACCCCACTCCTTGACCTTGATGTCAAGGTCATGGACTTAGAAAATTGGGAGTTTTTTGGGACTGGATGTTTTGGTTAAAGTTTTCTAAAGCCCAGTATCTCCTTAACCCATGGATGGATTCCTTTGATACTTGCACTGTAGTTAGATATTGGTCCGAAGTTTTCCAAGGTACCACCCCCACCCCCCTCAGTGACCTTGATGTCAAGGTCATGGACTTAGAAAATTGTCTTTTTATTGATTGGATGTTTTGGTTAAAGTTTTTTAAAGACACATATCTCCTGAACCCATAGATGAATTCTTTTTATATTTGCACTGTAGTTAGATATTAGTCCAAAGTTTTACAGAGTACTACCCCAGCCCTGCTCGGTGACCTTGATGTCAAGGTCAGGGACTTTGGAAATTTGGTCTTTAATAAAGTTTTCTAATTGCATACTGATTCATAATGCTTGGCAGAGATTTAGTTTACACTTGAACTGATGTTAGACACTTTTTTGAGTTTTTACAAAACACTATATACTTACCCGACTGGATGATGTCAAGGTCATGGACTTTGAGTTTTGTCTTAAAGATTTTGATTAGTTTTATATTAATGAAGTCATAATTTCACAGTGCCACAATGGACTCAGTTGATACTAATACTTGGACTGATGTTAGATAACAGTTAAAGGCTTTGATACATCCTAGCCCTGCCCTCCTCCCCCCTACCCCTTAGTTCTTTGACCTCAAGCTCATGGACTGTGAAATTTCATGTGGATTATTTTTTTATTTTAAGACATTTCTGAGATAGCTTTTGTTTATAAATGTGTTGTCATTATGGACATGCTTGCCTGAAGTTTTATACATAGCAGTCCACACCCATAGCGACTGTGTGATGGGCAAGCACCTATTCAGGCGAGCTATGCTGTCAGGCGACAGCTCTTGTTTTTATCATTGTATAGATTTGTACGAAATTCCAGAGCAGGCGCTGCAGACCCAGATCAGACTGTTTTAGGGGCTGCTCCTGAAGCAGTCTGATCAGCTTCTGTCCCATTTGCCATTCCACTAGCATTGTCAACTAGTTAAATCAACTTACTTGAATTCTAGGATGATTATCATACCATATAAAAACATCAAATGCCCTGTGGGTGTTGCATTTTACAAGGGGGGGGGGGGGGGGGATGTGTAATTTAAAGCCTAAAGTGTAGTAAATCAGCCACAGCCAAATAGCTCTAATAAACTGTATGAAGGTGAGTGGGTATACTTGCAGAAGAAGCAACTCTACTATTTCGTCTCTCCTCATATTGGTCAACTCTTAAAGGAAAGAGTTTGCTCCTCTAGGAGCAAATTCTTTCCTTTAAGAGTAGACCTCATTTCAAAGAGCTACCTCATCCAGAGAAGCAAATAGGAATTCATGCAGGCTGATATAACATTTTTGGAAAAGAGGCAGGGGCATTTATTAGAGCAGGGGTGTTTATTACAATTAATAGGTAACTTGAGAAGATCGCAATAATTAGATCTTGCATAATTATGGCAGTTTGTATTTTTCTTCGCCAGGATGTGAGTTGTAACCAGATAGCCCATCTACCCATGCAGATTGGGGATCTGAAGTCCCTCAAGTCTCTAAACATGAGAAGAAATCTTCTTGTAGAATTACCTATAGGTAAGTCAGAGATCCTCAGACTAATCTGGGTCTACAATGTTTGACATGCAATCTTAGACGTGGAATTATATGACCTGAGAATAAGTATTTGTTTGAGAAAATTCATAGTTTCTGTTGAAAGAATTCCAGTTTGTAATGTCATTGGAAAATTGGCAGATAATGGCATACGCAATATGCCATGCTCCGATACCAATGATGTCATGAATCTGTTACCATAGCAACTGCAAGTTCATATTGAAGTCAAAGTGACATCATTGAAATGTCATTCTGCTAAGGTACTAAGCACAACAGTTGGTAATCCCATAGTTGTTATGGTAACAGATATATGATGTCATTGGTATCATAGCAGGGCATACTGTGTATGCCACAATTTTCTATTATAAGTGAACTGCATCTGAAATTCATAAACAAACCAGTCTTAAGGGGTCACCAAGGCAAGGATAAAAGTTGGCTGCTTAAGACAGGTGACCCCTTAGCACAGTTTTATTATGTCCCCCCCCCCCAACCAAAGATGAGGGGGGACATATTGTTTTCAGTGCGGATCCCGGGCGTCAGCGTCGGCATGACGATTTCTTGCATGTGCGATATCTCTTGAACCAACGGATGGAATTTCACCAAACTTGCATGAATACATCATTGGGACAAGTTTAAGAGCTGATTAGTTTCTGGTGACCTTGACCTCATTTTCAAGGTCACTGGAGGACTTAGATGACAATTTCTTGTACCCACTATATCTCCTTAAAGGTAGGTTACTGGGCTAGCGATAACAATTATTTCGTCTTTTTCTGGGAAGTATTGAATTTTCTTATTTTTCTGAATCTGTTGCTACCGAGAAAATCGTCAGATGTTGTAGAAAATATTCGTTTTCCCTTTGGATTATTTTCTTACATTGGAATTCCAGTTCTAAAAATAATTATGTTATTTGTCTATAACTGGGCAATTTCTGATGTCATTTTCCAAAGTTCAGTTTTCTTTTGCCGTGAGCTCTCCTAGACGTCCTTGCATGGCAGATTGGTTGAAACTATCCCCAAATGCAATGCGGCATGATGTCAGCTGCGTTATCTATTTTTGGCGCGAACTAAAAATAGCGCTAACTGGTGTGCCAAGCAGAGTTTTAGGAAATCCCTTGCAAAACAGCTTTTCTAATATTTTTTTTTATATACACTTTTTAATAAAACCTATTCATTCCCTTTTTCTAAATGCTTTCCAACAACTTGGATAAAAATCATCAAAATTATGATGCATTCCAAAGTACAGGAACCTACCTTTAACCAATTGATGGAATTTCACCAAACTTGCATGGATACATTATTGGGATAAGTTTAAGAGGTGATCAGGTTTTGGTGAATTGACCATATTTTCAAGGTCACTGGAGGACATAGATGACAATTTTTTGTACCCACTATATCTCCTGAACCAATGGATGGAATTTCACCTAACATGCATGGATCCATTATTGGGACAAGTTTAATAGCTGATTAGGTTTTGGTGACCTTGACCTCATTTTCAAGGTCACTGGAGGACTAAGATGACAATTTCTTGTACCCACTATATCTCCTGAACCAATGAATGGAATTTCTCCAAACATGCATGGATACATCGTTGTGACAAGTTTAAGAACTGATTAGATTTTGGTAACCTTGACCTCATTTTCAAGGTCACTGGAGGACTTAGATGACTATTTCTTGTACCCACTATATCTCCTTAACCAATGGATGGAATTTTACCAAACTTGCATGAATACATCATTGGGAAAAGTTTAAGAGCTGATTAGATTTTGGTGACCTTGACGTCATTTTCAAGGTCACTGGATGACTTACATGACATTTTCTTGTTCCCACTATATCTCCTGAACCAATGGATGGAATTTCACCAAACTTGCATGGATACATGATTCAGACAAGTTAAGAGGTGATTAGACTTTGGTGACCTTGACCTCATTTTCAAGGTCATAGTCATCTATGTAGGATATCTTTAGAACCTGTGGATGAATTTTTTTCCAAACTTGCCTAGCTATTTTACTTGTTCAGGCTCTTTATTCATTTGAAGGGATGGGAAATGGGCTGGTGGGGGGACATCAGTTTTTCTCTGAAAAACATTTCTAATTTGCACTATTTTGGTTCAAGGGTCCCAGAAAATGTGGCAGCTTAAGACAGGTGATCCCTTAAAAGAGTAGGTTTAACTGTAATGGAAAAATGCATACATGTGATGTCTCCCGGATCATCCGGGAGTCTCCCGGAAATAAAGCCCAGCTCCCGCGCTCCCGGAAAGTCTTCAGAATCTCCTGGATGCTGAGTTTTCCTATCATAATTTTTCTGATAGCCCCTATTCCAACGTCATGCCCCTTTTCCCGCCAGTAAGGAGATATCCTGTGTGTATTCACAGCATCAAATATTGTTTTGACTGTGCAATAAACAAACACATCATGTCTGTTGACATTAATCCTGTTATTCCGGTCACTAATAAACTCACTGACCGTAAAAATCAAAAGAATTACGAATTACCGACCAACCAAATCTGTCGGGAAGATGTCACGTGAAAAGGAGCTGATACGCCTGTTTTACAACTACACAAAATAAGCATGCGAAATACGGTCAAAGACTTTAGTTTTCACTGCTTAGATTCCCTTAGACTCAGACATCTGCAAAAACTCTGTTTAGACTGCACAGAGGTACAGGCTGATCGGTGTCTTCACTTGTTGCTCACTCCGTAAGGTATTTTTCCCCTAAGTGAGCATATTATATCTGGGGAAGTTCGATAATGTAAGGTGTAAATCTTAGGCATGAAAGTTTTGATATTTCTGTCTGGTCCAAGGGTAGTTTTGTGTAAGAAACAGAATTTGAACATTATTATATACACTTTTAACAATTTTAACAGCTCTGAGTACCTTTAAACAAAACTTATTTGGTTATGAAAGAAGATATGAAATAGAAATTTTAAGGGAGACAAATCTGTATGACATCTAAAGTATAAGCTTTTGCAAAAGCTAGATTCTGTGCCAGACAGATACCCAAATAATGATATAAATAACAGTAATATAATATTAAAATAAATAATTATAACAATTAAAGAAAGGAGCTATTATTGAAGGAAGGTGTGTGTGTGGGGGGGGGACTCAAAAGTTCACTAAACAAACTATACTATAGTTCATGTTTTATTTTAAAATAAGAAAAAAAATACAGTAAACTACGTGAAATGACGTGTCAAAGTTGCCGTCAAAAAGTCTCCCTGATGGAGAACTCAATCTCCCTGAAATGAAATCCAAATCTCCCACATGGTCATCAGGACCTCATCACATGTATGAAAATGTGATTTGTTTCACAAACCTATAATTCATTCTCAAATTACTTAATTTGCTGTTCTTTGTCTTTTGGATGCATTACTGCATTGTTAAACCAGAATTAGGACTGTTACAGTGTTTCCCCCAGACTGAAAAAGGGGCAGGGTGCTGCTGAAAAAAGGGCACTTTTTAGCGCGGCGCAAGGCATCTGGAGGGGCAATGTTACTTACGTTGTTCGGCCTACATCTAATAATTAACCTCAAAAGTATGACATTTCAGTGCAGTAACACTACCATTATGTATTAATATGTAGTGTAATTTAGCAGTACTGTTCATAGTCCATTGTTGAATTACTAAAAAAAATAAACTGCTAAAAAAAAACAAATCCGGCATTCTCAAACCACCACTACCTCCCCACCTTTCCCTCACCCTCCATATACACATCCAAAATTGCACCTCGGATGATGGGTCTGATTTGTTCTAGTGATTTTTACCAAAGCTGATACTTGTTTACACTCAAAATCTGTCTATCTCAAAACCGAGTTTAATTCTACACTTAGATGAACATACCTACCGTAAGACCTCTCTAAAATAGTTAAATATCAAATAAGGATCGCGTATTGTTGCATATCTAGGCCGGTAAATTGTATAAAATCGCAAATTACTGCATGGTGACAGCTGAGCTGTTTTTTGAGATTGCTAAAGATCGCGGATTTCCCGAGGTACTATTAATAAATATTGCCTGGTTCTCGTTCCACAGATAGTACACCTGAATCGTCAGGAACTAGATAGAAAAACGCGGGAAACTAATCTTAAAGTGAACGAACCGACATTCATAAACAGAAATCGTCGGCACCTGTGACGATTTCATGAAAACATGTATGATCTGATCAGCCTGCGCAAATTAAGCATGATCCGTATTTGTGATGACCGGACATTACGTATCTGACATGTTTACCGGGAAAATAGATATTGAATCATTGCATTTTCGTACGCGTCTTCTGTAGTATAGCGCAACGTGATACGTTATGGGTATTGATGCGGCAAGCGGCACCGTTATGCCGATTGAATCCCCACCTTCCACACCCTCAACTAGGCCCGTGTCATTATCGGAGCGAGGCAAACGAGTTTAACGGTGCTACCCGTTAATTTCACAGTCGGAACAGGCTGGTCACTTTAACGAGAGTTTCTTTAATTGCCCTGGTTCCCATCGCCATGTCCGCAATGCATTTGACATCTTAAAAGCCGGTGACCAGCATGTGTGTTCAGTTGTCGAAGTAATTTTCCGCTTCAATTAACACATGACGGTCGGGATATAGCGAGGTGATAATTGTCACAGATTAATCACCGTGATTGGTGTTTATTGATGAGCATGTGTACAGATTATCGATCGACTTGAGTTGTCAGTTTTTACAGGTATGGGACATAATGGAACCGAATCGTAATAGCAGCGCGGGAAAAGGGACCGGTTACTGATATTTTTCGGGCAGGAGGGCGCTTATGACACGTTTTTTGGGCAGAAGGGCGGGACCAAAAAGGTGCAGGGCGCGGTGCCCCGCCATTCCGCTTTAGGGGAAACACTGTGTTACCATCATTATTTTTGGTGTATCGCACTGTATACATGTATATAAAACATAGCTAGACTGATAATGATAATGTCCCCCCTACCCCCCCTCACTGAAGTTGTAGTTAGTTTGGTAGAGTATGTTAAGTTCGCAATAGGCAGGAGCAAAAACCTGTAAAATGTTTTCCTTGTCAAATCAATCAGCACGGAATCCACACAGTCCAGTTTTCATAGGGATGTAGCAAGCAAGGTACTGTTCAGACGCTGTATCTGTGCCTTGATGACATTGAACGTAAAAATTTGCTTCTGTCAACGTCCACCTCAAACATTGTCCTTTAGAAAATGTTGTAATATACTTGCATTTTCATTTCATATAATGTTAGAATCGAAATTATTTTTCCATATCTGTGATTTATCCCTGATTAACACATGCTTTGTTGGGCAGATAAGAATGTTAATTCACTTCGGCGTCGCAGTCATGAATAAATATTTTCGTGATCTTCCCTCCAACAACATGTTAATCATCGATAATTAAAGGGTAAGGAAAAATTTTTTCTTAAATACCTCCCTTACCAACATGAATTTGTTCTGCTTTTCAGAAATTAGTAAATTAAATCTTCGGAAGCTTGACTTCTCCAGTAATAGAATCTCAAAAATCCCCACAGCGTTCCGAAAGATAGAAACGTTAGAACAGATAATTCTAGATCACAATCCGCTCACTCTACCACCAGCTCATGTGAGTATACGATAATTGTGCAGTAATTAATATAAGTATTTGATGTCAGCAGAGCTCTAGATAAGAGGGAGTATTTAGTGATAATTAGGGAAAATTTTTGTTAATTCTGTATAAAAACATATGGCGTGACCCCTCATCTGAACCGTCTCGACGAGACGGTTCGGATGAGGGGTCACAACATATGGTTTCAATGAGAAATAAGAAAAAATTATCCTTAGTTATCAACAAATACTACCTCTTACCTAGAGCTCTGTGTCAGAGCTTAAGGAATTAGGGGATAATTTTTAGATAAATTCTGTTATTTTTATAAAAATGTTATGGCAATTGATCAGAACTGCCCCACTTTGCAGGTTTAATAGTTGGTGACAACAAATGCTTTGTAGAGAAGCAAGAAATGTTATCCCTACTTTACTTCCCATATCTGGACAGCTGATAATTTTTATCTGATAACTTAAGGGCTACCCTAGTTGCATCATATGTTTTTTTCTCGCCTGCTACTAGCAGAAATGAGACACAGGTATTACCTTTCTGGTTTTGTCGTTGCAAGACTGTAAACTTCGCATCAGGTTTTCTGATTTAGCTGTTTTGTGACAATGTACTGATAGGTGAGACACCGTATTCTGCGGAATTCTTGTTATTGTGAGTTCATTCTTTTGATAGCGAGCACTCGCTAGCGAGCTCTGAAGAAGCTTTGAAAGAGCGGGAGCTCTATGGTAGAGGATTGGTAATGCATATTTTGCCTTTAAAATTTATTACTTTAAATGGAATTTCTTTCGTAGCGACACCGAACAGAAGTGATGTATTTCTGTCGCTACGTTACGTAATGATTTCAAAGGTTCTGTTCCAAAAGATCAAGATGGTGTCAACGTTTACAACGCTTTCATGCGTAGAACACTGCATGGTGATTCACAAAATGCAAGGAGGCTGAGTGTTGGGTGAAGTTTGAAGGAAATAGAAAGTGCCGCAGAGAAGAAACTGAAAAACATATTGCCAGTTTTCCGAGGGGAAAGATTAGGTTAGGAAAGCTGTTCTGGGTCAGTTTCTCATCCGTATATCAGTTGGAGTTCGCAGTTGTTGAGTTACAATAATTTCATTGCAAATTTCAAACAACAACATGTGAGATTGAATCCAGAACGTACAGGGAGTAGTCAGATCAGGGTCTACACTTCAACCATGCATTTTTGTCCAAAACTTTAAAGTGAACATGGTTACAGCTAAAGAGGCATTATCATACCACCCAAACAATGTAAAAAGCGATGTGCCCCCCTAAAGGCAGTGCCTATTTTCATACTAATTCAGCTGCATCATGATAAAACAAAGTGGCATGTGAGTCCAGCAAAGATTTAGATCAGACTGACCATCCGCCCAGTCTGAACAGAGTCTTCCCTGACAGCATGGAGGTAGCTTGGCCCAAAACTACTCTTTAAGGGCATTATAGCAAAGACTTTGATCAGACAGGGTGGATGCTCAGGCGATCAGACTGGGTGGGTGCTCAGGCTGGTCTGAGTCTTCATGCGGTGCACATGCCACTTTGTTGGTTTTGTCATGCCATGGCTCAGTTGTAGATCAGCTGAAGTTGTACAGATTTCAACTTGTTCATTCTGTTACACTATCACAGAAAAAAAGGTTTCAGAAACTTTTTCATCTTTAATTTTATTTTATCAGAGCTCCAGACAAGAGGGGGTATTGAGGATAATTCAAAGTTAATTTTTTTTTACATTTAAGCGAAAACATATCTAGTGACCCCTCATTAGAACCAGATGAGGGGTCCAGGGCGTCAACTTTTGTCCTATATCCTATATTTGTCCTATATTTTGATTGCTGTCCTATATTGTCCTATATGTGACTAGGTGTCCTATATAGTGATAAAATGTCCTATATATTCATGAGATCATATAAAAGAAAATGATAATTACAGTAAAATTGTAATAACAGACTGTTGGAAGATGGACAATTAAAGAATTATTATTCTGTTAGGATCTTTGAGGACTTCCTGACATCATTCCAGAATAAGGAACCTCAAATCCATCAATCGTATGATGAGGTGTGTAGTATTGTGAGAATGTTGTGCTTGAGGTTCTGGAAAAAGGAAATTGAAAAAGAAAACCTTATTGTTGAGCTGGTACATGTGGATGTCTTCTGGTCAAATCAGCTATCAGATGATGAGATAACCATTGGGGATACTACAAGGAAAGAGCTCAAGAAGCTGGATAGAGATGTACAGAAGAAGTGTTACTGGGAATGAGAGCCTTCTTTAGTTCCATTGTGACATACCTTCGGAAGGCAGTGCCTTTGGAGAACAAACTGCTGAAAAGTCTTGATTGCCTGAATCCTCAGGAAGTGAAAATTTCTTTTCCACATGACATAGGATATGTAGCAAAGAAATTTGATCTACCAGATACAGAGATTGCAAGGGTAACTGATGAATGGAAAGTCTTCTGTATGGCTGATGCACTTGAATACCCACCTTTGGAGAGACGTGAAGACCCATTACTGGAGAGATGTATTCAACATCAAACAAGAGTGATGGTAAGTCAAGGTACCAACGCTTGAGTAAAGTGGTCAAGAATGCTCTGGTTTTGCCATGTGGTAATGCAGATGTAGAAAAATCATCATCAGAATTCTGTTGTTACTGCAGACAGAGTATCTCTGTCTGAGAGCCATAAATGGTTTAAGAGTTGTTAAAGATTCAGTGAAATTCTCTGATACAGAACTTTGTAGGCCTGAAAAACTTACTTGGAAAAAGAAAGGTCTTTCGGCTTGAAGAAACTCACATTCAGAATACATGAAAAGAGTGTAGTTAAAAAAGCAAAATGAGGAGGAGTTGAGAAAAGAGAAAGAAAGGGTAAAAAAGCTGAAGATGAGAAAAGGAGAAGAAAAAAAAAGAAATGAACTAGTGTACCAGAAAAATTCAGTACTTGAGAAAGAATCATGCCTTGAAGCCAAAGAAAAAAATAAATGAGTCTTTGAATTCAACATATGACTTGCTGAAAAAAGGTAATGAGAAAATGAAAATAGCTGTTGAAAAACAAGGTTTAAAGTTAATTCAAATGGCACAGATGACAATAGAGGCAGCAACCATAAAGACAGAAGAATATTCTGAAATTTTGCAAGAACTAAGAAAGGAACTGAAAACAGTGGATGAGAGAAAGAGAAAGTTACTAGACAAAAATATAGAAACTTATAGCTCCAAGAAACTTAAAACTAGTGAGCTATCAAACAGTCATCCAAATCAAGTGAGACTGGATCATCTTCCAAATTTTAGAACACAGCAAAGTGTCTGGAACTTCAGGTCACAAATGTAGTCAAGGCAGCACCTCTGAATCCTCCAAACAGACTGGAAAGCCTAGTGACAAATCACCAACATAGTAGCCATAAACATTTATTATGATCAAAGACAGCTGATTTTTGCCATATTTCCAGGAATGTTTTACTGTTTAATGTTAGGTTGATTAGAATTGAAAAATGATAACATACACTAAGATGGTTCTATAGAGCTGATGGGTCCTTTTACTTAACATTCAGCAAAAATTTCTTTAAATCATGACAGAAAATTTTCTACAAACTGTGGGAGCAGATCTTTTTCATGTTCAGACATGCTCTTTTTATTTTAAGTCCAAAAGGATATTATATCTGCCACAGGCAGTTGTGTTCAAGCTTCATATAGACTACCTATTGTCAAATCATCTTCCTAAGACTGTTTTAATTCTGTCTATTGTTACTTACATAAATGTATTTTCATTTAATGATTAAATATACCGTAATCGCCCCATTTACCGCACATGCCCCTATAACCGCACACTAAGGCCATTTCCGGAAAAAAATTCACAAGCGCACACTGCTTTTTCCTTTTGAAACTCACAAAACGCTACAAGTTCAACTTACCATTACTGTTTCAACAGCGACAGTGTTTTCAGTTTTGTTTTCCCAACGCAATGTGCGAAGAGAGCAACTCTATCTGTCAAAATGCCAATCGGGCAAACTCGCCGATATTTACGGAGTTGGCTGAAGTGTTATGATGTGTACGAGCGCGAACAGCGGACTCGGATCAGCTTACACATCTGCGCCGTCTGATTAGCGTATTCTCTATCTGCATCAACAATGGGAATGTACATGTTGATCCGAGAAGGATCGAGCTTACGAAGTTATGAGGTTGCGGGGGTGCGCAGGCTAAACTGAGTCTTTGCCTTTCGTACATGCGAAAAGGCGCCATTTCTCAGAGCAATTCTTGTCGTATATGGCGATAATGTGCACGTGTGCCAAAGTGCGTTTGGGAAAAATACATGAACGACAGATGAGAAACCCGGGTTGCAAAAGAAATAAATTGTCATAACGACAAACTCTTGTTTCCTTACAAAATCAGTCTGAATACATGTGCAAACTGAACGAAGCGACCAGCCTGTGCATATGCATGGTCTGTGCATTTAAACAAAGTTCGCGGTAGCCATAGGATAGTCTTATCATTGGCATAGCTGGACCGTGGGCCTCAAAAGGGCCTCAGGACACATCCGATCAGCAAACTCCCGCATCATACAGTGCATTTGCGAACATTGACCAGTCTAAGAAATCTCCAGGATTCGCCGATAGTTTGCAAAATAACTGTTTGAAGATGCGCAGACTGGTCTAAGGCTTTGCTGTTTGCACATGTAATACGGTACCTTTCTCATGACACGTTGCCAATATTTCTGCACCCTTGGACGTAATATAGGACAGACAGAAATAGGGAAGATCAAAAGGACCGCATCTTCCAGAATTAGACTGTGTGTGTTATTAATAGAAGCCCGTGAATTTAAAGCAGACCCCTTGCGGTGAATGAATAGCCAGGGCACTGACAAACTTACCTGACGTGTTTAATAAACAATCACATATTAGGTCATCGTAAATGTGTTGAAATACTTTTTCTTTTGGAATATTGAAGACGGATGAAGAGAATGAAATACATGCATAATGAGGACATATTTAATACTGAGAGGTATGAGATATAATTTGTGACTTGACACGAGATTGTTTTTTTTCCCGGAAATTGGCAGTTCAAATAGTTCGAACACTAAAATATTTTCATGACACTTCGAACACCCCGATTAACTGTTCGAACTAAATGAGAATTTACCGTATCGATTTTTCCTTGACAGCTTTAAAGTAGACAATGGCCGTTTGTTGTTTTTTCGTTCTGAGCGTGCGGTTATTAGAAACGTTTTTTAACCACACCTTTTGTTGCAATTTTGAAAAAGTTTAGCGCACCGTGCGGTAAATGGGTCGATTACGGTAATAGCTGTATTGAGAATAAACAAATTTAAATGTGGTAAAGGGATGGCTATAGGGATGGTGGATGCCATCTGTAATGTCCTATATTTGTCCTGTATTTGTCCTATATTTTCTCTCTAAAATGTCCTATATTTCTATATATTTTTCAAAATTTTGAGTTGATGCCCTGGGGGTCACAAGATACGTTTTTATTGAGAAATATGGAAAATTATCCCTAAATTATTCCTGTAATCCCTACTTATCTGGAGCACTGTTTAATTTATGGCTTTGTTTCAGGTATGCACGAAAGGGAAACAGCATATCATGAAGTTTCTCCAGATTGAGGCAATACGAGATGATAAGAAGAGAGGTATTCTGAATGATGTTGAAATGAAAAGATTCCGCAAGTCTCTACCACCACAACAGTCTGTGTAAGTTCAAGTTAGAATCAGATTATGACCAAAGTTGAGGTGCATTTAAAGTATATTAATGTTTCATACTTCAGAAAAAATACATGCATTTTGTATTTCCTCATTAGAATCACCTGAACATAGCAGTTCTGTAGGGCGTTACAACATATGTCGCGACACGACAAAACCTCAAAGTACATGTGAGCCCAGCAAAGACTCAGGTCAGCCCAGTCTGAACAGAGCATTTTCCTGTCTGCATGGCGCTGGCGTAGACCCTTAGCCGCCTTTAAAGCACACAGCAAATACAGGTGCCCAGGCTGATTTGAATCTTGGCTAAGTGGATTTGTTGTAGCAGCTCATATATTTGACTTCCCAGACTTAGAATCCCAGTTTATCTCTGTCTCTTAAATTTTCCTTCCTATGTTCATAAGCTGAACTTAGGTCTAAACTGGCCAGAGAGTGTAAAGAACCTTTCACTTTTGACTACAGACAGAAAAAATAGGCGAGTACTGGCCTGCTAAGCTGACGGTCTCAGTTCGAATCCTGCTCGAGGCAGAATTCTTTACAACTGCAAACTGGGTTCCGTTGCTCACAGCTTTTCATAATGAAAATGCTCACTCTTCTATCAGCTTGATATGACTGAAATACTGTTGAAAGGGTTGTAAAACAGCCAGACATCAACCCATCTACTTCGTCTATCAGAATTTTGCCACAAAAAGTGCCGTTATATATTTTCAGCTCATCTGAAGAGTTCCGCAATTTGTTAGAATCTCCTGATAAATGGAAACGACACACAGTCCTCAGCAGTGATTCCGGCTACAGTACAACAGATAGTATAGAAAAATGTGGCTGGTCTCCACAAGAGGTATGGAGACTCAGACTTCTTGATAAGCCTGAATTTTTGGCCAACCCCATAGTCACTTTAAGGCTGTACAAAAAAAAGGAGGCAAAAAAGTTATGCCCAAATTTAGCAACATGTTTGCAGATAAGAAAGTCTAAAGAACTGCATCTTCTGTTTTGCTAGATTGTTTGACTTCTATTGACTGAGTATTGTTTTGTGATTTTAGGTATTTATTTCAAGCATGTTTGAGTCTTTGTATTAAAAAATAACAAGATGTTTGACAGAGCTGAAGATAAGAGGGGTATTTATAGGTTTTTGCTACTCTTTTGAACCGTCCCAGCTGGGCAGCATAGCCCAGTCGATAGCATGTCTGATTCGAGCCAGATGTCCCTGGTTGATACCCGGTCCGGCCACATACTTCTGCTGATTCAAGAAGGGCAGTTGTCAGTTACTGGCGAATGTATGTGCACTTAGTTCTGGTTAACCACTTTATAGGTTGCCTAAGCCTGCCCAGTAATAGGGTAACTGACTGTCCTGACATGACCATAGCTGTTTACCGCGGACATATAAAAACCACACAAAAAACAGCAACAATGAACGTCCCAACCAGGCTGGTTCTAATGGGTGATTTGAACATGTATTTTCATGTAAATAAAAAAAAAAATTCCCGAGAATTATCATTATCCCCTTACTATCGCAGCAACCTTATCGGAAGCTCTGAGCACTTGCTGATGCAAGATGTACTTATTTTAGTCTTACATTTGGACTAAAGCCTTCATTCTTCCGCTTGTTTAATATTCATTAGGGTTGCCATGGTCAGGGAAATGAATCTGGAAAAGGATTTTTTTTCCAGGTCAGTGAAAAGTCAGGGAATTTTGTGTTTTGTCAGGGAAATTTGGAGAGTCAGGGAATAGTCAGGGAATTTGAAAATACATGTAGCTACCCCAGTCGTGAGAAAATGTAAGGGGAAAGGGGAAAGGATGTACTTTCTAGAGAGATAGTCCAGGAAAATACCCTCCTCACTGGGGGCTACTCTTAAAGGAAAGAATTTGCTCCCTGGGGGGGGGGAGCAAATTCTTTCCTTTAAGAGTAGCCCCCATTTTCCAAGTGATACAGTTAGCACTGTTGAAGTGAAGAGTAAAATTAACTTTGTAATCCATAAAAAAGGGTGTGGAAAACTGTAAAATTTAAGGGGAAAATCAGGGAATTCATACATCCATTCATTCATCTTAACACATTTATGGAAATCATGCTTGATATAAGCTGACTTCACGAGATCATGCTTAATAGTTTGGTGTTTATTTTGATAGTACTTTGCACTGTAATAGTGTTTGGTTTATTTGGTAGTTTTTGTATGGCCTGCAGCTAACAGAAGCAAGACATAGGTATTGCTGCTACGATGGTGACAGGTCAGTGGGCCCCAGAGCTCCAGATAAGAAGGGGTAACAGGGATAATTCAGAGATAATTTTTCTTATTTCTCGAAGCATGTTGTGACCCCTCATTAGAACTGGCTTGGTGAGGCTGTTCCAATGAGGGGTCACAACGTATGTTTATCTGGAAAAATAAGGAAAATTTTCGCTAAATTATCCCATTCTGGAGCACTGAACTGTGGCATAAGCTTTCATTAAGGTTTCTGGTTCACTTCTGTGACAGTTTACCGATAGGCAACATGCAGCTTTCGTTTGAATTCTTTTTATCTTTTATCTTCCGAGAGCCAGATTGTGGGTTACGTGGGTGTAAGGGTTTTGAGGTGAATGGGTTTGATCAACATCCCTCATTAGCATGCCTGAACGAGACATTTCTGTTTATGTTTAGTTTTATGTTCACTTTTTATGGAGAAATCAAAAAGCAAGGATGCAGATATGGTGGAATTTTTAGGATAATTCAGAGATAATGTTGTGATCTCTCATTAGAACCATCTTGCATAAATAGAGGATCTTACATGAGTGCTCATGTATTATTGAATTTATTAAACGAGTTGGGGAAAAAGATAAGATGCGAGGCTTTGCCGAGCATCTTATCGTTTTTCCTCAACGAGTTTAATAAATTCAATAATACATAAGCACGAATGCAAGATCCTATTTATCATATGACGCTAAAATCATATTCTATTAGCAGATTTTGCACTAAAACGTCATGATTTCGCCATTAGAAAACGCAACGTTTTTATGGACGTCAACGCATAGCGTTACGACGTAATTTGCATATTTAATCCACTAGTGGATTATCGTTTTTAATGCATGGCTTTATTACACTCTCAGAAGCGACGTCATATGATAAATGATTATAATGAGGGGTCACAACATATTTTTTTTACTGAGAATTATGCACAGATATTCCCTAAATTATCCGTGGTACCACTTCTTATCTAGAGCAATGAAAAGTATCCCATTGTCATTAAACCCCACCTCTTCCAGCCCAATCAGTTCTTTGGAATGAGCACAGGTTGTTTATGGTCTAAGCAACTCTCAGGCATGGTTGATATTAGAGAAAGAAAGAAGTTAAAACAAAATTACAGCAGAATATAATTAGTATAAACATGTACTAGCACTAAGCAGATGTTGTATTTTATGCATGTGTGATTTTTGCATGTAGTGGTATTTTATTGATAGTAGAGCATGTGTCTTGATATCCCATTTGTAGGTAAATGGAGACGTTCATCTCGAAGATGCCAACATTCTTGCCTACAAAGCCGCCACAGCCGCATCAGTGATTTATCGGGACAAAAGACCAAACAGAGACGACCAGCATATTCATCCGCCACCCATCGTCCCATCTCTAGAAAGCATGCCTAAAGCCCCTTATACTAGCCCCAAGTTGCCACCTCCACCACCAATTGTGTACCCACCCAGTCCCCTCACCCCACAGACCCCACCTACACCCCAGGGGCCTGGTCCAGGATTTGGGACTCAGGGTGATGATGAATTCACAAGGGTTAGTAAACATTTAGAAATACATTTGCGGTTTTATTACAATTATTGCTCTTTTTTCTGTTAAACACAATTGCCTTTAATAATTCGGATACCATTCCCTTCTATGATAATGTCATTATTGAACTTCATCTTTGAATTTGAACAAGTCCATGTAAGATTCTGCTCTTAGGGTATGATTACTGTAAAACACTTATTTTTGGGGGTTACTGAATTTTGGGGGTCAGGACAAAGAAAGTTAAAATATAAGTCTGCCAATATTACATGCATTAAATACATATACATACGCATAAGGGAAGTTGATAAAAGAGAGGATTTTCATTAAACTATACATTGTGGCATCCATTAGAATCGCCTCGAGGCAATTCTAATACATGCCACAATGTATAGTTAAATAGCAAAGTTGTGTCAAATTGTAACAAAGTTGCATCAAATTTTCTTAATTATTTGGAGCCATGGAATGTCATGGCCGCCAAAATTAAAATGCGTCAATATATCATTTTCATTGAAGCGCAAAATTTTAATACCGCAGGTATTATATGTTTTACAGTATTAAATTGTTATGAGAATTGGTTATGAGAATTGCAAATAATGAAGACCCTATTCTTTTGTCTGAATAGTTAAGGCAGAAATGACTTTATCGGTTTTCAAAATAACTTTTGTGTTTTAAAGTAGATATTACAGTGTTAGAATGTTGTTTTGAGTTTTGCATCATTTTCAGGGAATGAAAACTGCATGATCACCAAATTTACCTAGATGTTTCATCAAATTACAGTGAATGTAACTGGTTGTATTTGATGTGAATATAACCAGTTTCATTTGATATCATTGTGTCCATAGGGGCATTAAGTTGTTAGAGACCCGCTATGTACTGGGCTCGGCATGAGAAAAGTAGGGGCCCAGTCCTCTTTTTTCACTGTTTTTACCTTTGATTACTATCAGAGCCGGTTGTTCTAAGCATCATTAGCCTAACAAGCTCTTTAAGTGATTTATGACTTTATAACCAAATACACTGATATTTTTGTTGAAAAATGTGAGAAGCTTTTGCAATGCAAAGAGCTTCCCAGATTTTTTCAACAAAAAATGTTGGTGTATTTGAGATATTAACATTCAAAATTTTAAAGAAACGTAAACTAACGACATCGTTGATTTAGAACAACCGGACACAGGTACATGTATTCAGTCCGCTGACTAAGTTTTTAGTTGCTTAGCTGGTGGGATTTGAACCGGCAGCCTTTGGCACCAAAGCTTAGCTGTAACCACTTGACTGCTGTGGCTCTCTAAATCACTAGGTTGCTTAAAGGTTTCTCATAGCCTAATAGCTGTAGGGGCAGTGGGGGTTAGAGACCCACCCATCTTGGGTACAGCTGATGAAAGGGGGAGCCCATCTGTCTCCTTTCCCTGCCTTATCCTTCCCTAATTAAAAAAAGTACCCATTTACTGCTGGGTTGACAGAGTTTTCCAGTTGTTTGGATGGCGACGGTGAGCCGCTAACTCACGACCTTCCGGCAGTTTTCTGCACAATAACCAAGCCACTCTAACCACTGGACTACGGTGCCTCCCTAGGCGCCTCTCTAGGTTTCTTAATAAAGCCAAAATTAACTTGCAGCAGCAGGCTTTTAAACGATAGGACACATACTATTGATGCAAAGTAAGTTCCAAGGTGCGCCCACTGGTCCAGGAAAAGTCAGGGAAATTTGAATTTTCTTCAGTGTCAGGGAAAAGTCAGGGAATTTTGAAAAATGGTCAAGGAAGTCCTAAAATGCTAAACAGACAAAGTGTTAGTTGATAGTTCTATATTGTGCTTTTTTCATAACCATATTTTTCTGGAACAAGTGGTTTAGCTCATTAAGTATTGTTGTAAAGCTTTTCCAAGCTTTGAAATATGTCTGCTGCTTTGCTGATTTGTCTGCGTTCCAAAACAGGTAGATGCAAACCATAGGGCTGAATTGAAAGGTCATGACGGTTAAAAAATGACATTTTGGTCAGGGAAAAATGGAATTTGGTCAGCGAAAAGTCAGGGAATTACGTTTCCAACGAAGAGTGGGCACCCTTGTAACAGTTTTCACCTTGTCTTAATAAAAATTTATGAGGATGTCTGTACTCTTTTGCATACGAAGGGCACCTGACTCATAAGTCAGAGGTCCTGGGTTCGAAACCCGGTCTGGCCACATACTTTCGTTTCTCCTTCCGCTGATTCAAGAAGGGCAGTTGTCAGTTACTGGCGAAAGTACGTGCACTTAGTACTGGTTAACCGCTTAGGAGGTCTAAGCCTGCCCAGGAATAGTGTGGTTAGGTTAACTGACCGTCCCGACATGACCACAGATGTTTACCGTGGACGTTAAGCAACAAATCAATCAATCAATCAATCTTTGTGGTACCCTTAGAAAGAAGATCAGGTCCATTTCAGGATGGTGATTTGTTTCTAGAATAGCCATAATGTCATATTTCTATTTACTTAGGAGCTACAAAGACAAAAATATGAGTATGAGAGCAAAAAGAAAGTTGCGGAACAACTACGCAGACAGCAGGAGGAGGAAGATGAGCGGGAACAGAGACGGCGAGCGGCAATGAGGCTGCAAGAAGAACAGAAAGCAATGTTAGAGCGGCAACGAGAGGAAACCAGAGTTCAGGAGGAACAGGCAAGGGCATGGGAGGAGACTAGAAAAAGAGAGGTACATATCAAACATGATTTTAGGATGTTTTGATGCACTCTGAGGGAGATGCTGGGGCCATATTTATAAAACCACTCGTTGCTATGCTGTTGCTAAGGCTCAATTTCTATGAAGGAGATTTCCGACAACTATGAAATTTGCTCTGGAGGAACAGTCTGAAAAAGACTGTTCCTCCAGAGCAAATTTAATAGTTATAGGGAACCTCCTTCATAGAAATTTAGCCTTAGCAACAGCATAGCAAACACTTAAGTCGCCTTATGAATATGGCCCCTGGTCTCCATTTTCATAGGAGCAATTCTCAAGGAAAGGATTTGCTCTGAGTGATGAAATACTTTTGAACAAAGTTTCTTTAAGAGTAGCCCCCCCCCCCCCCCCCCCCCCCCCCCCCTAAACCATACAGAGCCAGTGATCTTCCCAGACCATTAAGGCATGTCCCTTGCAACATGCCTATTACCTTTGCAACAAGCCTTAATTTCCAATGAATATTGATAAAAATGCTATTATTTTCATTTCATGGCCAGTTAAAATATTTTTAAGTGCATTAAGAATCATCAGTAAATTATTAGCTCACCTGTGAAGGTGAGCTTATAGTATAGACTTGGTCCGTCGTCCGTCGTCGTCGTCGGCGTCGGCGTCGTCCACACTTTTAAACATCTTCTTCTCAGAAACCACTGGGTGGATTGAAGCCAAATTTCATGTTGAGCCTTAACAGGATGGGGGAACGAAAGTTTATATATTTGGTCCAGGTCACATGACCAAGATGGCCGCCACACCCATATATGGTAAAAACCCTTCAAAAATCTTCTTCTCCAGAACCAAAAGGCCTATGACCTTGAAACTTGGTATGTAGCATCGGGCATGCGGGCCCATCATAATTTATATAAATCATGACCTTGTGATGACCTTGACCTAATTTATGACATGGTCAACTTTGGTACGTTAGGCTTTTATATGGGAAAACACTTAAACGGTGGATTTCTCAGAAACTATTTAAGTCTAAGGTACAATACTTGGTATACATGGTTGACTAAATGACCAGATGAAGATATTATGTCACTAAAGGTCAAGGTCATTCCGTCGGACCATCCGTCGTCAAGATTTTCAAACATCTTCTCCTCTGAAACCACTGGGCCGATTGAAGCCAAATTTCATATGGAGTCTCAGTGGGATGGGGGAACGAAAGTTTATATATTTGGTCCAGGTCACATGACCAAGATGGCCGCCATGCCTATATTTGGTAAAAACCCTTCAAAAATCTTCTTCTCCAGAACCAAAAGACCTATGACCTTGAAACTTGGTGTGTAGCATCGAGCATGCGGGCCCATCATAATTTATACAAATCATGACCTTGCGTTGACCTTGACCTAATTTACGGCATGGTCAACTTTGGTATGTTAGGCTTTTATATTGGAAAACGCTTAAACAGTGGATTTCTCAGAAACTATTTAAGTCTAAGGTACAATACTTGGTATATATGGTCGACTAAATGACCAGATGAAGATATAATGTCACTAAAGGTCAAGGTCATTCCGTCGGACCATCCGTCGTCAAGATTTTCAAACATCTTCTCCTCTGAAACCACTAGGCCGATTGAAGCCAAATTTCATATGGAGTCTCAGTGGGATTGGGGAACGAAAGTTTGTATATTTGGTCCAGGTCACATGACCAAGATGGCCGCCATGCCCATATATGGTAAAAACCCTTCAAAAATCTTCTTCTCCAGAACCAAAAGGCCTATGACCTTGAAACTTGGTATGTAGCATTGGGCATGCGGGCACATCATATTTTATACAAATCATGATCTTGCGTTGACCTTGACCTAATTTACGGGATGGTCAACTTTGGTACGTTAGGCTATTATATGGGAAAACGCTTAAACAGTGGATTTCTCAGAAACTATTTAAGTATTAGGTACAATACTTGGTATACATGGTCGACTAAATGACCAGATGAAGATATTATGTCACTAAAGGTCAAGGTCATTCTGTGGGACCATCCGTCGTCAAGATTTTCAAACATCTTCTCCTCTGAAACCACTGGGCCGATTGAAGCCAAATTTCATATGGAGTCTCAGTGGGATGGGGGAACGAAAGTTTATACCCGGGGTCTGGGTCACATGACCAAGATGGCCACCATGCCCATATATGGATCTAGTTATCTTGGCTAAAGGTCGTTTGTCTGTAATGTGTCAACATTTTTAAAGGACTTCTCCTCTGAAACTACTGGGCAGATTTCAATTTAATTTCAAATGCAGCCTTCAGGCAAAGCGGGAAACAAAGTTTATATATTCGGTCCACTCACATGACCAAGATGGCCACCATGCCCATATAATGGCAAAAACCTTGAAAAATCTTCTTCTCCAGAACCACGGGGCCAATTGCCTTGAAACTTGGTATCTAGCAACTGGGACTGTAGTACTACCAATTTTATATAAATTGAGCATATACTGACAGGTGAGCGATCGTTGCCCTTGGGCGACTTGTTTATAATGTAACTTTACGCTAATTTTGACAAAGCATTGCTATATTAAGGATTTTAAAAATTGATCAACGAGTCAAAATCTGATTTTGTTTTAAAAGCAACATGCCTTATGAAATTTCTGGGGAAAACACTATCTGTATAATTTCTGTCAAATCTGCATAAGAACGTAATACTTTGCTGACAGCATGGATGTGATGGTTTGCAAACTGGCTTTGGCGTGTTTCTAGTCTCACTTTATTTGAGCCTCGATGCAACAAATCAACAAAGTGATTGTGCGCCCAGAGCAGACTCAGATCAGCCCTGGCATTGGCCTGGTCTGATCAGTCTTCGCTGTCCGCATGGAGGTAGCTTAGACTCTTAGCTCTTTAAGTGCTTAGGGTCTGATCAGATTGGGCCAATGCCCAGGCTGATCTGAGACTGCGCTGGGTGGCCAACCACTTTGTTGAGTTTCTCATGTAGCGGCTCATTTGCTTTTTTGATCCATGTTTGTTTCACTTTAGGCAGAAGAGTTGCAGCGACAAGAAGAGTTACAGAAAGTGGAGGAAGCACGTAAACTACAGGAAGCCCAGCGGCAGGAAGAAGCCAGAAATTACAGAGTTGAAAACAAGTACGTTTCACCTGTCAGTTTTGTCATCTTTGCATTTAGAGTAGTTGTAGTTGTTATTGTAAATTTTCATTTGGTATGACTTATTGTGCATGTACACATGTTTTATACAAAGGGGAACAACTGTGACTTCCTCTTTGCCTCCCTGAGACCCTTCAAAAATGAAATTTGCTCTTTAAGAAAAGAATTTGCTCCTAGGGGAATAAAAGACTTCCAAATTGGGGTCAACACAGGAAAGAATTTGCTCCTAAGGGAGCAATTCTTTCCTTTCAGAGTTGACCCCAGGAGCAAATTCTTTACTTTAAGAGTTGACCCCGATCGAGAAAAAGAGGCAAACATGAAAATGACAGAGTTACTTCCCCTGAAAGAGTACCAAGTCACCTTAAGGAGTGAAACCCACTCTGGCAAATATAGGAAAGTGAGTAAATGCGCCAAAATTTTCTGCCATAAACACAGGCAAGACCGAAACTGGAACAAATATCATATTTAGGCTGAGATGGCTCTAATGAGGGGTCACAACATATGTTTCAAGGAAGAACTAAGAAAAACTGTCCCTAAGTTATCTTCAACTTACTCCCTTACCTTCTAGCTCTGGTTAAAAATACAGTACAGTCAACCCTCTTTATAATGACACTCATTACAACAGCAAAACTCTTTACAACGTCATTTTAAGTTGCACAGAATGCCTTTATTGTCTAAAAGTGTATTCTTTATAACAGAAAATCCAGTTTAACGTCATAATATTTGGGAACAAATGCAACGTTGTAAAGAGGGTCCACTGTATCAACAGCACAGTTTGTGATTTTTTTGTCAAAAGCACTGTACCACACAAGTATGTTAAAAATGAAGATTTTTATGGGAGAAACTAGGTTTGCTGTATTGGTTCAGTTATTTCAATGCAAAGATTGATAGATTGATGATTTTAGTAAAGTTAATTGCGATAAGTATTAAGGGAACCCTGATGCATGTGTTTGTTTAAAGGTGTTTGACTCTTCTGTATGCATGTTATGTTGTTGAGCATGCAAAAAATTCAGAGAATTAGCTGCAGAAATAACTTGATTGGGTACCTGATAGTTAATTACTGTACCATAGTTATTATGTTATAAGACATGGTTGTCCCTCTACAAAATCCAAAAATTCTAGATCCATCTTACAAGATGGTTCTAGATTTTTCAGATTGTTTTGGAAGAGAAAAACCTAATAGCTAAATTACACAACTGCTTTACATAATTGGGATACTTTAAGAGAGAGAAAATCTTATAGCAAAAAAAAACCACGGTAATTATGTTTAGGTATGTGGAGACAAAAGTTTTACTAGTTTTGGTTATTAACCCTGAATGCGCCAAAAAGCAGATGACAAAATTTATGTCTGCAGAATTTCAAAAATGTCTAGTCCAAGTGATATCTTATTGTGAATTCGAACACTAGAGGGCAAACAGTGTAGATTCAGATGAGGTGGCTCATTATGAGCCACCTCATCTGGATCTACACTGTGTGCAAATTCAACAATTTTTCATTTTTGGCGCTTTGAGGGTTAATATTCATGCATTGCTTATAATATGTCATAAACAAGGGTTTATTTATAGGGACTTATCATTTCATAGATAGACTTAGCACAAAAAAGGTGTAAATCAATACATCACAAATATAGTTGTTTAATGTAATACTGCAGTTATTGAGCCTACATTGATATATTCTCACTTTATTTAGACTGATGAAACCCCGACGCCATACTGTCGATAACTGTATTAGGTAGTACTAATTTCTGTAGCTGTATGTAGGACATAAAGTCTATCAGATAACACACCTATGTCTCAAAATGTTAAATCTATTAAACGCAGAAAAAAACATGATATGGAAACTGGTTTTAGATAGAAAAGTTCATACCTCTGGGCAACTGAGGCTAGAGAAGTAGATAAAGTGCCTGGTTTCTCTGCTGCAGAGCTGCCAGTAGCTTAAAGCAGGGCTTGAAGTATCTCAGGTTTGGTGCAAGGTAATGGCTTAACGTGACTGAAATATTGTCAGATGGGTCATTTAAACCTAGCTATCCAACAGTAAGGGGCAGGCATAGTGTAAGCGTAGCACCCTCCCCTTCCCCCCCCCCCCCCCCCCCAAAAAAAAAAAATGCAAAAGCTTCTTGTACTGTTTCCATGGTTTATCCATTGTACTTCAATCTCTTCTGTGTCATTCCCAGTGTGAAGTGCAAAAATAAGTCCAGTTTTCCCTATAGATATGTCCATTGCCCAGGTGACTCTAAGCTTCCTGTACATCTCTACATATGCTTATGTGACATTGTGGGAAAATTTGAGAGGTTGGGAGGGGGTGGGGGTGGAAGTTGAAATATTAAAAATAAAGAAAAAATGCTGTAAAATTTTGGACTAACTCTGCTTTGCTTGCTTTCATGTAAGCACTTCCTGTTAGATAAAAGCTGATCCTGAGCTATCTCAGCTGTTATAATTTTTAAGCTTCATGAGTACACCCTCAGTTTTTTCACCATTTTTTTCAAAGAAAGATAACTTTTGTGACTTCCTGTTTGCTTTCCTGGAGGATGAAACTCTTCCAGAATGGGGTCTACTTCCGGTGACACTTCTAAAGGAAAGATTTTTCTTGGGGAGTTGACCACATTTGAGAAGGGAGACAACAATGAAATTTGCAGAGTTGCTTCACCTGACCTGTTCACCTAAAAAGGAGAGAAAATTAGGTAATAATGCTCCATTAACATTAGCACAAATTAACGAATTTTCTAAGAATGTTGTCAACAGAGACTTACCAAGGGATGTGTATAGAAATAGATGAAGAAACCGCAAGCAGTCTTGACCTTGATAAGGCTGCTCATAGGAGCAGCCTGATCTGAATATGCTCTGTTTGCATTAACATTTTTGTCCCAATATGTTCGGTCATAACATTTTAGGAGAATGGGTACACTTTCAGGGGAAGGAACTCTTGGGTACACTTTCAGGGGAAGGAACTCTGCCATTTTCATATTTGCCTCCCATCTCAATTGGGGTCAACTCTTTAAGGAAAGAATTTGCTCCCTTAGGAGCAAATTCTTTCCATTAAGAGCAGACCCAATTTTGGGAGGGCTTCCTCATCCAGAGAAGCAAACAGGAAGTTCTGAAAGTTGTTCAAAAATAATAGATTAACAAGGAAGTTTATCTCTCCACCCTTATAGCCCTAAAACAGACATATAACTGACAAAAAAATGTTTTTGTGCTATTTGACTTCAAAAAGAATGAAATCTGCCTAATATTTCAAAACAGCTGTTAATTTCTTTGTAATGGAAATGTAAAAAAAAGAAGACATTTTCCAAAAGCACAAAAGCATTCCAACATTCCTGCTTATCTTACTTGTTACATCCTGCTTTTTTTGTCCACCTTTATTTCTTAAAATGCCATAAATATTCTAAAAATTGGGACACCTGAAATAATAACCGTAATTGTCTTAATAATGTAACAGTTTGGTTTCATAACGCAAATGCTTCCAAAAGATGCAGATGGAATGTCAGACAGTAAAGTCCCTGTTCAGACTGCTCCTTCAGGAGCAGTCTGATCTGGGCCTGCACTGTTTGCTTATACCTATCTGTCCCAATATTTAGAATTTTTACGGATCTTCAGTTTCGTGAGCTTTAAATTTTTTGTCTTCCTGTGTATCTGATAGACTTTATGTCAGAAAAAATGTGGTCTGGGTTTAAACCATCATTAATGAAAATGTGCTTTATTGAGTATTGTCTGTAGGACTTGCCTTAGCAAGTGGCAGAGCTCCAGATAAGAAGGGGTATCAGGGATAATTCAGAGATATTTTTAGCTCACCTGTGAAGGTGAGCTTATAGTATAGACTTGGTCCGTCGTCCGTCGTCGGCGTCTGCGGCGTCGGCGTCATCCACAATTTTAAACATCTTCTTCTCAGAAACCACTGGGCGGATTGAAGCCAAATTTCATATGGAGCCTTAACAGGATGGGGGAACGAAAGTTTATATATTTGGTCCAGGTCACATGACCAAGATGGCCGCCACGCCCATATATGGTAAAAACCCTTCAAAAATCTTCTTCTCCAGAACCAAAAGGCCTATGACCTTGAAACTTGGTATGTAGCATCGGGCATGCGGGCCCATCATAATTTATATAAATCATGACCTTGTGATGACCTTGACCTAATTTATGACACGGTCAACTTTGGTACGTTAGGCTTTTATATGGGAAAACGCTTAAACAGTGGATTTCTCAGAAACTATTTAAGTCTAAGGTACAATACTTGGTATACATGGTTGACTAAATGACCAGATGAAGATATTATGTCACTAAAGGTCAAGGTCATTCTGTCGGACCATCCGTCTTGAAGATTTTCAAACATCTTCTCTTCTGAAACCACTTGGCCGATTGAAGCCAAATTTCATATGGAGCCTTAACAGGATGGGGGAACGAAAGTTTATATATTTGGTCCAGGTCACATGACCAAGATGGCCGCCACGCCCATATATGGTAAAAACCCTTCAAAAATCTTCTTCTCCAGAACCAAAAGGCCTATGACCTTGAAACTTGGTATGTAGCATCGGGCATGCGGGCCCATCATATTTTATACAAATCATGATCTTGCGTTGACCTTGACCTAATTTACAGGATGGTCAACTTTGGTACGTAAGGCTTTTATATGGGAAAACGCTTAAACAGTGGATTTCTCAGAAACTATTTAAGTATTAGGTACAGTACTTGGTATACATGGTCGACGAAATGACCAGATGAAGATATTATGTCACTCAAGGTCAAGGTCATTCCGTCAGACCATCCGTCATCAAGATTTTCAAACATCTTCTCCTTTGAAACCACTGGGCCGATTGAAGCCAAATTTCATATGGAGTCTCAGTGGGATGGGGGAACGAAAGTTTATACCCGGGGTGTGGGTCACATGACCAAGATGGCCGCCATGCCCATATATGGTAAAAACCCTTCAAAAATCTTCTTCTCCTGAACCAAAAGGCCTATGACCTTGAAACTTGGTATGTAGCATCAGGCATGCGGGCTCATCATAGTTTGTACAAATCATGACCTTGCGTTGACCTTGACCTAATTTACGGGATGGTCAACTTTGGTACGTTAGGCTTTTATATGGGAAAACGCTTAAACAGTGGATTTCTCAGAAACTATTTAAGTCTAAGGTACAATACTTGGTATACATGGTCGACTGAATGACCAGATGAAGATATTATGTCACTAAAGGTCAAGGTCATTCCGTCGGACCATCCGTCTTCAAGATTTTCTAACATCTTCTCCTCTGAAACCACTGGGCCGATTTAAGCCAAATTTCATATGGAGTCTCAGTGGGATAGGGAAACAAAATTTTATACCCGGGGTCTGGGTCACATGACCAAGATGGCCGCCATGCCCATATATGGTAAAAACCCTTCAAAAAACTTCTTCTCCAGATCCAAAAGGCCTATGACCTTGAAACTTGGTATGTAGCATTGGGCATGCGGGCCCATCATATTTTATACAAATCATGACCTTGCATAGACCTTGACCTAATTTACGGCATGGTCAACTTTGGTATGTTAGGCTTTTATATGGGAAAACGCTTAAACAGTGGATTTCTCAGAAACTATTTAAGTATTAGGTACAATACTTGGTATACATGGTTGACTAAATGACCAGATGAAGGTATTATGTCACTAAAGGTGAAGGTCATTCCTTCGGACCATCCGTCGTCAAGATTTTCAAACATCTTCTCCTCTGAAAGCATTGGGCCGATTGAAGCCAAATTTCATATGGAGTCTCAGTGGGATGGGGGAACGAAAGTTTATACCCGGGGTATGGGTCACATGACCAAGATGGCCACCATGCCCATATATGGTAAAAACCCTTCGAAAATCTTCTTCTCTAGAACCAAAAGGCCTATGACCTTGAAACTTGGTATGTAGCATTGGGGATGATGGCCCATCATAGTTTATACAAATGATGACCATGTGTTGACCTTGAATTAATTTACGACATTGTCAACTTTGGTATGTTAGGCTTTTATATGGGAAAACGCTTATACAGTGGATTTCTCAGAAACTATTTAAGTCTTAGGTACAATACATAGTATATATGGTCAACTAAATGACCAGATGAAGATATTATGTCACTGAAAGGTCAAGGTCATTTTGTCGGTCTGTCCGTCATCAAGATTTTCAAAACATCTACTCCTCTGAAACCACTGGTCCGATTGAAGCGAAATTTCATATGGAGTCTAAGTGTGATCAGGGAATAAAAGTTTGTTCTCAGGGTCTTGACCAAGATGGCCGCCATGCCCGTATATGGTAAAAACCCTTCAAAATCTTCTTCTCCAGAACCAAAAGGTGTATGACCTTGAAACTTGGTATGTAGCTTTGGGCACTCAAGCCCATCATAGTTTATACAAATGATCGTGCATTGACCTTGACCTAATTTATGACACTGTCAACTTTGGTACATTATGTAGTCTTTTATATGGGAAAATGCTTAAACAGTGGATTTTTCAGAAACTATTTAAGTCTAAGGTGCAATATTTGGTATATATGATTGACTAAATGACCAGATGAAGATATTTTGTCGTTAAAGGTCAAGGTCATTCTTTGACTTTTGTACAAGGTCATTGAGATTCTGTCACCCGTCAACATTTTCAAACATCTTCTCAGAGGCCACTAGGGTCAATTGAAGCCATATTTCATATGGAGCTTCACCGGCTTAAAGGAACCATAGTTTGTTCAGATGGTCTTGGTCACTTGTTAAAGGACTTCTCCTCTGAAACTACTGGGCCAATTTTAATTAAATTTCATAAACAGCCTTCAGGCAAAGCGGGAAAGAAACTTTATATATTTGGTCAAGGTCACATGACCAAGATGGCCACCATGCCCATATATGGCAAAACCCTTAAAAAATCTTCTTCTCCAGAACCACTGGGCCATTTGCCTTGAAACTTGGTATGTAGCATCTGGAACTCTAGTACTACTAAGTTTATATAAATGATGAACTTGGATTGACCTTGACCTGTTTTACCACAAGGTCAAATTTGGGCTCTAATGCTTTTGAGTGGGAAAAGCTAAAAAAAAACAGTGCATTTTTGTGTTGCTATTGTGCTCTGTGATATGGAAATGCAGACAATTTGAACCCCTAGGAATTCTAGGGGTCAAGATTGTTCAGTGACCTTGGCTTAAGGTAATTTGTCTGTAATTTGTCAACATTTTTAAAGGACTTTTTTTCTGAAACTACAGAACCAATTTCAATTAAATTTCATATGCAGCCTTCAGGCAAAGTGGGAAAAAAAAAATCATATATTCGGTCCAGGTCATATGACCAAGATGGCCACCATGGCCATATATGGCAAAAACCTTGAAAAATCTTCTTCTCCAGAACCACTGGGCCATTTGCCTTGAAACTTGGTATGTAGCATCGGGGACTGTAGTACTTCCAATTTTATATAAATTGAGCATATACTGACAGGTGAGCGATCGTTGCCCTTGGGCGACTTGTTTCTTATTTCTCATCAAAAACATACATTGTGACCCCTCATTAGAACCGTCTTGGCAAGACGGTTCTAATGAGGGGTCACAATGCATGTTTTAATGGAAAAACAAGGAAAATTATCCCTAAATTATCCTTGTTACCCCTTCTTACATGGAGCACTGAAGTGGGTGTGAATATTGCAGTCGTGTTTCCCACCATCCATATGTATGGAGGCCCATATGCAGAGGGGGTGTGGAGGGTACAAGCACTTGCCCCCAATTTGGGCAGATTATTTCAAAATCATGCAGTTTTCTGCCAGAAACTTAGTTTACACTCATAAAAGTTGGCTTTAGTTTAAACATATTTTATTCATAATTTCACTGACATGCAACATAAGATATACACAAAATAGAGTTAATGGGATTGGAATGAAAGCAAAATGCTTATAGGACTCCTCTCCTTGATCCGAACTTGCATAACTTTCATGCCCCCTTTTAAAATTCCCTGAAATTTCCATCCCCATTTTTCAAAAATCTGCGCATGAGCCTGATATGTCAACATTCTTGTTAGCCCAAAAATTTAGCTTCATTTCTTGTAAAAAAAAAGGTAATCTTCCATCGTCAAAACCTGGCATATGCTTCCACACTAGTAGACTGCAAGGTGGTGTTTTATGACGATGTATGTACAGGCTCAGTCAATCAAATGTACAGGCTGGTTCTTCACTTATACTACTATAAAGCACATTTTCTGTGGTGCAGCTCATTGTATTCAAGGTCAATTTCATTTTTGTTCCTTGTTGATCATGAAATTGTGAGCCAACCTTTTTTTCCAGTCAATTGTACCTAAATTAGTTAAACCTCTTAACCCTTGAAGTGGTATAAAAGCAGACAACAAAATTTACATCTGCAACATTTTAAAAAAAAAAAGAAGTTTTTTTTTCCAAGCTATGTTATTGAGAATTCAAAGACCAGAGGACAAACGGCATAGATCTATTTGACGCAGCTCATGAGGAGCTTTGCTGTTTGCAAATTCAGCTACATGCATTTTCGATTTTCAATTTTTGGCACTTTAAATGTTTACTGCTTTTGCTGCCCTCATATTTTAAAGTTAAATTGAGCCGCGACGCCTGAAAACCAACAATGTGGTTATGCGCCCAGTGCAGAATCAGATCAGCCTGGGCATCCGCCCAGTCTGATCAGAGTCTTCACTGTCCGCATAGAGGTAGCTTAGACCCTTAGCTACCCTTTGAGCGCTTAATGAGTCTGGTCAAACTGGGGGGATGTCCAGGCTGATCTGAGTCTGCATTGGGCGCACAACCACATTGTTGGTTTTGTCGTGTCGCGGCTCAATTGTTTGCTGATATGTAGGTGTTAAGCATATTAGCTGAAACAAATACAGTGGCGAACAATTTCCAGTGTAACATGTTACTAAACCTCTACTAACCAAGATAATTTTAGAATGAAATTCCTAAATCTTGTCTAGTCTCTTATGATTTTGAAGGCCAGAAAAATGGTTATGGAATATGTATTAGTTCTTATCAACATTATAATTTAGGTAATGTGTGAGTAGCTGTTTACATTAAATTGCTTAAATTGGTTTGATGTGAGGTTTGATTGATTTAAAGTTATATATTTTTGGCGGCTTGAACTAGTATTTGATATGTCTATATTTCTTAAATTGGCTAGATTACCGTATTAATTCGATTAAACATCCGTCGCGTTGCATTTTGCGAAAGAGGACGTTATTTAGAGCCTGTAGTGTAAATCCAAAATACCAATGATAAGCAATGTAAAGGTGATGAGAATACTTTCAGAGGAAGCAACTCTACTATTTCGCATCCTCCTCGAGGAGGAAATTCTTTCCTTTAAGAGTATACGCCATCGAAAGAGATACCTTATCCAGAGAAGCAAACAGAAATTCATGCAAGTTAATGTAACATTATTTTCAGAAAAGTGGCAGGGGGCATTCATTAGAGCAGGGGCATGTATAAGGATTAATACAGTATGTTTCATTATTTTCAACAGAGTTATTCCTCTATTCTGAAGTTAGATGGAGAAATGCAAATTATTGATATGTAAGAGGATGAATGTTCATTATTCAAAAAAAAAAAAACACACACACACATAAAAAACAGATTATTAGCTGGCTTATGGCTTTTTTATAAAGAGCAAATGCAGTCAGATGCAGTCTTGTTAAAAAGATTTCAGAAGATATGTTCCAGATAAGTCTTTTTGGGGCATGATGTAGAGCCTAAGTTGTAGATCACCTAGTCAACTTTTGGATTACCGTAGAAGGCCAAGTACAACCTGTATTTGCATACAACCTGCACCTGGATGATTAGGAAGACCTTGTTGAAAAATATTTGGGATGTATTAACCTCTGGAAGACTTATAGTTAATAGACCATATTCTTGTTGCAATATTTTTGTTGCACACCAAAAATTTTGAATATGAATAGATGTGAAAAGACTTATGGAAAAACATGTTTTGTAAATACGTCTGAAGTGGAGCTGTATGTATATTGCTTTGGATGACTTGTGTTGGGCTTAGGTCTCTGGTGCTGAAACAGGACTTTGGGAGTTTTGCTTTAAAATCTTGGAATTGTTTTTGATTAATATGAAAACCAGTCATTAATGCATACATTTGAGGAGTTTAACTACTATTGCTCATCATTCTCTTTTAGGTCAAAGCCAACAAGCCTGCTGACCAAAATGGTTTTCAAAAATTAAGTGAAGTTATTAGTCTTCTTATTGTAATGCAAAAACATATAGTCAGGGCTGTCTTTATATGAATATATATCAATTTATAGTCTTACTTTACTGCTTCTGGGTAGCCTCATTTCTAATTTATAACACTTTTTGCGGAAGTTGATTTTGGGTAGTATGGTCGGGACATCTGTAGAAGTTAAATAAATAAGTCTTATAACAAATGGTCACTGTTTCAAAAATCTGAAAATTTTAAGTTAAAGGTAGGTTCCTGTACTTTGGAATGCATCATAATTTTGATGATTTTTTATCCAAGTTGTTGGAAAGCACTTATAAAGAGGAAATGAATAAGTTTCACTAAAAAGTGTAAATCAAAAAATCGTAGAAAAGTCGTTTTGCAAGGGATTTCCTAACTCTGCTTCGCACACCAGTTAGCGCTATTTTTAGTTCGCGCCAAAAATAGATAACATAGCAGACGTCATGCTGCATTGCATTTCGGGATAGTTTTAACCCATCGGCCGTGCCAGGAGCTCTGGAAGAGCTCACGGCAAGAGAAAATTAACCGTTGGCAAATGACATCAGAAACTGCGGACTTGTAGACATATATACATATTTATTTTTAGAACTGGAATTCCAACAAAAGAAAATAAACCAAAGGGAAAACGACTATTTTCTACAACATCTGACGATTTTCTCAGTAGCAACAGTTTCAGAAAAATAAGAGAATTCAATACTACCCAGAAAAAGACAAAATTATTTTGTGAACATAATTGTTAACGCTAATCCAGGAACCTACCTTTAAAATGAAGTTTAACTTGATTTGCCGTACTTAATTTGGCTGGAGGTTCATAATTTTGTTTTGTTTCCAACTTACTGAACTGGTTGTTTCAGGCTTAATTTTTAGTAATTTTAATATGCATGCTGTTTTTATTGCAGTAATTAGAGAGTAGTATTATAATTAAGTCAGTAGATTATCTATGCAATGTCACAGCATTTGACACTATTGATAGGATATATTATGACCAAACTGATTTTGGTAAAACTAAGATTTGGGTGAAACACCTGAAAAGTCATGTATTGATTTGCTGTGATTGCCAGATAAGATACTTTTGGAAGCAAGTCTAATTTAGAAGCAAAGCCTAGTGAATGTGTTAAACTTTTCCTCATGGTTATATAAGCCAACGCTGTCATAAATCATCCTTTGCAGTACAGGTGAAAAGGAAGAATATGAGCTCAGGGCTCAGTGTATTGTATGAGCTTGGTTATAAGAAAACCTATCCCAGGGTATATGCTAACTCTGCCTGCCTCTATCAGTCTGCAAACGAGATGCATGATCAGGACATGCCTTTTGGCTTTTAGAATCTACACAACAAATTGGTTCGGCATGCACAGTTCCCATAATACTAATGTTGCTTATACATTTGTTTTGTTAAAAGATAGGATGGTTGCCCTCCAAACTAAACATCCAAAATTCACCCCTAGGTTCATCTTCTTATAAGCTGTAACTGGATTTTTGGTGGGCTTTTATAAGGGAAAAATCCATACTGAATTACACCAGACTGATTTACATATTTTGGGTGATTCTATTCTGAGAGCACAATTGTTATGATCAGATGTTACCTTTAAGTTCAGAAAGCATGTTGCATGATCTTGAATTTCTGAGAAATGTCTTTTATTTGCATGTACTGATCCTTGTCATAGAGTATCTTTGTCATACAGTATTTTATTGCAAACATTGTTCTCTTGTTTACGCAGCATGACTGTCAGAGCTGCATAAACGTTTGCTTGGCTTTCAGAAATACAGACAGTCCATTATGGGTGTAGAAACGTATTAGCTCACCTGAGCACGAAGTGCTCAAGGTGAGCTTTTGTGATCGATATTTGTCCGTCGTCCTTCCGTCCGTCGTCAACAATTTCTTCAAACGACATCTCCTTCTAGACTGGTAGGCCAATTTCAAAATAATTTCACACAAATGTTTCTGTTATAGCCCTGAACCAAAATTGCTAAAATGGTTCCGCTCTGCTGAACAAAATGGCCGCCAAAGCTAAAAATAGAAAAACCTTTAATCGACATCTCCTCTAAAGCCAGTGGCTGGATTTCAAAAAAATTTCATAGAAATGTTTGACTCATGGCCCTGAACCAAAATTGCTAAAACGGTTCCACTCCGTTGAACAAAATGGCCACCAGAGCTAAAAATATAAATCTAAAAATAGAAAAACCTTTAAACGACATCTCTTCTGAAGCCAATGGCTCGATTTCAAAATAATTTTACAGAAGTGTTTGACTCATGGCTCTAAACCAAAATTGCTAAAACGGTTTCGCTCCGTTGAACAAAATGGCCACCAGAGCTAAAAATAGAAATAAATCTTAGAATGACACAGAGGGCACAGTTTTGACCCAATTGTGATGAAACTTTGTCAGAATGTTTATGTTAATGAAATCTAGCCCAAGTTTGAAACTGGGTCATGTGGGGTCAGAAACTTGGTCACTAGGTCAAATCTTAGTAAAACCTTGTGTACACTGTAGAAGGTACAGTTATGATCCAATCTTCATGAAACTTTGTCAGAATGTTTATCCATATACAGTCAAACCTGTATTAAGCAAGCACCTACGGGATAATCAAAAACTGCTTGCTTAAGACAGGTGCTTGCTTAATACAGGTACATTTCAATGTATTTGCCTGTTTTGGGAACTGAATACAAGCTTGCTTAATACAGGTTGCTTGCTTAAAGGTAGGTTCCTGTACTTTGGAATGCATCATAATTTTGATGATCTTTCATCCAAGTTGTTGGAAAGCACTTATAAAAGGGAATGAATAAGTTTCACTAAAAAGTGTAAATCAAAAAAATATTAGAAAAGTTGTTTTGCAAGGGATTTCCTAACTCTGCTTCGCACACCAGTTAGCGCTATTTTTAGTTCGCGCCAAAAATAGATAACTCAGCTGAGGTCATACTGCATTGCATTTTGGGATAGTTTTAACCCATCCACCATGCCAGGACCTCTAGGAGAGCTCACGACAAGGGAAATTGACCTTGGAGAATGGCATCAGAAATCGTGCACTTATAGACATAATAAACATAGTTATTTTTAGAACTGGAATTCCAACGGAAGAAAATAAACCAAAAGGGAAAACGACTATTTTCTTCAACATCTGACGAGTTTCTCAGAAGCAACAAATTCAGAAAAATTTGAGAATTCAATACTGCTCAGAAAAAGACGAAATTACTTTGTGGACATAATTGTTATAGCTAGTACAGGAACCTACCTTTAATAGAGGTGGCCACTAAGACAGGTTTGACTGTACAATCTAGGCCAAGATTGAAACCGAGTCAAGTAGGGTCAAAAACTAGGTCACTAGGTCAAATCTTAGAAAAACCATGTGTACACTCTGGAGGGCACGGTTACGATTCAATCTTCATGAAACTTTGTCAGAATGCTTATCTTTATAAAATCTAGACCAAATTTGAAACTGGACCATGTCAGGTAAAAAACTAGGTCACTAGGTCAGATCTTAGAAAAACCATGTGAATGCTCTAGAGGGCACAGTTTTGTTCCAATCTTCATGAAACTTTGTCAAAACATTTATCTCCCAACAAATCTAGACAAGGGTGCAACTGGGTCATGTTGGATCAAAGACTAGGTCAGTAGGTCAAACCTTAGAAAAACATTGTGTATACTCTAGAGGGCACAGTTTTGGTTCAATATTCATGAAACTTGGTCAGAATGATTATCTTAATGAAATCTAGCCCATGATTGGAACTGGGTATTGCCGGGTCAAAAACTACCGGTTCAAAAATAACCAGTAGGTCACTAGGTCAAATCATAGAAAAACCTTGTGTACACAATTCTGTGTTTATTGTGCGCTGAATCTTCATGAAAATGTGTCAGAATGTGTATCTTCATGAAATATAGGCCAAGTTTGAAACTGAATAATGTCTGATCAAAAACTAGATTGCCAGGTCAGATCTTAGAAAAACATTGTGTACACTCTAGAAGGCACAGTTTTGATCCAGTCTAAATGAAACTTTGTCAGAATATAGATTAGAAAGTGCAAAACTGCTCCAATTGAACCATCATCAAATATATGATCTTCCATGTTATTTCATCATAACTCAGGTGAGCGATTTAGGTCCATCAGGGACCCAGGGCCTGACAAATCCATTGTCCGGCTGCCCAGGACAAGTCAAAATTTTGGCTGGGCAAGTAAAATGTTTTCTTACTTGCCCAGAAAAATATATAGGCTATATAGGGAAAGTAGAAGAGTTTCAGCATTTTGCAGTAAAAGCTCTTTACCGGACAAGTAGATGGAATTTTGATTTGTCAAGCCCTGTAGGACCTCTTGTTACTTTATTTATTTGGCTGTAATACATTATTCTTTTATGACCATAATCTTCTTAAAAGTCCTGTTTGTCTTAACATAAAGTCTAGAATGGTGAATTGTTGTACCTAAAATTCTTCATCTGTAATGTGATGAAAGTATTACTGAGGTCTTTTCAGTTGCCTATGCTCAGATACAGAGATGATTGTTCAGTAGTTCAGTAGTTACTAGTGGCTAGTGATTTACCAAAGATGAGTTTATGCACATCAATTGCTTTCCATATATTTGTACATGTTAAAAATGTTATTGAAGTGACTTGTTACATTGTTGGTAAGGTATAGGTATACTGTTAAGAACGGTATCACACATTTAATTTACCTACACATATGAGTTTACATAATCCAAAAATTATTTCCCTATGACCTTTTGTTGGGCAAGCATCAACATCTGTGTTCGGAACTGTAACAGTGATAAAATAGGTTTTGGGGAGGCAATTAGATGGAAGACCATGATTATTATAATTCAATATACCTTGAAAACTTCTTAAGTGGCACCAACTCTTATTATTAACTTTCTTTTAAAAAATTCTAAGATTCTGTAAAAGATACTGGCAATCTAAAAGTGGACTTACCTTATAACCAAAGAAATACAGTAGTATCCACAGAATCAGGCTCAAAGAATGAATGTAACCGTAATAAAGTACCAAAAATGCAGAGGGCAAAATTTATGTCTGCATAATATACTGGGCAAAAAAAGTTAAGGATCAAACATTAAACTGAAATTTTTATATCGAAAAAAGTAATTTTCAAAAAATCATTTTCTTCTGTTGAATACATCTACCAATGCTGCACAAGATTGCATGACACATATTGGAATCTGATCACATGACACACCAGCAGAAATGAATAAACAAGCATACCCCTGAAATCAAAGTGAAAACTGGCATTAACACAAAACTGAATATCCATTATTTTTGGCTTTATCAATGCAAAATCATTTTCAGTTCTCAGTGTGACCTCCAAGGGATTGAATAACTGCGTGACAGCCACTCGGTATGCTTCTGGTAAATTTCGAGAGGCCTCGCTTGCCATTTTCCCCAAAACGCCTGAATGAGCTCTTCCTGAGTTTCAGAAAGCCTCTCGTGATCAGGATTGGCAGTGTAACATGTCCAAAGAATGCTCAGTCGGATTTGAAGCTGATCTGGATTTTAGATGAACTTGACATGTCAATGCGGGCGTTTGTTTCTGTCGCTAGGTACTGGTCCATCACATTTGCCCTGTAATTCGATGATGTCATCGCAAAAAACATCAGCATACGGTCTCGTAATCGGATAAAACGTGGCATTCCTAGCTCGAACACCAATCAGAGCGCCTCTGTCTGGCATGCGCAAGACCACACAGCTGCCAATCCAGATACCGCACCATACCATGACCCACCCTCCTCGAGACATGTCATATTCCGCAACATGATTTAATTCATAGTCTACAAGACGTGTACCTGGCAGGCGTCACACCCTTCTCCCATCATTGTGGGTATCTGCATTCAAATCTGGACTCATCTGTGAAAAGAACATGGATCCAATGACCCTGCTGCCAATTTGTGTCACTTTTTGCCGACTATCACATCGCATGTCTATGGAATCGCATCAATCCTGGCCTCATTACCAGCATGCAAGTGCGGAAATTAGCTATGTTAAGTCTGTTTCCAACCTTTTTCGCTGAAATTGACCGATCAAATCATTTAATGCACAAACAATGCGCGTCCTCGCAGCGTTATTGTCATGAACCAGTAGCTTGGGACAGAGACTATTGTCCGTATGGACAAGTCCTGTTAATCGCAAGTTTTACATCTGATTGAACATGCTTGACAGATGTTACAAAACAGCAATTCTAATTACCAGAGGCTTTAGGAACCTCTTTGAGGGCTAATTCAGGCCTTTCATGAAAAATGGCAAACGAGTCCCCAAATGAGCCTCTAGCGCTTTCCCAAAAGAACACCGACTAGCTTTCATGCAGTTATTTAGACCCCCAGAGATATGGATGAGCACTGGCAATGGTTTTGTATGGATAAAGCCAAGAATCACGGACATTCAATTTTGTGGTGCTGCCAATTTTCACTTCAGTTTAGGGGTATATCTGTTTATTTGTTTCTACTGGTGTGTCACGTGATCCGATTCCAATATTTTTCATGCAGTTCTGTGCCGATTTGACAGCTGTATTGAACAGAAGAAAATTAATTTTGGGTAATTTATTTTTCATGATTTAAGCTTTAGTCAAATATTTGATCCCTAACTTTTTTTGTCCAGTATATTAGAAAAAGTTTCATCTCAGCTTTATCATATTGAGAATTCATAGACAGTGTAGATGGAAATGAGGCTGCTCATATTGAGCTGCTTCGTCTGAACCTACAGTGTTAAATTCAATTGTTCTCATTTTTGACATAGTAAGGGTTGGTTAAGTTTCATAATGGTAAATATCTACTTTATATGTGACTTTTAATTTTCAGTCAACTTATTCACACCCATATTGTAAGATAAATGATTTTATCAGGAGCGTAGCTTTTTTTAGCGATCTGTTCAATTATTTCAGCCGCTGTCTTACTTTAGCATTTGCATGACTTCGCTTGCATGAGTTTCCTTTGTTTCTTTTTGCAGCTTCTACTACCATAACTACAACTCGCACCCTGGCAACCCTGCATGGCAACAGCCACAACCTGTTTCGCCTAACTATATGCAACAGCAACAGCCTGTTTCGCCTAACTATAACAGTAATGCATGGACTAACTCGTCTCCAAATGCTGCATGGCAACAGCGTGCCGCGCCAAATTCTGTTAGAAATGTACAGACTACCTCACCTACGGCTAGCAACAGTTCATGGAATTCTCCTCCACAGCCAGTTGCTAGTAGCAACAGTACATGGACTCCACCTACTCCCCCATCATACAGCCATGATAGGTTGCGTGAGGAGTATGATGGTTACAATGAGAATTTGTTAAATCATCAGACATATAACAACTACAATATGTCATATGATAGGTATTGTGCTTTTTTGTCTTGTCTGCAACTTATTGAAGCGAGACATATTTATTACTTTTCAGATGCCATCCTCTTTGTTGGCTGCGGCATGGGTGGTGTCAACTATGTTTACTGGTTAAGAAAATGTTTTGTGACAATGCACAGTCAGGCAAGACACCACATTCCCCAGAATTCTTGTGTAACCTTTTTAAATTGGCTCAGTCCTTAGTTACTTACTTCAGTTCTGACAGCGGGACATGCCATAATCACCATGTATGTTGAAACTTGAGTGCCTAAGTAAATATTGTAGACAAAGCTCTGACTGCTCCTAAAGGAGTTTACATAAAAATGACTAAGGGTCATCAAAGACTGAGTATGTGAAAGACTGGTGAGAAACTAGGTGCAATGGGTCTGTTGTAGTGTATGTAATATTTGACGTGTTCAGGGAAGTGTATGGTTTGATGTATCTGTAGTGAAACCGTCTCATAATACTGTAGATAGGGAAATTACATGAATGCATGTTTTTGCAAATTATTGTTTAAGGAAAAATAGCACAAGTTTGAACCACATGTATTGATTGTCATATTATGACAGCCACTACATCATTACTTTGTGAATTTATTGATTGTCATATTATGACAGCCACTACATCATTACTTTGTGAATTTTTCCTTTAATAGTAATTGCAGTAGAACTTCGATGGCTTTAGTGTCAGCCCCTGATGACTAGTTAACCCCGCCTGGCTAGAACTAGTTTCTGGGTCCCTAGAGGTCACTTTATCAGGGGCTGACAAATCAAAAAAAAATCCACTTGCCCACAGGACAAGTAAAAACAAAATTCACTTGTCCGGCAAAAAAATTTGCTTGCCCAGATTTTTCACACACACACACACACAAACAAAAAGTTACCCTTCTGTACCACAGGAGCTTGACCTTGGTTATATTTTTTAAAGGGGTCGCCTCCAGCTTATAGAATATAGTAATAATTATTAATATTATCATCATAGGGACAAGCCCTTTAAGAAAAAATATTCAAGGTCAAGCTCCTGTGTTCTGTACAATCATACATTCCCTAAAATTTGGAAATCTTGTCTGAGCAAAGAGTTTAGAGTATAGACCATTAGTAGGCAAAGATGTTGGCAGATAGTGTAGACCCTGCTCAAATTGCATAGGAGCAGTCTGATCAGTGTCAACTCTGACTGCCAAGTATAATTACACTTTGATCCAACTATGTTATGAGCAGTCTGATCAGGGTCTACTCTTACTGTCAAGCATTACTACACTTTGATCCAACTATGTTAGGAGCAGTCTGATCAGGGTCTACTCTGACTGCCAAGCATAATTACACTTTGATCCAACTATGTTAGGAGCAGTCTGATCAGGGTCAACTCTGACTGCCAAGTATAATTACACTTTGATCCAACTATGTTATGAGCAGTCTGATCAGGGTCTACTCTTACTGTCAAGCATTACTACACTTTGATCCAACTATGTTAGGAGCAGTCTGATCAGGGTCTACTCTGACTGCCAAGCATAATTACACTTTGATCCAACTATGTTAGGAGCAGTCTGATCAGGGTCTACTCTGACTGCCAAGTATAATTACACTTTGATCCAACTATGTTAGGAGCAGTCTGATCAGTGTCAACTCTGACTGCCAAGTATAATTACACTTTGATCCAACTATGTTAGGAGCAGTCTGATCAGAGTCTACTCTTACTGCCAAGCATTACTGCACTTTGATCCAACTATGTTAGGAGCAGTCTGATCAGGGTCTACTCTTACTGCCAAGCATTACTGCACTTTGATCCAACTATGTTAGGAACAGTCTGATCAGGGTCTACTCTTACTGTCAAGCATTACTGCACTTTGATCCAACTATGTTAGGAGCAGTCTGATCAGGGTCTACTCTTACTGCCAAGCATTACTGCACTTTGATCCAAATAGGTTAGGAGCAGTCTGATCAGGGACTACTCTGGTTGCCAAGCAATATTACACTTTGATCCAAATAGGTAAGGTAACTGTGGAAGCCTTTCCTTTCATCTTTATAGCATACACTGTCCAGGTGACATTTGGCAGGAAAAAAGCATGCTTTGTACTGGCTGACTCAGGTCATTTGCACTTTACATCAAAGAATACCAGTATACCAAATATACTACCATAAAAGTTCTGAATATTGAGACATATGTCTGAGCAAACAGTGTAGACTTTGATCACACTGCTCCTGAATATGAGCAGTCTGATCAAAGTCTACACTGTTTTGCCATTCTGCTTTCTTCTGTTAGACCCAAAAAAATTTATTGATTTTTTTAACTGTTCGGTTGTCCCAATTTCTAGAATAAAGATCGCTTTGTAGATCAAACAGTACCGACCTGTCTAGACTCTGTATTTTGACTCAAGCTCATCATGCATCCGAGAAGAAAACTCATTGGTCAACGGTCCACATCTAGTTGTGAAATTTCGCTAAATGATTGACAGGTGTCGCAAACACCGTCAGTAACCATTACACTGGATTAACGGATGGGTGACAATAAACAAACTTTCAGTAACTAAAGGTGAGAAAATCATGATAGTTATAGCTATTAACAGCAGTGCGGCTGTCTTTTTGAACACGCTTACAGTTATTCTTTCCAAATTTTTATGTGTTGGAGATTTTCTTTTACTTGCCCGGCCGGGCGTCGAGCTGGAAATAGCACTTGTCCAGCCAGATTTGGAGCTTGTCCCGGGCGTCCGGGCAATGGATTTGTCAGCCCCTGCTTTATATAGTAACTGACCCTGGATGACTAGGACCCCTTGGCTGGAACTAATTTTCATGGTCCCAAGCCTGTTCGAGCCACTGAAGTTCTACTGTAAATGATTCTTTGGAATGGTAAAGGCCTTACTTACTTTGTGATAGTTTTATTTTGCAAGGTTGGCAAACTAAAACTGCCACAGTATTTTGCGATAGTTTTATTTTGCAAGGTCCATCTCAACACCTACTTTCGTTTGTCCTTCCGCTGATTCAAGAAGAGCAGTTGTCAGTTACTGGCGAAAGTATGTGCACTTAGTACTGGTTAACCGCTTAGGAGGTTTAAGCCTGCCCAGGAATAGTGTGGTTAGGGTAACTTACAGTCCCTACATGTCCATAGTTGTTTACCGTGGACGTTAAGCATCAAATCAACCAACCAACCAACCTTGTACTTTGTGATAATTTTATTTTGCAATTTTGCAAGGTTGGCAGACTAGAACTGCCTCATTTGCGATGGTATTATTTTGCAAGGTCCATCTCAATATTTCCCTACTTACAGTAAACTAATAAGTTACTGCATGTTAACCCTTAAAGCGCCAAAAAGTAAAATTGTTGAATTGGCAAACAGTGTAGATCCAGATGAGGTGGCTCATAATGAGCCACCTCATCTGAATTTACACTGTTTGCCCTCTAATGTTCGAATTCTCAATTCGCTTGGACGAGACATTTTTGAAATTCTGCAAACGTAAATTTTGTCGAATGCTTTTTGGCGCATTAAGGGTTAAATTTGGTTCAAGATAGAATACTAATATAGAAACTTTTGTAATTGGGGTTCATGTTAGTTTAATATGGTTTAAGTTAAAAAAATCTCTTAAAAAAAAGAAAAATGATAAAAACATATCTAAAAGGAAAATACATTTTGATAGGTTTAGAAATGATGATTTAATTTAGAGGTTCAAGAGATAATAAATTTGGTGTTAACAATTCTCCTTGTAGGAAGCCAGTCCAGAGTTCTAATAGCTTCAAGGAGGAGAAAAGAAATCCAGGCAGTTCACAGCCATACAGACGGACAGTATCAGACTCAAATCAGAGATTACCTGCACACACCTCTATACCAGTGTCACAGTCACCTGATATTATTAGGAAGTAAGCTTTTTTGACACACTTTGGTTATGATTGTGATATTGTCAATGAATATGAATAAATAAGCTTATGATAGAAATGCAAACAATAATGATAATGAAGTGGGTCAAGCCAGTCAAATTCAGACTTTGCGATCATTTATGACAGTGTTATGACTTGGATTAATTTTGCTATGGAATAATTTCTTTGGAAACAATAGAAAATGGGTTGACTGTTGTGCTTCCATATACTACCCTTAGAATTCTAAACATTGAGACACTTTAAAATAATTACCATCGTTACCATGAAAATGGAGCAGTTTTACAATGCAGTAATATGCCAAAAAATGTGGATGGGATGACAAACAGTGTAGACCCTGATCTGACTTCTCCTTTTGCTCTTTATCTGTCTGCACTGTTTGCTATTTTGTATTTGCAGTGGTCCTATAGAAGAATCAGTTAATGGCCAGTCACCAGTCACTTCACCAGTCAACAGCAACATACCTAGTCCTACCACTACCCAAAACACCCACAATGCAACATCACCTCATGCAAGAATACCATCCAATGTGTCAACCAATGAAAACAGACCAACAACACCACAAGGGTCAGTGTCAAGGAGACCAAAGGTCGGGGATAAAGTGCAACCAGCTACTAGTGCTAGTAATCCGTCGAGAGTTGCCAAGCCGATGGATCGACATGGCAGAGCTACAACAACAGCCACGACAACCAGGACTGGATTACCTAGTTCCAAAAAGAATCACCTTACACAGGTATCGAGTTGAATCTGGTTCTGAGTTGATTTTGTCCTAAATTTTTGGCGGCACCTCAGCTAATGTTCTCTTTCACAGTGCTCAAAATAAGAAGTAAAAGTGATGATTTTGGGATAATTTTCCACATGTCTCCATATAAACATAGGTTGTGACCCCTAATTCACAACATCTGTTTTCATTGAAAAATAAAAGAAATTATCTCAAAATTATCCTTAAAAACCCAACTTATCTGGAGAACTGATCTTTGAACTTGGAAAACCTAAATTACGTTAAAAATATAAACATCTCTAGTATCAACCAAATAAAACTGTTGAAAATCACTTTTAAGATAAAACATAAATTTTTCTAAAGTCAGTGTACAAGTTGTATATACAAAAGACCTTTCTGAAATCAACAACCTTTCTAAATTCAGTGAAAAGTCTTAGTAAGCCTTTCTTTGATGAAACTCTTCAGGATGAGGAGTTACGAAAATCTCAGCAAGATTTGAAATCATCCAACCCATCAGAGCCACCCAGATCACGAACTAGAGCAGAAGACCAGAGGCTAAGAACTATCCAGAAAGAATCTGGCTCTTACTTAAACAGGGTAGGTAGTTACAATTACAGTATCATGAATCATAAAGCATTGTACAATGCTTTATGGTTCATGGTACTGTAATTGAACGAGTGTGTGTGTGTATTTCAATTCTCGTAACAACATTATCCCCAGCACCTCAGCGGAACTTATCCATAGCTGCAGTAACTGGGCTGTAATTGTATGAATGTTCGCAGTGTATTTATGTTCAGAATTTTGATGATCAACAGGTGCGCAAAGTTAAATACCCGTGAAATTGATGGAAAAGAAAAATATAACTAATTCACAACTTTTTATACCCACAATATGTCTGAAATTGGAGAACCATGAAAATTTGTGAATATTTGTTTCCACAAATTAAATACAATTCACAGTACTTAAAAGCAATTATTGAATATCTGACCTTTTGAAATACTAATAGCTGAAGCGATTTTCTGCAAATATTTACATTATGTCCCAGCTTGTATAATGTATTGTGATTGTATTTATGTTTGCGGGTACAAAAGTTGGAGGTTTTGCATTTTTGTCTTTCCTGCGACTAGCAGAAATTGAGGCATAGTTATTACTTATCCCGTGTCAAAGACGTCGGCTATAAACTTTTATCAAGTTCTATGGTTTAGCTCTGTTCTGTGACAGTGCACGGACAGGTGAGACACTGCCTTATGGGTAATTCTTGTTAGATATATTCTCTAAAGTTTGCAGATTGTTTATGTTTTACTATTGTTCCTGTACAAAAACATGTTTGTGGATATTTAAGTTCACATACTAACGTTGACTGTGAAAGATCATGAATATTAATATGCATTGATCATTTGTAAAACTACAGTTTGGACAATGGCAATGAAAAATACCGTATTCGCCCCATTTACCGCACGGTGCGCTTAACTTTTTCAAAATTGCAACAAAAAGGTGTGGTTAAAAACCTTTCTAATAACCGCACACTCAGAACGAAAAGACAACAAACGAACAGTCGAAATAGTCGGCAATACTGATCGGGGTGTTCAAAGTGTCATGAAAATATTTAGTGTTCGAACTATTTGAATTGCCAATTTCCGGGAGAAAAACGATCTCATGTCAAGTCGCAAATTATATCTCATACCTCTCAGTATTAAATATGTCCTCATTATGCATGTATTTCATTCCCTTAATCCTTCTTCATTATTCCAAATAGAAAGGAAAGTATTTCAACACATTTACAATGACCTAATATGTGATTGTTTAAACACGTCAGGTAAGTTTGTCAGTGCTCTGGCTATTCATTCATCGCAAGGGGTCTGCTTTAAATTCACGGGCTTCTATTAATAACACACTCATTCTAATTCTGGAAGATGCGGTCCTTTTGATCTTTCCTGTGTCGGTCTGTCCTATATTACGTCCAAGGGTGCAGAAATATTGGCAATGTGTCATGAGAAAGGTACCGTATTACATGTGCAAACAGCAAAGCCTTAGACCAGTCTGCGCATCTTAAAACAATTATTTTGCAAACTATCGGCGAATCCTGGAGATTTGTTAGACTGGTCAGTGTTCGCAAATGCACTGTATGATGCGGGTGTTTGCTGATCGAATGTGTCCTGAGGCCCACGGGCCAGGTATGCCAATGATATTAAAGCTATCCTATGGCTACCGCGAACCTTGTTTAAATGCACATACCATGCATATGCGCAGGCTGGTCGCTTCGTTCAGTTTGCGCATGCATTCAGACTGATTTTGTCAGGGAACAAGAGTTTGTCGTTATGATAATTTATTTCTTTTGCAACCCGAGTTTCTCATCTGTCGTTCATGTATCTTTCCCAACGCACTTTTACGCACGTGCACATTTTCGCTATATAGGACAAGAATTGCTCTTGAGAAATGGCGCCTTTTTGCATGTACGAAAGGCAAAGACTCAGTTCAGCCTGCGCACCCCCGCAACCTCATAACTTCGTAAGCTCGATCCTTCTGGGATCAACTTGTACATTCCCATTGTTGATGCAGACAGAATATGCTAATCAGACAGCGCAGATGTGTAAGCTGATCCGAGTCGCTGTTCGCACTCGTACACATCATAACACTTCAGCCAACTTCGTAAATATCGGCGAGGATGCCCGATTGACATTTAGACCGATAGAGTTGCTCTCTTCGCACATTGCGTCGGGAAAACAAAACTGAAAACACTGTCGCTGTTGAAACAGTAATGGTAAGTTGAACTTGATGCATTTGATTTTGTGAGTTTCAAAAGGAAAAAGCAGTGTGCGCTTATGCATATTTTTTCGGAAATGGCCTTGGTGTGCGGTTATAGGGGCATGTGCGGTAAATGGGGCGATTACGGTATAAGTTGTACAGACAGTGCAAAATATCAATAATTGGTCCTTTCTATCAGAAGTTACTGATGATTTAGCATAGCTGATGTAAATCGTCAAAAAATTGTCTTTCACTGTAGAATTATCAAAATATTTGGCCATTTGAGCTAAGAGATAAAGTGGGATTTTCTGATCTGCTATGTATCTGTTAATAACGCTTCGGGACTGATGATGTTTAAGATTCTACATATTTGCAATGAGAAAGTCTCACAGTTCTCACATGCTTGTGAAAGATATATGAGCCACGATGCGAGAAAGCCAACAAAGTAGCTGTGCGCCCAGCCCAGACACAGATCAGCATGGGCATCCGCCCAGTCTGATCAGAGTCTTCGCTGTCCACATGGAGATAGCTTAGACTCTTAGCTACCCTTAAAGTGCTTAGCAAGGAGTCTGATCGTACTTGGCGGATGCCCAGGCTGTTCTGAGTCTGCACTGGGCGCACAACAACTTTGTTGGTTTTCTGGTGTCGGGGCTCGTATGTTTCTGTCACACATTAGATGTGTGTTTGATTATCAAATTTCTTGAAATTTCAGAGATCATCAGGAAGCACAAGTAGTGAAGACGACAAAAAACGAGCGACACCGACCAGAATGACCACATTTTCAAGTACGTCAGCAGCGAAACGCTCTGGGACAGGTATGTCTAGTTCAAGTAGTGCCGCCACACGTGTGACCACAACACGTCCTTCAGCTACAGCCTCGCGTACGACAACTTCCGCAGGTCCTGCGGCAACACGCAGGGCCCAGCCCTCTTCAACTACAAGTGCTGGCGCTACTAAAAGTAAAAGATCCGGTACAGGTAGGATTAAAACGTTCATATTACGACGTTGCATCCTGCTTTTGCTTGCTGGGCATTTGGATTGTTTTCGTTCCCTTAGCATGTCCTTTGCCGAGAGGGAAAGAGAGGTATGCTTTCCCTCCGAAACATCTTCTATATACACTCTAATTATTCGGAAATTCGTTTTAATAATTTCAAAAGAGAATTTTGATGTTTCCTTCATGTGAAGAGACATGATTTTTCTATGTCGAATCTTTTGCATGGTGGGATTTTCATGTTTTCCTGATAATTTTGATACATTTACATTTGATGATTGTTGGGAATAGCAAAGTGTATATATGATAATTGCAACTTGTATTTGTATGGAATTATAAAAGAAACTTGTACATGTATTTGTATGGAATTATAAAAGAAATTTTCACAGGATTGAAATGCCATCATAACAAGTTCTCGGTAGGCTATCTAAAAAACCTTGCACATAATGTTAGATTCATAGTACTCTCTTCACCTCTGAGTCCCTTTTAGTTTGAAAACCTTGCATTTACTTGGTTGAAAAATGAGCCGCGACACGAGAAAACCAACAATGTGGTTGTGCGCCCTGTGCAGACTCAGATCAGCCTGGTCATCCGCCAAGTCTGATCAGACTCTTTGCTAAGCGCTTAAAGGGTAGCTAAGGGACTGAGCTACCTCCATGCGGACAGCGAAGACTCTGACCAGACCACATTGTTGGTTTTCTCATGTCCCGGCTCAAATACATCTTTATGTATCTTTATTCATTTTTGGAGTGAATGACCATATTTAATTCATGAAGTGAGAATAAATTATAACATTCAGTTCATTTTAAATAAAAGTTGATAAACTATTTTTCAGAACGTATGATTTGTAAAGATTAAAATTTTTCAGTTTTTCTTGATGGTTTTTGTTTAATTCTCTGTAAAAGTTGCATTAATTTATATCTGCTGTGTAGGTTTTGCCTTAATTTACATCTGAAGTAAGATTAGCTGCAGAAATAATTTCAAGCAAGCAAGCTTTTGATGTTGTGGTGATATATTGCATTATATAGCCAGCTGAAAGTGAATGTAATTGATTATAGCATTATGTGTTGAGGTATCAAATGCCATAGCAGTTTGGAACGCATCTGGGCGTTTTGGATATAAGATTGTTTTATGGCATATGCTTTAGAATCTCGTAACTTGCTCTGGTCATGGAACCTGATAAAAGATATTGATAAGAAGGACCCTTTCAAGGCATATTAGCTCTACTAGCACTTTTGAAAGTGTCACTGAAAGTTGTATTCATCAAAATGTTTTTGAATATTCATATGTAAATCTGCAAGATGTCATTGGTTTCATGACCAACAGTCATTTCATGTGACAGGAAAAAAATCATCAGCTGATGAAAAAAAAAAAAAAGAATGTTTTGTAGAAGGAAAAATAGATGATTTAAGTACAAACCATAAAAATCAGTTAAGGACGTTTTTGTTTACATATTTTCTTAATGTCAGACAAATATAAAAATAGAAAAAAAATGAGGGTGCATAAATATTTCAGACCAGTTGAGTTTAAGTTAAAAAGGATTCTTTTCGAATGATTTAAGGGACAACACTGTGAACTATCAGTATGATCATATAAAAAATGACTGCCAGAGCAGGTACCATTAATGATTATTCACAGTGTAATTCATTTTTGCGACAATAATGACCCTTGAAAAATGCACAGAAATTCTGTCCAAATGTTCTAAACCTCATTCTTAGAAAATTGCCTGTAATAGTGAGGCAGATCCAGTAATTCACAGATGTTAAAGATCAGTTTGCATATTGTTTCAAAGCAGCTGCAGGAGTGAAGAAGCAGCTCTCATATGGATCAAATTGGCTTTTAGATGCAATGGGGAAAAAAATTATAAAAAATTCTGTGTTCTAGTTTGATAGTGAGTGTTTGCTGTGAGTTTATAGCCAGTTTGTTTGACAAGTGTTGAAGTGATGATATTTGCAGAGAAAAGTTAATTAGTTTGCTATCATTAGATGGGTAGAATCAGAGAGACTGATAGAATCAGACCTCTTGACAAGGAGAGTTGGTGGATAGTTCTTGTATGGTCCATAGCATCTGGGTTGGAGGTGATAAATCTTGAGAATAATCTCAAACTCAAAATAAAGCGCACTGATTGGCTGCTTCCGAGCACATGCTCGGAAGCAGCCAATCAGTGTGCTTTATTTTGAGTTTGAGAACGTACTCAAGTTTTATAACCTCTGGGCCAGGTTATTGCAAGTTACAATTTAAGGGTCTGGAGCAGTCCTTCAGTCAACATACGTTGCATAGTGTCGAAGTCTATTACATGCACTTTCAGTCTATTTCCCTACTTAGTGCATGTCTGAGGTAGGTGTTTCGTACAGTGCCATCCCTTGTTAGAACCATGTCTATGAGATGATTCTAGTGATGGTTTTACAATATGTTATTGAGAATGAAAGAAAACAATCTCCAAGATTTACCATACTCTTCTTGTCAAGAACTCTGGAGAAACATTGAAAGCATGTCATAAAGCTACAATGAACCCTGTGACTGCTAGTGATTTGACCATATTTTATTGCATAATTTGGTAATGATACAAAAGCATAAGACAGTCCTCTCCCTAAACTTTGGTAATGCTGAGAATACCCAGTTTCCCCATTGCATTAAGTTGCAAATTCCCTTATAGTATCCCAATATCCCTTATTCCTGTGGGAGGACAAAAATAAAACCCCAAATACAGACATGTTTCAAAATCCCTAACAACCTCTTAGATTCTTTTACACAAATCCACCTGTTAGTTTTCTATACACAAGTCCACTTAATTTTTTTTTCTTTTTGCATGACACACTGTTAGTAATGCTGTTTATAACGAAAATGATATTTTCGCAGTTAATTTGGTGACGGGTGCACATTTATTCTTATATATTCACTTTTGTATATACAAGAGAACATTAAATATACAACATTAAGTTTTTGGTGTATGAATACTCTCCCCTGTGTTTTTCTGCCATTTTACAAGGGGGCACAACTTCTGAGACTTCTAGTTTGTATTAAAAAGGGGCACAACTTCTGAGACTTCTAGTTTTTTTCCCGGAAGGACAAAGCTTTTCTGAAATGGGTCAACTCTGAAACGAAAGAATTTGCTCCTACAGGAGGAGCAAATTCTTTCCTCTAAGGGTTGACCCCATAGAGACAGGATGTAAAAATGAAAATGGCAGAGTTGCTTCCCCTGAAAGTGTACTCATTGGCCTTGAATACTGTAATCATCTTACATTTTAAGTATTTCAAGGACTTGACTGAGTATTGAAATTGAATGTCTAACTTTATGGTGAATACTCTATAATGTTAATTATGATGAAAGAATCCTTTGAATTATATGTACTAAAGTACATAAAAACTGTATAGCAATCGAATCAGATATAAATTTACATAAACTTTGTTTTTGCCTGTGGTTCAAAAGCAGCTTGCATAAAGACACCTTGTCAGGCTGAGTTGAAGTGATTTTACCTCAACGTAAGGTTTATTGAAAATAATTTATTTGAGCCACGACACGAGAAAACCAACAATGTGGTTGTGCGCCCAGCGCAGACTCAGATCAGCCTGGGTATCCGCCCAGTCTGATCAGAGTCTTCGCTGTCCGCATGAAGGTAGCTTAGACCCTTAGCTACCATTTAAGCTCTTAGGGAATACTCTGCTCAGACTAGGCGGATGTCCAGTCTAATCTGAGTCTGCGTGGGTCGCACAACCACATTGTTGGTTTTCTAGTGTCGCGGCTCATTTGCAGATGTTCTCAGTGCATTTATTCACCATCCATCCCAAACTTTTTCAGTGATGTCCAATGCTACAGTTAAGATGATAGAGAACTACAAAGATGCAGACCCTAGTTTCACGATAGCTCGACAACATGAGCATCATAGAGAGGAACAAGAACAGATGGAAAAACTTAGAAAAGTAAGGATCCAGTTGTTCAAAGCATCATTAGCTTTATTGTTAGCCAAGGATTCGTTAAGTCTTCTAGTATACTTAATATCAACTGTGCTCATTCTTTTCACTGAAAAAATTGAGAGGAGCTTTTGCACTCAAAAGCTCCTCACATTTTTTCAGCAAAAAAATAAAAGGAAAGAAAAACGGCTGTGATTTTTGTACAATACATTCGAAAATTTAATGTCTTGTTAGCTGATAATTGTTGTTTTAAACAAGTGGCCAAGGGCTTTACTTAAACTTAATAAACAAAGCCTAGTAGGGTACTTGCCGTCTCAATGAGGGTTGACTCTGAAAGGGAAGAATTCGCTCCACTTGGAGCAAATGTTCCCTATTAAGTGTCGACTACATTTTGGAAGTGCTTTCTAGTCCAAGGAAGCAAACATGACGTCACAAATGAGCCGCGACACGACAAAACCAACAACATGGTGGTGTGCCCAGCGCAGACTCAGATCAGCCTGGGCATCCGCCCAGTCTGATCAGAGTCTTCGCTATCCACATGGAGGTAGCTTAGACCCTTAGCTGCCCTTTGAGCACTTAACTAAGAGTCTGATCAAACTGGGTGGATGCCCAGGCTGATCTGAGTTTGCACTGGGCGTACAACCATATTGTTGGTTTTGTCATGTCGCGGCTCAAATGTTGTTCACCTTTATAAAACTGTTCTTCGGGGTCTTTCGGTTGTCCCTTGCATGATGTATGGGCGATTTGTTCCGTTAGTCTCTTTAATACTATTTCCATTTCAAGAAAATAGCTAATGTTACTGCAGAAAGTGTGTGCACTTAGTACTGGTTAACCCCTTAGGAGGTCTAAGCCTGCCCAGGAATAGTGTGGTAAGGGTAACTGACAGTCACGTAGTGACCATAGCTGTTTACCATGGATGATGGACTTAAAGCAACAAAATAACAAACAACTAGCAATAATATCAGAATGTGACCATTTTAGCCTAGATTAACATTGCTTGTAGAAATGTTCATCGCAGTTACAACTTTACATTGTCATGCATACATGTATGATTGGTTCCAGAGTTCGTGAAACATGCAAATGACATACATATGGCAATGTCATTAGCTGACAGCTTCTAATCTTATAACTGACCTGACACGAAATGGACTGTCGCTTCCCCCTCCAAAAATCCAGGACAAGCAAATTCATACGCTTAATGCATTTTGTACGGGATCCAGAGCATGTGTATTTGTTTGTCCAACATTTGTATTACTGCTGTGTCATTTTTATCCCCCGACCGAAAGGTTCGGGGGATATAGCGATGAGCCTGGCGTCCGTCCGTCCGTCCGTAAACATTTTTCTTGTCCGCTCTATATCTTGAATACCCTTTGGAATATTTTCATGGTACTTCACAGTTATGTAGAACAGGACATGAAGAAGTGTCGCGTACAAGAATGGTAACTCTTGCTATTGCACTTTTTGAGTTATCTTCCCTTTGGTGAATTTTTGGCAGATTCGTGTCCGCTCTGTAACTTGAATACCCTTTGAAATATTTTCATGATACTTTACAGATATATAGAACAGGTCATGACGATGTGTCGCGAACAAGAATGACAACTCTTGCGTTCTTACTTTTTGAGTTATTTCCCCTTGATGGTTTTAGCTGTGATTTTGTGTTGATTTCGTGTCCGCTCAATAACTTAAATACTCTTTGGAATATTTTCATGATACATTACAGATATGTAGAACAGGTCATGACGATGTGTCGCGAACAAGAATAGCAACTCTTGCTTTCTTACTTTTTGAGTTATTTCCCCTTGATGGTTTTAGGTGTGATTTCCTGTCGGCTCTATAACTTGATAACCCTTTGAAATATTTTCATGATACTTTACAGATATATAGAACAGGTCATGGCAATGTGTCACAAACAAGAATGACCACTCTTGCTTTCTTACTTTTTGAGTTATTTCCCCTTGATCGTTTTGGGTGTGATTTCGTGTCTGCTCTATAACTTGAATACCCTTTGAAACATTTTCATGATACTTTACAGATATGTAGAACAGGTCATGACAATGTGTCGCGAACAAGAATGACAACTCTTGCTTTCTTACTTTTTGAGTTATTTCCCCTTGATGGTTTTAGCTGTGATTTTGTGTTGTTTCGTGTCCGCTCTATAACTTGAATACCTTCTGAAATATTTTCATGATACTTCACAGATATTTAGAACAGGTCATGATGATGTGTCGCGAACAAGAATGACAACTCTTGCTTTCTTACTTTTTGTGTTATTTCCCCTTGATGGTTTTAGGTGTGATATGCGTCGGCTCTATAGCTTGAATACCTTTTGAAATATTTTCATGATACTTCACAGATATGTAGACAAGGTCATGACAATGTGTCGTGAACAAGAATGACAACTCCCCCCCCCCCCCCCCCCCCCCCCCCCAAAAAAAAAAAAAAAAATTTTTCCAGATTTGGATTCTTTGTCCAAATTCACTTACTAGAGAGCTCAAAATTAGATTTGTATGGCTTGTACTTTAGAAGTTCTTCACACATTTTGAGATGTTGAATGTATCATATGCTATGCATTGTGTACATGGTGGCTGTTTGAGATTTTACCTCTTTTTAGCAGTCTGGCATACTGTTTTGGTCTGAGTGTTAGATAATCATGCATCTGTTAAACAGATAATGTCAATCAGAAGCATAGTAGAATGACATTATATTACTTATATATGTTTTGAAGTGCATCCTGTTTACCAAGGCAGAAGGGGCCTTTGGTCGGGGGATTTGCCATCTCCTCTGATGGCTATTTTCACTAGAAAGCCAGTTGGTATAATGCTGTTGGCTTACAACCCATTATGTTTTAGATCGAAGACTCAGATCAGCGTGGGCATCCTCCCGGTCTGATCAGAGTCTTTGATGTCACCATGGATATAGCTTACATCCTTAGTTACCCTTTAATTGCACAGCAAAGAAGCGAATGCTCAGGCTGATCGGAATCTTTGCAGGGTGCACATGCCACTTCGTTGGTTTTGTCGTGTCGCGGCTTTAATATATGATGTATTACTTTTGTTTGCCTACTTGGTATTATATGTATGTATTGATATTTTGGTTGTGTTCTGTTGCAGACAATTTCCTCGAGATTAAAAAGAAGTTTACCTGACAATTTATCTGAGGCATTAAGTGATGGAGTATTACTTTGTCATCTGGCCAACCAGATAAGGCCTAGATCTGTGGCCAGTGTTCATGTCCCCTCACCAGCAGTGGTAGGTATATCCCCAGACCATTAAGGCCTGTCGCTTGCAACATTCCTTCCTCTTCAAATTGCCTTTGCAACATGCCTTAATTTCCAATGAAAATTTACTAAAGTACTATTATTTTCAATTTTATCCCCCGACCGAAAGGTTCGGGGGATATAGGGATGAGCCTGGCGTCCGTCCGCCGTCTGTCCGTCCGTCCGTAAACATTTTCTTGTCCGATCTATATCTTGAATACCCTTTGGAATATTTTAATGATACTTCATAGAAATGTAGAACAGGTCATGACAATGTGTCGCGAACAAGAATGACAACTCTTGCTCTCTTACTTTTGGAGTTATTTCCCCTTGATAGTTTTAGGTGTGATTTTTTTGGCAGATTCGTGTCCGCTCTATAACTTGAATACCCTTTGGAATATTCTCATGATACTTCACAGATATGTAGAACAGGTCAAAACGGTGTGTCACGAACAAGAATGACAACTCTTGCTTTCATACTTTTTGAGTTATTTCCCCTTGATCACTTTAGGTATGATTTGTGTCCGCTCTATAACTTGAATACCTTTTGGAATATTTTCATGATACTTCACAGATATGTAGAACAGGTTATGACGATGTGTCCCGAACAAGAATGACAACTCTTGCTTTCTTACTTTTTGAGTTATTTCCCCTTGATGGTCTTAGCTGTGATTTTGTGTTCGCTCTATAACTTGATTACCTTTTGGAATATTTTCATGATACTTCACAGATATGTAGAACAGTTCATGATGACGTGTCGCGAACAAGAATGACAACTCTTGCTTGTTTACTTTTGGAGTTATTTCCCTTTGATGATTTAGGTGTCCGCTCCATAGCTTGAATACCTTTTGAAATATTTTCATGATACTTCACAGATATGCAGAACGGGTCATGACAGTTTGTCTCATACATGAATGATAACTCTTGCTTTTATACTTTGTGAGTTATTTCCCTTTGGTAGTTTGAGCTGCTGTTTGAGTCTCTGCTCCATAACTGTATAACCCTGGCAGCTCCAGAATTTGAATAACCGTGTACGTGTACCTTTTAGAATATTGGTGATCATGCTGTGATATCTTATCAGTGTTCCTAACTCTCTCTGACCCCTCCACATTCCCGTGCCCCCTCCCGCACCCCCCCCCCCCCCCCCCAAAAAAAAAAAAAAAAAAAATTTTTTTTCCAGATTTGGATTCTTTGTCCAAATTCACTTACTAGAGAGCTCAAAATTAGGTTTGTAGGGCTTGTACTTTAGAAGTTATTTACACATTTTGAAAGTTGAATGTGTCGTATGCTATACATTTGTGTTTATGGTGGCTGTTTGAGATATTACCTCTTATTAGCAGTCAAGCATACTGTTTTAGTCTGAGTGTTAGATAATCATGCATCTGTTAACAGTTAATGTCAATCAGAAGCATAAAAGAACGACAATATATTACTAACATGTGTTTTGAAGTGCACCCTTTTTACCAAGGCCCATTGGGGTCTTCGGTCGGGGGATTTGCCATCTCCTCTGATTACTATTTTTTAGCCAGTAAAGTTGTTTTAAATGCATTAAGAATCAGCAATGTATTATATCTAATGTAAATTTAGGCTTATTTTGACAAAACATTGCTATACTAAGGATTTTAAAAATTGATCAAGGAGTCAAAATCTGATTTTTATGCTAAAAGCGACATACCTTCTGAAAATTCTGGGGAGAACACTGTATATCCAAGAGTTCTAGATAAGAGGGGTATCTGATGCTAATTGAGGAATAATTTTTTTATTATCCCCCCGCCATTAAAAATGGGGGGGGGGGGGGGGGGGGCATATAGTATCACCGCTGTCTGTACGTACGTAAAATCTGTTGATTATTATGGGAGTTATGGCCCTTTTTCGACTTCATTTTGTATGAAAAAATGGTTTCCGTTCGATATCTTTTGAAAGCGTTGGTATATTGAACTCATATTTTATACACAGGTATATAATCATAAAACACAGGTCAAGTTCGATCTTGGGCAAAATTCGTCGATTATTGTGGGAGTTATGGCCATTTTTCGACTTCATTTTGTATGAAAAACTGGTTTCCGTTTGATATCTTTTGAAAGTATTTTTATATTGAATTCATATTATATACACAGGTATATAATCATAAATACAGGTCAAGTTCGATGTTGGGCAAAATCCGTCGATTATTGTGGAAGTTATGGCCCTTTTTCGACTTCAGTTTGTATGAAGAAATGGTTTCCGTTCGATATCTTTTGAATGCATTGGTGTATTGAATTCATATTTTATACAGAGGTATATAATCATAAAATACAGGTCAAGTTTGATGTTGAGCAAAATCCGTCGATTATTGTGGGAGTTATGGCCCTTTTTTTACTTCATTTTGTATGAAGAAATGGCTAACGTTTAATATCTTTTGAAAGCATTGGTGTATTGAATTCATATTTCATACACAGCTATATAATCATAAAATACAGGTCAAGTTCAATGTTGGGCAAAATCCGTCAATTAATGTGGGAGTTATGGCCCTTTTTCAACTTCATTTCATACAATAATGGTTTCCGTTTGTTAGTTTTTGAAAAGTTACTTGTTTCTGGGCTATTTCTTTTGGAAAGTTGCATGGCATCCATTTCTGCAATAAGAAATTAAGCCTTAGCAACATCATAACAACGATTTAAGTCGTTCTATAAATACAGCCCCTGGATCCTTACTTTTCTAAGTTTTTCCACCTGTTCTTGTTCCTCTCTGTGATGCTCATGTTGTCGAGCTATCGTAAAACTAGGGTTGGCATCTTTATAGTTCTCTATCATCTTAACTGTAGCATTGGACATCACTGAAAAAGGTAGGGATGGATGGTAAATAAATACACTGAGAAAATATGCAAATATATTTTTTTCAGTGTATAAATTAGAATGTCATCACACATATCACAGTCATTACACCCTGCCCCCCTCCCCCCCCCCCCCCCCCCCCCCCCCCACACACACACACACTTCTCTTGATCCAAGAAGCACAATACATCTGCCCAAGGAAAACAATAAAACATGTACCACAGAAGTCTGCCTTTGTGAACCTAGTTATGCTACAAGTGCCAGTACCTTAAACAAGGCACCATCTTAGTTAGGGCACTAGGTAAGGGCATCCGTGTCTTATGGACACATTTCTAGTTTATTTCTCATTGAAACCATATGTTGTGACTCCTCATCTGAACAGTCTCGTCGAGACGGTTCAGATGAGGGGTAAGAACATATGTTTTTATGCAGAATTAAAAAAATTACCCTTAATTATCACCAAATACTCCCTATTATCTAGAGCCCTGATATCCAAAAGAGTTATTGGTAATAATTATTTGGGATAGTTTGTATTGAATCTGCATGAAAGTTGTGATCCCTCATCTGAAATGCCTGAACAAGGCACTTCAGTTGATGGTCACAAAGCATGTTTTCAATGGGACATAAAATGTTCCCACAATGTCATATCAACATCATTGATAACGTACCTTTACTATGTATTGTTAAAATTTCTCAGTGCAAAGCATGTGGATATTAAAATTTTGATATTTTATTGATTTATGTTATGGAATCCGTATAAAAGTTTGTAGGAATTAGACCTTGAGAATTGTCAAGAGTCATGAATACAAGGGTCATGCAGGCTATGACTAGCCTTATTTGTATTCACACTTGGACAGGAATAGGTAGTTTTAGATGAGGTGGTAAATTGTGAAGCCACTCCCTGTGTTCAGAAAACTGCATTATGTGATGGATCAGTGGTTTCATGGTAATACATCACCAGTTAGATATACCTGAGTTTATAGTGTCAGATGAAAATCAGTTTATCATGGTAATAAATCACTAGTTAAATATTCCAGAGTTCGTGTCAGCTGAAAATCAATTATTTGGGAAATTCCTATATACTTGTGTAAGTTATATACAGTCACCTCCCGATATCTCGAATCTTGATATCTCAAAATATCTTCTTATATCAAAGAATATATTTCCTACTTTTATGTACATTTCAACTATTGTTATCTAAAACTACTGATATCTCAAAGTGTACCAGAAAATTTACTTTGATATATCCGTAGTTTGGGCTGAAATTAGACTTCGAGATATCGAGAGTTGACTGTATTAGAAAAAAAAAGTTTAACTTATTTAGATGGGTCTTGAGGAATGCTTGTATTGATATATTTTCAGCCAAAGTTAACCCCAGCCAAGTGTAGACGGAATGTAGAAAACTTTTTAGAAGCTTGTAGAAAAATAGGTGTAAATAGGGTAAGTGAAACTTTCAAAGTGAAAAATAATAAATCACTTTTATAGGTACATACTGAGACAAGTCATGCGACTTCCAACAATGTGGCATTAGTGACAAGCAAAGGCTCTGATCAGACTGCACATAAGTGCAGTCTGATCAGAACCTTTGCTTGTCACATCAGCCGTCTAAGTAAGTGACCTAAGCCATAGAGCCAACAGTGAGGTCTCTGATTACCCTGTATAAATCTAAATCAAAAGGATGATCTAAATATCACATGACAAAATTGCCACATTGTTGGAAGTCACATGATGTGGCTCAAACTTTTAAGCTTCAGACAAATTAATAGAACCAGAAAGACAGCAAGAAACAGGTAAGTCAGCTTTTTGTCTCGCCTGCCAAGCAGAGGGGAGACATGTATTGCCTTCTCGGTGTCGGCGGAGGTGGCATAAACTTTGTCGATTTTTTGCGTTTAGGTCATAAGCGCTGATAGGCGAGACACCGCATTCTGCGGAATTCTTGTTAGTAGATGTTGTCTAAGTGATCTGGGCTTTAGAACTTTGGCAAGGAGATGGACAGAAAGAAAATGCTACATAGAAACAGACTTATTACAGTATCTGTTAGTTTTGAGACTGAGAAATGGTAAGTGACAAAACTATTCCGAATAAGAAGAATAATAAGTCTCCATCAAGGACGGAAAATGTAACTTGGTATTTTATTACATACCCAAATGTACTTAAATACTGGGACACCTAAAATCATTAATTTTCCATTTGGAACAAATGGAAAATTTATGGATTTCCGTGTCCCAATCCAAATGGAAAATTAATGGATTTAGGTGCCCCATTACTTAAAGCACATTAGAGTAGTTTTCAAGGGGACAAGGACAACATACAAACATGTATTTCTGTAATAAGCAAACTGTGTTTATCAAAGGATTTATGGTGTCGGTTTTTAATGCTCTTTCAGCATGATTTCAGTCATTTTGAGCATATTGGGAACAGAATGAGTGATGATAAGAATGAAAAAGTCTAAAGACTAGAGGAGCATCACAACCTGGTCAGGATTCTGGTCTAAAGCGTTAACCCTCCGCCAGTATAGTATGGCTGGGCTGAAAAGTCAGTGTATCAGTGGTAGTGTGCCAGACTGAGAAATGTTTATTCTCACTTTCATACAGATTTTTGTTGTTTTTTCCCCCCATTTTTTTGTGGCAATAATGGGCTCCACATTTTATATTACAGTATGGGGATACTGGTTGTGTGTTGAATATTTTTGAAATGAAAATCACCTTGCAATATCATAAGGATTATTGTTTACAAAAAATTTATTTCATGTTTTAACGATTTTACGCAAATGAAATACATTTATTGTATCCCCAATATATATTGTATTTGGTGTTCTAAACTTTCTCCATAAAACAGATAATCATGAAGCAAGAGCCATTAACTTAGCAAATCAATCAGTTTATGCAGTCCTCCAGATAAAACGGGGCAACAGGGATAATTTTCCATATTTCATCATTAAAATATATGTTGTGACCCTTCTTGTTGAGACAGTTCTAATGAGGAGTCACAACATACATTTCCATTGGGATATAAGAAAAATGTCTCAGAATTATCCTTGAAACCTCACCCTATCTGAAGCTCTGTAATGTGTGTGCGTATGTGTGTGCAATTGCTGCAGTCATTGACACAGAGCTCTAGATAAGAGGGGTATTTGATGATAATTGAGGGATAATTTTCTTTATTTCTCATTGAAACTATATGTTGTGATCCCTCATCTGAACCGTCTTGTTGAGACGGTTCTGATTAGGGGTCACAACATATGTTTGTACCCAAAATTAAGTAAAATTAACCCTAATTATCACCAAATACTCCCTCTTATCTAGGGCTCTGTGAAGCTCTGTAATGTGTGTGCGTATGTGTGTGCAATTGCTGCAGTCATTGACATATTTAAACAGGATTTTGATATAGTTAAAAGGATACAGAATAGACATTTGGAAGAATATCTAAACTGGAAACAACATAACCAAGTTTATAAGACATCAGACTGAGTGATGTTATTTTAGATGAAAAAAGATGTTTGATTTTACTTGTGAACATGTTCTTTATACTTGGTAAACCATGTAGGCTTAGATTAGATGCTCCTTAGATTAGATTGCGACTTTTGAGAGCTATAGAGGAGACTTGCAGAGGAGCAAATTCTTCCCTGTAAGAGTTAACCCCCATTGTAAAGGAAGGCAAAAATGAAAATGTCAGAGTTTGTTCCCCTGAAAGTATACCTATTCACCTGTAAAGTCTCCTCATAGACTCCCGTTAGCTAGAGCTGAGTTTGTAGTGGCACTTGTTTGCTTTTACGTTTTTGCACTGACAGCTTTGCTTGTTTTAATGCCTTTTAGCTGCACTGTAGCACTTTATTTCACCTTTGTTTTGCCAAATGAAATTGAGATAGAGAATCATCTTATTCCCTTGTATAACTGGAGCCCTGGTACATGTAGCTTAGTAGGTTATTTGCTGTCCTGCCGATCTAGCGGTCCCGGATTCGAGCCCTGCTGTACACAGGATTCTTTTCAACCATTAACGGGGTTCCATTGCACACAGCCTTTCATTATCACCCACCCATTGTCTTGATCTGACTGAAATACTGTTCAAAAGGACATAAAATAGCAAGTCATTCATCCATAACTTGTAAAACATGAAAAGGAATAATATTGAATGGTGGTGGCTAAGTGGTTTTATTGATTGTTTTTAGTGGTGCACTTATTCAAGAAAGTTCGTCTTAATACCTATGATGATTTGGGGGGCCATTGACTGCTCTTTATTGTCTTCTAATTGGTAGACTTATTTTGGGGTTCCGTTAGTGGACATGGTCTTTTGTTTGCATTATCTAGATTTTCATGTATTTCTATAATATTGTCAGTGTTGCCGTGGTCAGGGAAAAACATCTGGGCCCAGTTGTTGATAATTAACGATGTCGTTAGTTAATGAGACGGTAAAAGTTCAAACGTTAATATCTCAAATACCCCAATATTTGTAATATTTTTTGTTGAAAAAATGTGAGAAGTGCAAAAGCTTCTCACATGTTTTCAACAAAAAATGTACTGCACATATTGTCAACAAAAAATATACTGCAACATTTTGAAGTGATAACTTTAGCACTGTTAAAGTAAAACACAGCCAATTTCTGGGTCAGTAAAAGGTATGAAAAATTTGGAATAACATCAGGAAAAGGTCAAGGATTTTTGAAATGTAAGATGAGTGGAACCCTCATTGTTAAATAGATGGAGTAGTTCATTCAGTTGTCAGAACTAAAACAACATAACCAAGCCCGGAGGTTATAAAACATTTTTCATGCTCAACTCAGCTGAGCATGAAATTTTCTCTCCTGATAAATATGAAAATGCCAACTAATGTTGGCATTTTCATATTTATCTACTAATGTTGGCATTTTCATATTCATAAGCAGAGATAATTTCATACTTAGCTAAACTGAGCATGAAAACAACTGTACTTATCAGTAATTAGCTATTTATTAGCAGGTAAAATTTCATGCTCAGCTGAGTTGAGCATTAAAAAAGTTTTATAACCTCGGGGGCCAGTTCAGGAAATCGTGCTTGGATTCACTAAACATGCTAAAGAGACAGTGTTGCTCCATACAAGTGTGTAGGTGGCTACTCAGAGGGCTAAAAAGAAGCCTGAAATGCCCATTAAAAAGAAAGAATGATAAAACATTTGCTCAAAGTCTTGGTGTTGATAGCTGGTTTTCATCCTAGTTCCCTGGAATTTATGCATTTTGCTGAGCCACACCAAGAATGTTACTCAGATGTCACCTGATAGTGTATGATTGGCCAGTTCAACGAAAACTTAGCATGTGGCATAGTCCCACAAGCAAAATCACATGTGTTCAATGTCCCACAAGGTCCCTGATTTTACCTTATAGATAATGGAGGGATGTATACCTGTATAAAAGAGGCGTTGTTTTGGAAAGGTGAATTGAAACATACAGTGCAACTGTTTTCTGTTCCAAGACAAGTTATTTATATGTTTTAGATTCCTCTTCAGCACTACATTTTCCCTTTTAAATTCAGTTTCCTTTTCATTTTTGTAGCACCTGTATTGTGTAAGAAAGTGTTTCTTTCTTTACTTTCTGTTTCAAAATTGTTCTTTTCTTTTTTTACCCTCATGTATATGTCAATACTATACTTCTGATCTCCCTCTGCAACCCCTTGGCACCTTCCCTTTTTTCTTCCACTTTGTGATTAGCACCTACAATCCCTTTTACTTCTCTTCTCCCATAATCCCTACCTAAACCTTAGACACATCCCCACCCCTGTGATATGTTCACCCCTAACTGACAGTCTCCTCTCATCATTTCAGGAGCACCTGTGTGCATGGGAGGATATTGTAGAGTGGTGTCGACCTACCCGAGTTGCTTTAACCGTCCACCAATTAACCCGCTTTCCTCGACTAACTACCAGGGATTTCCTCATTACCTATCTCTGCATCTTCATCCTAGTCGCTAGCTGCTTGTTCCTTGTTTGGCATGCTTCTTGGTGATTCTGATCCTGCTTGGTGATGGTTGTGCAATATGTAGTCCTTGTAATAGACTGGTTGTCTTGCACTTTGTTTACAGAGATAGACTGGTCAATTATCCACTTTTTCAGTGGGCTGGTCACCACAAAAGTCCCATTCAATGGCTGCTTGAAACACAAAAAAACAGACAACGAAAACTTACCACGCCAAATTTCAAAAACTGTTTCATCCAAGCTATATTGTATTGAGAATTCAAAGACCAGGGGGCAAACAGTATGTAGGTCCAGATGAGATGGCTCATTATGAGCCACCTTGTCTGAATCTATGCTGTTTGCATATTTAGCATTTTCATTTTGGGATCTTTATAAAGACATTTCCTTCATTGAGTATGACTTGAGTGGCGATCATCCATAGAAAAAGTGGGCATGTGTTCAGTCGTAATCAAGACTTGTCATGTGATAAAAGGGTAACCACGTGGTTGTGATTAACTGTGCTATATTTTGATAGACATCTTACTAATATTTATTTAAGGTGAACGGGTATACTTCCAGGGTAAGCAACTACCATAAAAATTCTAAATTTTGGGACACCAAAAATAATTACCATAATTGTCCTAAAATTGAAACAGTTTGGTTTTACAACGCAGTAATGTGTCCAAAAATTCAAATGGGATGGCAAATAGTGTAAACCCTGATCAGACTGCTCCTTGAGGGTTTGCACTATTTGCTCAGAACTAACTGTCCCAATATATAGAGTTTTTACGGTATGCCATTTTCATTTTTCCCTCCCTTCAAAATGGGGGTCTACTCTTGAAAGAAAGAATCCTTTCTTTCAAGAGTACACCCCTTTTTAGCTCACTTGAACGAAGTTCAGGAAGAGCTATTGCACTACCCCCGGCGTCGGCGTTGGTGGTGTCGGCGTTAGAAAAATGTTAAAGTTTTACGTTAAAGTTTTTTATGTGATGGGCAAGGCGCTGTCAGGCGAGCTATCCTGGCCCTGTGACAGGTCTTGTTTTGGAAGGGCTGCATTGACCAGGGAAGCAAACAGGAAATCACAAAAGTTGTTTCCCTTGTAAAAATGGTGGAAAAACTTGGAAGTATATCCATACACTGTAATAGTACTGCACTTAACAAAGGCATGTAGCATTTGTATAGTATAAAAATACTATTTCTTATTCTGATCTGATTCTTTTATTTACCTGGGCTCAGTTGGTCAAAACTAATGATGTCATTAGTTAACGAGACGTTACAATTTCCAACATTGATGCAGAAACTATGCCATTTTTGCCGAAAAACGTGAGGAGCTTTCATTTTTTTCAGCAAAATATATAAGCTCTTTTGATTTTATGTACACTAGAAGACTCAATATATCCTTTACTTTTGTTAAGCTAATGATGCTTTGAACAACCAGGCCCTGTTGGACAAAGATGGAAACTGATCATGTGAAAATTCTTAGTAGCATGTGTGTAGATATGCATGTTGCACTTGCAATAGAATTGATACAGACAGGTGAAAATTGTCACATTTTGTCTGAAAGCCTACACATTTACCAGTTTGATCTCAAATTGTATTTGTTAAGATGTGTTAGAATCAAAAGAATTTTGTCTAGTTATTTATTAGGGCAATTGCTATAATTTTGCCTGATAATTTATTGGGGCAAATGCTATAACTTTGTCTGATGATTTATTGGGGCAGTTGCTATAATTTTGCCTGATAATCTATTGGGGAAAATGCTAAGGATACTTCACTCGGGATGTGCCTTTTGAAGTAATATTATGTATTTACCATCAACCTCACGTCTTATTCGTGATAATTTACAGTTAGAAAAAAATACATGAGCTGCGACACAACAAAACCAACAAAGTACCATGTGCCCCCAAGTTAAAACTCTAGTCAGCCTGGGCATCTGCCCAGTCTGGTCAGAGTCTTCACTGTCTGCATGGAGCTAGCTTAGACCCTTAGCTACCCTATAAATGTACAGCTAAGACTCTGATAGACTGGGTGGTTGATCTGAGTCTGTGCTGGTTGCACAACCACTTTGTTGGTTTTCTAGTGTCCCAGCTCATATTTCTTCTGTTAAGCTTGCAAACATGCATGGATGCTCTGAATGCAATGAATGCTTGTGACTGTAAGTTAGAAGGAGCTTATTGGGGACAGTTATTTATGGTTGTGAAACTTACGAATTACCGTATACAAGATAATTTTCGCTGTGTTCCATTTTTCGCGGTATTTCGCGGTCACTTAGAAACTGCAAATATTTAAATCGCGAAATGATTTCCTGTTGCTTACAAAGTGTCTTCTGTAAACACAGTGTTCCTTATTTTGTTTCTGTTTGCTTCGGTAATTGCTGGTACTTTCCACTTGAGCCAGTTCTTTCATGAACCTGCCGCAGCCCTGCCGCAGGTTAATGAATGAACTAGCTCAAGTGAAAAAAAGTGCATTTGCTTTTCACGCATGTTGCTACTCGTGAAAATTGAAAATCGCGAAAAAATGATGTTTATGTTTTGACTCTTAACTGCGAAAATTTGAACCCGCGAAAATTACCGCATATACGGCATATTGGATCTTCCTCTGTATTAGTTCATATGTTCCTTGAAAGCCAGACTAACATTTTGTGCCATTATAAAGGAAGCCTTACAGAGCTCTAGATAAGACGGGTATTTGATGATAATGGAGGGATAATTATTTTTATTTCTCATTGGAACCATATGTTGTGACCCCTCATCTGAACCGTCTCGTTGAGACGGTTCAGATGAGGGGTCACAATATATGATTTTATTCAGAATTAACAAAAATTATCCTTACGTAATTATCACCAAATACTCCCTCTTATATAGTGCTCTGGCCTTATTTATATTTGCTTGGTTGTGATTGTGTACAGGATAATTTTGTCTATTTTATGTCAGACACAGGGTGAAAACTGACACAGAGTTTCTGAGTTATGGTGTGGCAAATCCAAGATAGTTATTTGATCCCCAAATTCGCTGTAGCTTGCAAATTTCAACACAGTTTGGCTTTTTGGGGCCCTATGCCAGTTAATTTCTTCTGTTAATAGAGTTCAGGCCTTGAAACTAGACCATCATTCATCATATTCACCTGCTTTACTGACCTTTCACACTTATGGTGATAAAAATGAAGACTGTGTTGATCCAGATGAGGAGGCTTATGATGAGCTACCTGACTGAAGGCTGTGTAGATCCAGATGAGGAGGCTCATGATGAGCTACCTGACCTTCATCAACAGTTTTGCCATGTAGTCTTTGAATTCTCAATATGATATAGCTTGGTCAAAACCTTTTCGGAAATTTTGCAGACATAAATTTTGTTGTCTGCTTTTTGGCCTTATATGGGGTAATGTAATTTTTTTTTAGATTTCTGCATATTTTGGCTGCCATGGGTTATAATCTGTTGATACAAATGATCACTCAAACTTACCTGCCATGAAACTTAGTCATCATAGTCCACAGTGACCTAATTTTATGAAATTCAGTTGGTTTGGCCACAATGACCTAATTTCATGAAATTCAGTTGGTTTGGCAACTAGTTCATCAGAGATCATGATGACCTCCTTTCACAAAATTCACCATGGTTTCAGCATATGAGTCCAAAAGCCACCAGAACTTTTCAGCATATGCACTTGATCGCCCTATAATTGTCATTTTATGCTGGTTGGGCTATTCAGGGTCATTTTGAATCTCTAGTTATGAAACATGCCAATAGAACAAATGAACTTGCCCTATTATGATGAAGAAAGATTCTTTTTCAGAAATGGTTTCACTCTTTAAAAGTTGGTGGTATATAAGTCATATAGTGTTTTTGTCTCACTGCAACCAGCTGAAGGGAGACATAGCTGTTACTTTTTTTCAGCATCCGTGGCATTAACTTTTTGTGAACTTCTCTTCTTTTGCTGTTTTATGTCATTGCACTATCAGGCAAGACACCTCTTTTGAAGGAATTTTTGTTTTGTGTTGTGATTGGTGCCAAATTAAGGCATTTGGAGTGTCCATATTTCTGATATTTGTAAAACTTGTTTGTGCTGCTGAAAATGCATGTGCTTATCGCAATGTTCTGAAGATATATGTCTCAGGAAATTGAGTGCTGTCTGTCTGTGCCAAATGATTGTTGTAGAATTTATTGTGTATATACAGTCACCTATCTCTCTATCTCAAAGGCAAAGTTCATCTTAAACTACTGATATCTCAAAGTTCATCTTAAACTACTGATATCTCAAAGTTCATCTTAAACTACTGATATCTCAGAGTAAATTTTCTGGTCCCAGAAAATTTACTTTGTGATACCAGTAGTTTGAGGTTTGCAGAGTGAAATGTAAAGAAAAATAGAAAATGTGTCTAACCCATATTCTTTGATATAAGAGGGTACTTTGAGATATCAGTGTTTGAGATAATGAGAGATCAACAGTGTACTTGCTTGTAAATATAACCTACAAATGTGACTGCTGTTTAGCCAGCAATATAAGCCATACTAACCTGACTTAGTAGCCTCTCTTGCGATATAAGACATACCAAGCTGACTCCTTTGTCTTATCTGCAGCTAGCAGAAGTGGGACATTTTTATGGATTAACGTCCCCGGGCCACGTAGCGTAATCGGTAGGGCGCCTGACTTAAAAGCCAGAGGTCCTGGGTTCGAAACCTGGTCCGGCAACTTACTTTCATTTCTCCTTCGGCTGATTCAAGAAGGGCGGTTGTCAGTTGCCCAGGAATAGTGTGGTTAGGTTAACTGACCGTCCCGACATGACCATAGCTGTTAACCGTGGACGTTTAACAATAACACAATGGCTTTAACGTCAGAGGCGGAGACAGCGTAAACTTTCATTGAGTTTTCTGGTTTAGCCCAGTTTTGTGACAATGGGCGGACAAGCAAGATACCAGTTTTCACAGAGTTTTTATACCCCGTCACACGTTAGTGGCGGGGTATTATGTTTTCACGTTGGCCGTCCGTGTGTCCGTCCATCCATCCGTCAGTAGTATGTACGTCCGTCCGTCCGCACTTTGTTTCCGTTCAATAACTTAAGTATTTATCAACAGATTTCCTTCAAATTTTGCATATGCATTTATACTAAGAATGTCTTGCTTCTGATTGTTAATGGGCAAATTTTGATAATTTCTGACAGAGTTATGGCACTTGTCAATGTACAAGAAATGGTTTCTGGCCTCTAGTTCCTTTACTATTTGGAGTATCATGATGAAACCTTACAAACATGATCAAAGTAACAATAGCTTTGTATGAACACAGAAATTTTACCATAGGGGGTTATCTGCCCCTGCCCTGGGGCTATATACATGTATAAAGTCATGAAAAATTCCATATAAAATCAGAGTTTGAAGCAATTTTTTATGCCCCCGCCATTTAAAATGGGGGGCATATAGTATCACCCCTGTCCGTACGTACGTAGCGTGCGTAACGTACGTAGCGTATGTACGTACGAAATGGTTTCCGTTCAATATCTTTTGAAAGCATTGGTGTACTGAATTCATATTTCATACACAGGTATATAATCATAAAATACAGGTCACGTTCGATGTTGGGCAAAATCCGTCGATTATATGGGAGTTTTAAGCAATGTTTGCAATATAAAGTGTTTGTGCCTCTCATACTCTCAACTACAGTTGACTTAAGTTATCTTTAAGTTTGTCTTAAGCACTGACATCTTAAAGTACATTTCTATGACAAAGAATATACATGTGCAGTTCAGACACATTTCCTGTCATTGTTTTTTTAAATATGTATTTCATCTCCTGTTACCTCAAAATACTGGTATTTCAAAGTGTATTTTCTGGGACCAGAAAATTTACTTTGAGATACAACAGTCTGAGATGAACTTCAACTCTGAGATATTGACAGCTGATAATATTTCAACAATGTCATTGCATGTCATACGTATGGTATTGACAATTGCCAATGTGGTTGTGTGCCCAGTTCACGTATGGTATTGGCAATTGTCAATACCATACGTATGACATGCAATGACATTGTTGAAATATTATCAGCTGTCAATATCTCAGAGTTGAAGTTCATCTCAGACTGTTGTATCTCAAAGTAAATTTTCTGGTCCCAGAAAATACACTTTAAAATACCAGTATTTTGAGGTAACAGGAGATGAAATACATATTTAAAAAAACAACGACAGGAAATGTGTCTGAACTGTACCTGTATATTCTTTGTCATAGAAATGTACTTTAAGATGTCAGTGCTTAAGATAACTGAAGTCAACTGTAGTTGAGAGTATGAGAGGCACAAACACTTTATATTGCAAACATCATTTGAGCTGCAACACGAGAAAACCAACAAAGTGACATGTGCACCCAGCGCAGACTCAGATCAGCCTGGGCATCCACTAAGATAAGAGTCTAAGCTATCCTCATGCGGACAGCAAAGACTCTGATCAGACTGGGCGGATGCCCAGGCTGATCTGAGTCTTCACTGGGTGCACATGTCACTTTGTTGGTTTTCTTGTAACGCGGCTAATTTCATTTAAATTGTCTGCACAAACACTGCCAGTGTGCTCAGGTGTATGTCACAAGAAAAAAGGAGTTTGGAAATATTTTTGCGTATACATGTATTCTACATTCCTGATACAGTCTGTGTCTTCTTGCATTCTTGGTCGTTAAAAATGTGTTAAGGTACCGTAAAACTTCTAAGTATTGGGACAGATAGGTTTGAGCAAATAGTGCAGATGCAGATCAGGCCCCAAGGTTATAAAACTTTTTTCATGCTCAGCTCAGCTGAGCATGAAATTTTTCTGCTGATAAATATGAAAATGCCAACTGATGTTGGCATTTTCATATTCATAAGCAGAGAAAATTCCATACTCATCTCAACTGAGCAAGAAACCAACCTTATTTATCAGTAAATTGCTATTTATTACCAGGTAAAATTTCATGCCTAGCGGAGTTGAGCATGAAAAAAGTTTATAACCTCGGGGCCAGGTCTTCATTGTTTGCCATTCCATCTGCATCTTTTGGATGCTTTACTGCATTGTAAAATCAAACTGTTCCATTTTCAGGCCAGTTGTGGTGATTATTTTAGATGTCCCAATTCTTAGAATTTTTATTATAATTTCACAAAATATTGGGACACATTAATCATTTACCGCAACTATCTCAAAATTTGAACAAATGAGCCGCGACACGACAAAACCAACGAAGTGGTTGTGCTCCCAGTGCAGACTCAGATCAGCCTTGGCATCCGCCCAGTCTGATCATAGTCTTTGCTGTCCACATGGAGGTAGCTTAGACCCTTAGCTACCCTTTAAGTGCTTAGCAAAGAGTCTGATCAGACTTGGCAGATGCCTAGGCTGATCTGAGTCTGCGCTGTTGGTTTTGTCATGCCACTTTGTTGGTTTTGTCATGCCGCGGCTCAAGTAGATTTTGCTTTCTACAATGGCAGAGAGCTCAAGATCTAGAGCAGTCTAGACTGTGTTTCACTGTTGGTTCAGCCATTCCTGTCCCAATATTTATGATTGTTACATGTATGTTGTAATTAAGGTGTATGGGTACATTTCTGTGTTCATTTCCGTCATATTTACAAAGGGGAACAACTATTGTGACTTCCCATTTGCTTCTGTGGGCCATAAACCTTCCTGAAAAGTGTCTCCTCCTTAAGAAAACAATTTACTCCCCTAGGAGCAAACTTTTTCCTTTAATAAGAGTTGACGCCCATGGGAAAGAGAAGCGAAAATGAAAAAGCCAGAGTGACTTCCCATTGAAAGTGTACTTATTCACCTGAATAGTTTTGATATATTCTTTATATATTCTTCCAACAAGCAATAATTTATTTAGAATGAGTGACTCAAACGGGTTAATGGTGTGACAAGAATGACTGACTGGTTTAGACTTTTTATGTAGATTAATATATATCGTATGAATCCTAATAAACGCCCCTGCTTTTAAAATTGCCCCAAAAATAATGTTTTATTAGCTTGCGTGAATTTCTGTTTGCTTCTCCAGAAAAGGTAGCCCTTTGAAATGGATCTACTCCTAAAGGAAAAAATTTGCTCCTCTGGGAACAAATTATTTCCCTTAAGAGTTGACCCCTTCAGAAAAAGGGGAGGCAAAAATAGTCGAGTTGCTTCATCTGAAAGTATACCCATCACTTTTATATTGCTTATTAGAGGTATTTTGTCAGTGGCTGAATAACTACACTTTTAGCTCTAAATAACACCCCTATTTTGCAATATGCAAAGCCCCCAGGGCGTTTAGTAGGATTAAAACTGTGATCTTACAATAAGGTACATGAAGTTGTAGCACCCTAATCTGAAAACACAAATTTATGCATGAAATATTTTGAAATATGCAAGGTCTACACTGATAAGGGTGGTATAAAAATATATATAATACCATGGTTTGTCTGCGTATACGGCAGATAATCTACTCACAAAAGCCTGAGGATTATCACCTCATAGTGGCAGACAAACTATGGTATAACTCATACGTGTATTTGTTTAGATTTTTGCTGTTTTTAGCTCGCCTGAACGAAGTTCAGGAAGAGCTATTGTAGTACACCCGGCATCGGCATTAGCGGCGGCGGCGATAGCAAAATGTTAAAGTTTTAAGTTAAAGTTTTTTATGTGATGGGCAAGGCGCTGTCAGGCGAGCTATCCTGGCCCTGTGACAGGTCTTGTTGTAAATGATATGGATGGAATAGGCATATGCAAGCGAGGGGAAAGTGAGCTGTATTATTGTGTGGATTTTTGTATGATGATTTTATTGCAATATAGTAATAATTCCTGCAAGCTGCTGAAATTTTGTGTTTTGTCTGTGATAAATATATGTTTTCCAGCTTTTGCTTCATTTATTTTGTGTAAAGATAAATTTAAGTTTATAGTTAAAGTATTAACATTTGATCTGAATAGAGTTTATGAAGATCTGTATTATATGTTCATTTATATTTGTTTTTCTTTAAAGTTTATTATACTTGTAATTATGGTGTGATTGTTAATTTTTGTAAAGATGAATTAAGTTTATGGTAATAATGTAATAATATGATCTGAAAAGAGTTTATGAAGATCAGTATATACGTGTTTGATATTATGTGTTTAACACTGTTACTGTGATTTTCGTTTAAAAGCCACATAATTGTTATTTTTGTGAATGGATACGGATCAGTATTGTCAAGCTCCCAAAAATGTTTTGGTCAAGCACTAATAAAAAGCAGAAGACAAAACTTGAGTTGTGAAGATTTGACAAAATTTATGTCACCAAAATTTGAAGAAAAAAATTGTTCTGTCCAAGCTATATCATATGGAGAATATAAAGAATAGAGGGCAAACAGTATAGATCCAGATGAGGCAGATCATTATGAGCCACCTCACTTGGATCTACTCTGTTTGCAAATTGTGTTGATACCTAATCAGAGTCTTTACAATGTCCATACGAAATGCGGGAGTTTGCTTGTATGATGGAAAAAGTCTTTCTGAGTTTTAGAACCTGTAATATTTGTTTAGAAAGTTCGAATTTACATTATCATGCTGCACAAAAAGACTTTAAGAATTTATGATTCATTATTTTGTCAGTGTCGATGGATTGGTTTCCGGCTTTGTGCAGTTCAGAAATGTTCACAACATTAAGTTTATGCAAATGTGGAGAATAAAATACCAATAACAGTTGCATTGCTTAACACTTTAAATCATTTTCCTTGCTGTAAAAATTCTAATTAATGGGACAGATTGGTCTGAGCAACCTGTGGAGTCCCAGATCAGACGGCTTCTGAAGGAGGAGTCTGATCAGGGTCAATAGTTTGCCATCTTTTAGAGGCATTGAAAACTCCAAACTGGTCATTTTTTCAGGATGGGTACGGTAATTATATCAGGCAACCCAATTTTTAGAATTTTATGGCACTCATTATTGGTGGTCAGTAGTATGTTACCTGCCATGGACACTGGTAAGCAGTGAAATTAATGGGCCTAGTAGCTGCATTGGTAAGTAGTGAAATATTGAAATTAATGGGCCCAGTAGCTGGATGTCCCTCTCAGAACTGGCATTTGTGATGATAAACTGTGATCTGTCTAAAGTATATGGGTAAGTAATGCTTAGATTGGTCAACCTTTGTAGTTTTGTATGTATGATTGTGTAACACACATATCTGCACTATACATACCATTTGAGCATGCAACATTTGGACAGCATTGACGCAATGCTGAGGCAACGTCCATGATGTCTCAGCAAAGTCCATGATGTTTAGACAACTTTTGGAAGACATACAGCATTGTGTGTTCACTAGGTACTTTGGGAGAAACCATTGTTTTAAGGATGCATATCATGTTTCATCATAAAAAAGATTTGTTGTGGGATATGATTAGAATGGGTACACCTGCACATGTAGCTTTGTGATGTAATAGTGAGCTGACTGGTGTGACACCACCTTCCATTTTTAAATACATTATAAAAATAGTGACAATAAAGCTATGAAATAAAACGTGATCTTGTTTTTTAAGAAAGGATCATTTACACCCGCTAAGTTAAATTGGTAATGTCAGGAATGCTTTCCCTTGTTACCTAGATGAGTAGCATGACACTGTTCATATATTGTTCATTACTAGGTTCTTCCTTTAAGATAAGGAAGGGTAACAGGGATAATTTAAGATCAATTTCAATATAGCCATAAAAACTTATTTTGTGACCCTTTAAACTGTCTCAGACACAACGTGTTCGAACTGAGGAAAAAAAAAATCCTCAAAACCCCACTTTATCTAGACTGTTAAAAAAATAAAAACATGGACTGGAGACTGAATATTGAGACTAAAGTGCTTAGAGCAGGCACAGTAGCTCATTGGTTTTAGCCCTTGCCTGCTGATCTAGAGATCCTGGGTTTGAATTTGCCGGAAGGCAGAATTCTGGGGCTCTGTTGCTCACAATCTTTCATTATTGGTTATCCCCTCGGGGATAACCATATTAAGATAGGAATTTGTATTCGATTGTACGCCGTTTCCTTTTGCTTTGCTTACGCCGTTTTCTACAGGTCCCACTATCTCCCGGAACTTCTACATTTGGCACACCCTGCTACAGGGTTCTCGCCAGCATCGCTAATGCATGATCTTTATAGCTTATATCTTAAAACCCTTTATGTCACCTTATACAAACAGTTACCTGAAAGTTCAGTTAGCACTTTACAGTGCAGATCAATAACAAAGTCTACTTGATTAACGCTAAATGCAGGTTCCACTATTTACCGGTACTTGCTCCCATAGTTTGGCGCACCCAGCTGTAGGGTCCCTTCCAGCATTGCTAAGACATGAGCTGTAAAATTTATCCTGAGGACTTCATCTCGCCTAATACAAGAATCTCACCTAATACAAGCACTTATCAGAGAGTACTGTCCACTTACGAAGAGCCATTACTAAAGGGTACAGGTCATCTAACACAAAAGTTAATAGCACTGAAACTCACCTGTTACAAGCAATCACTAGACAAAAAGAAAAAGCTGTCAAACTCGCCACTTACCTACAGCTTCAACAAATCCAAGAATACAATAAAATTAACTTGTATTTCTGCAATTTTTCTGCTTTACCACTTGCATCCCCTTTGCTAAGGGATAACCTCTCAAGCTTTTTCAAAAGCTAAACTTGTTATCCTTCCATTATCCTTCCATTGTATGACTGAAATACTGTTAAAAAGGATGTTAAATCGCAATTCATCCAGTCATCATTTTAGCAAGATAGCCCCATATCAAACTGCTCCTTTAGTGCAGAGTTAACTTAATCAGGACTTGAACTTAGAGCTGAATGGCTTTGAAGAACTGGATTTTCACAGAACAGTCCAAATTACCTCAAATATGTGAGTCAATCTTTTATTAGTTCTGCTATAAGATTTAATTTGATCCAAAACAGTATTAAAAATATAGATTTGTTTTATAGGACATATCTAGATTATTCAAGTTTTGGAGGGGAAAAAAATGTCTTATAATCGAATAAATAGGTACTAACTACACTGAATATTTAGGGAAACTATGGTAGTATCATTTATCTTTTCATTGATTATAATTTCAGGATCAAATTTGCAACTCCAGTGATATTTTAGAAGAGAAAAGTTTACTCCGAGTAGCGGCAACAGTAGCGGCGCTTGTCTCACTAGCAACCAATTCAAAGATAGGGTCCATGGTATGACAACCAGATGTAGGCCAGTAGTGCAGCACCGTGTGATAAGCTAGACACTTAGATAATTATGTGCAGTATACACAACTTGACACATAAATTATAATGTGCTGTATACTTACAACTAGAGTACTGCTTACAGCTCACAGACTAGTAGTGATACTTAGAGCACAGCATGCAGTAGACCTCATTTTGTGCTGTGTATTTACACTTAGTGTACTGCTTGCAGCACACAGACCAGCAGAGATTATTATGTGCTCTGTACGTACACCTAGGATACTGCTTGCAGCACACAGAGTAGCAGTCAGCTGCTGTGTACTTAAACTTAAGTACTAATTGCAGTACACAGGCCAGCAGAGATTATGTGCTATATATTTACATCCCAGTGTACTGCTTGCAGCACCTAGATCAGCCGATACATTGCTATTTGAGCCGCGACGTGACAAAACCAGCAAAGTGGTTGTGCGCCCAGCGCAGACTCAGATCAAACTGGGCATCCGCCCAGTCTGATCAGAGTCTTCGCTGACCGCATGGAGGTAGCTTAGACCCTTAGCTACCCTTTAAGCACTTAACGAAGAATCTGATTAGTCTGGGAAGATGCCCAGGCTGATTCGAGTCTGCACTGGGCGCACAACCACTTTGTTGGTTTTCTCGTGTCGCGGCTCATTTATGCATCACGGAACTGTGTCAAAGTGCATAAAGTGTAGCTCATTACACCTTGTCCCAAATCATAGTCATTTGCTGACCAGTCATTGAATAATGGTGGAGAAGAAAAGAATCACATGTGATATTGATATTGTAACTGTGCTTCGTTTGATGATTACATGTTTATAGAGCATCTTACATGAGTGGTCATTTCATAGGAAAATTATGAAACTTGACTCGACGAGTTTCATAAATTTTATATGAAATGATCATAGGAAAATTATGAAACTTGCTTTGGCGAGTTTCATAAATTTCATATGAAATGATCAGGGCCCAAAACTATAATCATTTCTTAAAGCTGAGGTCACCCTAACTTTAAGGGAGGTAATTTTGTGTCATGAAAAATTGCATTTTGTAAGTATTTTCAAAAAGGTATTGTGTTTAATCTATTAAGTAGAGAGCAAACGGTTCCTCAAGTTAAATTTTTTTTATAATTATTAGTAGTAAACAGCTGTCAAACACAAACTTGAAAATTCTGACCTTAAATTCAAGGTGGCCTTAACTTTAAAGTAAGATTTTAATTCTGGGTCCAGGAGTGTGAGTTGATATTTATCATGTGACTGTTTTATATGGGATTTCATTGCCTTAAATGTTGCCATTATTTCAGTAGAAATCATTTTGTTGTCAGTAATGGCATCTTGACATGTGTCAATTATTAAGTGATATGTTGCATGTGGTCAGACAATTTTTAGGACATGACGTTAGCCACTGGGAAATACTATCACCTTAGACCTGGCTTAGTTCTTTCGATTTTCGACATTTATAACTGGTTTTGTTAGGAAGAATTTCGTTATCCCTGTTGGTCACAAATTGATTCTGTCACAAACTTTAATGTATTACTAGGCTGTATCTCAAAAAGCAGTGATAAGTTGCATAAAGAAATGGAAACAGTCAGACTAAACCGGTTTGTACAGCATTCTGGGCAGGCTGTTTTACTGAATGATTTGCAATGCAAAGCTCCAGATCAGCATATGCAAATGTTTATTAGACTTTATTGTCTGATTAGATGTGAAGAGCTGGCTTTTAGCCTGAGAAAAGCCTCAAATTTTATATCGTTATAAGGGGCTGATATTTTAATATACAGTATGTCTGTATTTTTTGGATGAAAACTAAGCCATTGGAAGTTTAAAGGTGACTGGAAAAACAAAACAGTTAAGGTGAATGAATACACCTCCATGTTTTCCTGCCATTTTGCAAAGGGGAAGAACTTCTGTAACTTTCCATTTGTTTCCCTAAGTAACAAAGTGCTTCCAAAGTGGGGTCAACTCCTACAGAAAAGAATTTGCTCATTTGCCTTTAAAAGTTGACTCTCATTGGGAAGGGTGGCAAAATTGAAAACTGCAGAAATTCTCCTCGTTAATGTGTATTATATACCTTGAAACACATTTTGTCATGTCTTGACATGTATTATTCCTGTCATAATAGATAAGACAGAGGTGCGTTCAACAACATAGGCTCTCCTTAGTGCCCAGTAAACTGGTACCCAGATGTACACAATTTGTGTACAGCTGGGTTCCAGTAGACTGAGCATTCGTGAGTGCTCACACTGTTGAACAGTGAACACACCTTTATAACAAAGTGTTTATACAATTACATATACTTGGAGACGGTATTCGGATGATTGCACTGAGCATTGAAAGGAGGGTTGATAATGTGGACCACAAAATAAGGATGGTTTGGTGATGACTTGGAGATAATTTTTGAATACTCTGAATAAAAGCATATAATGTGTGTTCTTCATTAGAACCACCTTCTCACAGAGGCCTAGTTGATGTTGATTCTTGGTTACTGTTTCTTATTTCTTCTTAAAATTACATGTTGTGACCCCTCACAAGAACCATTTTGGCAAGACAAGTCTACTGAAGGCTTACTGGAGAATAAACAAATTATCTCAGAATTATTTTCAAATACTCACCTGGGTCTCTGTTTCCAGGCAACTGGAATGAGTAGCCACAATGTGTGTAATGGAGAAATAATGGAAGTTATCCTTGATTTATCAGCAAGTGCACCAGTATTTGAGCCGTGACATAATAAAACCAACAAAGTGGAGTGTGGACCCAGCAAAGACTCAGATCAGTCTGGGCATCCACCCAGCCTGATCAGAGTCTTTGCTGTCGGCATGGAGGTAGCTTAGACTTTAAACTACCCTATCAGGGCACAGAAAAAACTCTGATCACACTGGGCAGATTCCCAGGCTGATCTGAGTCTTGGCTGGGAGCACAGGCCAGTTTGTTGGTTTGGTCATGTCGCAGCTCATTTGTAAGATATGTTCTTAAGATGAATGAGGACATCTACCTGTTTGTCCGCAATTTTTACAAAGGGAAGCAACTTTTGTGACAGTTGCTTCTACGGATGATGAAGTCCTACCAAATGAGGTCTATTCTAAAAGGTGGGAGCAAATTCTTTCCTTTAAGAGTTGACGATGGTTGAAAAGGGAGGCAAAAGAAGAAAATGACAGAGTTGCTTCCCATGGAGATGAACCCATTCACCTTTCTAAATAAACAGAAAAAAAATTACAATTTAAAAAATAGTGATATGCAGATAAGGTGGAAAATGTGTAATCAAGATCAATTATATGGAGGTATTAGGAAGAAAAAGGATTGAGATAGTATGCATAAAATTACAAATATTCCAGAATTTTTTTTGAAGCGGTCATGTGTTCGAGTCCTGCTGGAGGTGTGATTCTGTCCAAACCGTAATGGCACTTTGTTGCACAGAGCCTTTCATAATCACCCTGTCATTGTTCTGATATTACTGAAATACTGTTAAAAAGGATGTTAAACCATGATGTCATGGGCCATCCATCCTCAAGCCCTTTCGCTGTGTGCACTTAGTGTTCAAACTTGTTGTTTTAACATTATGTGCTACTTGACAAATGATGGAAAATATGTAACTCTTCTATTAATGTCACAAGACAAATGATGTGGTCTTTTTTACTTTGCACACTGGTATTGCTATAAGCAAGACCATATTTTAGGCTCAGTTGGCAATCTTTTTGAGGTCAACAGTACATATTTTGTGAGCCCTTTCCTATAAATAAGCAACATTGTAACATAACAGATCACTAATTCCCATTAGGTAGATTTCACTTAACACCAAACTAGTCATAATATTTGTTTATACATATTTCTATTTATACTCATCTTAACAAGGTTCAGGAATTTTTTAGTTTTCTAGACTTTATGATGCATTTATTTCATTAGAACTCAATAGTTGAGCCACGACATAACAAAACCAACAAAGTGGCATGTACGTACAGCGAAGACACAGATCAGCCTGAGCTTCCACCAAGTCTGATCAGATTTGTTGCTATGCGCTTAAAGAGTACCTAAGAGTCTAAGATAGCTCCATGCAGACAGAGAAGACTCTGATGCCCAGGCTGATCTGAATCTTCGCTGGGTGCACATGCCACTTGGTTGGTTTTGTTGTGTCTTGGCTCAATTATGGACCATGCTTCATTGTAGTTTAAAGCATTTATTAGTAATACAATTAGAATACAGAAATGTGGGGAAGGTAATGGGTCAGAAATCCTGGGTAATGTTTCTAGGGTCATTATTAAATACTCTACTTTATTTAGAGCTGGCTTTTAAACTGCAAATCCAACATGAAATATTGTAGTAATTCAGCAGTAAGTTGGGGTTACCCCACCCTCTAGAATGTTTTCAGATCTGTAAATCACTCTTGTATGATACTTGTATAAGATACCCTTGCCCTTTCAAGACATACCCAAAAATCTAGATCTGTCTTATTTGAGGGCTTGTTCTGAGGGAAAAACCTAGCTTATAACCTAAATGGCAGTTTGGTTTTATAGCGTTTTGCAGTTTAAATTTATAAACTGAGATAAGCCATTAGATAAAAAAGTAATTTGCAAGCAGAGTAGACCCTGATCAGATGGCACTAGAAGCCACTTGAACAGGGCCTGCCTTGTTTTTGCCATTTTAAAGCATTTTTTTTTATGACACACCACTCCAAAAGGCAAATCAATATTTCTGATATCATAGACTGAAACTTTCAGTTATGGATGGGTTAAGTAAGTTTTCACAGTGAAAACTTGACACCCACAGAAAAAAAATTGTTACCCAAAAGTTATTATGTATGTTTGTAAAGTATGTAAAATAGCCGCTTGTAAATTTGTATATGTGTACAGTGTGTATATTTATTTTGTATAAAAACTTGCTTTCTTTTATTTAACTTTTACATGTGGAAATCAAAAGTGAGTCATAAAATGCAAAAAAGAATGCTTAAGGCATTTGCAAAGTAAAGGCTTAAACGAGCGTAGGTATCTGTGCAGTCTGATCAGAGCCGATGCTGTCGACCCCAAATGAATTTATAGGCACAGAACGATGACTCTGGCTAGACTGGCATAGTTTAAATTTTGGAATGGAGTGGGATGGGTGACAACCTAAATTTTATTTGCTACAATGTGGTCCCAGAGCCTGGGATGGTACTCTTACAGGAAAGAATTTGCTCCCTCAGAGGGAGCAAATTCTTTCCTATAAGAGTGCCATCCCAAATCAGTGAAATGAAGTGTGTGGAGACTATCCCTGACAGTCAGTCCATTCTGCTCCATTCCATTCCATGCTTTAAACTGTGCCAGCTAGACTTCATGAATTCTTAGACTGGCTTGAGGCTTTATCATTTGCAGATACGTAAGTAACCTTTTTGTGTGATGGGACTCCAGTGATCTTATTTTTTAGCAGCTAACCAATATATAACCAGCATTCACACCATGTGTATATAGATGAACAAGCACACAAATCATGCCAAACAAAAAGTTATCTTGTATGCGTATGCAAACAGTGCATGTATAATGTGAACCATTTATATGTGACGATGCCATTTAAGATAAATGTGCACACTTTCAGGGCACACTTCCAGGGGAAATAACTCCTCATTTAAATTGTACAATCATTCCCAATGAAGGTCAACCCGTAGGAGGAAATTCTTTCCTCTTAATAGTAGACCCCATTTTGGAAGGGTAATAACTTACAAAGAAGTAAACAGTCACAAATTCAAAAGATAAAAAAATTGGGCAGACAAAATCTGGTATACCCGTACACTTTAACTGTGGAAATACGTGTTTAAAGACTGAAAAGCATAAGATAATATCACTAGCAAAGAGTGTATGTATTCATTATCAAGTCTCAATAATTGGTTTCTTAGACTTTATAGAAATGAGCACTATATGTAGCTACAAACAGTATATCACTTTAATCTCTTGGAACCAGATTGTCATTAAAAGTCTGATTGTATTTGCAGTCCCTTGAATACTACATGCATATTGTATTTTTGGCATACAAGAAAATTTCTGATTTCTACACTTGCATGCCTCTGTTTCAAATACCAAAATTTACACATATACTGACTGCATATGTGGTAAGATAACTTTTGCTTGATGTGGCTGCCGGCATCTTTGATGTAACAAGATTTTGTATATGTTCCGGATCAATGTCTGCAATTGTTTTGTTTCATTTTATGTCAACATTGTGTTCATTCATACTTATAACTGTAACTCTCATGAAATAGACTCAAATTCCTGCTATAATAAAGTATGACTCAAAGTTTATTTGTTTATATATGAGTTTTAACTACTCACATTGTCAGCATTTTATTTGTTTTTTGCTGACTACCTTATTAGCTGTTAAGGGGAATGGGTACACTTTCAGGGGAAGCAACTCTACCATTATCTTCTTTGCCTCCCTTCTAAGTGAGATTCAACTCTTAAAGGAAAGAATTTGCTCCCTTAGGAGCATATTCTTTCCTTTAAGAGTTGAACCCTTTTGACAGGGTTTCATCATGCAGGGAAGCAAACAGGAAGTCTAAAAAATTGTCTCCCATTGAAATATTATGGACAGACATGGATGTGTACCCATACTCCTTACCATTTAGACTTATCAACCTTTCGATAGTGGACCCTACCAGCAACAGTTTTTGCCAGGTCTGTCTGTTATCACTAGACACCATATTTACTAGGTTATGAAATGGCAGGAGCAGTTTGATTTGGTTCTTCACTGTTTTCAATTCCACCACATGTTTTCTAGAAAAAAATACCTCAAAACAATTTCATGCCCCCGCCAAAAAGTGGGGAGGAGCATATAGCTTTGCCCTTGTCCGTCCCACTTTGAAGTACTGTTCTTGTCTCTGCAACTCCTCCAATAGTGTTTGGTGTAGGAATTTGAAACTTGCAGGTCAGTTTAGTCATGCATTGAACAAGTGCATAAAAGAAACAGAACTTCTATCCAGGTCATTATTGCAGAATTTTGTCCCCTCAAATGACATACATACTTTGACCATATTTCCATGCCTTATGTACAGCAGTAGAGTTCTTGTCTCCACAACTCCTCCCATATTTTGATGCTTTATATTCAGCAGTACAGTTCTTGTCTCCACAACTCCGCCCATATTTTGACCATATTTTCATGCTTTAAATTCAGCAGTACAGTTCTTGTCTCCACAATTCCTCCCATATTTTGACCATATTTTCATGCTTTATATTCAGCAGTACAGTTCTTTTCTCCACAACTCCCCTTGCTGTATATAGACAAGACTGATTCAAACTTGTTTTCACAGAATTACGTCCCTTTTAATCATCACTAGTGATTGTCTAGTTTCAAAGCTGCTCCTGAGGACTGAGGTGTACAAAATTTTATAACAACATTTCAAACAAGACTTCTGTTGAAATACCAAGTGACACATACTATAGTGTACTGGCTAACCTGGAGCCCAAATAATCAAGTTGTAGAGAATTGCATGATAGATTAGTTTGATGGAACATACATTTGTATTTTCAACATATTCAGGACATCCTTACATGATATTTTGGACATATTCCAGACATACATGTAATGCACAGTGGCAGGACATGCATAAAATGTGGCATTTTTGTTTTGACCAGTATATTTTCTGATGTAGGAAGGGGACCATTTAAACATAGTTTGCATACATGCCAAGCATAAGAAATTTCATTTAAAGCTGTCGACTTGGACCAACTGGGAACATAAAATTCATTTAATCTAGGCAAACAAGTTTAAGAACACAGGTTTTGCTATGCTATACACAGCTTTGCGAGTTTGAAAGATGGAATGGGGAAACAGGTTTATAGTATACACAGGTCTTTATCATAGCTATAGATAAGTTCTTAGCAGGCACACAAGATAGACAGACTCAGTCACAAACTGGCTGATGTCACATTGCATTGACAATTATACAATGTATTTTCTTCAATGTGCTGCATAGCATTTTTAGCCTGTTGGGTGGCATTTTTATGGTAATTCTTAGATATTTCCATTTGCTGCCTATATTAATGCACCTTGTGACCCCTTTATTGCATTAAGAGAATCATAAAAGATCCCTAAAACTTTGGTCTCAAGACTGAGGCAGTTCTGATGAGGGAATAGAAATATAGTTTTACAGAAAAAAAATAACTACAGTCAACTCTTGATATCTCAAAAGTCGAAGTTTGCCTTAAACATCTGATATCTCAAAGTAAATTTTCTGGTTCGAGAAAATTTACTTCGAGATAGCAGTAGTTTGAGATAAAAGGAATTCAAATGTGAAGAAAAATAGGAAATGCATTCAAACAATATGCATTGATATATGAGGATACTTTGAGATATCATTCTTAGATATCGAGAGTTGACTGTATTTCATTTACTTTTATAAATGACATCTTGCCTGATGAATATTATACTTTCAGGGGAAGCCACTCTGCCACTTTTATTGTTGCCTCTCTCCTTGATTGGGGTCAACTTTTAGGGCTAGGATTAAATTCTTTCCTTTTAAAGTAGATCCCTTTTGAATAGGGAGTCTGATGCTGAACCCTGAAAAGTTGTCTCTCTGAAAATTCCATTAATTTATGGTTTTGAATTGTGTATGATTCTGTCTTTATTTAGATCAGATGCAAAATACGGTAATGTGCATAAGTATTGGGACACCTGAAATAATTAATTTTCCATTTGTCCCAAATGGAAAATTAATTTTTTAGGTGTCCCAAAATTTAGGCACTTTAGGGGTAAATCTGTTCATGTGTTCATGCTTAATACATTGTTTGTGTCCATGTTATCCAATGTATATCAGGCTAAGAACCAAATACTGTTGTTTTGATGCATAATTGTTGCTATATATAGACTGCAATATATATTTCCATGCATATGCATTTAACTTTTCCTTCATCATTAGATCAGAGCAGTTCAGAGATCCTAAACAAGTTCTTATTGAAGAAAAAAACTAAACAGTAACAATAGGCTCTGTTCTAATGCCAGAAAACTGTGATCATTAACTGAGCCGCGACGCGAGAAAACCAACAATGTGGTTGTGCATCCCGCACAGACTCAGATCAGCCTGGGCTTCCGCCCAGTGTGATCAGACCCTTTGTTATGTGCTCAAAGGGTAGCTAAGAGTCTAAGCTACCTCCATGCGGACAGCGAAGACTCTGATCAGACTGGGCGCATGCCCAGGCTGATCTGAGTCTGCGCTGGCCGCACAACCACTTTGTTGGTTTTCTCGCGTCGCGGCTCAACTGTGTTAAGCAAGGTGTGAGTGATTTGTCTTGAAAAGAAGTCCACCACCAGGGAAGTATTAGCAAATGCATTTAACTTGATGTTTTACTTTGTTATTCACAAACCTTTATAAAGACTGCAATCAATATACTTGGTACATATAAACACCCCTATGACTGCAGCATCTGCATCATATCACATGTCCTTGATCTATATGTTATGGTTGGCTGACTGGTTTGTGGAACCATTTTTAGGGTTGAAGTATTGGATATTTAGTTTTTTCATTGCTTTTTATTTCATGCTTGGTCAGATAGCATGTCTCAGTATGTGCAGCAGAGCAGATTCCTGTGTCCTTGACCTTCAGTCATGGTTCAGTGATTTTGCACAATATCTCCTGCACTGTTTCATGGATTTGCATAGTTCTTGAGATAATGGGTTACTTCGACTCTGCGACCAACCTACATGTAGAACTACCTGGGGTCACTGTAACCTATAATTCATGGCTCGTTGTAACCTATAATTCATGGTTCAGTGAGTTTGCTTTATAGTGGATGAACTCAGGTTTAACACCCAACCAACAACTAGGTCATACAGACCTTGGTTTAAAGTCTCAGCTGAATGACAGGAGAAGTGGGGGATTGATCTTGTGACTCCTGCTACCACCGCTTCTGTTAACAGGTATACTGTAATGACCCAAAATATTCAGACAGGTCTATGCAAACATTGTAGACCCAGATCAAACTGTTCCTCAAGGAGCAGTTTGATGAGAGTTTACAATGTTTGCCGTTCACTAAGCATCATTTGGATGCATTAACATACGTGAAATCCACTTTACGCATGTCCAAAATTTTAGGGCCATAACGGTACATCATATTTGGGACATTGGTTCAGTCTGACACTACAAAGGACCTCATTCCATATGAAGGTCATTGTGGCCTATATTTCATAGCCCACTGATCTTGCTTATGTCCCCTTCACTGATAAACAAATATGCCTCATACTTGGGCTAGCGTGTCACTCGGATTCTGCAACTGACCTCATACTACTTGTATTTGTTTGTCACTGTGACCTATTTTTTCTGTGATTCAGTTAACTATGACAGCTACAATGGTGGCACTTATTGAATTGCTCCTTTATAGTCAAGCACCCACTAGACTGGCTATAGTGTCTTCTGACAATTCTTGTTGATATTTGGTGTCATTTTGGGGAAGAATCCCACCCCCACCCCCTCTCCCCATTGTTTAGCTGAGTGTGATATATTGAGAATGTCTTACTCTGTGTCCCTGGAATCTTTTCTTGACAAAACCCTCTTGCCATTTCAAGTTGCCTTACACATATCATGCTGCTATGTATAGCCACATTCTTATTCATTGTCCAGTGGTATCATCACCATATCATTTACATTGGTATTGTCATCACCATACCATTGTACAGTGGTATGATCACCATATCATTTACAGTGGTATTGTCATCACCATATCATTGTACAGTGGTATCATCACCATATCATTTACAGTGGTATTGTCATCACCATATCATTACCGTAGATAAACACATCATAGTAATTTGTGATAAGCATGCAGAATTAATGGGCTAAACATAAATTTTTTTAGAGACAGCCATCAGTGTGAAGAGAAAAATTCATGTTTAACTGTTAGTTTAATGGAAATCTAGACAGTTAATGCTCTTTCAAATTTCTCCTGAAAATGTTTAGTATTTCCAAAGCACCATAAGAATATTTTGTAAATCATCAAAATTATTGTATTTATTTGGTTATAAGGTATGTAGTTGTTTCTACCTCTGAAACAACCCCAAAAGTCTAGATCCATCTTTTAAGATGGATCTGGGCTTTTGGGGTTGTTTTGGAGGGATACTCTTATAGCAGAAGTAAATAATTTAGATATAAGGGCTCATTCCAGCTAGGGAAGATCCCTTCTTATAGCAAGATAAATACGGTAAGCCACATTTGCTTAACATGCAGTTGCAGAGAAAAATAAAATCTCTTGTTCATCTTCTCTTTGTTCTTTTTTTTAGCTCGCCTGAACGAAAGTTCAGGAAGAGCTATTGTTGTCACCACGGCGTCTGCGTCCGCATCCGCGTTGGCGTTCGAATTGGATGTTTTGGTTAAAGTTTTTTAATGACCTATATCTCCTTAACCCATGGATGGATTCTTTTGATACTTGCATTGTAGTTAGATATTGGTCCAAAGTTTAACAGGGCACCACCCCCACCCCACTCAGTGACCTTGATGTCAAGGTCATGGACTTAGAAAATTGGGAGTTTTTTTGGACTGGATGTTTTGGTTAAAGTTTTATAAAGCCCAATATCTCCTTAACCCATGGATGGATTCCTTTGATACTTGCACTGAAGTTAGATATTGGTCTAAAGTTTTCAAAGGTACTACCCCCACCGCCCTCAGTGACCTTGATATCAAGGTCATGGACTTAGAAAATTGTCTTTTTATTGATTGGATGTGGTTAAAGTTTTTTAAAGACACATATCTCCTGAACCCATAGATGAATTCTTTTTATATTTGTACTGTAGGTAGAGCTACAGAGTACTACCCCAACCCCGCTCAGTGACCTTGATGTCAAGGTCAGGGACTTAGGAAATTTTGGTCTTTATTAAAGTTTTGTAATTGCATACTGATTCATAATGCTTTGCAGATATTTAGTTTATACTTGAACTGATGTTAGACACTTTTTTGAGTTTTTACAAAACACCTTATACTTACCCCACTGGATGACCTTGAAGTCAAGGTCATCGACTTAGAATTTTGTCTTAAAGATTTTGGTAAAGTTTTATATTAATGAAGACATAATTTCACAGTGCCACGATGATGGACTCAGTTGATACTAATACTTGGACTGATGTTAGATAATGGTACATCCTAGCCCCCCCCCCCCCCCCCCCCCCCCCCCCCCCCAGTTTTTTTACCTCAAGCTCATGGACTTTGAAATTTTATTTCATTTTTGTCGCACCTGCTTTAGCAAGGTGCGATATAGGTGTCCGGTTTTCCGTCCGTCATTCCGTCCGTCCGTCCGTCCATCAGTCCGTTCACATTTACGTCAACCCTGGTGTTTAAGGTTCGTACAGTTAATTTCTCCAAAACCACTGCAGCCATGGTTCTCAAATTTCATATGGAGCATGATCAGACTACAGGGCTTTGGATTACAGAAATTCAGCCTGGTCGAGAATTCAAGATGGCCGCCTGTTACTAAAAATAGCAAAACAACATAATTAACATTTTCTCTAGAACCACTAGGTATATTTTGCTGAAACTTTGCATGGAACTTCAAATGGACCTTCTTTTTAAAAATTATGAAAATGAAAAAAATCTGTAGCAGAATTAGGTCACGGTGACCTATTTTTGGTTTACGAGTCTCAATTTTGCGTGAGTGCCGATAAATCGTTCAACACTGAGTGGATTTTGCTCTGATTTAATCAGAATGATTCTTGAAAGGTGTTTTTCTCTCTTTTTTTTCACATTTATGGGAATGTATCATCCAAGATGGCCGCCACCGTCGTTACTAAAAATAGCAAAAACATGAAAATGACTATATTTCAGGAACCCCTGAATGGATTTGGACCAATTTTGTTTCAGAATGATCCTTGCATAGAGCTATTTTGGTTTTTGGCAAATTGGCCATCCAAGATGGCTGCCATCCACTGTTACTAAAAATAGCACAAACATGAAAATGGCAGTACCTTAAGAACCATTGGTCGGGTTTTAACAAAATTTGTGTCAGAATAATGCCAGAAACTATTTTTTTTTTTCTCAATTCTACTCAACATGATATCTGCTACTGTGGAAATGCAATGCAGGTGCGACATAGCATTCCGCGGAATTCTTGTCTTTAATTTTAATTTTATTTAAGACATTTCTTTCTGGGATAGCTTTTGTTTATAAATGTGTTTTTATTTTGGACATGCTTGCCTGAAGTTTTATGCATAGCAGTCCACACCACCATTGTGACTGTGATGGGCAAGCACCAATTCAGGCGAGCTATGCTGTCAGGCAACAGCTCTTGTTCTTCATATTCCACAAAATAGTAAAATGTCAACAAAGTGATCTTAGTGAAATGATGTCATCTGTGTGTTGTTTTACACATCATTTTTTTGGCTGTGGATATATGAACTTACAAGTCTATAATGTTAAACTCATAAATTTTTGTGAAAGTCTATGGGTACACCTGGTGTCTTCCACCATTTTTAAAAAGATAAACCACTTTAAAATTTTGTGACTTCCAGTTTGCATCTCTGGACTGCAAAGCCCTTCCAAAACAGGGTCGCTCAAATGAACAAGAATTTACATGTCTTCAAAATCATACTTACTAGAAGCTGTGCACCTTATGGTGCATGGATACATTTGCAGGAAAAGCAACTCATTTTCCTTTCTGTCTCCCTTAATAGTTGGTGGGGTCAACGGTCCACATAGACAGGAAAACAAAACAATTGCATCTCATTGCTAATGGAGTTATAGGATTTGATATGTGATGATGAAACAGGATTTAGCACAAGTGGTTAAAAAGTGTCCGCCAGCATAACCTGTTTTCACTCCATTGAATGTACACTATCTCTTACTTTCTGCCTGTCTAGACTCACGGTAAAAGTACCATATTTATTTGTTTCGGGGTTTACCCTTCCAAAATAACTGCAAGTTTGAAAATCAGGCTGGTGTAATTCAGCTATAAAATGGGTGTTTCGCTTCAAAACAGTCCCAAAGATCTAGATCCATCTTACGAGATGCTAGAACTTTGCGATTGTTTTGGAAGGGACCCCCCCCCCCCCCAGCAAGATGGTTCATGATTCATATTTATACTGAGAAAAATTACTGTCAGGGGCTAAAATAACTGAAAGTGTGAAAATCAGGCTGGTGTAATTCAGCTATAAAATGGGTGTTTCGCTTCAAAACAGTCCCGAAGATCTAGATCCATCTTACGAGATGCTAGATCTTTGAGATTGTTTTGGAAGGGACCCCCCCCCCACCCCCCTGCTCTCAGCAAGATGGTTCATGATTCATATTTATACTGAGAAAAATTTACTGTCAGGGGCTCAGAATTACTCCCCCCCCCCCCCCCCCACCCCCCCTGCTCTCAGCAAGATGGTTCATGATTCATATTTATACTGAGAAAAATTACTGTCAGGGGCTCAGAATTACCATAATGACTGTAGTGAAAATTTTCATCATAAAGACAGTATGAGAGATGTGCCACATCTCTCATACTATCTATATGATGGAAATTTTCACAACAGTCATCCCCATTCTACATTCTAATGCTCCTTTTCAAATTTTCACTCCAAGCACTTTTAGCAATATTCAACTAGACGTCAGCCAATGAGAACTGATGTTTCTTGATGATGTCAGGTTGCTTGACACAAATTTTAGACATTTTCCAATCAGAAGTCCTGCTCCATCGACACTAAATGATACAAAAATAAACAATAACACTATTTTTTATATTTATTTTTATGTAAAATATCAAACAATGTACACAAACATGACTTTACGAGACTGAATAAATTACAAAATCGATGAAGTGCCTATGCACTAGACATCAACATTCAATACATACAATCAAATAAAAACCCATGCGTTGTCCAGAAGTCAAAATATCCGTATATAGCAATGCTGCTCCATACAGAAATTGTTGTCTGGGCACCTAGTGTCTTTTATCTCTTTGGTATTCTGAAAATGCTGATGTCCTGTACATTTGTTTCAGTGAAAAAACAAGCTGCGTCATGCAAAAGAGGACTTCAACATAGTCAACTCTCCATATCTCGAAGTCGAAGTTCATCCCAAACTACAAATTTTTTGGGACCGGAATCCCAAACTACTGATTTCTCAATGAAAATTTTCTGGACTTTTCTTTTTCCAAAAAACTTACTTTGAGATATCAGTAGTTTTGAGGTAACAGGAGTTGAAATGTAAATTAAAATAGGAAATGTGTCCAAACCGTATTCTTTAATGGAAGAGGATATTTGAGATATCAGTGTTTGAGATACCGAGAGTTGAATGTGTTTACAAACTATTCTTTAATGGAAGAGGATATTTGAGATATCAGTGTTTGAGATACCGAGAGTTGATTGTGTTTACAAGCAGGCATAACTCAAACCTGTCTGTGAACCAATACACAGTTTATCTAGAGACTTCATATTGAGTCTGTAGATTCCTACTTAATGTGTGCAAAAAAAGCAAAGAGCTCTGACCAGACTGCGCGGATGTGCAGTCTGGTCTGAGCCTTTGCTATTCCCAAATAGGTTAAGCTCCCTTTTTGCATATTGCAGCTTAAACTTCATTATCAAACTTCACTGGCTTGAACTCAGACGATTCAAAGACTGGATTTCTTCAAAGGAAAGAACAATCATTTAAAATTACATACATGTATCATGAAAGGCCAAGACTGGTCACTTTTGGCTTTTCATGATACAGATTTTACAGCACAGAAATGGAAATGTGTAGCCTTCCTCCTTGTTAGGATTAGTACAGCAAGATAGGTTAATAAAGTACCCACCTGGATGTCAGGTAATTTTTTTTATCTAACATTGTATAGGAGATAACGGGAATCCCCGGAGTGACGTCATCACGTGGGTAGTTTGGTTGGCAAAAAGATAGTGACAGACAGTAAACTTCTATGGGATTTTGTTGAAAATTAATCGCTGATGTGCATAAAATGTAGTTTGGAAGGCTGCGAATAAATAGCAACCGATAAAACCAGTGCAAATAGTGTCTTAATCACCTGTCACGCGAAAAAAGAGAGTTATTTAATTATCTAAATTGATTTAATTACTCGGTCTGGACATACATTGACTCGCTCCGGTACCGGACTCTTTCTCTTAATAACTTTGACTAAAAATAAAATAAATAAATAAAATAGAAATAAAATAAATAGGAAGTTCTAATGATCAGTATTTTAACCTTTTCGATGATTAAGGTGATTAGTAAATATTGTTTGGGTAATAGGAAATGAAAGACAATAAAATACAGAAAATTGTATCCAACGAGAACAAATGCAAAATTAATAAAAATATTGATCTGATTTAGGGACAAGAACATTTTAAAGATAAATAAGTAAATGAAATAATATTCATAACTGCTATTCAAAAGACGATGTGATAAAAGGGTACAGGATAATATATAAACATTTTCTAGCCTTCTCTGTTTTGAAATTACTATCTGTAATTACCACATTATTTAGTCCGAGCTCATGTCATCTAAACAACAATTCTCTCTCTCTCTCTCTGTCTCTGTCTCTCCCTCTCTTATTGTTTGCCCATGATATTTTATGAAAGAACAACATAATAATCGAGTTTTATTTGATATGAAAATTAGCCGCACCACCAAAACCAGAATATGAAATTGTCACTGTAGGGCACTGGCGGTGTTCTTTGAAATATGATAATTACATGTAAAGACATCCCTTATCAAAAGACCCGCTGATTACTAGATACATTCGTTTATAAACAATAAACAACCGGTTTAATTTTAGAAAATTTTCACTAGATACAGACACAAATAATTTTTATTAGAGTATCCATGATAAAACAAACATCTTATGCACTTCATATGGAACCAATTTCAATTATAATGAGAGACAACAGAACAATATTTCACACTAAAATACCTACATTTCTCAGCGTCATCATATATATATAAAATATGCATTATAATGCGTAAATTACAAGGCATGATTAATTACATATTTTAAAATAACCAAGTACACATTCAATATAGCGTGACTAACTATCGACTTTTTGCCAACCAGCGTGGGGAATCCCCTGGAAATCCTTATCGATGACGTCACCGCGTGTTCTCCTATTAGGTAGGTTAATTTTCTCGTAATAATTCATTGGAAATACTTGCAAATATCATACATTCATGACTGTTATCATCGGCAGTTTCAAAATGCTCTATCGTAGATGATAACCATATGCAACGCCAAATGGCTTTACAAAATTACCTAACTAAAAAAAAAGGCTATATACTGCTATTCCTATGCTTTGCATTTCTCATCCCTAGATTGTTGATTTAAACACTAAGACTGTTCACTGCAAAATGTACTGGCCAAGCCAAATATTTGAGCCGCAATACGACAACCCCAACAAAGTGGCATGTGCACCCAGTGAAGACTCAGATCAGCCTAGGCATTCCCACAATCAGATCAGTCTTCGCTAAGTGCTTAAAGGGTAGCTAAGGGTCTAACCTAGCTCCATGCGGACAGTGAAGACTGATCAGACTGGCCGGATGCCCTGAGTCTTCACGGGCCCACATGCCACTTTGTTGGTTTTGCCGTTTCGCAGCTCATTTGCTCTTTGCCTGTCATCACTCATATTTTCTCAGCTAAAATACTTATGTTTTATTTGACTTTTATTACAATAACAAAGTTACATACCTGAATTTTATATAGACTAAATTAGCAAAACCCATTGGTGTACAGGATAGCTCGCCTGACAGCGCTTTCCTCATACCAAAACATCCAGGTGGAATTAAGGCTGATTCTAGGGTTACTACAATAGCTCTTTTGTATCTTGATACGGCAAACTAAAACTCATTCACAAATGAGCCGCGACACGACAAAACCAACAATGTGGTTGTGCGTCCAGCGCAGACTCAGATCAGCCTGGGCATCCGCCCAGTCTGATCAGAGCCTTCCCTGTCCGCCTGGGGGTAGCTTAGGCCCTTAGCTACCATGTGAGCACTTATCGAAGAGTCAGATCAATCTGGGCGGAACTGCAGGCTGATCAGAGTCTGCGCTCGGCGCACAACCACATTGTTGGTTTTGTCGTGTCGCGGCTCAAATATTTATTTTTGCTTCATCCATAAATAATTATTATTCCTGAAATTTGTGTAAAATGGCTCGGATTATTCATATAACATTTGTTCTTGTGGAGAGAAGACAAAAGTTGCCTATCCCTATCTGGAGCTCTACTGTAAAACAGGTCCTCACAACCAGTTTAAGGTATGGGTATACCTCCATGGTTACAACTTCTGTTACTTACCTTTTTCTTCCCTGGAGGGCATAGCCTTTCCAAAATAGGATGAACTCTTATTAACAAGGATTTGCTCGTAGGGGAGTGAATTCTTTCTGTTAAGAGTTGATCCACATTGAAATGAGAAGCAAATTGAAAATGGCAGCAAACTGAAAATAGCAAAGTTGCTTCCCCTTAAGGAGTACTATTTACCTTAGTGAGAATGTTCTGTCATGACCCCCCTACATGTTAATATTATCTTTTGACTATTTCATAAGTTCTTGAATTTGCAATTATTTAGAGTTGCTTGTATCTTAGACCTGATTCACAGCACACCTCAGATCATTTAAAATCATAAACAAAGGATTAAACAACCATGTAACAGTCATAAATAAATTATCTTAAATTATTATATGTGTATATCTTTAATTTGAATATATTTTGATGTAAAACAAAAATTCCTCGATAAATAAAAAGGAAACAATGTAACTTCATTTCTTCCCAGTTTTACAATGGAAAACAACTTTTGTGCTTTCCTATTTGCTTTCTTAGACAATATAACCTTTCAAAATTGGTATCTCCTCTTAAGGGAAAGAATTTGCTCCTGAAGGAGCAAATTCATTTCTTCAAGAGTTAACTACCACTGAAAAAGAAAGACCATACATTTCCCTGTAAGTCACAAAAGAAGATTCATAGAGATTTACAAAACAAATGAGCCGCGACATGAGAAAACCAACAATGTGGTTGTGCGCCCAGCGCAGACTCAGATCAGCCTCGGTGTCCGCCCAGTCTGACCAGACTCTTAACTTAGGGCTTGAAGGGTAGCTAAGGGTCTAAGCTACCTCCATGCGGACAGCGAAGACTCTGATCATACTGGGCGGATGCCCAGGCTGATCTGAGTCTGCGCTGGCCGCACAACCACATTGTTGGTTTTGTCGTGTCGCGGCTCAAATGCTCTTTATCATGTATACATATTCATGCATGTGCAAACTGCACAAAACAAGACCACTAACATGCACACAATGGACAGATACTACTCAGTTCACCTAGAAAATAAAACTGATACGTAGATTTTGTAAATATACTGCAAATGCTCTTGACTTGATGACCTGTGTACAGGCTTGTCTCACACTGCACAGGTTTCATCTTCAAATGAGTCGTTTAAGATCAATGGGATCACCTCAATGCTTTTCTGCCACTTTTACCAAGGGAAACAAATTGAGCCGCGACACGACAAAACCAACAATGTGGTTGTGCGCGCAGCACAGACTCAGATCAGCCTGGGCATCCGCCCAGTCTGATCAGAGTCTTCGCTGTCCGCATGTAGATAAGTTAGACCCTTAGCTAACCTTTAAGCGCATAGCGAAAAGTCTGATCAGACTGAGTGGATGCCCAGGCTGATCTGAGTCTGCGCTGGGCGCACAACCACATTGTTGGTTTTGTCGTGTCGCGGCTCAATTTATGACTTCCTGTTTCTTCCACGGAGAACTCAGGCCTTCTAAAAGGTGTTTAATCTTAAAAGAAAGAATTGCTCTAGGAGGAGGAGTAAATTCTTTCCTTCAAGAGTTGATTCCTTTTTTAAGGGAAGAAAGAAAACGTCAGCTTTGCTTCTCCTGAAAAAGTACCCATTTACCTTTAATCGTTATGTATAAATAGAATGTGTAAAATAGCAACAATTGGAATGTTTATAATTTAATAATTTAATTAAATATATGTATATTTCTGGACGGTCTCATATTAGATTTAGACTAAACAACAAGGACAACTGGAATGCATATAATTTCATTAGATAGATATGTCAATTTTCAGGACGGTCAAATACACAAAACATTACATCATGTATAAACAAGAAGCAAAATTGGACGGTTTATGTAATATCAATGACTGTTCAGAAATAGAAATATAAACCAAGAGGTGATAAACCAAAAACATATTCACAAGCCAAGGTTGCTTTTAATGTAACTGCAAAAACTGGGACTGGGACTCGTTTAGGTCCAAAGGGCAACTATGGTTTGCCCTAAAGACTCAAAATACAAGTACCATATTTCTTTGGTTGCAAGACAGGGTTTTCTCCTCCAAAACAATCCCTAAAATCTAGATCTATCTTATTAAACAAATGAGCCGTGACACAAGAAAACCAACAATGTGGTTGTGCACCCAGTGCAGACTCAGATCAGCCTGGGCATCCGCCGTCTGATCAGAGTATTCGCTGTCCGCATGAAAGTAGCTTAGACCCATAGCTACCTTTTAAGCACTTAGGAAAGACTCTGATCAGACCAGGTGGATGCCCAGATTGATCTGAGTCTGCGCTGGGTCCACAACCACATTGTTGGTTTTCTCGTGTCGCAGCTCAAATCTAGGTTTCTGGGATTGTTTGGAAGAGAGGCTGTCTAACATGTTTTCTATAAATTTTGGAAGGATAAACTCCCGTCTTATAACCAATAAATATGATATTGGTACCTGCTGAATGTAAGTGGGACGGCAATTACTGAAAATCCTTCATAAGGATGTACAAAAATGTAAGTTTACACATGATTTTTTACAATACAAAACAGCCAAAAAAATTCAATTCTCATGCACACAATGACCAAGCCTCATATCAATTCTGATGATTTGAACAGCTTGTTCCTCATAAAATGGATCATACAGTATTACATAGACTAGGCACTTTGGACTTCCAACCAAAATACATAAATTACAGGGTTGCCACTTATCCTCCACTTCAAAATTCCCCGAATTTTCCGATATTTTGCAGTTTTTTATACCCTTTTTATGGATCCAAAAGTTAATTTTATTGTGCTAATTGTATCACATCGAAACTTGGTGTCTTACTCTTAAAGGAAAGACTTTGCTCCCTGCAGGGAGCAAATCCTTTCCTTTAAGAGTAGCCACCAATGAGGAGGCAGATGTAGCTAATAAGCACATCTTTTCTCCTTGAACAGAAAAAGTATATTTTCTAAAGACTGCCATAGCCATTATTTTTCAAATTCCATGACTTTTCAAGTACTGTCAAACTCCCCTGACCAACCACAAAATTACAACCATCTGGTGGCAGATATAGTAAAATTCATCATCTGGAGAATCAATCACATAATGAGAATTCCTCTGCCTGGAATATTTTCATGACTATCTTCACTCAGTTGAGCTCACAAATAGTAAACATTCTGGCCCAGAGGTTATAAAACTTGAGTGCATTCTCAAACTCAAAATAAAGCACACAGATTGGCTGCTTCCGAGCACATGCTAAACAGTATGCTTTATTTTGAGTTTGAGATTATTCTCAAGTTTTATAACCTTGAACCCTGTTTGATTCTGTTTAGGATGTCCAAGAAGATGCAGACAAAGGCTTTCCAAATGCATTTTCTTTTGCAATGAAATGAACCATGTAGGGGGTATCACTCTTCTAGCCTCATCTCCATATTCTACATGTGTTGTCTTTACTCCCTGCAAAAGAAAACAGCATATAATGCAGAATTTCAGATTCAAAAGTTTTCGTTTTCATGTGTGTTAACTCATTCTGATCACCTTTGACATTACACTCCATGGCTTCGACAAATGGTCTAGCATGTATATCAGTAGTGAACAAGTAATGGAATGCCTGCACTTTTGAATATATTTGAGCCAGTCTCTGTGAAAACCGGGCTTAATGACATACAAATAAAATATTAAATAACTGCATCACTGAAAAGTATTAGCTTTTCTAAACATTTCCTGAAAATTTGAGATGGTTACCATTATCTATTACTGAGATAAAGACTTTAGAAGCATACAGGTAGTGCAGTTTCTTTATATGACGTTAACGTATGCAAGTATGTTTTGACGTCAACGTCATTACGTTTGTTTGAACGCGCTTTCTGTGCTTGTTACACAAAATCATTTGGAGAAAAAGTGTGTTTGCTCATTTGCAATGTGTATTTCATAGCATACATATGACAATTTGCATGATTTTGGTGTTTTTCATCTATTCACAACGTAATTATTACGTTTCACAGAGAACGGCTCATTTAGTTATCAAAATGACAGCAAAGATCTTTAAGAGAAGAGGCTTCCTTGGCCTGGCTGTTCAAAGCACCTTTAGCTAAACAAGGTTGTTAGTCAAGGATTCCTCAAGTCATCTAGTCCATACAAAATCAAACCATGCTCCTCACATTTTTTTTTGGCAAAAATTGCACTTTTTGCAAATACTTAACATCTCCTTTACTAACAATGTTGTTAGCTTTTAACAACTAGGCCCAGGTATTCAAATTACAAATTATGACACGAAAAACAAGAAACCATTAATGATTAGCTTACCTGTAATAATTGTATTTCCTTCATAATTGAATGCACAGCTAAATATTTCATCAGTATGTCCTTCAAGAATTTGTTTACAAACCCCCGTTTCGGGGTCCCACAATCTTGCTGTTTTATCTGAACTTCCTGTTAATACTGAAGTCCCTTGGGGGTTAAATGTGATCTGAAAATTAATATACCATAATTATTCACTAATAAGATGAGAGTTTACCCTTCAGAAATTATTGCAAATATGTAAATCAAAATTATTGCAAATATGTAAATCAGTCTTGTGGAACTCAGCTATGAGATGGGTTTCTCCTTCCATCTCCAAATAAGATGGGATTTTGAGGCAGTGCTCCAGATAAGAAGGGGTAACAGAGATAATTTAGGGATAATTATAATTATTTCTCCATAAAAACATATTTTGTGACCCGTCATTAAACCGTCTCGTCGAGACGGTTCTAATGAGGGGTCACAACATATGTTTCCTTTGAAAAATAAGAAAAATTATCTTTGAATTATCCTCAATACCCCATCTTACCTGGAGCTCTGTTGAGGATAGTTCTAAGATCATTTTTCATATTTCTTAATGAAAGCATATGCTGTTACCCTTTATCTGAACTGTCTCGGTAAGGTAGTTCTAATGAGGGAGCAAAACATATGTTTTAATGAAGAAATATGGAAAATCATCCCTACACTTATCCCATTTACCCTTTCTTATCTGGAGCATTGTAAATCCCTTCTACAACAATCCCAGAAATCTAGATCCATTTTCTGAGATGGATCTAGATTTTTATAAAGGTTATGAAAGGGAAAACCCTTTCCCTTCTAAACAATTCCAAAAATCTACATCCAGCTTTTAAGATGGATCTTGATTTTTGGGATTGTTTTAGAGGGGCAACCCTTCCAGCTTATAACCAAACAGATATGGTAGGCTATAAGATAAAGCAGTATTTGACAGTAACCTGGGTGATAACTGTACTCAAAATTGTCATTTGTGGAAGTAAATTGTTGGTTTTATGGTCAGAAATTTTGTTTTAGGTGACATGCCAGCAGAGCCGTAAAATGCAATTTCCGATTATAAAACCGATGATTTACTTCCCCAAATGACAATTTTCAATATGGTTATCCCATTCTAATGCACTTTTCACATTATCACCTTCAAAAGTGTGCTACATTGCACCCATAGCAAACACTCTCAGCGATGTTAAACCAGACATCAGCCAATGAGAAGCGACGTTATGTAACGACCTCAGATTACCATTATGTAACAACCTCAGATATCTCAGAATATACTGTCACAAATTTTTGGCATTATCCAATCAGACGTCGGTTTAGATATATAAGTGCATTAGAATCTTTAATTCTCAATAAAAACGTACTTTGTGGGCAAAAATTAGAACCACCTACTGAGTCAGTACAATGGATATAAAGTACTTATGAAGAATATAGATAATCATCCCATACCATTGCAGCTTCGACTTCCCATTACTTTAAATGCAGCAATCTGGTTCAAGTTGTTCAAAGTATCGTTAGCTTAACAAAATTGTTTAATAGTCAAGAATTCGATTACCTGACATTTAAAATCAAGTGTGCTAATAACTTCTTGCACTGCAAACGCTACTCACATTCTATCAGCAAAATATGGCAGTTTTTGGGTATGTTTGAAACTTTGGCATCTTGTCAACTAAAATCGTTGCTTGTTTTAAGCAACTGGGCCCAAATCTTGGTCTACAATGTGCGCTCTCTTATTTTTATCCAAAACTTCGGAAGCGATATTTGATCTAGGCCTATAAAAAATTCTCTGTAAAAAAATAGTGCGGGGGGGGGGGGGGGGGGGGGGGGGGGGGGGCAGTATATTTGATCTAGGCCTATATGAAATTCTCTGTAACAATACTGCGGTGGGGGGGGGGGGTGCAGTCTGTTCTCAGTTGACATACTGCTCTTGCTCTGGGTCTGTTGTGCATATCTGCTCCAGTATTTCTGCACCAAAACATTGAACATTCAGGATATTTTACCTTGGAAATTTCTCCTTCATGACCCTCTAGCTTTGAGATACAATTATGAGTGACTGAATTATAGCACCGGGCTGTGCCATCCGCTGACGCTGTCAATAAATACTGTCCTGTAAAGTCAAATGCTACATCTAATACTTCGTCATCATGACCTCGCAAGGTTCCTATACATGTGCCTGGAAAAAAAAGTATCCATTTTATTATATAATCTATAAATAAAACTCATTTCAATGGCTCAGCGGCTGATCACGTTACTTCATGTCGCATAGTATGTGACATAACGTCTTAATGTCACATAGCTAGTGATGTAACGCCTTAATGACATAGGATATCAGAACTAAAATGGCAACTAATCTTTTACTTATTATCTATAATAAAACAATTGTTGACTTTTGCTTCAGTCAACATGTAGTGTTATTGAACAGTGAATTCATATTGACCTCCGCTTCGCCTTGGTTGATAAGAAGTTGACTTCAATAACACTTCATGTCCACCTCAACAAAAGTCAATAATTGTATAATATCTCTTAAAGTGGCAAACTGCAGACAGGAAAATTTAAATCTGCAATTTTTAAAAAAAAAAAAAGTTTTGTCCAAGCTACATGTATGTCACATTGAAAGTTCAAATACTAAAGGGCAAACATGTGTAAAACCAGATAAGGCAGCTCATTATTTATGAGCTGCCTCATCTGGATCCATAATGTTCGCGAATTCAACTACATGTATTTTTATTTCTGTCAGTTTAAGGGTTAATAATTGTTTCCAAAACCTGCTGTAAGATAGTCGTCTTGCATAAGATATGAGCCGCGACATGAGAAAATCAACAAAGTGGTTGTGCAGCCCAGACTCAGATCAGCCTGGGTCTCTGCCCAGTCTGATTAGACTTTTCATTAAGCGCTTAAAATGTAGCTAAGGATGTAAGCTACATCCATGTGGACAGCGAAGGGTCTGATCAGACTGGGCGGATGCCCAGGCTGATCTGAGTCTGCGCTGGACGCATGACCACATTTTTCGTTTTCTCGTGTCGTGGCTCAATGTAGAAAGAGTGACTAAAACGACAAAAATTATTTCTAACCTAGATACTTTTTGCAACTATAAAACATTATTTTAAGTCTTTGGTTGCATTAAAAAAAACAAAAAACAATACCATTTACATTTTTTTATTTGTAATGCAGAAAAGTCAGCAATATCTATGAGAGATTATGTTTTGTAAAATACATGTCCTCTTATACTTGGTTGGTTGGTTGGTTGATTTGATGCTTAATGTCCACGGTAAACAACTAAGGTCATGTCGGGACGGTCAGTTAACCTAACCACACTATTCCTGGGCAGGCTTAAACCTCCTAAGCGGTTAACCAGTACTAAGTGCACATACTTTCGCCTGTAACTGACAACTGCCCTTCTTGAATCAGCGGAAGGAGAAACGAAAGTATGTGGCCAGACCGGGATTCGAACCCAGGACCTCTGACTTACGAGTCAGGTGCCCTACCGATTGCGCTACCCGGCCCGGCTCTTATACTTGGATTATTTAATAAATTATTTGCTATCGGAACTCGCAATTTTTTTTTATTTCAGTATATTGTTGTTGTTTTTTAAATCTTTGTCCTAATTCGGTGGCATCAGTTTTTAGCCTAAAACTTGACAAACCATAAACATACCTTTGTTAGTTTCCCAAATTTTACATGTTTTATCCATAGAGCCAGTGGCTATGAGAGAGCAATCCCAGTTAAACTGGGCACTGCTAATCTCAGCTTTATGGCCTATTAATGTGTGGATTCTCCTGAAAGATAGAAATATGGTAGGAGAGAGTCGGGTAACTTCGGACAGGCCGGTAAATTCTGACATAGAAAGGAAACAATGTCAGTGTCCGAATTTACCCGCTGTCCGAAGTTACCCGACTCTCCCCTATTCATACAACTTTATTACACAAATATCATTGTTTTTATTTTTTTGTATGGCGACAATTGTCAGATAAAAAATTTTGTATTCCTTCAAAATGTACCATCTAACACTCTCCTGCTTTGAGAGAACACCAGGCCCAGAGGTTGTAAAACTTGAGTACATTCTCAAACTCAAAATAAAGCACACTGATTGGCTGCTTCCGAGCATGTGCTCGGAAGCAGCCAATCAGTGTGCTTTATTTTGAGTTTGAGATTATTCTGATTTTATAATCTCAAACCCAGGATTCAATTTTTTGTCTCGCCTGCGAAGCAGAGGCGAGACATATGTATTGCTTTTCCGGTGTCGTCGTCGTCGGCGTAAACTTTTGTCGAGTTTTTGCGTTTAGGTCATTTTCTCAGAAACTATAAGGGCTAGAGCCATGAAACTTGGGTCATGCATACATCTGGAAGAGTACATCTGAAAGCCATCATCAATGTTGAGTCTTGACCTAGATTTTACGGTTGACTGACTTCGCAATTTTTTGTCGAGTTTTTGCGTTTAGGTCATTTTCTCAGAAACTACAAGTGCTAGAGCCATGAAACTTGGGTCATGCATACATCTGGAAGAGTACAGCTGAAAGCCATCATCAATGTTGAGTCTTGACCTAGATTTTACGGTTGACTGACTTCGCAATTTTTTGTCGAGTTTTTGCGTTTAGGTCATTTTCTCAGAAACTACAAGTGCTAGAGCCATGAAACTTGGGTCATGCATACATCTGGAAGAGTACAGCTGAAAGCCATCATCAATGTTGAGTCTTGACCTAGATTTTACGGTTGACTGACCTTGCAATTTTTTGTCGAGTTTTTGCGTTTAGGTTATTTTCTCAGAAACTATAAGGGTTAGAGCCGTGAAACTTGGGTCATGCATACATCTGGAAGAGTACAGCTGAAAGCCACCATCAATGTTGTGTCTTGACCTAGATTTTACGGTTGACTGACTTCGCAGTTTTTTGTCGAGTTTTTGCGTTTAGGTCATTTTCTCAGAAACTATAAGGGCTAGAGCCATGAAACTTGGGCCATGCATACATCTTTCCGTGAAACTTGGGTCATGCATACATCTGGAAGAGTACAGCTGAAAGCCACCATCAATGTTGTGTCTTGACCTAGATTTTACGGTTGACTGACTTCGCAGTTTTTTGTCGAGTTTTTGCGTTTAGGTCATTTTCTCAGAAACTATAAGGGCTAGAGCCATGAAACTTGGGCCATGCATACATCTGAAAGAGTAACTTTCAAAGCCATCATCTGTATTAAGTCTTGACATACATTTTACGGTTGACTGACTTCGCAATTTTTTGTCAAGTTTTTGCGTTAAGGTCTGTTACTCTGAAACTATAAGGGCTAGAGCCATGAAACTTGGGCCATGCATTCATCTGGAAGAGAAGAACTCAAAGTCATTATTGATATTGAGTCTTTATCAACATTTTACGGTTGGCTGACTTTGCAATTTTTTGGCAAGTTTACGCGTTTAGTCTGTTTCTCAGAAACTGTAAGGGCTAGAGCCATGAGACTTGGTTCATTCATACATCTTTGCTGATTTAGCTCTGTTTTGTGACAAAGCGCCAGCAGGCGAGACACCGCATTCCGCGGAATTCTTGTTACAGATTACAGGCAGAGTCCTAGGCTGGGCAGCTGTGCATTCTGACAGTAAATAAGAATACTCCTGGTTCAGAAAATTAATGTCTAATATATGTCTATAAGAAATATTTTCCTCACCTGTGAATTCTCTCTGATTAATACATAATGTTGGAGGGCAGTTTGCAAAATATTAATTTATATGGGCAAAGCCAGAAGGAATTAATGCTCTCATCTGTTCGACAACAGAAGCTGATCAGTGATTTACTAGTATGGAAAAACAATTCTGAACCTAACATGACAAAGCTCTATAAAGGACTATTTTGCAGCAGATGCGGACAGAAGCAAATTTTACAGCTGAAGTCAAGTCAAAATTTTGCATGATGTGGATTCCCATGTTAGCAACAATATTTATCATAAAACTACTTCCTATTTAATCAACCAAGAAAAATGTAATGTCATGTTAGAATTAGAATTTACAAGTACCATAAAAGAACCATCAGGGAAGCTATACTGCCTTGACATCCATAAATAAACATGAATTAAAGAGTTTTAAGATCTTCATTGGATGATATGGGTGCACAGCCAGTAGGGTACATACCACAATGACTGATACAGCCTGAAGTACATGTAGTTCTACTTACTTTCCAGAGCTGACATCCCACACCATGACTGTGTGATCAAATGAACCGGTGATAAGCTGACTGCCAGTGGAGTTGAACGATAATGAGATGATTTCTGCGGAATGACCCTGTAAAAGAGATGAACCACTAAATTTTCTTCATAACTCCATAATTCCTACTATTAAAGTTTCATTTCTGTATCTCTGTTTTAATGTTAATTTGTAAACCTCTGTAGTTTTTATAATAGTACCTTTTAACCAATAAAGTGCCAAGAAACAAAAAGACAACACAAATAACGTCTGCAAAATTTAAAAAAAAAGTTTTGTCTAGGCTGTATCATACTGAGAATTCAAAGACTATAGGGCAAACAATGTAGATCCAGACGAGGCAGCTCATGATGAGCTGCCTCATCTGGATCTATGTTGTTTGCAAATTCAACTTTTTTCATTTTCTAACCATTCCTATAATGGAGTTGCCTATCTTCAAATTAAGGTGAGAGGCTTTACTTTCAAGGTTAGAAACTCTGCCATTTTCCTTTTCGCCTCCCTTATCAATAGAGGTCAATTCATAAAGGAAAGAATTTGCCCCCCCCCCTCCCACTCAAATTCTTTCTTTAAAGAGTGAATTAGGCCATGAGCCAGATATGGTTTACCTCCCCCCCCCCCCAGGGGGAGTTTTGTAGACCATACTTTTCTTAAAGTCCAGCATCTTAGAAGTATTTTGCAGCATGTTAGCCCTCTGGCAAGTGGGGCGTTAAGCTGTAACAGCCTGTTACATTACGTTACCCATTAAAATAATTAACATAAAATAAAAAACATAAAAAATTATAAAAAATAGAAGTCATGTTCATATGTTTAAAATTATAATGTAGTCTAATAGAACAATCCAACAGCTAAAAGTTATGATGTTTGAAACGTCACTTTATCTTACATGGTGTAATATACGTGACGTTTTTCTTTACTCTCCATTAAAATTGCAATTTCCATCCAAAATACTTTCTTTTTGTAAGTTATTCCTTTAATATTAGACCAAATGTTTGTTACTGTGTTAAAGAAAAATTAATTGGTCTTTTCAGATCTGCAAAAATTATTGTCCTATCTTGTATACTATGGGAGAAATAGGATGTTGAACACAGTGACCCCTTATAAATGTTCCATATTACAATTATCACTTTCTGTATAATTCAAGTGCTTGAACTACACTGTTTGAATCGAAAACAACAGTAAAAAGTAATATTGAATATGCCAGCCTATCTAAACAACAAGGAACAGTTCAACAATATTTTGAATGCATTTTAGTCGGCCATAATGATCGATTATATACGTTACCTAGGGCTACTTTTGTAAAAATCATATAATTTGAAGATACAATCATTTTATTTTCTTTGGTAGCAGTTTCTTCATAAAATAATCTTCTAATATAAGAGAGAAAAATCATTTTGGTTTATTTTCTATGATAAGCTATTACTAGTAGTAACGTAAATAACATTAACATTTAAAATATTTTATTATAATACCTTTAATCTGTTTTTTTCCACTGTCACATAAAAAATAACTTAAATAAGTCTGGGTGTTCTTATGATATATTGTGTACTTGGACCTATCAACACTTCTCTCAGTTATTACTTTTAGGGATTCATGAGGTGTGTTTTATACGTGATTAAACACAGTATACTTCAAATTGTAATGTTAAGGGCATTGACATATTCTACATATGTAAAACAGATTTTGCTGTTTACTTTGTTATTATATCAAAAATAAAAGTATTTCATAATGGCATTGCCCAGTTTGTTTCTTTTACAAATTGTACATTTGAGTTCTTAAGACAGTAACACACCTGAAATTTTGTTATATACAGCTGAAAAAAAAATACCTCAGAAAAGATAAAGTCGCACCAATTAAAAGCCAGCATTGATTTTGCATATACTGCTCGAATAAAATGATATGCAATCAGTTTGATACCATTAAAAGCTAAGCGGGTTTGACGTGTTTAGTTTAAAACTGTATAATAATCAGTAATCAACAATGCAAAATAGAGTTCCACCTTTTTTATTGAAAGGATTTGTTATAGCCTTTACGTGCACACTGAAAAACTATAAAGCAGAACAGTAAACCTGAACATTGAAGGCTTAAGCCAAATAAAGTTCTGCATCAAAGCTAATGTAGATATTTGCTGGCAGCGTATACTTACTTTTGTAAGACTATCGTATATTTTACGTTACCAGAGGAAACAACATAGCTGAGGTACAGTTAAAAAACAAACATGCTCTTGAAAATAATTAATGGTAGTGTCAATACATTGCTTTACTTAGTTCGTTTATGTAACTAACTAATATGTGTCAACCAGGAGTTTGGGAGAATAGTATCAGAAATATTTAATACAGAAAAGAGACACTGGCTGTTTACTAGTATACTGTAGCAATCTATAAATGCTATGTTTATGATGATCTATATTTCTTTGCTTTTGTTTCTGGCTCTTTAAAGTCTAACTACATTCAACCATATCCTAAAGAATCTAACAACATTCTATCATCTCTTAAAGAATCTATTCACTAAAGAACATAAAGACACGTTTAGTTTGGCAAATATGTTTTTTGCCAGGGACAATGTTCCAGTAGCTCTGCACACATAATAAAATGGCAAATGAAAATGACAGAATGTATTAATGTTTGTCATCGCTGTTCAGATATTTATGAGCAAATCTTAATTTTTCTCCTTCAGAATGTATTTGCCTACACAGTAGTAGTATGCTTTGCAGTATAATATTGAGAAAAAAAAGAAAGACCCAAAAAAAAGAACGACCAAACAAGTAACGTATACAACGTATTTATTGAGAGTTTATGAATTCTTCATTTCCGATAATGATAATAATCCTTAACTAGTAATACAGTATTTCTGAAGAGCAAATTATCAAACAATAGAAATAGTGCATACCAATACATGCCAAGGAAGGGCTAACCTAAATAACTTACTGCAGTTGATCTCTGTGTCCTTGTATTACCATATTGTTTACTTTTTAGCAATAAATATGGTTGTAAACTGCTTATTTATGATATCTTACTGCTTATCAAATCATCCTTGTCCAAATATGTTAAATACTGTTAGAGAATAAAGCCCCAATTTTAGTTGTTACATTACTGAAAATTGTCTGACTGAAATTTGTATTTCGCAACACCTTTAGTCCCTGGTAGTAACAACAAGTGGGAATAAAACCATGGGGTTTGAAAAATTATCTGGCCAGTTAAATATTTACAACATAATGAAACAACATAATGAAAAATAGAACTCCTGAACAGGCTGAAGACAGAATGCTGTATGTATTATAAAGTATGTCACTTTCTATAACCCTTAAATTTTCACACTGTTAACATTTTGTAATGTATTTGATGGCAGGGAGCTGCATAAACAGATCACGTAGATCACAAATTAACATATAAGTTATGATAACGGGAGCCACACATATTTGCTAAGCCATGTAAAGCAGTTACTTTGCAAAGAGGCTCGTGGCTGACGATTCGACTGACAGCATAGAAAAATGATGTTAATGCCGGCAGAGTTGGTACTGCTTTTGATTGCCGAGGCTGGTAGTCACAGTTGCATATTTGTATGTAGGGTAATTGAATGGCTCAGCCAACAGCACAGGTAGTGAAATTGGTTTTATCCCATCATAACGATAACCTAAATATAAATCAGTTGCAGCATATACCAACTTATACTTAGCTCATTTAATGCATAAAATTAAAAGAAATCATTTTTATGAAGTCACTTTTACGTGAGACTGAATTGAAGGCCAAGTCAAACTACTTCAGCTGTAACAATTTATGTGCGTCTTGCTGAACTCTTGTGTATTTCAAAGAGCTAAATTTGCCATCTTACTACCAGTGGTAAGCTTATACTACAGTAATGAATAGTTCATGCCGCCAGGGAACTAAAGTTTTGATAACAGATGACTCACAAATCTTATTCCTCGACATATTACAATTATGTAACGTAATGTTACTGTTAGATTGCTTTTCAAATATACACTATTAGATGGGGGTTTTTTTCATAGTTTGAGGACACATAACATTGACATTTCTTCATATTTACATATAAAACAGTATCTACTTAAGACAAATTAAAGATAACATTGAAACATAAAATGCAGCTGATGTTGGCCTTCTTAACTTTTCTCTTCATTTTATGGGTTAAGTTCTTCAAAAATAAGATAGTTTCTGTCCCCATTTAATGTATCCACTGCTAATTTAACTGCTGCCTAACTTATCTAAGCTGGGCATGAATCAAAGAAGATTGATGGAGCACGTATAAACTTCAGTCCACCAATTCAGCGATTTAGTCTTATTCTGGTTGTGCTTTTTTTTTGTATTTTTGTTGTGGTTATATACGTTACATATTTATCGTGACTGCTGACGAGTTTTGTAAGACGTTAATTTGTTTCTTTTTTATACTAGAATATTGAAACAGTCATATATATGACAGTAACTTTTCTCTACACTTAAATTCTTAAAATTTGCTCCTTATATTACATGTGTTTAGACATTGAAGGGGAAAAACGTCAAACGCAATGTAAACTACGTTATAAGTGTTAATCAACTTATCCTTGACAATGTCAATTACTTTGAAACAGCGATTTATGCACTAACAGACAAAACCCATCATTATTTAGGGCGAATACTAACATGTGTATAACAATGCGTATATTCTATTATAACGTAAATATGTAAATTTGGGTAGTGTAATTGACGTTGACGTCATACGTTAACGCCCCAACGTACAGAGGGCTTACATGTGTCATTTTGTTTCTTATATAATGTAGTTTCAGAAAATTATAGAGTACAAAACTCCCCCTGGGGGGGGAGGGGGGTCTATGGTCAGCTCAAGGTCTAAATCACAATTAATGTTGAAATAATTCTTCAGCTTGCAAAGAGTGTTTCAATGTGTATACTAAGGTGCATATCGGCTGACCTTCACTGTATGGTAAGAATGATGTCATATGTTTTGAAAAGCAAGTGTCTGTTTGTAGCAGACAAATGAACATTGCCTAAAAATTCTTTCTTTTAGGGAGTTTTAGGCAAGAAATAAATCCATATTGACCTATGTGTTGCTGATAGGGGAAATCCCTACCTCAGATCAAGGGGGCAGTGTGGTCAGGCAATGGTGCTGTGTAACTTTCAGTGCGGGGGGCATCCTACTAATTTGGATAAATGGGGCGAAGGCATACTGTGCTTGCAGTAGATGCAAGTGGGGGTTGTTTGGCTTTTTTTCTCTCATCTATCATTTCTCTTTTCTTTCTCCCTCTCTCTGCGGGATGGCTCGATATGGACTGAAATACCGTCTGAAAGAGCTGTTAAACCCAACCAACCAACCCTGGGATCAAGATAGGTGAAAAGAACTTGGCAAGCCTTGTTCTTTGCATGAATCTTGTCTCTTGGGTAGTATTTCCATATCTGCAACATACCAGACCTCTAGATAAGATGGAGTATTTGGTGATAATTAGGGATAATTTTTGTTAATACTGTATTAAAACATATGTTGTGACCCCTCATCTGACCCCTCATCTGAACCGTCTCGTTGAGACGGTTCAGATAAGGGGTCACAACATATGGTTTCAATGAGAAATAAAAAAATTATCCCTCAATTATCATCAAATACACTTCTTATCTAGACCTCTGACATACCATCAGTACGTATTCACTCTGTCCCAGTAATTAAGACAGATATCATATTTTTTTCAATTAGTCTTACATTTAATGAAGCTACTTCTTGACCCGACTGTATATCCCATAATCTTGCCGTTGTGTCCATACTGCCTGTTGCTATCATTGAACTTTGTGGATTAAAACTTAAACAAACCTGAAATATACAAATACATACAAGGCTGATTGCAAATATATTTCACAAAAACCTACAAAAACCTTACTTCTCCTGAAACTGTGTGACTTGGCCCTACATTGTAACTACTAGCAGTACTGCAGATAAGAATGATAATTTTCCTGGGGCCGTATTCATAAAGCCACTTAAGTGGTTGCTATGGTGTTGCTAAGGCTAAATTTCTTTGAAGGAGATTCTCAACAACTATGAAATTTGTTCTGGAGGAACAGTCTTTTAAGACTGTTCCTCCAGAGCAAATTTCATAGTTGTAGGGAATCTCCTTCATACAGTTTTAGCCCTAGCAACAGCATAGCAACAACTTAAGTCGTTTTATGAATACGGCCCCTGTTTCTCAACAAGAATTCTGCGGAATGCGGTGTCTCGCCTGTCAGCGATTTGTGAAACTGACCTAAACGCAAAAACCTGATGAAAGTTTAAGACGACGCCGCCAACAGCGGAAAAGCAATACCTATGTCTCGCTTCTGCTTGGCAGGCGAGACAATAAAACCATAGGCTGTGATCCCTCATTAGAATTGTCTCAGCAAGAAAGTTCTAATGAGGGTTCAAAACATGTTTTCATAGAAAAATAAGAAAAGTTAACTTTACAAGGTAGTAACAGTGCAGTTCAGAATAATTCTTAAAAACAAGCGGCCCACGGGCCACAAAGCTCACCAGATCTCTAGCTTAAAATTGCTATCAAATTTGTATAGGCTCAAAATTGCTGTCACATTTGTACTGGCTAATACAAAATATACAACTAAAAAGTCTCAGTCTGACAGTCTACAAAGTCTCAGTCTGACAGTCTGTTGGGTTGATAACAAAATATATAACTATTTTCCATATATTGATCGCAGTAAATGCCATTTTTTAATTTCCCCATTACAAGTCAATGCAACTCTAAGTTGCCATAGCAACCAAACTAAAGGGCCCATATTATAAAACAAGTAGCCCAAAGGGCAACAATTGCTCACCTGAGAGACATTGTAAACCTATAGTGATATTTAAGACGCTCAAGGGCAGCTAACTCCACAGTCAGTGGTCCAATCAGGCTGAAAATTAAACTCATCCAAAACATTATGTATGCCCTCATTTAATATATGCAAGTTTAAAAAGTATCCGATCAAGAGCACAATAGACAGAGCTGTCAAGGGCAGCTAAATTCATAGTGGTTGGCCTGACCTGGCCAAAATTTCAACTTGTTTAAGATATTATGCATTTCCTCATTACCTGCAAGTTTGAAAAGGATCGGATAAGAAGAAACCAAGAAAAAGTGGCGACATTGATTTTTTTGGATGCTCAGGGCAGGTACTCCATAGTCAGTGGTGGGATCTAGCCGAAATGCTAACTAATCCAAGCTTTTATGCATATCCTCATTATCTGCAAGTATGAAGCGGATCCGATGAAAAATGAAAATGTGATGACGTTGTTTTCTCCATTATAAGACTATGGGATTTTTTTCAAACACTCAAGGGCAGCTAACTCCGTAGTCTGTGCTCGAATCCGGCCAAATTTCGAACTCATCCAAGCTCTTATGTATGTCATCATTACCTGCAAGTATGATAAGGATCTAATCAAAAACCTTGATTGCAGCACCCTAAAAGTCAAACTTGCTAGAGATATTGTCATCCCCTACATTTGTGTGAATTTATTTTAAAATCCGTTGAGAAATGTAGTGCTAGAGCCATGACAAAGTTTTTCTAAAAATAGCCACAGTGACCTTGACCTTGAGCACAGCATCCTGAAAGTCGAACTTGCTTGAGATATTGTCATACCCTACATTTCTGTCAAGTTATTTCAAAATCCATGGAGAAATGAAGGTGCTAGGGCGATGACAAAGTTTTTCTAAAAATAGCCACAGTGACCTTGACCTTGGGCACAGCACCCTGAAAGACGAACTTGCTCGAGATATTGTCATGCTCTACATTTGTGGGAATTTATTTTAAAATCTGCTGAGAAATGTAGGTGCTAGAGCGTTGACAAAGTTTTTCTAAAAATAGCCACAGTGACCTTGACCTTGGGCGCAGCATCCTGAAAATCAAACTTGCTGGAGATATTGTGATGCCGTACATTTGTGTGAAGTTATTTTAAAATCTGCAGAGAAATGTAGGTGCTAGAGCGCTGACAAAGTTTTTCGGAAAAATAGCCACAGTGACCTTGACCTTGGGCGCAGCATCCTGAAAGTCAAACTTGCTTGAGATATTGTGATGCCGTACATTTGTGTGAAGTTATTTTAAAATCTGCTGAGAAATGTAGGTGCTAGAGCGCTGACAAAGTTTTTCTAAAAATAGCCACAGTGACCTTGACCTTGGGCGCAGCATCCTGAAAGTCGAACTTGCTCGAGATATTGTCATGCCCTACATTTGTGTGAAGTTATTTTAAAATCTGCTGAGAAATGTAGGTGCTAGAGCGCTGACAAAGTTTTGCTAAAAATAGCCACAGTGACCTTGACCTTGGGCGCAGCATCCTGAAAGTCGAACTTGCTCGAGATATTGTCATGCCCTACATTTGTGTGAAGTTATTTTAAAATCCGTTGAGAAATGTAGGCAATAGAGCGATGACAAAGTTTTTCTAAAAATATGTGATGACGTTGTTTTCTCCATTATAACACTATGGGATTTTTTTCAAACGCTCAAGGGTAGCTAACTCAGTAGTCTCTGCTCAAATCCGGCCAAATTTCGAACTCATCCAAGCTCTTATGTATGTCATCATTACCTGCAAGTATGATAAGGATCTAAGCAAAAACAGTTGAGAAAACGTGATGACGCCATTTTCCCCATCATAACCCTATGGGATTTTTTTCAAACGCTCAAGGGCAGCTAACTCCGTTGTCTGTGCTCGAATCCGGCCAAATTTCGAACTCATCCAAGCTCTTGTGTATGTCATCATTACCTGCAAGTATGATAAGGATCTGATCAAAAACAGTGGAGAAAACGTGATGACGCCGTTTTCCCCATTATAACCCTATGGGGGCTATCTGTTGCCATGGAAACCAGAGTTCCGAGCTGATCGGCACCAAAACCTAATGCAGCCTTTCCCCCACCCAAATGATGCTTCAGATAAAATTTGATTGCGATCGGCCCACTGGTCTCTGAGATATTTATGTTTGAAAGTGTTGACGCACCCACCCACGCACCCACCCACGCACGGACGGACGACGGCTCGACTCCCATCCTATAAGCTCACCTCTGAGCCTTCGGCTCAGGTGAGCTAAAAAACACACACAAATTTTCAATCCCCCAGCCTAAGGATACTACAGATGGAATCTGGGCCTTATCGGCCCAATGGCTTCTGAGGAGATAATTTTTTTAGTATTTTTTTCCATTTTTTTTTTTGCATTTTGGTTTCCATGGCAACCAATTAAAGGAGCAGTAGGCAAAAAAAAAAACGTAGCTAATAAGAGACTTCTCAAGGAACAATCTATAAAAGTTTTATCAACATATCTGCAATGGCTTGGCAGTAAATGCCATTTTTCAATTTTTCCCATTATAAGTCAATGCAACTCTAAGTTGCCATAGCAACCAAACTAAAGGGCCGATTTTCAATAAAAAAAACCCCTTTCAATCCCCCCAGCCCAAGGATGCCACAGATGAAATCTGGGCCTTATCGGCCCAGTGGCTTCAAAGGAGATAATTTTTTAAGTATTTTTTTTTGCATTTCGGTTTCCATGGCAACCAATTAAAGGAGCAGTGGGCCAAAACCCATATAGCTGACAGAAGACATCTCAAGAAACATTTCTATAAAAGTTTTATTAACATATCTGCAATGGCTTGGCAGAAAATGCCATTTTTCAATTTTCCCCATTATAAGTCAATGGGAACTCTAAGTTGCCATAGCAACCAAACTAAAGGGTCGATGATCATAAAAAACACAAACTTCCAATCCCCTAGCCCAAAGATGGCACAGATGAAATCTGAACCTTATTGGCCCAGTGGCTTCAGAGAAGATAATCTTTTAAGTATTTTTTCCATTTTTTTTGCATTTCGGTTTCCATGGCAACCAATAAAAGGAGCAGTGGGCAAAAAAAAACATAGCTGATAGAAGACATCTCAAGGAACATTTCTATAAAAGTTTTATCAACATATCTGCAATGGCTTGGCAGAAAATGCCATTTTTCAATTTTCCCCATTATAAGTCAATGGGAAGTCTAAGTTGCCATAGCAACCAAACTAAAAGGCCAATTTTCATAAAAAACACAAACTTTCAATCCCCCAGCCCAAGGATGCAACAGATGAAATTTGGGCCCAATCGGCCCAGTGGCTTCAGAGGAGATGTTGTCTAAAAGTGTTGACGGACGACAGACGACGACGACATACGACGACGACATACGACGACGACGACGACGTCTACGACGGACCACTGCCTATCCTATAAGCTCCCCCGGAGCCTTCGGCTCTGGTGAGCTAAAAACACCTTATCAGGAATTCTGAACCAGCTTGTATCAAAAACTTTGTTATCTGGAACTGTACTGTTACTACCTTGAAACTAAATCAATAGAAACTAGTCTTACTTTGTTCATAACAGAAAAACAGCACCCCAGATAAGAACCTATTTGAAGATATTTCGAGATAATTTTTCTTATTTCTAAAAAGAAGTCATATGCTGTGACCCCTCATCAGAACTGTGTTGGCATGATGCTTCTAATGATGGGTCACAAGCTATGTTTAATATAGAAATATAATATGAAGAAAAAAAACACCTAAACTATCAATTCCTATTACCTCATCTTATCTGGACCACTAATTAATTTGATAACTTGCCCTCAAATTTCATGACCCTGTACTGTAACTACATGTAGCTTGTAACTAAATTGTTTTTAAAAAGTATAAACAAAATGAATCTGGCGTGTTTTCTATGAACATTTTCAAACAGATTACATAGAACTTTGCTAGTCCAAGGGCTAGTAGAGTAACAGAAAATTAAAAAAAAATTAGACACTAAAAATAATTGTGATAAATGTCCATAAATTGGACAGTGCGGTTTTACAATGCAGTAGTGTGTTCAACAGTTGCACATGGAAAGGCAAACAGCATAGGACCTGATTAGACTGTCTGATCTGGGTCTGCACCGATTGCTCACCAATCAGTCCCAATACTTAGAATTTTTACAGTATTTTTACATGCATTACTTACAATTTCAGCAGTATGACCTCTAAATGTATGGTAACACTTCCCGGACTCAAAACTCCATAATTTACATGTCTTGTCAAATGAACCAGTTGCTATTTTATCCCTACAAAATAGATCAAATAATACAATTAAAATCACAAGGTACATGGAAGCTTACCTCCACGATCACCACATCTTCAAACTACATGAAAATTTATGAATGTGCTTTTATTTTTCAAAACCAAGAACTTACTTCAACCTAATGGTATTACATTTACTATAATAAATCATTTACAATTTTCCAAAAAATCAAAAAAAATCCTAAGTTTATCTCCACAATCACCTCATTTATGTAGCATTTGAAAATTAGCTAAATTATAAACTTGCATAATGTAAAATGGGTTGAATTACATTGCCAATTCAGGACACAAATATATGTTGCCTGATTTAGTCATTACTGTGTTAAATGTGATGATTTTGAAAATAAACAGCTGTGAAGGCAGCAGAAATAACAAAATCAGGATTAAATAAGCACACCCGTGTCAAGTAAGGCTACATATTCATCTGTGCTACTAACTGGAGAAAGACAGACAGAGCTCCAGATAAGAGGGGTTGATGACGATAATTTGAAGATATTTTTTCTCCTTTCAAAACGAAAACATATGTTGTGACCCCTCATTAGAACCGTCTCACTGAGACGGTTCTAATGATGGGTCACAAAATATGTTTTTATGCAAAAATATGCAAAATTATCCCTAAATTATCCCTTTTACCCCTTCTTATCTGTAGCACTGCTGTCATTATGTTGAAATAATTTCTGCTTTGTTTGGACAAATTTATAGCATATATGCATGAAGTATAATACACATTTCATGATTTTGATCTGGGGAATATCCTAGGCTGGTCAGATTTTACTCTTGGAACTTGCTTAACTTTATAATGCACATAACATAAAATTCACACTATCTTCCCTATCATAAAGTACATTGCTCTGGCGAATTGCTTAAACTTGCTCATTTCTTAATGTGTTACTTTGTTGTTCTCTAGACAGAACATACCACAATGCTTTCAACTAATTTATGGTAAAGACCACATAAGACAGCTAAACCATTCAACTTTTTTTTTCTACAAAACACTCCAACTTCATATTCAGACAGTTCTGATCGTCTTTTCAAACTGATGCTTTTGAGTGGCTAAGTAGTGGTTGTGCAGACTCTGATTATAGTACCCTGATCTGGGCCCATACTTTTTGCTTAGACAGTTCTGAACCAATCATTACGTGTTATGTAAATCAGAGGTCAAAATAAACACTAATCTATTGGTCCGGGACCAGTGGATTTGTGCTGGACTAGTAGAGTTTACATGTGGCCGGTCCTCAAAACCAATTGATTTTACTGTGTGATATGAAAGGAGAATACTGATGACCACACGCTGAGCAGGCAGGACCAACTCGGTACAATTTTGACTGGTCCTACGGACCAGATCCGATTCAGGCCTTAGTTTAAAGCCTGTAATCTGAACTTAATTGTAGATGGATTATTTATCTGACATGTTTCCTGAATAAGGTCACAGTATATAACACAACTAATCCCACTACCGCAAAATTTCTATACCGTAATTGCGGTTACTAGAAATACCGGAATACACTTAATTACTGGAATATACCAAAATACACATACCAACATACACATATTTGTTTACCGAAATACACTTTATTTTGATCAGAATATAAATATTTTATTTAAAATATGTCATTTAATATTTGCTAATATGTAAATGCCTGCAAGTGACTGACCCCTACAAAAACCCAAATCAGCTTGAAATCTGCACAGTGATACCTATCCAATATCCATAAATTGGTCCATTTATTCTCACTACCAATAAAACAAAGCTAATACTTAGATGGAAATGGTATTTATTTAATTTATTCTGGCAATTTTTAAGTTTATTTTGATAATATAAATGTATATTTTGGTGTATTCCGGTGTATTCCGGTAATAAGGTAGATTCCGGTAATTCTAGTAACCCCCGTAAATGTTCTACATTTCGCACGACTAATCCGCCGTAAAATGCACAGAAAAAGTTATTTCTGATACTCTCTCCTGAACACAAATGGTGGAATTGCAAACAGTGCAGACCTTGATCAGACTGCTCCTTCAAGAGCAGTCTGATCTGGGTCTACACTGTTTGCCTATGCATTTTTGTTAGAGACTTTGGTTTTCAAAACTTTAACATTTACCATAGTATGAAACTCTCACAGAGTACCTACCCATAGGGATTATTAAAAGCTATTGCATAAACTACATTTCTATGTCCCTCTAAAGTATGTAATTCTTCTCCTGAAGCTGTGTCCCATACTTTACAAGTTCTGTCATAACTGCCTGTGATGAAACTGGAACCAGACTTGTTAAATGCTACATTGGTCAATGGAAGAATGTGGGCTCGTAATACCTGCAAAGAAACAGGTCCACAGTTCAGACATCTTTGCAATCAAAGGGTACCAAGTCCATTTTGTTCTTTAGGTACCCTTGGCTGCCGGCCTGTTCGCAATTCTTACAGCAGAATTGATATGATTGATTCCTATATTAGTATTTGGTGGCATTTTGGAAATGGAGAATACCATGTTAGCGGCCTTCTGATATCAAGTTTATCAGGGGAGACCAGAAACAGCGTAGGAATGGCGAGGCTTGCCAAGCCAGTCCGACATGTTTCTGGTTGAGCCTGATAAACTTGATATCAAAGGACACTTACATGGTTTTCTATTTATCATGCATCATTAGAATATTTTACAGCATAAAGGGGGTCAAACAAATGAAAAGCAATCACAGTTTTGTTCGAACTTGCTGACGTCGAGTATGCCTTATGACGTGAGTCGGTGACGTCATTTAACCAATCGAACGCTGTTATCACAGCCAACTCTGTATGTAGCCAATCGTCTTCAGAGATCCCTGCTAAAGGCATAGCCTGATAACATTTGCGCATGCGCAGATCTACATTGACATGATATCACATCATGTTATCATACCCCTGTTATCAGGGGAGTTTTGCAGCAGACGCATGATAAAATGTGTCCATCCCATATCAGAGCCAATGTATTAGAACAAGAATTCCACCAAAGGTAATGCCTTGTCTGTCTGAGCATCGTCACAAAACAGCGGTAAAATAGAAAACTTAACACAGAGTTGATGCCACCGCTGAAACTAGAAAAGTTTAAGGCAAAACAAACACAAATTCTAATGCACTTGCGTATGTAATGCAACATCTGATTGGATAACGTCAAAAACTTGCGACAGAAACCCGACGTCATTATGTAACGTGGCTTCTCATTGGTTGACTACTGGTTTTATGTCGCTGTAAGCATTCGTTATGGGTGCAAAATAGCACACTTTTAACGGTGAAAAGTGCATCAAAATGGGGATAACTGTACTGAAAATTGCCATTTGGTGAGGTAAATCGCCGGTTTTATGGCAGCAAATTGTGTTTTACGGCTCCGCTGGTGCGTCGCCGTAAAACGAAATTTCCGACCATAAAACTGACGATTTTCCTCCCCAAATGACAATTTTGAGTACAGTTATCCCCTAATTACCTCAAAACTATCATCAAAACCCCACCACATCCAGTTTTATTAACAGTATGTTAACAGAGCTTGTAAAACTGTAGATTTTGGGGATAACATTTCACTCACAACATAATATACCGGATACAATGGAAATTCCTCACCTGGATATTTTCAAAAAAGAATTTGCTTAGATGGTTATGCTGAATAGCTACATTGTATCATGTTGAAACTAGACAATCACTAAAGGTGATGAATGCCCCCGCCATATGCCTCACTAGACGAGTAATGTATTAAGAGGTATTTGTGTGAAATTATATCAAAATCTGTCAATAATAAAGGTGCTAGAGGGATGACAAATTTTTTTTCTAAAAAAAAGCATCTGTGACCTTGACCTTGACTCTACAATCCTGAAAGGTGAACTTGTCTAAGATATTGTCATACTTAATATTTGCGTGAAGTTATATCAAAAGCAGTTAACAAATAAAGGTACTAGAACCTTGACAAAGTTTTACATGTACCTTGGTCCTTGGACCAACAATGCTGAAACGTAAATTTGTCCCAGATATTGCCATGCTAAATATTTGTGTAAAGTTATGTCAAAATCATTCCAGAGGGATGACAATGTATTTTCTAACAAGTAGCCCAAGGGCAACGACCGCTCACCTGAGTTATAAAATGTAAGCTTCCAGCTCAGGTAAGCTAATAAACAGGCTGCAATTCTATAGGATTCGATGACCCCATGGGGTGTGGCAAGTTTGGACCCCAGGGTTTTGATTGGCAGGATTTATGTAGAGGACCACCATACACTGCAACATACTAAATACATAAGCTCTTGGCCTTATGGTTTCATAGAAAAAGTTTTTTGAAGGTTCTTTAACTATATAGCTCTATATAAACAAGCCCCTAGGGTGTGGCCAGTTTGGACCTCAGGTGCTTGACTGGCAGAATTTATGCAGGGGATCACTAGACATTGCTGCATACTAAATATGTAAGCTCTGGGCCTCATGGTTTCAGAGAAAAAGATTTTTGAAGTCTTTCCCATTATAAGTCTATGGGAGCAGCATGGCCAATTTGGACCCCAGGGGGTTTGGTTGGCAGGATTTAAGTTGGAGACCACTACACGTTGCTACATATGTACTAAAGAAGTTAGCTTTGGGCCACATGGTTTAAGAGAAGAAGATTTTTTAAGATTTTCCAATTGGGAACTAATGATCCCCAGGGCGTGGCCAGTTTGGACCCCAGGGTTTTGATTGGCAGGATTTATGTAGGGCACCACTAGACATTGCTACTTGCTACATATATGCGCTCTTGGCCTCATGGTTACAGAGAAGAAGATTTTTTAAAATTTTCCCATTGTAAGTCTATGGGAGCTTATGACCCCCTGGGCATGGCCAATTTGCACCGCAGGGTCATGGTTGGGAGGGTTTATGTAGGGGATCACTAGACATTGCTACATGCTACATATATATGCTCTGGGCCTCATGGTTTCAAAGGAGATTTTTCAAGATTTTCTCATATTTGGGCCCCAGGGGCATGGTTGGCAGGACTCATGTAGGGAACCACTAGACATTGCTACATACCAAATATATAAGCTATGGGCCTCTGCCCCCGCGGGCAACTGATCACACCTCTGTTTTGGGGTCCATGTCTGTGTATCTAAAATATTCTGGAATTGTCTATGTTTAACTGACCAACAAGTTTGAACTTATGATTGGGTACTTTGACCACTATCATTTATAGTTATATATAAACAAATGACCCCCTGGGGTGTGGCAATTTCGAGCCCCAGGGGCATGGTTGGCAGGATTTTAGTAGGGGATCACTAGACATTGATCCTTGCTATATATACAAGCTATGGGCCTCAAGGTTTCAGAGAGGAAAATTTTTTAAGATTTTCCCATTGTAAGTCTATGGGAGCTAATGACCCCCGGGGCGTGGCCAATTAGGGCCCCAGGGGCATGGTTGGCAGGATTTATGTAGGGGACCACTAGACATTGGTACATACTTAATATGTAAGCTCTGGGCCTCATGGTTTCAGAGAAGAAGATTTCTGAAGTCATTCCCATTATAAGTCTATAGGAGCTTATGACCCCTGGGGATTGACCAGTTTGGACCCCCGAGGCTTGGTTGGGAGGATTTATGTAGGGGACCACTAAACATTGCCTCATACTATATATATAAGCTCTGGGTCTCATGGTTCTCAAGAAGAAGATTTTTTGAAGGTTCTTAAGCTATTTAGCTATATATAAACAAATGACCCCCTGGGGGGTGGCCAATTTGAGTCCCAGGGGCATGGGTGGCAGGATTTTAGTAGGGGATCACTAGACATTGATACATGCTATATATAAGCTATGTGCCTCTTGGATTTCTTAAGATTTTCCCATTGTAAGTCTATGGGAACTAATGACCCCCTGGGTGTTGCCAATTTGGGCCCCAGGGGCATGGTTGGCAGGATTTATGTAGGGGACCACTAGACATGGGTACATACTAAATATGTAAGCTCTGGGCCTCATGGTTTCAGAGAAGAAGATTTTTTAAGATTTTCCCATTGTAAGTCTATGGAAGCTAATGACCCCCAGGGCGTGGCCAATTTGGGCCCCAGGGGCATGGTTGGCAGGATTTATGTAGGGGACCACTAGACATTGGTACATACTAAATATGTAAGCTCTGGGCCTCATGGTTTCAGAGAAGAAGATTTTTTAAGATTTTCCCATTGTAAGTCTATGGGGGCTAATGACCCCCGGGGCGTGGCCAATTTGGGCCCCAGGGGCAAGGTTGGCAGGATTTATGTAGGGGACCACTAGACATTGGTACACACTAAACATGTAAGCTCTGGGCCTCATGGTTTCAGAGAAGAAGATTTTTTAAGATTTTCCCATTGTAAGTGTATGGGAGCTAATACCCCCCGGGGAGTGGCCAATTTGGGCCCCAGGAGCATGGTTGGCAGGATTTATGTAGGGGACCACTAGACATTGGTACATACTAAATATGTAAGCTCTGGGCCTCATGGTTTCAGAGAAGAAGATTTTTTAAGATTTTCCCATTGTAAGTCTATGGGAGCTAATGACCCCCGGGGCGTGGCCAATTTGGGCCCCAGGGGCATGGTTGGCAGGATTTATGTAGGGGACCACTAGACATTGATACATACTAAATATGTAAGCTCTAGGCCTCATGGTTTCAGAGAAGAAGATTTTTGAAGTTTTTCCCATTATAAGTCTATGGGAGCTATATGTTGCCATGGCAACCAGAGTTCCAACCCAATCTGCCCTAAAACCTTATGCAGTCAATCCCCCACCCCAACAATGCTACACATAAAATTTGATCAAGATTGGCCTGCTGGTGTAGGAGATATTGGTGTTTAAAAGTGTGGACGACGACGGCGCCGACGACGCCGACGACGACGGACGACGGACCATGGCTATACTATAAGCTCACCTTGACAGGTGAGCTAAAAATAGCAACCGTGACTTGACCTTGACCCTAAAATTCCGGATTGCAAAATTTTCCAAGATATTGTCACACTAAACATTTGGGTGACGTTACATCAAAATCTGTCAATGAATAAAGGGGCTAGAGAGATGATAAAGATTTTTCTAAAAATAGCAACTGTGACCTTGACCTTGAACCTGCAGTGCTGAAATGGTAATTTATTCAAGATATTGTCATACTTAACATTTGTGTGAAGTTATATCAAAATCGATCCATAAATAAAAGCACGAGAGCAATGCCCAAGTTTTTCGGAAAATATCAACTGTGACCTTGACCTTGATTTTTTTACCAACCTGAGACGCAAACTTGTTTGAGGTATTTTTATGGAACGCCGCAACTATCTTACATTCGGACATGTCATTACGTTCTTTTGACAAACACTACTATATTGTTCATTTCTATAAAGTTTTGTCTGAAAACTGTGATCTCCGTTTGATATGCTGTCGGGTTAACTCGCTATTGTATACTGCTGATTTTCATAATTGCTTGTCAGAAAACCATAATGTCTTGCCACCATGACATGTTGTCTGGTTGACTCGTTAGTATATGCTGTTCTCTTCTGGTATGTACTGTCAGAAAACCATTATGTCTTGTTGGGAAACCTTTATGCCTTGTCAGAAACCATCGTGCTTTATCAGTTTGTCATTCGGTCTTTTTAACGTGCAGCTGTAGGCTGTTCGTTTTCATTATGTATTTTCAGAACCCAATTTCATCTAGTCGCTTTTTGTACTGTCTTTTTTGTTTGTTATTTGATGCTGTTACTCTCCATTATGTTTTGTCAGAAAATCATCATGTTTTGTCAATCTGTCATGTTGTCTTGTTAACTGGCTGATTTTTTGCATTAACTTGCCGTTATGTAAAGTTAAAGAATCATTCTATGCGATTAAATCAACATAGTTCATTCATAGAGTATCATTTCAACTTATCTTAACCTGCTGTTAAGTCATCATTATATGTTGTTGTGTTAAAACGTTATGTTGTTGCCTTGATAAAACCCTGTACCAGAAATCGATAAAAACCCTGTACCAGAAACCCGGTAACTGTTAGGGCGTCCGGTAGTACAGTACCTACACGGAATATTCACTAGACAATATAATAGTGTTTGAATGTCGTCCGCCCAGCATTTCATCCATCCGCCCGTCAATCATTCGGGGTTTTGGCGCAGTGCAAGGGCATACATGCGTCTGTCCGTCTGTCCATATGTTTATATACATGTATGTGCGTGTATTTCTGTAGGTCTATCCATGCATCTTTCCGATCGCCGATTTGCCTGTCAGTATATGTGTGTGTGTGTGTCTGCCAGTCCAGCTGTCCATCCGTGCATATGCGCATCCATCTGATCGGCCATTTGTCTGTCAGCTCATCACTTTTTTTTTATTCTTCCCGAGATCCATCCATTCATCTTTCTGTGTGCCGTTGCTCGTGTATTAAACAGTAGCTTAGGGCGGGAGCATTTGGAGTCAGGGTATGCTAAGTAATACATAGGGCAGGGGCTAGGATACGGGGTTTTGTGGTGTGAATGGGTGGGTAAGTAGTGTAGGAGAATGGGCTGGGGTTGATTGGGATGGGTGGAGTATACGCTGGGAGTTTTGGGGATGACATAGGAATGGTAGAAAGAGTACGGTAAGTATAGGTATGGGTAGACTTTTGTCAGCCCAAGATGTTAGAAATTCACATTAAATCTCACTTGCCTCTCTGATCCCTTTATACCTCCCTAAAACCCTCAAACGAAGATGTTAGAGTATGAAGTCTGACAAATCATAAAATAAAAAAAGAGAAGTAAAACATTTAGGGACCAACCATTTGATATTCCGAGGGGGGGGGGTATAATAAAATAAAAAGAAAAAAAGAGAAGTAAAACATTTAGGGACCGACCATTTGATATTCCGAGGGGGGGGGGGGGGGTGCTGGTATATTTTGCAAAAAAAATCTCTGTCTATGGATGTGCAAGAAAAAATAAATTGGTTCATGAGGGGATTTAAATATGTAAATATTCTTGCCTCAAAAATAAGTGAAAAATTAAATAATCTGGCTCTTGCGTTTTTAAAATGTGGCTGTCTTCTGGGGGGGGGGGGCTGCGACCCCCAGACCCCCATATTTATAGTAATGTTTTGATATTAACTACAATTGATTCACAACAGCAGGCCCGCATGTGCATACATTTACAAACCAGAGGGCCAATGGCCCTATATCGCTCACCTGAGCACTGAGGTTACAGCAACAAAACACCATGCACAACAGCAATAAAAAGCACCATTTATGTGGAGGATAATATCACAAATATTCATGAAAAAAAGCTTTATCCCTCGATAATGGCTTCTCAGAAGAAGATCTTTGGCTGCAATGGCAACCAATCAAAATCAGGTATTTGGGAAATATTCATATGGCTGGTAGAGGACTACTCCAGGAATATTTCTGTAAAGTTTTGTCAAAATATCTGCAGTAACACAGAAATAAATAGCAAATGTCCACTTTCCCCATTATAAGTCTATGGAAACTTTAAGTTGCCATAGCAACGAATTCAAACGGGCAATGATAATATAAAACATACTTTAGGTAGAGGCTAATGTTATCAATATGTATGCTAAGTATCAGCTTCATCCCCCTCATGGCCTCATTTTTCCCATAATAAGTCAATGGAAACTATAAGTTGCCATAGCAACCGAAGTTCTTATGGGATTGGAAGAAAAAGAATAAAATTTATGTAGAGGCTACTGTCATCAACACATCTGCACAATATCAGCTTCATCCCCCATATGGCTTCTGAGCAGAAGATTTTTTTTTTTTTTTTTTTCGAAAATTTAACCTATATTTTGCCATGGCAACCAATCAAATTCAGCGATTTGGAGAAATTTCATATGAATCGTAGAGGACTACTCAAGAAACGTTTCTGTAGACAAAAAATTCTAAATAACTGCAGTTAGACAGCAAAAAATTGCCAATTTCCATTTTCCCCATTATAAGTTAATGGAAACTCTTAGTTGCCATAGCAACCAAACTGCTGGAGCAGTTGCCATGAAAAACAGTAATTCTATAGAGGCTAGTACTAAGGTTCTTTCTGTAAAGTTTGAGCTTTATTGGCCACACAGTTTCTGCGGAGATGATTTTTAATATTTTTCTATTTTTAACTATTCGGTTGCAATGGCAACCATTCAAATTGCGCAATTTGCATAAATTTAACATGGCTGGTTAAAGACTACTCAAGGTACATTTCTATGAAAGTTTTGTCAAAATATCTGCAGTGGCATAGCAATAAATGCAAATTTTCCATTTTGCCATTATAAGTCAATGGCAACTTTCAGTTCCCATAGCAACCAAACTGCTGGAGCAATAGCCAAGAAAAACAGTACTTTTATAGAGGCTAGTACTAAGATCCTTCCTGTGAAGTTTTAGCTTTATTGGTTGTATAGTTTCTGAGGAGATGATTTTTGAATATTTTTTTCTATTTTTAACCATTCGGTTGCCATGGCAACCAGCCAAATTGTGTAATTTACATGAATTTCATTCGGTTGATAGAGAACTACTCAAGGAACATTTCTGCAAAAGTTTTGTCAAAATATCTGCAGTGACATAGCAATAAATGCAAATTTTCAATTTTTCCCATACAAGTCAATGGAAACTTTAAGTTGCCATAGCAACCAAAGTTATGAAGCGATTTGGATAAAAAACAGTATTATTGGTTCCCCCTGCCCATAGATGCTATATATGAAATTTGGTTACAATGGGCCTTGTAGTTTCAGAGGAGATGTCGTTTGAAAATGTTGACGGACGGACGGACTGACGGACGGACGGACGGACGGACGACGGACGACGGACGACGGATGCCTGCCTATACTATAAGCTCACCTGTGAGCCTTCGGCTCAGGTGAGCTAAAAATGCTATACAAGCATTCACATACATGTATTATTGATCTGCCGCATTACTAAGTAAATGTTTCCACTAAAACTGTATTAGAAAAGAGTCACTAGTTTATGGGAGACAACAAACCCATTGTGTCAAAATAAACACTCTAAAAGGCAAAATTCCTAAAAAAAAACAACTTATTCTTTATCATCATCCCTAGTTTTTACATGCCCGTTTTGAAAAAAAACGGACGTATTATGTCATGGCACTGTCCGTCCGTCCGTCTGTCTGTCCGTCCGTCCGTAGACATTCTTGTGCGCGCAATAACTCAGAAATCGTTTGGGATATCTTCGTGAAATATGGTAGGAATATGTATTAGGTTGGGACAGTTTGTATAGTCGCGTATAAGAATGGTTGCTCCCCCTTCCTTAGTTTCCAAGTCATGCCCCTTTGATCATTTTTCCCTACAAGTCTTTTGCGCGCCATGACTAGATAATCGAGAACCCCTGATGCTAGGATCATGATTTTTTGCAGGAAGACATTGCCCAAGGTGTAGATGACCTGACAAAAATTGTGAATTTTTGACCGAGTTATGTCCCTTTTTCAAATTAGTGCATTTAAGTCTATGGAACCTTGTTGACAAAATATCTCGAGAGCCTCTGATGTTAGGATCATGATTTTGTGGAGGAAGACATTGTCCAAGGTGTAGATGATTTACTTTTGAAACAGAAAAATGTTAATTTTTGATCGAGTACGGCCCCTTTTTCGACTTACTGCATTGAAGCCTATGGTACAAAAGTACCCTTACATACAGTCAAGAACTATTAGAGAAAGGAACTTGAAATTCTATGTGTGGCATATTCATGAAAATAAGCCGTGCTTGCAAACAAAATATCCGACTAAGATGTAAACGAACCGGTTAATACCCCTTTCTGCAAAGCGAACCCTTTTTAGAAGCAAGCATAAGGGGCATAGTGTTTCATAAACACATTTTCTAGTTCCTCCCGAAATCCGTCTATTTATCTTCCAGTCTGCCTGCATGCCTGTCGTTGCTTGTGTATTACACGGTAGATTAGCATTGGGGGGAGGGGGAAGGGGATAGGAGTCATGGTATTCTAAATCATACATAGGACAGGGGCGTGGATATGGAAATTTGTGGTATGAATGAGTGGGAAGGTAGGGTAGGAGAATGGGCTGGGGTTGTTTGGGATGGGTAGAGTGTATGCTTGGAGTTGTGGGGATAAAGTGGGTAGGGTAAACAGGATAGGGTAAGGAAAGATATGGGTAGTGAGAGGGGTAAGAATGGCTGTGAGGAAGGAGTGGTGGTGGGGTAGTGGTGAGTGTGTAAACTTCGGAGGGATAGGTGAATGAGTTTGGCTGGTGTTGTGTATAGAACCGTTAGTGGCGGGAATAGGGATCTGGATGGGAGTGGTTTCGGGCGGGTAACCATCAAGAGTAGGGGTTTGGTTGTGGTAGTTATAGACTGGGGGTGTGGTAAGTAGGGTAGGGTGAGTGAAGAGGTTTGGATGGCACGGTGTGGGAAAGAACAAGTGTTGACATTGGGATTAGGGTGGAGCCGAGAGCATGTTCGTTAGATCGTGTAGTGTATGATAGGATATGGTATGGTATAAGAGGGTTTGGGTGGGACGGGCGTAAACGGGGTGGAGTGAGGAGGGGAAGAGTAGGTAAGGTAAGGTATGGGAAGGGGTTTGGATTGCATGGCATGGGGAAGAACAAATGGTGGGGTGGATATCTGGGTAAGGCTTGGAGCATTTGGGTATGGTAATGTAGGGTATGACGGGATATGGGAAGAGGACTGGGTGGGATTGGGATGGAAGAGGACTGGGTGGGATTGGGATGGATGAGGGTTTGTTGTGGGATCGTAAGGGTAGGTGGAAGCATTGGGTTGAATATGTGTGAGCGTAGGCATAGGTGTTAGCATAATGAATAGTAGGATAGAGAAGGGTAGGGGTAGGGAAAGAGGTTGAGATATTGGTGCGTATAGAGGAGGTAGGCGTAAGGATGGGGCTTGGTTTTGGGTATTGTTGGGTGTATTTAGGGTAGAGTAAAATGGAGTAAAGCAGAGCAGATCATGGGAGGGGAGGGAATGGTATGTGGTGGTGGTTAGATGGGGCTGAGGCTTGTGGAGTGCCTCTTTATACTTTCAGTAACTGTCTTACTTAAGGGTTTCGATTTTCATCTTTGACTTTGGGTATGAGGGTATGGTGAGAATGGTTTGGTGGAAAATGGTAAGTTAGGGTAGGGAAGGGTAGGCTAGGGAAGAGGTAGGGTGGGGTCCTGGGAGAGGGTTCAGGGCAGATAAGATGTTAGAGGTAAAGTATTCTATTCCTGTTTGTCCTGCCAACCGGCACGTCCCACCCCCACAGCACCCCACAACACAAGACTTGACAAGAGAACATGTCAAACTAACAAGACATACTATTTTTTGACAAGGCATAATGAAAATGTACAACACACAATAATAAGTGGACAAGACAACATGTCCAACTGACAAGACGTTATGTGATTTTAACAAGAGATAGTGAAAATGAAAAGCATATAATAACGACTGAAAAAGACAGCGTGTCGAACTGACGAGACACAATGAAAATGAACAGCTCATAAAAACGAGTGAAGATGACAGCATGTAAAACTGACAGGATATAATGGTTTTCAGACATGACATAGGGTAACTCGCCCTTAAGTCGAACTTGCCCTTAAGTCGAACAATTTAAACTGATAACATTAACAATTCAACTTGGTGGGTCATTACCTGTTAAGACACCAGACGTTACCTTAATCAATGAACAATATGCATAAAAGACTCCCAAATATAAAGCTCACATTATTATACGACTAGCAGTCGTCGCAACTCATCCCTCTCGAGCTGTTTCTAAATTTCATAATTTTGATTTTTATAAAGTTTGTGACACTTAATATTATGTAGCGAAAAGGGTCTTAGTTTACGAAATTTAACATTTTGTTAAACTAATCCATGACTTCTCTATGATCGAAAAGATAACTATTTATTGGTCAAAATAAGTAAAATTAACAAAAAATTTCACGATTAACATAAACCTATGCTTCGTCATTGAGTCGAACACCGATTCGCCCTAAAGTCGAACACGGGCATGTAGTTTCAGAGACGGTTTACTCGCTGGACCACTACCTAATTCATTCAGTCACGGTCTAATTGCACAAACACATCTTCCTCTTTTCTTTTATGCACGCATTAAGGGTGTACGCTTATCATAAACGAAATAGCACACATGGTAACTGAGCCTCTTAAACGAATGTTTTTCTAGATGCACCAGGAGTCACAGGGTGGATTTATCTGCATTTACGTACATTGTTGTGTGTCTCATTATCTCATAAAGAGTGCTTTAAAATGACATCAAATAAAAATGATTTAAAACTATGTAATTTAAAAAAAAAGGATTTTTTGGATATCATAGACCCTACATGAGGTTGTCCTATAATGGCTGGATCAGTATATCTGTTCGATTCAGGGGCAAGTCTGTTCGACTTAAGGGCTAATTTGGGTAGGTGGATAAAACCCCTTATTATTCCCTTATTTCACGAAGTTTGGCTAAACGGTTGCAGCATTTTGGTGCTTGGAAAGCTGCGCTAGCTGTTGCATGACCCAAACACGATGTGTGTCAATAGCCAGGGTCTGTAAGCGCAAGACAATGCAAAAGGTGTTCGACTCAAGGGCGAACTACCCTAAATGCTTTCTAACAAGATAAAATGCAAAATGAGCTGAATATAATAACGAGTGGAGAAGACAGCCTGTTAAGCTGACTAATAAAGACTTTAAGACAATACATAATGAAAATGAACAACATATAATAACGAGTGAAGAAGACAACATGTCAAATTGACAAGGTATAATGATTTTCAGACAATACATAATGAAAATGAACAACATATAATGACGAGTAAAGAAGACAGCATGTTAAACCGAGATGATATTATGGCTTTCAGACAAGACAAATTGAAAATGAACAGCATATAATAATGAAGAGAAAGACAGCATGTCAAACTGACGAAACATAATGTAACTGAACAGCATATAATGCTTGTCCATATAACATAATGCCATGTCCGAATATAAGACAGTTGTGGCGTTCCATATATTTTCATACTCAATATAGCTGTGACCTTATATCAAAATCAGTTCACAAATGAGGCCGCTAGAGCCACAACAAAAGGTGAGCTTGTATATAAGCCACTGAAATATGGTCAAAATATGTATGTCATTCAAGGGGACATAATTCTGCAATAAAGACCTGAATCAAAGTTCTGTTTCCTTTAACAATACGCAAATCCTGAGCACTCTAATGGTTGCACTGTCTGCTATTGCATAAGATTCCCTTACATTGCCGCCGAATGGACCGCGTCGGAAATACAGTGACTTACGGAACGTACATGTATAATGACACGCTTCCACCGAAGAACTCGGTTGTCGCTAGGTCAATGTTCATTATTATTCGTGTTTGATGCTAACAAGAAAGACCGGTCTGACTGCTTAGTTGCGCTGGCTGATACGGTTTTTAGTTATCGGTGTGTGTACTGAGGTACCTTAAGCCGTCTCACGGTTAAAATGACACTGCGTACGGCACGCGTATATACTCTCAGCGGCGTCTTTGATCTTTACATCAAAGAGAAAACGTACTTGACCCATAAACGAGCAGGTAACTGCATATCAACGCTACCGTTAGTATTATGCCGAATAAATAATCGCGTAGATTTTGATCAGAATGCGCTATTTCTGTGCACACTGTACGCATTATTTTCGCACTGGGTTGCATGACGATATGACGATACAACTAGGAAATCGGTAAAATTACCATTAATCAAAACAATTTATATTACCAGAGCATAGACCGTAATGCGACGGAAATAGCGACTATTAATATTAACAGTGTATCTTTGCTTTGAATCAACGCTTTCCATAGAAGAGGTTCGTATTCTAAAAACTCCAGTGACGACAGTATGGATTATGACAAGACCTTCCGTTGTAAGGGCAAGCGTTAATATGAATGTTGTGTTCGTAAAAACTTCGGATAGAGTTTGTCATTACATGCTTCAGTATTCGTGTGTTATTGATTCATTCACAAACTTTTGAAGTCAGCATACGCCTTACACATACAGGTCAGTTACATTCTCGCGATCGTAAAAAAAGATGGACACCTTTCATCCAAAAGCTCAGTCATCGTGATTTGATAAGTTAGTAGTAGTATTTCAATTCTCCTATCGACGTTCTCCCCGCACCTCAGCGGAACGAATCCATAGCCGCAGTAATGGGGCGCCGAGCGTCCGTCGAAGATTTGATAAGTTGTTTGGCAGACTGCCGTAAGAGGTTGAATATACGAGCGCACGACAATTGTTTTTGACAGGTAGGCGGTCCGACATGTGTGTTACCTGGTTCAGTACTCCATACGGACAATCTCGATTGGCCCGTAGGCGGTCTTTTCGTCTGGCTGACACCTGCGTTAATCCGATTAATTATGACAGGTGCTAGAATTTTATAGACAGTGGCGATATTTTATACGTCGGGACAAGATCAAACGGCCGTATGTGACAATTATCGGGCGTATGCCAGACGCCAGAGGTCCCATTTCTCGACGTACGGGAGCAAATCCTGGGCGTAATATACGGCCATACGCCCGCTAACGGAAGCCCTGTAATACTGTAGGAGGAGTTGCGGAGACAAGAACAGTACTACAAGTGTGAAATATGGTCAAAATATGTATGTTACTCAAGGGGACATAATTCTGCAATAAAGATATGAATCAAAGTTCTGTTTCCATTATGCACATGTTCAATGCATGTCTGAACTGTGTTGCAAGTTTCAACTTCCTGCATCTAATACTATAGGAGGAGTTGCCGAGACAAGAACAGTACTACAAGTGTGAAATATGGTCAAAATATGTGTTGTTCAAGGGGACGTAATTCTGCAATGAAGACCTGAATCAAAGTTCTGTTTCCTTTATGCGCATGTTCAATGCATGTCTGAACTGTGTTGCAAGTTTCAACTCCCTGCATCAAATATTGAAGGAGGAGTTGCGGAGACAAGAACAGTACTACAAAGTGTGACGGACGGACGTATTTACGGACGTACGGACAGACAAGGGCAAAACTATATGCCCCTCCCCACTTCGTGGCGGGGGCATAAAAACAACAACATATGAGCCGCGACATGACAAAACCAACAAAGTGGTTGTGTGCCCAGCGCAGACTCAGATCAGCCTGGGCATCCGCCCAGTCTGATCAGAGTCTTCGCTGTCCGCATGGACCTAGCTTAGACCCTAAGCTACCCTTTAAGCGCTTAGCAAAGGGTCTGATTAGATTGGGTGGGTGCCCAGGCTGATCTGAGTCTGCGCGGGCGGCATAACCACTTTGTTGATTTTCTCGTGTAACGGCTCATATATTTAATAGAAAAGTGGGGCCAGTCTAGTGTTTAAAGAAGATATACACCTACTATCAACTGTTACATACTTACTTTGAACAAATAAAAGTGGTGGTCATCTTTTTGTGCTAATTTTTCCTGTAATCCTGTTATGAAGTTAAGGTTAAAACAAGTGCAGAGAAAATTCCATATACAGTAACAACAAACTTTTTTTCTAAAAGGCAAGTGGCACAAAGGAAAATATGATGAAGGTACATGTCTATCTTTTGCCAAAATTTTCATGAAAAAAAAAAAATGACTTTCATTATTTTTAACGACAAAGCTCTTCCAAAATGGGTGCTTTTAGGAAAGCACATTTTTTCCCCTTAAAGAGTTGACCCCATATAGAAGCAGAGCTGTAGATAAAAGGGAGTATTTGATGATAATTAAGGATACTTTTTCTTATTTCTCATTTAAACCATATGTTGTGAGCCCTCATCTGAACCGTCTCATCAAGACGGTTCATATGAGGGGTCACAATATATGGTTTTATGAAGAATTAACAAAAATTATCCCTAATTATCACCAAATACTCCCTCTTATCTAGAACTCTGTAGAAGGGAGATAAAACTGGCAGACTTGCTTCCCCTGGATGTATATCCACACAGCACCAGATAAGAAAGAATAACAAGGATATTTCATAGATATCAGGCAAACGACAGACAATAATGGACAGATGAATGGCGCCCCATTACTGCTGCTATGAATATGTTATGCTGAGCTGAGGTGCAGGGGGTAACGTTGTTACGAGAATTGAAATGCACACACACACACAATTCATAAATAATTTTTCTTATCTCTCAATGAAAACATACATAGTGACCCCTCATTAGAACTTTCTCGGTGAGAGGGCTCTAATGAAGGTTAGTGTACATGTATGTTTTTATGGAAGAATACGCAAAATTATCTCTAAATTATTATCCCCCTACCCTTTTCTATCTACAGCACTGGTTTGTCCATTCACCTTAATGCAGATACTGTATGTATAAGGACAGCTTTGCCTTTTACTGTATTGAAACAAGATCTGTTTGCGTACATAATAGCTTTAAATAGCTGAAAGCGCCTTGCCCATCACATAAAACCAAAACTTTAATGCAAAGCTGAATGCCAACAACAATGCTGTGGGGAGTGCAACATTTCTTCAAGTAATGCCCTTATCCCCAGCTATGAGATCATTATGGTACTTGTATATTCCAAGAAACCAACGTTAAAAAGGATACTGCCGATTAATTTTCTGACTTGATCTGCTTTAGAAGCTGTAATCAGTGGTTCTTTGCGAGCAATCTCATCTACAACTGCGTCTACGTCAGTTCTGAAAGATAAATATGACAGAATTTATCATGTCCTTCAGGAAGTACAAGTATGATATTCGGTAATTCTGTGAATTTTACAGACTTTGCACTGCTTGTACTTTCCTCCCTGTCCCAATACTTTCAATTTTAAAGTTAATCTGTCCGATTTTCATGTAATGTCTGGTATACATCGTTAATGTACAGTAAAGAAGTTGTAACAAATGCACCTAATTTCTAATTCATTTCATAAGGAAAATAAAACAAGACCTTTTTGGATATGGGGCAGCTTGCCTGGCAGCTCTTTGCCTATCTCATAACAAAACTTCAAACAACCAAAACGTTAATGCAAAGTGGGGCTCTGTCTCAGACACTAGAGAAAGTGCAATTGCTCTTCCTGTACTTTAACCCTTTGCATTCTGGGTATTTTTTGTCATCTGCTGAAATTGTCATCTGCATCAAAATCAAGAATATTTTGACAATATTGGTCTAACCAACTCTTGTAGAAATGATGTCTAGGCAGCAAACAGTTTGGATCTCAGATCAGGCCCCACGTTTGTGGGGCCTGATCTGGATCCAAACTGTTTGCCCAGATACCCCTAAAGGGGTATCCTGCATGGAATGGGTTAATATACAAGCAAGCTATAATTTTTTTGTTTTTCTTATTCTAACAACAATTTCCTTTAAGCTTTTGTCGCTTAACTTAATAAGGTGAATCAGAATGAGTACACTTTCAGGGGAGGCAACGCAGACATTTTTATTTTTGCCTCCCTTCCGAAATGTGGTCAACTCTTAAAAGAAAGAATTCGCTAGCAAATTTTTTTCCTTTAAGAGTAGACGGCATTTTGGAAGGGTTTCCTTTAAGAGTAGACGGCATTTTGGAAGGGCTTTGTCTATCTATCTCTTCATACGGCATACACCCTCATATGAGTATTACGTGTAGTGTTCTCTGTCATCCAGAGAAGCATACAGGACGTCATAAAAGTTGCTCCCCTTTGAAATACTGGCAGTTAAACATGGGGGTATACCCATTTACCTTAGGAAACATAGCAATATATCACAAAGTAGACCTTGTACACAACTTCCGATACATTTTAGATCGGCACTGCTGCAGTTTTAGTACTTCATCAGAGCCCTAGATAAGAAGAGTATTTGGTGATAATTAGGGATAATTTTTGTTAATTCTGGATAAAAACATATGTTTTGATCCCTCATCTGAACCGTCTTGACGAGACGGTTCAGATGAGGGGTCACAACATATCGTTTCAATGAGAAATAAAGAAAATTATCCTTCAATTATCATCAAATACCCCTCCTATCTAGAGCTCTGTAATCATGTTTACCCAGTCATCTGTCATATTCAGAGACCGAGGTATGATCTCAAATTTTCAGTTGAGTCCAACAGCTACTATTTCATACTTACTCAGGCTTTAGGTCTAGCAGATCAATTGACTTTGTTTTAAGGTTTCCTCCTTGCTCATATTCTAAAATTATGCCTGAAACAAGAAATGTTACAGTGTGTAACAAATGCCCCCGAAGGCACCTTCAACTGACCTTTGACCCTAGATGTGACCTTGACATTGGGCACAGAACCTGAGTCTTGTACATGATATACATTCTCATTTCATTTTACTTTTCTGTAACGTTTAAATGCACTTTGGAAGTTTAAGCGGATTCGAGGGGACTTAATTCAACCACTAACCAAACTGTGTTGTGTCCTTGACCTTGGGTATGGGAACCTATGTCTTGTGCATGGCAAATCTTCTCATTACGCTTTATCTTTCTTTAAAGTTTGCTTTGGTACTTTTCTGAATAATTGCTGAGACATAATTTGACCTCTGACCTCAGATTGTGACCTTGACCTTGGATCTGGGATGATAAATATTGTGTGTTAACATACCTTCTCATGATGATTTACCTTTCTTTGAAGTTTGATGCCATTCCTTTCAGCAGCTTTTAAGTTATCACAGAGGTGAGATTTGACCTTTGACCCCTAATTGTGACCTTGACCTTGAACTTGGCAACCCAAATCTTATGTGCAACATACCTTCTCATTATGTTTCATCTTTCTGATAAAGTTTCATTAAATTTGCTTCAGTAGTTTATAAGTAATCACTGAGACCCAATTTTGACCCACAATTTGACTTTTGACCCAACTGTGGCCTTGACCTTGGGCATGGGGACCTAAGCCTTGTGCGCGGCACACCTTCTCATTATGCTTCATCTTTCTGTGAAGTTTCATCAAATTTGCTTCAGTAGTTTTAAAATTATCGCTGAGACACGATTTTGAGACACAATTTGACCTTTGACCCAATTGTGGCCTTGACCATGGGCGCAGGGACCTGAGTCTTGCGCGCGACACACCTTCTCATTATGCTTTATCTTTCTGTGAAGTTTCATCAAATTTGCTTCAGTAGTTATAAAGTTATCGCTGAGACACGATTTGTAACGGACGGACGGACTGACGGATGGTCGGACGGACGGACGGTGCGATTTTAATATGCCACCCGAAGTTCCTTCGGGGGCATAAAAAAAAGTACATGTATATGTATTCACATTTAAGGTGAATGGGAAAACTTGTCTTTTCAGTCCAGAGCTCTAGATAAGAGCGGTATTTGATGATAATTGAGGGATAATTTTCTTTATTTCTCATTGAAACCATATGTTGTGACCCCTCATCTGAATTGTCTTGTCGAGACAGTTCAGATGAGGAGTCACAACATATTTTTATCCAGAATTAACAAAAATTATCCCTAATTATCACCAAATTTACTCCCTCTTATCTAGGGCTCTGCTCACTTACTGAGTCTGGCCTACATGTAGGTATTTATGTTAAGGTGTGAAATGGCCGAAGGGTCTAATATTTTCTGACATGTAGTTTGGGTATAAAAAGATTTAATTTTTTTTTTTTCCATAATTTTTGCTTTCATTTCCTGTGGATATCATTTTTTAAAGGGCATATGGTTAATTTTCAAATAAAGACCCATTACATATCTTTATGATAAAGCAATAAAAGACACAAAATAACTTCTTACAGTTATTTCTATGTTTTGTGTGTAATTCAGACATCATAACCTAAATTAGTTATGTTTCCAAACAAAGAAACGTTAACTTAAATGCCAAAGAAATGGAGGTAATTTAATACTAAAATATAACTGTAAAGAGTTATGAATCCATATAGTGTTTCCCCCAGACCACCAAAAGGGGCAGGGTAAACTGAAAAAGGGGCAGGGTATTTTGTGAGCAGAAGGGCATGTCAAAATCGACATCGACTGAAAAAGACAGCAAATTGTCCTTACATTTTAACCATATCATTACCAGGCAGATAGTTTATTTGTTTATCAACTTCATGGTTATACCCTTTGCCAGGCTAATAAAATAATCTGTGTGTGTGTGTGTTCTATTTCTGGTCAAAGAGGCCTGGTGTTTTATTTCTTGACAAGCATTTCTTCCATCTCTTGCCTCTGTCCTACCTGCTAAATTTATTCCCTCCCCATCCCCCTTTCATAATGAATGTAATCATATATTTTTTTTACAAACTGTTTTTCTGCCTTCTTCTGTCCATGGCTTGTCACTCCCTCCCATTTAGTAGTAAACATTTGCTGACTGCATAGTCAGTTTAATATAGTGTAGAAGGTTTGGGTCTGAGTCCAGCTCAGGTCTGATTCTCCTCAGGCCTCTGTGTTATTTCTCCCTAATCATGATTTGCCCATTACCTCACTGGCTCAGAATGACTGAAATACTGTTGAAAGGGCTGTAAAACATGTCATCTTTCCATGATCCCTATCAGTCCAGAGAAGCTTGGAATACCCCTGGCGTAAAAAAGATAACAACAAATTGCAAAAGAAGGCTACATAAATGGACTCTGAAAATTGTATTGATCAATTTTTTTTGTTTGTTTGTTTTATAATTGGTCCTGGGTAGTATGACAGTAAAGTCAAAAACAATAACATGAACTTACAAACCAGACAACAGTTTCCATTTTTAGTTTGCTCTTTCATCATCAAAATTCTGTATTTCCCAGTATTGTACAGGTACCTATCTGTCCTAAACAGTCTGCTTAGAAGCCGATAACCAATCTACCTATATTAATTTACCCACTAATCAATAACTTGTCTATTTATAGACTTGTTTACTTGACACTCTCACTGTGTATCACTTTGTGTAAACGTTTTCGCGGGATAATTGCGAACATCAAAAGAAAAGGCACCTTCCTCAGGAGGTTAAAAGGATTTAATTTTCAGGGCAGAGGGTATGATCTGGAGGGCAAAATGGCGGGAAGGAAAGGCAAGAAGGGCGGGGCGCCCTTCTATACCTCTGTAGGCTCACAGTAGGGGAAACACTACCATAGCTTATGTATATAACTCAGTCATGTTCGTGACTGGTTAGTTGGTAGAAAAAACTTCTAGGAGTTTGTGTAATGTTGTATATTATACTGTATGGATTTGCAATAAAATTTACGTGACCTGACTTGTATTCAGGGCTCTCATTAACATGCTGCTTCACGTAAAATTACACAAATTTGCTGCCAGGTGATGTACAGCTGCTAACAGGACAAGGTGGAAAGGGATTGTTACGAAGTCATCTGTGGTGCCCCAATGACCTGGCAAGGTTATGGGATAGAAAGGAATAGATAGACACATGATGATTACCTGTCAGGGCCGGGTTGTTCAGAATATTAACATTAGTTAACCTTTCATTAAAATTTCAAACATTAGTACCTCAAGTACTGCAACATTTTTTTCAACAAAAAAAAATCAGTTTATTTGGTTATAAAGCCATATAACCCGTTGACCTCTTAACAAGCTCGTTAGGCTAACGATGCTTTGAACAACTGGGCCCAGGAGTCGTGGCATACACCAATTTTCAGGAATAATATCACCCATCAATAACCATTTTATCAGCAGCAGCTTTTGTGTATTGCCTTTTACACACTTCCATTCGAATGTGTAAATTACCTGGTGACTATGTCAAAAGCATATACCTATTGGTTAGAACAGTGACTCTGTATTTATCTCAGTCTATTGTCCAATCAGAAGTGCTATAGTCGAATAATAGCCTAATCGGACACCCTCAGTGGACAGGAGCAAATAAAGCAACCATGTAAACATGAAAGCGACCATTTATGTATCACTTGATCTTGGCCTTTGCTTTGATGGTTAAAACTGGAGCATGGCACGCTGTCTGTAAGTATATACGGGCTTACCAAAAAGCAATTAGTGATCAACTATTACATTATAAAAAAACATTTTTGTGTCGGTATGTCATAATTTTTTTTGACTCCCATCAGTTTGAATTGCACATTCAATCGGAATAACGCTAATTGACTCTCATGTTCTGATGCCTGAGTACACATTTTTCATCCTGGAAAGTCAAATAGGGCGCAGCAAGGAGTCCTAGACGTCTTTTTTCAAAAGTCCTAGTGAGAAACCTGGTACCCTGCTATCATATAAAACAATTTTACTCATTTTCATTTTTTCTTTTTCTTCACAGAGAAAATATCAAAAGCTTGTGACTCAAGCGCTCACTTCAGTCTCTCAAAATGATCAAATCATTTTCCATCAAGGAGCTTTGCCCTCCCGATTCCCCCCCCCCACCCCCTGAAACCCTCCAAATACCATCCTGGGGAACCAATCAGACCCTTGTCCTTGAATGCTTGAGTCTGTGTCATGTACTCAGGTACTTGAATACCTTTTTGGGGACCCCTTGCAGCCCTACTCACAGGAATTTGTAGTTTAGGACAAATACCCCTTAAAACAGGCGAAGAACTAAAAAGTCAGTGCATGACCCAGGGATGGGCTAAAGGGGCCCCTGCTTCCTCCTTTTCCCCATCCCCAAAACTAGAACCCCTCTAGGATGATTGTTGGGCTCTAAGGGAAGAAGCTCCTTTTTAAGCCAGGAAAGGATTTTTACTTTTGCACTTGTCAAGGGGCACCATGTGGCTCAGTAGCTCAGTAAGCAGAGTGCTCCCAGGGTAAGCGAGAAACCCTGGATTTGAGTCCTGGTCGGGCCACAATTTTTTCCTCCCCTGTGACATTTGGTGGCCAGTATGGGGCCACCAAATGTCACAGCATAGTAAACAAGACCTGTCACAGGGACAGGATAGCTCGCCTGACAGCGCCTTGCCCATCACACAAAAAACTTTAACGTAAAACTTTAACATTTTGCTTATGCCGACGCCGATGCCAACGCCGCCGCTGACGCCGAGGGTAGTGCAATAGCTCCTCCTGAACTTCGTTCAGGCGAGCTAAAAATTCGTGGCCCAACCTGGAATCAAACCCAGGGTCTCTCACTTACAGTGTGAGCACTCTGCCAACTGCAGGGTTCTCGGGGACGCTGAATTCGGCGTCCCTGGACGCGAAAAATCCGATCCGGACGTCAACAGTTGCCCTCCGAGGATTCCCGCGGACTCGTTATTTTTCCGGCTGTACTCCTTTAAAATCTCCTAAAATGTCAGTGTTTACAAGTTGTGAAGTAGCCACGCGTTTGTCATACCTTTGTACCTTTAATCAATAAATCATCGCAAATGCCACCTGGAATTTCACACCTCTTTAATCCCCACTACGGTATGTCGTTAACGTCGTTAATCACCAGTAGCATGGCACGCGTCAGTATTTCACACTTTCTTAATCGCTTATAACCGAACCTTAATCCGGCGATCTTTAGATAAAAATCAATAAACAAACTGGGTTAACACTGTTTCTTCTTTGATCTACCGCCTCGATCATCAGAGATAATTGTAGTATATTTTAGCAAGGCCAATTGGAGCAGTTCTTTGAAACCGTTGGCTTTCGAGATCTTCGATTTGTGCGCTTTAAAATTCTTTCCTGCCGTTTTTAGTCTGTTTCCCGCCATATCTCGCGCACGATATGCAGAACGAGTACCAGTGTAGATCTATAAATAACGCTTTAGGAAATTCGCGAGTGCTATACGGACAGTTCAGGAACTTTAATTGACGCATATATGCGAGGATATACGGCAGATTAAACGACGATACACATTCAGGTGTAAATTAAACTTGATCTTGACTTTAACAATCAGCCAGAAACTCAGATTGAGTAAGGTAAAGTACATGTCTAGACGGTTTTCTGCGTCTGATGTTGGCGGGTGGGGTTAGGTGCACCGAAGTTGCGTCGGGGTAGGGGGGGGGGTGGTGAATGGTTGAAATAAGCTATATTAATTAGTGTAAACAATGTCAAAGTGAACTTGGCATCACTAAATAGTGCTGAACTGTGGCTAAATACTACACTGCTGCTGGGATTTTTACTGAAGGCTTTTGGAGCTAAATTTTATGTTGAAATCTGTGGGACTCCAATTTTTCTGGATTGGACTCCTACATTTCAGATGGGACTCCTATTTTTGGAAAAAGAGGAGTCCAGGACTCCTACTTTTAAAATTCAAGTGAGGACCCTGAACTGAGCTACTTGGTCGCCCATTTTTTCCTTTTGCTTAATAAGATCTGTCCCCAAACCTGCTCGGAATCACTGAGGTGCCAATGAGACAGGCACTTTTTGCTGCTCGCAGCCCTAGCAGTGAACCCACAATGGCCACCAAATGTCATAGGGAGGAAAAAATCATGGCCCAAACGGGATTCAAACCCAGGGCCTCCTACTTACCATAACTCTGCCAACTGAGCTACCAAGCCAGTTGGTCAACCTCTCAGGCTCTTTCTTTCTTTCTATTTATACTCTGACATTAAATGTCACAGGAGAGAAAAAATCATGTCCCGACTAGGACTCAAACACTGGGCCTCTGATCCTGCAAGCACTCTGCCTACTATGCTACCGAGCCACTTGGGCACCCCTTGCCATGTTCCCCTGCTTAATTAGATTCGCTTGAATCATCTCTGAATCATGGAGGTGACAACAAGATGTATTTTTTATATTCCCAGCCTTAGCTCTTTTATCCACACTGGCCACCAAATATCACAGGGAGGTAAAAATTGTGGCCAACCTGGATTCGAACCCAGGGCTTCTCCCTTACCGTGAGAGCACTCTGCCAACTGAGCTACACCTTCAGCCACTTGGTCGCCCCTTGACACACTCCTTGCGAGTTTTTTAGACTTTTGACTTTTTAACGGTTTTAAGATTATTTGACCGAACTACATATTCCTGTGCCTTACTCACCTTCCATCCCGATATGCACATGACCAAACATGACAGTTACACTGTTACCCCACCCACATTTTAACAACGGCAACATTCTTTGATCTTTCAATTCAGTAGCAAGCTCATACACTTTTACCATCTGACGCTTCAACACTTTAAAAAAAACAGAGAGTTACTTTATTTAATTTGAATACCTGGAGGGTAGTAACGGAGCAGAAATCGTTTAAGCTTCATTTTCTTAGATTTGTGTACGGTCTCCAAACACTCAACCCTGGCGGCGAAATTGTTCCTCAGGGGCAGGTAATTCATTGTGTAAAAACATTAAGAGGGGCGTTCAAAAATTATTTTTCAATCAAAGACCGACACGCACCAAAACACCGGAACGCACATGAGAAACGCAGGTGCTCCTACTTACAGGAGGGAAATACGAACAAAAGAAAAGAAAGAACGCACTACAAATGAGTTTTTTTTTTACTTGTGAGTGGTTTTAAGACAAAAATATCATTGTTGATAATAAATTAGGTTTTCAGTCTGATACAAATTCAAAAGAAAGTAACAGTGTTTTCTGGTACAAATGCGTTGCTGTTAAAAAACAGAGGCGGACGGAGTGTGTAAAGTAGAACTGAATCTCTGTTCCGGTGTCAGAAAAAAGTTTAAAGGCCCCATTGCTCTATCAGGGATGAAAAAATTTATCACGAGGTATCGCTGCAACATTCGCACTACATTCGCGTCACAGTAAACGACTGTGATTAGCATAGGCCTACTTTAAATATAATATCCTTGAGCTTAACATAAACAGGTTTTGAAATTTAATTTAGGTCATTTTAGTTTGCAACTAATATGCCCTACTTTCGATTTCGTAAACATTAATAAAATGGTATAAATACAATGTACAAGCGCGGAGACCCATTCATTATGCGGCCTATGGTCATATAATATAACTAGATGGGAAACCAGAAGGGTACAGTTGTATTTTGTGTAGTGATTCAACATTTTCAAAAACCTATGCTCTCTAATTTTTGCTAGGTGTATGACTCAATATATGCGTAGCAACCCATATTTTATCACCAAACGTGTAGGTAGAACCACTTTTCGTAACGATCTGTGTTTAGAAGTTTTTACTACCGATAGGACTATGGAGACTTTAAGACAAGATAAGATTTATTTAAAGTCTGCAAGTTACATAACAATACAACATAAGTTCTCTCTCTCTCTCTCTCTCTCTCTCTCTCTCTCTCTCTCCACCAAATAAGCCAAATATTAGCACTTCATCTATCTATTCTATTCTATCTCATAATCTTGCAAGGTCGTTGGGCATCACAGATGGCTTCGAAACAATCCCTTTCCACCTTATCCTGTTTTCAGCTGTGCTGGTTGAGCTGGCAGAGTCAACCCCTGTCCATTGTCTTCCTCTTCTTCTTCTAATGTCTGCATCTTCTTCTTTTTCTTTTCACTGTGTTCTGTAGATTCGTCTTTGCTCAACCAAAAGACCTCCGTTTCTTGACCATGGTCAGTTCATCATATTCTCCAATGGCTGCTCGGATCTTTCTGCGAACCCGTTTATTGGTTTTACATGCTCCTTGTACAAAACCTTCGGGAGCATAATATCTCTATGATGGCCCAATTGGCCCACTTTTCATTTCTATACTATTCCACAATTCCGAATTCTGAATTTCGAATTCTGATATTTCAATTTCTGAATTTCGAATTCTGAATTCCGAAATTCGCAGCGCAAACTGAGAACTTGATTTTTAAGTGAAACGATTTACGTTTGTTGAAATAGAAAAAAAAGATTAAACAATATTAAAAAAATCTGGACCAACTTATTTACTAGAAAGACAATGAATAATCAATGTCGCGTGTAAAGGGACCTTAAAGCCATTTGTGCACAATGAATACTCAAATCAGCCTGCATATGTGCTCTGACCGATTTGATTCTTCATTTGTTAGATGTCAGGTTCACAGTGTTTATGGAGAGGGATAACAGGTTGTGTAGATGCGCTTTTGTAGTAGCTGATCAGATGCTTTATTATCAGGATTCATAGATCTTGTGCGAATTAAAAGAGAAGAAATGGACCAGTTGCGGAGACGCTTATTTCTGCAAAACAATTAGATGTTTCTCTTTAGTTTATAATTTTAAGATTCCCGTAAAATATTAGATCGTAAAGCGTTCGTATGCAATGCGGTAAGCGCCACGGTCACGGTATCGCGTGTTCGAGTGTCACTAGAGGCGAGATTCATCAAAGCCTAAACGGTGCTTGGAGCCGTTAATACTCACCCTCCCATCTCCTGATATGACTGAAATACTGTTGAAAAGGTTTTTAAACCACAGTCATCCATCTTTTCATCCATCTAAGACCATATATGCTAAAAGAAAAAAAGATAAGACTGTTTAGATTGCGAAGATGTGCAGGCTGAACTGAGTTATCCCTGTACTCAAGCAAGGCCACTTATATAGGACAGCTCCAAAAATTGTAGATTGTGAAAGGACAGAGAGGCTCTCTCTCTCTCTCTCTCTCTCTCTCTCTCTCTCTCTCTCTCTCTCTCAAGTACGTAGCCTTTTATCTCCTATCACGTCATCATGTAGTCTAAGTCACATTTTTGTTCTGTTTGTTTCAATTCTCGTAACGACGTTCCCCCAAGTGGCTTAACGGTACGTACCCACAGCTGCAGACACCTGGCGCCGAGTGTCCGTCCATGAAAGTTACTGTGTGTATTTCAATTCTCATAACGACGTTACCCACGGCACCTCAGCGGGACGTATCCATAGCCGCAGTAACGGGGCGTTCTTGTCTATGGTTCGTCTGACCATGGTAGATGGATACTGAATAAAAATATTGGCGGGGCATTCAAATCACTATAACAGCTAATTAACCCAAAGTGCTATAATACATTTGGATTAGAAAAAAAAAAATGTTTTCACCGTTTTGTTTTCCTAAAAAACAACAACAAAATTTTGTATTTCTATATATATTTTTTTTACACAGCTTCCATTTAAATTCATATCTCTAGCACATGAATGCACTTTCATTTCTGCAAATCATATAATCTATTGTATAGGCACGATTTTTTCATTTTCCGTCCAAACTATAGCGTTCAGACCCTCTAAAGCACCATCCCTGGTAAATTCAAGCATGAAAAATCACAAATAAGCAAAAAAGTGTGGGTGGAGATTACGTACCTGGACAATATTGACAAAATTTCTGCCTGAGCTAGAGCGCTCGACATGGAGCTAGTGCGTTCAACAAGGAGCTAGTGCGCTCATCCACACCTAAGATAAGGCAGAATTGTTGATTTATTGTTGATAGATGATTTTAAGGATTTTTTAGGTTTTGCTCTGTACCCCTTTGAAACCACTAAGAGATGACTTAATGTACATAGATAATTCCATCGTCATTCATCGGACGAGTGTAGTATTCATGACTGATTATGGCGATTTTGGTAATACTCTTCTGTAACATGGATATTGTCCTGTTATTTCATTCCTGTTTGGTAAATAGTCAAAATTATGCCTCGAGGTACCGTGAACAGCTCTTGCAATACAGTTGGACCTGTCCTTTGGGTCACCTCATTAAAGCTAAATCCTGTCTGAAAAGGCCAACTCCTAAATACCATAACAACATTTTCAAACAGACCTTTATCAAGCAAGCAAGCAGTTTTGCCTTTCTCTTTGGTGCCTTGAGACAGGTTTGACTGTACATGCAAGTTTTGATGCATGCATACGTGAAGTCGCGCCACCGGAGTGTGAGCAAGTATACTAGTTGCATAACTCGTGGATGTTATATATGCTGGTTTGGGTTGCTTCCCTTAAACTACATTATCCCATACTGTGACCATCAGGCTATTGTATTCTGCTGTCTTCATGCTTGATTTATATGTCGTAATTATGTTTTCTCCAATTTCGTACTTTACTTTTATTTATATGTTGTATATGTTATAAATGCTCCTATTATCAGGCTCTGCTAGACGTTTTGCATACATATACTTGGCTACTTTTTGGAAGCGGTTATATGGCACATGACGCTGGGATTCGTCCTGTCGACGTTAGTGCGACGTCAGGGAGTCGCACAGTCGTTGATACGACGTTATTACGGCGTCATGCGGTCTTGGTGGATATGGTAGCTCACCTAGTCTAGAAATAAACATCATGAACCACACATCTTGTCGTTGATGCTTAGGCGCATGCATGCATTTGTGAATGCGAACCAACTATGTACGGCTATACCTGCATTATGCGTGCGGGTGTGAGAATAAGAGCCTTTGTGCAATGGTATTTATGTTTGTGGGCTTTTAATCGGCCACGATCTATACGTCTGGATGTAATATTACTCACGATTAATTGGTATACATATATTTATTGCTCATTCAATTCTCTTGCAAAAATGTTTGTTTCGATTGTTTCCCTTTAACAACATTTTGTATGTGAGCCTGATATACAACGAGATCGCAAATCGAATTTATTTCGATTCAGCTATGGCATACATACATACTGGCATACATACATACATACATACATACATACATACATACATACATATCCTTTAAATTAAAACATGTATACGTAAATACATGCGTGCATGCAGGCGTACACATTTGCGAGCACGTTCGTTGCATTCGCACAGCTTGCTTTCTTGCATTACATTGATACATTTAGGGAAAATACGATTTGGTCGAAACTCACAATTCTTCGTTAGGAATTAGCTTGATGTTTTATGATAAAGAAATCGTCTTGAATCATTGTCATTACTATTATTTATCTGTTCATTCATTTATTTTGTCATTTAAATCTATATCTTGTTAAAGTTACATAGCTATTTGCCCCTCCGACCTGCTACCATCATGTCTGTGTTTTGTTTCAAATGCTTTTTTTTGTCTCATTTTTCATTTTTCAATCCCAGGAGCAACAACTTGTCCAGAGTTAGGAGGACGTTTACCCGAAATACAATTTTTGAGACACAGGCAGTTTTCTACTAGTGCTCTTCTGTCTCACATACATACGATGGCGACTGTACTCTACTTGTTCCGTCTGCTGGAAATTTCATGAACCGCTGCTGTGGAGATTCGGTCGCCATATTACGTATGTGGGTATGTACACGCATGTTTCCAGGTTTATTGTGTCTTATATTCCTAATGATAGCTTTACAGCAGCCAGTTAATACATTGTCAGTTCTCACAACAGTGCATGACCAAGTAGAACTTCCTGTACCACATCTAGTGAAACGTACTATATTAGGCAAAAACTATATAAGGAACAGTGAGTTCACTTTATTTGCAGTGCAGCTTCTTTTTATAAGTGTCGGTATTGCTTGGCTCTCTATTCTCCTCTTACGATCTGGGGATATTCAACCACACCCAGGACCTTCCTCGATATCTTCTTCGGATAGTTCCCTCAATAACTTGTCTAGCCTGTCAGCTTCGATACTGAGTTCTACTAACCTTGCTCGACATTTATCATTTGTGCATTATAACGTCCAAAGCATTAAATCTAAGCTGGATATTCTGGCTAGCGAATTATCTGAGTTTGACATCCTCGCCTTCTCTGAAACTTGGCTCAGCGCTACCACCCCATCAACTGATTTACATCTACCATCCTTTAAACCACCTGAGCGCAAGGATAGATTAGGAGATAACCATGGTGGGGTAATGCTATATGTGAAAGAGTCTTTACATTACCGACGTAGACGCGATTTGGAACTTATAGGGCTTGAATCTTTATGGATAGAACTAACTCTTAAACAGAAACATGTCTTATTTGGGTTATTTTATAGACCTCCAAATTCGGACTCATTGTATTATAACTACATTGAAGATTCAATACACTTGGCGCTTGACACAGGTATAACTGACATTATTATAACCGGTGACTGTAATTTTAATATGCTTAATGAACAGACTGCACGGAAAATTAATTCTCTTTGTGAACAGTTTTCTCTTCACCACTGCATTAACGATTATACTCACTATACTGAACATTCCTCTACACTAATTGATATTCTTCTTGTAAGCACCAATAAACACCTCATAGCAAGTGGAGTTGGAGAACCCTTTTTAGAACAAGAAGTACGATTTCACTGTCCAGTTTTTTGGTATCTTTACTTTGCAAAGCCGAAATTCAAATCCTATTTGCGACATATTTGGAATTATTCTCTGGCTGATTATAACTTACTTCGTACAAAAGCAACCGCATTCGATTGGACATCAATACAAAGTACAGACATCAACCAACATGTAAAAAACATAACTGATACCATTTTAAGTATTACAATGACATGCATACCTAACAAAGTTGTACGAATTAGGCCATCTGAACCTCCTTGGATGACAGCGGTAATTAGGAAACAAATAAGAAAACGTAAACGAGCATTTCGTAAGGCAAAGCAAACAAAATCGGCAGACCATTGGGCCAAATTTAAACGAATACGCAATAATGTTGTTTCGTTAATCCGCGAATCGAAAAAAATATTAAAGAGAAGCTGTCCACTAAATTAAAAACCCAACCTCTGTCTTCCAAAGACTGGTGGCCAACCCTTAAAACTTTCATTTCTCCAGATCCAAAACCCAAAATCCCTCCTCTTGAGATAAATGGTTCTGTATATGCTGAAGATATTGATAAAGCAAACCTGTTAAATGACTTTTTCAGAGACCAAACCCTTATAGATCAAAATAATGCATTTTTACCAATACTTCCTCCATTCAATGGTACTCATTTGTGTGATATTACAATCACTCCCGTTGAGGTACAGTCTATCCTGAAATCTCTTCCAGTAGGCAAAGCTACAGGTCCAGACGAAATTAATAATATAATTCTAAGAGAACTGTCTGAAGTGCTTTCTTCGCCCCTCGCTTGTTTGTTTAACCAGTCTTTATCTCAAGGAATTGTTCCTGACATTTGGAAAACTGCTCATGTCTGTCCTGTTCCGAAAGGGGGTGAATCATCCTTATTATCAAATTACCGGCCAATCTCTCTTCTTAGCAATATAGACAAGTCAATGGAAAGAATAATTTTCAAACACCTATACAATCATTTTCTTACAAATGAGATTCTCACACCATTGCAATCTGGATTTATACCAGGGGATTCCACTGTTAATCAACTCACATTCCTTTACGACACCTTTTGTAAGGCTTTAGATTCTGGACTTGAAGTTAGGGTCATATTTTGTGACATCAGTAAAGCGTTCGACCGCGTATGGCATGCAGGTCTCATTCACAAACTGAATGCAGCTGGTATCTCGGGCAATCTCTTGTCGTGGTTTACTGATTATCTTTCCAATAGAAGGCAACGCGTGGTATTTCCGGGCGTTCACTCAAAATGGAATGAAATAAAAGCCGGAGTTCCACAAGGATCAACATTAGGGCCTCTTTTATTTTTGTTGTATATAAACGATATCGTAGATGACATTAGTTCTAACATTCGCCTCTTCGCCGATGATACGAGTTTATACATTATAGTTCAGGACCCTAATACCGCAGCTAGAATCCTAAATACTGACATGACGAAGATAAGTAAATGGGCTAAAACATGGCTAGTAACGTTCAACCCACAAAAAACCGAATCTCTTTTGATCTCACGTAAACTACATCAACAGGTACACCCTCCAATATTATGCAAAACCAACAAATAGCTGAGTAACATCCCACAAACACTTAGGCGTTCACTTATCCAATGATTGCACCTGGCATAATCAAATTGAATTTATTAATGAAAAAGCTTGGGTAAGGTTAAATATAATGAGGAAATTAAAATATCAAATTGATCGTAAGTCATTAGAAATAATTTACACCTCTTTCATTCGGCCTATCCTTGAATATGGAGACGTAGTTTGGAGTAACTGTAATCAACAGGATAAACAAGAGCTTGAAAAAATTCAAATAGAAGCTGCAAGGATTGCTACAGGAATGACAAAATTAGTTTCGATCCAGGCATTATATGATGAAAGAGGTTGGGAAACTTTGGACACACGTAGATATAAACATAAATTAGTGCTGTTTTATAAAATGCAATCATTGTTATCTCCCTTATACCTTTCCTCTATGGTCCCCACAACAGTTGATAGTTTCTCTAGATATAACTTAAGAAATGCCAATGACATGAGAACGGTCGAAGCCCGAACCAGTCTATATTACCAATCTTTTCTTCCCTCTGTAGTCAGAGATTGGAACAGTCTAGAGGACGAAGATAAAAATGCTGCATCAGTTAATTTCTTTAAAAATCGCCTGAATCGAAATAGGACATCAATTCCAAATTATTATTACGTAGGAAACAGAAAATTACAAGTACTCCATACTCGTCTGAGAACAAAATGTAGCTCTCTGAATTATGACCTTTTCCTGAAAAATATTATAGATTCACCATTATGCAGTTGCGGTAGTATTGAAAATACACAACACTATTTTTTCATTGTCCACTTTACACTGATATTCGTCGAAACCTAATGAACTCTTTGTCTCAAATATGCACTGTTTCACTCGATACTTTAATGTATGGTAATAGGTCATTGACTTTGCCATTAAATAACACTATTTTCAGATGTGTGCAAACTTTCATCAAGGACAGTAATAGGTTTTAAATATAAAGAAGTCTGTGGCAATCTTACTTAGTAAATTGAAATCTATAAGTTATCTGTAAAGTCTGCTAATGTACTAGCTTGTATTAATCAAAGGAAATTGTGACCTGGAAACTGCCTGTCAATTTAACAAAACTATCACCTAGGTTTACTAGTAGCTAAATAATTTACTCGGGTATACCTCGTCCTGACTATTAACACGTTGCTTTACTCCTTCTTTGTTTGGTAATGCTCCAATTTTTTTTTTCTCTTCGTTTATTGTTTTTGTATTCTATACACACATTTTAATGTTGCGCTTTACAATTCTACTAAGTACCGGCCACTATATTATTTGCATAAATATCTGCCTAATTGTGGTATAAATTGACATTTCTCACAGGAGATGAACTAAATAAGCCCTTGGCTTCCGTTCAGATCCTTTTGCTATTGTATACTATTTGTAACCTGTACATAACTTGTATGAAATTGAAATAAAATATGTTTACACCAAACAGCAATGAAACAGCTTTCGTATTACTCAACCGAACCTGTGACCAACCATATTCTACTAGCAATCAACTGCATGACAGGTGCTCGAATTCGGTAAGCTCGTGATTTTCCAAGTCATTCTCGTGACGCTTGACGACATGGCATATAGACAAAACCATACCACGCTGTTTTCTCATTACATTTACATGAGTGGCATCATAAGCATGGCATAGTCTAAGCTGTTGGTTGGTTAATAATTCAGTGAAATGCGTTGTGGAGGCCAACCAGTGACATGGCAAAGCATATTATATAGTGGGTTGGATAATAAAAGGTATAAAAGTAGGTTGGGTAATATTAAAAGTTATTGCCCCTCGGCACCTTGGGTGGCCTGATATACCATTATCCTTGGCCTCAGGCAATAGTGCATCAAGCCATCCTCGCATACATCCTCGGGTACCCGGGGCAATAGTTTTTATTATCATTCACCAAACAGCCATTAGATGACTGTAAATTATAAAGAGTTACGAAGATCGGATATATTTTCAGATGGGAGTGTACAAGGGGAAGACATCCAAAAATGAATACCCCTGTAAACCCCAGTTTTATTAAATAAAAGTGGGTGTAAGGGGGTATTCATTATACGGACATGTTTGCATGATGCAAAAACTATTAGATACAAGTTTCATATATTAAAGTTTTTCAAACGTGCAATTTGACTAGCTGTTCGGGCATCAACAGGCGCATCAAGGGAAAGAGAAAACCTTACTTATAAAGAAGGGTTGATTCAAACTCAAGCATACAGTATGATTCATCACGAGATAAAATATGGATGAGCGCACTAGCTCCTTGTTGAACGCATTAGCTCCATGTCGAGCGCTCTAGCTCAGGCAGAAATTTTGTCAATATTGTCAAGGTACGTAATCTCCACCCACACTTTTTTTGCTTATTTGTGACTTTTCATGCTTGAATTTACCAGGGATGGTGCTTTAGAGGGTCTGAACGCTATAGTTTGGACGGAAAATGAAAAAATCGTGTACCCAAATCTCCATATTGACAGAAATTGGTGGATTTTTAGTTCGGTGTTTCAAACATTTGCCACAAGTTAGTTCAAGCCCTGCACATTTCTGCGGCGAACTCCGACGGGGAATAAAGTTGAATCATATCTACACACAAAAGCATCGGCAGTTGTTTCCTGGGATCGCTAATAAAGAAATAAAAATTGATAAAATTCTTCAAGACCTACCTTTGTTTACTGATTTTCTGTCGACAGCACTAGCTCGCGGGTTCCCGGATGTGACGAGGGAACGAAATTCCATTGACTCATTTTGGAGCTAGTTCCACTGATTACCACCCGTGCTGTAGAGTCATTTTGTATTCCGACTCTTATTTGTTAAATACTGTACATCAATCATTTCATTTGGAAGTTCGATGAATAAAATAAGTTAGAATGATCAAGTGTCCAATTTGTTCGGGATTCGAATTTAGAATTCGGATTTCAGGTTTCGGAAATCAGAATTCGGAATTGTGAAATAGTATGGAAATGAAAAGTGAGCCAATTGGGTCATCGTACATCTCAAAGCTCTAACTATGCTGTCAAGGTCCGCGATTCACAGGCATATAGAAATATGGAAATGGCATGGGAGTGCTTTTTTACCTTTGACCCAAGAGATATGTTGTTATCTCTTCAAACTGGCTTCAGCTTTGTAAGTTTTTTAGTTTTAGTAAGATACTATCTACGCTCTTTGGAAAAGCTAAAACTTGTAGAGCGGAAGTACAATATTACTGCTTTAACAACCCTCAAAATATAATTCATAACAAAAAATCTTACACTTCAGATTTTCTTTCATTTCTTTTTCTATTGTAAGGGCATATTTGATCTAGCTTCAGTTATCAAAACCAGCTTTGTAATGTTTTCTTTTTCTTTTTGTTGTTGTTGTTATTTTCCACTTGTGGGTGAAACCCCATATTTTTTGCTGTTGTAGCAGCCTTCTGGCCGAAATCTGGCACCATCTTTTATCGGATTTATCGTAAGACAAGTAGCCTTGTTTTTTTCTTTTAAATTTCAGTCTTATCTTGTGTCAGGTTTCTTTAAATATAGTGGGTTGATTTATCCATTTATGCCTAGTGAACTCTTCTATCTATTCTTTTTTATCATTTTCATTTTATTTTTCATGAGAAATACCAACTTTTCTTATGCAAATAGTGTAGACCCTGATCAGACACCGCCAAATAATGTAGACCCTTATCAGACACCGCATTTTGCGGCGTCTGATCTGGGTCTGCACTTTAGCCAATGTCCGTTTTATGCATGGGACTACAGGCATGAATGGGTCACTGAAAATTAGTTAGTTCTGTACAAGCAAAGGCAATACAATTATGTTTAATTTTTGTTCGAAGTAATTGAGTTTTTTTAATTAAAAATATGCATTCATGATGTTTGTTAAGATATACGTTTCGTGAACGGATATGTAAGCGCAATGATGAGGCACATACATATGGATAATTGATTAACTGGCTCTATATGAATAAAGGTTTTATTTGATTGTATGTGTCAAAGTCATAATACCCGCAAAACAAAAAAAAATGCATTTTCGAAAACATTTGACAATACCAATGTTTAAATAGGCAGGAATATAACCTTTAGAGCACTTCATGTCAATTTTGAAGCCTTAGCTATTCATTGTATCAGTAGTAGAGCAGCCAATTTGTAAGTTTTTTGGGGTCCTACTAAAGACAGAAAAGGACTTTTGTCACCGAAAAGGACCGAAAAGAACTTTCGGGCACCGAAAAGGACTTTTTATATGCCATTTAATGCTATAAAACGTTTGAAAAAGATATTTAGGGTAAAACTATTTTATTTCTTTACATAATTTTCTTGAACATTAAGTGAAAAATGCTCTTTTCGGTGCTCGAAATTCGGCATTTGAGATGTCCTTTTCGGTACATGCCATCTCTTCACTGACCAGAAGTGGAGTCCTTTTCGGTGCTGTAATATTGTTGTGAAACTTTAGAATAAAGATACTACAATTTATAAAAGTATTATTCAAGCGCTGATTAATATTAGGGTGATACAAAAAATTCTAAAACATATGTTTTATATGGCATTTAATGGCAAATAAAAGTCCTTTTCGGTGCCCGAAAGTTCTTTACGGTCCTTTTCGGTGGGGGAAGTCCTTTTCTGTCTTTAGTAGGACCGGTTTTTTGTCGTAGACATATCAGAGCATGCATGACCTGCATCCGGGTTTTTATTGTATGGGGGATAATAAACACAATCTACCATTTGTGAAAAGAAACAGTTTTAAAATGACGTTTTATGAATATAAACTTTATTTTGGCTTCGTTTCCTTTTTAATTTAATCTCCGTTATTTGCGGATATACGTGTTTTATTCAATAATAACGAATGACGAAAAGTGTATTTGCAAATTTCATGACCTGTTTGAGCAGCCGTAGATTAGGCGCACTCGAGTTTTCCAATCGTGTTTTTAAAGATCTAGTATATAAAAGCCATAACCGCACCGCGCTTCCGATCTGCCGCGCCAGAAATCAGTTTTCTTTCATCAACAATTGATGTATTTCTAACTAAAATTACAAAGAAACAAACAGTGCTTTCACTAGTGGAAGTCTGGGAGTCAGAGACTCCAAAGAATTGGTCTCTGACTTCCAAAATTGAATGCCAGGAAGTCAGTGACTTCCAATTTTTATCATAACCTACCATTTATAAAGTGAATATTGACTTAAATAATGAGTTAAATTTGTTGTAATAATGGTATTTCACCCATTAATGAAGGAGAAAGCAATATAAATATGGACATTCTGGAAGAAACCAAGTCTATCCTTCAGCATGACTTCCAAATGACAAACATTGGAAGTCATATGACTTCCTGATTTTGATGGTTAGTGCTAGCACTGAACAAAATACAATGAGAACAAAAAACTACTTTTCGAAGCTGAACAAAAAATCAGACATACCCTTTATCTTTTTGAATTTGTATACATGTACTAAGTCACCATAAAATTCTGATTCCGATAGGCCTCCATGTGAAAGTGATTTTAACCTGACATTGAGTTTTGAAACCAATTCATTGCATCGGCGATAAGATTTTCTAGATAAGGAATTATTTCGATGCAGGCTTATCTTGATACTAATTCGCTCAATTGCACACACGCTCACTCACTCACAAACTCATGAATTCACTCCCTTAGCAATTGGGCCAAACGAAGTCAGGGAAAATCATAAAAATATGAGGCAGAAAAAGCTAAGAAATAGACTTTTAATAAGTGTTACCCCGGTTACAGCTTGCTCCTGGTGAGGCATCGGTATTTTTGCAGTTCAGTCATGCCATTAAATCGTACTGGTGGCAAATAAACTAGGATATCGAAGTTGTATGAAAATGAGTAAGGAAAACATCATTTTTGGCCATGGTGCCGCATGGTTATATATCTATGCGCCAGTCATTTGTATCCACAACCCCCACCTACAGAAATGGAATTTTTACATTTCAGAGACCTGTGATGATTAGCTGATGGTAACAATATTGCTCTTATTTCGACCCTATACTACAGAAAATCTCACAGGGTAAAGGACCCCAATCTTAAAACTCCGGCACTATGGAAACAATTAAAATATAATTGCCCTGCACCTTGGTCCGGCTATCCCAGCGCCATTGTATTATTGTAGGCCCGGAACGTCCCGTTACCATAGTCTAGCTGCAGTTGCAGTTATGCGTTGAGGGATTATTGGGTTGCCCTTTATATTAATTCATGCTTTGTCCACCATTTTGAAGGACTTCTTATTAAATCAACAACCCAACAAACTCTATTCGTTTATTGTGTTTCTGTTCATTCCTAGCGCAGCCCATCTTCGTAGGTTGGGGCGAGGATGCAAATGACAGCAGGCCGAATTGACCCGGACGAGTTGAATAGATACCGAGTTGACCCAGGAGCCGTGAAGACCCCAGGCTTACAGAAAGCAGGCCGAGTTGACCTGCTTCTGCCATGACATACTATCGCCACACAATAGTTGTAATCGAACTCGACCAAGGCTACATTTACTTTACACAAGTTTAGCTTTTGAAAAAGCTTGAGAGGTTATCCCTTAGCAAATGAATCTATAGGATGCAAGTGGTAAAGCAGAAAAATGGCAGTAATACAAGTTAATTTTATTGTATTCTTGGATTTGTTGAAGCTGTAGGTAAGTGGCGAGTTTGGCAGCTTTTTCTTTTTGTCTAGTGACTGCTTGTAACAGGTGAGCTTCAGTGTATAAACTTTTGTTAGCTGACCTGTATTGTTTAGTAATGGCTCTTCGTAAGTGGACTGTACTCTCTGGTAAGTGATTGTATTAGGTGAGATTCTTGTTTTAGGCGAGATGAAGTCTTCAGGATAAGTTTTACAACTCATGTCTTAGCAATGTTGGAGGAGACCCTGCAGCTGGGTGCGCCAAATAAACTGCACATCGATGTGTCTAAATACAGTAATGATGCGTAATGTAGCGTAATGATGCGTATTGTAGCGTAATGACGCGTAATGTAGCGTAATGTATTGTTTTTATATATAATTTCATAAATTACCTGGAACCTATAATGTTTACCAGTATATGCAAATATAAAACAGTTTGACTTTACTAGTGCTGGCATATGATTAGAGGAATCTAGAGTTTATTGGCAACAAGTCCTAATCACCCTTTACGAGATACAGGTTGAGCTTTATGTTTAGGGGCTCTCCTCTTCTTCTTCTTCCAAGTTATGGTCAGGATTCTTCTCTGAGAATGTACTGTTGACCAGTGAGAGGGGAAAGAGACAGCCTACTCCTTCCAATGTTATGTTAAAATCCAGTTATGTACAGTTAAAAACATATAAAATATTGTCGGCTGTTCAGAACTGAAGGGTCGGCAGGGCATGACCTAGACCGACTCGGAACTCCTCTAGGGTGGTGGCGTCAGTGACCTGGGTTGGTAGAAGGTTCCATTCCCGAATGGTCCGTGGGAAGAAAGAGCATTTGTAGACGGACATGGTGGCAGTAGGCTGGTAGAGTCTATGCTGACCTCTGGTGCGTCTGTCACTGGGACGTACAACATCAGTGTCAATTTCCACCAATCCATGCTGTATTTTAAACAATGTTGTCAGCCTGTCCACTCTTCTTCTTTGCTGTAGTGGTTCCCAATCAAGGTCTGAGACCATCTTGGTGACGCATCCTGGCGTTCTGTCATAGTAATTCCCATGAACAAAGCGCGCGGCTTGTACCTTCTCCAGCTTGGCACTGTCTTCGATTGATGATGGGTCCAGCGGCACCAGCTGGAAACTAAGGATAAATTTCTACCATAAGGCTAATGTGACAGATCGAAACTAACAGAGACTGAATTTGGAAAATATTCCAACAGACTTTTACAACAGTACGAATAGTATTCATCATTGGCTCCAGACTCCTTAACATATAAAGGCATAACATTTTACGGGACAGTTTTCCCCCAGCCACCCGCCTGTAGATTACAATCCTGGTCAGTAAAACGCACCTTGTGCACTTCTAAGGCATACTTATTCTAAGTTTAATATACTTTGAAGGGACCGTGCATATTGGACCATAAGGCGTTTTGTGCAACATTATGCATCGGGCGGCCATATTCTGTACGCTATCTCCTAGCGCCTATACTATTTAATTATAGGCATGTAAAAATAGCATCCGAATCGAAGTGACCAGACGGTAACAAAGATACAATGTCAATTTCAGGCAACATTGTTCATCTTTAAGCTACATTACGCTACATTACGCATCATTACGCTACATTACGCTACATTACGCATCATTATTGTTTTTAGGCAGACCCCTGCACATTATATAAAATGGAGATAAGTGCTGAAAAAATCAAACTTATGACAAACAGCGCCAATGGCATCCAGCTGGAGATCAAGGTTAAACCACAGAAGTTGGGAAAATTGCAGCAATTATCTCAGATAATGACACTTAACCGGAGGTTCTGGAAGCTTTTGAGGGCGGAATCTAAAATGAGAGAAGGTGCTGAGTTTTACCTTTAGTTTCAAAAGTTTATGAATATATTTTCTGTGGCAGCCATTTTGGATAGTCAGAGCGACGAAAAACGACCGAGTTTGGACAAAATTATCAACAACAGAAGCAAAATGGGTCGATCGAGGAGTAGAAGTCGATCAGTTAGTAGATCATCAGTAAAACCATCGTCGAAACACAGAAGTAAGCACAAGAAGCGACGTTCTAGGTCCATTTCAAAGGATCGCAGTAGACACAGCCACAGTCGTGTTCGGTCAAGATCAAGGGACAGGGAAAGGAAACGCGCAAGGTAAACGAAAACAGCAGTTATTTATAAAATAATGGGCAATATCCTGATTCTTTCCCGCTGGGAGTGGGGGGGGGACCTTTTTTGTACATGCTATAATTCAGCACAGATTTTTCCATGATCAGGGTCATGATTAACAATTGAAGGGGTCAGTGCAAATAGGGACAGATAGGGGAGAGTTGGGTAACTTCGGACAGTGGGGAAATTCGGACAGTGACATTTTTTCCTTTATATGCCAGTTGTCTGGAACTAAAACAAAACAATAACTGGCCAAACAGTGAAAATCCTGATGAGACGGCTTGATTTTCACTGTTTGCAATGGTATTGCAATGGTATGTCCGAATTTACCCGCCTGTCCGAAGTTACCCGACTCTCCCCTATCTCCACATCAGGCCAAAAATGAATTAACCACTCTGTCAGTCAGATAGCAAGGTCTAATCCATCCTGGTGTAGTGTATTTTTAATGTATAAATGAGTTTGACAGGTGAATAATACCACCTTCATTGCGTGAGGGTGTCACACAATACAAATGCTGCTGGCATTTAAACGCTAATTGGCAATTAAAGGCATTTCAGGTGAAATTTAGCACATTAAGTGTTTCTATCTATCTATCATCTATCTTCTTATACTGCCTACGCCCTCGCGAGCATTCTTGGCAGGGTCTGCACGTCATGTTGTGAAAAAGGGTTGATTTAAAAGCATGACAGTGAGGTAATATAAAGATGACAGGTTAAAAATATAGTGCGAAAAGGATGAGAGCCATAAAAACACATCATCATGCAGGGGTTTTCATAGGGACCAAAATGCCATTGGCCTGCAGGGCCACCTGGCCGGAAAATCTACTGGCCATCCAAATTTTCAACTGGCCCGACTATTTTTCCAATGCGGAATATACTCGTATCCGAGTAGTTCTCGTCATTTTTTTCTTACAATTTCCTGGTTTCTCCCAAACAAGCATGTTTTCTTTCAGTTTGCGGTAGTAGTGTATTGTGTACCTAATTACTCTGGTTTCGAAACACACGTCATGAATTTATTTATAGAATTGAACCTCAGGGAGCGATCATTATTTGATATGCTATCATGCACAGACAACGTCACGTCCAGAAGCAGTTCTCGTCATGTTCTTTTGAGCTCGATTTTCAAATAAATATAAAACCCATTTTGCTGTTGTTCCTATATAATGAATTTTTACATCTTATTCATGTAACAAAGTCCGTTCGTATGCCGAATGCGCTCAATTTTTTTAATGAGGTCACAGCAGACGAAAACAAACACAAAACTGAGACGAAGAGTTTGTCTTGTTCACGAGGCTGCCGAAAACGATAAATCATGACTGGGTCAGGTTTGCTATTTTAATATTTTTGTGTTTTTCCTGCAATGTTGACTTACATTCGGAATTTGTTTGCAAAGTAGACACAATATTGGAAAACCTGACCCAATTAAGAGAGGTCAGCACGTGGCTTGAACGTGCTCACGTGAATGCCCCTGACGTAATCACGCGACTTTGCGAATCCAAAAGAGAAAAAAACGGCATTTATATATACACAGCTCGATATCTTGATGACTTTTTGCACTAGATTGACCAAATGTATCATAAACTTAGGATTAAGGCAGTTGAAGTGAAGAAAAAAATACGCGAAAAACTCGTTTTAAGCAGAATGACGAGAACTACTAGCTGACGAGATCTACTCGGATACGAGTACAGGACTAATTATATTCATTAAAATAAAGCAGCATTAAAATGTATGATCCTTTATCACCAAATATCCAGTCTTATCTGTAGTTGTTTAGTATCTGAATGTTTAAGATAATTAACCCATTAAGCCAAGTCTGATACCTCATGATATAGCAGTGAGGTTTTCTTGTAATTGGTGCATCCAGTAATATAAGAGCCAACTGTGTCCCTAGTTTTACAATTGAACATTTCATTCCTAGGGCATCATCAAACTCAAGCCACTTCAGGCACTTGAATTCAGTCAGCCACCCAGGTTGAAAGTACCGATGACGGCCAGACTGTTCGTATTTGTCTCGGATGGCTTTTTTTCTTGGAAGTGTCTGCTGACAACCGGTTGTCACCAGACTTTTTGGACCAAAACCGTCTGCTGACAACCGGTTGTCACCAGACTTTTTGGGCCAAAAACGTCTGCTGACAACCAGCCATATGTTTTCTATTAAACAGTTTTTAATTAGGTTTCTTTTAGCTGAATTTATATTAATATGTTATAAATATAACATAAATGTTCTCATAGTTAAGGCAAATGACTGTTCTTACAGCATTCTTGCATTTTTTGGCATTGTGTTACATATATAGGAGGACTGTTTGTACTTTGATGTATGGAAACAAAATAATGCCTTTAAATTTAGTCATTATTTATTGCTGTTGTTGTTCGTGATATATTATCTAACATTGTTACTCTGTGCATGATAATAATACCTATATGGTCTGTCTCCCATTGCAATTAAATCCTAGAATTAAGGTGTGAAAATCAAACTTTAATCTTCAACAAAGGTGTTGAGTTTGTTTAGCAGTTCTGAATGGCATTTTAATGCATTTATCAAATCTGGTGCATCATATTTTATTCATATGATCTTTACCTCCATCTGAAACATAAATGGCTCTTGTCACTGAGCATATATAGTCGAGTCACTCGAGTCAAATATTTACATCATAACATCAAGACCCCATCATCCTTACCCTGTCATATACGGGTTCTAGAATTGATCAGCCGTGGTCCATGCTGGAAGAGATTTCTGCTTCATTTGATGTCAGTAAAATAAACTGAAACTTATGAATTCAGGGGGGAGTGGGGGGATTGGGGGTTATGCCCCCGTGATGACAGTCAGGCAGTGCTGCAGATAATTTTTTTTACAGTGGAGTACTGTACTCCTAAAAATGCTGAAAAAAGGAGTACAAGGAAGCTAGTGGAGTACACAATCCAGCTGACATGGAGAATCTTGTATCTTTATGTTTTTCTATGTATAGTAGGACATGGTGTATCAACTGATACTGTTTAGCATTATTAATCCGTAGATGAGCCACTGGACCTAGAGAAATAGAATGATTACATTTTGATTGTTTTCCTTACTTGAAGAGCTTCAGATCGACTCATTGGTTACTTTTCTATCCATGATACTGAAGCAAGGCTCATAATCTAGGGGTGGGGGGAGTACTTTAGAGGGAAAAATCTCCATTAACTACTGTTTTCTCTCTGTTTTGAGATAAGGGAGAATTTGAAAGTTTTACTCCCCCCCCCCCACCCCCCCCCACCCCCTTTAGCTCAAAACGGGGAGGAGACAGTTTAACTGCATAGAACATATAGGGAAGTCATAAATTTGGATCAAAATCTCTCCAGAAATTTAGAAAATGCCTTTTGGAGCTCTAGACTGAGCCCTGGACTGACTAAAGAATAATCAAATAGTCTTCAATAGCTGTGCTTAAAACAATAAAATGAATGAAAAAAAAAAGCTTGTTTTCTCTTCCTTTCAATCCAAGGAACTTCCATTATGAAGGGTGATGTTTACACTGATTCAATTGTTTACTGTCTGTTTTCAGACTGAAAAGTTTGAAAACAAATAGTTAACAAGTGTTGCTGTGCCTGGCTGGACCTAAAAGTTGTTGCTATGCCAGGTTTGACCTACTAGGTGAAGCCAGACACAGCAACAACTTTTAACTCTTTGTTTCAGAATGAACAGGCTACCCTCCCAATTTACTGCTATACCTAAATAATTGATCAGCATTCAGTTTTTGAGACAATATGTTTTGCCACTACTTTCAAAAAGTGGTGGGAATATATTCTTATTTATTTATGTTTTGACTGTTGATCTGATCTTTACCAAAAGGCTTGATATGGAAGTGGCTGTACTTCATTGCTTGTGGAGCTGCTGTTTTTCAGCAGATTCAACAGCTTTGACTGACTTATCGAGGCAAAGCCTCACAACAGTTTGTAGCAGATCGTTTAGAATTAGGACCAATTTACGCTTCTGCCGCTTTCGACAGTTTCTGTTTTAAAAACCGAATAAATAATATTCTGAATCGCCATGCTTTGAAATAATGTTTACCACTACACCATTAGTCCGCTATCACTAGATGCTTGTGTATCAATAATTTTATTGATCAGCGTTCGGTAACACAGATCGGTGTTATGGCACAAGATATTCTGAATCGGTTTATCCGGTACGCCTGACTTCGTTCAAAGGATGCGTACCGGTAATTTTGACGGGGTTTTCTGTACTCGGCGGACGTGAAATTCCCTGCGTACCGCAATAAAAATCATGCGTAAATACGCGGTACGCAGCCTTATCTGCAGCACTGGTCAGGGGCATTAAGACTTGCTCCTGTCCATCTGTCTGTCCATCCGTCCATTCATCACACTTTAGGGTATAGAGTATGTGTAATCAACTCCTCCCACAGTTTTCAATGGATCTTTTTCAAACTTTGCACACATGCTGTGGACATAATGAAGATGTGCATGTGGCTTTTTGATGGGGGTAAAATTGATTTCGACAATATTACAGCCTATTGAACTTAGTCATTTTGGGCAGCTTTTTGCAGTAAGGGGCATGGAGTTTGTGTAGCCAACTCCTCTGACAGTTTTTAGCTCACCTGAGCCGAAGGCTCACAGGTGAGCTTATAGTATAGGCAGGCATCTGTCGTACGTCGTCCGTCCGTCCGTCCGTCTGTCAACATTTTCAAACGACATCCATACATGTGATGTCTCCCGGATCATCCAGGAGTCTCCCGGAAATTAAGTCCATCTCCCGCGCTCCCGGAAAGCCTTCAGAATCTCCCGGATGCTGAGTTTTCCCTTCATAATTTTTTTCTGATACCCCTTTTCCAACGCCATGCCTTTTCCCCTGCCAGTAAGGAGATATCCACATGTGTATTGACCTGTATTCACAGCATCAAATATTGTTTTGACTGTGCAATAAACAAACCGTCATGTCTGTTGACATTAATCCCATTAATCAGGTCACTAATAAACTCACTGACCCGTGTAAGAATTACCGACGAAATGTGTTTAAGAAGATATGTCACGTGAAAAGAAGCCGATAGCCCTGTTTCACAACTACACAAAATAAACATGCGCAATACAGTCGGAGAGTTGTTTTCACGGCTTAGATTCCCTTAGACGCATAGGCAACAAATGCAAAACTCTGTTTGAACTGCACAGAGGTGCAGGCTGATCGGTGTCTTCACTTGTCGCTCACTCCGTATGGTACTTTTTCTCCCGAATGGCAAATGACATCTGAATTTATTATATATCGCCAATATCTTGATCGTTAATGGTGTAAAAGTTATACATGAAAGTTTTGATATTTCTGTCTTGTGCATGGGTATAGTTTGTGTCAAAAACAGAATTTGAACATTATTATATACATTTTTATCAGTTTTTACAGCTCTGAGTACCTTTAAACAAAACTTATTTGTTTATGAAAGAAGATAAGTAGATAAAACTAAAATAGAAGTTTCAAGGGAGGAAAGTCTGTATGAAATCTCAAGTATACCCTTTTGCAAAAGCTAGATTCTGTGCCAGACAGATACCAAACTAATGATACAAATAACAGTAATATAATGATAAATGAATAATTATAATAATTAAAGAAAGGAGGTGTTTTTTGTGGGGGGAGAGGGTGGGGGGTGGGGGGGAGGGGCTGGGGGAGTAACTCAAAAGTAAACTAAACAAACTGTACTATAGTTCATGTTCTGTTTTAAAATAAGAAAAAAATACAGTAAAGTATGTGAAACGACGCATCAAAGTTGCCGTCAAAGAGTCTCCCTGATGGAGAACTCAATCTCCCTGAAATGAAATCCAAATCTCCCACATGGTCATTGGGAGTTCATCACATGTATGGACATCTCCTCTGAAACTACAAGGCCCATTGTAACCAAATTTCATATATAGCATCTGTAGGCAGGGGGAACCAATAATACTGTTTTTTATCCAAATCGCTTCGGAACTTTGGTTGCTATGGCAACTTAAAGTTTCCATTGACTTGTATGGGAAAAATTGAAAATTTGCATTTATTGCTATGTCACTGCAGATATTTTGAGAAAACTTTTACAGAAATGTTCCTTGAGTAGTCCTCCATCAACCACATGAAATTTATGTCAATTGCACAATTTGGCTGGTTGCCATGGCAACCGAATGGTTAAAAATAGAAAAAAATATTCAAAAATCATCTCCTTAAAAACAATGCAACCAATAAAGCTCAAACTTCACAGAAAGGATCTTGGTGCTGTCCTCTATAAAAGTACTGTTTTTCTTGGCAATTGCTCTAGCAGTTTGGTTGCTATGGGAACTTAAAGTTGCCATTGACTTATAATGGCAAAATAGAAAATTTGCATTTATTGCTATGCCACTGCAGATATTTTGACAAAACTTTCATAGAAATGTATCTTGAGTAGTCTTTAACCAGCCTTGTTAAATTTATGCAAATTACGCAGTTTGGCTGGTTGCCGCCATTGCAACCGCATAGATAAAAATAGAAAAATATTAAAAAATTATTTCCGCAGAAACTGTGTGGCCAATAAAGCTCAAACTTTACAGAAAGAACCTTAGTACTAGCCTCTATACAATTACTGTTTTTCATGGCAATTACTCCAGCAGTTTGGTTGCTATGGCAACTAAGAGTTTCCATTGACTTATAATGGGGAAAATGGAAATTGGCAATTTTTGCTTGTCTCACTGCATTTATTTAGATTTTCTTTCTACAGAAATGTTTCTTGAATAGTCCTCTATGTTTCTTATGAATTTTCTCCAAATCCCTGAATTTGATTGGTTGCCATGGCAAAATATAGGGTAAATTTTCGGACAAAAAAAAAGAAGAAGAAAAAATGAAAAAATCTTCTGCTCAGAAGCCATATGCGGGGATGAGCTGATATTGTGCAAACATGTTGATGACAGAAGCCTCTACATGAATTTTGTTTTTTCTTCCAACCCCATAAGAACTTTGGTTGCTATGCAACTTACAGTTTCCATTGACTTATAATGGGAAAAGTGAAGCCATGAGGAGGATGAAGTTGATACTTTGCATACATATTAATACCATTAGCCTCTACCTAAAGTATGTTTTATATTATCATTGCCCATGAGAACTGGTTTTGCTATGGCAACTTAAAGTTTCCATAGACTTACAATGGGGAAAGTGGACATTGGTATTTATTTCTGTGTTACTGCAGATATTTTGACAAAAGCTTTACAGAAATGTTCCTAGAGTAGTCCTCTATCAGCTATATGAATTTTGCCCAAGGAGCTGATTTTGATTGGTTGCCATTGTAACTGAAAGGCCAAAACCTTTTTTTTATTTTTTTTTTGCGCCAAAGATCTTCTTCTCAGAAGCCATTAAGGGAGGATAAAGCTTATTTTTTGCATAAATGTTTGTGATATTATCCTCTATATAAATGGTGTGTTTAATTGCTGTTGTGCATGTTGTTTTGTTGCTGTGGCAACTTATTTTTCCAACATAACCTCAGTGCTCAGGTGAGCGATATAGGGCCATTGGCCCTCTGGTTAGTGGATCCTTTTCAAACTTTGTACACATGTTGTGGACATAGTGAAGATGTGCATATGGCTTTTTGATGGCTTAAATTTTATTTTGACAGTATTATGGCATATTGAACTTAAGTCATATTGGGCAGCCTATTTACCTTACAGGATATGGAGTTTATGTAATCAACTCTTCTTACAGTTTTCACTTGATTTTCAAACTTTATGCACATGTTACGGACATAATTTAAATGTACATGTGGCATTTTGATGAAGAATAGATTAATTTTGTCAGAATGACTGCCTTTTGAACTTTTCATTTTTGGCAGCCTTTTTGTTAATTAGTATATGTAGTTTGTGTAATCAACTACTCCTGTAGTTGTCTGTGGATTCTTTTCAAACTTTGTACACATGTTGTGGACACAATCAAAATATGCATGTAGCTAAAAAAAATTTGACAGAATTAAATTTTGTCAGAATTATGGCCTTTTGAACTTAGTCATTGACAGCACCTTTTTTGTGCTTTAGGGATGGAGCTTGTGTATTCAACTCTTTCACAGATTTCAATATTTTGAATTTTAGAGCATTTGCATAAACATTGAAAACAAAATGCCAATATGTATGTCGTTTAAATAGTATTTGTTGATAATAGACAATTTTGTGATGTATACAGCTTTGTGACAGGCACCGCATGGGGGCATCTGATTCTTGTCTTACAGACACAATTTTCTAGTTCAAGGTGAGCTATTGTGATAGTCAATCATGCTGTGAGTTGTGCCTTTTTTGTCATCAACAATTCGCTTCAAAGGACATTGTCTCCTAAACTTGACCAGACTTGGCAGGAATGAACCTTATATGTCCCTCTTTGAAAATTATTCAAATGGTTCTAGTCCATGGCATAATTAGGTCAAATGAGTTGAAATACTAAGGTTTTTGGAATAACTTTGAAAATCTTCTTGTCTAAAACCATAAGGCCTTGAGCCTTGATATTTGGTATGTATCATCACCTGGTGGTCCTCTACCAAGTTTGCTCAAATTATGGTCCTAGGGCCAAAATGGCCTCGCCCTGCAGGGGTGAGCCTAGAGCTTTCAGACATGGAGAAAAGTTGCGGCATTTTCAGGACTTGAGGGAGAAGTTTTGGCCCAAATTTTGGATTTCCCTTTATGTTCTATGTATTTTAACTTCTCCCTCAGCTCAAAATAGGGAGAAGTCAACCAGCTTAGGGAGACCATTTCTCCTAAATCGCCCTCTAGGCTGAGCCCTGCCCTGGGCGTCACATTTTTGCAAAGGCTTTTAAGATCTTCTTGCCTTAAACCACTGGATGCAGAGCCTTGGTAATTGGTATGTGGCATCACCTAGTTGTCCACTACCAAGTCTGTTCAAATTATGGCCCTGGGGTCAGATGCCCTGCCCTGGGGGTCACATGTTTTATATAGGCTTATAATGGTGTGGATATTCAACTTCATTATTGGTTTCCATTATCCATACATAAAGTACAAACAGTCCACATATATTATATATGTAACACAATGACAAGAGTGCAATAATCATGCAAGTAAAAATGGTAATTTGCCTCAACTATTTGAGAAGCTTTTTCATGTTCATGTTATATCTATAGCATATTTATAGCATATTAAAACAAATTCAGTTAAATTAAACCCAATTTAAAACCATTAAATGGAAATTATATAGCCGGTTGTCAGCAGACATTTTTGGTCCAAAAAGTCTGGTGACAACCGGTTGTCACCAGACGGTTTTGGTCCAAAAAGTCTGGTGACAACCGGTTGTCAGCAGACCTCGCCTTTTTTCTTCATCGGACTTAAGCAGCTATTTTTGTTTTTTAGATGGCGGGGGTTGAAATAAGCGCAGAAGTCCTTTGGAGTCCATTTTTTTACGCGTGACTTCTGCGATTCATCCCCAAACTTCATCGGTCGGCCATATTGTCTATTTGCAATGCGAGGAGAAATTTCATTGGATTAAACATATCTGATCGTCCAATGAAATCATCCGTAGCAAAACGAAAGTAGACTGGTTTTCAGATGGTTTTCGCTTCAAGTTTGAAACAAACTGAATGTCCCGAAATGACTCCTTGAAATTCAACTGGCCTGACGGACTTGCTACAGTGGGATTTAACTGGCCCGAGGCCAAAATCAACGGGCCCGGGCCAACGGACCCGCGCTTAAAAAAAACCCTGATCATGGACAGATCAAAAAAAAAAAAAATGGGATAAGGTCTAAAAACAGATAAAAACCTAGGTCAAAACAAGCATTTTATGTTTAGGGTTTGGGATGCTGCAACTCTCCAACCGCGGCCTTGAACAAGTCAAGACTTGGAGAAGTTGCAACATTTTCCGGAAGGGCATTCCACTGGACAATTGTCAGGGGAAAGAAGGAATATTTATAGGAATCCTTGCCAGTTTGAATTTGACGAAACGTCATAAAGTGGCAGTACCTGGATATCCTATGGGTGGGCTGTATGTATTCGGGTAGGGGACGGCAACAATGCCATTTAAAATTTTGTAAAAGAGACAGAGACAGGCCACATTTCGTCTCTCTTCAAATGTCTGCCAGCCCAACTGCTGCAACAATGAAGTGACGCTAGTTGTTCTGGCGTAATCATCACTCATGGTCCAGCGTGCAGCACGCCGCTGAACCATTTCAATTTTGTGGGTCTTATCTTTTCTAGTCTTTTCTAGTCCAGAGATCATTTTGGGCGCGCCATTGCGCCATATGCGCACGAAAATTCCATATGTCCTTTTATAAACCATTTTCCCCCCGCTAAGTGGATCCACCACAAAATGAATTTATGCAGGATATCCCTGTCAATGGGAATACCCAATTTTCTATTAAACTGATTTTTTTCCAGAAAAGATTATGAGTTCAGAAGTGTCAGAATTAAAGTTCTGTGTCTTAGATACCAAGTTTTGCTAATCTGAGTGACAGAAAACCAGCTTAAATTGTACAAAGGAGAAGGGATTTAGAAGCTTCTGAAATCCTAAAAATTGTTTTCGCCGTATGCGCACGAAAATTCCATATGGCGCAAGAAAAAACGTCCGCGCCAACTTGACACACTAAAATTTCGTATGGCGCAGATTCTTCAGGGCTCGAAATTTACACTCGTCCGCTCGTATTTATGAGTAGATGGTCGGTAAGGACGAGTGGAATTTGTCACTGACTTGCCCTGCCGGACAAGTAGGTTTTTCCTCCATGAAAATTGTCTAATCATGCAGTTCAGGAAAAGCACTTTACAAATCGAACAAATTACAGCAAACAAATATTGACTGTAACGCAAAAAGCATGAAATCCCATAGATTTATGCATCATGTTCATAGGCACTTGGTGTCAATAACGATAATTTTGTCCGGGTATTTTCTATATATATACTAAAAGGTTGGAAAGCTCGTCAAACCTCTTACGGAAGTTGGGTCAATTCCACCCTTTGGTCCCTTCCTTTGGTCAGACTAAACACCCATGGCATCAGTTGAGTGTATACCCAAAGACTGAGATAAAGTTCTTAATTCCATTAAAACTGAAGCTAACTAATAATTATGACAGTAGTCTTCTGCTTTGTTTTAGTGAAATAGTGCAGTTTGTTAATTACTAAAAGGTTGGAAAGCTCGTCAAACCTCTTACGGAAGTTGGGTCAATTCCACCCTTTGGTCCCTTCCTTTGGTCAGACTAAACACCCATGGCATCAGTTGAGTGTATACCCAAAGACTGAGATAAAGTTCTTAATTCCATTAAAACTGAAGCTAACTAATAATTATGACAGTAGTCTTCTGCTTTGTTTTAGTGAAATAGTGCAGTTTGTTAATCTTAAGGTGTTGTGTGGATCCTATGGGGTATCTCGGGGTATTTAGTCGGACCGAAGGTACTGTCAAAAAGGATGGGTTTTAAAATCGGACATCCTCGCCCATTTTGGAATTGGCCAAAAGGTTAGATTGAACTTCCGTTAGAGGTTTGGCGAGCTTTCCAACCTTTCAACAAGAGAAAAATACACGGACAAAATTTTCATTGATGAAACCAAGTGCCTGTGATCATGTTGTCTAACAAATGAAAACGGAAATGGCAAACTGTAAATAAACAGTGCGCCTGCGCATATCGAACATCCACCCAATGACGATTTGCACTAACGTGGTTTCGCCAGAGAGCCAGATAAGCTTCGTATTTGCGTAAAATACGGACCAAAAAAGACAAAAGACGAAGTGTCTTGAAATTTCAATCGTACCGAATACGGTAGTCATTTCTCAGCTTACGAAAGCAGCTCAAATGTGCTATGTATTTACGCTATAGCATGCGCGGTCAACTGTTTTTCAATAGCCAGAATGTTACCTACCGTAATCGGCCCATTTACCGCACATGCCCCTATAACCGCACACCAAGGCCATTTCCGGACTAACTGCACAAGCGCACACTGCTTTTTAGCTCGCCTGAACGAAAGTTCAGGAAGAGCTATTGTTGTCACCACGGCGTCCGCGTCCGCGTCAGCGTCAGCGTCCGCGTCGGCGTTCGGATTGGATGTTTTGGTTAAAGTTTTTTAAAGACCTATATCTCCTTAACCCATGGATGGATTCTTTTGATACTTGCACTGTAGTTAGATATTGGTCTAAGGTTTAGCAGGGTACCACCCCCACCCCACTCCGTGACCTTGATGTCAAGGTCATGGACTTAGAAAATTTGTAGTTTTTTTGGACTGGATGTTTAGGTTAAAGTTTTATAAAGCCCAATATCTCCTTAACCCATTGATGGATTCCTTTGATACTTACAGTAAAGTTAGATATTGGTCTAAAGTTTTCAAAGGTACTACCCCCACCCCCCTCTGTGACCTCGATGTCAAGGTCATGGACTTAGAATATTGTCTTTTTATTGATTGGATGTTTTGGTTAAAGTTTTTTAAAGACACATATCTCCTGAACCCATAGATGAATTCTTTTTATATTTGCACTGTAGTTAGATCTAGAGAGTACCCCCCCCCCCCCCCCCCCCCCCCCCCCAACCCCGCTCAGTGATCTTGAGTCAAGGTCACGCACTTCGGACATTTTTGTCTTTTTTAAAGTTTTTGTAATTGCAAACTGATTCATGATGCTTTGCTGAGATTTAGTTTATACTTGAACTGATGTTAGACTCTTTTTTGAGTTTTTACAGAACACCTTATACTTACCCCACTGGATGACCTTGAAGTCAAGGTCATCGACTTAGAATTTTGTCTTAAAGATTTTGGTTAAAGTTTTATATTTATGAAGACATAATTTCACAGTGCCACAATGATGGACTCAGTTGATACTAATACTTGGACTGATGTTAGATAATGGTTCAGGGTTTTGATACATACTAGCCCCCCCCCTCCCCCTACCCGTCAGTTTTTTTACCTCAAGCTCATGGACTTTGAAATTTCATTTCATTTTTTTTTATTTTAATTTTATTTTAAGACTTACATGTATTTCTGAGATAGCTATTGTTTATAAATGTGTTTTCATTATGAACATGCTTGCATGAAGTTTTATGCATATCATTCCCAGTTACCGCCCCCCCTAACCCCCTCCCCCCCACCCCCTCACCCCACCCCCTCCCCCCTACCCGTCTGTTTTTTTACCTCAAGCTCATCATGGAGTTTGAAATTTCATTTCATTTCTTTTATTTTAATTTTATTTTAAGACATATTTCTGAGATAGCTTTTGTTTATAAATGTGTTTTCATTATGGACATGCTTGCATGAAGTTTTATGCGTAGCAGTCCACACCATGGACATGCTTGCATGAAGTTTTATGCATAGCAGTCCACACCACCATAGCGGCTGTGTGATGAGCAAGCACCAATTCAGGCGAGCTATGCTGTCGGGCGACAGCTCTTGTTCTTTAAAACTCTCACAAAACCCAATAATTAACAGGGAACTCATGAAAAGTATAAACACAAAGTATTTCCAGTCCTACCCATGTTGCCTCTTTCCAGTCACCCTGCATATCATTGTTCTGAGTGTGCGGTTATTAAATACATTTTAACCACATCTTTTTGTTGCAATTTTGAAAAAGTTAAGCGCACGGTGCGGTAAATGGGTCGATTACGGTATTTTTAGCATTTACTAATCATTGCTTCAGCGCATGCGCTGTCTGAGCATGCGCAGTCAACCTTTTTCCGAAAACAGAAAGCACATGGTACCTATTTTCAGCATTCTCTTTTCGGCTTTTACTGGTCGTTTTTAGCTCGCCTGAACGAAAGTTCAGGAAGAGCTATTGTTGTCACCACGGCGTCCGCGTCAGTGTCGGCGTCGGCGTTCGAATTGGATGTTTTGGTTAAAGTTTTTTAAAGACCTATATCTCCTTAACCCATGGATGGATTCTTTTGATACTTGCACTGTAGCTAGATATTGGTCTAAGGTTTAACAGGGTACCACCCCCACCCCACTCTGTGACCTTGAAGTCAAGGTCATGGACTTAGAAAATGGTGTTTTTTTTGGACTGGATGTTTTGGTTAAAGTTTTATAAAGCCCAATATCTCCTGAATCCATGGATGGATTCCTTTGATACTTGCACTAAAGTTAGATATTGGTCTAAAGTTTTCGAAGGTACTACCCCCATCCCCCTCTGTGCCCTTGATGTCAAGGTCATGGACTTAGAATATTGTCTTTTTATTGATTGGATGTTTTGGTTAAAGTTTTTTAAAGACACATATCTCCTGAACCCAGAGATGAATTCTTTTTATATTTGCACTGTAGTTAGATCTACAGAGTACTACCCCAACCCCGCTCAGTGATCTTGATGTCAAGGTCAGGGACTTAGGAAATTTTTGTCTTTTTTAAAGTTTTGTAATTGCATACTGATTCATAATGCTTTGCAGAGATTTAGTTTATACTTGAACTGATGTTAGACTCTTTTTTGAGTTTTTACAAAACATCTTATACTTACCCCACTGGGTGACCTTGAAGTCAAGGTCATCGACTTAGAATTTTGTTTTAAAGATTTTGGTTAAAGTTTTATATTTATGAAGACATGATTTCACAGTGCCACGATGATGGACTCAGTTGATACTAATACTTGGACTGATGTTAGATAATGGTTCAGGGTTTTGATACATACTAGCCCCCCCCCCCCCCCCCCCTCTCCCCCCTACCCGTCAGTTTTTTTACCTCAAGCTCATGCACTTTGAAATTTCATTTCATTTTTTTTATTTTAATTTTATTTTAAGACTTATTTCTGAGATAGCTTTTGTGTTTTCATTATGGACATGCTTGCATAGCCCCCCCCACCCCCCACCCGTCAGTTTTTTTTTTTACCTCAAGCTCATGGACTTTGAAATTTCATTTCAGTTTTTTTATTAGCTCACCTGAGCCAGCGGCTCTGGGGGAGCTTATAGGATGGTAAGGCTCCGTCGTCCGTCCGTCGTCCGTCCGTCGTCCGTCCACAATTTCAAATGACTTCTCCTCTGAAACCGCTGGGCCAATTGTAACCAAATTTCATATGTAGCCTACTGGGACCTTAGGAACGAAAAGTTGTTCAAACGGTCCTGGTCACATGACCAACATGGCCCCCATGCCCATATATGGTCAAAAGCTTAAAAAATCTTCTTCTCCAGAACCAATAGGCAGATGGTCTTGAAACCTGGTATGTAGCATTGGGTATGCGAGTACTACCAAGATTGTTCAAATTATGACCTTGGGTTGACCTTGACCTTTTTTACGGTAAGGTCAAATTTGCATTCTGTAGCTTTTATATGGGAAAATGCTAGAACATAAGATTACTTGGAAACTGTTGAAGATTTAGACCTGAAAATTGGTATATACAGTCATCTTAATGAGTACATGAAAATTTATGCGTACAAGAGGTCAAGGTCATTCTTTGACCTTTGACCCTGGTCTCTCATATTTTGACAATTTCACACATCTGCTCAAAAGCCACTGGGCCAATTGTAACCAAATTTCATACAGAGCCTCTAGGGGGGCAGGGGAACAAAAATTTGTTCAAACGGACTGGGTCACATGACCAACATGGCAGCCATGCCCATATATGGTAAAAAGCTTTAAAAATCTTCTCCAGAACCAATTGGCCAATGGCCTTGAAACTTGGTATGTAGCATCAGGAACATGAGTACTACCAAGATTGTTCAAATTATGACCTTGGGTTGACCTTGACCTTTTTTACGGTAAGGTCAAATTTGCTTCCTCTAGCCTTTGTTTGGGAAAATGCCAGAACATAAGATTTCTTGGAAACTGTTGAAGATTTTGACCTGAAAATTGGTATATGCAGTCACCTTAATGAATACATGAAAATTAATGCATACAAGAGGACAAGGTCATTGTTTGACCTTTGACCCTGGTCTCTTCTATTTTGACAATTTCACACATCTCCTTAAAAGCCACAGGGCCAATTGTAACCAAATTTCATATGGAGCCTCAAGGGGGCTGAGGGAATGAAAATTTGTTCAAAGGGTCCTAGTCACATGATCATCATGGCCGCCACTCCCATATATGGTTAAAACCTAGAAAAATCTTCTTCTCCAGAACTAATAGGCCGATGGCCTTGAAACTTAGTATGTACCATCAGGTACCCCGAGTACTACCAAGATTGTTCAAATTATGACCTTGGGTTGACCTTGACCTTTTTTTACGGTAAGGTCAAATTTGCTTTTTGTAGCTTTTATATGGGAAAATGCTAGAACATAAGATTTCTTGGAAACTGTCAAAGATTTAGACCTGAAAATTGGCATATACAGTCATCTTAATGAGTACATGAAAATTTATGTACAAGAGGTCAAGGTCATTCTTTGACCTTTGACCCTGGTCTCTCATATTGTGACAATTTCACACACTGCTCAAAAGCCACTGGGCCAATTGTAACCAAATTTCATAAAGAGCCTCTAGGGGCTGAGGGAACGAAAATTTGTTCAAACAGTCTTGGTCACATGACCTACATGGCCACCATGCCCATATATGGCAAAAACCTTTACAAATCTCCTTCTCAAGAACCTAGTGATCGATGGCCTTGAAACTTGATATATAGCATCAGGTACTTGAGTACTATCAAGATTGTTCAAATGATGACCTTGGGCTGACTTTGAGCTTTTTTAAGGCAAGGTCTAGTATGGGAAAATGGTAGAACATACGAGTTCATGGATGGTTTAGAAGATTTTGGCCTAAAAATTGGTATAAACAGTCGTCTTAGGTAGTACATGGAAGATTTGCAGGTACAAGAGGTCAAGGTCATCCTTTGACCTCTGACCCATGTCTCTCATATTTTGACAATTTAAGACGCCTCCTCAAAAGCCACAGGGCTAATTGTAACCAAATATCATACACAGCCTCCAGAGGCTGATGGAACAAAAATTTATCAAGCAGTCTAGGACACATGACCTACATGGCCACCATACTCAGGTGAGCGGTTCAGGGCCTCATGGCCCTCTTGTTTTAATTTTATTTTAAGACTTAATTCTGAGATAGCTTTTGTTTATAAATGTGTTTTCATTATGGACATGCTTGCATGAAGTTTTATGCATAGCAGTCCACACCACCAGAGCGGCTTTGTGATGGGCAAGCACCAATTCAGGCGAGCTATGCTGTCAGGCGACAGCTCTTGTTATGAATAGACCGGGAACAAGCATGAGTATTGGAATTTACCGAGCGTTAGCCAATCACTAAATTGCACATGATCTTTCCGGTCGATTGCGTAGGTACTTTCATTTTCGTTGAACAAACATGTTGCAAAATACGTCTCTGTTACTTGACTGGACAGTCAATAAATGGCCCCACCTGGTTGTGGGAAGCTGGAAAACTTTGGCTTCGGCAAGCCAGTGGTTAATTCTAGTGAACTCTAGCCAGCAAAGATCAGCCGATGGTCCCCTGATACGTGGTAAAAGGAAAGCAAAACACTGTCAGGGTCTGTAACGGGTCATTTTGGCCCAATTCCCTTTCGGCCCCGGGTCGTTTCGGCCTTATTCCCGTTCGGCCTGGGTCGTTCCTGTTGTCCAGAGTTTTAAGCAAGAACCCTGGACAAGAACAAGTAGACTGACATTTTGGGAGACCAGTTGTGCGTTAAAAAGATACTGAACAAACACTGGATCTCAGGAGTACCGATACTGAAAGGACTCATCAGGATACTGAAAAGGTTAAAATTCTGTTTGGTAAATACTGAAACCACTGTAAAAATTATCTGGAGCTCTGGTTTCGCCTAAGTTGTTTGCGCTCTATAACTGCATGATTACAAATGCATAATCCAACTCAAATAGTTGTATAGGACATTATTTTCACGTTCTCTCTTGAATAAAGCAGAAAAAATCTACTTTGGTGCAGAAATCTTTATAAATGAAACCTCTTTGGCAAAACCGCTCAGTGCGATCCTGAATTGGGACGAATTCTGTGGGCACCGACCGGCACCATTCCCAAAAAAGTGAAAAAAGTCACTGCTGTGTTTATTAATTACATATATTAATAATAATAAGTAGAAGAAGAATAGTTCTGGAGTTTTCCTCATACCTGTCAGTGAATGTCTATTATCTATGGAAGGGGAATAACTCATTAATCAATTTAGCACATGCTAGCAATAATCAGTATAATCAATTTACCAAATACTAATGGCATACCAAATTTCAGCTCTCTTGGTCAAACGGTTCAAAAGTTGGAAAATGCCAAAAATGACAAAGGGCCGTAACTTTGTACAAAATAGGGTTATAGAAATTTCAAAATCACATGCACATCTTCAGGTCATGACGAAACATTATGCACAATTTCAGATCAATCTGATATAAGATGTGGCAGGAGTTGTGGGGACAAGGTCTGAGTCAGCAAGGGCCGTAACTCCATCAAAAATGGCTGAAACAAAAATAGAAAACCACATGCACATCTTCATATCATAAGATAATCTGTAAAGTTTCAAATTAATCTGATGAAAGACGTAGGAGGAGTTGCGGGGACAAGATTTCGGATGGACAGACGCACACATGGATGGAGGAGGGTCATTTCTATAGTCCCCTCCGCCTACGTCAGGTGACAAAAATGGCTTGTCTGCACCATATCTGCTGAAGGAATGGATTGCTTAGTTCCAAACATAGACAAGCGTATAATCAGGAGGTGAATAATAAATGATTAAATTTTGGTGTCAGGTGACTTTTACCCTATTTCAAGGTCTCAGGAGGTCTTAACTTGGCAGCATTCTGGGAAGATGATACTGCTTGGAAAGCACTAAGGGGGGGGGGGACATCGGTTTTTTTGTCCAGAAAACATTTCTAGTTGTGAATGTTTCTCAGATAATTCACCAAACTATTTGAGCAGTACTTTCTAAGTTTTTACGTGATTTTCAACAACTTCTGGTTAAAAGAAAGCAAAACACTGGCATTGGAAAATGGCAAAAAATGAACGTGTGAATTATGATGTCATTTGGTTGCTTACATAAAACAGTCATTTGAATTACTGAATTAACTCAGAGTATAGACAGACTCGTCCAGCAGACGCTGTTATGGGTGTTAGACCTGTTTAAGACTCCAGTGCATCCCAAACAACCAGATGGACATGCAATTTTAGGAAAATCCTTGTGCTAAATTTAGACAAAAGGAACAGGTGAAACAGGCTTATCATACCAGTACCCAAACACCCTAGAATCTGAGTAAATTGAGACTATTTTGGGAATGGTGCCGGTGCCCACAGAATTGGGAAAAATTGCGTTGTATTCTAAAATTTGGAATTTCAGAAACACCTTTATTTAGTCTCAAATGGTGGGATAGGGGACATGAAACTGGATATATAATATAGAGCTCTACATATCTGCCAGTTCTCTAAGCAAGCACGTAAATTTATGCTTGTATGATGGTCTCTAGAAAAATTATTTCTGCAATTCGGAATTTTTCAACTTGCAGTTGGGAAAAAAAGATACTATTTTGGATTGGGACTGGTGCCTTTTATGGGCACCACTTTTATAGAGAGAAAAATCACTGTGAGATGGGATTTTAGCTTTGCATGACTAATTAAATTATTGATACATGTAGTTAATAAAAATGTATAAACATCATAGAGGATTGTTCTAATTTCATATTGACACATGACTGTTTGCTTTGCCTATTTGCATGTTTGCAGCAGCCAAACTGAAGTATCGATTTTGTTACCCATCTGCAACCCCCCTGCAAATTCGAAACTGTGTGGTGTAAATAATAAAAGGGAATGACAAAAAGATAAAGAAATGGGGCTTCGAAACAATGTTACCAAGTCAGCACTGTATGCTTTGCCTGTTTCCATGTTTGCAGCAGCCAAACTGAAGTATCGATTGTGATGCCCATCTGCAACACCCCTGCAAATTCGAAACTGTGTGGTGTAAATATAAAAGTGAATGACAAAAAGATAAAGAAATGGGGCTTCAAAACAATGTTACCAAGTCAGCCGAATTTAGAAAGTATCTTAGCATGTATGTGTATTTGATGCCAAACACAACTGTGTCTGCGTACTGGTAGTGTGAGCATACTGGTTGGGTCTGTCTACCATTTAAAGTAATGGAGATCACTGTTCAAAAATAAAAAAAAAAATGCAAGGCTTAAATTTCTCATAAATTTAAGAAATTTTATCAACAGTGGTTCAATATAATCTTGTTTAGAAGATGCAATTCAAAAGTATGAACAGAATCCATCATCTTGCTCAAATATTATATGAGCCACGACACGACAAAACCAACAAAGTGGTTGTGCGCCCAGTGCAGACTCAGATCAGCCAGTTTGATCAGACTCTTCGTTAAATGCTCAAAGGGTAGTTAAGGGTCTAAGCTACCTCCATGCGGACAGTGAAGACTCTGATCAGACTGTGAGGATGCCAAGGCTGATTTGAGTCTTCGGTGGGCGCACAACCACATTGTTGGTTTTGTCATGTCGCGGCTCATATACTGAAAGTTGGAACGGATGGACTATTGTTTGTTTTTGAGTCCTGGTATTTAAGCATATTACAGTAATCCAGTGGTACATGTACCTTCATTTTATTTTTTATTTTCACAGGCGCCGTTCTGTGTCTTCCAGCAGTTCTAGCAGCGATGATGATCTCATTTTACGAGCAAAACGCCGTGAGGAAGAGGAGAAGAAATTAGAGGCAGAAAGACAGCGACTACAGTAAGAAAATTATATATTGTGGTGGGATAGCTCTGTATCAAAACATCTCAGATTTTTGTTTTCATGATATGTAGAAAAAGGCTCTAGACCACCCAATTTCAGCTGAGCTTCATATAACGCCCGAATTCCAAATGTTCCTACTTCTGTATGTATTCTCTGCTCTTGAAGAAACTTTTTAAGATTTTAATTTTACTGTTACCCACGGGGTGCCGGGTACCAGTTACTAGAGCATTTCGAGAATGACCACAATTAGAAAATACACATTAAGATGAAATAATAGGTAACACATCTTCATTTGCATGTGTGCATGGGAAGGTGTGTGAATATGTATGTAGAAATCTTCCTTTTTATAATATACAAAACTGGTTTGGCAGTATGTGGTTGCTATCTATCAAGATAGACACTCTACATTTTGCTCTATTTAAATGGAATTCTATTGAAAAAAACCTATTTACACATTACATAATAAGCATTCAAGTAACAGGTAGTAATTTTGTACAGGTTAATTGGTCGACCCAACCCGAACTCGGTTACCCGGGTACTAGTCCCAGCCCTATTGCCTACAGTATCGCAAGTGCAGACTCTATGATGAACGTGTAAATGGACAAAAAATGAAAATTCATCCCAATTTTCGTAACCATATATACTAACTTTTAACTTGTCTGTGAAAGTGGCAAATATTTGGCACTTTACCATGAGACCAAGTTGGAATTTCATATTACATGTATAACAATAACTTGATAGAAAATCTGCCACTGTTCAAGAACTTCATTTTCAAATAGGTCAAACCTGTAACCATTTGCACATGACCTGTCATGTAATATTGCTCATCAAACCTTAATCATAAAAATGGGGATAGGGTTGCAGTATTAAAAAGGGGGGACTAAGCTTTTGCACAAAGGTTCATGTGCTAAGGCCGTAAAATTACAATAGCTGGAGGAAGAGTATGTTTTTGCTGTCCCTTTTGTACATAACTGAAACCTCTGTGTGATTACATTTACTGAGACAACCACCATGTGATTACAATTTAAAAAAATTTCATATCCTGCATTTGTACTTGTCAAAGAAAAAAAGTTGTTGTTTTTTTCTGAAGCTATTCTGTAGATGTATAGGTGGACCTCTGACAGTTCCAATTTCTGAATAACTGGAGCTGCGACACAAGAAAACCAACAATGTGGTTTTGCGCCAAGTGCAGACTCAGATCAGTCTGGGCATCCATCCAGTCTGACAAGACGCTTCGCTAAACACTTAAAGGGTACCTAAGGGTCTGAGCTACTGTACCTCAATGTGGACTGCGAAGACTGATCAGACTGGGCGGATGCCACATTGTTGGGTTTCTCGTGTCGCAGCTCACTCCAGCTGCAAAAAGTATGCTGATATTTGGAGTAGTTGAAGATGACAGTGCTGTCAATGGCATGTGGCCTGGCCGCCTTGGAGCTAAACGCATGTAAGGTACTTTCGTACACAGACGCTTGGGATTTGGACTTTGGCCAGTAGACCCTAGAGCCACAATGAAGTCTCAATTTATACATTTATACAAGACATTAATCTTTGGCGAGCGAAACTGTTCATGAGCCCAGGAAACTATCGCGGTTTCTCTCCATAATCAGTACAAACCTGTTAGTATTTGGTATCCTCAGATTAACCAGTCATTTATCTTCACAATGAGATGCACGTCATTGCATGAACTTGTCTAGTCTTTACAAATTTATTCAAAACAATTCACTAACATGTGAAAAAAATGTCCTTACACATAATTTACCAAATAATTACACAAATGGCTCCCAGCTTTTAAACCTGTAGAATAAGTATCCAGGTACCAAGGTAGATTATGTACACAGGTGAGCTATTCTTATTTCAGAGCTGACTGGAATCCCTATTATGGTTCCTAGTGTTTAAGAGGTCTCCATGCACAGAGATTGAAACGGGGAACCATTTATGTAAATTGACTGGGAAATTATGTCGGACACTTTTTTCACATGGCAGTGAATTGTGTTGAATAATTTGTAAAGACTAGACAAGTTCATGCAATGACATGCATCTCATTGTAAAGAAAAATACTGGTAAATCTACCGACACCAGATACTAACAGGTTTGTACTCATTATGGAGAGAAAACGGGATAGTTTCCCAGGCTCATGCACAGTTTTGCTTACTGAAGATTAATATCTTGTATAAATTGAGACTTCCTCGTGGCTCTGTTGGCCAAAGTCCAAATCCCAAGAGTCTGTGCTTTCGTATGGGGCCACCAGAAATCTTCAAAGTATGAATTTTAGTGTCCCAAGTGTATCTCAATGGAAATTGGCTCTTCAGCTAGTGGGCAGTTTGGGCCACAGGAGGTATGGCCTGTTTGGCCTTCTGGTGAGTGTGTGAACTTTTGCGACACAAGAAAACCAACAATGTGGTTTTGCGCCAAGTGCAGACTCAGATCAGTCTGGGCATCCATCCAGTCTGACAAGACGCTTCGCTAAACACTTAAAGGGTACCTAAGGGTCTGAGCTACTGTACCTCAATGTGGACTGCGAAGACTGATCAGACTGGGCGGATGCCACATTGTTGGGTTTCTCGTGTCGCAGCTCACTCCAGCTGCAAAAAGTATGCTGATATTTGGAGTAGTTGAAGATGACAGTGCTGTCAATGGCATGTGGCCTGGCCGCCTTGGAGCTAAACGCATGTAAGGTACTTTCGTACACAGACGCTTGGGATTTGGACTTTGGCCAGTAGACCCTAGAGCCACAATGAAGTCTCAATTTATACATTTATACAAGACATTAATCTTTGGCGAGCGAAACTGTTCATGAGCCCAGGAAACTATCGCGGTTTCTCTCCATAATCAGTACAAACCTGTTAGTATTTGGTATCCTCAGATTAACCAGTCATTTATCTTCACAATGAGATGCACGTCATTGCATGAACTTGTCTAGTCTTTACAAATTTATTCAAAACAATTCACTAACATGTGAAAAAAATGTCCTTACACATAATTTACCAAATAATTACACAAATGGCTCCCAGCTTTTAAACCTGTAGAATAAGTATCCAGGTACCAAGGTAGATTATGTACACAGGTGAGCTATTCTTATTTCAGAGCTGACTGGAATCCCTATTATGGTTCCTAGTGTTTAAGAGGTCTCCATGCACAGAGATTGAAACGGGGAACCATTTATGTAAATTGACTGGGAAATTATGTCGGACACTTTTTTCACATGGCAGTGAATTGTGTTGAATAATTTGTAAAGACTAGACAAGTTCATGCAATGACATGCATCTCATTGTAAAGAAAAATACTGGTAAATCTACCGACACCAGATACTAACAGGTTTGTACTCATTATGGAGAGAAAACGGGATAGTTTCCCAGGCTCATGCACAGTTTTGCTTACTGAAGATTAATATCTTGTATAAATTGAGACTTCCTCGTGGCTCTGTTGGCCAAAGTCCAAATCCCAAGAGTCTGTGCTTTCGTATGGGGCCACCAGAAATCTTCAAAGTATGAATTTTAGTGTCCCAAGTGTATCTCAATGGAAATTGGCTCTTCAGCTAGTGGGCAGTTTGGGCCACAGGAGGTATGGCCTGTTTGGCCTTCTGGTGAGTGTGTGAACTTGGGTTTAACATCCCACCAACAACTAGGTCATATGGAAATGGGACCTCATCATCCCAAAGACTGGATAAGTGGGAGATCTATCTTTCAATCCCTGGATTAGTAGTCCAGCCTGTTATCCACTACACTACAGCCGCTCCTGAAGCCTTTTGGACCACTACATGTATGTTAAATCTTGTGAGTTTCCCAAAGCTCCAGGTACATGCAGGGTATTTTGAGGATAATTCTGAGATGATTTTTCTTTTTAACAAAATTGTTTTGTGGCCCCTCATATGCAGTGTCTTTACAAGACAGATCTGTTGAGGGGTCACAACATTTTTATGGAAAAATATGAAAAATTATCTATACCCCTGTTATCCTTCTTATCTGGAGCACTGGTTTCTTGCATGGAAATAACAGTAATAGCTTTTGATCAACTTTGTATTTTGAACCTCTTTCAGGAAGCAGAAGGAATTGGAGGAGAAACTAATTGAGGAAGAGGTAGCTCGTCGTGTTGAAGAACTTGTTGCAAAACGAGTTGAAGAGGAACTTGAGAAGCGAAAAGATGAGATTGAAGCAGAGGTGAAGCGGAGAGTGGAGGAAGCGAAGCGAATCATGGAAAAACAAATGCTACGAGAGTTAGAACAACAGCGAGAGGCTGAGATTGAGGCACAAAAAAGAAAGGAGGTAATGGAAAGTTTTGCTCAGAAAGGGCAGCTAACTCAGCCAACATGGACCTGGTTGTTATATATGAGTTGGCAACAGATAATTGTTTCCCTCGCTACAAATTTAACAAATCTCTCTCTGTACTGTGTTCATTCTTGCTGATACCGTAATAGTTTATGTTATGATGGCAAAGTTTACAATTTACAAGTTGAGCTATGATAAAGGAAAAAACTTTAAACATGCATAAAGATATTGCATTCAGCATGCTGAGTCTTCTCTATTCACATGATCCATAAAATATGGCAACTTAAATTGCAGTGTTCTCAATAGGAGTCCTATGGGCACTTTTTAAGAAAATCTCAAAGCCCACTACATAATTTTGTTAAAATTTCCTGAAAAATGGAATTACAGCCAAAAAATTCAAGTCCAGGACCGCTGATAGTCGTGTGAAAACAATAAATTTGCAAAGACAATGAGACATGTTAGCTTGGATTTTCACTGTTTTCACACATGTTCCAAAAATTCTTTTATCTAACACAGCTTGTTTCAGTTATGAATAAATATTAACACATTTGTAATTTCCTTTTTCCCTTTTTATTTTCAAACCTTTAAACTTGGTAAAAGCTTCATGCACAAAGATCTTGAAAGTTGCAGCTGGATCAGCCTAAAGGGAGAAGTAGGAAAAATAGTCTCCTTAACCTGACTGACTTCTCCCTATTTTGAACTGAGGGAGAAGTCAGAATGTATAAAACTTATAGAAAATCCAAAATTTGGGATAAAACTTCTCCCTGAAATTCAGAAAATGTCTCAAAACTTACCTCTGTCTGAGAATCCTAGGCTTACCCCTGAACAATTCAACATGTGTACTGTAACTATTACAGTAAAAAGTGGTTACTTGGGGATCTGTACTTTGTAAATATTTATGCAACTCTTTCTTTGGGTCACCGCTTGGAAAATGACAGTAGAAAATGGAAATCTCATCAAAGCCAACAAAAAAATTATTGCTGTTGAATCAGAATGGACATAGTACAGTATTAGTACTGTTAGTTACAGATTGACAGTCATTTTGCATTACATATTTGGAAGAGCTCCAGACAAGAAATATCGAAGATAATATAGACTTTATTATCTGAAAGCATGTCTTAAAAATCTTGTGTGTGTTTTTTTTTTCACTTAAAAATAAAAAAAAAAACATCCCAAGTTAGACCGCTCACTACAACAGCAGATGCAGTTCTAACAAGGGACCATGATCTGCTTTATTGAGAAATAAGAAATCTCATCAAGTAAGGTCTTGTTTGGAGTTCTGTTGAGATAATAATAATCTGGTACCTATAATTTAAGGGCTTCAGAGCTCCAGTGCTTTCTGGCAATTTTTGTTACAAAACTTTTAATGCCAGAAGTTTTCTTTCTTGAAAGTTGGGCGGTATTGGAGCTCTGATCATGCATAGAAACAGAGCTCTAGATAAGAGGGAGTATTTGATGATAATTGGGGATAATTTTTCTTGTTTCTCAATGAAACCATATGTTGTGACCCCTCATCTGAACCGTCTCATCAAGACCGTTCAGATGGGGGTCACAACATGTTTTTATGCAGAATTAACAAAAATTATCCATAATTATCACCAAATACTCCCTCTTATCTAGAGCTCTGAACTTTACAGTGCATCTAAGAGTGTTTCTACTTCATGCATTAAAAATGGTTATCTACTAATATGCGAATTACTTCGTTAAGTTGCATAAGGTTATGTGATGCTGTCCATAACACGATGCAGAAAAAAACTGAAAAAAAAGAAAGAAATGTGCTTTCAGTATTGAATGATAAATAGAATCTTACATTCCAGCTCATGTATCATTGAATTTATTTAACATGAATAAGGTGTTCAGCACAGCCTCACATCTTATCTTTTCCCCACAACTTGTTCAATAAGTTCAGTAATACATTACATGTAGCATACCGGTAAAATTCTCTTTAAAAAAGAACAAACAAACCAAAAAAAACAACAACAAAAAACAGTGATATGGGGCATTAAACACTGGGTTACTCAGGGTTGGTCTTTAAAAAAAATAAAATAAAGTTGCGGTACTAAGATATAAAATTAACAGTAGCTATATTGTCAGCAGACTTCCATTCACACATGAGGAGAAAGTACTCAGTAGTTTAAAAATTTGGTAGCATTCACTTGTCCATCACAAAGGGTGTGATGAATTGATGCTAATAAACGGGAACATTTTTGGTTCAACTGATGGGTATAATTGTTATTTCTAAAAGGAAAAAAACATGTTCATATAAAGGATCAACGATATATAAATACCATATGTAAGTAGAGCGGTCACAGTACCAAAATCATAAATCCAAACTCATATAATCCATATAAACATCGACAAATGATTGTTTTTAAGTTTGCAAAATGTAGCAAGGGATGCACCCTTTGGAATCGTGAAAATGCTAATGCATTGAATGTCAGAAAAATAAAAAGAATTAATAAAATGAAAGAAAAAAAAAAAGAAAAGAAAATAAAGGATTGTCAAAAAAAGGCCAAAAGTTTTAAAATGGGCTGTCTTAACTCCTTAAGCATAGTCATAAAATGAAATGATTTTAAGACATTCATCATGAAAATAGAGAAGAAAAGTCAGTGTTAGAAATAAGCCCCCCCTCCCCCCCCCCCCCCCCTCCCCACACACACACACACCTGTATTTCATTGCAATTAAACCATTTATGTCATTTTCTTTGAAGTCACATAAGTACACACAGTCCAAAAATGCTCTCCCTTTCTAAGACACTAAGCATGAATTCATGAACTTAAAAGATAACTGACCAACAATTTTGATCACAGCTGCCTTATCATTTTCACAGCGCTACTTTGACTGGGATTCTTTTTATTTTTTTCCTCAAAACACTATATTGGTGGACTTCAAACTTCTCAAGCAAAACTTCATAAAAGACATGAAACAAAATTATTTTCCAGAATTTCATCTCCCAGAATTATAGGTTGTCCAGGGGGCAACCTTCCAAGACTATCAGCTTGCCCCCAGCAAATTTAACCCATGTCGGGCAAGTGGGCAATTTCTTATTTCTAACACTGAAAATATATGAACGAATGCTTGCAGAATGGACTATATTAAATTTTTTGGGTGGAGGGGGGTGTTGATGAGTACACATTGAGGGGCAGCTATTTTACTTTTTGTCTTCCATCTCAGTAAGGTTTGTCTCTTAAAGGAAAAATTGTAGACCTTTAGGTGTAGATGCCATTTTGAAGGAACTATGTTGGGGAAACAAGGAAACAAACAGCAAGTCGCAAATTTGTTCCCTTTGTGTATATGGCAAAAATAATAATTGAATAAATAAAATTTAAAAAAAAAACATAATAAAAATAAACATACCATACAGCTTAAAATGCCAATGTAAAGCTAGTGCCTATAGGGTCTAGGTTTTTGATGTGTAGATAATTTTTAGATAAATTCTGTTCATCACAGAATTATTAGCATCAAAGGCCTTAATTTAAGTTAGAATGCTTTTGAACTTTGTTGTTTGTGGACTACAATGTATATGCCCAGCACTGAATAAAATAGTCAGAGACTGACCTTTGTTTGGAGAAAGGTACGTGTATGAATATACTAAATGCAAATACAGACTAGTCTGACAGACTAGTCAGTATATGCTCAGTGTTCATATTGCCAAAACAGATTTTTGTATGCTTCTCATTTATCAGATTAAAAACTGGATCAGCCTTACATGCATCCCTATAATCTTATTTCATCAAAAACATACCTGTCTAAATTTATTGCCATTATCTGAGATATATGATAGCAAATTTGTTGTAGTCTGCTGTAACCAAATCTGTTCATATGCATTTTAACATGTTTGTTTAATATTCAGCATAATGTTAGCTAACTTTAAATTGAGGAGTGAAAGGTTTCTTAATAGTGTTTTACTTCTCCTTTTGAGTAGTATTTTGGTTATTTAGAAGAAATGGGACAAGTGATCTTGTATGTAGTGCCTGAAAATTAAGCACAGTGCATGTGTGAAACATTTGGCCCCATTTGGGAGTGGAAATGAGGATTAGACAGGAACAGGGCTTCTAGTGTCAATATAGTGACTAAGTCGCATCACGGGATGCCATAACTTTTTTTATTTTTGAAGTGGAGTAAATGATTAATAAAAGGTTAATCCTGTCCTGATTTTATTCTGTTTTGCATGTTCCCAGATTATTTAAATCTCACAGTAACTGTTTTGATTTCCTATTTGGATTAGTATTATGATCTCCTTTTTTAACACCCATTTCAGACTTGATCAGAAAATAAATTTCATTTAAAAATATATGGCAAACTAACCAAAACACTCATAGATGGTTTGTCAACAACTTTGCAACCAGGATCTACAATGTCCTTATTTTGTATAATTTAGACCTTTTCAAAATTCTTACTTCTCAAAACACTGAGGTTTAAAAAAATTGCCTTTGTGCTGTTTACATGTGTTAACCCTATTCTTTTTCAGTGTGCCATTATATTTTGATAATTTTTTAGACAAGTATATTAAACGGTAGCTTTTTTGTCACATTTATTGTAGGATATTGCTGCTTTAGAAAGATTGGAATAATGTTTTGACAGGATTAATAAGCAAGTATATACGAGTTCTTAGAGATGTCAATTTTTATTTCGCTTTAACACCAAATTTATCATATATTAACAACTTGTATATATGTTGTCATTGCTATGCAACAAACTGGGGAAAGGGGGTATATTTTTTTACTATGCCGAAATGCTGGATTGTAGCAAATGGTAGCAATTGAAGACTGACCTCGGATGGATAGAACGCAAAACAAGGAAATCCAGACACGCAGTTGGAGTAATGTGGTATGTAAATTGTTGGATAAATATATTTGTCCCGAGAAAAAATGTACATTTATGTACAATACATTGGCTAATTAAATCTTGGGATTCTGGGATGCATTTTAGACATAGTCAGCCTTCGAAACCAAACAGGTAAGTATGCCCACAGTTTGAAAGTTTTCATTCACACAATGAAAGCTTTCTTAATCTTTATTTCATTCATAATGAGAAACTGATCTAAGTGACCTTTCCAGTATTGCTTATATCCTCTACATGAAGCCAGAGGAAGTTTCATTACTTACTTCCTTTGGAAAGGGTGTTCTTTTCATCATTCATGAAAAAAAAAGACCTGTGATAGTTTTGACCCAATTTGCCGACCCATTTTCAAATGAGCTACCATTGATAATCCCAATAGTTTCATAAACTGTAATGAACCTAAATGTTGAGACAGGCAAACAATAGTTCCTTGTCATCAAATGATTCTACTTGAACTGTTAAATCATAGTGTAGTTACAGTAATTGAATTAGATGACCTTATTCAAATACTGTAACCTAAGATTTGAAGATTTTGGTGACTCATCATTTAGGGTAGGACTTAATGTATCATTTTCTAAAATCTTGACAATACATAATTTCAAATTCAACGTATGACACTAAATGTATGAATGATAGTGTGTTCTTTTCATTCCAGGTAGGACGTCATATTTGATTTGATACTTGGAAAAGTGTGGATGTTTGCATGCAACAAAGTACCCTGATATTTTGAATTAATTGAAATGTAGTTCAGCTCAAAAGTTTTATACCTGCTTGATCTCGAAGCAAAATTAGCCACTTATCATTTATTTGCTTTTAAAATCTTTGCAAACAATGGATTAGAAAAAAAGCACTTTTTACAACTCCATATAAGCCAAGAGTTCGGTTGTAAAAGTTTTGATATTTTTTTTTATTTCTCCTTAGAAATATATGTTAAGTCATTAAAATTGCCTGGCAGAGTTTATATCTTTATGAGAATCCCTGTGGTGGGGTGATTATAATGAGAATCTACAACATATATTTTATGGAGCAATGAGAAGAAAATTCATGATGCCTCCTTAGCTCATGGTTTATCTGGAGTACCTTGAACATGCAGGAGATCTGACAGGTATGATTCTTCTTGAATACTATCACACCTATTTCTCACGACTTTTGCTGTAACTGTTTAACCTTTTTTGTAGGAAGAGGAACGGCAGAAGCGTCTGGAATTAGAGAAAATAATGGAGGAAAACAACAGAAAGATGGAAGAAGCTCAGCGAAAATTGGTAAGAAACTGGACCTTTTATGAGAGAGAGACAGGACAGAAACTAAGTTGGTTGGGAAAGAGTCCCAGCTGAAAAACTTACAGTGATGCTAATTTGGCTAAATGACAGTCATCCCATCCCAACCCCAGTAATCTGTATTTATATATTTACTTTTGTTATCAGATTTAGACAACAACCCCTTTTACATTTGTGGGAAAGGTACTAGCCTTCTTATTTGGAACAATAAAATTTGTGTAATTGCCCCATTAACATTAGTGGATTAGTGGAAAAGGTAGTAGTCTTTCTATTTGGAACAACAAAATTTGGTGTAACAGTCCCATTAACATTAGTGGGAAAGGTACTAGTTTTCTTATTCGGAACAAAAAAAATTGTGTCGTTGCCCCATTAACATTAGTGGGAAAGGCACTAGTCTTCTTATTTGGAACAGCAAAATTTGCTATTGTCTATTAATACCTGTAAAACATTACTAGCCTTCTAATTTGGAACAAATAAAATATGTTATTGCCCCATTTAATATAAGTGGGAAAATTTTTGGCATTCTTAGTTTGATGGGATACAGATTATGTAAATTATAATTTATGTAAGTGGTAGACTTACTTCTTAATCCCTTTCAAGCTACTGCATAGAGTTATTTTTCTTGTGAGATAGTATTGTTCATATTTGCTCTATGTATTGAATAAAATATTGTTTTCACTTAAGCTTATTGTTACCCCATATACATTAGTGGGAAAGGTAATAGCTTTTTTATTCAGAATAAAAAAGAGGACATGTTTGGTGTTAATAAGGATAATTTCTGGCTAATCTCCATGAAAACATAAATTATTACCCTTCTTTAGAATGGCCCCGGAGATAGAACAGATGAGGGATGACAAGGCCATATTTTAAATGAGAAATAAAAGATGGGGAAAAATATCATGGAATTATAAGCAAATAAGTCCACAGCTGATTTGTTCTCTAGGTAAGAAGTGGTAACAGGGATAATTGAGGAATAATTTTCCATACTTCTGCATAAAAAATATACTATCACTCCCTAATTAAAACCATCTCTTTAAGAAATCACAACATAAGTTTTTCATCAAGAAAAAGGAAAAAAATTATTGCATAATTATCCTTCAAACCCCACTTTATTTGGAACTATGCAGTTCTGTGAATTCATTTTAGGCTGAGGAACAGTTAAAGTTGGTAGAAGAACAGCGTAAGATGCTCGAACAGAAACAGAAGATGGAAGAAGAGCAAAGGCGACAGAAATCACGTGAACAGGAAGTCATACTCAACAAGAAAAACGCACGCCCAAAATTAAAGTTCAGTCTTGGTGGGAATAGATGAAGTTTGGTGTAATCTTTAGCTCATGATAGCAATTCAGGAAAAATCCCTTAATGTGCCGATTTCATCATCAGTAATTATTTGAGAAAAAATAAATCCAAGTTTTCTACACATGAAATGTTATCAGTGCTGTGTTAGTGTGTTCTGGTGCAAGTTAGTCAAATATGGCCAGCTCCAAATTAATTGTTGGCCTTATTCTCAAAGCAATAATGGAGAGTTTCAGATGAGCTTATTGCGATATAAGCATATGTGTCATGTGAAATGGGAATCAGCTAGATCAGTGTGGTTTCTAGGTGATGGAGACGGCTTCTAAAGGCATATCTTCAGGGATTTGATGGTAAACTAGAATCTCCGAGATCTCGGCAGTCTTTACTAAACGAATGGAAGAGGATTGTGGCTGAAGAAGTTCCACGGTGCCAATTCTGCTAATGCTGCAGACGGAAGCTCAATGGTAGCAGTCAGTGGTGACAGTTGGACAATTATGTCTAAATACCCAAGCCATATGGGGTCAGCAAACCCCCATTTCAGCCTGGACAGCTCTGCTTTTTGATCATGATGCTTGCTGTATGCATGCTTTAATATGATTTATAAGCTTTTCTGAAGCCAGAGTTTCGAGAATAAAAATGGAAGCATTTTGTCAGAAGCGGCATCATTGTGATCCCATTTCAGAGTGAAAATAAAACTTAGAATTTGGGCTTTATATATAGAATTGAGCTTTATATATATATATATGTGTGGTGCATACAGCAAGCACTAAAGATGTGATCCTTAATGGCATAGATATACAGGCTGTTATGGTTCTATGCGATCTGACATAGGCAGTGTAATTATATGCTGTGTTCATTCCTGATTCTATATGAAACAAAAGCAAAGAAAATCACCGAGGTTTCAGAAGCAAACTGGTACTTTTTTCAGGTTAGGCTTAAAAAGAGTTGAAGATTCTTTTGGCATCAAGGTCTGCTGGAAGATTTTACTTCCATTTTGTTTGGTTTTGAGCCCTTTTTTGGTTGAGGAAGGTGGTTAAAATTTTGTACTTTGTATCACTAGAAACTGATTTTTGTCTCATATCTAGCAGACTTAGAACTATTTTATATTCAGGAAAATGGAAGTTTTCATAAAAGACAGCTTAATACCAGTTCAGTATCTCTGAATATAAATCGGGCTTTGGGTTACCCTTGGTTCTCTCATTGTAACCTTTTGGTGAATGAACTACATTTTCCATCACACATAAATTTCATTTCTGCTTGTTCATATCAAACCTTCAGAGACCTCAGACATTTCTTGGGACTTCAGAAATACAAATGTATTTCAGTGTTAAACATTTGTAAATAGTTCGTGGATCATAAATTTCCTTCTAAATAGATTTCGTGTTTGAATGAAGAGATGAACTTTGCTTATAGCAGGATTATAACAGGTTTGGTGCATTCTACTCTTCATTTCAGCAAGAGCATACGGCATTGAGTGACTGTTTAGGGTAACAAATTTGCAAGTGGTTGGACAGATTGTTTGCTGATATTATTCTTATCTACCCTATTTTGAGCATGTCTTGTGTGCATACTCAGTACAGAAATTTACATGCTTTATAAGCATGTTCGAAATTACATGACCATCTTATTGATGATTTTGTAACCTTTGTAGCCCTGATCAAGTGAACTTTAAGTCAAGGATTACTTTAACATTCTGGCCTCAGCCATTGTGAATGTGATATAGTATTGGATAATTTATATGGTTTTGGTGTGCTACTTTGTTGGAGTAAAAATTGAATGAACTAATATATGAAATAATTGATTTGGTGATTTTAACCATTGGAAGATGACATTGTATTATAACTTTGAGTTCTAAACAGTTGCCATCAAATGTTTTACTTGTACATGTATATGATTTATGACATACATCATGACTAATTTACATTTATATGAAATATGTCATGTTATGAATGATATGAAAATCACTGGGTAAGTACGAATGAACAAAACAGGGGTATGTGAGTGAGTAATGAGGGTTTATCTGTGTAACAGTGTCTGAATGAGTTGGTATTTTTGATTAAACAATGAACCCTAGAAACAGAAGGGTTGAGATCATAACATGAAAAAGGCTCAATGTTGGGCCTTGTCTTACCCCTAATGAGGCTCAGATGGAATTTTCAGGCACATTTATGTTGGTACAGTATTGTGCTGCAGGTGAGTATTCTCCATTGATTAGCAAACACTTAACAGTCTTTTCGAAAGGTAAGTAAGGATCTAGATATAATGACTTTTTAATATGATAATTATTAATTTTTTTTAGCCAATATAAGGTTTGCCTGTCATTACAACCACCTTGGAATGTCTCTGATTAAAGGCATGAATTCTGCAGTGTTAGCTCTTTGAAAGCAAAGAATACACCAACTGAATTTCTCAGAAATTCTGTCTAATACTTGCAAGTCTTGATGTGTATTGATAAGAAACCAGTCTTTATGTGGGGTACGTAAAGTTTTAGTATGAAATGCAGTCATGTGAATGTACTGAGAAATTAATTTGAAAGTTCCATGGTGAAGAGATGAAAAGTGATTTTATAGTCAAAACAGTTATAGATATTACAGGCTTGATCTGACAAGGAGACTTGGACCAAGTTGTCAAAAGTAATGATGTTAGACTTAGTTAATGAAACATTAAACATTCAAATGCATTGTGCAAAAACACTGTTGTTTTTTGCTGGAAAATTGTGAGAAGCATTTGCACTGGAAAAGCTCAAGTTTTTTCTGCAGAAAAAATATTTACACGATTTTATGAGAACTGGAAGACTTAAGGACACCTTGACTGACAACTTGGTTCAGCTAACAAGGCTTTGCTCAACTGGGCCTAGATATAGATGTATATCTTTTAGGCATGTCCCATTGACATGATTACCATGGTTATCTTAAATTGGGAAGCATCTCAGCAAAGAGAATATTTCCAGTTCAGATTCCTCTTAAATGAGTCTGCATTGGTGTCACTCTCCCAGCAGTTTTTAACTTATCACCAGTTAGAAATGTAGACTGTCTCGGTAATGTACTGCAAAGCTGTTCAAATTGCAGGAAAATTTCAGTACATGTAATTGATTGAGGCTTCCCAATACTGCTGAAAGGGAAAATACGGTAAATGACTTTATAATGTGTATAAACTACAATTTCTGGAAGTGTGAGTCCTGGTGCGAAAGGTGGCTTGAATATCATGATGAACCATGTCCTGTGAAACGCTGACTGCTCATGTTTAGTCTGGTCAGCATCAAAATTTGGCCAGTATGGCTCGTAGTATGAATTTGATACCATTGTGTGTATGAGTTATGTACAAGATCTTCAGTCTGTGTTGTTTTGTGAATATCTCCAAATCCACAGATCATAGTGGGCACATGCTTTTACATGTAGTTAGATTTTATCCTTGCCATGTTTTGTGGCATTTTGAAGGTAAATAAAACAGCACAGATTGTTCTGAATATTCAGTATTTATAATAATTCATAAGTTTCTTGTTATTGTTAGAACATCAGGGCTGAGTAAATAAATGTATTTGTTGCATCCACAAGGATGCCTTTAGCCATTTTAGCACTGGGGGCTGTGAGATTCTCTCTCGTCCCACCAGAAATTACACTTTTCCTGGTAAAGGGAACACGGTATTCATCCTAATAAATGCCCCTGCTCTAATAGGGGCCCCCTGCCTCTTTTCTGAAAATAATCTTTATCAACTTGCAATAATTTCTGTTTGTTTCTCTGGCTGAGGCAGCTTTTCGAAATGAGGTCTACTTTTAAAGGAAAGACTTTGCTTCTAGAGGAGTGGCTGATATACTACATTTTAGGTAAAATGCAACGCCCCGGGGCTTTTAATAGGATTAATACGGTATCATGTTTGCTCATCTCATGAACTTATATTGTTTATTACATTATACGCGATGAAAGGGGGCTGAGTATCCTGATTGGGTAGAGAGAAAAACACACTCTCTGGTATATTCCTGTACATGTATTTATTAAATTATGCTATGTTTAACCCTATTGCACTCAGAATGAGTGCAATAGGGTTAAATAAGGATCTGCTAAGGCCAAGGGTAAGTATATTGTTAAAGGTGTATGCTGCTGTGCCTAAAAGCAGTCCGGTCATAGCCTAAGCTGCTCCCAATATGTATATGGATGATATATTCAAATATTACCCTAAGAAGTCTCAAGTTTTTGGACCGATAGTTCTTAGTATACAGTGCAGACCCAAATCTGACTGCTCTTAAAGGACCAGTCTGATCAGGGCCTACACTGTCTGATGCAGTCCTCCACCATTTGCTATTCCATCTACATCTTCTGCGACACATGACTGCATTGTAAAACAAAACTGTTCCATTTTTTTTTTTTGACAAAACAGTATTTTAAGCATACAGATTTCAGAACCTTGAGTTATGTGGCGTAAAGACTGTGATCAGACTGCTAATGGCTGATATGGTCTTAAAAGACAGTTATTGGTCTTGCAGGGTTTATGGCATCAGTTTGATAAATTTTAAAGGTATGTTGTCTCACACAAACCTTTACTGATATGAACACCATGAAAGGGTGGGTTTTGTTGTAGGATCTGCAGCTTCAAAGTTTTGGACACGGGCAGTTCAGTAACTACTGTTATACACAGCCTTGTTGCAAACTTCCATCAACTGTTGCGAGTGGATGTTAGTTGTATGGATACACAATGTTTTTCTGTCATTTTTCAAAGGGAAATAATTTTTGTGACTTCCTGTTTTCTTCCATGGAGGACAAAGCCCTTCCAAAATGGGATCTACTCTTAAAAGAATGAGTCATCTCCTGGAGGAACAAAGTTTTTTTCTTAAAGAGTTGAACTCCATTGAGAAGGGAGGTAAAAAAAAAAGAAAATGGCAGGGTTGCTTCCCCTGAAAGTGTACACATTCACCTTAGGCTCTGTATAACCACTTCCGTGGAGGGCTTCAGCGGACATTTATTATGGAGAATGAAAAGAAGTAATCAAGAGTAATACAAGCCTGCCCTTATCTGGTGTAATGATGTATACCCTAAAGTGCTTTAGTATTGGGATACCTAAAACCATCAATTTTCCATTTGTCCCAAATGGAAAATAAACAGTTTTAGGTGTCCCAGTATTTGGGCGGGTTAGGATAGATCAAGACAAAATGGCGCCACTGTGTAAACTTACATACGATTGGTATTGTGTGAAAAGGGACCTTACGTGAATGCAATAAACATTCAGCTCTGCCTGTGTGAATTTGAAAAAGGGTCAGTTTAGGACAGCTCCAGATAAGCTGGGGTTTATGGATAATTCTTCTTTCTCGACAAATATTGTACATGTTTTGACCCCTCATTAGAATCTTCTTTGGGAGACAGTTCTAATGAGGGGTCACAACATACTTTGTGCTTTTATGGAGTAATACTGAAAATTATCCCTGTTACCCCTTTTTATCTGGACCAGGTTTTCACTCTCTTGATTCCCTAATATTCAGACTACTATATTGGAAGACTGATCAGACTGAGCAGATGCACAGTATTTTGGATTTGCATGTGCCTAAAGGTACCTTTTCACTCAATATTACCCATGTAAAGAGTACTGATTTTAGAGCGCTTAATAACAATACAGGGGCATTTCAGTAACGCACCTTGTTTAAGAAGTTACTTGCTAAAATTAGACTTACTATTGAAAACCTTTGGGTGTTTAGTAATGATATATACAAAAATATGTTTCTTCACAGAGAAAAAAAAAGTGCCCATTTTGTCTTGGATATGTACATTCAGGGATTATTCTGGCCCAAGATTTTTGTGAGATAAAAAATCCCATTAGGTCAAAATTAATGAGAAATTTTCAAATCTGATGAGATTTTTTCTCTCGCTGGGTCAAAGTTAGTGAGAAAATTTCAGTTCCTGTTGATTCTTTTCATTGCATGAAATATAAATCATAATGGTTAATATGAAGAAATTAGGTTTTGTTTTTCTTTATTTCCAACAATTTATTAAGGAAAATAATTTCATTAAAATGATCAAATATCAACTTTCAAACAGTTTATCTCATACCGTATAACCGTAATGATCCCAAGTTTTTTGACAGATACGTCTGGGCAAACAGTGCAGACCCAGACCAGACTACTCCTAGATTAGGGTTTTCACTGTTAGCCATTCCATCTGCATCTTTCGTAGGCATTACTGTATGGTAGGTAGAACCTCAAGTCTTTGTTTGAACTTTAGGTTTACAGCAATTTTTTTTGAGCTGTCAAAAAATTTAGGAACATTACAGTAATTAACCCTTGTCATGCTGAACCTGGATATGCCCCATCTTTGCAAACAGTGCAGATTGAGATCAGATGGCTTCTGAAGAAGCTATCTGATCTGGATCTTCACTCTTTGTCATTCAGTTTCTGAAATTGTAAGAATAAATTACATCAAGAAATCTGACTGGTTGATAATCAGAAGTGTGATTTGACAGGAGCCTTGCTGTTATTATTTATTATTTTCGCCCCCCCCCCCCCCCCCCCCCCCCCCTCGCGCCCCCGACCCCGGGTTTTCGGCTTGTTTATCCACTTTCTCGGTCGCGGAGTCTTGGAAGGCAGATAATGGGGTCGCCGAGGTTTCTACAGAGGAGTAAAACTATCTCAAAATGCCCTCTCGGCTCGTTTGGGCCGATATCAGTTTTCTTTTCTTCGTTTCTGCCTTTGAAGACTCCATTTTGCAATGAACTACAAAAGCGCTTGCAAAATATGAAACACTGATAGCAGATTTTCGCAAGAAGCTTTGCAGTGACATAGACGATGCTGGTTACCCGCAAATGTAATGCAAGTCGGTTGGCGCCAAATTTTTCCGGAAACCAAAGCCTACAAAACAAGCCGAATGTACCGAAATGGTCCGCATGTGCGAAAACAGAAAAACACGGTGCGAATTAAAAGAATTTCTCGGTGCGATTTTTTTTCTCAATCAGCAAACTTTTTTGCGATTTCGTGTAAAAAAATGCGAGAATATCGCGAAATCGCGCCAGAAAATGATCCCTGTACATTAATTGGAGCTCAAGACACAGAGGAGTTTTGATGAGAATATTATCAGTGTTCCAGGAAGGGGTTACAGGGATAATTTAAGGGTAATTTTCCATATTTATCTGTAAAAACATGTTGTGACCTCTCTGTAGAATCCTCTTGCCAAAATGGCTCTAATGAGGGGTCTCAGCATATGTCTTCATTGAAAAATGCGGAAAATAGTCACCCAATTATCCTCAAAAATTCTCCTTATCTGGAGCTCTGTTATTTCTACTTTATGTGATCCCCATCAGCACCACCTTGCTTGGGTAGTTCTAATCAGAGATGACTACAGAACTTCATGAGAATTGTTCTTATTTCTGAATTTTGATTAAAACCCACCTGTGTCAAGAGCTTTAATATCAAGATGTTACATAATGTTACTTTGTTGTAACTATCTTATGAAATAAATTGTTTTATTTCAGATAAATCAGGCTTGTATACTTTTTATTTTCTATCCTTCAGGCAATTATTGTCAGATTAATAGTCCCCTACCGCCCTGGATATAAGGCAAAATCACGAACGTGAAATGTAGGTCAGTTACCTGCAAGTTGTATTAGGTTGTTTGCAATGTCAGAGTGACCAGCTACCCAAAGAATGATGCCAGTCCATGAAAAAATATGTTTGCAATATGAGGCGAAGATCACTGGACCATGAATCAAGGACAACCAAACTTTCCAGTCTTTCAAATTATTCCAAAGACTAATGTATACCAGCATTGTACAAGTTTCATGAAGTTTTGTTGAAAATTGTAGTTCAGTTTGTCAAGCTTTCCACAAGAAGAAAAGAACCACAAGTCTGATAGTGCATAAACCATACTTGTCTGAGGTCTCATTGTCACTGTAATGTAGCTTCTGGCAAGCTTTCCCACTTGTAGGTCTGGAAATTTCAAGAGACTTTATCTCTGTAGTGAGCTGTCGTCTTCATGAAACTCAAACCCGTCTCAGCTATTGCCATCCACAATGCTCATCATGTCAACTGCGACACCACAAAACTAACAAAGTGACATGTGCATTTAGCGAAGACTCCATAAAGCCTGGGCCTTCACCCAGTATAATAAGTATCTGCTGTCCGCATGGAGCTCCAAGATACTTAACCACCCTGTAACTGCACAGCAAAAACTCTGATCAGACTAGGCAGATTTGCAGACTTGCCAGAGTCTTCAATGGGCACAAATGCCATTCTGTTGGTTTTGTCATGTTGCAGCTCATTTCATGAATAAAATGTAGCTTCTAGCAAACAGATATGCTTTTCCCATAACAAAGCCAGCTTCATGATTTTTGTACAAAGTTTGCTGCTCATTTCAGGGTACGTGACCCAACAGTTCCCATTTGTATAAATTTTGAGTTAGGTGCCGCAAAGGCTTCCTGCAAAATATCACCTCATTTGTGTGAGTACCGGTAGTTCTGGAGAGTCTTTTTCTGAAAGAAGTATCTCGATCTGCCATCTTGGAACTTGGACCCTGACAAAAAACTGGAGGCTTTACCAGAAATTTGGTACCATTGGCTCATTGGTTTCAAAAGAGGTCTGAAAGTGATGAGGAGCTCAGTAGGATAAGTGCTGGCCTGCTGATTTAGCTGTCCCAGGTTCGAGCCCCACTGGAGGTGTGAGTCTTTCCAACTGTAAACCAGGTTTTCAGTCATATCAGGATGATGGGAGGTGATAATGAGTCATTAAATGACATGCAGTGTGCAATGGAACCCCATTAAATAGTTGAAAAGATTTCCGCCTCCAGGGGGCCTCTAACCCTGGATCGAGCAGCAGGCCAGCACTTAACCTACTGAGCTACCTGCTGATCTATGGGTCCTGGGTTTGAACCAGCTGGAGGTGGAGATCTTTCAAGAGTAAGCGGGGTTCCATTGCACATCACCCTCTCATTGTCCTGATACGACTGAATGCAAAGTGTCTAGTCCATGCCCTACTGTTCATCCGTAGCAAGACCTGAGTACAGTAAGCTGACTTGACAGCACCTTGCTTTAAACTGAAACAGATTTTAGCATTGTATTTGATGATAACTGGGGGATAATTTTGTTTTTCCTGCAAAATGTGACCTCTCACAGTGGGCTCACTGGAACTCCTTCTTGAGAAGACAGTTGCAGTGAGGCCACTGCGAGGTGTTTTATGCAGATGTAACTAACAGTTTCCTTAATTATCAACAAATACTCCCTCCTAGAGCTGTGACTACAGCTTGCAACATACCGTAATGTGCGTATATACATGTATTGGGACACCTGAAAAAATAAATTTTCCATTTGGGACAAATGGAAAATTTATTATTTTAGGTGTCCCAATACTTTAGCACATTAGGGTATCAAGGCCAATTATGGTAAGAAAACTATACAATAAAGACTTGGCTCTTTTAAATATTTTTTTTATTTGTCCTGAAAGTAGAATGGTAGCATCTTTCAGTAATGTCTGTTTATTCCTTGTCTTTTGACTTGACAACATTTGTACCACGTAATCTACCAGTTCTTCTGGCGGCAATGAGACCGACCTGTAAAGAAAAGAATACTTTGAGTTAGGCATCCATACAAAAATTGTCCATCTGAAATGGTCCTTTTTACCCTTCTTGTTTTGGCCCTAGACCAGCTTTTATACATTGATTTTCTTTAAGTTCATACGATATGTACTGTGTAGAAATTTCCATCTCAGATAAAAGTCTAATATGAGTCTTCAATATGAGTCTTCAATATATGCAAATGCATTCTTAGAGAATGATTTTTAATTTACCTAAAGGTCAGATTTACTCTACATTCAACCCTTCATTAGCTCTTGATCAACTCTATACAACTGCCACTGTACCTGGACAATTTTAGGTACTGAGACAGATAGCTCTACGCAAACATTGCAGACCCTGATCAGGGTTTACACTGTTTGCCATTCTGCCTGCATCTTGTGGACACATTTAATACTGCATTGTAAAACCAGACTGTTTCACTTTTAGGACAACGTAAATTACTTAAGGTGTCCCAACTTTTAGAATTTTTACAGAATTTCTTCCCAAGAATGTCTGTTAAAGGGAGACTGTACTGTCATGGAATGAATATGAGCCGAGACACGAGAAAACCAACAAAGTGGTTGTGCGCCCAGCGCAAACTGAGATCAGCCTGGGCGTTCGCCCAGTCTGATCTGAGTATTCCCTGTCCGCATGGAGGTAGCTTAGACACTTAGCTACCTCTTAAGCACTTAGCAAAGAGTCTGATCTGAGTCTGTGCTTGGCGCACAACCACTTTGTTGGTTTTCTCGTGTCGCGGCTCATATATAGTTTAATACATAATTAATGACTGTATCCACAGATATTCATCACACATGTTCACAATTTATCATGCACCTGCTGCACAATTTACCTGATAACAAACATGATGTGTTATGTCACTTCAGAACTGCGCTTGCACAAATGTTATCAGGCTATGCCTTCAGAAGCGATCTCTGAATATGATTGGTAACAACTGATGTTGGCTGTGATAACGTTCAATCAAAGACATACGTCATAACTCAATTGTGATGTCAGCAAGTTCGAATAAAACTGTGTTCGCTTTTCCTTTATCTGAACCTCTTTACACCGTTAAAACTTCTAATGAGGCATGATAAATAGAAAACCATGATAGTGCATTTTGATATCAAGTTTATCAGGCTCAACCAGAGTCATGTCTGACTGGCTTGGCAAGCCTCCCCATTCCTATGCTGTTTCTGGTCTCACCTGATAAACTTGACATCAAAAGACACTTAGTATCATGGTATTCTCTTTCTAAAGTCAAGGATTAGGTGTACAAAAAGGAGCAGTCTGATCAGAGTCTTCAAAATTAACATATTTTGCCCATATCCAATCCGTTTAACTGAGTACACTTTCAAAAGAAGGAGCTTTTGTCTACCTTCTCAAAACAATTGCTCCCTTTATAGCAAATCTTAATTTTATGAGTACCAAAGACTTAATAAATCCTTGACTAACGACTTTGTAAAACTAACACTGCTTTGAACAACAGGGCTCTGACGTGTGTCATGAATCTTACCTTTCTACCAGCTGACGTGTCTCTTCTGACAGTTGAAGCTTTACCAATATGTTGATGGTTACCACCACCGTGGGGATGTTCTACAGGCTAAAAATAGAAAACAACTGGTAAGAAAGTTAGCTTGGCTTATTTTCAAGACTTTAACAAGCTCTTACTAATCAAAATCTTAAAGGCAGCAAGTAATTTAGCACATTTGAACACAAGAACCCACAATTACCATTAATACTAGAGCTCTAGATAAGAGGGAGTATTTGGTGATAATTAGGGATAATTTTTGTTAATTTCCCTTAAAACCATATGTTGTGACCCCTCATCTGAACCGTCTCGACGAGACGGTTCAGATGAGGGGTCACAACATATGGTTTCGATGAGAAATAAGAAAAATTATCCATAATTATCATCAAATACGCCGTCTTATCTAGAGCTCTGAGTAATTTAGCACATTTGAACACAAGAACCCACAATTACCATTAATACTCTAAGTACTGTAGTCTGTACAATAAAAACGTCATTTTATACTGATGATGAACACAGGGTATAATCGATTCCGCTAATTTTCGCTTCCTGCAGAGACTGTACATCATATTTGGCTTCCCCCGAGACTGTCCGCCATCTCTTGCTTCCTGCCGAGACTTCTGTACATGATAAATGGCTTCCTGCAGAGACTGTCCGCGTGATTCTGCTTCCTGCTGAGGCTCTCGGCAGGAAGCAGAGTCATGCGGACAGTCTCTGCAGGAAGCCATTTTTCGAGGACAGTAGTCTCTGCAGGAAGCAAGAGTTCGCGAACAGTCTCGGTGGAAGCCAAATATGATGTACAGTCTCTGCAGGAAGCGAAAATTGGCGGAATCGATTATACCCTGTGATGAAACACTGGGATCAAAAACTCAGCCCTAGATACTACAGGTGTTGTGAAAATAATTCAAGAGCTAATTCTTCATATTTCTGCATAAAAATGTATATTGTATTAATCCTAATAAAAGCCCCTGCTCTAATAAACACCCCTGCCCACCCTGCTTCTTTTCCGAAAATAATGTTATACTGAGTCATTGACTGGTACGAATTCCTGTTTGCTTCTCTGGATGAGGTAGCTCTTTGAAACTGGGTCTACTCTGAAAGGAATGATTTTGCTCCTAGTGGAGCAAATCTACGAGCAAATTCTTTCCTTTAAGAGTTGACTCTTACTAAACAGGGAGACAAAAAAAAAATAGTAGAATTGCTTCCTTTGAAGTAACCCATCACCTTTGTATTGCCAATTAAGAGGTATTTTGGCAGTGGCTGATATTTACTACACTTCAGGCTCTTAATAACACTCCCCTCCCCCACCCCCCTAACGCCCCAAGGCATTTGCTAGGATTAATATGGTATGTCTTATGCATAACTATGCAAAATTATCCCTGAATTATACCTGTTCTCCTTCTTACCCGAAAGCATTACAAACTGTAATTCAATTTTACATCCTAATGTATACAAACAGTTCTAGAATAAGCTGTCTTTCATGAGAGATTCACATGCTAAATTTTCATAAGGTCAGTATAATTATTTCCAATTGAAGGCTTAAATTATAAAACTTGGTTTTAACAATGCATACAATTCACCAAATTTCAGTACATGTACATCTTTGTATGTACAGTAACCTCAGTCAAACTAACACCTAATGCATTTGCAATGCCATAAAAAGAGTTTGAGTGGACCTTCTGAGGTAAACAATCAATCAGAATTATCCAGAGCTCCAGATAAGAAGGTTGGTTGATTTGATGCTTAACGTCCTCGGTAAACAACTAAGGTCATGTTTGGATGGTCAGTTAACCTAACCACACTATTCCTGGGCAGGCTTAGACCTCCTAAGCGGTTAACCAGTACCAAGTGCACATACTTTCGCCAGTAACTGACAACTGCCCTTCTTGAATCAGCGGAAGGAGAAACGAAAGTATGTGGCCAGACTGGGTTTCGAACCCAGGACCTCTGACTTATGAGTCAGGTGCCCTACCGATTGCGCTACGCGGCCCGGCCCAGATAAGAAGGGGTAACAGGGATAACTCAAAAGATAATTTTTCTTATTTCTCAACGAAAACATACATTGTGACCCCTCATTAGAACCGTCTCGCGGAGACGGTTCTAATGAGGGGTCACAATGTATGTTGTAAAGGAAAATTATCTGTGATTATCAGTCACGAGTTATTTTGATTATTTACTGCTGGGTAAGACAAAGTGATGTCAACCCTGCTAAAGCAACTACCGAGCTCCAGATATGGTGGGGTTTGAGGATAATTCTGTGATTATTTGCTTATTTCTCAATGAAAACATATGTCTTGACCTCTCATTAGGACCATCTTGGTAGGATGCTTCTAAAGAAGGATAAAGTTTTTTCACTGATATATGGAAATGGATCCCTGAATTACCTGTCACTTCTTATCAAGAGTACTGAAACAGAGCTCCAGATAAGAGACGGAACTGAGGATAATTCAAAGATAACTTTTCTTTATTTCTCAATGAAAACATATGTTGTGACCCCTCATTAGAACCGTCTCGGTGAGACGGTTCTAATAAGGGGTCACAACCTATGTTTTTATGGCAAAATATTGAAAATTATTCCTAAATTATCCCTGTTACGCCTTTTCATCTGGAGCTCTGCTGAAATTTACCAACTAGACACTTACGTTCATAGCAACACCTCTAACTTTAGGCCAGCAGTTTCTCTTGGCCTTGTATTTGTGATAGGCTCTACCAGCCTTCAACATAGGCTTGTCAATTCTACCTCCACCAGCAACAATACCTGCAATGCATATTGCCATTACCATAAAAACTAAGTGTCTGGTCAGATAGGTCTAAGCGAACGGTGCAGATCCAGATCAGACTCAAATCAGGGTCTTCACTGCTTGCCATTCCATCTGACAGACATTCCTGGAAAGAAAAAACTATGCAGAACTTTCCATTTAAGGACATACAGTCGAACTTCACTGGCTCGAACTCGGAAGGCTCGAATGCCATGCTTCGGTCAAACTGACTTGCCAGTCCCGGCAAAACTCCTATTCATTTTAACTTAACCTGCGACCTTTGCCTCGAACTACGATGGCTCGAACGCTCGAACCCCAAACCCGGTCCCTAGGGTACATTTTCTATGTAAAAACCCACCGATGGCTCGCACTTATTACCTTGTAAATAATTTTCATTTCAATAACGGTCACGGGAGGGATACCCAGATCGAAGATTTCTGCTGGCACCGAGTGGCTTAAATTATGACCGATCAATAAAGAGGAAGTCACCCTTGCTATGATAGAAAAGCATGATACATACGGCTGGACCTTGTGAGTTGGTCTTCAGTGGCTCGAACTACCGATCGCTCGAACTTTTTTGGGTGGTCCCGGCGAGTTCGAGCCATCGAAGTTCGACTGTATATGGTTAATTTTTTTAGGCGTCACATTTTTAGAATTTTACGGTCATCCGGAGCTATAGACTATTTGATGATAATTCCAGGATCTCCAACAAAACTAGTTCGGGAGACTTGGGAGAAATAGTCTTCAAACACTGACTAACATCCCCTATTTTGAGTTGAGCAACCAAAGAAGTTTAAATGTATAGAACATATCTACAGGAAAATAGATGGACGGATGACATGTGATTTGACATCTTTTTAACAGTATTTCAGTCACATCTGGATGATGAGAGGGCTACAATGAAAGGCTGTGAGCAATGGATCTCCATTTACAGTTGAACAGTTTATGGCTTCAAGCTGGAATTGAACCTGGGGCCGCTAGGTCAGAGGCCACTGAGCTATCAGGGCTTCTTTGGACTACAACTGCTTAAATTCCTGAAACAACCAAAGAATTGCTTCTTATCCAACAGCTGAAGGCTGAGCCCTAACTACATTATCAACAGGCCTAGATACCTGTTCATAACTGCACAACTATTTCTTTTATTTCATGCTGATGATTCACAGAAATTATTGCTATCACAGGATACTTAATCTTATCTCCAACTCAGCTGTAACAGAATGACAGCTCTCGTAAAAGCTTCAGCAACACAGATCTTTTAAGGAGCCACAACTGAGCGGCAACATGATAAAACCAATAACGTGGCATGTGTGCCCAGCAAAGACTCAGATCAGCCTGGGCATCGGCCAAGTCTGATCAGAGTCTTCGATATCAACATGGAGCTAGCTTAGAGCCTTAGCTACTCTTTAAGCACACAATGAAGACTCTTGATTAGAATGGTTGGCATCTCAGGCTGATCTGAGTCTTCGCTGGCCGCACATGCTACTTCATTGGTTTTGTAAACTGTAGTGTCAGGGTTCATATGTATTGAGCAGGAACAGAAATATTTTAGCTTTGTCAACACACACACCGACACCGTAACAATATAAACAGTCCCAATATGGTTTGATCTTAGCTGTGCTTCAACATACTTAGTTGACTTCATGACGGCACTGAATACTTCCATAATTTATCTGTTTGCCCTTCATTACTGTTTACTAATGTTTTGAAAAAAGGACTGAGGCTAACAATTTCACAAACTTACCAACAATAGCTCTGTTAGCTGAGGGGATCAGTTTCTTTGATCCAGATGGTAATTTCACTCTTGATTTCTTAGTGTCTGGGTTATGGGAGATAACTGTAGCGTAGTTTCCTGACGCCCTTGCCAGCTTCCCACGGTCACCAGTTTTTTCTTCTAAACAGCACACTATCGTACCCTCAGGCATTGTCCCAATGGGTAAAATGTTTCCTATCTGCAGATTTGCTGAAATCATAAAGCAACTGATGTTCCATGCAGCACTCCTGATATTGTAACAGGGATACATTAGAGACAATTTAACTCTAATTTTCTACATAAAAGTATATACTGTCACCCCTCTGCTCATTAAAATCATCCTGATGAGACGGTTCTTATGAGGAGTCCCAAAGGACGTTTTTGTTGGTAAATAGGCAAATCATCCCTGAATTATTGTCAGAGACCTAAACTGGGCCTCTGATAATATTTTCTACTCCTCAAAGCAAACTTTGATGTGATCCCTTTTGATAGAACCATATTGGCAAGCCATTTCTGATGAGGGATAAGATGTGTTTTTATCTACAAAATACTGAAAAAAATTATTCCTGAATCATTTCTGTTTCCCTTTCTAAGCTGGAGAGCTATAAAACTGATACAGACGAGAGTCAGAACTCCACAAATTTAGTCAATTTTCGAACATACTGAAATACTACAGACACAGTCATTCAACTTGAACTTACTCATTCTATTCACCCCCATACACCAGTTCAAATGCATATCCACTATACACTACTATCACTTTCATGGAGCTGGGTGAACTTAATTTTATTTTTGTAACCTAAAATGATCACCAACACAACAAGTACTATTATCACTTAAAGAGCATGTATGAAAGAAAATAGTTGAATATACGAACAGTGTTGAACTTGATACATAAGGTGGCTTATCTGGATCTACACTGTCTGCCCTCAGTCTCTTAACTCCCAATATGATATAGCTTGAAAATTTGCAGGCACAAATTTTGAAGTCTGCTTTTTGGGTGCTTTCAGGGTTATTTAATGAGAAACCAGCAAAGCAGAAGGCATCTTGTCAGACCTTATTGAGTCTCAGCACAAAAAAACCCCAGAAATGTGGCATATGCACCCAGCGAAGACTCAGATCAGCCTGGGCAGCTGCCCAGTCTGATCAGAGCCTTTGCTGAGCACCTAAAGGGTAGCTAAGGTGTAAACTAGCTCCATGCGGACAGCAAAGACTTTGATCAGACTGGATGGATACCCAGGCTGATCTGAGTCTTCCCTGGCAGCACATGCCCCTTTGTTTTGTTGTGTCGCAGCACCTATGATGCTCTGAAGTTCAATAACTTCAATTTACCTTTCTTTCCACAGTAGATGAATTGTCCTGTATACATGCCCTCTGTAGCTATGAAGGTTTCAGTCCTCATTTTGTATCTGTAGGGATCTCGGAAACATACTTTGGCCAATGGAGCCCCACGTCCTGGGTCATGGACTATGTCCTGAAATCATGCACAGTTCAATTAACATTGACAAAATAAAAGTAGTATGAGATACCAGTGTCTGAGACAACCAGAATAAAAGAATAAACACTGTATAAGATGAATATTCGAATCGACAACATTAAAACAACACAATCAATTACAAAAACTCTGTAATACTATGGACATGTATGAACAAACTGTTTTTAAAAGCATGTCATGACCCCTAAGAATTATGAGGGGCCGCAATGTATGTTTTCTTACCATGAGTGAACATCTCAATTTTTATTACTTTTCTCAGCCTGAATAACCAAGCACTCCAGAAAAATATGGTTTTGAGGATAATTCTTGGATAATTATTCTTAGTTTTCAGTGCCGCGGCGTCCCACTAGTTCTGATAATAGTAGGGCATGGGACTACTGTTCTTGCAGTAAGTGCGGGTAGGGGTTGTTTGGATATTTTTTCTCTCGCCTATCCAATCTTTTTTTCCCTGCTCTGGGATTCTGCTCGATACAGACTGAAATACTGTCTCAAAGAGTCATTAAACCCCAACCAACCAAACATCTTAGTTTTCACTGGTTTAAAACCATCTGAGTTTGTTGTAAACCCCCTTAGGAGCAGTGGTAGTGTAGAGGATAACAAACTAGACTACCAATCAAGGGGTTACAGGTAGATCCCCTGCTATTCCAGTCTTTCGGATGAGACTTTAAAATGAGGCCCTGTCTCCTTATGACTGTGTGTTAGCAGGATAAACCAAAGTTCACTCACTGTGACTCCCTTACCAGAACTATTCGATACAGTTCTGATACAGGGTTACCCCAAAATTTTATGGATATTTATCAAAATTTTCACCCAATACTTCTCTGTGTTTTAGATGAGGCGGGGTACTTGACTACCTTGTGATAATTGGGGGTAATTCTCACCACATACTCCCTAGATTATTTACAGCTCAAACTGCCTATTAACTGGAACCTCTGCTAACCTTGATTACTCCTTTCACATATCCGTGTCTCTCAGCAAAGTCAATGGCTCTCAAAGCTGCTTTTCCCTTGCGATGTTTGGTATGGGCTTTGAAGACACTTCCAGGACCTTTACGCTGGGATCGTATCACACGTCCCATTTTAACCTGCAAGATAAATGAAGCCAAACCTTGAAACGCACGACGTCATGTAAAAATTAGCACAACTTGCTACAGCTCAACAGATCAGGTTTGCAATGCAGTGACCAGGATAAAAAGCGGTAACTGTGATAATTTAGAGATAATTGTCAATACTGAAGGATGGATGGATGACTTGATATTTTATGCCATTTCAACAGTATTTCAGTCATATTAGGACAATGGGAAGGTGATAATGAAAGGCTGAGTGAAATGGAGCCCCATTTATATTTGAAAAGATTCTTGCCTCTGGAGGAGATCAAACCTGGGACCACTAGATGAGCAGGTGAGTGCTTAACCTACTGGGCTACCGGAGATCCTCTTCAAGCTGGCAGCAGAGATTACATACAGAGAAACTGGAGCAGTTCCCTTCACTCAGATTCTAATGCCTGCCAGTTTAACTATCCCATTAGGCGCTCCATAAACCATAGCAGAAGTTGACAGCCCACAAGAAATTGTTTGCTCCTGAGCTGGATGTACTGGGAAGCAAGTTAGCTCAGTGGGTTAGCACACTTGCCTCTAAAGGTTCCCGGTTTGAGCCCTGGTAGGGGTGTCAGAATTTTGGTGTCCAAAAACACTTCATTTAACAGGTTAGGGAGAAGCTCAAACGGAACTATATAGCCCGATCGAGCTATATGGCCTGATCAAGGTATAGAAATTGCATTATAATTTGAAGATTCTTCAGCTGAATCCATTTTGAATATAATTGCAAAATTTTGAGTATTGTGCTTTCAATATTGATTAAAGTCATGTTGGAATGCAAAGGAATTTTATTTTTCTGCCGTTGCGTTTTTGTGAAAGAACCACGTTTATGTATACATGTTTCTTCCCATTCCCCTGACATTTCTATAATTGCAGTCCAATGATAACTCTGAGAAGATCCCAGCGTAGCAGGTGTGTAAACCATGACACAGAACTTCAGAAGTGGATATATCTGTCCAGTTTGTGGGGGCATCTCAAAGATATTCTTGCATTTAAATTTTCCTCAATTTGCATAAAATGCAATGGTGGAAGTTCAATTTTTTTACAAAATCATAAAAGGTTTGTCACCCTTTATACTGTTGTTCATATCAAATTCTGCAGTTCAGCTTCAGTGCAAATGCAGAAGCAATAATGCTTTAATTTCCACTCATTTTTATACCTCGATTGGGCTATATAGCTCGATCAGGCTATATAGCTCCATTTGAGCTTCTCCCTAACCTCTTTAATGACATTTGCAGGAATGACATTAAATGAAGTGTGCCATCCTTCTGATCGGGAATTTAACTGGAGGCACCCTGTCATGGGGAGACATCCCCTGTGCAAGTTAAAGACCCATTCTGTAGGTACATGGCTACGTGGAGGTACATCCTGCAAAACTGGGGTGTACTTTGTACACCTGCTCATAAGCCTCTTGAGATGGTGTTGCAGTATACATAAAGATTTTGTTCTTTCACTACAGCAAGCCTTGACAGCTAACTTTAAAGCATATGACCATTCTAATCAGTCAGTTGATTGGTTGATTTGATGCTTAACGTCCACGGTAAACAACTAAGGTCATGTCGGGATGGTCAGTTAACCAAACCACACTATTCCTGGGCAGGCTTAGACCTCCTAAGCGGTTAACCAGTACTAAGTGCACATACTTTCACCAGTAACTGACAACTGCCCTTCTTGAATCAGCGGAAGGAGAAACAAAAGTATGTGGCCAGACCGGGATTCGAAACCAGGACCTCTGACTTACCAGTCAGGTGCCCTACCGATTGCGCTACCCGGCCCGGCCGAATCAGTCAGACTGTGTAATGTAGTGTTGTATGCTTTATGGGAACTCTCATCCTTCCTATAAAGTTAGGACTTTTTGTGCATAATTCATCAATAAGAAGCAAAACAGAAGTATTGATTTAAACAGTTGGTCATTTAAGATATCTTTTACAAATCTGACTGTCCAATTTGATTTCGGATGCTGTTGGATATTGCTGATTTAAAATAGAGTGTACGCTTCGACACTCACTCGTTCGGCCACAAAATAAAAGAGGAAGCAGACCGGTTTTTGATAGTAATGGGTAAAACCCACTACCAGAAGTCCTACTAAATTCCAATCGGACCGCTCGGCCAATTCCGTGCCGAGCGTGCTCCGATTTACTATATACGAGGGTACCTAAATACCGGAAAGCTGACCCAAAAGACCACAAAAAAGGACAATAATAATGATTAAAAAAAAAAAGAAACTCCCTCCCACCGCCTCACATACTTCGCCCCCCCAAAAAATCATTTTATGATATATTTACTTTAGGAAGTAGAAGAGAAAAAAAGGTGTCCCCGAATATAAGAAAGAATAAGAAAGAAGTCGAATTTACCATGTTATATTCTTTATTGATCAATGAATAAATAAATAAATTAATTAATTTATTTATGTATTTATTAGATTCTGCAAAAATATCGATTATTTTGCCACGAAAAAAACAAAATGCAATGACTAGTAAATCAATTTGTTAAAAATGCGCGATTTAATAACGATCAACTAGTTTTTAATTAATCTTTTTTTCTTTCTTTTCCTTCCTTTTTCCTTCTTCTTTCTTCTTTTCTTCTTTCAATATTTGCAACAGCAAAAGACGTAGTGAGACGACACTAAAACTCATGAAGCATGTCCAAAGGAACCAGCTTAATACCTTGAACATTTGGGGCTCCAAATAAAGAATGACTTTCTTTTTAGCCCACCCTCTTAAATTTACTAAAGTTGCACTCATTTATTACTGGTATGATATGATTTCTCTTGTTACAAAAATCTTCGTCATAAAATATCCTCTTGAATATAAAAACTGGTAGTAATTAACTGATGTAAAAAAAAAATCGTAAAATGCTATTTGAATTTTGTTGTCCTCTACAATAAAGAATGCACAAAATGGGTACACGATATGCTGATGAGAAAGGTTTTTTACACAAGAAAAGATCAAAGTGTAATTTTCAGCGCAAAAATCTTTAAACTACTATTGAATGATGTCCTATCAGTTATTTGTTCTAACTCTTTCATATTGTCATGTTGAACAGATGGAAAAGGAAGCTTATTTTCAAGTGTTCAATCATGTATTTGGTGCATGTATATTGTTGATAAATGGATGCATTCATTGAATGAGCCGCGACACGAGAAAATCAACAATGTGGTTGTGCGCCGAGCCAAGACTCAGATCAGCCTGGGCATCCGCCCAAACTGATCAGAGTCTTCGCTCAGCGCTTAAAGCCTAGATAAGGGTCTAAGCTACCTCCATGCGGACAGCGAAGACTCTGATCAGACTGGGCGAATGCCCAGGCTGATCTGAGTCTGCGCTGGGCGCTACAACCATATTGTTGGTTTTGTCGTGTCGCGGCTCAAATATAGAGTATTCATGTATACCTGTATCATACAAACAGTATAAAAAGTATATAACTGTGATCAAGGCAGGTTTGAAAGTGAAATGATTTAACCTGGAAAAAGTTTACACCCCAGTGTGACCTCCGTAGTATGTCTAAAATTTTGTCACAAGCTAGCTTTTCTTTTATCGGTTCAACCTGGTAATTTGGTCATTACTCTCGACGCACTGGAGTACCTTCAGATTTAAATGCATTTTAAGCAATAAATATTCTTCTTCTTCATCATCAATCGTATGCTATTTTTCACTGGGTGGCTATGGTCACGTGTGATACGATTTTTAGACTTAAGTCTTCTTCTTATTCTTCATCCTCATCAATATAATGCCATTTCCGCTAGTTGATTATGGTTACGTGTGCGTTAATTTTCGTGCCGAAAAATATCTTTTGGTATTTTCATATATAAATCTTTCGTAACATTAACAACCTAGGAATTTTGGAGCTCTAGAAACAACATAAAGAAGACATCTGCTAAGCTATGGAAACATCTTTTGTATTTTCTGGCCTTTATCAAGAAATCTAACTACTCGTATCTTATTTCTCCTCACCGCTCGGATAATAAGTCCCAAGCAAACTGCACAGAGCAAGATTAGACTGGTACTGGCTGGGTCCACAATGCCAAGTTTCACAATCTACCTCAATCGCGGACAAATGCGCTAAGTTAAATGTAAAGATCACAGTCATTTAAGAGGGGTGGCTTGTGGGTTTGCCGCCATTTTTGCAACCCCGGAATGTTCCGGCACTCCTAAAATTTCATTGAAGTAGATGGATACACTTCAAGAAAGCAAGTTTTTTTTTTCATTTTTGTCTCCCTTCTCATTATATGGGAGGGGGGGGGGGGGGGGGGTTAATGGGTCAGCCCTTATAAAGAAAAAAAAATCTCCTATGAGCAGCTGCTTTCTTTTTTCCATTCTTTATTTCTTTTTTTTCATTATTTTAACCTGTGAACCCTATTTCACTATAGCATCATCATCCAAGAAGGCAAACAAGAAGGTCGCAAAAGTTGTTTCCTCTTGTATGGTTAAATACGCCTTTCATATATGAGCCGCGACACGACAAAACTAACGATGTGGTTGTGCGCCCAGCGCAGACTCAGATCAGCCTTGCCATCCGCCCAGCTCGATCAGACTCTCCGCTTAGCGCTCAAAGGGTAGCTAAGTGTCTAAGCTAGCTTCATGCGGACAGCGAAGACTCTGATCAGACTGGGCGGATGCGTTGGGCGCACAACCACATTGTTGGTTTTGTCGTGTTGCGGCTCATATATAATACGTAAACACATTTCTCAACTACTTCTTGATCACGTCATTGCTGTCAATTTCCCTTCTAAACAAATAGGAGCCCCGGTAGTTCAGTGGGTTAAGCGCTTGTCTTTTGATCTAGCAGTCCTGGGTTCGATTCCCCCTGGAGGCGGATAATCTATTCAACTGTAAACGTGGTTCCACTGCACACAACCTTTCATTATCACCCTGCCATCGTTCTTATACTGAAATACTATTATTATCGAAAAGGGTGTAATATCGCAAGTCACCCATCCATATAAACTCACAACTATTATGTATGTCCATACGGTTTGTCTGCTCTCTGCTGGGGCAGCAGTTCGATCTGTCCCTCGTGAGCTATCCCTTGTTTGACTTTCTAAATGCAGGATAAATAGAGGATCTTACACGAGTGTTCGTGTATTATTGAATTTATTAAACAAGTTGAGGAAAAAGATAAGATGTGAGGCTATGCCGAGCATCTTATCGGGTTTCCTAAACGAGTTTAATAAATTGAATAATACAGGAGCACGAATGAAAGATTCTGTTGATCATATGACATTAAAACTGCATTTTATTAGCAAGTTTTGCACTAAAACGCCACGATTTCGCCATTAGAAAACGCGACGTTTTTATGGACGTCAACGCATAACTCTCAGATGCGACGTCATATGATAATATCTCTAAAATAATAATTTCAGTATCCTTATCACATCAGATGGGTATCTCTTTAGCAAGTTTCGGGAGCATGAAGAGCTTTCTTCCAGTACCAACGGTCCAATTAAAATCTGAAAGAGTTCCTTCAAGAGCAGAGAATACATTCAGGAGAAGGACCATGGGCCAGACTACTTAGTTTCGGCTAATAAAGCCTCTTCAGTGACCCTGACAATATCTGGTGACGAAACCAGAGAAGAGCATACTGTAATTTCTAATTCTTAATTGGACAGTCGGTTCAAAGACTGCTTAGTATCAAAAAGGGTCCAAATAATATATAAAATGATGGCTTAGAATATGAGTATAGACCAGTCTAAAATTTCAGATTTCTCAGGATATATCCTCTGATCTCAAAGGACAAAATGAAATATAATCTGCACTATGGATGATGTACGGGGAGACTTTTTACGGCCTCCACACGCCACACGGCACAACACCAGCTGCAAATTAAAATCTGAAAAAGTTCCTTCAAGAGCAGAGAATACATTCAGGAGAAGGAGCCCTCTTTGTCCATTTTTATTGAGACAGCGACTCCGGTTTACGCTTGAAGCTACTGGTTTAGCTTGGATTAGGTGCTCTCCTGATTTATTAGAATTTTAGAGGCATTATCATTTGGTGCTCTTACTTTCCAGGATTCAAAAGGAACATGGTCAATCCCAATGACCACTCTTAGATTTTGACAGTTTCCATGTCTTGCATTTGAGCCGCGACACGACAAAACCAACCAGTGGCATGTGCGCCCACTGAAGACTCAGATCAGCCTGGGCATCCGCCTAGTCAGAGAAGAATCTTCGCTGTCCGCATGGAGCTAGCTTAGACCTTAGCTACGCTTTAAGCGCACAGCGAAGACTCTGATCAGACTGGACGGATGTCCCGGCTGATCTGAGTCTTCGCTGTGCGCACATGCCACTCTGTTGGTTTTGACATGTCGCGTCTCATTTCTTCTTCCAGCATCAGTAGTACACATTAGAGAGTACCTGGTGGCTGTCAATACCTCAATTTCTCTCTCCAATATGATCCAGAAATTCTGTCACAACCTTTTATCTATCATGGCGGCATGTGTTCGCCTTAAAACCGAAACTTTACTTTGCATTCGTCTGTGTGTTCCTGTATCGCGCCTTTAAGGCCTGTGTAAATAACTCCTCCATCAGTTTCAATCCGCGAATTTGAAGCCTTGCACAGATGGAAACCTACAAACTGTTCTTTGGAGGAGTCTGACCTTGTCCAGGTTTCAGAACTCCTGAAACCAGCAGTCAGTAAAATCGGTAATACTCCCCCCCCCCCCCCCCCCCCCAAAAAAAAAAAAAAAAAAAAAATAGAAATAGAATAAAATAAATCAATAGTTAAATAAATGAATAAATAGATATTGGACATAACGACTGAGGTACAGTATACATTCATTTTGTAAAATACATGTAATAGAAATTATCTGATAAAATGATTTCTGGCCTACCGATGAATTTGATACACAAAACAATAAACCTTTATATTAAAGTACATGTACATGTATAAAAGAAATTTATTAGATATAGGACATGTAATTCAATCCAAGTAGATGCAAAGATCTACATTGATAAGTCTAGAAATCCACTCGCGTCTAAATATACATGTACTGTCAGGAACTAAGTCAAATACCTGGTGGGTGGGACAAGGGTGCGGTGGGGCTATACCGGTTCCACCATGTTTCGAGCGACCCACAAAATACACCCTTTACAATAACATGCATCTTCTTTCGCACAGACAGTCCATACATCTGTCTGCTTCTATTATTTTTTCTTTGATGGGTTAGGAAAGCTTCATGCGGACCAAACAGGTAACTAAATGTTTCGAACTACCGCAGAAGCAGAGGGCTAGGTTTGATCCAGTAAAACCAATTTAAGCCCCCCCCCCCCCCCCCCCCCTCAAACTCCGCCCCATCTCCAGTAATCTTTTGCTGACCGTTCAAAAGCGGTACTTCTGTTGTGGTTCCTCAATGTTACACATTGTTATGTCCGCTTGTCTATGGCATCTAGCAGTCAGGTCACCTGAAGAGCTGCCCATTCTGCTCCCTGTCTCATTTTGTTTTGTAATTTAACTTGAATAAAAACAATATGTAAAAATAGATATTGCTGCTGTTTTCTCGCTTAGGTAGCTGAATGACCACCTGCTTGGGAAAGAGCTGCTCATTTGGTTTACCGTGCATGTCTTTCGTGAACTTTTGTCAATTTTGCGTGTGTGCTTCTTTCCCTTTTGGTGTTGAGACCGGAATGTGGCATTTGATTGTATTAATTCCCTGACAATTGCCTATCTTTTACTTTCCATGACTATTTTTCTTTGGAACAGTCTGATCTCGTCCAGGTTTCAGATCGTGACTCCTTCAAACCAGGGATCAGTAAAATCTGTCATACCCTTTAAAAAAGCCTAATAATCATGATAATATGATATCGGACATAACACACAGGCACATATATATGATTTAGACCAGACTCATGTGCCGTCAATTCGAATGGTTGCCTCGTTCCCAGGCGACTAAATAGACGCCTAGTGCAAACGATGTTGTTTTACCTATAAATAGTTCAGATATTCCCATACTGACGTACTGCATATCTATTTATAACTCGGCCGTGTGTAATTATCGCTCTCCTTGAATGTTTATGTTGAGATTATTTTTCTCACCAGCTTCCAAGAAAATAATTGCGCCTTGTTTTTGTTTTAATTGCTTGTTAGTGTGCCTACAAGATACAAGAAGTTTATTACGAATTACTTGATTTACCCATTCATGCCTAACGTCATAGGCAAACAGTGCAGACCCAGATCAGACGCCGCAAAACAAAACGTCTACGTCTGCAAAATAACAAATGTTTCTTCCAAGCTGTATCATATTGAAAACCCAAAGACTAGAGGGCAAATGGTATAACCCTAGAAGTGGCGTCTCATTCAGAGCCGACTCGTCAGGATCTACATTGTTTGAAAATGCAGCTACTTTCGTCAGACTGTTAAGTAAACATTTTGGGAAAGAGCTATTAGATCTATCTAATGCGGTTTTCAGATAATCAAAACACCTGCTGTAACCTTTCCTGCCAGTAGGAAGATATTTATAGATAAGAAGTTTCTCTAACATGATTCCCGGCGCTGTTAAAAGTTTAGGTTGTGTATTGAGAACCAGATCTACCAGTCAAGTTTCTGCCGCCTGAGCCCAGTGGTTCACGCTTGTCTCTACTGTAGTGAGTCATACGAAACGGAAGTTGTGCAAGGAACTAGTCTATTCGAATGGTAAGGCGTCGGCTTTTACCCATTAATGGCGTAAATATTTGCTGATTCGTTTTATGCATTAAATTAAAGAAATAAACAAAATAGAAAGAAAATAGAACATGGAATAAACGATTGTCATGCACCTGATATACCCGCTGATATACCAGCTTAATATACGGTTCATGTCACTGGGTCAGCCTTTTTACGACAACAACAACCACACAAGTAATAGCTTTTCGAACGAAATTTCCCATCATACTAGAAAACCCGACGCAAATTTGGACAGACGGATGCTGCGTAAAATATATGCTAATATGCAGAAACAATCGTTAGTATGAGCTTCCCTATTCCAAATGTAAGCATGACCCAAGTTTTATGACACTTGCTTTGTATTTCTAATGCAAGAGAACTAAGCCAGAAAATGACAAGTCAGTGCCCGAAAAATAAAATATAGGTTAAAATATAATACTGATAATATAATTGCTTAGAGTGTCCCTCTTCCAGATGTTTGACGTGACCAAGGTTTCATGACTCTCTAGCCCCCAATAGTTTAAGGAAAAAAAAAAGAAGAAGCAAAAAACACACACAAAAAAAATAGAGTTAAAATGGAAACTCGACACATTTTGAACAGTCCGTGAACAGAAAAATATCAATATGTACCATTGATTGCTGGTTTCAACTTGCCTTGTCCAGATATAAGCATGACCTAAATTTCATTGCTCTAGCCGAAATAGAGCCATACCAGAAAACTCAAAAAAAAGTTTACGCCGCCGACGCCACCAACGACGCTTACGCCAGAAAACCTATACCCATGTCTCGCCTTCTACTAATTGCAGCGAGTCGAAAGCTCGGTTTCTCTGTAGACTAATTGAGATTCCCTTCTTTTGTTTTTTTCTTTTTTATGATTTCCATCTCAAAGACTAATCGGATTTTCATAAACGACATGCAAGCAGACGTACATTTATGTCAACGGTGTAGGCTCCCTTACTCCAAGATTTATGTCAAATGTGTAGGTTCTCTTACTCCAAGATTTATGTCAACGGTGTAGGTTCTCTTACTCCAAGATTTATGTCAACTGTGTAGGTTCTTTTACTCCAAGATTTATGTCAACTGTGTAGGTTCTCTTACTCCAAGATTTATGTCAACGGTGTAGGTTCTCTTTCTCCAAGATTTATGTCAACTGTGTAGGTTCTCTTTCTCCAAGATATATGTCAACTGTGTAGGTTCTCTTTCTCCAAGATATATGTCAACTGTGTAGGTTCTCTTATTCCAAGATTTATGTCAACTGTGTAGGTTCTCTTTCTCCAAGATTTATGTCAACTGTGTAGGTTCTTTTACTCCAAGATTTAGATTTATGTCAACGGTGTAGGTTCTCTGACTCCAAGATTGATGTCAACTGCGTAATCTGTGTAGGTTTTCTTAAAGTCTCCATAGTCCTATCAGCGGTAAAAACGCCTAAACTCAAATCATTGTAAAAAGCGGTTCAACCTTCACGTTTGGTAATTGAATGTGGGTTGGTGTGCATAAATTGAATCATATAACTGGCAAAAAGTAGAGAAAACAAGTTTTTGAAAAATAACTAATCGATCTACAAAATACAATTTCCTGTTCTGGTTTCCCGTCTAGCAATGCTATGTAAACATAGGCGGGATTCATAGTGATTGGGAATCCACGCTGTACATTGTAGTTTTACCATTTTATGAAATCGGAAGTAGGTCGTTTAGTTGCCAACTAAAATGACCCAAGTACGTTTTCAAACCATTTTTATGTGAAACTCAAGGCTGTTTTGTTTGTTTAAAGCTGGCTAATCACGGTCATTTACAATTACGAAACTATAGTGAGAAGCTTGCAGCGATACCTCATGACGAAATTTTTCATGCTGATAGAGCTATGGGGCCTTTAATCCAAGATTTATGTCAACTGTGTAGGTTCTCTTATTCCAAGATTTATGTCAACTGTGTAGGTTCTCTTATTCCAAGATTTATGTCAACGGTGTAGGTTCTCTTATTCCAAGATTTATGTCAACTGTGTAGGTTCTCTTATTCCAAGATTTATGTCAACGGTGTAGGTTCTCTTACTCCCATAGGGAACTTAATGCTTCAATATGGCGGAAACTACCGATAGCGACTTACGGGTTTATCCGAGAGCTTACCTGTTCAAATAATGTCGAGTGTTATATGCAATTACATAGAAATATAATATAAAATGTGAAATTAAATACATATATGATATTACGACAATTTTTTATAAGTTATGATCATAAACATCAGTCTTTGTCCGTTAATATGGTATAAAAATATACAAATTAACTTCATGTTTTGATACTTCCATCGGCTTTTGAAGTTTGAAGCTTCAGTCACATGAAATTATATAAGAATAATGTCGAAAATGCCTAAGAAGCTATGTTCAGCCTAAGATTTGAAAATGATCGGATTTTCTATAAAACTTTTATAAGTTATCACCACTGAGAGATTTTTATAAGGTTTACATTGACGTAATTCATTATAAAATAAGTATACTACAAGTTTCTTCCATCGATCTCTAAACATACAGAAAATCGCGTTTCGAAACAACCTCGCTCATAATAGTTCAAATAGTATAAGTCCAAATCCGCCTATATTGCTCAAAGGCTTACCACTTCATTTCTTGGTATTCGTGTTTTGTTTATGTATTTATATATGTGCTTTTATGATCTAACTAAGAAAGGAAGAATATTCATATTGTCTTATTAAGAAAGAAAGAAGGAAAGAAAGAATAAACGAATGAACACAAGAAAGGAAAAAAGAGAAAGAAGTCACGTAACTCCTACACGTGGCCATCAAAAATGAACAGACATTTAATCGACTACTTGTAGTTTTAAAAATCCCTTTATAAGCGAAAAAAAAAACTTTGCAAACCAGTTACATATTTTTTGGTAATGTTCGATCAGATAAGATAAGATAAGATAATTTTATTAACGTCTCACCAATTTTACATGTACATAAACACAGTTAAAAAATCGATATAAGATGTAAAATTGCGACTCAATATTGAGCTACGAGAGACGATCGCTCTAAAATGTGTCTGTTCTTGTGTCCTGCACCAGCACTACATCCCCTAAATACCTCACACTGAGCCAAGGAAGACGGTTATCCAACCAGCAAGTCAACGCTTCCAGACTCAGCCTGGAGTATTAAATGCAGTACTGGGACAAAACAGCAATTAGTATGATAAAAAAGCGACACGCATTATCTATGAGCCATTATCACTCTAAAACGTACCATAAATTAGTGCCCTGCATGCGCTACCTTCCCTCGATACCCCATGCCGAGTCCGGATAACCAGGAACACGCGGTGGAACCAATGTTCACACAGCATGTTGCCGGATCCGGACACGGCATGGGATATCAAATGCAGCACAGGGACCAGAGCAACAGATAAAATGAAATTGCAACTTTAATCTGCACTAAAAGAGATAATCGTGTCCGTTGAAATGTATACTGTCCCAGTGGTAAATCCTCCCTGATACCCCACGCTGAGTCCATGATAACAGGGATCAGTCTAATATGAAATAAATAGGCGCTACCTATAAAACGAGCACTGCTGGCAACTTTTTCTCATAACTAACATGTAGGCAATTACAGGTATGTCGATTCAGATAGTGCAGAAATGTTAGCGGTCTTGCAATTTTCGACGTTTTGAAACCACCAAACTGAAGAAAAAAATATTTATGTAATATCTTCAAGTGGAATACACTGTTAGTACAAAATCAAAAATCAAAAGTAATTTCCCTTACAGCCCTTAAGTATTTACTTCTCATGTTCTTTCCTATGAGACATCTTACCATATGGCTAAAGATTGGAATATTCTAAACCTATTTCATTCTTATCTTAGAATGCATTCTGTAAATGGATATTGCTGTTTAGTGTTATATGTGCCAGTACTAACATGCAGTCCTCTAGGACTTGAACCTAGTATCTTAAAAACAGACAGCACCAACTGCAGGACTGTTACATAAGACTGACACAAACCCTAGATAGTGACTGATTGCCTGATTATCAAATGTGAATATCAAATTTAATCAGTGCCTACCTCTCCAAATTTTTAAGTAACTGTTAATATCTGCTGTTGTAATGAAATTGTATAAAAAAATAATGCTGTCTAACCTGTCTCAAGGGTAACTCTGTTAAGGGTCACCTATCACATGTAGCTACTTTTTTGTGCCCCAGGGGACAATGAACCTCTATTAAGTGTACACCTGTCTGCCATGACTCTGCAGCCAGTTTTTGTGAGGCCCCTTCATGACCCCTCAAGACAGATTTGACTACATGTGGTATGAACACTGGACCACTTAATCAGACTTTAACTGCATTTTTCATTGAGACTGATCGTGAACCATCATGTTGCAACTTTACTGAGCATGAACTGGGCAAAAAGTATTAGTATGTATGTTTTTCTGACTTGATATGAAATTAAGGCATTGCCTTCTAAGTGACACCAAATCCTCGAAGTATATGAATGTACTGTTGTAAATGTACTTGATATCATATAAAGATGGAAATTGTATGTTTAGCTTTCTTTTGTCAGAAATTCGACAATCAACTGATAGGCTTGTTTTTCATATGGATTGTACAGCCAGTCAAGATTATTTCAGTCATTTTCAACTAAATCAGTTGTACAAATTTGTTGCCAAAATGTGTGATCCCCTAGAAAATCACATGATCACCTGCAAATATAAGATCTCAAAAACTTTCAAGCAAACGTTAAAAAACTTTCAAGCAAACGTTAACTTACAAAGAGACGGACAGACAAACGGACATCGGACAAAAGATATATACCCCTCCTCATACTTCGTTTGCTGGGGGTATAATTATGGCCTTGCTAATATAATTATATAATGTAAAGTCTGATTTGATAGTTGTCATCTCACCCCTGTAGATTTGAGACTTGCAAGTGCTTAAGACAAGCAATAGGTCTTATCAATGACAAAACAAATTGCAAATAAAAGCTCACCTCCATGATGCTCATATATCTATATCCAGAATCTCCACAACCACAACCCCCCATCAGCCAAAGTAGTAAGCCAAAGAATCTCATACGTCAAGCAACAGTCCCTTAATCTAACTTATCTGCTATACTCCAGGGAACAAGAAACACTGTAGGGGCACCGGTGTTTAAATTTGAAACCAAAGAAAATCGACATGAGCTGTGTTGTCTTGTCTGCAAAAGAAGTATTGCAGAATTATGAATATATTACTGACTTATTTGCAATAATGAAAACTTAGTTTCATGGGCACAGTTGAAAACATTTTAATGAATGAACATGCAGGCGTGATCTCCACTCCATTCCATGGCTTTGTGATGACCTCTTACAGGAAAGAATTTGCTTCCTCTGAGGGAGCAAATTCTTTCCTGTAAGACAACCATTTCAGGCACTGGGATGAAATTGTAACCAATAGAATGTAGATTATCTAAACCATTAAACTCCAGGTTTATCTATGGCACTTTCATGTTGCATCACAATAGAACTAATTGAGTGTCATAAAGAATGAACTTGTTCCAGACATCAGAGAAATTTGTTTCAGAAGTGACTCTCATGGACAATCCTACCTTCAATGTTTTAAATAGGAATCAAAGTTTTACCGAATCTAATGCATATTCAAGAAATGCTTGTAACAGTTTTGAAGTTTATTATAGCAAGGGCATTTACTAGGATAAATATGGTATATTGGTACGTAGAACTGTTTGAAATGGCTTTGTGTAATTCCTTAGAACTCTTGTACTACATAACTCTTGTACTACATAGCCATCTCCTGCCGGTGATTCACTTTTTCATCTGCAGAACATATTAAAATCCGAGCAAATTATAAGATATAAGATTACTGGGTCCGGATAAATAATACATAAAACTTCAAATTAAACTACAGTAGGTCTCTCTGTTACAAAACACTATCCTTAAGTTTCCTAGCTAGTTTGAGGGGTTGGGGGGGGGGGGGGGGGGGGGGGGTGGTATCTGACAACTAATTTTGAGTATGTGACATTCCAGCTGACAAACAATTTTGAGTATCCTCTGGACATTCCTGACATTTTTTGTACCATGTGAATCCTAATAAATGCCCTGCTCTAATAAACGCCCTTGCTTCTAACCTGTCGTCACCCTTCTGTATGTCTCTTCTTCATGACCCAGAAATGACATCTTACAAATTGTGAAAATACAGACAAATTAATTTTTAGATTGTAGCATTTGCTCAGCTGTCCTTGAAGTCAAGAAGGTCACCCATTCTGGTACTAACCGCTATCTCCTTTGCTTAATTTCTTGAAAGAGCCAACCACTATACCTGAATCTCCATAAAGATGCTGCCAGCTTCTACAGCTAGGCTGTAAAAGTTGAAAATATATATATATCCCACACTGATTTTTTTCTCTACATTAGTGGTGCCCATAAAAAGTACCAGTCCCAATTCAAAATGTATTTTTTTTTTTCCCAACTGCAAGTTGAACAAGGCATCGCAGGCGATACAAATCCCCTCACACAAGACTACTTGCTCGAGATATTGTCATGCCCTACATTTGTGTGAAGTTATTTTAAAATCAATGGAGAAATGTAGGCGCTAAAGCGATGACAAAGTTTTTCTAAAAATAGCTACAGTGACCTTGACCTTTTAAGCGCAGCATCCTGAAAGTCGAACTTGCTCGAGATATTGTCTTGCCCTACATTTGTGTGAGGTTATTTTAAAATCCATTGAGAAATATAGGCACTAGATCGCCGACAGTTTTTCTAAAAATAGCCACAGTGACCTTGACCTTGGGCGCAGCACCCTGAAAGTCATACTTGCTCGAGATATTGTCATGCCCTACATTTGTGTCAAGTTATTTTAAAATCCGTTGAGAAATGTAGGCGCTAGAGCGATGACAAAGTTTTTCTAAAAATAGCCACAGTGACCTTGACCTTGGGCGCAGAACCCTTAAAGTCGAACTTGCTCAAGATAATGTCATGCCCTACATTTGCGTGAAGTTACTTTAAAATCCGTTGAGAAATGTAGGTGCTAGAGTGATGACAATGTTTTTCTAAAAATAGCCACAGTGACCTTGACCTTGGGCAAAGCACCCTGAAAGTCGAACTTGCTCGAGATATTGTCATGCCCTACATTTGTGTAAAGTTATTTCAAAATCCTTTGAGAAATGTAGGCGCTAGAGCGATGACAAAGTTTTTCCAAAAATAGCCACAGTGACCCTGACCTTGGGCGCAGCACCCTGAAAGTGGAACTTGCTCGAGATATTGTCATGCCCTGCATTTGTGTAAAGTTATTTCAAAATCCGTTTAGAAACGTAGGGGCTAGAGCGATGACAATGTTTTTCTAAAAATAGCCACAGTGACCTTGACCTCGGGCGCAGCACCCTGAAAGTCGAACTTGCTTGAGATATTGTCATGCCCTACATTTGTGTGAAGTTATTTTAAAAAACCATTGAGAAATGTAGGCGCTAGAGCGATGACAAAGTTTTTCTAAAAATAGCCACAGTGACCTTGACCTTGGGCGCAGCACCCTAAAAGTCGAACTTGCTCTAGATATTGTCATGCCCTACACTTGTGTGAAGTTATTTCAAAATCCGTTGAGAAATGTAAGTGCTAGAGCGATGACAATAGGTGAACATACGTACGTACGTACGTACTTACGTATGGGACAAAACCTATATCCCCTCACCACTTCGTGGTGTGAGGGGATAAAAATTCCCAATTGCAGAAAAAATTGTTCTAGGGACCATCTTACAACATACATTTACTTGCTTGCTTAGAGAAATAGCAGATATATAGCAACAATTGAACATAAATAGTAACTCACAAGTGTAGTAACTAAATACTATATATTCAGTATCATGTCCCCTATCCCACCACTTGAGACTTAATAAAAGGTTTCCAAAATTCCAAATTATAGGAAAATACGATGAGCTTTTTCCCAATTCCCTGGGCACCAGCACCATTCCCAAAATAGTGAAAAAATCACTGTACCAAAACACATTTACACTATGTCCTGCTCTGGTAATGCACCTTAATATCACAGTCCAATTCCTGCAGACTTCTGACATCAATACACTGAAGGGATCGGTCTATCAATGGAACCCATAGTTCTACAATGAAGAACATAATTGGCCCTATTCATATTTTTCGTTGTTATTGGACATCTTTTTTCTTTTAAGTTGGCTGTATTACATTCTACCGATGCCAAAATATCAAGCATAGCAAATCAATTACATGGGGTTACAATGGAGTTACACTGTTATGCTTACCACTGCGATTCAGCAATTACTACCAGCATTCAGACTATTTATATTGTTCCGTTCACATCTGTATAGTCAGTGAAAACAAAGCACTCATCCAGAAGTTTCATTACTGCCATCCTGTTGATCTTGAAAGCACATGAGCGTTGAATTGTAGAGTAAGGTATACGCAATCCCCATCGTAACCGTTGATTAGTCAATCCCCATTGTAACCGTTGATTAGTCAAACATATTTAGTTATTACAGAGTTCACGAAAGTCTGCCAGAGTTTACAGGACCGAATCTGGTAAAATGATTAAAATGCATTTGAAAATTCTGAAAATTTTTACCAGACCGAATTAATTTTTACCAGACATGTCAGGCGGTCAGACGGGATTTCGTGAAGACTGTTATTATTGCCTGTTTTCTTTTTTCTATCTTTTTTGACAGCTCAATGATACTTTCAATGAAAATGTGATATTTTTGGACTTTCGCTGTATCTGAACGATACATATTTCTTAAGTTCATGAAATGAAAAATAGAATTTCTTGAGAAAATTATTTACTTTCATTTTTCAAAACTACCGAGTCATAAGAAAATGCCCTGTCAGACAATTGCATAAAATTTACTGAAGACTCAGATCAGCCTGCACATCCATCAAGTCTAATCGGCATGTTTTCCGTGAATATGGATCTATGGAGCCTGGGCAAAGAGACTGCATGCAGGTGCAGCAAGACTGAAGCTTTACTGGTTGCATTGGTCAATATGCACGTTTTCATGTGACGCAGCCCAGTGATTATATGATTGAGCTGGGGTGGAGGGGGTATGGTGGGACCAGAAAAAAAAATGAAGAAACAAGTCTTCTGACTGATTTTGATGCAACAGTAGGGTGGTGCATCAATGTCGATATGACATGCATCAATGTCGATATGACATTGTTTAGAATTTGATGTCGTGTGCGTAGATAGAGGAGGCGAGAATAGATGAGAAAAGAAAATGACACACAGACGCACATGTACACAAACTTTTTTTCCATTGTAACAGTATGGCGGCTAGCCCAGAATACATACAGCCTAGTTGCAAAAATAAATCTGTATTTTACATTCACCTGGTATGTGTCGTCATCAAATTGGTTCCCCAATATTCCATTCGGATCACTTTAGCACTTGTTAAGTACCTGCAACGGGCTGTTGCCAACGAATATGAAAAAAGTGAGATTTAGAAAGGTTTTTATAACTTTTTGTCAGTCAAATGATGGTGGTTAACACATTTTTGTATGACTTTTTAAATGCTGTCAGTGTTTAGTAATTTCCTTGGTCATCACAGGAACCAAGTTTAAGCCGCTTGGATTCACGGTCGGCATTTGGTTTACCACGTCCATTTTTAGCGGAAAGTGAGCGAGTGAACTCGGATTTAACATCCCACCAACAGGGTCATATGGAGACTGGACCTTGGTTTAAAGTCTCATCCGAAAGACCAGAGAAGCAGGGGATCAATTTGTCGGCCCCTATATTGGTAGTCTGGCGTGTTATCCACTACACTACAGCCGCTCCTTTTAGCGAAGAGACGGCGATGTGGCAGCCATAATAATAATACCTCGACACTGATTTTAAGGGACTGGGGAACCCAAACTTTGGAGGTCGTGAAAACTAGTGACAATGGCAAATTTCCCTGATTTTCAACGATTGGCGTTGTTTTGTCACAGCGCGTATGTAGAATAGCTGGATTTTACCTTTCTTTGTTGCTCTGGGCACTGGAAGGCCCAACATCGAAGGCTGATACGGATAGAAACTATTCAGCAGCAACATGTGTTCAACTTCAGGTCAACATTTTTCTGTTTCTATTTGCACTGTCATCGTTACAGGACTAGTTGCACCCTCTTTTCAAGGTTCACCGCATATCAGAAAATACCAGGTTTAATCGGATTAGTGATTTTAATTTTACCAGAGACCATTCGCTTGGAAAGAGTAGGGGTAGTCTAGTACCATGTTATGAATGTAATGACAGTGATGCACACTTAGGAACTCAAGCGCCAGTGGGTTGCCACTGTTAATTTTAACAGAACTTTGATTCTTTTTCTCTCTTTTCGAGAGACCAATGCATTGCGTTTCTTTTTTCACCGTCTATTTTGCTGTACCTTGCTCTTTAGCCAGGTTGTGACCATTGTGGAACGGAGAGCTGCAATATGGCATGAGCCATGACCCGGACCGCTTGTGCGCGAAATCTCAAGATGTTGTGAAGATTGAGGTTTCCAGACGCTCAATAAACCACTGGACTGGCCTAGTTGTGTCATGATATTGGTCGATTTGGTGGCCGTTTCAAGTCTTGAACGTGGGCATATAATATACAGGTTTATACCTTGATTCCGAGGCGGTTTGTTGGTTGGTTTCAAAATAAAACTTTCTGCCGCCTTGTTTACAATTCACGCCAGCGACTTCTTGAGAGGGCTCTGATTGGCTGTATCACTCATGTGACAATCAGCGTTCGCAAATGACAGACTGCATCGCGAGTTATTGCGAACTAAAAGCATATCCCAAATGTTTAAATGTAAACCAGTCGTTAAATCCTGTGGAGAAGACACTGGTTCCCCATTTTTGCACTAATTTCGATTGCACGACTGCAAAACTCAGAACCCAGTAAGGTGGTCGTCGCAAATTCGATTCCATAGATTTATACTTTATGGTATTTGCGATACCCAGATACGAGCTCTGCTCGATGGCTGCTTCGCAGCCATCTCGCAGTGCTCGTTATTAATTATTATCATAATTGCTAATGTTTTTGATTGAAATTTATTTGAGTGTGGTGGGCGTTTTTATCAAAGAAACCGAAATATGTTTTGTGTATCCCAGGGTAGAATCTTAGAATCCATAGAATTGTATTTTTGACTGGCAGATTTGCTCATTCATAATCAGGAGACACGAAGATACATACACTGTATTGCTCTCTTAAGATATTACTGTCGAAAAAAAAATAATGTAAGAAACTAAATCATGGTGAAGATTTTCTCGTAACCGTGGTAGTGTAAGGATTAATCGCTATGGGAAAAAATGCTATTAAACATTTTTCTTGCAAGGCTTTAACTTTATTAGTAATATTTCTGTTCATAATGCAAGTTTGTCACTTTAATTTTATGACTGTTTTAGTGAAGCTAGCAAGGAATATTGAAAGATATTTTTGTGATTTTTTTTTTTTTTTTTTTTTTTGTATTTTTGCTATAATATGAATACTTACGATAATAAACCTTTGCACCTGCGGACACTTATCAGCCTCTGATATGTGCAAACTGATAAGACTGATCAATGTCTGATCAGTTTGCGCAAGCTGATCGGAATTTGTTGACAATATACAGTACAATTAACATACTTATAATTACACGAGGATTAATCGATTATCGATCATAAAATCCGATATTACCTCTAAACTGTTTTCGTAATTGTCAACCCGTTCAAGTTTGTTAAAGTCTTCATGACTTGAAAAAAAATAAACGCAAAAAATGTAAAGCTATAATAGTCAATTTATGGAATTAATTATGTATGCAAACTGACTCAGACCAACTTATGCACTTGCAAAACACTGGTCTGAGTTTATGATCAGTTAATAATTTGTCAATTTTAGTTGAATTTGAGTTTGTACATAACCTTACCCGTGTTTCTGCACAAACCAAACTGATCCGAATTTCTGTTCAAAATATTTTGAACATGTGTTATCAAATCAGGCTGTGACTGTGCGAAAACCATTCAAAATTATCATGTGGAAATTAAATTGAGATAGAATTAAATGCAGTAAGAAATACGGAAAAAACTGTTGAAAGCTGCAAGGCACTCGTCAGCGTTCCGCCCATGGACAGGTCACTTTCTTTTCTGCTCAATGTTCAGAAGTTTCCTCATATGAGCCGCAATACGATAAGACGAACAAATTGGAATGTGCGCCCACCGAAGACGCAGATCAGCCTGGACAGAAACCCGGTCTGAGCAGAGTCTGAACTATGCGTTTAAATGGTAGCTAAGACTCTAAGCTACCTCCATGCCGATAGCGAAGCCTCTGATCGGATCAGGCGGATGCCCAGGCTGATCTAAGACTTCGCTGGGCGTACGTGCACCTTTGTCGCGGTCATTTAATTGTTCGCTTAAGACACCAACTGAGTAGTCGCTGTCGGTCGGAAGGTGTGAAAACACAGTTGGTCACACGTCTTGTCAAAACAATGCAATTTCAAAATTAACACCTGCTAACGGCAATGAAGGTCAGAAATGGATATTTAATCCGAACGTCATTCTTGTGATTATTTTTGTATAAAACAGTAATTTCAGTCGCGTCGCAACAAAATCAACGCAGTGCCATAGCGCCCTGCCAAGACTCAGATCAGCCTTGGCAGCCGCCCAGACAAATCAGAATCTTCGCTGTGCGCTTACAGGACAGGCAATGGTCTAAGCTACCTCTATGCGGAAAGCGAAGGCCCAGATCAGATGGGCGAACGAACACGCTATTCTGAGTGTTCGCAGGGCGCACATGCCAATTTGTTTTTGTCGTGGTATGGCTCATTAGTTTATTTATTTTTGTTCGCAGAAAAACATAGAAAGTCAGACTAATCTTAAATTTCTATCTTGATTGTTTTAAATAGCGCATCTGTTACATGCCGAATGACACAGTTTACATAAAACTTTTAAACAGTTTTGTTAAAACAGAAAAACAAGAGAAAACGTTATCGTTCCTGTTGAGTAGTGTTTTAACGTCCCAGTAAAAAAAATTTAGTCATCGAGATGTTGCCTCTGAATTTGTGGGACTGCAAGTATTGCTCGACCTGCGATAAATGACACCCAGGACTAGCAGCTCTGTCGCAGAAGCACCAGGCAGCCAGTCTATTTCGCGAGCCCCGATGGGCGGGGTAAAGGAAAAAAAAAGAAATGAGAAAAACTGTGTGGGTGGATGGGCATCTGTATCAGGCTTAATCTTTCCATAAAGATGAGACCGTCAAAGGGATAGAAATATCATAATTTCATTATTATAAGTTATTTTATGTTTTTGTTGTCAGAAACTAAAACAAACCGCTGTCAAAACTGACCAATAATCAGATTTATTTTCTCGTCAATTCTTACGAAATTTGACCTAAATATCAGAGAGAGGGGAAAATCGAGATTTATTAAAACGAGAAGGAGCAACTGAAAAAGTAAATTGATTTGATCTGAAAAAAAAAAGAAAATGAAAATCCACATTGTTAAAAATTAAAAATGTTTCCATCCAGCGAATTCGTATTGTTAACACAGTGATGACAAAACCGGCTTCAGAGAAGTTCAACACCTGTCCTGGGATATGAACATCGATATGACATTCCAAATATCGATTAATGCCTATCGCTCCCCGGGTCTAAGGGAAATAACTGCATTCACATTAATACTCTCTCCAGGTAACAGGTAACCGATTACACTACTCCGCCCGCATTGAAGACATAAGCTCCAGTTGAAGATTTATGTCAACGGTGTAGGTTCTCTTACTCCAAGATTTATGTCAACTGTGTAGGTTCTCTTTCTCCAAGATATATGTCAACTGTGTAGGTTCTCTTACTCCAAGATTTATGTCAACGGTGTAGGTTCTCTTACTCCAAGATTTATGTCAACGGTGTAGGTTCTCTTACTCCAAGATTTATGTCAACTGTGTAGGTTCTCTTTCTCCAAGATTTATGTCAACTGTGTAGGTTCTCTTTCTCCAACATATATGTCAACTGTGTAGGTTCTCTTTCTCCAAGATATATGTCAACTGTGTAGGTTCTCTTATTCCAAGATTTATGTCAACTGTGTAGGTTCTGTTATTCCAAGATTTATGTCAACGGTGTAGGTTCTCTTACTCTAAGAATTATGTCAACAGTATAGGTTCTCTTAACTCCAAGCTGTCAACTTCATTTCCGCGAAAGACTTTCTCTGTAAATTGCCAAATAATATGTTTTTGATTAGCATTTATTATTGCGATTTATGATCTCGTTGTGACGAGAATAGGGTGAGGTGAAATTTCGTGAAACAGTCGGCATTTATACAGAATCGATTGGCAGGGCTATCCAAAGCAAGGATTTAAAAAAAGACTGTTTTTTTTTTCATAGTTAAGTTTCTATCCATTGCACTAGTATTATAGTTGCATTTAAGTATTATTATTGTTATTATTATTTTACTTCGGAACGTCATATGAGATTTTTTTTTTTTTTGGGGGGGGGGGGGGGGGGAGGGCATAGTGCCGACATTGCAGTGCTAGGCGCCGTCGGGGCAGCCAGCCAGGGACGATAAAATATTCATAATGAGTTGTGTCTCCACTGTGGTTGAAAAGATAAAATTTGCCTCCATTGCTGAGAGAAAACAGACTTTTTAACGACAAAACAGGAACAAGTTGAGAAGTAGCTTATTGCAATTTCAAGATTGTTTTCCGTTTTTGTGTCCAGTTCTTCGTTGAAAATGACCGAGTAAATATCTAAATTAGTCTATAAACAGTGGGTATTTATTCTAAGCGGATCTTTAACTTTTGTCTACCCCATTTTTTTTTGTCAATCTCCATCGCTCAGGGACACGCCTCAAACTGGCCCAAAACAACTTAGCAGCTCCCCATTTTTCATCTCAGAGATATCGATAGGTCAATGAATATAAACAGGCATAATTATTTTGTCTAAGGGTGCAGTGGGTATGGGGGGACGGGGGAGGGGTATGCATTTTTGTTTTGATACACAACGAGAGAAAAAAGGGCGATGCTGTGAGTGAATCTTTGTTATTTCTCTTTCACTGAGTATTTTACACTCTTTGAGCTGTGTACCACTTTCTGTCCACATCTTTCCGGTTCTAACAACATTTGGGTTTAAACGTATTTATTTCAGTTTTTTTCACAACATGTATATACAATACAACATAATTTTTTTAGGATTAGAACGAAAGCATGTTGCTTATTTGGTTCTTCTCCTAGCGTATGTAAATTTACAAGTATGATGGCAGAAAAGAAGTTGTAAGTGAAAACAACTATAATAGAAGTGTCCAATAAAGTCAAACACACAGTCACACAAACGAACACACACCTTCGCGCGCACTTAAATACTAGAAAAGAATAAATAAAAACAATGTTCCAAGCGAAATACATGGATACATTTTGATTGTATCACAAAGATTCCTACTTCGGACAAATACTCTGTCCCAATTCAACTGATGTCCGTGCAAATAACGCCGCCATTTACGTTTCAATATTTTTCTGACTGAAATTTTGTGACAGAGGCCTTGTCAAAAGTCCCAGAGTGCACACGACGTCGAAATGACGTCATACGACGTCATTTCAACGTCATGTGCCCGCTGGAGTGTGAAGCTTTGCGGTTCCATTAACATATCGTTAGACTCGGGAAGCTGTAGGCTGAAAGGTGACACATAAATAGATCAGTTTAAAATTGGAAGAGAAATAACAAGCTACCGTAATAATCCTATTAAACGCACGGAGGCGTTGCATTTTGAGAAAAAGGGGCGTTATTTAGAGCAAGAACTGACCTCGTTTAATGTACAATTAATGTAAACTGAGAAACTGTATAAAGCTGTATAAAGCATTTGAAAGTTTCAGGACTTGTACATGCTAAACGTAGTGCTGACTGAACGTAGAAACTGTGTATAGCATTTTAAAGTTCCAGGAGGCTAGACATATACATGCATAGCTACGGCTGACTGTAATTATAGCATGTAATGTTTTAGTGAATTCAAACTCAAAATGTGCGAGTATCACATGTGCCTTACCTCACCCGTGTTTTCTTGCGCATCGGATAAGCTGGATGGGTCGCGTTCCATAAGTAACTAATAAAATACTTGATCTAACTGAAATATTCTTTTCGGGCAAAGGAATCAGTATTATCTAAAAACTAGCTATCAAATCTGGAAACAAGATAATATCCCTGCGCGTTTTGTCCCCATCTAAAAAGGTGTCTTGCACCAATGGAGGGGCAAAACGCAATTCTGTAATTATGTTAAAATCCTACTATATTTCCATATTTTCAAAAGTATCATATTTGAGGACAACTTTGTTTCCTTCAACAGAAAAATTTATTCCGAATTAGATCAGGCATATTCCTAAAAATGGCAAAAAGGTTTCCTTATGGGGACACCTTGCCGCCCGACCACCTCTTTACTAGACCTACAAATCTTATCTCACCCATGTTATATCACCCCGGACCGAATGAAAAATCTCGTGACGTCAATGCATTGGTTTGGTAGGAGCTCATGTACGTGACGTTGTTTTTTATAGATGAATATTTACATTCTCAGTGCATTTATTGAGAAAGTCTATGGTAAACTATCAAAACCTAATGTAGTTTATACTTCAATATTTACATTCTTGGTGTATTTAGTGAAAAGCCCTATAGTAAACCATTTGAACGTAATGTAGCTTACATTCCAGTAATTAAATTGAGACACGCGACGTCAATGACGTCAAAATAAACAAAGGCTCTCTACAATCTGATTGGACGTCAGCGACGTCATGCATGCTGATCTGCTGCTAGCTGAAACACTGTGTGTACATGTTTTACTGCTTCAATTTTAGCGCCTATATAAGATTTTTCATGAAAGATTTGATAGAAACGAATGTGAATAGAAGCAATGAACTTAATTTTTCTGAGGTTTATCGAAGTGTAAACTACATTGGGTATATAGCAAAGTTTAAATGAACCCCTTCGTGGTTCATTCACTTTGCACGTGACCCAATGTAGTTTACACTTCGATAAACCTCAGAAAAATGAAATTCATTCCTAAAATATCTACATCGGTTCACACGACGTTACACGAGGTTAAGTAGCGTCAAATTGAACCATGGTTCTCTCCAGTCTGACGTAGTCCAGTCTGGCCGTAGGCGACGTATTACGTTGTTGACGCTGTTCCGCTGTTAATAGAAAAACTGCACCTGTACAGGGAAAGAAAACGAACGTAACTCTTTAATACCGCCATCAGAGGAACAAAAGGATCAGGTAAAATTTTCATTTCAATTGACAGCGTATGTTTTTATAATATGTCGACAGAAAAACTAGGTGAAAGTGGTGCGCCTAGCAAAGACTCAGATCAGCCTGGGCAGCCACCCAGTCTATTTGATTTGATTTGATTTGTTGCTTAACGTCCACGGTAAACAACTATGGTCATGTCGGGACGGTCAGTTAACCTAACCACACTATTCCTGGGGAGGCTTAGACCTCCTAAGCGGTTAACCAGTACTAAGTGCACATACTTTCGCTGGTAACTGACAACTGCCCTTCTTGAATCAGCAGAAGGAGAAACGAAAGTATGTGGCCAGACCGGGTTTCGACACCCAGTCTAACCAGATTCTTTGCTGTCTGCATGGCGATAGCTTTGATTCTTAGCTATCCTGTAAGTGCACAGCAAAGACTCTGACCAGACTGGGCTGCTGCCCAGGCCGATCTGAGTCTTTGCTGGGCGCACATGCCACTTTGTTGGTTTTGTCGTGCCGCGGCTCAATCATGCTAGATATCGACGTTGTACGTAACTCAAATGTTATGTTCGTCAGAAAGTTTAGGTGGTAATTTGTGCTAAATACAAACTATGAAAAAAACCATGAAAAGCTAAATCTCCATAAAAATTAGCAGACGTTGTTGTTTTGTTGATGTCTGTAACAAATGACATGCTAATGGAAACAATAATTCATAAAGAAAATATCACAGGGTAATTTGCGGCGCAAAAAATCTAAAATAAATAGTAATATATTCAGGTCAGAATTTACTCCTATGCATTGCAGAGAGTATTGTCCTATCAATAATTTTTTCCAACTATTTCATAAATTATCAATTTGAACAGATGAAAAAAGTAGCTAGTTTTCAAATGTTCAGCCTTGTTAATTAGAGATGTATATTGTTGGTAAATGGGTGCATCTATTTAACATAGGGAAGGCAGGTATACCTGTATAAGTTATAAAACTACTCTACCGTGACCATACAGGAGTGTAGAGATGTATATTGTTGGTAAATGGGTTTATCCATTTAACATAGGGAAGGCAGGTATACCTGTATAAGTTATAAAACTACTCTACCGTGACCATACAGGAGTGTAAGTGAATTCATCTGTGCTATTATTGCGTTACTGTCTAATCTTCGGGAGCAGGCTACTTTATTATCTGTTCAATTTGATTATGTGTGAAAGAGTTGGACAAAATAATGCATAGGACATTAGTGTCAATGATTTGAAGTACCTTCAGACCTAAATGCTTTTTTTTTTATACAAGGATGATTATTTTTTATGTGTTTGCACCGAAAATTAATCTTTGATCTTTTCTTACATTGACACTTTTCAATATGCACAAGTAACACATTTCAAAATTCTAAATTGTATAAAAATACAAATAAGGCTCTTGATTAGTTTTTGGAAAATCTGCTGTATTTTCAGCTTTCTATGAACAAGGGCGACAACGTACTTCATAGTGCTGACGTCATAATCGCTTTATTAGCGGCCTTAATAAGGTAAATATTTTGCATAATGAAGGCTTGGTAAACACCGAAACAACCAAATATCTAGTCGATTAGGTACCTATAGATGCTTTGGACTCAATATTACCAGAATTAACCATAAAGTACTTGCTTAATCTGAAAACACTTCACTACAGTGATCTGTATCGACTCTGCCTTAATGCATGTTTTATCTCAGTTGTCCACATAAAACATTATAGTGAGGTGTTTTATAATTACTCACCTTTTGAAGAACCATGCCCTATATATCTGGACCATATGTATATGTAGGCACCGTCTCACCGGTTTATCTTGTGTTAAAATCCTGTCTCTTATATGTTACAAACGAAAAATCTGACAGAGTTTTTCAAAATGGCCGTCGAATGATAGTTCTGTCACGCGCGCTATGACGTAGGTTGTTACCCCTGTATGAAGCTATGTAGATTTTTGTATTCAGCACGAATCAGTGATAATCAAGATCAAAGACTGTCGACGGCAGAGTATTGCATCCCATGTATTATCAAAACACTATATTCTATTGCTGATTCAGAGTTATTTTCCAGCCTGACGTAAAAGGTAGGCACAGTCAGGTGGAGTTGGAAGAAACCGACACATACAGACATTCAGGACAGTCCCCTGGCTGTATCAGTTGGGTTCTTTAAGAGAATTCGAGTGCCATTTAGATTGTGTAACGCTCCAGCAATATTTAAAAGAATGACAGGTTTAAAGTAAAACATAGACAATTATTCGGACCTAAAACAATCAGACCTCATACCCGCCCTCAAAATCAAAACTTACAGTAGTTCACGCAAGGCACACAGAGTAAGCCAAATAAACAGGTCATTCCTAGACAGGTGATCAATATGCTACTTTAAAACACCACTCGCACAACAGGTGAAAGAAAGCACCAACATGGACTACAAGAAACAGGTTACAGCAAATAATCACAACAGAAGTACCGCCTTGCAGCGGTTAGTAAAAATACTGCGAGGGGAGGGGAGGGAGGGCAAATGGGTCGTAAACTAGTTTAACGGGATCTCAATCCTCCTCCTCAGCTTCTACAATGGTTCAAAACATTTAGTTATCCGGTATGCGTGAAGGCTTCCTAATCAAACAATGAATCATCACAGGAAAAATCACGGATAAACATTATGATGGATCAAAACTAGAAATAGACAAACACTAGAAACAACGTATTGCGACATGTTGAGATCTCTGCGGTGTCAGACAGCAATACTGGAATACAGGAGCAAAGGAACGACCAGTTGAAGCTGAACTCCGAATGGCCAAGCAAATGACAAAAATTGAGCCGCCACAATCAACTGAAATAAATTACTTTACCCCAGGGCTATCGATGAGTCTAGAGGCCGACCCACCGCCGTGTAATTAATGAGTAAATGGGTTAATCAATAAGCATGCAGAGGGTAGCATCACATTTATATTATATTTCGAAGTTTATGATATCGAGAGCCCTTTTGGAGAAGTTTAACAGTTAAATTTTATGACGGGCATTGGAGTCAGTCGCACTAGACACTCTAGGAAACCGATTAAGCTGAGAAAAGTAAATACCATAACGGTAGAACGTTGTATTTCAAGTTAAAACATAGAAAAAGATCTGTCAATTTACAGCCCAATTCCGAATTATTAATGACTGAGAATTTCCTACCATTACACAGGTGAAGTGATACTTAAAAGTAATCTTTATTTTTGCATCTAAATTTTTGTATTTCTAGAAGCGTTGCTCAGTTAACACGAGTCTGCTATTCCCATTACTTTGGTGTATTCTTTGCTTCCAAAGGATCTAACTATTCAGAACGTATTTATCTTCACTGCAGCTGTTATTGTACCGTGTGGCGGCCGTTAAACGTCTCTCCGTCTATCATCGTAGTGCAAGTTATATTTTCTGTTCCTTTGGGATCATTGAGTTCATTGTGTGTCACTTTGAAAATAGAGTTCTGCTTAAGCCGGTTTTAGGGGGCGTGTCTGCACATTTAATTACTGGTCATAAACAGACGCTGCTATTTGGGTCTGTTCCTTGCTTCCAAAGGATCTAACTATGCAGAGCGTATTCATGAAACTGGAATAACACAATGTTTGCATTATTTGGGAAGCGGAATGCAGTATCGGGAAAAGGGATCCAGATCGATTCCGTGAAAACAGAAGACGTCAAGTGTGGTCTGCCTGACAGATGAATCTGGAGATTAATGCGTATCAAACACATACTTGTTATTACGAGCTACACCAGAGGTAAAACCGGATTAAACCTCTGATAGTCTTGTTACAGACCATTTCGGAAGGATTAATGGAAATACAGTCCTCTCGATATTTCAAAGTCGAAGCTCATCCCAAACTACTGCTATATCTCAGCCAATTTTCTGGTCCCAGAAAAATTACATTGAGATATCAGTAGATTGAGATAACAGGTAAAAATAGGAAATCTGTTCAAACTATAATCTTTAATAATTGTACCGTGTGGCGGCCGTTAAACGTCTCTCCGTCTATCATCGTAGTGCAAGTTATATTTTCTGTTCCTTTGGGATCATTGAGTTCATTGTGTGTCACTTTGAAAATAGAGTTCTGCTTAAGCCGGTTTTAGGGGGCGTGTCTGCACATTTAATTACTGGTCATAAACAGACGCTGCTATTTGGGTCTGTTCCTTGCTTCCAAAGGATCTAACTATGCAGAGCGTATTCATGAAACTGGAATAACACAATGTTTGCATTATTTGGGAAGCGGAATGCAGTATCGGGAAAAGGGATCCAGATCGATTCCGTGAAAACAGAAGACGTCAAGTGTGGTCTGCCTGACAGATGAATCTGGAGATTAATGCGTATCAAACACATACTTGTTATTACGAGCTACACCAGAGGTAAAACCGGATTAAACCTCTGATAGTCTTGTTACAGACCATTTCGGAAGGATTAATGGAAATACAGTCCTCTCGATATTTCAAAGTCGAAGCTCATCCCAAACTACTGCTATATCTCAGCCAATTTTCTGGTCCCAGAAAAATTACATTGAGATATCAGTAGATTGAGATAACAGGTAAAAATAGGAAATCTGTTCAAACTATAATCTTTAATATAAGGGGGTAATTTGAGATATCACTGATTGAGATATCGAGAGGTGACTGTACCACATTTGAAAAAACTTAACATCCTCTTCAGAAGTATTTAATATAGGTGAAAAAGAAACAATACAACACACTCTTGCAAGATTTATATATAGTTGCTGTTCGTGCTAACGTCTTCAACTCATTTCAAACGTGCAATAAGATTTGTGCTGACGTGTTGATGATAACGATTTCAAAATGGAATGGCCACATTGTCTGATGAAAGCAATTTTGTTTATATACTACCAAGGTACATAGGTCGCTACTGAAAAAAATGAACAACTCTGGCTTCAAATGTAAATATACATTATTGCAAATGCAAAGATACATAAGGTTCACGTTGCCTTGAGATGATGGTGTACAAGGACTCAGTAAAGAAATTTCTGATTTATATAATGTTTAAAAGAAGGTTATCATTGTTCAATGACATTTACAGTCAAAACAGTGTACAAGACTTTTAAATTGATTTCAAAGTGCACAAGACATTTAAGTTGATTTCTGATCAAGCGTCTTATCCGTGTCAGCCTCCTGTTCTGATGAAGTTAGTTTGCGTCTCCTTAATATCAAAGAATAAACTCTGGGATTACAGACAAAGGCAATCATGATGAATACCCCCTGACTTGCGTTGAAAATAATGAAAAGATACTCAATAAAATCTTGCCTTACCAAGAGTTGAAGAAACCCAAATATCCAAGTTAAGCCAGTTAACGTTGACAGTCTAGCATTTATACCCAGGTAGTTTCGTTCCTGATTTAGCTGAGACGAAATGATGTTGAATTTTCTCATTCTGTTCACGACGAAAAAGAAAAGACCAAGATTGACAGTTATAATCAAAAGCGAGGGTATGATAAAAGTGATGATATGCATTTCATAAGACTTTATAAAGCAAACCGTTCCGCCATAACCGATGCTGTCTCCGTTACTGCTCAAGAGAGATACGGCTGAATTTATAAGAACAAAAACCAAGGAGGCAACACTAATGTATAGAATAGTCACAAAGGTATCTTTCTTGTTGAATACAGTTGACAATTTGATATTACTCTTGAATATCATAAACATCTGTACTGAACAGGCATTCATCGAAAACAAAACCGATAACCATAGAAAATGGCATAGTGCTCCAATAATAGAACAGGCCGCATCCGAGAGAGACTGCTGACCAGCACCAAACTGATAAACCGTTTGAGCCAGAAGAAGGCATACACACAGTGTTAAATTATTTATGCCTGGCTGTGTCTGTAACTCTGAAAATATGAAATATGTAACTATAGTAATAAACAAACAGGTTATAGACAAACACACACAAATGAATGATAATATTCGCTTTGGTCCCAGAGCCTCTTCAGACCTTTCACTATGTAATGTAGCTTTTGGCAAAGCGTTGTATATAGTTTTATAATCGTCAAGGCAAATAAATGCACCATTTTCGGTCATACGGAATTCCCAGCTGAGAAACTGTTTGACAAAGCCAGGGTTTCCCTGTACAAGCAAAAAGCCATTTTCCAGAGACAAAGAAAGTTCATCAAAGCTAATCTTGATAAACGGGCATTCAAGTAGTTTGTTTAGCTCCACAGTTTGCTTTCTCAAACAGAGATTAGCTAAGTTCCTGTCATGCCTTAAGTCTGTGTGTAAAATATCTACTAATTTCACATCGTTCTGACTGGTTACATAGATTTCTGCACTTAAACTTCCAAAGATGGCATTATACGAACCAAGCTCCAAATGAAAATCCACTGTCATATCTTCCAAATCAACTGACATTTTTCTAGTTTGTATATTCAGTACACGCTCAGTATTTATTACATAGCTGCTTGGCATTGACAAATCAAACACAACGTATAGCACAACATAATCAATGGACAAATCCCCCTCTCTACCACTTAGTTTAGAAAAGAACTGCATTTCGCTAACTACATCTGCAAAACCAGCCACTTCTTTCTCACCAATGAGGCTGATTGATTTGTTCCGTAGTAACTTCAAATAAGTGATGCTGACATAATCTGCTGGTATCATTTTGATGAAAGTCTTATAGCAGATTTCTTTGAGTATACCTGGTTTAGGATAGCATTCTTGTGAGTTCAAATACTTGGTTTCATCACACAATATTTCTCGGCATTTCATCTACAAAAATAAAAATTTTTTTTTCATGATTACATGTTTATATACTTATATTATTTTAGACATTAACTACATATTAAGATTGTATGCAAGTATTCTTTTTTATTTTCGACGAACCATAAACTCGCTTATGCCTAGATAATAGGACCACCTGAGACTCGAAGCGTCGAAACTAATCTGAAAATCTTCGACAATCTATAAAGTCAGATTTAGGCAATTTAGATTCCCTAGCTGTGTACCGAAATCAGAGGTACAGATCAAACGATTAAGATGATTGAAAAAATCCAAAAGTCAACCAGGGGGCATCAGTCAGCTAGATTTTCACGAAATCAACCCAAAAGTTAATCAAGTGATCCACCTTAGACCCTAACAGTGTGTAAAGCATGATCATTCTATTTCCAGCAATTTATTTATTTTTCTTATAAAATAGACGTAACTCTGACATTAATGATCTTATCTTATCTTCTTAATGAATGCAACATATCATAATCATCATGAGAATGATAATGACATAATGTTGTATGACCAAGATCATCTGAACAAAATTTTCTGATGATACAAAGTTCAAAGATAATGGTCGTTTGGTTATGGAGAAAAAATGCTTAAGGGGTTTTATTATAAATGGGCAGGGCGGGCATCTTGGGCAGGGCGGCCATCTTGGTCATGCGGCCATAACCATCCGAACAAACTTTCTTCCCTTGACCAAGGGAGGCTCCACGTGAAGTATGGTATCAAACGGCCCAGTGGCTTCAGAAGAGAATATGAGCCTCGACACGACAAAACCAACAATGTGGTTGTGCGCCCAGCGCAGACTCAGATCAGCCTGGGTATCCTGCCAGGCTGATCAGAATCTTCGTTAAGGGCTTAAAGGGTAGCTAAGGGTCTAATCTACCTTCATGCGGACAGCGAAGACTCTGATGCCCAGGCTGATCTGAGTCTGCGCTGGGCGCACAACCACATTGTTGGTTTTGTCGTGTCGTGGCTCATATGTTTGAAAATCATAACGGCGAAACAATCTCAAGAGCCTTGACCAAAGGTCAAAGAATAATTTTGACCCTAAGCAACATACCGTTTTACTCGCTGATTTCGTTTACGACATACATGCATACCAATAATAACTCACATTCAAATAGTTTCTGAGAAATCCACTTCTTTAGCATTTTCCCATATAAAAGCATAATATGAGATTAACTTGCCATGAATTAGGTCAAGGTCAGTGCAGGGTCATCATTTGAGCAAATTTTCTTGGGAGCGAGACATTCAAATCAAGGTCATTAACCTTTCAGTTCTTGAGAAAAAGAATTTTAAATGTTTTACCATGTATGAGCATGACAGCCAGCTTGGTCATATGACCCAGACAATCTGAGAATATTGGGTTTAACGGCTCTTTGAGACAAAATTTCAATATCGAGCCGTCTTCCAGAGAGAGAGGGAGAAAGAAAAAATATAACCGAGAAAAATGTTCAAAGAGCCCACACCCGCACTTACTGCTAGCACAGTAAGCTCTTGTCCTACTTTCGTCCAAATTAGCAGGACGCCCCGGCAAGGAAGTTTACCAAGCATCGTCGCCCTTTCCATCTGACCAAACTTCGTCTCCTTGACAATGGAGGCTCCACGTGAAATATGGCATCAATCGGCCTAGTGGCTTCGGAGGCGAATATATTTGAAAATGATGACAAGCGACAGAATCTAAGGGCCCTTGAACTAAAGTCCAAAAATGATCTTTAACTTTAGCAACATAATGTCTTCAATAATTCAGTAATGTAACCATATTATGCCAAATACTTTAAATCAGACTTACATTTTCCCATATAAAAGCACGACGCACCAAAATTGCAATGAACTGGGTCAAAGTCAATGCAGGTTAATCCGTTTTACCTAATAAGAGATGTTTTTAAAAGTCTTTATCATATATGGACATGACGGCCAAGATCGCCCTTGTACAAACGTTAGTTCCTCCGACACTGACAGGGTTCATATAAAATATGGATTTAATCAGCCCACTTGTTTCGGAGGACACAAGACGTATCTGCGTACAGGATAGCTCACCTGAGAGCGCCTTGCCCATCACATGAAAAACTTTGTCGTAAAAATTTAAAGTTTGACACCCACGCCAACACCGACGCCAGGGTGGCAACAATAACTATCTGTACTTTCGTACAGGCAAGCTAAAACGTTTGGAAATCTTGACGAAAGGACGACGGATGCCTGGCTTTCTAAAAGCTCACTTTTGACCTAGAGGCTAATATAAGGAAAATAAAACTGTCTAAAAGTGATCACAATTTTCAAGAACCTTCTTTTGCATTGGAGTGAACGGCGATGGCAGCAAAAACAAATTATCAAAAAAAGAAAAAAAAAAGAAATAAAATAATAACAAATAAATAAATAAAATAACAAACAAATAATAATGATACATTGATAATAATAATAATAATAATAACAACAAATTATCAACAACAAAAAAATTAACAAATAAATAAATAAAATAACAAACAAATAATAATAATTATAATAACAATAATAAATAATAATAATAACAGCACTGTAATTCGGAAAGGTACAATTTTTATGTCCGGCTAGGAACGATAATGAAATACCCGTGTAAGTAGCTCCACGGATCTCACTTTCATTCAGAATATTTTCATTTTAAATTCAGAATCACCATTTTCTTGCACACGGAAATATGCACGGTAGTCGACAGAATTTTAAAAAATGATGAAATAGTTTTAGCCATTGACTGTTTATGAGCTGCGACACGACAAAACAAACAATGTGGTCGTGCGTACAGCGCAGACTCAGATCAGCTTGGGCATCCACCCAGTCTGATCAGAGTCTTCGCTGTCCGCATGGAGGCAGCTTAGACCCTTATCTAGGCTTTAAGCGCTTAACGAAGCTGGGCTAATGCCCAGGTTGATCCAAGTCTGCACTGAGCGCACAACCACTTTGTTGGTTTTCTCGTGTCGCGGCTCATATATTACCATTTTTAAATCTTCAAACGTTGTTCTAGTGTCGCAGTTTAGTTCTGGTTCTCCATCATCTTTCTTCTTAAAAATATCCAAGTCTAATATGGCAAAAAATGGCGGGGACACACTAGTAATCGGGCTGAATCGTTTTCCACATTTCCAACCTTCCTGAAATTCCTGGTTGGGTGTGTTACACAGATAACAGAAGTAATTTTTGTATGTCAAATTAAATGGATCAACAAAAGCGTCACAAGCCAACTCAGTAAACTCGTCGTAAATCGGCCATAACCCTGTTTCGTTACACCTAAATATTTTATATGGAGGCCAAAATGTGCATTCATTTTGAAACCATATATTGTCCGGAAGCTGAAATATTATGTTGCACTTCTTATCTTTAATTGTAGCCAACAAGTTTGCGTCAGTTAAAGGAATAACTTCATGGCAATGTATTTCTAACTTCCATTTTCTAAAGTGTCTTGTATCGTACTGGTTATTACAGAAAGCACAATGCATATTTCTATAATGAATAGCTTGATCGGTGTCTGATACAGGTGCTATAGATTCAACATCCCCATCAACACCTGGGTTTTCACAAAGTCTTTTGTTCAGTTCATCTAGATTTTCTTCGGAACATTTAGTAACCATCCAGTATTTCTCTTCTTTGTTGAAAGGTATGTCATCACCAATTAGATACTGTCTTTTTGTGCACTCTTGTCTGCAAAAGTTAAAATCAATGCAAACATACATGTACAAAATAATACTAAATAAATCACTAAATAAGATAAATGAAATGATAATGATTAGAACTTACTTCAGTTAAACAACAAAAGTCACTTAATATAAAATAAATTGAAGCATACTAAGAAAGTTAAAGTAGCAAAATAATAATAATAAATGAACATTTGGATTTCTCCGATCCAAGTTTTTTTATTCAGGCATTAAAAAGAAAAAAAAATAACTCTTAAAGATATGCTTCATGAAAATTTATCATATTAACTCTGTTCAAGAGGATATATTTTGTACACAACTCACTGGAAACTTTGACAATTTGCAGCAGATTTGAGTCAACTAAGTGAAAAAGCAGCATTTGGCTGTCAAATCAGAGCCGTCTTCCAGAGAGAGGGAGAAAGAAGAGGAAAATAAAAGGAAATTAGCCCCCAACACCCTACCCGCACCTACTGTAAGCACAGTAGGCTCTTGTCCTACTATTATTCAAATTAGTAGGACGCTCGGCACTGAAAGTTACCCAGCACCATCGCACGACCGCAAATTGCTCCTGAAGAATGTTTGAGGAAACGCGAACAGCAAAGCATACAAATCGGAACACCGCTCGACCAATTCCGTAAATTCACGGAATCGGCCGAGCGGTGTTCCGATTGCAAAACATACCAGTAAATCTTTGACATAGACATAGACAGTCAGAGGAGCTGTACATCAATACCACGAGTTACAAAAGTCGTTTAAAGTACATGAAACGTACTCGTTTTTTTTTTTTAGTTTTGTTTTCATCTTTTTTCAATTTCAAACCACGTATCAAATCAGAAATAAAAGTGGACAGCTACACAGCAGAACACCCCGGCAGTGGAAGCTACCCAGTATAATTGCTCGATCCGACCACCCCCAGTAGAAAATGACGATGGTGCCGTGATTTAGGTCTAATTTCAAGTTCCTTAAATATCTGTTAATCTCCGAACAAGATTTATTTTGTATTATAGTCTGTGGAATAGTTTAAATTACATCTGGTGATTTAATTCAATGCGACGTAAAAACGACATTTAGTATAAAGCCCGACTCACTTTGTGCAAAAGAAGAGAGAAAGATAAAGATGAAGAGGGTATAGCAAAGCTGTTAAACGTGAATGTGTTAACCCCCATGCATGCAGTTTGTGGTATCAAAACAGTTATCTGTATGTTTGTATCGAATTGTAATCTTTAAAGTGTTTCATTTATTCTAGATCTAATCTAGTCAGATCATTGGAAATTTCAAATTTTCAGAAAATTTATTGTGTAGACTGGTCACTTATTCATGAAGACCGTCTTCACAATTAAATATACTGAGGACCTGAAATCCCAGGATCTGATTATGCCGTAACGTCAGATGTTGGTGACAGTTTCATTTTCAAGCCATCTTCATAATTTTCCCTTGATACAGTATTTCTAACGGAGAAGCAAACGCAATAAATTTTATACCATTTAATAGGCAATTCATTGAGTATTTGGAAGATAAAGAGAAAATCTTCATTTATGAGACACAGAAATAAATGCATCGTCTTGAAATACCGAAAACGTCAATTTTTACGCGGTAAGACTTATCTGGGGCAAACACTAAGCCGGTTAGAGGCTACAAAGTGAAATCTTCGCAATTAAGAGCCCTCCGCTCGCAAACGCTCGCCCCAGGTTCTTAATTGCGAAGATTTCTCTTCAGGGCCTCTAACACATACATAAAGTACATGTATAATAAATTGTGTAAAAGAGCTCTATTTACCTCGAACTTTCTACGATTTCTATGCCCTGACTAAAAGACGAGTACATTCCAAGGCAGCAGGTTCCGAATTTATAACAGTCCGAATCACATGAACAATGACCACAACATGTTATCTCGTCGCTCCAATTATAATAATTGGTTTCGACTAGGCTGTCGTCTTTTTCAGTAATGAGTTTATCTTCACAGGTGGGTTTTGGTGGACACATACTCTGGTGTACCGCTGATTGTTCATGGAACCACCAGTTCTCATCAACAAGGGTGAAAACTAACACTAACTGTGCAACCAGAATAGTGATTTGAACAACTTTTTCAGAAAAGACCATCTTTTCAGTGATATTACTGCAATAATAATAATAATAATAATAAAACAAATTCAGAAATGAAACACAACTAAAGAGGAAAGGATGAGTATCAACATGAGCAAATGGAAATTTCAATACACTCACATCGTATTTTCTCCCATTTTTATCTAACAAGCATTCAGCTCATATAAGAAATAGGCGATCTTACATGAGTACTCAGGTATTATTGAATTCATTAAACCAGTTTGGGGAAAAATGAGATGCGAGGCTATGCCATACATCTTATCTTTTCCCCAAACGAGTTTAATAAATTCAATAATACAAGAGCACGAATGCAAGATTCTATTTATCAAATGACACTAAAATCGCATGTAATTAGCAAACTTTGCACTAAAACGTCACGAGCTTGCCATTAGAAGACGCGACGTTCTTATGGACGTCAACGCATAACGTTACAAAGTAATTTCATATTTAATCCACTACATGTAGTTGATTATTTGTTTTTAATGCATGGCTTTAGGGGGTGGTCGGGTGGTGCGATGGTGCTGTGTATAACTTCCAGTGCCGGGGCGTCCTACTGATTTGGTACATGGTAGGGCAAGGGCCTACTGTACTTGCAGTGAGTGCGGGTGGGGGTTGTTTGGACATTTTTTCTCTCGTCTATCATTTCTCTTTTCTTTCTCCCTCTCTCTGGGAGACGGACCGATATAGACTGAAATACTGTCTCAAAGGGCCGTTAAACCCAAAGCAATCAATCAATCAATGCATGGCTTTAAATTACTCTCTCAGATGCTACGTCATATGATAAACTTCTTTATCATATGACGTCGCTGTTATTCAGTGGATAACGTCGTGTCATAAAAATCGTATGACCACAAGTGTAATAACATTTTGGCGCGTAGACGTAACGTCATTGACAACGTCCATGTCAACAATGCGTTTTCTTATTGAAATAATGTTGAGCCTCAAGGCGTTAAATTCCATGATATAATAAACAGAATCTTACACTCATATGTTAAACAGAATCTTATACTCGTGGTCATTTCATATGAAATTTATGAAACTCGCCGAGGGCTCGTTTCATAAATTTCATATGAAATGACCACTCGTTTAAGATCCCATATTTCTCCCACTTTCCTATACAAGATATACGAAAGTCATCTATCTTTCAGTAGCAACATCTTTCTTATATAAGAAATAGTCCTTTTTCAATTTTGAACTAATATTTCAAATTTAAAGGAACAAAAAGGACACGCAAGCAACTAGGACGACGTTTTATAGCAGATTATAGGATTTTGACGTCACTGAACTTTAATCACCTCACTAAAATCGGTTATGAAACGCATATGAGCCGCGACATGAGAAATCCAACAATGTGGTTTAGCGCCCAGCGCAGACTCAGATCAGCCTGGCTTCAGTCCAGTCTGATCAGACTCTTTGCTAAGCACTTAAAAGGTAGCTAAGGGTCTAAGCTACCTCCAGGCGGCCAGCGAAGACTCTGATCAGACTGGGCGGATGCCCAGGCTGATCTGAGTCTACGCAGGGCGCACAACCACATTGTTGGTTTTGTCGTGTCGCGGCTCATTTTGCTTTTGCCCTCTAGAAAGTAAAATGGTCAACATATCGTGTTTCCATTCTATCCATTCTGCATTTACACCCGTTTTAAGACCCGATAAACACGGGCTGCTCAAAATCTGATTCAGATCACTGGTTAAAAAGTTAAAATTTTCCTCTTTTGAAGCTTAATCACGATAAGTGGAAGAAAAATAATCCATCATGAGCCAGTCCAGGTAAGTTAGGAAAATCTCACCCTCAGGGTCGGAATTTCAACCAGGGATGAGACTTGCCGAGTCCCTGGTAGAACTTCCGAGCCCTCGAATGAGATATCCCTATCCTACATAGAAACTCATGATGGATCCCTATAATCTCTTAAGGTGAACCGATACACCATCATGCTTTTCGCCATTTTTTTCAGAAGGAAACCAGGCTTTTAACTTTCCATTTGATTCCCTGTACAATGAAACCATTCATTTAAGGGACCTACTCCGAAAGGCAAGCATAACAATTTCAATTAAAAACGACCCCACTGACAATGGAGGAAATATGCAACTGGCAGGGATATTTCTCCTGCAATTGTAATAAAAATAATAATAATAATGATGATAATAATAATAATATAAATATAGAACAACTTTACCGTATATCATTCACATCAAAATATACATCCGCGCATTATAATCAGAACCTTTTCTGTTCGCAGTTAAACATGCGGATCCTGAAGGGCATGTCTGAGAAAATCTAAGGCTCTGGCCTACCTAGGCAGACGAGCAAGCTGACATGAGTCATTACTGTTTGCACTTTATAAATCAAAATAGTTTTTGGTGCTTGGGTTCACTGGTCGGAATTGTTTATTTTTTTTATATTTAAGACAAACCGTCCCCGCGGACACATGAGGTCGAAATGACATCGTACTGACGTCGCATCGACGTCAGAAGGACGTTATTTAAACGTCATGCGCCTGCTGAGACATGGATTTAAAGAAAAAGCAAAGACGGTTGAGAGTTAGGCCACAGTCTTACTGACACGTATTAAGGGCTAGGTTTTACTACGTTTCTAAAACGTAGCAAAACGGCAGTATACGTTGTAAAACTTAATGAATACGTATATAGATATAGCTAAATACGTGGCCTAGTACTTCTACGCATTATATTACGCTTTCCCGCTAGTTAGTGACGTTTCAATTTGCGCTTTATTATGATTTAGTATATTTTGCGATACCTACTCAAACGTCACTTTGACTAGGTAGTTATCCCGGACACTACATAGTAGTCCCTAGTAAAACGTACAGAATCGTTGTAGGTAGGTAAACTGTCCTCCTCCCTTGTGAAAGCGTGACACTATGCCGTTTGATAACCGGGTAAAACGAAGTAAATCGTAGTTAAACGTATTTGAAACGTCCTAGGAACTTAGTAACACATAAATACCTACAAAACCGGGTACATTTTTGTCAAACGTAGGGCGGGAAACGTAGTGCAATCTAGCCCTCAAATCATGATAGTGAGACTGGACCCTTACCGATAAAAGTTTCGTTTGAAAAGAATATTTCTACCCTTACCGATAAAAGTTTCGTTTGAAAAGAATATTTCTACCACAAACTCCAAGCTGAACAGGTTAAAATATGCTCTTGAACTGGAGAAGAAAAGTGACTAAGGTGTGTATATATAGTCTTTTCTGAAATTATCCAAGCAGATCCACAGGGCAAACATGCGCGCATGCTAAATGCATACATGCTTGATACGTGGTTTATTTACCTCAAACATAGGACAGACACAGCCTAAATTAAATTATGCAATTATAACTGTTACATGTAATCCACTCAGACCATATCCAGTTTCTTTTAAAAACCCCAGTTACTTACGTATTTCTAGGATGAGAGCACCTACCCTGATGAGGCTGCAAATGGTCTCAGCTTGGTATGGTTGTAACAATTAATACATGTCTTTTGTCATGTTTCTGAAACGATTCGGCTCATTATTCATAAAAATATCTCTTGGCAAGGTTAGTGCCATTCATTTAAGAATTGAAATTTGATTTTTCAGCGTTCATCGTGTGATGAAGCCAGTGGGCGGAGCTAAAATTCCATGAAGCGCGAAGCGCTTCTTGTAGAATTTTAGCGACGACCACTGGCTTCTTCACACGATGAACGCTGAAAAATCAAATTTTTATTCTTATATTTACACTTTATTTGTGAACCTCTCTGTGCCGTTTTCGTGGTAATTTGGTGTAGAATAGGCAAAATATCGGTCGAAGAAAAGTTAGTAACGACGTGCTCGGCCATAACGTTAAACAGCCGTCGCCCTGACGTGGCGTCAATCGAACGTTACAAGAACCAATCAAGACGTTTGTTTACATAAGACGTCGCTTGACGACAACGTCACATGATCAATTGGCCTTCATCGGTGTATGAAGCCAGTTGCTCTAAAGGGGTCATCTATGGGAAGTCAGTGGCAAGTGTAAATATATTTTGATAACAATGTCATACTCATTAGACTAAATTCTTATGATTTTATCTCAAACAGAAAGGGCTTTCAGGTACCCTCTAGCAATATTCATATATTAACACCAAAATAATAATGAAGTTTACCAATTAGTTATGGATCACAAAAACTCATATCAGTTTAACAAATTTAAATTTCAAATGCCATAAAAAAAACTCCCATGCGGACAATCTATGGCGGAAATATTTAATTGCACCTTTAGGAGAAACATTGTTTTTTCCCCGGTTTAAAGAGTTCGCTCGAACTATTTTTTTTATCAGGTGTACTAAACGAGTGGATTAAGTTCAATTGTCTGGCGGTCATTATGTCATATTTTATTTTTTTATCAGGAGTACTAAACGAGAGAATATAGTTCAATCGTCCGGCGGTCAATTTGTCATACTTTATTCGTGGTTTCTAGAAATTAAGAGGAAGACAGCAGTAATACGACAGAAAGGAAGGAATGGACGCAATACAATCAATTCGATCCTATCACAAGTGAATCCAGCCCCTAGCAATTGTCGATATGGTCCCGCCACGACTGAAACAGGCCGGAAGGCAAAGGTGTCCCGGCCCCGAGGTTGTAATACTTGAGTACATTCTCAAACTCAAAATAAAGGGAAGCAGCCAATCAGTGTGCTTTATTTTGAGTTTGAGATAATTCTCAAGTTTTATAACCTGGAACCCAGGTTCTCACAATATTCCGCCTGATAATTTGTAACACAGTTGTTAATGATTATTTGAGCCGCGACGTGACAAAACCAACATTGTGGTCGTGCGTCCAGCGCAGACTCAGATCAGCCTGGGCATCCGCCCAGTCTGATCAGAGTCCTCGCTTTCCGCATGAAGGTAGCTTAGTCCCTCAGCTACCCTTTAAGCGCTTAGCAAAGTCTGATCAGACTGGGTGAATGCCCAGGCTGATCTGAGTCTGCGCTGGGCGGACGACCACATTGTTGGTTTTCTTGTGTCGCGGCTCATTTGTGCACTAAAGGCATATAGGTACACCTCCATGTTTTTTCAAAGAAACAATATCGTGACCTCTATAGGTACACCTCCATGTTTTTCAAAGAAACAATATCGTGACCTCTATAGGTACACCTCCATGTTTTTCAAAGAAACAATATCGTGACCTCTATAGGTACACCTCCATGTTTTTTTCAAAGAAACAGTATCGTGACCTCTATAGGTACACCTCTATGTTTTTTCAAAGAAACAATATCGTGACCTCTATAGGTACACCTCCATGTTTTTTCAAAGAAACAATATCGTGACCTTCTGTTTGCTTACCTGGATGATGAATGTCTTACCAGAAGGGGTAATCTCTTTATGGAAGAATTTGCCCATATAGCTGATTTAAAGGGATTAACCTCTTGCTCAGGAAAAAAAAAGAGACGAATTTGATCATAGAGAAGCATTTTCTTTTGTTAATCCTAAACAAACATATTGTTTTGTTCTACGATTTGACCGCTACCTAGAAAGTGGGAGGAGGGGGAATGGGGGTGGGGGCGGAAGGGATGGGGGGGAATTATTTTTGGTTTCTTGGTTGTTCTGGGTTAAACGGCCCTTTGAGATACACAGAACTTCTAACCATCCACTGAGGAATGGCATGGTGGAGAGGTTTAACAAAACCTTGATCATATTGTGTACCTTCCAAGGGAGCTAAAGGTTAGACTAGAAGTCCTCTTGTTAGCTTCCCTGTATTCTTTTGCTGCTTCCGTTTCATAACGTCTCTTCTTCATATCTCTCCTCGCATCACAGAAGTCACGAACAACCCAGATATTTTTGCTGCGACGTTCCTTCTAAAGCATTTCACTGACTGCGCCAGTCACTACTGTATTGTAAGTGGTAATTATGGTATCTTTATTCATGTCATCATCTCTCAAACCAATTAGTGGTGCAAATTTCCCAGCTTGAAAAGTGCAAGCCACATCTTGGTCCCTTGACTTCTCTAGATCTAAACCTAGTCTTAGATGGGCTGGCTGTCTTGCCTCATTCAGACGAAGTGGAAGATCAGGCTAACTATTTTTACAGCAGGACCTAAACTAATATGCTTCATAGAAAGACTCGTTTGCTTATAAGTATAAACATTTTCATGCATATAGGAAATCAGAATATAACATGTCCGAATATTTGGCACTGAATTGCCGATCTCGAGTTATCATTACGAGGTTCCAGTACATCATGAATGTGCTCAATCTGAGGGTTTGTTTCTGTCGAGTGTCAAGTATCGAGTTATAAATGTTGAGTATCGACTCAAAATTGTCAAGTATCAAGTTGTAAAAATCGAGTATCGAGTTGAAATGGTTGAGTATCGAGTTAAGCATCGTCGAGTATCGAGTCAAAATAATCGAGTGTCGAGTTGAAATTGTCGAGTATCGAGTAAAAATTGTCGAGTATCAAGTTAAGTTTGGTCGATTTTGAGTTAAAATTGTCGAGTATCGAGGTAAAATTGTCGAGTATCGAGGTAAGTTGGTTAAAATTGTCGAGTATCAATTTAAAATTGTCGATTATCGAATTGGCATTGTGGAGAATCGATTTAAAATTTTCAAATTTTGAGTTAAAATCGTCGGCAAATTGTCAAGTATCGAGTTGAAATTTTCGAGTATCGGGTGAAATTGGTTGAGTATGTACTACAATAACTCAAAATAATAATTAGTCACCAGAACCTATCTTGTATTCGTGTTACCCTAAAATCTGTAATTAATTTTAAACAAGTTAAGTTTGCTGATACAGCAAAATGGGAAACAGTGCAGAGCCTTATAAGTGTGCTAAAGTGGTCTATGCCTTTCATACCCAATATTAATATTGTAAATTCGGTATGCAAAATGTCAACAATGAACATTGATGAAACGTAACACAATAATCCTAAGTCTTAGTCTATGACCTTCATCTAGAAGTCAGTGTGGGATAAACGTAGGGCTATACAACATAACACTTTGGATCAGCACCAAAAGAACCCATCAATATTATGTGAAAACTGTGTCGTCAGTAAACATTTACAAAGAATTTTAACAAAAGTTCTAACTCTTCTAACAAGGTCACTAGGTCAAATCATCGAAAAACCTTGTGTACGCAATAGATCCTTCATTTTCCAACGAATGCTTTGTAACTCTTTGTGAGAACGTTTTTAGCTCACCTGAGCCTTTAGGCTCATAGGTGAGCTTATAGTATAGCCAGGCATCCGTCGTCCGTCCGTCCGTCGTCCGTCAACATTTTCAAACATCTTCTTCTCCGAAACCACTGGGCCGATCAAAGCCAAATTTTATATGCAGCCTCCATGGGTCGGGGAAACGAAAGTTTGTTCGCGCTATCTGGGTCACATGACCAAGATGGCCGCCACGCCCATATATGGTAAAACCCCTTCAAAAATTTTCGTCTCCAGAACCAAAAGGCCTATGACCTTGAAACTTGGTATGTAGCATCGGGCATGCGGGCCCATTATAGTTTGTACAAATGATGACCTTGCGTTGACCTTGACCTAATTTACGGCATGGTCAACTTTGGTATGTTAGGCTTTTATATGGGAAAACGATTAAACAGTGGATTTCTCAGAAACTATTTAAGTTTAAGGTTTAATTCTTGGTATACATGATCGACTAAATGACCAGATGAAGATATCATGTCACTCAAGGTCAAGGTCATTCCGTCGGACCATCCGTCGTCAAGATTTTCAAACATCTTCACCTCTGAAACCACTGGGCCGATTGAAGTCAAATTTCATATGCAGCCTCCATGGGTTAGGGGAACGAAAGTTTATTCGCGGTATCTGGGTCACATGACCACCATGGCCGCCACGCCCATATCTGGTAAAAACCCTTCAAAAATCTTCTTCTCCAGAACCAGTAGGCCTATGACCTTGAAACTTAGTATGAAGCATCGGGCATGCGGGCCCATCATAGTTTGTACAAATGATGACCTTTTGTTGACCTTGACCTAATTTACGGCATGGTCAACTTTTGTACGTTAGGCTTTTATATGGGAAAACGCTTAAACAGTGGATTTCTCAGAAACTATCTAAGTCTAAGGTTTAATACTTGGTATACATGGCGACTAAATGTTATGTCACTAAAGGTCAAGGTGATTCCGTCGGACCATCCGTCGTCAAGATTTTCAAACATCTTCTCCTCTGAAACCACTGGGCTGATTGAAGCCAAATTGCATATGCAGCCTCCATGGGTTAGGGGAACGAAAGTTTGTTCGCGCTATCTGGGTCACATGACCAAGATGGCCGCCACGCCCATATATGGTAAAACCCTTCAAAAATCTTCTTCTCCAGAACCAAAAGGCCTATGACCTTGAAACTTGGTATGTAGTATCAGGCATGCGGGCCCAACATAGTTTATACAAATGATGACCTTGCGTAGACCTTGACCTAATTTACGGCATGGTCAACTTGGGTATGTTAGGCTTTTATATGGGAAAATGCTTAAACAGTGGATTTCTCAGAAACTATTTCAGTCTAAGGTTTAATACTTGGTATACACGGTCGACTAAATGACCAGATGAAGATATTATGTCACTAAAGGTCAAGGTCATTCCGTCGGACCATCCGTCATCAAGATTTTCAAACATCTTCTCCTCTGAAACCACTGGGCTGATTGAAGCCAAATTTCATATGCAGCCTCCATGGGTTAGGGGAACGAAAGTTTGTTCGCGCTATCTGGGTCACATGACCAAGATGGCCGCCACGCCCGTATATGGTAAAAACCCTTCAAAAATCTTCTTCTCCAGAACCAAAAGGCCTATGACCTTGAAACTTGGAATGTAGCATTGGGCATGCGGGCCCAAAATAGTTTATACAAATGATGACCTTGCGTTGACCTTTACCTAATTTACGGCATGGTCAACTTTGGTACGTTAGGCTTTTATATGGGAAAACGCTTAAACAGTGGATTTCTCAGAATCTATTTAAGTCTAAGGTACAATATGTTGTATACATGGTCGACTAAATGACCAGATGAAGATATTATGTCACTAAAGGTCAAGGTCATTCTGTCGGACCATCTGTCATCAAGATTCTCAAACATCTTCTCCTCTGAAACCACTGGGCTGATTGAAGCCAAATTTCATATGCAGCCTCCATGGGTTAGGGAAACGAAAGTTTGTTCGCGGTATCTGGGTCACATGACCAAGATGGCCGCCACGCCCGTGTATGGTAAAAGCCCTACAAAAATCTTCTTCTCCAGAACCAAAAGGCCTATGACCTTGAAACTTGGTATGTAGCATTGGGCATACGGGCCCAACATAGTTTATACAAATGTTGACCTTGACCTAATTTACGGCATGGTCAACTTTGGTACGTTAGGCTTTTATATGGGAAAACGCTTAAACAGTGGATTTCTCAGAAACTATTTAAGTCTATGGTTTAATACTTGGTATACATGGTGGACTAAATGACCAGATGAAGATATCATGTCACAAAGATCAAGGTCATTCCGTCGGACAATCCGTCGTCAAGATTTTCAAGCATCTTCTCCTCTGAAACCATTGGGGAGATTGAAGCAAAATTTCATATGGAGTCTCAGTGGGATGGGAGAACGAAAGTTTATACCCGGGGTCTGGGTCACATGACCAAGATGGCCACCATGCCCATATATGGTAAAAAACTTTCAAAAATCTTCTTCCTCAGAACCAAAAGGCCTATGACCTTGAAACTTGGTATGTAGCTTTGGGCATGCGGGTCCATCATAGTTTATACAAATGATGACCTTGCGTTGACCTTGACCTAATTTACGACATGGTCAACTTTGGTACGTTAGGCTTTTATGTGGGAAAACGCTTATATAGTGGATTTCTCAGAAACTATTTAAGTCTAAGGTACAATATGTGGTATATATAGTCAACTAAATGACCAGGTGAAGATATTATGTCACTGAAGGTCAAGGTCGATTTGTCGGTCTGTCCGTCAACAAGATTTTCAAAACATCTTCTCCTCTGAAACCACTGGTCTGATTGAAGCAAAATTTCATATGGAGTCTAAATGTGATCGGGGAATAAAAGTTTGTTCTCGGGATCTTGACCAAGGTGACCGCCATGCCCATATATGGTAAAAACCCTTCAAAATCTTCTTCTCCAGAACCTAAAGGCGTATGACCTTGAAACTTGGTATGTAGCTTTGGGCACTCAAGCCCATTATAGTTTATACAAATGATCGTGCGTTGACCTTGACCTAATTTATGACACTATCAACTTTGCTACATTATGTAGGCTTTTATATGGGAAAATGCTTAAACAGTGGATGTTTCAGAAACTATTTAATTCTAAGGTACAATATTTGGTATATATGGTTGACTAAATGACCAGATGAAGATATTTTGTCGTTAAAGGTCAAGGTCTTTCTTTGACTTTTGTACAAGGTCATTGAGATTCTGTCACCCGTAAACATTTTCAAACATCTTCTCAGAGGCCACTGGGGTCAATTGAAGCCATATTTCACATGCAGCTTCACCGGCTTAAAGGAACCATAGTTTGTTCAGATGGTCTTGGTCACTTGACCAAGATGGCCACCATGCCCATATATGGTAAAAACTATTCAAACGTCTTTTTCTCGAGAACTGAAAGGCCTATAACCTTGAAACTTGGTACCGGTATGTAGCATTGGGCACTCGGGCCCATCATAGTTTATACAAATGATTACTGTGTTTCATATATTATGGAGCTTTAATACTGGGTCAAAGAAATCAAAGTTTGTTCAGATGGTCATGGTCGTATGAACATGGTGGCCGCCACACCCATTTATGATAAAAACCCTTCAGAAATCTTTGTCCAGATACAAAGGCCCAGTGACCTTGTGGCTTGGTATATAGAATTGGGACTCAACATTAATCCCCAAGGGAGGGGGTTATCTGCCCCTACCCTGGTGCTATATACATGTATAAAAGCATTAAAATATATACCAGGACCAAGTGTCAGGTGAGCTACAGGACCATTGGTCCTCTGTTTTTTTGACTGTCTGGGGCATGTTCTAATATGGGCCATATCGTTTATAAACTCGATCACTATAAAACCTTTTTCGGAACCTATTGGTCGATTGGTTGATAGCTATGAAACTTTGTATGTAGCACTGAGGACTCGGGCCCTTCATAGTTTCTTCAAATAATGTCCCTGGCTATTTTCAACCAAGGTCAGTAAGATAACTTGAACATGACGCTCAGGTGTGCGATCCAGGGCCATCATGGCCCCCCTGTTCTAAATAATTTGAGCTTTTGTTTGGATACGGACTACAAAAGCAAAATTATAACATACATACAGTATACAGGTAAATAATACAGAGAATGGGGATCTATCCAAGGGTCTGGAAGGTGAATAAATGCTCATAAACAAAAAAAGCCGTTTCTCATTTATTCATCATTGACTTTAAACACTAAGTTACCAGTGTGTATAAGTTTATACATTCACAGAGTTCCATGATAAGATCCCTGAGTGTTATTGCACAATATGTCTGTTTGAGATAACAATAACTAGAAGGCAGTCTGAAGGACAGCTATATCCCCCGCCCTTGATCAGGTATTACTCATCGTATGTCATTAGCACTTGCATTACAATATTGCTCTAGTGTCGAACGAATAAGATCTAGATCACTTGCTGTTTATGTAGCGAAATGTAACCGTCTCCTTTGAACTGTTTCACATGGCCTTAAAACTCCTTTGACATACTTATCTATCACACTTTTCACGGAAACCTACAAAACAAAACATTTTTCTTTTGTAGTTCTTTTTTTATTGCAAAAGTCCGCCAGCCTATGTCGCACAATTAAAATCTTAAAGAGTTACTTCAAGAGCAGAGAACACATTCAGAAGAAGTAACATGGGCCATACTACTTAGTTTCGGCTAACAAAGCCTAATCAGTGACCCTTGCAATATCTAGTGAAGACAAGAAATGTTACAGTGTGTTGCAAATGCCCCCGAAGGCCCTTCAACTGAACTTTGAGCCCTAGTAGTGACCTTGACCTTGGGCATAGAACCTGAGTCTTGCACGTGATATACATTCGCATTTCATTTTACTTTTCTGTAATGTTTAAATGCACTTTGGAAGTTTAAGAGGATTCAAGGAGACTTAATTCAACCACCAACCAAACTGTGTTGTGTCCTTGACCTTGGGTGTGGGAACCTATGTCTTGCGCATGGCAAATCATCTCATTAGGCTTTATCTTTCTTTAAAGTTTGCTTTGGTACTTTTCTGAGCAATTGCCGAGACATAATTTGACCTCTGACCCCAGATTGTGACCTTGACCTTGGATTTGGGATAATAAATATTGTGTGTAACATACCTTCTCATTATGATTTACCTTTCTGTGAAGTTTGATGACATTCACTTCAGCAGTTTTTAAGTTATCACAGAGGCGAGCTTTGACCTTTGGTCCCCTAACTGTGACCTTGACCTTGAACTTGGCAACCCAAATCTTATGTGCAACACATCTTCTCAATATGTTTCATCTTTCTGTGAAGTTTCATTAAATTTGCTTCAGTAGTTTACAAGTAATCGCTGAGACCCAATTTTGAGACACAATTTGACTTTTGACCCAACTGTGGCCTTGACCTTGGGCGTGGGGACCTAAGTCTTGTGCGCGACACACCTTCTTCTTATGCTTCATCTTTCTCTGAAGTTCCATTAAATTTGCTTCAGTAGCTTTAAAATTATCGCTGAGACACGATTTTGAGACACAATTTGACCTTTGACCCTATTGTGACCTTGACCTTGGGCGTAGGGACCTAAGTCTTGCGCGCAACACACCTTCTCATTACGCTGTATCTTTCTGTGAAGTTTCATTAAATTTGCTTCAGCAGTTTTAAAGTTATTGCAGAGATTTGTAACGGACGGACGGACAGTCGGACAGATTTTAATATGCCACCCGAAGTTCCTTCGGGGGCATAAAAACAGAGAAATGCATACTGTTATTCCTTAATTTTAATTGGGCAATCGATTCAGTGACTGATTAATATCAAAAAGGGTCCAAATAATATAAAAGACGATGGTCTAGAATAAGAGTCTAAACCAGTCTAGATTTTCAAATTTCTCAGAATATAATCTCTGATCGCAGAGGATAACAAGAGGGCCATGGTGGCCCTGAATCGCTCATCTGAGCATTAATCAGTTCACTGGCTCTGGTGAAGATTTATAAGAGTTTTTACCATACTAACATTTGACCTAGTTTTTGACCCGACATGACCCAGTTTCAAAGTTGGCCTGGATATTGTAAGAATAAACATTCTGACATAGTTTCATTGAGATTGGATCAAAACTGTGCCCTCTGGAGCGTATACAAGGTCGTTCTTATATTTGACCTAGTGACCAAGTTTTTGACCCGACACGACCCAGTTTCAAACTTTACCTAGATTTCATTAAGATAAACATTCAGACAGAGTTTCATGAAGATTGGATCAAAACTGTGCCCTCTAGGGTGTACACAAAGTTTTTCTAAGATTTGACCTTGAGCCGACGTGACTCAGTTTCATAGGGGTCTTAGATATATGGACAATAAACATTTTGACATAGTTTCATGAAGATTGGATCAAAACTATGCCTTCTAGTGCTTACAAAACGTTTTTCTAAGCTTTAACCTAGTGACCTTGTTTTTTACCCGACATGACCTACTTTCAAACTTGGCCTACAGTTTATGAAGATAAACATTCTGACAAAGTTTCATAAAGATTAGATCAAAACTGTGTCCTCTAGAGCGTACACAAGGTTTTTCTATGATTTGACCTAGTGTTCGAACCGACATGACCCAGTTTCAACCTTGTCCTACATATTATGAGGATAAACATTCTGACAAAGTTTCATGAACTTTGAATCAAAACTGTGCCTTCTAGAGCGCACACAAGGTTTTTCTAAGATTTGACCTAGTGACATAGTTTTTGACCCGACATGACCCAGTTTCGAACTTGGCCTAGAGTTTATGGAAATAAACATACTGACAATGTTTCATAAAGATTGGATCAAAACTGTGTCCTCTAGGGCATACACAAGGTTTTTTCTATGATTTAACCTAGTGACCTAGTTTTTGACCGGACGTGACCCAGTTTCAAACTCGTCCTAGATATTATAAGGATAAACTTTCTGATTAAGTTTCATGAACTTTGGATCAAAACTGTGCCTTCTAGAGCGTACACAAGGTTTTTCTAAGATTTGACCTAGTGACCTAGTTTTTGACCCAACATGACCCAGTTTCGAGCTTGGCCTACAGTTTATGGAGATAAATATTCTGACAAAGTTTCATAAAGATTGGATCAAAACTGTGTCCTCTAGAGCGTACACAAGGTTTTTCTATGATTTGACCTAGTGACCTAGTTTTAGACCCGACGTAACCCAGTTTCGAACTTGTCCTAGATATTATGAGGATAAACATTCTGACAAAGTTTCATGAATTTTGAATGTAAACTGTGCCCTCTAGAGCGTACACAAGGTTTTTCTAAGATTTGACCTAGTGACCTAGTTTTTGACCCGACATGACCCAGTTTCGAACTTGGCCTAGATTTTATAAAGACTAACATTCTGACAAAGTTTCATGAAGATTGGATCGAAACTATGCCCTCTAGAGTGTACACAAGCAAAAGTTGACGGACGTCTGGACGGACGGACGTCCGGACGTACGACGGACATCACGGTATCCTAAAAGCTCACCCTGAGCAGGCGAGCTAAAAATAGAATATCATCTGCACTATAGATAACTGTCCATTCGAGTACGCCTATAAATCGAGTTGGAGCAGTGTACGCCGAGTTAGAAGAAAACAAGTCTCGGACATGTCATCATTAGTCCAGGCAAACTGGCAATTTTTTTTACCTTAACCCAAAACAAATTGCAACAAAAGCTTTTTTGGCATTTTTGTTGAGAACTAACATTCACACGTGACATATCAAAAGTAGGATAAAATCGGATGCTGCAAAATTTATTTTTTTTCTGCATTTTTACGAGCGCCTATTTGCGTGTTAAATATACCAATTACCAGTTATATGATATAACATTATTGCTGTGAGTTTTATTGATAAGAACCTATTATGCCTCTGCCAGAAATGAATCTAGAAGCTTAAGATTGAATTTTCACATTTTCTTGATGAATGTAAAGCCATCTAGGTATAAAAAATGGTATAAAATACCCACCCACTTTATTCTGCCTTAAAATCTGAAGTGAATTTTTGAAGGTCAGTAACTGAACTGTAACAAGAAATATGTCATACTGATGACTTTGCTTAGCATAAATTTAGAACACTGATTTCTGAAGGCATGACAAGCCCGAAACAAAAACACAAAGAGCAGAATACTACATGCATAATAACACAAACAGCGCAACATACCTATGAAAAGCCTATGTAAATCTTCTCGGCAGGAAATATATAGGGGACCACTAAACATTGCTACATACTAAATATGTAAGCTCTGGGTATCATGGTTTCAGGATAGATGATTTTTTTAAGTTTTTCACATTATGTGTATGGGAGCTAATGACCTTGGGGCGTGGCCAATTTTGACCCCAGGGGCATGGTTGGCAGGATTTATGTACATGACAACTAAACATTGCTAAATACTAAATATGTAAGCTCTGGGCCTCATGGTATCAGAGAAGAAGATTTTTGAAAGGGAAGGTGCTTTAGCTATATAGCTCTATATAAACAAGTGACCCGCTGGGACGGGGCCAGTTTGGACCCCAGGGGCTTGATTGGAAGGAATTATGTAGGGGACCACTAAACATTGCTACATACTAGATAAATATATAAGCTCGGGACCTCATGGTTTCAGAGAAGAAGATTTTTTAAGTTCCTCCCATTATAAGTCCATGGGAGCCAATGATCCCCGGGGGGGGGGGGGGGGGGGGGGCAGGGGGTGCAATTTGGATCCCAGGGGCATGGTTGGAAGGAATTATGTAGGGGACCACTAAACATTGCTACATACCAAATAAATATATAAAGTCGGGACCTCATGGTTTCAGAGAAGAAGATTTTTTAAGTTCCTCCCATTATAAGTCTATGGGAGCCAATGATCCCCGGGGGGCAGGGGGTGCAATTTGGATACCAGGGGCATGATTGGAAGTATTTATGTATATGACCACTAAACATTGCTACATACTGAATATGTATGCTCTGGGCCTCATGGTTGCAGAGAAAAAAATTATGCAGGGGACCACTAAACACTGCTACAAACTAAATGTATAAGCCCTGTTCCTCATGGTTTCAGAGAAGAGTCATTTTTAAGTTTTTCCCTTCATAAGACTATGGGAGCTAATGACCCCTGGGGCATGGCCAATTTGGACTCCAGGGGCATGGTTGGCAGGATTTATGTACGTGACCACTAACCATTGCTACATACTAAATACGTAAGCTCTGGGCCTCATGGTTTCAGAGAGGAAACTTTTTGAAGGTTCTTTGGCTATATAGCCCTATATAAAAAATGCCCCCCTGGGATGGGGCCAGTTTGGACCCCAGGGGCATGGTTGGCAGGATTTATGTAGGGGACCACTAAACACTGCTACATACTTAATCTATCAGCTCTGGTCCTTATGGTTTCAGAGAAGAATTTTTTTTTAATTTTTCCCATTATAAGTCTATGAAAGCTAATGACCCCTGGGGGTAGCCAGTTTGGACCCAAGGGGCATGGTTGGCAGGATTTATGTATGTGACCACTAAACATTGCTACATACTAAATATGTAAGCTGTGGGCCTAATGGTTTCAGAAAAGAAGATTTTTGAAGGTTCTTCATGTATATAGCCCTATATTAACCAATGGGCCCCTAAGGTGGGGCCCGTTTGGACCCCAGGGGATGGATTGGCAGTAGTGATGTAGTGGACCACGATGTTCTTAAAACTACATACGATTTTTAAGTTTTTCCCATTATAAGTCTATGGGAGCTATATGTTGTCATGGCAACCTGAGTTTCAATCTGATCTGCCCTTTAACATTATGCAGTCAATCCCCGACCCCAACAATACTACACATAAAATTTGATCAAGATTGGGCGGATGGTTTAGGAGATATTTATGTTTAAAATTGTGGCCGACGATGACGGACGACAGACTACGGACTAAGGCTATACTATAAGCTCACCTTGACAGGTGAGCTAAAAACTTAATGAACATCCCATATTTTAACATGAAATTACCAAGTCCATGATCTTGACCTCAAGGTCACTGAGGGGGCAAGGGTGTAAAACGTAAGACCATTATCTATCATAGGCTATCAATGGGTTAAAGAGACATGGTTGTTTGAAATAACCTAAAACACGCAAATGGTGGACATGGACGCGGATGCAGACGCGGAGCCCGACACCGGGTGACAATAATAGATCTTCCTGAAGGTCGTTCAGGCGAGCTAAAACAATGACTCCTTTCCAGGGGAGTGGGCGGGATGGGTAGGTGGCTGTTAGGCGGGAATGAGTTTGGGGACAGGGGATATAATTTGTAAATTTTGAACCAGAAAAGTAAAACATTTTACCATTTGTGAATGCAAAAATGTCATAGAAGTCATCACCCAATATCCCAAAGCATGTCCAAGTTATCTGCATATTTGACCCTCTAGCGGATTATCCTTTCAACACATGAAGTATTTAGCCGGGCCGCATAGTGCAGTCGGTAGCGCATCTGACTCAAGAACAAGAGGTCCTGGGTTTGATACTCGGTCCGGCTATTTACTTCCGTTTCTCCTTCTGCTGATTCAAGAAGGACAGTGACAGTTACTGGCGAAAGTATGTGCACTTAGTACTAGTTAACCGCTGAGGAGGTCTAAGCCGACCCAAGAATAGTGTCGTATGGTTTTCTAACTGTACCGACATGACCAACATTGTTTACCGTGGACGTGAAGCAACAAAACAATAGTCTAAGATGTCCCGTCATTTGATAAAGGAGTTATATCAAGCTGTTTCTTCTATTGTTCTGCCTCAATCTGCATTTATAAACATTAATTCTGTTTACTATCTTCATTACCATCCATATTGTCCATCTGAATAGAGGTTATGGTAATAGCAAAATTTGCACTGGTGGGTGGGGTAAACCAATAGTAATATACTATATGATCGACCGGTTATGCATTATCAGCAAATTTAATGGTAGACAAAAGCTAAAGAACAGTTTATAACTGTTATATCAACGACTTCTATGGATTCAACTTGTTTAGAAATGATGTTAAGAAGTGGCTTTCCGACCATAAGTACCGGTGCAGTGGTTTAAATCCTTCGAAAACAAGACATATGAAAAAAATCAAGTTTCGCATTCTCCGATTTTGTCCTACTTTTAGTATGTTAAAATTGTAAGTCTTATGAGCTTATAACTGCAAAGAAACCTTTTGTTGCAATTTGTTTTAGGTTCCCCCACAATTTGACTGGACTACATGGCTTTAAAGTTAATTTATCAAGGCTTTTACTCATCCAACTGTAATAAACTAGTATGAGTGTATCTGTAATTGAATAAGCTTTCAGACTGATATAGTTGCACGTGAATGCAATGTTCGATTTACAGAATATTTAGCCAAATCAGCGCATCCTTTCAAGGGAGAATGCCTTTACTGAAAAAAAATTCAGTATTGCTTTACAAATACATGTATCTTTTGATTGATAGCTCCCTTATTAGTTCGGCAGATATATACTGAAGCTAATGTTACAGTAATAGATGAATCGGTGAAAACCTGCCCGCTTTGAATATAGAAATCATTTGTTGGCAGGCTGTAATGGTTTGAAGTGCACGCCGAGTTGGAAATACATAATTAACGAAAATACGGCGAGTTGGAGAACCCATGTACGCCGAGTTTATAAGCTTTTTTTGTCAAAAAAGGTGTACGCCTAGTTGGAGCAAAATACTGCTCTGTGTGATTTGTTAAAAAAAATGACACTAAATTTAGTTGCAGCTGTCTAGCTGAGCATTTATTGACATTACTTTGTACTAATAGTGTCTAAAATACCAAAGTCAGTCCGTTGTTGATGGCTGTCCGATTGCTTGTATGAAGAATTATTCTGTTAGTAAATTCAACAGAATGATTGAGAATATTGTAAATAATTAAGGATCCACATTTTGTTTGTCTTCGAAATATGATGAGTTTGCCTGCCAATGCTACTACTGTTCATTCAGAACAAATGTTTTCCAAGAGCTATTAGATCACTGTTGCTTACACTATTCCACGGATGAACTTTCAGTTTGGAGGTTCACTTTATGTGTTGACAGTGGGAAAAGTAAATTCCAATCTTTACATTGTAAAATAATTCCAAAAGAGTACATAGATCGTGGATATTATTTTTTGGCCACTGGAGAAAATTACAACTTTAAAATTTGCAGTAATTCGGACCCAAATTTTCAACTGAACAGTCCAGAACCAAAAAAAAAAAAAAAAAAAAAAAAAAAAACAAACAATGACAATGACAATGACTTTTTCTGGTGGCTCAAGATCACCTGACTAAAACGAGCCCTCCAAGGGTTCGATCTCCATCTAATTAAAACTGAAAAAAAACAAAACAAAAAAAAAAACAACAGAAATTAGTCTTACATTAGAGTACAAGCTTTTTTAGCAACTGTTTAACATGAAGGAAAGAATTTGCTGCTTGGACAGTAATTCTTCTCTTCAAGAATTTAGAATGGCGGAAAGAATGAAAATGACAGTTGCTTCCCCTGAATCCATTCACCCAAGCAAAGTATCATTTTCTAAAAGAAAATGAAAGTTACTGTTATGCTAAGAAAAAGGACTGTGATTTATTGACTCTTTTGTAAAACTCTTTTCTGATTGAAACAGCTTTCAAATCTCTCTCAGTCGCTCTTTATTGGCAGACGCTTTACTCTGTACGCTTCTCTAAATCAGATGGGTGGATACGCGAATAGTTCCACGTTTACTTTACTTTTTACTCCATGTCGGGCCACTCTGATTCTTCAAAAGCAACCATAGAAACTAGACAGTTGCTTTTTCTGTTATTTCAGTGTCCATCCCAATTTTCGTATCTCCGCATATTTTCGTAGAATGTAATTGTCCGTACGTCTGCACAGGAGATAAATATGTTAACTGGAAGACGAACTCGCAGATAGAATTATGTTGCAGGCATGTGGAGGGGTGTTAACATTGTGTCCGAATATAAATGCGCAGAAAGGCAAAGCCATTAAAGTAGCGACTACATCCCCTTAAACTTTGTGCTTCGTATACTGGGCTTGAAGGGGTAAACACATTGTTTGTTGTTTGCCCATTCGTTCTTGTTTAAATATAAGTGGTCAAAGTACCCAAATCATAAGTCCAAACTCATAGGTCATTTATACATAGACAATTCCGGAATATTTTAGACACACAGACCTGGACCCCAAATCAGAGGTGTGGTCAGGTGCCCGCGGGTAGTAAGCATCACCTGCCTATTAAAATACACCCGCCATATCTACATATGTGGAAAAGTCAGTGAAAATGAAAGTCCGGTATTTGAAAGCTTAACTAAGCTTCGGCTGAGGCGATCAGATCGGAAAATAGTTGAGAAACGGCCACATTGTAGGGTTTAACAAGGTCATGGTGTCTCCCATAAAACTTTTTTAACTGTCGATGAGACCGCAACCCGGATACAAAACCATATCAGGCACACTGACTCAGTGTGTATTTTGTGTTGCGTTCACATGTGCAGTTTTGCCGGTTTTATAAGGCGGACGGTACCACCAATGTTCATTGACGCTGTAATCACCAACTGAGACTTTGATGCCAGTTATTTCAGTTCAGAACACACTGGCTCTGGCTGTGTATTTTCTGGTCTGTTAGAAAAAAATGCTCGGAAATGTGCCGTCCGTTGGAGTTGAACCTGCGACACTTGGCGTGAAGTTAAGAAGAGAGGGAAATAAGCCTTATTCAGCTGTTAAAACACATGGCAAACACTTACCTCTCGTCCGTGAGCATTCTCTGAAGGTCTTCTAACTCGGCGTACACTGCTCCAACTCGCATTTATAGGCGTACACGAATGGACACAGTGTAGATGACGTTCGCGGAGACGTGTTACGGCCGCCACGCGGCAAAACACCAGCTGCAGTGAGGTAAAATTAAATTCTTAAAGAGTTCCTTCAAGAGCAGAGACACATTAAGAAGAAGTCACATGGGCCATGTCGACGATTTATACTTTAAGACTGTGTTGAACCTTGCATAATTCTTGCATTAAATCATTTAAACTTTTAATTTTCTTGAACTAGGCTATCATAGATTTATGAATCCTATATATAAAAGCCTTTATATAAAACAACACACATTACAGGCAATATCATGACACGTGATAAACAGAAATGTTCACTTGAATCACTATGACAGGTGACAAACAGGTATTGCCACTACAAAAATCACTAAGACAGGTGACACTATCAGACGGAAATTGAGAAAAAATTTAATTAAAAAACAAATTGAACTCATCTTTGGTCCTATTTCTTTTCTTGTGTGTCTTTTAATTTATTTCACGCCTCGTGCCTACATTAGATTACGACGTCTGTCTATTTCTTATCTATTAATCTATTCGTCTGTACATAAAGTTTGAGAAACCGCACAATATCTACAAAGAAAAAAGAAACCTGGAAAATTTTCTTGAATATATCACGAAATATTTATCTTATCAAAATGATATGCAAAACTCACATTTTGAGACAATGTCTGATCAAAGAAAAAGATCTAACTTGGAGATAGATTTCTATTTATTTCATGCCCATCACTCTAAATAACGATAAAGATGTCTTTTGCAAAGTTGCAATTATGAATCAAATTAGACTGGAATCAGAACAAAAATAACGCGGGAGAATAAAAACACATGTCGGTCAACTTATTTTGAAAAATGATCGTCAAGCTAACTTTTTTTTTTCTATCGAAAGTACAAAGAGGCATATTTTGAGACTAATAATGATTAAAAAAATTCAGAAAACACATTGAAAAATACGTGATCAACCCTTTTCATTTTTGTTCAGGAACAAGCAGCGAAGATGATTATCGTTTGTGAACCGTAATGGCAAAACGATGAGCTCAGTAGACGAGCTGGATTGCTTGCACCAAGCGTAACGCTGTTGTTCATGACACCGAGGACACTAGTCAGCCGAGTTCGACGGCCTCTGACCAGTCTGCATTTGACCAGCCCACTGATGTAACCCCTGAAATACCTGTGCCAACTGCGGCGTCGGATCCGCCACCAGCGCAACAAACAAGTAGCCAAGCCGCACCCGATGAGACACCTGAGCCAAGTACGGTGTCGTTTCTGTCAATATGTGACCACGCTGCATCTGAGGAGGCACTTGTGTCCACTACAGCGTCTTTAGCACTTTCACAAGCTGCACCCCAAGCAACAATGGTCCCTACTACAGCGCAAGTACCTTTTGATCACGCTGCTCCTGATGAGACGCCAGAGCCTTCTACAATGTCTGATCTGCCAGCAGCACATGCCCACGCTGATCTCGATATCAGTCAGCCCCGATAAAAGAATGTACATGTATCATCTGCATCTGGCAGCCCACTTTAGGCTCCCAGAAAGACGAAAACCTTCAACGACGACAGCGTTGTCAACTCCAAACAGGGTTCAACCTGCTTCTGCTTGACACACAGACTCGGGCTTTGCCATTCGTTGCAACCCCCTTAGATGCGGACGTCCCAAGAAGTCTGCCAGATTTGACGGAGTTTGAGTGATATTTCAACCTCGATTCCACGGAACTGCATCCCGCCAAACGCCAGCTTTTTGACGGACAGAACGTTTTACGACATGCTCTCCAGTCCAAACTTACAAGGTAGGAAAATATCCCTTGCGTGGGACAGAAAATTGGTCGTTGTCAACAGACAACTTCCCAGAATAGCTCAACAGAGCCAGAAAACTAAAGATTGCTAAATCGAATACTATATAAAGTTAACTCCGAATCAAGTGCTCAGCAGAAAAGCCAGCCACGTCCTAACAGCAGTCAGTCCAATGCCATAGCGCCGGGTGATAATCAGCTCTAGTGTTCATAGTCAACAAATTCCGCCGCTACCTATGGTTTCAAGCACGAAAATAGCAGCAGCAGCTGCTGGCGAGTCACTGTCGGTGGACGGCACTTTCTCTGACATTCCTAGTCAATATAGAATTGTGTACGAAGAGCTGAATCAGCTTAGGGAAAACTACTACAGCATTGGGCACTTTGCAGGAAAATATCTAGTCAACTGTTTTCTGAGCTCTAGAGACCAGATAATTGTCGACTAAAGTTTTCATACAATGGGGGTAAAATAAGGAAAAGTCGATTGAATGTTTTGGGTTTAGCGGCCCTTTCAGACAGTATTTCAATCTATATCAGGCCGTCTCCCAGAGAGAGGGAGAAAGAAGAGAAGAGAAATATGTCCAAATAACCCCTCACCCGCACCCACTGCAAGCACAGTAGACCCTTGCCCTACTAGTATCCAAATCAGTAGAACGCGCCGCCACTGGAAGTTACATGCAGCACCATCGTACGGGTGGTCCCCTATTGAAAAGTTGAATTAGGCAGAGAAAGGGATACCCACAGAGATACATATATATTTATAACGTGACGCAATAAACTCATTGACAGAGGACGAAACCATTATTATTAAGGAAGCAGATAAAGGTGGCGCCACTGTTATTATGGACAAAACATTCTACCAAACTCAAATTGAGGCGATGCTTTCAAACGCAGACTACTACAAGGTCCTTGATGAAACCCCTCAAAAAGGTATAATGAAATCGTACACAAAATATTTAGATAAATATGAATCAAATCTGACTGAAAAAGAATTTGACTATTTGACTAATTTTGATAATAAAGAAAGCAATTTCTATGGCCTACCAAAAATACATAAATGCAGAGATATAAATGAAGCGTGTGGTATATCAGATAAAAATTACGTAGAGCTAAAAGCACCAGTAAATCTCACTTTCAGACCAATAGTGGCAGGGCCTATTTGTGAAACGCATAGGTTAAGCAATCTAATAGATATATTATTACAACCCTATACCAAACATGTCAAGAGTTTCATTAAGGACACAACAGATTTTTTTATCAAAACTGCCTACAACAGTTAGCCCTGAAACAATCTTAGTATCTTTTGATGTAGAAAGTCTCTACACAAACATCCCACACGATTTAGGTCTAAAAGCCATACGGTATTGGTTAGAAGAATACCCTCATGAATTACCTTCAAGGATAAACAAATCTTTTATTTTAGACGGAATTAAATTTATCTTGGAAAATAACTATTTTAATTTCAATGACACATATTATTTACAGACCAAGGGAACAGCGATGGGAACAAAATTTGCCCCAATATACGCCACACTAGTCCTTGCGCATCTTGAAGAAAAATTGTATGTCCAGCTTGAAGAAGACTTCGATTTTGAATTCAAGCAATACATTCAAGATCATTTCAAACGATTTCTTGATGATTGCTTTATTCTCTTTACAAGATCGGAGGACGATTTAGATATATTTTACAGGGCACTGAATTCTTTACACCCTAGTATAAAGTACACAATGGATAAGAACTATTCAAATCTATCGTTTTTAGACACAATGGTAATAAATAAAGCTGGCAAAATACAAACAGCTATATTTTATAAGCCCACAGATTCAAAACAGTATCTTCTATATACATCATGTCACCCTAAACATACAAGGAATAGTATACCCTATAATTTAGCCAGACGACTGAAAACTATTGTGTCGGAAGAAGCAGTATTACTTCAGCGATTTGACGAATTAAAAACTTTCTTGTCACAACGAAAATACCCATTAAAACTAATTGAGGATGCCATTGAAAAAGTAAAATCGCTTGATCGAAATGACCTACTTAAGAAACCAGAACATTCAAAGGATTCTGATGTAATACCATATGTTACAACATTTAATCCATACAACCCTGAAATTTTCACGGAAATAAGACAGCATAAACAAATTTTACACAGAAATAATGAACTGTATAAAATCTTTAAAGACAAAATTTTCTTGAAAAGCAAACGCCAACTACCAAATCTAAAACGTTTATTGACAAAAGCAAGATTTACGAGCCAGCATGTAGGTGAATTCAGAGTTACAAAATGCGCAGAGCCAAGATGTGGTTCATGCAAACATTTAATGGAAGGATCAACCGTATCGTTTAAGAATAATAAAAGTTTTAAGGTTAATGATAATATGACTTGCAAAGCAACAAACGTTATATATGTAATAATATGCCGGGGTTGCAACGAAACGTATATAGGGGAAACCAATAATCTGCGAAAAAGAGTAACTCTCCATAACCAACATATAAGAGTCCCGGAACTTCGGAAAATACCTGTTAGTGAACATATTGCTGACTGCTCTGATAAGGAACCGAAATATTTTATATTTCCTTTTTTTCAAATGAAAACCGAAAGCATAATCAAAAGGAAAGAAAACGAGAAGTTCTTTATTCAAACGTTTTTACCTAAACTCAATTCCCTGCTTTAAATGCATTACACATCATATATTAACCGGAAGGAAGTTGATAACGTTACGTTACGTTAACTTCCTTAGCAACATAACGTTATCATTGTTACAACTCAGTTAACGGTGTAGTTCTTAAAAGACTTTGAAAATTGATTAAATTCATGAAACCGGTTAGTCATAATTAGGAATAAAATATATTTGTGCATCCATAGAGTGTTTTCGTATTATATATATATATATATATATATATATATATATATATCTATAATACTAAATAAACGAAGTAACGCATAAACTGCAAAATTGGTGGCATTTTCAAGCGTAATTTCTATACTGGTTCATATATATATATATATATATATATATATATATATATATATATATATATATATATATATATATATATATATATATATATATATCTATAATACTAAATAAACGAAGTAACGCATAAACTGCAAAATTGGTGGCATTTTCAAGCGTAATTTCTATACTGGTTCTTTCGCATATTGCTATCATTGATAATTTCGGTTAGCATGTGTTTTAGTTTCAAGTAGATTTAAAGAATTTGGGAATTAAATTCGTCTTTCATTTTAAATTCTCCCAGTATTTTTCTAGAAACTTCGATGTCAACAATGGGTGCGTTCGAGTGAAATTATCGTGTACTCGAATACACGTTTTAAATTAATCCGGTCGTTTCGGTTCTGCGTCGTTATATCGGCGCGCTGCTTAGCACGTCCAAATTTAGCAGGTTTTAATGCAAAAATCCGACCCATGAACGTACGTCATTCCCCATAAATAACGATTTATTTTTGTATTTTTGCTCATATGTCTAAACGGATGAAGAACTAAATGGTCATAGTCCCGACGGCCCTGGCTCGAAACGACCCATTTTCTGAACGATAGTCAATACGAGTAGCCAATCGAACTCGCCCATTGAAGAATAAAGCTCAACGCACATGGTCTTCCGAAAAGTTGGACGGACACACGGCGCCAAGTGTGTGCGGCTATGGTTACGTACCGCTGAGCCACTTGGGGAACGTCGTTAGGAGAATTCAAACTGAACTGAACTTTCGAAAAGACAAAAATTAAAAATGTCTAAATTAACACACATGCGCCAGGTAAGAAAGAGCATCTTTTCCAGCGAAGCAGACAAATCAATCATCAATTTCAATGATTCAACGAAGCTAAATAAGCCTTTAGTCTTCAGAGGACTTGAATATTTTCCCCCAAAACGGTCCAGGACCCAATTTTTCCAGAAAAAAAAATACCCAGGATAGGTCACATAACCAAGATGGCAAACATTTATTATGGTAAAAAAATTCAAAAATCTTCTCCCCCAGAACCACGCCGGGCCGCGTAGCGCAATCGGTAGGGCACCAGACATAAGTCAGAGGTCCTGGGTTCGAAACCCGGTCTGGCCACATAGTTTTGTTTCTCCTTCCGCTGATTCAAGAAGGGCAGTTGTCAGTTACTGGCGAAAGTATGTGCACTTAGTACTGGTTAACCGCTTAGGAGGTCTAAGCCTGCCCAGGAATAGTGTGGTAGGTTAACTGACCGTCCCGACATGACCTTAGCTGTTTACCGTGGACGTTATGCATCAAATCAACCAATTCTCCCCCAGAACCACAAATCCTATGATCTTGAAACTTAGCATGTCGCATCAAGGACTCAAAAGCTCAACAAAATTTATATAAATGATGACCCTAGGATGACCTTGATCTGTTTAACGGCAAGGTCAACTTTTGAGTCACTTAGGTTTTTCTATAGGAAAAAGTGAAAAAAGTTGATTTTTTAGAAACAATGCAGTCTGCTACCTGAAAGTTTGTAGATGCAGAAATGAAGCTTTAGTGAGTATTCATTGTGAAGGTCATATCTTCACCTGGGCCTAAGGCCATTTACATTGAAAAATTAAAACTCGCTTTTTTTTAATATAAACTTGACCATCATGAAATATTTCCGCGCTTGCGCGGGCTCTTTTCTAGTATATATATATATATATATATATATTATATTATTCTTGTATCTCAACCTCAGTGAGTACAGGCAATATAAACTAAATGTAATTGACCCAGTAAATGAAGTGTTAAGAAGGCCTGCGAAAAAGTTAGAGTCGGGTAACTTCGAACATGGGGGTAAATTCGGACATACCATTGCGTAAATTCGGACATACCATTGTGAAAATCCAGATGAAGAATGTACATAAATCATCTGCATCTGACAGCCCACTTCAGGCTCCCAGTTGGCGACGAAAACCTTCAACAGCGACAGCGTTGTCAACTCCAAACAGGGTTCAACAGGATATGTCGCTTCTGCATGACAGACAGACTCAGGCTTTGCCATTCGTTGCAACCCCTATAGATGCGGATATCCCAAGAAGTCTGCCAGATTTGACGGAATTTGAGGGATATTTGAACTTCAATTCCCGGAACTGCGTCCCGCCACACGCCAGCTTTTTGACAGAGAGGAAACGTCTTACGACGCGTTCGCCAGCTTTCTGACGGAGAGGCAACGTCTTACGACGTGTTCTATACTCCCAACATCCAAGACAGGAAAATATCCCTGGCGTGGGACAGAAAATTGGATGCCGTCACCAGAAAACTTGCCGGAATAGCTCGACAGAGTAAGAAAACAAGATACTGGTTTACCTTAATTCCGAACCAAGTGCTCAACAGATTAGCCAGCCTTGACAGCAGTCAGTCCAATCCCATGCCGCCGGTGTCCGTCAGCTCCAGTATTGATATTCAACAAATTTCACCGGTACATATGAATTCAAGCAGGGAAATTGCACCATCTGTCGAGTCATCGTCGGCGGATGACACTTTCTCTGTAGTCAATTAAGAATGGCGAACGAAGAGCTGGATCAACTTAGGGAAAACTCCTACAGCATTGGACACTTTGCAGGAAAAATATCCAGGCGACTGTTTGTTTCCTGAGCTCTGAGGACCAGATAATTGTCGACTCAACAGGGTAAAATATGGTAAAATGGAATTAGACAGGCAGAGAAAGGGATACTGACAGAGATACATATTATTCTTATATCCCAACGTCAGTGAGTACAGGCAGTATAAACTAAATGAGCAGCGACACGAGAAAACCAACAAAGTGGCCTGTGCGTCCAGCGAAGTCTCAGATTAGCCTGGGCATCCGCCCAGTCTAATTAGAGTCTTCACTGGCCGCATGGAGGTAGCTTAGATCCTTAGCTACACTTTAAAGGTAGGTTCCTGAACAAAGAAAACCAATTCTGGTCACAAAATATTGTCTTTTCTGTGTGGTATTGAATACTCTTATTTTTCTGAAACTGATGCTACTGAAAAACCCGTTGGATTTTGTCAAATACTGTCGATTTTCGCTGGTTTACTTTCTTTGGTTTAAGCACTGCCTTGGAATTCCAGTTCTAAAAATAATTTTGCCATATGTCTATAAGTGCGTAATTTCTAGCATCATTCTCTAAAAGGTCAATTTTTCTCTTGTTGTGAGTTCTCCTAGAGGCCCGGGCATGGCGAATGGGTTAAAACTAGCCCAAAATGCAATGCAGCAGGGTATCAGCCACGTTATCTATTTTTGGCATGAACTAAAAATGGCGATAACTGGTGTGCGAAGCAGAGTTAGGAAACCCCTCACAAAACGAATTATCTAATACTTTTGGTGTTACACTTTTTAATGAAACTTATTTATTTCCTTGTTATAAGTGCTTTCCGACAATTTAGAAAAAAAAATCATGAAAATTATGATGCACCCCATACTCCAGGAACCAACCTTTAAGTGCTAAGAAAAGAGTATGATCGGACTGGGTGCCCAGGCTGATCTGATTCTGTGCTTTGCGCATAATCACTTTGTTGGTTTTCACGGCTCAAATGTAATTGATCCAGTAAATGAAGTGTTCAGAAGGCCAGTGAAAAAACGTGAAAACTGAGTTAGTGTTCAAAACTGCACACAATACTATCAAATGTACATGTTACATGGTCAGATCTTGCAAGTCATGGTAGAAGTTATACCAGTTTTTTTTTCTCGAAGAACAGATCTTTAGTAAAGGTGGCGTACTGAGGATAATTCAGGGGTATTTTTTTCTTATGTATCAATTAATAAATATTGTGACCTTACATTAGAACCGAGGTTCTAATAAGGCGTTGCGTATGTTTTATTGAGAAACTCTACATCATGCCTGTATATATACACCCCTTTTATATGGAGAACTAATAGAACGATCTAATATACGCACATATACCAGTTACTGGCATGACTAGTGTCATGGATGGCGTTGATCAGCTTATTTTACATTCAGTTGTAATGGCAGTTGGCTGGGGTAGTGAACCACTTACTAGGTACAGTATCTAGTGATGAAATATAAAGTATAAGAAATATTTGAGCCGCGACACGACAAAACCAACAATGTGGTTGTGCGCCCAGCGCAGACTCAGATCAGCCTGGGCATCCGCCCAGTCTGATCAGTCTTCGCTATCCGCATGGATTGATTGATTGATTTGGGTTTAAAGGCCCTTTGAGACAGTATTTCAGTATATATTGGGCCGTCTCCCAGAGAGAGGGAGAAAGAAAAAAAATGATAGACGAGAGAAAAAAAATCCAAACAACCCCACCCGCACCTACTGCAAGCACAGCAGGCCCTTGGCCTACAATTGTTCCAAATCAGTAGGACGCCCCGGCACTGGAAGTTATACATAGCACCACCCGACCACCCCCCTATCCGCATGGAGGTAGCTTAGACCCTTAGCTATCCTTTAAGTGCTTTGCGAAAAGTCTGATCGGAACTGTGCACACAATATTATCGCGAAAAGTTTGATCGGACCAGGCAGATACCCAGGCTGATCTGAGTCTCCACTGGGCGCACAACCACATTGTTGGTTTTCTCGCGTCGCGGCTCATTTGTATGGATGAAACATGAAATAAATTAATGCGCCCGTGTCACAGGAGTAAATATGTTGTAATGCTATGAGTGCTTAAATTCTTTTAGAGGAGCAATAGAATAACACCAATGGATTGGAATGGCTATCAACATTACTTCTGCTGGTTTTATCGGGTGGAGGGGGGGTCACTTGGTCTTTAAAGGGGTACAGATGTGCCGCTGGAATTGATTGATTGATTGTTTTACAGTATTTCAGTCTATATCGGGCCATCTCCCAGACAGTGGGAGAAAGAAGAGTGAACTCTGGTTTAAAGTCCCACCAACAACGAGGTCATATGGAGACTGGACCTCGGTTTAAAGTCTCATCCGAAAGACCGGAGGAGCGGGGGATCGAACTTGCGACCCCTGGGTTGGTAGTCCGGAGTGTTATCCACTACGCTACAGCCGCTCCTAGGAGAAAGAAGAAAGAAATGATAGACGAGAGAAAAAAATGTCCAAACAACCCCCACCCGCACCCACTGCAAGCACAGTAGGCCCTTACCCTACTACTATCCAAATCAGTAGGACGCCCCGGCACTGGAAGTTACACGCAGCACCATCGCACCATCGACCACCCCCTGTGCCGCTGGAACTCTGATAACCCACCCTATTCATGTATAAAACAAATGCCAAAATATATACCTATTCGTGTATTTTGTATCAAAGGACGAGGTGCAATAAGGGCCGATTTTGGCCCCATGCCAGAAATGAATTTTGTTGTAATAAAAAATTAGTTAGGTAACTCTAATTAAAAGAAGTATAATTTTCATTCCTGTACTGATGCTCATTTCTGAGAAAATCTGTCATTTGTAATGTGTGGTAGCAAGCAGGAAATTTGGGTAAAAAAAGGGAGTGGGGGAGAATTTATTTGCGTTTTCTTTTCCTCTGGGCTACGCATCGAGTATTTATGAAGTTAAACTATGACAATATTAATTAGTGTTTATGCTCGTGCATATTTGACAATGATGACGTCAGACTACTGAGTACTAAAGGGCAATAACTCAGCCTTTTACAACTAAAATACACACAGAAATAGTCAAAGTAACACCATTGTAAATCAAATATAAAAACTTTTGTAGCATATAAAAGATAAATGTTTAAATTATTATAGGATGTATGACTGTAATAATTACCGAAAAAAAGTAATAATATAAGCGTGGTATATTTGTTGTTGCCATGGCAACAACTTCTAATGACACATTTTTAAAGCATTTAATTAACTTTATTTTTGCAGTATTTCATGCTGGATTTTCTTGATTTGATTTGTAACATCTATTATTGGAAGTATTTAAAGAATATATAATTTACATAATATCTAAAGCGCGTTATGGTTGCCGTTGCCATGGTAACAACCTCAAAACTTTCACAAATCTAAAACATTTTTAACGTATTTCGCAGTATTTCTGCATTTCATTCTTTATTTGACTTGTTTAAACTGTTATATGATGTTTACATGTGATAGTCACAGATATGTTTTAATATATTAACGTGTTATGATTGACGTTGCCATGGCAACAACTTTCCCTTTGATGTTGGGGATAGGGTTTGGGATCTGATTCAGTCAGTTCCTTAAGTGTAGTTACTCTTTAAATTTTCAATCTTACTCATTTTTTTAGATTATTATTTTTTTAGCCGGGCCGCTTAGCGGAATCGGTAGGGCACCTGACTCATAAGTCAGAGGTCCTGGGTTCGAAACCCGGTCTGGCCACATACTTTCGTTTCTCCTTCCGCTGATTCAAGAAGGGCAGTTGTCAGTTACTGGCGAAGTATGTGCACTTAGAACTGGTTAACCGCTTAGGAGATCTAAGCCTGCCCAGGAATAGTGTGGTTAGTTTAACTGACCGTCCCGACATGACCATAGTTGTTTACCGTGGACGTTAAGCAATAAATCAATCAATTTTGTTTTAGTATTTTGTTATGTTTATGCCACAAAATTTTTAATTCACTTGGGAATACCTTAATACCTTAATTAATACACTGCTGAGGCCATTAATGGGATAAGATTGAACGAATTAACAAAAAAACAAAAAAAAAAAAAAAAACGAAAATAAAAAAATAATACATTGATGATTTATCACTTTTATTAAATTCTTATAGCTTTTGCAAACCGACCCTCATCAAAAATGGATACTGGATACTTACCTATTCTAATTTTGATGATATTTTTCAGCTACATTTTTAGAATAAATCCAACAAAGCAATCCATTATTAGTGTCCTACAGATATTCGACCAGATTAGGATGTATTATTGTTATTCATCCATCAGCCACACCGTCTTTCTGTTCATTTGTCCGTCCATAAAACCTAGATCATGAGATAACAAGGCAACTGCTTGGTTGCCTGCTCAGTGTGTAAACAAGCAGGGTTTTGTCCATTTTCCCCTCTGTTTTCTTGGTCGTCTATGAACCGGCCAGAACGTAGGTTGTCATGGCAACCTGAAGTTACCATTGCCCTACTTTGAGAAAATGATAGCCCACTGATAGATTGAATAGTACCCGAGCAGGTATTCCGAAAATGGATAAAATGATTGATTGTGTTGTCAATAATGACAGACAACTTGCATAAATATACTGTATGGTTTAATATTGCTTAATATGTGTTGTATTGACTGAGGCCCTGCACACTTCGCTTACTTGTTTCCGTCAGGTAAGTAACCAACTTGAACACCTCTGTGACATGTTTTCTCTACAGACTTCTGTGATTAAACGCCCGCGCCCACATGGTTCATATGGGTCCGCGCATGTTCACATTCGCACGTGTATCGAAGTAGGGAAGAAGAAAGCAGCATTAGAAGAGAGATGGGCTCCGCCTTTCATGCTGTGCCCAAGATAGAGTGGGCCTGTTACCGCCACTGCTCCTGCGGCCACTAGGCTATGAGAAACCTTTACCTTTTTCACTCCTCTGTGCACCTTATGTGCAAAAACGAACTTAAGACTCAGATCTGCCTGTAGTTACGGGCAGTTCATTCAGACTAGACCCTTCACTTTCGATGACTACATGCGTTACTTTGGACGGGACTGCTTGAATGAATAAGCTCATCTCAGCTTTCGCTTTCCACATATGCTGCTTGGTGCTTTTTCTCAAACTCAACTTCAAACGAAAAAAAAAAAAAAAATTCACATTCGCCCAAGCATTGCCTAAGTATATTTGATTATCCTCGGTAAGTCCTGATCACCATAGATTCTATTTCCTGCTAAAACGGGGCAATTTGGGAAAATTTGCACCAACACGAGCAAATTTTTCCTTTCAAAGTAGAAACATTTTGGATGTTTATTATTGTTATTATTATTATTATTATTATTCGATAGAATGAAACAGGAAGTCACGAAACTTGTCCCTACGTGTAAAAAAGGCGGACACTACGGTTAATACCCATGCACCCTTTTCAGGCTGCGTACCTTTTTGTAAGTTGCTAGCTCTGCTTATCCATCGGATTATTTCTAACAAACTTTCAGGTGGACAGTGTGGTTCTATATTCATTACGGCTCCCCTCGGGCAATAAAACTACTAATCATTTTTTTACCCTATATTTATTGCAAAGCTACCTCAAAGCTTGCCTCTTCTCATTGCATTTATAGCTACATTTAAAGAGACTCAAAGGACTTTTGTGATGAGAATTAACACAAGCTCACATCACGACATTTTCTGTAAAACGCCAATGCCTGTCCGACTTACTTTTACATGTAATGCTACCTTAGGTGTAATCACTGCCGCATTGCGTTCATCAGTATGGGCAGGAAGAAGAATCCTTGTTCATTCCAGCCACACAGGAACATATTGTAAAGAGAATGACTCACCCAGAGAAAACGAGCTTCTTGCAGTCCTGTTGTGTGTTAGGGTGTATATGCGTTTCTGTTTTCGTACGCTTAAGGAAGTCTTTGTGATTGACAATGGGACGAAAAATGATATCAAATTATTTTTTTTCTAATAAAATATTTGTTACCTGAGTACCTTCCAATGAGTTTTCTTTTCAGATTACTCTCTGATCATAGCAAAGTTTTGTGTTACATGAAGGTTGTGGAAATACTGTGACCGACTTGTCCTAGTTGCCCCATTTTACTAAGGACAAGTGAAAAATTTACTTGTCCATAGACAAGTATATCATGCAGTTATATATTACAGATGCCATGTATTCTATATAAATATACATAAATCTCTTTTAAGTCGACTGAATACAACTGCCATATTTTAAATGGATCTTACTTTTGGAAACAGAGGGTGGCTTCCCTGTTTCTGAAACCCTTTCCCAATAGACGCTACTCTTCACTTCAAGAATTTGCTCCCAGAGATCAAATTCTTTCCTTTAAGAGTAGGTCTATGAAAGAGGAAACGAAAAGCTGGTAATTTTGTCGAAATGATGTCACAAAATACTCCCCTTATTTATTCCCCCGAATAACAGAGAGATGTAGCTTCTGTTATTTCATTGGTACAAGTTAAGTTTTATTTAGACAAGTAAAGCCTGACCATTTACTTGTCCCAGGATAAGTACAATCAGTGCAATTTTTATTTTGTCCACAGCCCTGGTTAAATGTGATTGATGTATTTCAGGAGGTACATTTTTTTTTTATGAACTTCGTATAATTTCTTAAAGTGGTATTGGGGGTGGGGGGGAGGGGGAGGGGGAGTAGGGGGAGGGGGGGGGAAGAGAGCAGGAGGGAGTGGGTTGCAAACCGTAAACAACCAATTTTTCTTTTTTTTCGGGGGGGGGCATGAAGGGGCACTATGCATTTCAAAATTATTGGGGGGAAAGGGCAGCCCCCGGCAAACCGTAGACAACCATTGTTTAAAGGGAAGGGGGCAGGGCATGAGGGTTGCGGTGTCATGCATTTACTGATTTACTGGAGGGCCTCCACCCACACACACCTTTTTTCTAGGCCTATGTATTTATGTCTTCAGTAATAAGCTGTCCCTTTTCCAGGTAGGTCTTCTTGACATGGTCCTATAGCATTGTTTTGGTGTTAAGTGTGAAGACATTACTTCAACTGCATGGGCCTTGCGAATTTGTGGAAGGTGCGAGGGGCGGTAGACCAGTGGGCTTCATCGTGAAAAAAAAAAAGATGAATAGCCCCAAGTAGAGATCGATCTCTCAACTTAAAAGAAACTTGCGTTATAGAACAGTCCGTTTAACCGCTCAGCCAACCCGTGATTCTATTTATAGATCATTATTTTAAATTATATAAACTTTAACACCAACAGTACTACAGATTATCGATTTCTCTTCTGCATTTATTTCGTTTTAAACTTATGATAAACAAAAGCAAAAGATAACTAACGCTCATCAATAAAAATTTCCCACACATGTGACAAAACAATCTGATTTAAAACAGTCAGAAGAGGTTACATGTGTGCACAACGTGCCGCTTTGATGTAACGCACCGCCGGTGCCGTAGCTAAAAAGTAGACATGCCAACTTCAGCGATTTTTTTTTCGGAAAAGTTAATTTTTGAAACCCAGCGCAGCCAAGACCCAAGTAGATATTTTGATAGTATGTTTGTTTTATTAAAAGACGCCTTTTGTCAAAATTTTAAGTTGGGTCTCGCCTGCGCTGATACTTTTCGCTGATGTTAAAGTTCGCAAACTGGTCACTTTTTGCTGTTTTGGCCATTTCTAGGATAGATTGAGGCAAAAAATGACGTATTTCTAGGAAGATAGTCAAAAATACATGAACAGATCTTCAAAATATAAGGATTGGCCTGTTTAAAACTGTCTTTATTTTTTCAATTACTCCGTTTTGAAATTTCGCGAAAAAATTGGGCCGTTATCGCACCTTAACGCAACCCGTCCTTTGGACCCTATTCATGTATAGTGCAAAAGAATGCTTAAATTAGCCCATGGAAAGCCTTGAAGAAAATGCAAGAAAACCCATTCGTGTATATTAGTCTGTAAAATCATACCTATTGATGTATGTGGCAGATAAAAAGTAGTAGGGCTATTCCAGCGGCACATATATACCCTGCTTTATAATGGAAGTGACCCCGTGGGTTTTATTCAAAGTTATTACAGTTATGTTGCCTAACTTTTCTGCGCCTATGTGCGCATGATCTCTATTTCTTAATGCAAACACATAATAATTGAGCCGCAACACGAGAAAACCAACAAAGTGGTTGTGCGCCCAGCGCACGCTCAGTTCAGCCTGGGCATCCGCCCAGTCTGATCAGAATCTTCGGTGTCCGCACGGAGCTAGCTTAGAACCTTAGCTACCCTTTAAGTGCGAAACGAAGACCCTGATCAGACTCGGCGGATGCCCAGCCTGATGAGTCTGCGCCGGCGCACAACCACTTTGTTGGTTTTCTCGTGTCACAGCTCATGTATTGGAATGCTAGCCGGAACATTGTTCAACGATGGACACGTTCGGCATAATTACTAGGGCGTACTCGGGCAATACCCAGGTATACATCGGGCTAATCGAAGGTATGCTGCATTACGGAAACGAGCATTGCGGATATATACTTGAGGACTTAAAAAACGCCTCACCCTAAAATGAGATGTATTTTAGTAATTCCACATTTCAAGCTATAAAATATGACTAGGTTTTACTAGAAATTGCAAAACTAATCAAATGAAAGAAATTGCAGGAATCTATGGCATGTGTGATGAACTTTGTACTGAACCCGTCATTGTCACTTTCCCTTTCTTTTATTAAAAACTTCTTTAAGTTACAGCCCTTGAAGTCGATACCAGCATTGCCGGGAAAGATATCCTACAGCATAAACACAAAATTAAAGTCGCCATGACCTTATGTGCTGTAAGTGAGCTTAAATCGAAAACTGGAAAACACAAATAGGAATCTCAAAATAGTGATTTTCTGGATGATAACGTAATTTGACGTTTTACTCTTCACATGAACAGTATCGGATACAAACGTCTTACAGATTTACTTTCTAAGCGTCCGTCAACATCAATGGATTCTTTGATATCAGCACCTACCGTCTGTTTATCAGCGCAGTAGAAGACGTCAATGATTCCATTCTTAACGGAAATCACATTTCAACTTCACACGGTTCTAAAGGAAACCACTATGAGCCGCAAAATACTGTTTGAGTGAATTTATTGTCGGTTTCGAAGTTTAGTGCCATGTTTAAAATGTCATTATTGCATTCCAAGAGCGTTTGTTTACCTCGCTTCAATTTCGAAATTCTTGAAATATAGTGGAAGACGGGAACCACGCTATACTCCGAGAAGCATTCGGACGGTGCATTATAACCGTTTGGGTGAAAATCCCACGTTTTAAAACACCCTTTTATCTTTGTCGAGTGTATCTAAACATTTTTTAATTCTAAGATTGTACTGATGATTATCTCACACATATGATATAAGCATACAGTTTTAGTTATCATTAGTTTTATTTCAACTGATATTAAAACAAATGCATCATTTCAATTCATTTCAGGTGAGGCGTTTTTAAAGTCCTCGAGTATATGTAATCCCTTTGCAAAATGCTCGTCATTTCCTTTGCAAAATACGAGCTGCACATAGTTACGAAATATATTCCTCGAACGTATGTAGATGGAACGCAATCATTTTGCAAATAGTTTGCAAAGGCTTATGATGAGATTCGAATTCGAAGTCCTTTGCAGAATAAGTTTGCAAGTAGTCTGCAAACTATTCGCAAATACTCTGCAAACAGTTTGCAACTGTTTCATAATATGAGCCGCGACACGAGAAAACCAACAATGTGGTTTTGCGCCCAACGCAGACTCAGATCAGCCTGGGCATCCACCCAGTCTGATCAGACTCTTGGCTTAACGCTTAAAGGGTAGCTAAGAGTCTAAGGTACCTCCATGCGGACAGCGAAGACTCTGATCAGACTGGGCGGATGCCCAGGCTGATCTGAGTCTGCGCTGGGCGCACAACCACATTGTTGGTTTTCTCGCGTCGCGGCTTATATACTAGCATAGATTTACACACAGACTCGTAGTAATACAAGTAGCCCAAGGGCAACGACCGCTCACCTGAGTTATAAAATGTAAGCTTCCAGCTCAGGTAAGCTAATAAACAGGCTGCAATGACCAGGATTCGATGACCCCATGGGGTGTGGCCAGTTGGGACCCCAGGGGCTTGATTGCCAGGATTTATGTAGAGGACCACTATACACTGCTACATACTAAATACATAAGCTCTTGGCCTTATGGTTTCATAAAAGAAGATTTTTGAAGGTTCTTTAGCTATATAGCCCTATACAAACAAACAACCCCCTGGGGTGTGGGCAGTTTGGACCTCGGGTGCTTGATTGGCAGAATTTATGCAGGGGATCACTAGACATTGCTGCATACTAAATATGTAAGCTCTGGGCCTCATGGTTTCAGAGAAAAAGATTTTTGAAGTCTTTCCCATTATAAGCCTATGGGAGCAGCATGGCCAATTTGGACCTCAGGGGGCATGGTTGGCAGGATTTAAGTTGGAGACCACTAAACGTTGCTACATATGTACTAAAGAAGCTAGCTCTGGGCCTCATGGTTTAAGAGAAGAAGATTTTTTAAGATTTTCCCGTTGTTAGTCTATGGGAACTAATGACCCCAGGGGCGTGGCCAGTTTGGACCCCAGGGGCATGGTTGGCAGGATTTATGAAGGGGACCACTAGACATTGCTACCTATTACATATATACGCTCTTGGCCTCATAGTTACAGAGAAGAAGATTTTTTAAAATTTTCCCATTGTAAGTCTATAGAAGCTTATGACACCCTGGGCGTGGCTAATTTGCACCACAGGGTCATGATTGGTATGATTTATGTAGAGGAGCACTAGACATTGCTACATGCTACATATATATGCTCTGGGTCTCATGGTTTCAAAGAAGATTTTTCAAGATTTTCTCACTGTAAGTCTATGGGAGCTTATGACTCCCGGGGTGTGGCCAATTTGGACCCCAGGGACATGGTTGGCAGGATTTATGTAGGGGACCACTGGACATTGTTTCATGCTACACATATAATCTCTGGGCCTCATGGTTTCAGAGAAGAAGATATTTTTAAGATTTTCTCTTTGTAAGTATATAGGAGCTAATGACCCCCTGGGGCGTCACCAATTTGGGCCCCAGGGGCATGGTTGGCAGAATTCATGTAGGGAACCACTAGACATTGGTACATACCAAATATATAAGCTCTGGACCTCATGGTTTCAAAGAAGATTTTTCAAGATTTTCCCATTGCAAGCCTATGGGGGCTAATGACCCCCGGGGCGTGGCCAATTTGGGTCCCAAGGGCATGGTTGGCAGGATTTATGTAGGGGACAACTAGACATTGGTACATACTGAATATGTAAGCTCTGGGCCTCATGGTTTCAGAGAAGAAGATTCTTTTAAGTTTTTCCCTTTATAAGTCTATGGGAGCTTATGACCCCCGGGGAGTAGCCAGTTTGGACCCCAGAGACTTGGTTGGGAGGATTTATGTAGGGGACCACTAAACATTGCTACATACTATATATATAAGCTCTGGGCCTCATGGTTTCAAAGAAGAAGATTTTTGAAGGTTCTTAAGCTATATAGCTATATATAAACAAATGACCCCCTGGGGTGTGGCCAATTTGAGCCCCAGGGGCATGGGTGGCAGGATTTTAGTAGGGGATCACTAGACATTGATACATGCTACATATATTAGCTATGGGCCTCAAGGTTTCAGAGAAGAAGATTTTTTAAGATTTTCCCATTGCAAGTCTATGGGAGCTAATGACCCCCGGGGCGTGGCCAATTTGAGCCCCAGGGGCATGGTTGGCAGGATTTATGTAGGGGACAACTAGACATTGGTACACACTTAATATGTAAGCTGTGGGCCTCATGGTTTCAGAGAAGAAGATTTTTTAAGTTTTTCCCATTATAAGTCTATTGGAGCTTATGACCCCCGGGGAGTGGCCAGTTTGGACCCCAGAGGCTTGGTTGGGAGGATTTATGTAGGGGACCACTAAACATTGCTACATACTATATATATAAGCTCTGGGCCTCATGGTTCCAAAGAAGAAGATTTTTGAAGGTTCTTAAGCTATATAGCTATATATAAACAAATGAACCCCTGGGGCGTGGCCAATTTGAGCCCCAGGGGCATGGGTGGCAGGATTTTAGTAGGGGATCACAAGACATTGATACATGCTATATATATAAGCTATGGGCCTCATGGTTTAAGAGAAGAAGATTTTCCCATTGTAAGTCTATGGGAGCTAATGACCCCCGGGGCATGGCCAATTTGGGCCCCAGGGGCATGGTTGGCAGGATTTATGTAGGAGACCACTAGACATTGGTACATACTAAATATGTATGCTCTGGGCCTCATGGTTTCAGAGAAGAAGATTTTTGAAGTTTTTCCCATTATAAGTCTATGGGAGCTATATGTTGCCATGGCAACCAGAGTTCCCACCCAATTTACCCTTAAACCTAATGCAGTCAATCCCCCACCCCAACAATGATACACATAAAATTTGATCAAGATTGGCCTGATGGTTTAAGAGATATTGGTGTTTAAAAGTGTGGACGACGACGACGCCGACGACGGACGACGGACCATGGCTATACTATATGCTCACCTTGACAGGTGAGCTAAAAAAGAGAAAAAGAGTGTGGAATGAAGAAAAAGATTATCACAACAGTTTGACAAATATATACTGTACTGAAGCACTCAATCGTGGAATCAAATATAACAGTTTCTATACAGTCTGAATGATGCAAAGGAGACATATGCATAATTATGCAACACCCCATTCTTTTTTAGGCTCTCACATATTGTTACAAAGTTATTTTTTTTAAAAAGCACACATTCTTATACTTAAACAAAATAGTCTGTTAAACTGGTATATGGACTGTGTAATATAGATACGCATTTTGAAAAAAAGCAGATAGACACACAAATTTGCAAGTTTGACTTGTATAGATTATGATTCTGGGCCTACAGTTTTACTTGATATCTACAGCTGCCTTTAAGTTTGTTTTAATGTGAGTCATTAGAATGCTTTAAGACTTTTGAACATAGAAATAGTACAGCACAGCTATTCACAAAAGCCAGGTTTCTTAAAAATAGTGAACTATATGGGTCATAATAATAACTAAATACTATTGTATATGCTTTTTTTCTGCGAATTCTCATAAATTTTCCAAAATAGGACACCAACATTATGTTAGCAGATGCAATGACAGATACAAAACCTCTGTTTTTTGTGCACTGCATATCAAAAATGTTATAAACAAAGACAAGACTTATCTAGTAACTCAGTTTTTGTGTTCCATTTATTTTTGACCAAACACTTACCAACCAATTACAATTTAAGAAAGTTAGACTCCTTTAATATAACACTCATATTCACCTTGCTTCTACATGTAGAGTGAACAAAAAATATACCTAGACCATAATTATATTAATGGTCCAGAGTGGCTTTTCGCGCATTTTGAAATGCGAAGTCATCTAACCAATGCATACACCCCTATCATCAGATATATGTATGGGATGAAAAGCAGGGCCAGGGAACAGGAGGACTATGTGGAGTAAAAGAAAATTGGTTGATTGGTTGTTCTGGTTTCAACGACGGCTCTTTTCAGACAGTGTTTCAGTCCATATCTAGCCGTCTCCAAGAGTGAGGGAGAAAGAAAAAACATATGGAAGAGGAGAGAAAAAAATGTCCAAACAACCCCACCGGCACCCATGCAAGCACAGTTGTCCCTTGCCCTAATATTTTCCAACCGAGCAGAACTCCCCAGCAAATTACCTAGCCACATAGCCCGCCCACAACCAGCCCCTAAAAGAAAACAATCGATGAATACTGTAACAGCTTTATTTGAGCCGCGACACGACAAAACCAACAATGTGGTTGTGCGACCAGCGCAGACTCATATCAGCCTGGGCATCCGCCCAGTCTGATCAGAGTCTTCGCTGTCCGCATGAAGCTAGCTTAGACCCTCAGCTACCCATTTAGCGCTTAGCGAAGAGTCTGATCAGACTAGGTGGATGCCCAGGCTGAGCTGAGTCTGCGCTGGGTGCACGACCACATTGTTGGTTTTCTCGTGTCGCGGCTCATTTTACCCTGTAACATGAGGATCGTTTCTTTACCGTATATATACCATTCGAAATGAGCTGGGAAATACTAAAACCGCACTCGGATTTTTATTATTTTGATAAGTTATAAAACTGCATTTAAATCTGTATAAATCTATATGTCTGTCCGTCCATCTCTCCACACTCCCCTGTTTCAATACTAAAACTGAAACAAAAGCCTCGTGTTGAAATTTGTGTCATATGATAATAATAGTTCGGAAAACCACGCCTACTTTAAACAGATATACATCACTCCATTAAATGTAAGGTAAAATCACGAGACTTTTGTTTCAATTATAATGCCAAGGGAATTGGATGGTGGTGGTGGTGAAAGGGGGTGGTGATGGTCGGATCGGTTGGTTGGTTGTTTTGGATTTAACGGCCCTTTGAGACAGTATTTCAGTCTATATCGGGCCCTCTCCCAAAGAGAGGGAGAAAGAAGAGAAATGATAGACGAGAGAAAAATGGCCAAACAACCCCCACCCATATGGTCCGGTCGAATGCTGCTGCTGGGTAGTGCGACCTACTAATCTGGATATTAAAGAGCATGGGCCTAATGTTCTTTCGGTAGGTGCGGGTTGTTTCGATATTTTAGGGATGTTAAACTCAAAAACAAGCAACCAGCCAACCTTTATTGTTTAGGTATATTCTTTTCAAAGAAAAGTAACTACCCCGGCAGCTTGAAAACAACAACAACAAACAGCCCATTACAATTTCATTAATACCAATCTAACGACACATTAATGTAACAGATTTTTTACAGATACCTAGAATGTGAAACAGATTTAAACTTTTGACAATATATCCCAAGCTAAGAATTGTGTTTGCAGTAAAAGATCAATTAGCGGAGCTAAATCATGTACTTTAAACTGAGTCTGACAAACCTGTTCTGTTGTCATATGAGACAAATTTCAACATGAGACCTTTGTCTCAATTTTAGTATTTAGGCACGCTCTTTTCAAAGACAGAGGAACTACCCCGACAGCCTAAAGAACTAAACAATTCATTACGATTCCAACGACATATTATTGTAAAAGATCGGGAACAAGCATATTCTAACGGTTTAAAAAATACTTCTCAAATTTCAAACAAGTTTACCTCTGGAGAAGAGACGTAAGAAAGTGGTGTTTCGATTGCTGACAAAACTGTGCAAAGTAAAGATGTTTTGCAACTGAATCACTGGAATCTTTCACTGAGTTTGAGACAGAGTTGAAACTTAAATGGTCCGAGGTTATGGTAGAATATTTTACACACGTTTACGAGATCATGCATGGAATTTGGTGTTGGAAGAAATACATGTCTATGTTTCGTATCGGATAGTTACTAATAAGACGTCTGAAGTCGCAAACAATTTGATGAAAGGATTGCAAAACTGACCCGCTGTGCCTTTCGGAGCAATGCTGTTATAAATGCATTTTTGCAGTCTTTCAAACATAATGAAATTATTCGAGGTAAGTCAAATACGGCTTATTTCAGGCTTAAGTCGCTGCACCAGGGGCCGTATTAATAAAACGACTTAAGTGGTTGCTATGCTGTTGCTAAGGCTTAATATGTTTGAAGGAGATTCCCTACAACTATAAAATTTGGTCTGGATGAACAGTGTTTGTAAGACTGTTCCTCCAGACCAAATTTCATAGTTGTAGGGAATCTCCTTTATAGATATTTAGCCTAAGCAACCGCATAGCAACGACTTAAATGGCTTTATGAATACGGCACCAGAACTTTTCTTTAGAACAGGAAGATGCAGTAATGCCCAAAGACATGTATGCGACAGAAAAAAATAATGGAGTTAGTTAAAGAAAATATTTTTCTATCAGCCTGCTGTTCGAGAAACATTAAAGAAAATATTCTTCTATCAGCCTGCTGTTCGAGAAACATTGTCTGCAAACGCTACCAGCCGTGCAGATGATATAGACCTAACTAAATTAGATAAGGTTCAACATCCGACTTTACAAAGATCTTTAAAACTGGAAACCAGATACCAAAACAAAGTCGTTTTGCGTCCTGAAAGGCAATCAATCATTGTTGAAGGGAGACAAATATGCAGTGGCTTTAGCTCCAAAGGAATAGTGTCAGTGCCCCTCAATAAGAATATGCTATTACATTATTTGAGCGAGACATAGTGAAGCTTTACAAGACAAGTCTGGCAATGCAATATTTTTTTGACACAAGATAGAAATAATAGCAGCTGGAGACTTTGAAAATATGCTGGCAAGAAGGAACCCCGCTGTGGATAGAAAAGATGTAAATTAATCCGTTATTGATGCTGCTCTAGATTTGTTTGTGCCCCGTGCCAGCCGGGGGAAGAAGTAGTTGGTTGCTTTTCGGCATTGTAGCAGATGGGTAAAAGTCTCCACTATATAATGCAGCCGTCCAATATATCGCGCTTACAGTTTAATTGACGGAAGTTAAAAGGATCAAATCTTCCGTACAAATAGATCCAACGTGCTAATTTAAATAACTCGCATCTAGAAATTTATCAAATATTAATAGACATCAAACGCGAATTTTATCCTTTCGATATTTACTATTTCATGATACTTACATGCTTCATTTGTTTGTGTATCATTCTGTGCCCGTGGGTCGCACACGGGACGAAGATTATTACCTCATCCGTCTATAACAATTGTCTTGTGTATGTGTCACTTTTCCTAGCTCGAGCACGTTGCACTTATATTTATAAAAAATTAGAAAGACATTTGTCATAACAGAAAAAATAAAATACAACTTGTCTTCTGTAGCAATTGTCTGCTACGTTTTGTCTGGATATGTTTTAAAGTTTCTAATCATTTAACAACTTGTATGTTTCTACCCCTTCTTACAAATTAAGAACCTTTGACAACCTCTAATTCTCATCGCAGACACATCACATATGGATCTCCTATATCGACAACGCCAATGACGTCTTTTTCAGAAACGGGTTCTTTTCCCCTATGTCTGTGCGGAATAAAATTTACAGACCACTTTACTTCTGTAGTGGATGGGGTGAAACTTACTGTTAAACAGGAACCACCTGTGGGTGGCGTCTCGTACGCTGGAAAAAGGGATCCTGGTAGTTGAGGGAGGCCCAGGGATCTCAACACACTACTTTGGCTCTGGCTTCAGATAGACGAGCGTTTCGGGTTATGGCCGACCCGCTTCAATCTGTTCGGTCCTGCTAAGCTCTAGAAATACGGTACTTGATTTTTCACTTCCTTCTTTCTTTATATGTATCTATAAAGGTACATCCCGGGCTTAAAATTTCCTTCATTTTCTCCCTTTATGAGTATTTCGATGGATAGCAGCTGATGGGTTAATCGACGGGCATATTTTTCGGCCTTCATCATTGCGGAGAGGGTTGCATTGTGTACAGTGAAAGCAGTTGAAGTCCGTTGACACTTAGATCAAATTGGTCACTTTGACGATTAATTGCAAGTGTAAATCCGAGGGATTTGAAAGTTAAGTATAATGATTATGAAACTTTGGCGTTGGAAATAGGAGATCCATTTCCGCGTCTGCGTCGGCGTCCGAATTGGATGATTTGGTTAAAAAGTTTTTTTCTTTCTTTATATGTATCTATAAAGGTACATCCCGGGCTTAAAATTTCCTTCATTTTCTCCCTTTATGAGTATTTCGATGGGCAGCAGCTGATGGGTTAATCGACGGGCATATTTTTCGGCCTTCATCATTGCGGAGAGGGTTGCATTGTGTACAGTGAAAGCAGTTGAAGTCCGTAGACACTTAGATCAAATTGGTCACTTTGACGATTGATTGCAAGTGTAAATCCGAGGGATTTGAAAGTTAAGTATAATGGTTATGTAGCTTTGGCGTTGGAAATAGGAGATCCATTTCCACTTAACGTCCCCATGTAGGACTCCTAGGAGGATGAAGCGCATAGCCATTGAATAATACACACACAAATCATGGCATTCACTAGAAAAAGAACCCTACGTATGGAATCTGATGACGACGCGGACCAGTCGCCTCATTTCGTTTTCCAAAGTAATGAAAGTTTCACTAGATTTTTAGTTCACCTGAACGAAAGTTCAGGAAGAGCTATTGTTGTCACTCTGGCGTCCGCGTCTGCGTCCGAATTGGATGATTTGGTTAAAGTTTTTTAAAGACCTATATCTCCTTAACCCATTAATGGATTCTTTTGATACTTGCACTGTAGTTAGATATTGGTCCAAAGTTTAACAGTGTACTACCCCTACCCCTCTTTGTGACCTTGATCATGATGTCAAGGTCATGGACTTAGAAAATTGGGAGTTTGTTTGAACTGGATGTTTTGGTTAAGATTTATAGCTACGGCCCAATATCTCCTTAACCCACGGATGGATTCCTTTAATACTTGCACTGTAGTTAGATATTGGTCCAAAGTTTTCCAAGGTACTACTCCCACCCCCTCAGTGACCTTGATGTCATATTGGTCCAAAGTTTTCCAAGGTACTACTCCCACCCCGCTCAGTGATCTTGATGTCAAAGTCATGGAATTGGAAAATTGTCTTTTTATTGATCAGATGTTTTGGTTAAAGTTCTTTAAAGACACATCTCCTTAACCCATAGATGAATTCTTTTTATATTTGCACTGCAGTTCGATACTAGAATTGTTTTCCTACGAAAAAACAGATGTCTCCCCCCTTTTTGATGTCAAAAGGATCAGTCATTAAGACGCCAAGGGAAAAACAATATGTTTCCCTACCCTGAAGCAGGGATTCATAATAAGTAAAAAGTATAAACGCAAGAGTTATTGTTGTTATGCTCTGCATGTCATGTAATGTTGACTGATATTCATATTTAGTTTTTGTCAAAAAATATAAATGCAAGAGTTACAGTGCTCTGCACGTCGCCTATTTATATGTTGACTGATATTTGTATGAAGTTTCATGAATATAGCTTAAACGGTTTTCAAGTTATAGAGCTTAGACGATTGAGACACGATTTTGTGAATGACAAAGTGTCAAGTAGTATAAATGCTGTGCTCTGCAGGTTGTCTAGTGTTGACTGACATTTGTATGAAGTCTCGTGAATATAGCGTGTCCGGTTTTCAAGTAATAAAGCGATTGAGACGCGATTTTGTGACTGACAAAGGTCCAAGGGAAATAACTCAAGAAGTCCAAGGAAAATAACTCAAGAAGTATAAATGCAAGAGTTATGGTTCTTGCACTATGCAATTTTTCTAATGTTGACTGATATTTGTATGGAGTTTCGTGAATATAGCTTGAATGGTTTTCAAGTTATAGAGCAGACACAATTGAGACACGATTTTGTGACTGACAAAGTTCTAAGGGAAATAACTCAAATAGTATAAATAGTAATGTTATGGTTCTTGCATTCTGCACGTCGTCTGATGTTGATTGATATTTGTATGAACTTTCATGAATATAGCTTGAATGGTTTTAAAGTTATAGACTGGCTCGACTGAGACGCAATTTTGTGATGGACAAAGTTCCAAGGGAAATAACTCAAAACGTATAAACGCCAGAGTGCATTCTGCACGTCGTCTGATCTTGACTGATATTTGTATGAACTTTCATGAATATAGCTTGAATGGTTTTAAAGTTATAGACTGGCTCGACTGAGACGCAATTTTGTGATGGACAAAGTTCCAAGGGAAATAACTCAAAAAGTATAAACGCCAGAGTGCATTCTGCACGTCGTCTGATCTTGACTGATATTTGTATGAACTTTCATGAATATAGCTTGAATGGTTTTAAAGTTATAGACGGACTCGACTGAGACGCAATTTTGTGATGGACAAAGTTCCAAGGAAAATAACTCAAAAAGTATAAATGCCAGAGTTACCATATGTGCACTCTGCACATCGCCTCATGTTGATTGATATTTGTATGAAGTTTCGCGAATATAGCTTGAGCAGTTTTCAAGTTACAGAGCGGACACAATTGAAACACAATTTTGTGATGGACTAAGTTCCAAGGGAAATAACTCAAAAAGTATAAATGCCAGAGTTACCATTCTTGCACTCTGCACGTCGCCTTATGTTGATTGATATTTATTTGAAGTTTCGCGAATATAGCTTGAGCGGTTTTCAAGTTATAGAACGGACACGATTGAAACACAATTTTGTGATGGACTATGTTCCAAGGGAAATAACTCAAAAAGTATAAATGCCAGAGTTACCATTCTGCACGTCGTCTCATGTTGATTGATATATATATGAAGTTTCGCGAGTATAGCTTAAGTTGAGCGGTTTTCAAGTTATAGAACAGACACGATTGAAACACAATTTTGTGATGGACTAAGTTCCAAGGGAAATAACTCAAAAAGTATAAATGCCAGTTACCATTCTTGCACTCTGCACGTCGTGTCATGTTGATTGATATTTATATGAAGTTTCGCGAATATAGCTTGAGCGGTTTTCAAGTTATAGAACGGACACGATTTGTGACAGACGGACGGACGGACAGACGCCCGGGGAAAAACAATATGTCTCCTGACCCTGAAGGGGGGAGACATAATGACAAAGTTTTACAGCGTACTACCCCAACCCCGATCAGTGACCTTGATGTCAGCTTCAGGGACTTAGGAAATTTGGTCTTTATTAAAGTTTTCTAATTGCATACTGATTCATAATGCTTGGCAGAGATTCAGTTTACACTTGAACTGATGTTAGACATTTTTTTTAGTTTTTACAAAACACAGTGTACTTACCACACTACCCCACTGGATGACCTTGAAGTCAAGGTCATTGGCTTTGAATTTTGGTTATCGTTTTATATTTATGAAGACATAATTTCACAGTGCCACGATGGACTCAGTTGATACTTATACTTGGACTGATGTTAGATAATGGTTCAAGGTTTGATACATCCTAGCCCCCCCCCACTCCCCCTATCCCCTTTGATACTTATACTTGGACTGATATCCTAGCCCCCCCCCCCCCCTATCCCCTTAATTCTTTGACTCAACCTCATGGACTTTTTTATTTTAATTTTAGTTTAAGACTTCTCTCTAAGATACTTTTGTTTATAAATTTTTTGTCATTATGGACATGCCTGCCTAAATTTTAGGCAAAGCAGTCCACACCACCATAGCGACTGGGTGTTGGGCAAGCACCTATTCAGGCGAGCTATGCTGTCAGGCGACAGCTCTTGTTAGTAGAGTTCAGTCGTTTTAAGAGAAAGCGGTCACGACCCTTTCCCCTTTCGTAATAGAAAAGCAAATCGAAGATTTATTTGGAATACCAAAATCTGTCAAAGAAGGTTTAATCTGTCAAAGAACTGAGAAAAACCTCTACTAATTAAAACTTGTCGAAAATCTCAGACAGACAATCTTTTGTAAATTTCATCTTTTTTTTTTTTTTTTTGGTTTAAAAGTCTCTGTCACGGCTCATAAAAGCCTTAACTCATCCAAAGGCATCATCCGTGACAGAATGCTGAAAGGGGAAAAAGATTCTGAAATTGTTGTCTATCTTAGAGAACAGGGCGTGATCGCCTGCAAACGTTTTACTATTGAAAAGACAATGAAACTGTGACGTTTTACTATTGAAAAGACAATGAAACTGTTGAGACCAACACGTTACTTCTAACTTTCAATTCCGATATGGTTCCAAAATCTTCGAAAATTTTATGGCATTGGTCCGGTTGACCTGTATGTGCCAAACCCTCTGTGGTGTTTCAACTGTCAGAGGTTAGGCCATCACGAGAACAATTGTCCGGTAGATCTCGGATCTGATTGTGCGAATTGCCGCGCGGGATGTCATGACTACCATAACCCCGACTGCAAAAATTCACCCAAATGGTCAACTGTGGAAAGAATATGTTTAAAGATCAAATTTATGCGAAATTTGGGAAAAAAAAGAAATTTCGAAAATCAAGGTTAGCAAAAATGTGACATATTTGGAAGCCAAAAAACTGTATGAAAACCAAAACCAAACATCGGAATGGATTTTACAAGAATTGTACACTCTCTCGCAAGACCGAAAACAATAAGAACTAAATAAGCATTTATGCTTTCGTTCTGATCCAATTATTTGCATCATGCTTATATTGTAATCATGTACAGTTTATGATAAAATAAATGTATGTTTAAACTAATACAGTGGAACTGTCGTGGTCTTAAAGCAAATTATAATGGAATACTAATGTTAATGTCTTTTTTTCTCCGAGTGTCATTTGTCTTCAGGAGACCTTTTTCAAGCAGTAAGATAATGTTAGCTAAAGAGATTTTAGTTTGTTAAACTATATTTGTTCTGCTGGTCAAAGAACATCAGGAGAAACTTCGATTCTGGTAAATTCTAACATTCCACATAGTCAGTTTAATTTGAAATACAAACTTACAAGCAGTTGCCGTCAATTTTACTTTATTCAAAAAAAGTAGCAATATGTTCTATTTATTGTACTCGGTAGGGCACCTGACTCGTAAGTCAGAGGTCCTGGGTTCGAATCCCAGTCTGGCCACATACTTTCGTTTCTCCTTCCGCTGATTCAAGAAGGGCAGTTGTCAGTTACTGGCGAAAGTATGTGCACTTAGTACTGGTTAACCGCTTAGGAGGTCTAAGCCTGCCCAGGAATAGTGTGGTTAGGTTAACTGACCGTCCCGACATGACCTTAGTTGTTTACCGTGGACGTTAAGCATCAAATCAACCAACCAACCAGTCTAGAAGACCATTTGACGCAGACGTTCATCCTAGTTGGTGACTTCAATGGTCACAGTAAAGTCTGGGGTTGTTTGAATACAAATGACAGAGGAAAAATTGTTTAGAATGTAGTAATTGCTGAAAATGATTTGTTGAATCATCTAATTAGGAACAACATTCTCGATGGAATTTGAAAAAGCATATTGGGAAACGTTTGTTACATTAATTAAAGAACCTGGTAGTTGAGAGAGGCCCTGGGATCTTCAGCTTTTCAACACACTACTTTAACCCTGGCTTCAGATACACGAGCGTTTCGGGTTACGCCCGACCCGTTTCAATCGGCTCGGTCGTGTTAAGCTCTAGAAATACGCTACTTGATTCTTCACTTCCTTCTTTCTTTATAAGTATCTATAATGGTACATACCGGGTTTGAAATTCCCTTCATTTCTCTCTTATGAGTATTTCGATGGACAGTGGCTGATGGGTTAATCGACGGGCATATTTTTCGGCCTTCATCATTGCGGAGGGTTGGATGGTGTTTATTGGGGACAGCTGAAATTCATCATCACTGACTTTAAATTGATCCTTTGTAACTGTAAATCCAAAATGAAGGGAAGTTTTAACCGAGGGGTTTGAACGTTGAGTAAAATGGTTATGTAGCTTTGGTGTTGGAAATAGGAGATCCATTTCCATAAAACGCACCCTAATAAGGGCGCTATGTAGGATGAAGCGTATAGCCATCGAAATCTAATTTCATTATTCATGGCAACCAATACATCTAAAAGAAAGCGCTTCAATTGTCTTTAAAGGCAATGAAGGCTTTGTTCGATTTCTCGTAATTAAATCAATGGAGGAGAAAGCGGTCACGTCCCTTGCTCCTTTTATCATAGAGAAACAGCTCGAGAGTATTACCGGTACTCCTAAATCAGTCAAAATAATAATAAAAAAAACGCTTTTGGTGGAGACAAACAGGAAGTCTAAGACTGAAATTTTGCATAGACTGACTACATTCTTTTGCCTCAGAGTTTTGGTCTCTGAGCATTCCAGTTAGAACTCCTCAAGGGGAATAAACAGAGACAGAATGCTCAAGGGCGAAAAGGAGGAAGAAATAGTATAATACCCCAAAGATCAGGGCGTGACCGCTTGTAAGCGGTTCAAAATTAAAAACGTCTATAAGACGGTTGAGACAAACACTCTCCTCCTCACTTTCAATACAGTGAATGACTGAGAAAATATTTTACCGCATTGTTGCGGTTGACGTGTATGTGCCAAACCCATTGTGGTGTTTCAACTGCCAGAGATTTGGCCATCATTCTCCTTCTGGACTTCTGGACATGGCTCTGGTCGGCGATCACATACCGGCGGAGGATCGTCCTCCAACAAACCCGGTAAAGGATCACCAGATCCTGTTAAAATAGTAAATAAATACGGGGTCCTGGATGTTGACATGGAGATGAGTTAGATGGAGTGTATTCTTCGACACGTTTTTTTCTCTCCCATTCATTAATAAAAAATCAATAATACAGTGGAACTGTCGTGGTCTTAACGCAAAGTGTAACGAAATATTAATTTTAATGTCTATTTTTTCTCTGAGTGTCATTTGTCTTCATGAAACCATTTAAAGCAGTCAGGTAATGTTAGTTTTAGAGGTTTTAGTTTGTTTAACTACCGTTGTCCTGATGGTCAAAGAGCATCAAGAGGAGCTTCGATTCTGGTAAAGTCTAACATTCCACATAGTCAGTTTAATTTGAATACAAACTTACAAGCAGTTGTCGTCAATGTTTCTTTATAAAAAAATGTTTCTTTATCCAAAAACAAAAAAAACCAATATGTTCTATTTATATTCCGCCAAATGATGTACTTTTCAAAGATTCCTTGGCAAGTCTAGTAGACCAACTGCTGGAGCCGTTCATGTTAGTTGGTGACTTTCACAGTAAAGTCTAGGGTTGTTTGAATACAAATGACAGAGGAGAAATTATGGAGGAGAAATTATGGAGGATGTAATTGCGGAAAACGATTTGTGCGAACTTAATTCCGCCAAATGATGTACTTTTCAAAGATTCCTTTGCCAGTCTAGTAGACCAACTGCTGCAGCCGTTCATGTTAGTTGGTGACTTCAATGGTTACAGCAAAGTCTAGGGTTTTTTAATACAAATGACAGAGGAGAAATTATTGAGGATGTAATTGCGGAAAATGATTTGTGTGAACTTAATGAAAAACAGCCCACATATCTCACCCTCCCACAGGAAATTAGTTTGCTATAGATTTATCTATTTGTCATCCAAATATATATTTAGATTTTGACTGGTTCTGTAATAACCTACATGGAAGCGATCACTTCCCAATTATAATTAAGAAAGTGAATCGTCTGATGAGGAACAACATTCTCGACGAAATTTGAAAAAAGCAAATTGAGAAATGTTCGCTACATCATGTCAAGATCGGCTTAGTTCAGAAAAGTTCGACGGCAGAGGACAAGTTCAAAAAGACGTAATCCATGGTTTACCAATGAATGTAAAAATTCAATAAACAAACGCAAATCGGCGTTACGAAAATTTGATAAAAATCCGTCTCGTGAAAATCATATACTTTAAAAATAAGCACATGCTAAAGCATGAAGAACTATTCAACTTTGGACCAATATCGAACTACAGTGCAAGTATCAAAGGAATCCATCCATGGGTTCAGGAGATATTGTGATTTATTAAACTTTAACCAAAACATCCAGTCCAAAAAACTCCCAATTTTCTAAGTCCATGACTTGGGTGGGGGTGGCATCCTGTTAAACATTGTACAAATATCTAACTACAGTGCAAGTATCAAATGAATCCATCCATGGGTTAGAGAGATATAGGTCTTTAAAAACTTTAACCAAAACATCCAATCCGGACGCTGACGTGGATGCGGACGCGGACGTCAGGATGACAACAAAAGTTCTTCCTGAGCTTTCGTTCAGGCGAGCGAAAAACAGTAATGAAAAAGATGAAATTTTCTCTTCCATACATACAAAGAGACGTACTTTGGGAGAATCCGTTTACGGATGTTTCATTGCATTAACGGCTGAGAGATTCTATAGATTGTCGAATGAAACATTCATCCCCTGTCGAAAGAATTTATAAAATAAATAGTAGACTGGCCCTTAAGTGTCGTTCTAAAACAGACGATATTTGCAGTGTACTGCTCTTTCTTCTTTAGGCAAAATTATACAGAAAACTGGGTGAAGATATACAGTTAGGTTATAGTTTGACGCGTAGATCAACAACAAGAATTCCGCGGAACGCTATGTCGCACCTGCTTTGCACCTCCACATTAAGAACTTGATAAAAGTGTCATTTTGAAATCTATTTGGTCAAAATCCATTCAGTAGTAATTGAGATATTATCGTTTTCATGTTTTTCGCTATTTTTATTAATGGTGGATGGTTGCCATCTTGAATGGTCAATTTGAAAAAATCATGAAACAGCTTCATGCAAGGATCATTTTGATACACATTTAGTCTAATTCTATTCAGGGGCTCTTGAGATATTGTCGTTTTCATATTTTTCTATTTTTAGTAACGGTGGCTGGTGGCCATCTTGGATGGTCTCCATTCGCTTAAATTTCAAAGAACTCCATTTAAGACCATTCTGACTAAATTTAACCTTGATCTGTTCAAGTTTTTCTGAGTTATTGCCGTTTTTGCAAACTCAGACTCGTAAACAGAAAGTAGGTCACTGTGACCTAATTCCGCTACAGATTTTTTTATTTTGATAATTTTTAAAACCAAGGTCCCATTAATGCTCCATGTAAAATTTCAGCCAAATATACCAAGTGGTTCTGGAGAAAACGGTTATTTTATTGGTGTATGCTATTTTTAGAAACAGCGGCCATCTTGGATTCTGGACCAAGCTGAATTTTGTCATTCAGAAGCCCTGCTGCCTGGTCATGCAGCATGTGAAATTTGAGAACCATGGGTGCAGTGGTTTCAGATAAAAAGTACTTTGAAAGGACTAAAAATTTAGGGTCGACGTAAATGTGAACGGACGGACGGGCGAACGGGTTGACGGACGGACGGAAAACCGGACGCCTATATCGCATCTTGCTAAAGCAGGTGCGACAAAAAATAGTAATAGTGGATGAAAATGATTCGGCTTCTGTAGCTGTCCACGATGACGTTTAAAACAAAAATATAAATGTTAATTCTATGTGCGTTTTTGGCGTACTTGGCAAACAATAGTTTTTAGCTCAGATCTGCGGGCAAAACTGTTCGCTGTGACAAAACAGAAACTCAATTCCAATGTGACTCAGTTTTCTGAAGAGTGATTAAAATCACAATTTCCAGACATCAGTTTATTATTAAACAGTGTGGTTACGTTTGCAACCAGCAGAACGGGATCTGGAAGTATGGTCTGAAAATCACTAAGCCACCTAGCGCACGAATACATTATATGGGTGATGATCGTCGGATAATGTCGCTCCAAGTAGATCCCCTGGTACTTATGTGCTGTTTGCATCATGCCAGCGTGGGTGGTGCCCATAACAAACAAACAACCACGCTGGCTGACATCCCCTCCCCCTACAGACACACACCTGCTTCGCCCTCGTCCATTCCGGAAAAATGGCTATAAGAAAACATACCATATAGTCTATTTTTCCCATATTAATACATTATTGTTTTTATTTGTATTATTTTCTGGCCTCCCAATATCTAGTGAAGTGGACAGACTTCAGCGTAGATGACTGTACATGGTAAGCCGCGGTCCATCTATCAGAGAATGTCATCTGTAACTATTTTCCGACGGTAACTGATTTTGGCAGACTGAGTGTTTTTGAAGGCGTTTGAAAGATCCATTAGTCACGTTTAAAGCCACAGGAACCTACTTGTGCAGTTAACGTCGAGCTTGGTATATTTCGCAGTTTGCTTGGAGACGTAGCATCGAAATTGTGCAATCTAAGTGACTTCAAACCCCTACAGTTATCTGATCATTGGTTTTATAATCTGAATCATAATGGAACTGGGAAGAAACTAAAATTTTCAATCAAATCAGAATGAGTATGCGTAAAATGAATGTTAAACAGAAAGGAATATTTGTTCTTAAGACTGTTCCCATTGCAAAGTGCGTCATATACTCTTGTACAGAGGCGTGCACTGTGGAAGACTTGTAAATTCCAATCGATAATTGACTGATTCTTTTGGGTTTAACGTCCCTTTGAGACAGTATTTCAGTCTATATCGGGTCGTCTCCCAGAGAGAGGGAGAATGAACAGAAATGGTAGACGAGAGAAAAACAAGTCCAAACAACCCCACCCGCACCTACTGTAAGCACAGTAGGTCATTGCCCTACAATGGACGCCACGGCACTGAAAGTTATACACACCACCATCGCACCATCCAACCACCCCCTCAAACGATAAACTTGTTTCTAACGTCATTTGAATATACATGCATATTTGATGTTCGTAGATATCAATGTCATTGTGTTTAAATGAGTTTTGAAAGTAAACAAAATGGAATGACACCACTGAAAGAAACAATTGTATCCGTTGAAGATTCACCCAAGGCAAGAAATTAATCCAAAACTGAGATTTCTTCTTATACAATAAGAAAACTAAACGGTCAAAGCAGTCAAATAATAGATAAGTCAACAGACAGCCTTTCAACGCATTTAAAAGATGAAATTTCACGTAATGCAGCCCCATATAAAAGCATCGCAAACGGCTGCGTGATACTCCAACACTGCAAAACAATTCCATTTGTCGATATTTGCTGATTAATTTATTTTATACATGTATGTGAGCGGGGGCAGGGGCAGATATCACCAATTGAGCCAAATTTTGCTAATCTCAATGGGACTTTCGTTTACTTATATCAACAGTTTCATTTTAAAGAAACATCTATTTAAATCAGAATTTTATATAGATTCTTCGTCTTGTGTTTCTGTATTCCAAGGAGGTAGGAGCAGATAACCTGCATCGGGTAAAATTTTAGCATCACAGAAGGCTTTTATCACTCTGACCATTTGCTGTAAATTTCAGATTTTATAAAGGAACTACAGGTAAAAACATTTTTCAGATCTATCAAGAGCGGATAACTCACGAACTAGAAAGGTAAGAGTGACGGTCCTTATTCACAATACGTAACCTTATCCTTTGACGTGAAACGTATCCGTAAAGTTTCATTCAGGAATTCCATATAAAAGGACCTACAGGTAAAAAAACATTTTTCAGATCTATCATGGGCGGATATCCAAGAACTGGGAAGGTAAGATTGACGGTCCTTAGTCACAATATGTAACCTTTATGTTAAACATGTCTGTGACATTTCATTCAGATATCATAAACGGTAAAGAAATAAGAGGCCAGGAACCATTTTCCCAACTCGAACAAGGGCAGTAACTCTGTTAAAAATGGACTAATTTTGCCCATAAACAATCCCATACCACTCATCCCAGATAACAATATGTATGGAAAATTTGAAAAATTCCGTGAATAAATACTCGAGTTTTATAGATCGGAAATGGTCAGCACGGACGGACTGACACCGAATGTATATCATAATAGTCGCTTGTGTGGCGGGATATAAAAACTAAGGAGTGGTTATCATAGATCCCTATTTATCCAAACAATGAGGCAAATAATAGTGCAAGAAGATAAAATAATCTTAATCAATTTCTTTACCAGATACTTGCAAACGGATAGATAATATTTCTACCCCAAACTCTGGAAAAGATGTGAACAAATTGAAAGATGTTTTTTGTTTCGAGTCATATGGTGTGTTGCCGAAAAAATATTTTACGAAGCGTTTGATGGTAAATCAGGTATATTAAACTTAAACGGTACAAAAACACAGAATATCTCATATGACAATTTGTCATCCTCTGCCATTGCAAACGGATAGATGATATTTCTACCCCAAACCGTGGAAAAGATGTGAACAAATTGAAAGATGGCCTTTTTTCGAGTCATACGGTGTGTTGCCGAAAAAAATATTGATGGGAAATCAGGTATATTAGACTTAAACGGTACAAAAACACAGAATATCTCATATGACAATTTGTCATCCTCTGCCCAAATGAGAGGTAAGATCAATGCTCAATGTGTGTGATAAAGCAATGGTTTCCGACGCAGCATATCATGAAATTTCGATGCAAATTCCTTCAATGCCCCGGTCACATCACTTGAAAGCGTGTCGTTATGAAATTAATGCCCAGTTTGAAGTGCATCGCGTGTCGTTTTGAAATTAATGCCCAGTTTGAAGTGCATCGCATACCAGAGATGCTTCCCAGACCCTATCTTAGTTTTAAATCAGAGCTGATGAAGTCATACCTGAATGTAAAGTCTCTGCTACAGATTGAAAAAAAAATAAAAATCAATTATCTGTCGACGGTGCTTAGCAGAGTTTCAAATTTTCTCGATCTTTCATTTTCTGTTCTCTTAAAGAAATACGTGCTTCGTGCCAGCCGGGTGGTAGAAGTAGTTGGATGCTTTTCAGCATTGAAGCAGGTGGGTAAAAGTCTCCACTATACAATGCAGCCGTCCGTTATACCGCGCATACAGTTTAATTGATCAAAGTTAAATGATCAAATCTTCCGTACAAACAGATCCAAAGTGCTAATTTAAATAAATCGCATCTAGAAATTTATAAAATATTTAAAGAGACAACAAAACGCAAATTCTATCCTTTCGATCTTTACTATTTCATGATACTAACATGCTTCATTTGTGCCCGTGTGTCGCACATGGGACGAAGATTATTACCTCATCTATCTATAACAATTGTCTTGTGTATGTGTCACTTTTCGAGCACGTCGCAATTGTATTTTTAAAATTAGAAATTTGTCTCAATAGAAAAAAAATACAACTTATCTTCTACGTTTTGTCCGGATATGTTTTAGAGCTTCATCTCATTTAACAAAATTTCATGTGTTTCAATCGGTTCGGTCGTGCTAAGCTCTAAAATACGCTACTTGATTCTTCACTTCCTTCTTTCTTTATACGTATCTATATTGGTACATACCGGGCTTAAAATATTCATTTTATGAGTATTTCGATGGACAGCGGCTGATTGGTTAATCGACGGGCATATTTTTCGGCCTTCAGCATTGTGGAGAGGGTTGAATGGTGTATAGTGGGAACAGTTGAAGTCCCTCAACACGTGGATCAAATCCCATTGAAGGATTTCGACTGTAAATCCAAAATGTAGGAGGTTTTAAATCGACCGATTTTGAACGTTGAGTATAATGGTTATGTAGCTTTAGCGTGGAAATAGGAAATCGATTTCCACTAAACGTTCCCTTGCAGGACTTCACGGAGGGTGTAGCGCATAGCCATTGACTAATAGACACATCAGTCATGGCATCCACTAGGAAAAGAACCTTACGTATGGACTCTGATGACGACGCGGACCAGTCTGCCCATTACGTTTTCCAAAGTAATGAAAGTTTCGCTAGATTTTAAGTAGTTCAGTTACTTGGAGAGAAAGCGGTCATGATTCTTTTTTCGTAATAGAAAAGCAACTAGAAAATTTAATTGGAACACCAAAATCTGTCAAAAAAAACTGAAAAACAAAACTCTTCTTATTGAAACTTGTCGAAAATCTAAGACGGAAAATCTTTTGAGAGTTTCAACTTTTTTTTTGGTTTGAAAGTCTCTGTCACGGAGCAAAAAATCCTAAACTCAGCTAAAGGCATAATCCGTTACAGAATGCTAAAAGGGGAAAAAGAATCTGAAATTCTTGACTATCTTAGAAACAGGGCGTGGCCGCCTGCAAACGTTTTACTTTTTAAAAGACCATGAAACTGTTGAGGACACGTTACTACTAACTTTCACTTCCGTCACGGTACCGAAATCTTTGAAAATCTTAATCCGTTACAGAATGCTTAAAGGGGAAAAAGAATCTGAAATTCTTGACTATCTTAGAAACAGGGCGTGGCCGTCTGCAAACGTTTTACTATTAAAAAAGACCATGAAACTGTTGAGACCAACACGTTACTACTAACTTTCTCTTCCGTCACGGTACCTAAATTTTTGAAAATCTTAATCCGTTACAGAATGCTAAAAGGGGAAAAAGAATCTGAAATTATTGACTATATTAGAAACAGGGCGTGGCCGCCTGCAAACGTTTTACTATTTAAACAGATCATGAAACTGTTGAGACCAACACGTTACTACTAACTTTTACTTCCGTCACGGTTTTGAAAATCTTTTATCGCATCATTGAAAATCTTTTATCGCATCATTCTGGTTGACGTGTATCTGCCAAACCCTCTGCGGTGTTTCAACTGTCAGAGGTTATGCCATCACGAAAACAATTGTCCGGTAGATCTCGAATCTGTTTATGCGAATTGCGGCGCGGGAGGTCATGACCATCATACCTCCGCCTGCAAAAATTCATCTAAATGTGTCCACTGTGGAAAAGATCACGTTTCAAAATCAAATGTATGCGAAGTTTGGAATAACAAAAGGAAATTTCGAAAATCAAGGTTAGCAAAAACGTGACATTTCTCGAAGCCAAAAAAATGTATGAAAACCAAAGCCAAACATCGGAATTGGATTTAACAAAATTTTACACTCTTTTGCAAGACGGAAACAAAAACTATTGGAACCCAATATTTCGAAAGTGATTTTAAAATTCTCCCATCATCTAGAGTTATTACACCGTCTGATAAACAACTTCTCAGTCGAGACCAACTACAACGTCTCGCTCTGGCTCAGGTTTACAGCCTCGGTCCGCTTCGGCGGCTCTTTCGTCTAGTTCACAGTCTAGTTCACAGCCTAATTGACAGTCTAGCTCATTGTCTGGTTCGCAGGATAAGGTGCTGGCTAAAGTTTAGGATAAACATCGTTTTCCTTCTGGACACGGCCCTGGCCGGCGATAACATTCCGACGGGGGATCGTCCCTCCTCCCCCAATACACGGGACGAAGATTATTACCTCATCTTTCTAAAATAATGTGTCACTTTTCGAGCACGTCGCACTAATATTTTTAAAATTAGAAAGAAATTTTTCACTATCTGCTACGTTTTGTCCGGATATGTTTTATAGTTTTTTATCATTTAACAAATCTTATGTTTCCACCTCTTCTTACATATTTAGTATCTTTGACAACCTCGAATTCCCATCGCATATATTTCAAATATGGATCTCCTATTTCGACAACGCTAAAGACGTCTTTTTCAGAAACGGTTTGTTTCCCTTTGTCTGTGGGAAATAAAATTTACAGACCACTTTACTTCTGTAGTGGATGAAGGAGCCACCTATTTGCCATGGGTGGCGTCTCGTATGCTGGTAAAAGGGATCCTGGTAGTTGAGGGAGGCCCAGGGATCTACAGCTTTTCAACACATACTTTGGCCCTGGCTTCAGATAGACGAGCGTTTTGAGTGAGGCCCGACCCGTTTCGTCGTGCTAAGCTCTAGAAATACGCTACTCGATTCTTCACTTCCTTCTTTATACGTATCTATAATGGGACATACGGGGTTTGAAATTCCCTACATTTCTCGCTATATGAGTATTTCGATGGGCAGCGGATGGTGGGTTAATCAACGGGCATATTTTCGGCCTTCAGCATTGTGGAGAGGGTTGGATGGTGTTTAGTGGGAACAGTTAAAGTCCGTCAACACTTGGATCAAATTCATCCCTTAGATGATGGATTGTAACTGTAAATCCAAAATGTAGGGAGGTTTAAACAGAGGGTTTTGAACGTTGGGTTTAATGGTTATGTAGCTTTGGCGTTGGTTGGTTGGTTGTTTTGGGCTTAACGGTCCTTTGAGACAGTATTTCAGTCTATATCGAGAAAGAAAAGAGAAATGATTGACAAGAGAAAAAATGTTCAAACAACCCCCACCCGCAGCAACTGCAAGCACAGTAGGCCCTTGCCCTACTAGTAGCCAAATTAGTAGGACGCCCCGGCACTGGAAGTTATACCCAGCACCATCGCTTTGGTTGGTTGATTTGATGCTTAACGTCCACGGTAAACAACTAAGGTCATGTCGGGACGGTCAATTAATCTAACCACACTATTCCTGGGCAGGCTTAGACCTCCTAAGCGGTTAACCAGTACTAAGTGCACATACTTTCGCCAGTACTTGACAACTGCCCTTCTTGAATCAGCGGAAGGAGAAACGAAAGTATGTGACCAGACCGGGATTCGAACCCAGGACCTCTGACTTACGAGTCAGGTGCCCCACCGATTGCGCTACCCGGCCCGGTCATCGCTTTGGCGTTGGCGTCCCCTTGTAAGACTCCATGGAGGGAGAAGAGCATAGCCATTGAATAATACACACATCAATCATGGCATCCACTAGGAAAAGAACCCTACATACGGACCTTGATGACGACGCGGACCAGTCTCCTCATTTCGTTTCCAAAGTAATGAAAGTTTCACTAGATTTTTAGTAGTTCAGTCATTTGAAGAAAAAGCGGTCACGTCCCCTTTCGTAAAGAAAATAATATTGTAGGTTTAATTGGAACATCAAAACCTGTCAAAAAACTGAAAAACAAAGCTCTACTAATTAAAACTTGTCGAAAATCTTAGACAGGAGAATCTTTTGAAAATTTCACATTATTTTTTTGTTTTAAAAGTCTCTGTCAAGGAGCATAAAAGTCTTAACTCATCTTAAGGAATCATCCGTTACAGAATGCTGAAAAGTGAAATGGAATCTGAAATTGTTGTCTATCGTAGAGAACAGGGCGTGGTCGCATGCAAACGTTTTACTATTTAAAAAGACCATGAAACTGTTGAGACCAACACGTTACTTCTAACTCACAATTCTGTCACGGTTACGAAATCTCTGAAAATCTTTTATCGCATTGTTCTGGTTGATGTGTATGTGCCAAACCCTCTGTGGTGTTTCAAATGTCAGAGGTTTGGCCATCACGAGAACAATTGTCCGGTAGATCTCGGGTCTGTTTTTGCGGATAGCGGCGCGGGAGGTCATGACCTACATACCCCCCCCCCCCTACAAAAATTCACCGAAATGTGTCAACTGTGGAAAAGAATACGTTTCAAGATCTTATAAAAAAAAGAAATTTCGGAAATCAAGGTTAGTGAAAATGTGACATATATGGAAGCCAAAAAATTGTATGAAAACTAAAGCCAAACATCGGAATTGGATTTTAGAAAAATTGTACAGTCTCTCGCAAGACCTGAAACAAAACTATTGGAACCCAATTTTTCGAAAGTGATTTTAAATTCTCCCATCATCTAGGGTTATTACACCGTCTGTTAAACCACAACGTCTCGCTGTGGCTCAGGTTTACAGCCTCGGTCCGCTTCGGTGGCTTTTTCATCTAGTTCACAGTGTAGTTCTCAATCTAGTTCACAGCCTAATTTTACTAGACAACTACAACGTCTCGATGTGGCTCAGGTTTATAGCCTCGGTCCGCTTCGGCGGCTCTTTCATCTAGCTCACAGTCTAATTCTCAATCTAGTTCACAGCCTAATTTTACTGTCTAGCTCATCGTCAATCTAGTTCACAGCCTAATTTACTGTCTAGGTCATTGTCTGGTTCGCAGTATAGTTCGAAGGCTTAGGTGCAGGCTAAAGCGCAGGAGAAAGATAAACATCGTTTTCCCTTTTTGACATGGCTCTGGCCGGCGATAACTTTCTGACGGTGGATCGTCCTCCAATAAACCATCCGGCAACGGATCACCTGATCCTGTCAAAATGGCAAATAAATACGGCGTCCTTTATAATGACATGGAGATTAGTTAGGTGAAGTGTGTTTTTCTCCTGACTGGCCTCCTGACACGTTTATTTCTCTCCCAATTATTTAATCGTGGATAAAGTCAAAAGTACCGAGAGAGCGTCTTGGTCTGAAATTTTAATGTCTATTTTTTCTCCTAGTGTTTTCGGCAAACCTTTTTAAAGCAGTCAGGTAATGTAAGTTTTAGAGATTTTAGTATGTTTAACTATATTTGTCCTGATGGTCAAAGAGCATCAGATCAGGTGGAACTTCGATTCAGATCAGGTGGAACTTCGATTCTGGTAAAATCTAACATTCCACATAGTCCGCTTAATTTGAGTACAAACTTACAAGCAGTTGCTATCAATGTTACTTTATCCAAAAAAGTAACAATATGTTCTAGATATATTCTGCCAAATGATGTACTTTCCATACATTCCTTGGTCAGTCTAGTAGATCAATTGCCGCAGCCGTTCATGCTAGTTGGTGACTACAATGGTCACAGTAAAGTCTTGGGTTGTTTGAATACAAACTGCAGAGGAGAAATTATTGAGGATGTAATTGCTAAAAATGATTTGTGTGTAACGAATGAAAAACAGCCTCCCATGGGAAATTATTTTTGTAAATATTAATTTATTTGTCATCCTAATATATATTTAGATGTTGACTGTCATTTTGTGATCACCTATATGGACTTTATTTCATCCTAATATATATTTAGATGTCGACTGTCATTTTGTGATCACCTATATGGACTTAATCAATTCCCAATTATAATCAAAGAAATTGAATCATCTGATGAGGAACACCATTCTCGATGAAATTGGAAAAAAAAATTGGGAAACGTTCGTTACATCATGTCAAGAACGGCTTAGTTTAGAAAAGTTCAAAACAGCAGAAGATATGTCTGCTTTTACTTCAGCATTACATGAGATTTCGGAAGAAAGTAATCCGACGTCCTCGGCGAGTTCAAAATATGTCAAATCAAAATGTCAGATAAATTGGGATAGTCAAATCCATAACAAACTTCACCAAATCAAACCAGAATTTTATAGTAAAGACAATGTTTTATCAAATAGGAAAAAACAAACAATAATTAGTAGGTGCAGAATAGGGCATACTAGAATTTCTCATTCGTTTATTTCAAATAATGATGTTCCACCCTTCTGTATACCATGCAATGAAACAATAAGTGAAACCTATTCTTGTATCATGTATTGATTTTAATCACATCCGTATAAAATATTATAATAATTAGCTTATGAACGAGCTTTTTAACAATCTTTTCAAATTATAAATTTCTTAAAGGAAGCTGGGCTTTGTAACAAAATATAGTTATATATTGTACATAACATTATTCACATTTGGACGTATTTCAACCTGTTTTGTATATAGAAATGGTTTGATTCTTGACGCAGTTACGACGCTATATGCCCAAATCAGGGTTGAGCGTCACTTAAAAATTTCATCATTCATTCCAGAAGACTGGCATAAAGCAGTCATTATTCCTATTCCGAAACCGGGAAAGGATAAGACAGAAGCAACAAATTATCGACCAATAGCATTAACAAGTTGCATATTTAAAACAATGGAGAGAATGATAAACGATACGATCGTTTGGTTCCTGGAGCCAAATAACTTGATTTCCAAAAAAATCAAGCGGGCTTTCGTAAAAATCACGGTACTAATGATTATTTAGTACGGTTAAAAACTTTTATTTGTGATGCATTTATGAAAAAAAGAACTTGGCGCAATATTTTTTGATCTTGACAAAGCGTACGGGACGACGTGGAAATATGGTCTCACGAAAGATTTACATCATACAGGTCTTAAGAGGCCGTCTTCCAAATTTTATATTAAATTTCTTATCAGACAAAACAGGGCGTTCCACAAGGATGTATTTTATCCCCTACTTTATTTGATATAAAAATCAATAACATTGTTAAATGTGTTAACGATACTGATTCTTCTCCATAGGTTGATGACTTTGGCATCTTTTACAAATCGAAAAATATGGAAAACATAGAATTAAGCCTTCAAAGATGCCTGAATAAAATAGAAACCTGGGACACAGAAAACGGTTTTAAATTCTCTAAACCTAAAACCTAGTGTGTTCAATGTTTGTCAGTTGAGGGGTTTACACCAAGACCCAGTTCTTTCCATTAACATTTACAGATCGCCTATTCCGGATGTAAATGAGGCCAAATTCCATAGCCTTCTGTTTGATATGATCAGATTACATCAGAGTAAAAAATCACAAACGAAGCCTGATATCTTCAATCAGAATCCTTACAAATAAAATCTAATTTTCCGAGCCATCCATACCACAATATATATGGATGGCTCAAAACAAGAAGATAAAGTTGCATGTTCGATTATAAGCTCCCTATTTACAGAAAAGTTGCATGTTCGATTATAAGCTCCCTATTTACAGATACCATACGTATGTCAAAATGACGGCTCTATTTTTATTGCAGAAGCTAAAACCATAGATCTTGCCCTTAATCAAATTTCGGTCCAAGAAAACAATCAGTTTATTATATTCTCAGACTCTGTTTTATCATCACGTAAAAAATCAATCACCCCAATCCTTTAATACAAGTATTTCGTAAATATCTTCAGTTATCATCAAAGGAAATAATTTTTGTTTCATTCCTAGTCATGTCAATATTCGTGGAAAATGATTTGGCCGATAAAAAGGCAAAAACGGCTTTTTACAAGAAAGTGTTTTAGAAAAACGGCTTTTACAAGAAAGTGTTTTAGAATAACCTTTTAAGATTTTAAATATCAGATTAATAAACATGTCAAATCAAAATATCAGACAAATTGGGATAGTAAATTCAATACACCTCCATCAAATTTAACCAGATTTTCATAGTAAAGACAATTTTTTATCAAATAGGAAAGAACAAACGGTAATCACCAGATGTAGAATAGGGCATACCAGATTTTCACATTCGTTTATTCTAAATAATGATGTTCCACCCTTCTGTATACCATGCAATGAAACAATTACAGTGAAACATGTTCTTGTATCATGTATTGATTTTAATAACATCCCTATAAAATATTATAATAATTAAACTACGAACGAGCTTTTTAACGAAGTATCATCTTTTCAAATTCTAAATTTCTGAAAAGAAACTGGACTTTTTAACAAGATATAGTCGTTTATTGTACATAATATTTTTAATATTTGGACGTATTTAACCCTGTTTTGTTTGTAGAAATCTTTTAGATTCTTGACGTTTTAGGTCCTATATACCCTTATCAGGGTTGAGCGTCTCTAAATAATTTAAACATTCATTTATTCATTCAGCCTATTGTAGTTTTCACAAACGAAATTCAATTAACTTGCGATATGGTCAATGTTCCATTGAATGCCAACGTTCGCATTCCTGTGTGACCTGATAGAGAAGGGTATTCATCCTCTGGAAATTTTGCATGGAATTTAGATAAGAGACTGTATAAAAAGGAGGAAACGTTTGGAAAAAAAATGCCATGCCAAGTTCTAAAATTCCACTCCAGCAAGAAGATTTATTGTTTTGGATTTAACAGCCCCTTGAGTCAGTATTCCAGTTTATGTCGGGCCGTCGCCCAGAGAGCGGGTGAAAGAAGAGAAATAATAGAAGAGAGAAATAATATCCGAACAACCCCCATCCGCACCCATTGCAAGCATAGCAGGCCCTTTCCCTACAATGTTCCAACACACGGTGCTATAAATAAAGCCGTGGAAGAATTTTAGGGACAAGCAACGCAAGCTAATGCTGCAATCGTCACTGATTTCAGAAATGAAAGTAGAAAATGCCTTTATATATTTGTTTCCTTTGAAAGAAATGCCTTTGAATTTTAATATGAATAAGTAACAGTAAACAATACTACTGTGAAAATTGTTGTAGGTATCACTAAACTAGGGGTCAGTGCAACAGGGGACCTATCTCCACATTTGGCCAAGAATAAGTTAACCACTCTGTCATGTAGAAAACACATTTCATCGCCTAATCATTTCCCCTCTGACCATAGATTCATTCAAAAATAAATTTTAATGAGGTTGCAAAATTTTAAGAAAGGTACTATCTCCATTTTTGACTTATTATGCAACAAAAGATCTAGATCCATCGAATTTGTAACTTCACTATATTTCATCCAAGTATCAGTTTAGAGTGAAAATAAGTGTTTTTATATTAAGACTTTTTGGTCACAAAAAACCCCACCCGCACCCACTGAAAGCACAGCAGGCCCTTGCCCAGCATGTTCCAACACACTGTGCTATAAATAAAGCCATGGAAGGATTTTAAGGACAAGCAATGCAAGCCAATGCTGCAATCGTCACTTGTCTCAGAAATGAAAGTATGAAATGCCTTTATATTTATTTCCTTTGAAACATTGGTTGATGGATTAATTGATTGTTTTAGGTTTAACGACCTTTTGAGACAGTATTTCAGTCTATATCGGTCCGTCTCCCAGAGAGAGGGAGAAAGAAATGACAGACGAGAGAAAAAAAAAATATGCCCAAACAGCCCCATCCGCACCTACTGCAAGCACAGTAAGCCCTTTCCCTACTATTATCCAAATCAGTAGGACGCCCCGGCACTGGAAGTTATATCAGCACCATCGCACCCCCTCCTTTGAAAGAAATGCCTTTGATGGATGACTTGCGATTTTACGTCCTTTTCAACAGTATTTCAGTTATATCAGGACGATGGGAAGGTGATAATGAAAGGCTGTGTGCAATGGAACCCCGTTTACGATAGGAAAGATTCTCGCCTCCAGCGGGATTCGACATGGCCAACTTTCCAATATCTGAGCCTCGCCAATACCTGGGCGACATGATAGACAAAAATGCATTGATTTATATAGGAGAAGACTTTTTAACAACCAATTTTAAAATAATTATAAAAGATAGAAACTCTGTGCTAGCGGCATAGAAAACTTCATTATTTCCCGATTACGCTGATATGTGTTTCATAAATTTATAGTAAGAACATTTTAGTCTATTTTTGGGTTATTTGTTATGACCAGTAAAATGATTAAATATATAGCAAAATCAGCATAAATTTGACAGATTGATACATTTTAAACTAGAGCAAGTGAGCAGGGGCTCACGTATACACCCGACCAGCGCCACCGCCTAATGAAAACTGAAGGATGTTGGAAATATAAGCAAAAATATAAACTTAATGCAAAACTTTAACGCAAATACACAAGTCTGTGACCTTGACCTTTGGTAAGCAGCAGCATCCAGATGATGTAAACTACTCTGTATGAACCTAAAAGTAACCCTAGTCAAATATCAAAAGGTTCCATCAAAGGATATAAGAAATATAAAAGACTATAAACTTAACGCAAAACTTTAATGCAAATGGATAAGTCTGTGACCTTGACCTTAGGTCAGCAGCAGCATCCAGATGATGATAAGTATTCTGCTTGAACCTGTAAGTAAATCTAGGTACATACCAACAGGCTTCATCAAAGGATATTGGAAACATAAGCAAAATTAAAAACTTAACACAAAACTTGAACGCAAATGTTTAAGTCTGTGGCCTTGACCTTTGGTCAGCAGCAGCATCCAGATGATGATAAGTATTCTGCTTAAACCAGTAAGTAAATCTAGGCACATACCAACAGACTTCATCAAAGGATATTGGAAACATAAGCAAAATTAAAAACTTAACGCAAAACTTTAACGCAAATGTTAACGGACGGACGGACGCTGGCACGGACGAACGGACAGACGGACAAACGGACGGAAAGACGAAAACTATATACCCCTCGACATACATGTCGGGGGTATAATTAAGATAAGTACAATATTTGACATCTAATTGACTCTGTGCTGGCGGTTCCAGTTTTCCTAATATTAGACCTTTATACTGATATGAAATTTATAAAGCTAAACATTGGACAAAGTAGTCTATTTTGCGATTTAAATTAGAAACCATAATTTCAAATTTAGTTAGAATGAAATTCCGGACGTGTACGATTAGTGCCGATGATTAACGATCAACTGAGAAACTAGAGAACAGCTGACGAGCTGGATCAGCTGCATGCTGTAAGAGCGTAGATTAATAATTTATTTATTTATTATATTTATTTATTTATTGTCGTAAAATGCAGTCTAATTAATATGATATACTTTGTATATCATATGATCAATTATGTAATTTAAGACAAATAAGTTGATTCTATTTTTGTTTTCCTTTTCATCTACTTATAATATTATAGCACAATTTTGTTTTGCTTTTAACCAGAAGACAATATTGTGATTATCTTCGGATCATCGGTATACTTAAATCTTAGTAACGCTTAACTGCCAATTATGAATTTGATCGTTTTTGCTAATTATGGCTTCAATTTGCTGCCTCGATAAAGACTTTGATGGTATTGTAGGCGACAGCATGAAACGGCGACAACATTATGGCGATAATAAAGGTGTTAATGCCAATTAATGGCTATTATTGTTCGTGATGGGTGGGTGACTTGCGATTTTACGTCCTTTTCAACAGTATTTCAGTCATATCAGGACAAATTATTGTTCGTCAGGCTCGGTTTATTTACACAGCTTTGACTCAAACTAGATAAGTAAATTGATTCAAGTCAACCTGATAAGAAAATTGTATACAAAACGTGTGCGCGCATCATTTACCACCATGGCATTCACTCTTAGACCTCATCAGAAAATTAACTATAAAGATCTAAATGATGGTGAAGCAGTTCCGACTGGTACCAGAAGTGTTGTAAAACCAACTTTTTTTGTTGTAAAACCAAAGCCGCAAATGTGCAGGCTTATCTGAGATGCACTATTTTCATGAATATTTATTTATGCCAATCAAAGAAATTAGTAGCTTTAATAATTCACAATTCACAATTTGTCTTCCGACAGTTGCACTAAGAAGTGTGAAAAGCGGATTGACCAGTTAAAGAAAAGAATACACATAATTAATTTGCAAGTTATCGTTATTATTAGTTATTTATTATACATTTCCCGATTTATCTTTATTTCAAGTTAGTTTATTTATTACACGAATAAATACGGATAGATTTGTTCAGATTCTACGATCGATACTCGATATCACTCTTGCATGACATCTACAGATGATTTAACACTGATAAACGAAATTGGGTATTTTATTACCATATTGATAGTAAAACTGCGATTTATTTATTTTTAAAAACATTGATTTAACACTGATCACTTAATCAAACGAAACTGGTTTTTTTATTACCACATTGATATTAAAACTGCGATTTATTTATTTACTTATGTATTTATTTTGAATTATACTAGAATACGCAATATGCGAACATCTCTGCTCAAGCTAAATAGTCAAGCGTTCAGAAATTAATCAGATAAGGTCGCGCAAACTGATCAAGACGGGACGAGAATTTCTGATGAGTTTACACAGGTGCATAGTCCTATTTTTCGTGCTCAGGAGAGATTGTGTGCAACGGTCCATATTGAATAAAATTTTAAATATTAGACAAGGCTTGTTTCTAGCATTATAATAAGACAAATTTTGTGAAAAGCACACGTTGAAAACCATTAAAATCTGAATTAGTTTGAGTTGAGCAGAAAAAATAAATAACCTCGAGGCCTGAGCAGTCGCATATGCGCAAACTAAGCAAAGAACCAGATAACATTGCATATACGCAGTCTGATCCAAACCTTTAAAGTTCGCATACAATTGTTATACCTGATATGAGATCAATGTGAGTAAATCGATAAATACTTCGTGGATATGAGTACTTCGTGAAATGGCAAAATTATAAAATTTAGGACAGCACTTGGGAGCCCGAAAAATTTCTGCTGTATTTTGGTGCTCGGACGTTTCGGCCAGGACATTTCGGCCTAGGACGTTTCGGCCTAGGACAGTTCGGCCACGGACTTTTCGGCCACAGAAATTGTCAAGGGTGGACATTTCGGCCTTTATCCAAAAATTACTTTTTATATTAAATTAAGTACTCATATGAGTAACTTAAAGCTAGTTTTACTGAAGTCCAATGATTTGTTGTTGTTTTCCTAATGTTTTATTGACCTTCAACATCTTTATGGTCATTTTGAGCATTTTAAGGCAAAAAACACTGTGAACAACTATTTCAGCTACTTGAACCAGGGCCTTATGTGATATTTGGTTAAGTGTTTTGTTAGGTTGTAGCCCTTAAATACTTTTAAAGTCATTTTGAGCATAATCTGGCACATATGCCATCCCCACTCATGGGCTTGTGTGGCCTTTATCATTGATGTGATGCCTATAATAACTTTATATGCAAACATACGACTGATGAATCTGTGGTGCACCCATTTTTGACTTTAAGAGATTTGATTGGAGTTATTATGAGCATAATCACACATTTTTGTGCCCTGTGTGCAGAAAACCATCTATGTAATTTCAGTGGTTTACAGTAGCATATTTTCATTTCCCAACTTTTATCAGGTTTGGCCGAAACGTCCATGGCCGAAATGTCCGTGGCCGAAATGTCCATGGCCGAACTGTCCTAGGCCGAACTGTCCTAGGCCGAAATGTCCTAGGCCGAAACGTCCGTGGCCGAAATGTCCTACATTCTGTATTTTAGGCCCGTTTAGATAAAAAGTATATTTTCAGTGGGCTTTGATGTGTTTCGTTTTGAGACAATTCGACAACTTTTGTTGACTCATGCAAGCTTACTTTTAGAAGCTGTCTCATCTGGGTCTAGATTGTTTGCAGAAGTGTTTCTGTCCCGATACTAAGGGACTTTATGGTACGGCGCAGCGTCAAAGGTCAAGTAATCCCCTGTCGATTTATTGCCCATTTATTGCCCAGTTAGCTGATAAGTGATAGACGCGTGTCATTCTAATACAAATAGCATTATAAATTTGCGAAAGTGGCATTAGACGCTACTACACAATTATGCTACTTTTCAAGAGATAAATCTGCTGATAAAACAGTCAATAAGATAATCGTTTTAGTAGATAATTAATATCGGTTACAAATTTTCCAATTTTAAAGGACAATTTTAAGCCTATTATAATGGACAATTTTGAGCCTTTATTTAACATAAGCACTTCCTATTTCGGATGCGCATCGTTGCACAGAGCCCTTCATGTTAACCCTTCCATTGTCTTTATATGACAGAAGAATTGTCTTTCTGCACTTCCGATTTCGGATCACGGGGTCGCGTGTTCGAATCCCGCAGGAGGCGAGATTCCGTCCAAGCCTAAAATGCGCATCGATGCACAGAGCCCTTTATGTTCATTCTTCCATTGTAACCTAATTGCCCTTTTCTTATGTTTTCAATTATTACGTTTATTAGTAAAATCCTTGTTGAAAGCTTAAATATTTGCATTTGATTTTAGGTTCATCATAAATATTTGTTTCTTGAATATACAATGTGCAATTATATACATTAATAAGAGACCGTAGTTTTTTTTTACATGTTAAATATTTGTCGTTTCCAATAATTTGAAAAAAAAAATATATATATACAAATAAACTACTTCAACGGTCTTTCTTTAATTTCGCTCAGGCCAGTTTAAGGACGTATAATTTATATGACACTTCCCAGAGTCCAATAATCGATATTGTACCTGTTGTGATCGCTACCTGTCACCAGGTATATTGCTACGCTAGGTAACTCTTGAGTCCGGTCCTGCAGGTACTATCGATAAATCGCCCCTGCTTACCTGTAATTCTCCCTCGACAGCAATATGAATTTAGTTGGGAATGACCCGGTCCGCTAGATTAGTACGCCAGCGCTTAACCCACTGAGCTACCGGGGCTCCAAATGCCTTTGAATTTTAATCTGATAAAGTAATAGTAAACAATACTACTGTAAAAATTGTTATAAGGTATCACTAGATTAAACTTGAAGGAGTCTGCACTAGTGCAACAAGGTACCTATCTCCATTTTTCATAATTTCGAGAAAACACGCAAAAAGCATAAATTTTCTCGAAACTCGAATTTGTTTTTTTTTCTGCACGGATAGCCAACATATGTTCAGAAGCATTGATTTAAAGCGGTGTTGCGAGTATTCCGCTAGTTTAAATGTGGAAACCTAAATTTTAGCGATTCTGTGCGTGAACGAAAGGGCCTAACTCAATATTTCATAAAACTGAAAATCGCATTTTAAAAGTTAATGCGGCCACATCAGTAATCACATAAGATTGTGAGGATAACTTATTTCTAGCTAATGTATTCGTTAAAATATTAATAGATCCCTAATTATGCAAGAATATCGCAAAAATATTAAGATATTTATGCAACAAAGGTCCTAACTCCATCATGAACGCCGGGTAGCGCAATCGGTAGGGCACCTGACTCGTAAGTCAGAGGTCCTGGGTTCGAATCCCGGTCTGGCCACAGACTTTCGTTTCTCCTTCCGCTGATTCAAGAAGGGCAGTTGTCAGTTACTGGCGAAAGTATGTGCACTTAGTACTGGTTAACCGCTTAGGAGGTCTAAGCCTGCCCAGGAATAGTGTGGTTAGGTTAACTGACCGTCCCGACATGACCTTAGTTGTTTACCGTGGACGTTAAGCATCAAATCAACCAACAAATCCATCATGAACTCTTGAGATTAATATTTAACATTTGAAAAAGGTTAGATTTAGTTGAAAATGAACTTAGTCACAAAAAAGTCTAAATGTGAAATTTATTAGATACATCTTTTAATTCTAAATCGATATTTGATGAAATATCGTGAAAAAACAAATTCGATGGATTTCGGTCTTTTGTTGCATAATATGCCGAAAACGGAGAAAGGACCTTTGCAAAAAAATCGTAATCACTTTAAAACACATTTCTTGGCTAAATCTATGGTCAGAGGGGAGATAAATAGCTGAGGAAACATGTTTTCTGCATGACAGAATGGTTAACTCATTTTTGGCCAGATGTGGAGATAGGTCCCTTCTGGCACTGACACTTTCCACTTAACAAATAAGGTAAAACATGTCGTGACTTCTCAATGAGCTGAAGGCTCGTAGTTGAGCTTATGGTATAGGCAGGTATTTGGCGTCTGTTGCTCAGCAAGCTTTTCAAATGTCTTCTCCTCTGAAAAACCATTGGGCCACTTAACGCCAATCCAGCACCATCGCACCACCCACTGATGTGATAGGGAAGAGATAAAATGTGCAAACTACGGGTGTCTAAACAAGCCTCATCCGTATCTACTGCAAGCACAGTGGCCCTTGCCCTACTAATAACCAAATTAGTAGGACGCCCTGGCCAGCACAATCGCCCCCACTGCTTGTAGTGAAAAACATGCATTTGACCCGCACAATCGCCCGACTGTGTGAAGTGAAAACATGCAATTGTCTGAAACATTCAAAGCGTAAACATTAGACGTTATGGAGATTCGCTCTCTTCTAAGATGATATACATGTGGTAAGCACAATACTTATATAGTGCTGGATCCTCTCTGGATGCTAAAATGATTTGAACTTGAGTTGGCTGCTTTGGATTTAACGGCCCTTTGAGACAGTATTTCAGTCTGTATCGGGCCGTTTTCCCAGAGAAAGAGAGAAAGAAGAGAAATGATATTGATAGATGAGAGAAAAACTGTCCAAACAACCCCACCCGCACCAACTACAAGCACAGTGGGCCTTGCCCTACTTTTATCCAAATAAGTAGGAAGCCCCGGCACTAGAAGTTATAACCAGCTTCATCGCCCGGCCACCACCCCCTTGATATTGAGTACAAATAACAGTTCACTGGCCCAGTTTTATCTACAGAACAAGGAACTTGACAATAAGATATACAAGCTGCCAAAAACAAAAACGGAAGCAAAATAATCCCCTGACAGAAACCATACAAGTCAATTTATACAACTTAACTGACTTAAACTGCCGAAACTTTATTAAAATGTACACTTTAAAATCTTGATATTACAATTTAATGGGCCCTACAGTTTGCTTGCATTTTCTTGCCAAGAGAACGAATAAACTCAGCGCTACAAATCTAGTCCTGAACCCTAGTAGTGACTTTACGCACACCTGGTTAACTTTGTTTTCAAGGATGTTACACAACGAAAATGGCTTGTTATGAAACGAAAAAGTCATAGTTACCAAATGACCTGGTCATAAGGTCGTTTGGTAACATGACCAGCTCGTTTGGTAACTATGACTTTTTCGTTTCGTTACAGCTCTTTTTCGTTTTGCAACAACCTTCGTATATACATAGTTAAGGTTAATACGAGTGCTTTGTACTTTGAGGTGTAACAATAACAATATGAACTCTTTTTTCTGAATTACAGACATAATCATAAGATATGCATATTATAGTTTATATTTTTGTTGTTGAATGAAAAATAAACTTTTATTAAGTAAGTCATATACTGCCTTGAACTTGGCCAAATTTTGGAGACCCAGAACTCTATTTTCCTTTGTCACAAATATTTTATTTTTGCGCTTACATATAGCATAATCCATGAACTAATGCAGCCGAAATGTTTATTTCGACAAAAGTTCATTAAAAACTTACTTTCATGGTTTAGAGAACACCACCCGACTTTTTATGCAACACACGGTGGCAGGTGTACATGTTATACCTAGTATGTAAACTTGCTTCAGATGTATATATACTTTCCAGTGTTGTATAAAAAGTCTCCAAAACTTGGCCAAGTTCAAGGTTATATATGACTTATTTTAGAAAAATATATTTTTCATTCCACAACAAAAATATAAATTATAATATGCATATCTTATGATTATGTCTGAAATTCAGAACAAGTGTACATATTGTTATTGTAACAACACTCGTATATTCTAGCCACCAAGTCATATGATATTTAGAATTACCTTTTCCAGAGTGTTACGGTTTGTTGGTTGTTGTTGTGTTGTTCTTAGCGTCCTCGGTCAACTGCTATGGTCATGTCGGGACGGTCAGTGAACCTAACCACACCGTTCCTGGACAGGCTTGGCGGTGCTTGGGTTGTGGCTGGTGTTGCACATTTAAATACTGGTCATGAACAGACTCAATTAAACGGAGTCTGTTATTTTCTGTTATTTGATGTATTCCTTGCTTCGAAAGAATTTCCTATTCTGGACTTATTGGACCTCGTATGCGGTTAACCAGTACTAAGTGCACACACTTTCGACAGTAACTGACAACTACCCTTCTTGAATCAGTGGAAGGGGAAATGAAAATAAGCGGTCGGACCAGGGACCTTTGGCTCTTGTGTCAGAAGGCTGCGCGGCCCGGCCTTTTACGGTTGTTTAAGTTTCGGTTAGTTTTGGGCTCAACGGTCTCAAGAGACAGCACGTCAGTCCTTACTGAGCCGTCTACCAGAAAAAAATAGTCCTTAGAGGAGATAGCAAATCCCCTAACCAAAGGCCCCATGTGCCTTGGTAAACAGGGTGCACTTTGAAACATATATATACACATTATTATAGTAACTTGATCTGGCGACCTGTATCTCGTCGAGTTGATGAGGTCATATAATCGGATCACCCGAGACGCTTGCGTCGAGGGTGATCCGATGGTATGATCTCATCTACGAGACGTGATACAGTATGCCATATCAAGTTACTATTACAGTTGGAACGCAGCTCCAAAGAGTAGGGATATAATCAAGCCCGTAGCAACGGATTTTTGTTCGAAATTGTCGCCATCAAAATGGCTATCGACGAACCCCATAGTACTTTAAAGCCACCATACAGATTAATCAAATCGCCCCACCGGTTGAAATTTTAAGAGCATTTTTCTGACTTCCATTATTGAATTTTTCTGTTAAAATAATACCAGGACATCCTTTTCCGCCTGTGTAATTATTGACGAAACAGTGCCCTTTACGTCAGCGTCAAACATGTGAACAAAAAATTACGATTTACAGCTTATTCGACTTTCTCCAAAACGCAGACCTATGCCATGATAAATATTGATATATATTCTACTATTATGTGAAATTTCAGAAAGTTGGTTTGGAACATTTTAAAATTGCAATTTAACATATGACCATCCGGTTTGAAAACAAACCGAAAATGGCGTCGAAATCATGCCAGCCTTACGCGCTAAGTGTTCACTGCCAAATTAACAGACTCACAATCGGCCTGTCCGTAGAACCGTAACACCTCTCACTGATTAATCTTCAACCAAGACCGAATGAACAGTCAAGCAAATACATTTTATTCATATTTTGTTGTCAGATACAATAATTTCAACTCTCACCTCTATGCTCTAGCAAATCGTAAACACAAGCTTATGACGTAATTTTGAATCGATTAGAAGTTTGTATAATCATGGCTTAAAAGACGGACTTAATCAGCAAATTCATTTAGGTACAGTTCATGCTATCGTTCAGGATTAGCCTTTCCCCTCATAATTGAACGGTAATTTAACGGTTATTTCTTTTTTTTAATTAGATCACGCGCTTGATTTCAAAAGTCAAATAAACGTTTGTATGTGAGTAACCTGGGAGGGATGAGGAATGCCCCCCCCCCCTTTCGTGGGACGGTTAGAAGCAGGAGTGTAGGGGTTATTACACTTTACGCACACTTATGTTTATCCTTTGAGAGCAAGAATAAGAGGTGGGCCCCAAAGATACTTTATCTAGTCGTGTCTGCTTGCCGCTACTATTGAAATCTTGTTCAATTTACAAATACCAGCATCATCAAATATGGCGATACCTGTTGAAATTTTGTCTATTTGACAAAATGACAATACGCACCAGGCTATTAGCGTACAGGCAGTTACACCTTTGAGAAGGGTTAGCAGTGCACTGTATGCATGCGATGTTTCTCCAATGCATGTATAAGTTTGAGAAACTCGTCATGCATCTGAGTGTTTTTTTTATTTTTTTTTTATTTTTTATTTACAAATCTGCAGGTACACGGGTAGATCTACATAAAATAATAGAATAGAATAGAACATTTATTTCTCCAATTACAAACCCTTTCGGTTATGCAGTCACATATAAACAAACAACAAAAACATTTACTAATAATTCAGATCGTGTTTTCCTATTTCTCTATTAAAATGACTGATGTTGCCTCACATTGGAATAGTCTTGGCGAGGCGGTTCTGTATACAGCCGCAACACGTTTTCATGGATAACTGGCACAAATTATCGTAGACTTATTATCAATACACAACTTTATCGATTTCCTGTTAGTTTTCCTGAACTGGGAGACTCTTCAAATTCAAAAATTCTTTGCTCCCAAAGGAGCAAATGCTTTCCTTATAGCGTTTACTCCCATTGGAAAGGTAGGATAAATCAAAAATATTATTGCCGAGATGCTTCCCCTGAAAGTGTACCCCGTTGCCCTAGGCCCACACATTTACATGTACACTCTCAATTTATTTTCAGTTCCTTCCAATGCTTAACATGTTCATTCTTCATTTTTATGCCGACTAGAATTGTAACATTGTAATTGTCCGGTTGACTAGCAGGCCCGGGTATCTTGCAGGTCACCAGAAGATTTTATATTTTTGCATTTACGAATCGTCCCGGAGGCACATGTAAAGGGCAATCCAGTACACTTTATACTCAACTCAGGGCTTATTCTTCATACTCTGCGTCCTGAAATTAAATAATTGGGCAGTCGATTTCCGAATCGAATAGGACAACAGTCGAAATACATTCATTAGGCAATGATAGGAAAGGAGCTAGCGGCCTTCAGATTCTCATCTGAACACTCTAAGCTACCAAATGTTGTGACGTGCGGGAAGGTTTTCACTTTTTCCCTTACTGTAGTATTTTCTGAGGGTCAGTCAGTACACGGGTGAGCTGCAACAAGCATAGACTAAGATAGCTTGCTCTACAAATGTTATAAAAGTTAAGATGAACAGCTTGCATGTGTGCATTCTATTATGGATCTTGGCTGGTAGCTTTTTTGATCATGCACATTTTGCTAAATGAAGGCAATGATGAGTTGCTTGAATAAGTATACAAAGTTCATGCGTATTTCAACAGTTCCTCACACGCCCGCTATTTTCAACTTTCAAGCAAATTGTTTAAGTATACTGTCAATGGTCTTTACGCTTATTCGGGATGTGGAATTTGCCAAAGAGGAGCGATTCGTATACAGTTTAAGTTCATGTTCAGTACTTTGCTTCCGCGGCATAAATGGCTGTTTTTGTGCCACGTGCCAAACGTCAGATGGCACGTAGCAAGCCTCCAAATTTCCCCCCACACCTTCCACATCCGCACACCCCGACACATTTTCAGGCTCATCATCGAACACACGAAATGCTCTTCGTAACTTAATTCAGAACGGAAAGTGTTTGCTTGCAAGCCAATCAGGGTTTTGCTATTTGCTTATATATACAGTTTTGTATCTTGAAGCAGTCTTGTTAGACTAAGCAGATTTGGTTTAAACAATATTTTATTCATACAAAATATACTGACAAAACATATACATGTAATATTCATTGAGGATCTGAACGGAAGCATATTGCTTATACAGTTCATTTCCTCAATCAGATTTTGCTGTTATCACATCCGACAAGATTTCTCTTTCCCTGTTGCGGCTCAGCTGTTGGTAAGATTCAAATGATTGTAATAAGTTTCAGTGTGTGTAACAACAATGAAGCCAAATCGGGCAGAGAGAGAGAGAGAGAGAGAGAGAGAGAGAGAGAGAGAGAGAGAGAGAATACGCTGTCACAGCAGCGACTGCTCAAGTCATGTTTTGGAACTATACACCACGCCAGGCATCAGTCAAGATGAATTCCCCACTTCCCTGGCCCCCACCCACCCCCACCCTCGTCACCAACGGCCTCCTTCCATCCCACCTGGCTTGTTTCTTTCTAAGTAACTTGAGCCGCGACGCGAGAAAACCAACAATGTGGTTGTGCGCCCAGCGCAGACTAAGATAATCCTGGGCATCCGCCCAGTCTGATTAGAATCTTCGCTGTCTGGAGGTAGCTTAGACCCTTAGCTACCCTTAAAGCGCTTAGGGAAGACTCTGTGCAGACTAGGCGGATGCCAAGGCTGATCTGAGTCTGCGCTGGGCGCACAACCACTTTGTTGACTTTCTCGTGTCGCGGCTCATATGTTCTCTGTAATTGTTGAGCAAATTATAAAATCAGATCGTAAATTTTTCGAAAACTAGACAAACAAAACGACAAGAAAGAAACTCTTTACTTCGTACTGGTGCATTTCATGTTCGACGTATAATCTGTTTACATGACATGCGGGCTGGCAATCTAGCTCGAAGCAATATGCGTCATTTTTTATTACGTCACAACAGTGACCTAATAACTTATTTGACAGAAAACAGATGACTGTTTGAAAATATAAATAATATTAGAAAAGGATATTATTTTCACAAATTTGAGTGGCAGAACGTCAGATTTGTACAATGCCAATCAGGCCAGCAGTCAGGTAAGGTACGTTCTACCAGTTTGTAGTCTATTTTAGCTAACTAAACTCCGTAATGTTTCTCCTCTTCAAGTATTTAGCAATCTGAGCTAATGTTTGACAAGCTGTCGACCACAATTTTTTGTCTAAATTGCGGCTTTCCGGCAAGTATTGCTGGTGCTCATATCACGTTCAAGACCGTTTCCTGAGCGTTAAAACTACAGATGCCATCTTTTATTTTGCAATTTAAAAATGTTCCAAAACGATATTGCTTGAAATTTCACATGCAAAAAGAAGGAATAATAAAGTTTTCGATGGCATGGGTGTGCGCATTGGAGAAAGTCTCAGCTTTTTAGCTCGCCTGAACGAAAGTTCAGGAAGAGCTATTGTTGTCACCACGGCGTCGGCGTCCGCGTCCGCGTCAGCGTCGGCGTTCGGATTGGATGTTTTGGTTAAAGTTTTTTAAAGACCTATATCTCCTTAACCCATGGATGGATTCTTTTGATACTTGCACTGTAGTTAGATATTGGTCTAAGGTTTAACAGGGTACCACCCCACCCCACTCAGTGACCTTGATGTCAAGGTCATGGACTTAGAAAATTTGTAGTTTTTTTTGGACTGGATGTTTTGGTCAAAGTTTTATAAAGCCCAATATCTCCTTAACCCATGGCTGGATTCCTTTGATACTTACACTAAAGTTAGATATTGGTCTAAAGTTTTCAAAGGTACTACCCCCACCCCACTCTGTGACCTTGATGTCAAGGTCATGGACTTAGAATATTGTCTTTTTATTGATTGGATGTTTTGGTTAAAGTTTTTTAAAGACACATATTTCCTGAACCCATAGATGAATTCTTTTTATATTTGCACTGTAGTTAGATCTACAGAGTACTCCCCCAACCCCGCTCAGTGATCTTGAGTCAAGGTCAGGGACTTAGGAAATTTTTGTCTTTTTTAAAGTTTTGTAATTGCTAACTGATTCATAATGCTTTGCAGAGATTTAGTTTATACTTGAACTGATGTTAGACTCTTTTTTGAGTTTTTTACAGAACACCTTATACTTACCCCACTGGATGACCTTGAAGTCAAGGTCATCGACTTAGAATTTTGTCTTAAAGATTTTGGTAAAAGTTTTATATTTATGAAGACATAATTTCACAGTGCCACGATGATGGACTCAGTTGATACTAATACTTGGACTGATGTTAGATAATGGTTCAGGATTTTGATACATCCTACCCCCCCCCCCTCCCCCTACCCGTCAGTTTTTTTTACCTCAAGCTCATGGACTTTGAAATTTCATTTCATTTTTTTATATTCCCCCCCCCCCCTCCACCCCCCCCCCTACACGTCAGTTTTTTTACCTCAAGCTCATGGACTTTGAAATTTCATTTCATTTTTTTTATTTTCATTTTATTTTAAGACTTGCATGCATTTCTGAGATAGCTTTTGTTTATAAATGTGTTTTCATTATGGACATGCTTGCATGAAGTTTTATGCATAGCATTCCCAATTACCCCCCCCCCCCCCCCCACCCCCTCACCCCTACCCGTCTGTTGTTTTTTTACCTCAAGCTCTTGCACTTTGAAATTTCATTTCATTTTTTTATTTTAATTTTATTTTAAGACATATTTCTGGGATAGCTTTTGTTTATAAATGTGTTTTCATTATGGACATGCTTGCATGAAGTTTATGCATAGCAGTCCACACCATCATAGCGGCTGTGTGATGAGCAAGCACCAATTCAGGCGAGCTATGCTGTCAGGCGACAGCTCTTGTTGTAAATTGTGTTTTATGTTGATGCAAGTTTTTGGTAGAATCAAGATAGAGTATTGTACTTTGACGATGACTATTTTAGCATTTCGAGCAATTTTGGACAGGAATTTGTTGAGAAAGCCTGCTTAATACTAGTTAACAAAACATTTTTATGTGTTTAATCATTTTAATATAATCATTGTCTCTATATACATTTGAGAATAATGGGAAATTTCGTCAAGAACCTTGTTCGCCATTTTTAGGGCCTATTTTTATGTGGAAGGATCCACCGTTGTTAATACAATCACCGCTTTTCGAGGGTTTGCGTTCCAACTGTTATAATAATTTGTTTATTATAGCTGACCATTTGTACTTGCCAGCGCTAATGCATCGACCCGAATTTGAACCTGCCCGGCAGAGGTATGTAGCGAGTCGTGAGACAAACGATACTGACTGAGCAATCGAGGCTCGCCATTTTTTGACGTGTTAGTTGACGTTACGTCACTAGTCCCGTTACTCTGGTTCTCGTTTCTACGATTCACGTTAAAAATGACGCGTCTGAAGCTGGAACTCCGACATAGCCTCGTTTTAAGGGATAGTGATACGGATTCAGAAAACGTCAGTTTGATACGGCGTTCTGTATCAGATGGCCAGAAAACAGGCAGGTCAAAGGGTGTATCATTGATAGGTATATAATAAAAGTAATATATTGTCATTATTTTATTCTTCTGATTGACATTATCTGTTTACCAGATGCATGATTACCTAACACTTAGACCAAAACAGTATGCTTGACTGCGTAAAAGAGGTAAAATCTCAAACACTTACCATGCACACATATGTATAGCATATGGTATTCTCAACATTTCAAAATGTGTGAATAACTTCTAAAGTACAAACCCTACAAATCTAATTTTGAGTTCTCTAGTAGGTGAATTTGGACATAGAATCCAAATAATAAAAAATTGAAGGGCGGGGGGGGGGGGGGGGCGGGGGAGGCGGGGTCACACAGAGTAAGGAACACTGATATGATATTATGGCATGATCATCAATATTCTAAAAGGTATATGGGGTGGTCGGATGGTGCGATGGTGCTGCGTGAAACATCCAGTGCCGGGGCGTCCAACTAATTTGGATGATAGTAGGGCAAGGGCATACTGTGCTTGCAGGATGTGGGGTGGGTTGTTTGGACATTTTTTCTCTCGTCTGTCATTTCACTTCTTTCTCCCTCTCTCTGGGAGAGGATCTGATATAGGCAGAAATACTGTCTCAAAGGGCCGTTAAACTCAGAACAATCAATCAAGCAAAACTAAAAGGTATAAGGGTATTAAAATTGTGGAGCAAGCCAGGGTCATACAGATATGGAGTAGAGACACAAACTGCAGATCAAGCTTCCAAAGGGAAATTACTCGGAGAGTATGAATGTAGAGTTGCTATTCATGTATTAGACAGATTGTCTTGACCTGTTCTGCATATCATGACCATGAAAATATTTCAAAAGGTATTAAAGTAAAACAGCGGATACGAAATCACACTTAAAACCATCAAGAGGAAATAACTCAAAAAGTAAGGAAGCAAGAGATGACATTCTTGTTCGCTACACATCATGACTTGTTCTACATATCTGTAAAGTATGAAAATATTTCAAAGGGTATTCAAGTTATAGAGCGGACACGAAATCACACCTATAACATCAAGGGGAAATAATTCAAAAAGTAAGAAAGCAAGAGTTGTCATTCTTGTTCGCGACACATCGTCATGATCATTTCTACATATCTGTGAAGGTTGGTTTAAACGATATTTTCTTAACTATAAATTACATACATATACTTCAATACAATTTCAAAAGTATTAGGATTTGACAGTAAGCAAAATGTTGTGAAGGTTCATGAAAATATTTCAAAAGCTATTCAAGTTACAGAGCGGACACAAAATCACACCTAAAACCATCAAGGGGAAATAACTCAAAAAGTATGATTGCAAGAATTGTCATTCTTGTTCGCCACACATTGTCATGACCTGTTCTACATATCTGTAAAGTATCATGAAAATGTTTCAAAAGGTATTCAAGTTACAGAGCGGACAAGAAGCCACACTTAAAACCATCGAGGGGAAATCACTAAAAAGTAAGAAAGCAAGAGTTGTCGTTCTTGTCCGCGACACATCGTCATGACCTATGTTACATATCTCTAAAGTATCGTGAAAATATTTCCAAGGGTATTCAAGTTCCAGAGCGGACACGAATCTGCCAAAACATCACCAAAGGACAGATAACTAAAATAGTACACTAGCAAGTATTACCCTTCTGGCACGCAGCAACTCGTCATGACCTGTTCTACATAACTGTGAAGTATCATCAAAATATTCCAAAAGGATTCAAAATATAGAGCGGACAAGGAAATGTTTACAGACGGACGCAAAACTCATCGCTATATCCCTCGAACCTTTCGATCGGGGATAAAAACAGAGAATGAATGGGAACTCAAGGTGATAAAGGGCAGTATTTCATCCTCTTTCGAGCCGCTAAAACTCTCAGGTAATACCAAATAACACACTGTGAAAAATGTGTTGTGGAACCGAGGTCCTATGATACAAGCGTTGTTTCCGTTAGGTATCCGAAAATCAGGCATCCCTCAGTTATGATATAGTGCTGGGTAACTTTCAGTGACAAGGCATCCTACTACTTTGGATGATAGTGGGAAAAGAGCCTACTGTGCTTGTAGTAGGTGCAGATGGATTTTGTTCGGACATTTTTTCTCTCCCCTATCATATCTCGTTTTTTTCCTCCCTCCCTCTTGTAGATGGCTCGATATATACTGAAATACTGACACAACGAGCCGTTAACCACCCCTCCCCCCCCCCCCCCCCAAAAAAAAAAAAAAAACAACAAAAAAAAACTGATTTTGTTGGCGGACGCCGGGGCTGATTTGAGTTTTAGCTGGGTGCACATACAATTTGTTGTTTTTTGTCGTGTCGCGACTCCTATGTTCGTTTATGTTATGGTTATCGGGGCATCCAATAGTGGCTGAAGATTGACACTGACCTGCTGTACGTGCAGTAGGCGCGGGAGTCTTGTTTTTCCTCTCTCAATCGTGCCCCCTTTCTCTGGAAGACGAGTCAGTAAGGACTGAACAACTGTTTATTTGGACTATCGAGCCCAAAGTATCCAACAACTTACCTCTGTAACATGACTTGTTATACAGTTTCACGTGCTTTAAGATAGCAAGGACAGACACGATGGTTGGTTGGGCATTTCGGGGTTTTACGGCTCTTTAAGCTGGTAGGAGACCCGACAACTCAGAGGCTTAAACGCTAGCCTGCTGATCTAGCGGTCCCTGGGTCGAGCCCGGCTGTAGGCGGGAATCTTTTCAATCGTAAACGGGGTTCCTTTTCACACAGCCTGTCATAATGATCGTCCTGATAGACTGAAATACTGTTAAAAAAGGACGTAAAATCGCAAGTCATCCATACATCCAAGGGGTGGTTGGGTGGTGCAAAGGTGCTGTAACTTCCAGTGCCGGGGCGTCCTCCTTATTTCAATAGTAGTAGGGCAAGGGCTTACTGTGCTTGCAGTAGGTGCGGGTGGGGGTTGTTTGGATATTTTTTCTCTCGTCTATCATTTCTCTCTTCTTTCTCCCTCTCTTGGGAGACGGCCCGATATAGGCTGAAATACTGTCTCAAAAGGCCGTTAAACCCAAAACAACCAACCAACCAAATCAATACATCCATCTTTGGGACAGTAATTTAGTATATATTGAGTCGTTGTCCCGAGAGAGGGAAAAAGAAAAATATATGATAGGGGAGAGAAAAAAAATGGTAAACAACCCCAACCCGCACCTCCTGAAAGCACAGTAACCCCTTGCCCTACTATTGTCCAAATTAGGAGGACGCCCCAACACTGAAAGTTACCCAGTACCATCGTTCGACCATGACCACCCCACAGACAGAATTTGTTAAAGCTACCAGGCACCTGATGTCAGAACACCGAACACAAGATTAAGGATAACGTTGCTTTCATTAACTTTTTTAAACAACTTCTGCTGATCATTCCAAGGCGGTTCTTCTGATGTAATGTCTCTGCAACACCAAGTCTTCCCGTAGTTTCTCTTTGTTTGTGTTTGATTCATCTTCACCTCTTCTGCTATCGCTGTCTGCGGCTAGATTAATTTTGTGATTTTGACTTCTATGCCGGGCCGCATCGCGCAGTCGGTAGGGCACCTGACTCATAAGTCAGAGGTCCTGGGCTCGATACCCGGTCTGGCCACATACTTTCGTTTCTCCTTTCGCTGATTCAAGAAGGGCAGTTATCAGTTACTGGCAAAAGTATGTGTACTTGGTACTGGTTAACCGCTAAGGAGGTCTGAGCCTTCCCAGGAACAGTGCGGGTACGTTAACTGACCGTCCCGACATGACCGGGCTATTGGTATTTTCCGCAAAATGTCAATAGCCTGGTGCGGAAAGTGTCAATGATGGCGAAAATGTCAGACAGAGAGATTCCGTTCCGCAAAATACCAACATCCCGGTGATGAAAGTGTCGACTGATGGCGACAATGTCGGACAGAGAGGTTTCGTTCCGCAAAATACCAACAGCCTGGTGCGGAAAGTGTCGACTGATGGCGACAATGTCGGACGGAGAGGTAGATTATTTCTAAAACAGAAAACAAGACATGGCGAGATAATTTGATTTATTCCATTCATTACAAATGAAAATTGTTACATTAACGCCATGTGGTCGCGAGCGAAAGAGAATTCATGTACAGTTGAACATCAATGGCTCGAACCCTGATGGCTCGTTAGCCCTGCCAGGCTAGAACTCCTTCCTGGGTGTCTAGAGGTCACTTTATTTAGAAACTAACCCTGAATGTCTAAAACTACCCCGTGGCTGGAACTAAGTTTAAGGTCCCAAGCCTGTTAGAGCCACTGAAGTTCTACTGTATAATGAATTAGAGACCATCTGACAACCATACCTCATAACTCTTACGCCCGGGAAAGTACGAAAATAGAGGTGCGTGTGTTTGTGAGTGGTTGGATGGGTGGGTTAAAGGTTTGGGGGAGGGACGGGCGGGAGGTTGTGGAGAGGGGGGGCAATATTTTCACAAATGTGCGAGTCGTAATCAATTAGACATCACAGCAAAACATACAAAAACTCAAAGCCTTGTATAAAGAAAAAATTTCTCAGAGAACATGCCTGAAAAAATTCTTATGCTCGATTTCACTTCGCACTAAGTACACAGATTAGCATACGGAACACCAAAATTTAACATTGCAACTTACGGTAAAATAGACCACGGACTTGTTAATCTGACCACTAACTGTGACGTGAAATCGGGCCTAAATCCACTCTTCGGCAAAATCCCGTTTTACATTGTATCTATATTACATTTAGTTTAGACAAAATAAGGATATGTACAAAACACTCAAAACATACACGGGAAGAAAAGTACCGAAAAAAATCTAAGTACTGGGACGAATGGGCCTGAGCAAAAAGTGCAAACCCAGATCAGACTGCTCCTAATAGAGCAGTCTGATATGGGTCTGCACTGTTTGCCATTCCATATGCATCTATTGGTCGCATAGCATTGTAAAACAAAACCGTTCCATTTTAGGACAGTTACGAGGGGAGTTCAATAAGTTCGTAGAACTCAGTATTTTTCAATTCAAGATTTCTTTTTTCATTTTGTGCGGTGGAATCCTTTGTCAGTTGAATGATAACAGCCGTTTAGTCAACACGTACATTTTTTGCTCTTACTTTTTGTTTGAAAACCTATACCCATAGGCAAAAATGGAAAGTCAGAATATTGAGTTCAGAGCAGTCATAAAGTTCCTCACTAAGGATGGTGCAAACGCCAAAGAAATCCATCGGCGCATGGCTGATGTGTATGGTGATATTAGCCCAAAGTATTCCACAGTGGCAAAGTGGTCAGCAGAATTGAAACGTGGGTGAGACTCCTTAGAAGATGACCCAAGGCCAAGTCGCCCTGCTGATGGCCAGGAGATGACCGACCGTGTTGAGAGACTTGTGCTAAACGATCGCCGAATCAAAGTTCCGAATGTGGTATTTCTAATGGAAATGTTTACACTATAACCCATGAATATTTAGGCATGTCAATAGTATCTGCCAGGTGGGTACCCAGAAACCTGAACACGCAAGATCGTCATTAAAGGGTGGAGTCCAGAGTTGCACAAGCGGCTATTCGTGAGTGAAAGTTCGAGCAGTTAAATCACCCGCCATACAGTCCAGACCTGGCCCCACTTGATTATTATCTGTTTCGAAATTTTATGTCACACTTGCTAGGAACGAGATTTCGGGACGATGATGAGCTCAAGGCTGCTACAGAGGCTTGGTTTGAGGACCAGACAGGCGACTTAATTTCAAAGGAATAGACTGCTTAACAGAAAAGTGGGCCAAATGCATTGAAGTAAAGGGAGATTTTATTGAAAAATAATGTTGAAACCATCTTCCAATCTGTGACTTAAACCCCGAGCTCTACACACTTATTGAATTCCCCTCGTACGTTTATGATTTGAGCCGCGACACGACAAAACCAACAATGTGGTTGTGCGCCCAGCGCAGACTCAGATCAGCCTGGGCATCCGCCCAGTCTAATCAGAATTTTCCCTTAGCGCTTAAAAGGTAGCTAAGGGTATAAGCTACCTTCATGCGGACAGCGAAGACTCTGATCAGACTGGGCGGATGCCCAGGCTGATCTGAGTCTCCGCTGGGCGCACAACCACATTGTTGGTTTTGTAGTGTCGCGGCTCAAATAAGAACAGTTGAATCACATCATAACAATGTAAAATGCTATTACAGTAAACACACCGTTCAGCCTACTGCTACTTACATGTATGTCACTATGTCATTTTTAATTTTTCCTTCCTTCACAACCGAGGGGATTTGTCTCCTAAAGGAAAGAATTTGCCCCCATTCTGAAAGAAGGTCTTTATCCAGAGAAGCAAACAGAAAGTCACAAAAGCTGCTTCCAATTGAAACAAACGGAGGATAAATATATGTGTGCTCATTCACAGTAACATTTACAGATTTGATGTTTGAACAGCTCTGAGTCATTAATTGATATTTATTTCAGTTTGCTTGTCACACCCCTGGTTAACTATGCATATATTGTTACGAAACGAAAAAGAGCTGTTACGAAACGAAAAAGGGTCATAGTTACCAAATGACCTGGTCATAGTGGTTAAATAAATTTCGTAAGATTCTTGAAAACATTGTTAACCAGTTGTGTGTCACATGATTTTAGATTTTTTAGATGACACCTATCAAAACTATGATGTTCAGTACTTAAAGCTGGGCAGTTGGCGGTTCATATATTTTCGTACTAGGGAGACCTAGCATCCCATAAAACAGTATAGACCCGCCGCAAAACGCGGCGTCTGAATAGGGATACAGTGTTTGGATGAGGCATTTGGGCATTTCTCCGTAAATATAATAGAATTGATGAAACACAAAGTATGTAACCAGACACCCCTGAATTGAAATAATAAACTTAACAATTTGGTAACGCGAGTGTAGTCCACTGGGCATAAATGGGTGAAGTCTTAAAGCTCATTTCTGATCTAGCGTGTTTTCTGTGTTTGACTCCCGCAATGAAGAAGTAAGCGTGCGTCTCCTAAATATGAGAGAATAAACTCTGTGATTGCAAACAAAAGCTATCATGATGAATACCCCCTGACTTGCATTGAAAATAATGAAAAGATACTCAATAAAATCCTGCCTTACCAAGAGTTGAAGAAACCCAAATATCCAAGTTAACCCTGTTAACGTTGAGAGCCGAGCGTTTATACCCAGGTAGTTTCGTTCCTGGTGTAACTTAGATGAAATGATGTTGAATTTTCTCATCTTGTTCACAACGTATATGAAAAGTACAAGGTTTATAGTTATGAGTACGAGAGAGGGTATGATAAAAGTGATTATATGCATTTCATAAGACCTTATAAAGCAAACTGTTCCGCTATAGCCAATGTTATCTCCTTTACTATTCACAAAGGAAACGGCAGTATTTATGAGAACAAACGTCAGTGAGGCGAAACTAATGTAAAGAATGGTCACAAAGGTACTTTTCTTGTTGATTACGGGAGATAATTTCATATTACGCTTGAAAATCATGAACATTTGAACTGAACAGGCATTCATTGAAAACAGTACTGATAACCAGAAAAGATGACAAAGTGCGCCAATGACAGAACACGCTGACTTCGAGAGAGACTGCTGACCAGCTCCAAACTGATAAACTGTCTGAGCCAAAAGAAGACAGATACAAAGTATCAGATTGTTGATGCCTGGTTGAGACTGTAGTTCAGAAAAGATTAAATATGTTGCTATAGTTATCAATAAACAGGTTATCGACAAACATACACAAACGAAGGATAATATTCTCTTTGGTCCTATGCCCGCCTCAGAAGACCCTTTACCCTCCAATGTCAATGTGAATTTAGGCAAAGCATTATATATAGGCTTATAATCTTTAAGACATAAAAGAACACTAGATTCATCGACGCGGAATTCCCAGCTCGAAAATGTTTTGTTAAAGGCAGAGTTTCCATGTACAATCAAAAAGCCATTTTCCACAGACATAAGAAGCTCCTCGAATTCAACTTCGATGAACGGGCATATCAATAATCTGTTTATCTCAACAATTTTCTCCCCAAAACAAGAATTACGTTCTATACCAAGGCTAAGAGTCACATTCATAATAGTTACTGCTCTGATATCGTTCTTACTGGTTACATAAATTTCTGCATCCAAGTCTCTAAAAGTGGCGTTATATGAACCAATTTCCATATAAAAGTCAATTAAACCTCCTGCCAGATCAACAGGAAGAATATTGTCATTCAGATCTAAAATGTGATCAATTGATACTGGATAATTCTGTGTAGCCATTGACAAATCAAACACAACATATAACAGTATAAAGTCAATAATGCTCAAATCTTCTTCCTGTAATTGATGGAAAACCTGTATTTCATTGATGACATCTTTAAGACCAGGCGTTGTAACATCAAAGAGGTGATCTGATCCCTCCCGGAAACTCTGTAGTTCAGATACGCTCATAACTCCTACTGGGGTTAGTTTGAAAAAGGTTTTGTAACAGAACTGGTCGGGTATGTCTGGTCTAGGTAAGCATAACCCTGTGCTAATATCTAGATAGCTTCTTTCGTCACACAATATGTCTCGACATTTCTTCTGTAAAATAAAATAGAGTGGCTATTACTAGTCGACTGACAAAAGCGAATTTACGGTAAAATCTCGACCAGGAGTCTGGGCATGCATGTGCGGAGACACTCTGTATCCGCCGCCCTGAAAATCTCCATTGATGTTGGTGGGATAGTGTGCCAGGACCGACCCTACATCCGTCCCGAAGAATTTATCCCAACATGTGTGCCCAATCGTGAGTGGGAATTGACATTTAGATGAATAAAATGAATGAAGGAATGTTGACTGGTAAACGCCATTCAAAGTTGAAATCGCTAGTATCAGCACAAATAACATTAAAACACATCATTTAGATATACATTACACATGACTTGAGATTCCTTATAATTCTCATACAAACAACGCATATGACAGACTGATAGGTAGGTAGGTAGATCAACAGACAGACGGATGAATGGATAGATAGATAGATCGATAGGTAGATAAAAAATATAGATAGAAAGATAGATCTTACCAATTTAAAATCTTCGAACTGCATTGTAGGTTCACAGTTGAGATCCGGTACATCATCAGTTATCTTTTTTAAAGAATTGACATCTAATATGGCGAAAAAAGCTGGTGACACATCGTGAATCTCACCAAATCCTTTCGGACAATTCATAAGTTCCAAAATTGGCTGTGTAGCTGTGTTAGCTTTGTTACACAGATAACAGAAATAATTTTTGTATGTCAAGTTGAATGGATCTAGAAAAGCGTCACAAGCTGAATCAATTATAGGGTCGTAAGAAGTCCATAATCCAGTCTGATTACACTTTGATATAGAATATGGCGGCCAAAAATCACATGTGTTGAAATTTGCACCAGGTGGCCGCTCATATATTATATTACACCTTTTTTCTTCGATCATAGCCAGAAGGTGTGGGTCAGTTATAGAAATTACGTCATGACAATGTAATTCTAATTTCCAGGCTTCAAAGTCTCTTGTGTCGTACTGGCCATTACAGAATGCACAAAATACATTTCTGTAGTGGACAGCTTGATCGAGGTCCGTTACAGGTATGACAGATTCAATGTTGCCATTGGCACCTGGATTTTCACAAAGATTTTTGTTGGAATCGTTCTCAGTGTTTTCAGCGCATTTTGTAACCATCCAGTATTTATCTTCTTTGTTGAATTCTATGTCATCACTTGTTAGATACTGTCGCTTCTTACATTCATACCTATAAATACAGTATTCGAGATAAGAAACGGTGCAAGGGACAATTTACAAATACTTTTCCACAGTTTTCAAGAAAAACATATGCTATGACCCTCATTAGAACCGTCTCGGCCAGACCGTTCGAATGAGGGGCCACAATATAAGTTTTTGTTAAGAAATAAGAAAACTTTCTCAGAAAAGGGTTTGCGTAAATTTTGCTCGTGAACCGATGTAGTTTATACTTCAGTAAACGTTAAAAAATAACTTTTACTCCCTATACTTATATTATTTTCTAGTTTCCATCGAAATCAGTATTCAGTTAAAAGGGGTCAAAATACAGCAAAGGTAGCTTTTAAAGTCTCTCTTTCCGGTAGATAAGAACAACTGATGGAAAAGCTGCCATAACGTTTTGAAATCCCACTTTGATTTGAAGCCTTGCCTACAATGAAATAGTTCCAAACGGCAATCTAAAGTCCATCTTTAATAGTGAATGGTTTATCAACAAATTGATTTTTAATAACGCAGTTTAACAATTTGCGATGAAAAAGGAAAATTCGGTCAGCTGCGCATTTAGAATTAGGTCAAAATAGTGCCGTATATATATATGCAGTGATGCGAACGGAAATTTCGCCACGTGACTCAATGTAATTATTGGTTTGTAAATAACATTGGGTTGCATACTTGTTGAATAGGTTTACGGAAAGCACTACACTGATAATGTAAATATTTTACCTTAAAGTTGATACTGTTTCCTTGCCCTGCTCCAACGATGAGTACATTCCAAGGCAACATGTCCCAAGTCTGTAACAGGCCGAATCACAAGAACACTGACCGCAACACCCGACTAATGTGCCTTCACTGTCAATATTGAATCTTTCTTCACAGATGAAATTTAATGGACATGCATTAAGATGCATTTCATTGAGAATACGAAACTGGCTTTCATTGTCCATAAGGGATATAACTAATACTAACTGTGCACTCAAAAACAGGACTCCGGCCAAGTCTGTAAAAGAATGTGTCATGTTTTCATAAGTGGTGTTACTGTAAAAGTAAATGAAGAGGACACTACACCCTGCAACCCAAAGGCACTGTATAAGTTCAGTTCCCGGTTTATCTTTTTCACACTTACACAACCACTCGGAAAGTTTTGCAAAAATAAAACATTCGCGAAACTTTGACGATTCAAAGGTGAATGGGTAGACTTCCTCAGAGAGCAACTCTGTCATTTGAGCCGCGACACGACAAAACCAACAATGTGGTTGTGCGCCCAGCGCAGGCTCAGATCAGCCTAGGCATCCGTCCCGTCTAGGCAGAGTCTTTGCTATACGCTTAAAGCGTAGCTAAGGGTCTAAGCTACCTCCATGCGGACAGCGAAGACTCTGGTCAGACTGGGCGGATGCCCAGGCTGATCTGAGTCTGCGCTGGGCGCACAACCACTTTGTTGGTTTTATCGTGTTGCGGCTCATTTTCAAATTGTCGTCCCTCATAACGGAAGTAGACTCTAAACAGAAAGAATTTTCTCCCTAATCGGCAATACTCCCTGGAGGAATAATGGCCTTTTCGGAAGATTTCCTCCTCATGCAAGGAAGCATGCAGAAAGAAGTTATAAGTTGCAAAGACCGTCAACCTGAAAACAAAACTTAAATAAAGTTAAAAATAAATAAATAAATAAACAGGAAAAACTGATAAATAAAAATGATCAAAATATGGAGGCATATCCATTCACCTTAAAGTTTTAAGAATTTTTAGATTTATTATGAAAGATAAAATTTAATTTGTTTAATCATCTAATATTCATAATTATCGTTTTTAATTTTTCTTTGCTAAAAATCGAAAAGAGTTAAAAAAAATACACGCATAACCAGGGTCCACTGTATTTATACTATTCACCTCAGAGGAACTGTCATGATATGGCATATTTGGAGACAATTTTTCTGCTTATCCATGAGCCTCTTTGTCAGTAATCCCGTCTTCGTTTAGCTATTTCTGCAAGCCTATGCCAGACTGCACATGCGCAATCTGGCTAGGCGTGTGCAGTTTGCAGTGTTAGCTGTATTCGTTTAGCTGTTGCTGTTAAGGCAGCAAATCGCGCATGCTATGACACCATGGCGCATGTGTAAGGCTGATCAGAGCATGCGCAGTTTTTCTGTCAGAAGACAGGCTTTCACGGTGTGACGGTTAAAAGATGAGGAAAAGCCAGGCTAGTGTAATGTGTCTCCGAATTACCATAACAAAATTTCTCGCCTTCAGCCGTAATTAAATTGTCGATGTCTCTTTTAGAACATATATATTGCAATCGATTAGCAACATGCTACTGCAGGCGATATTAGCTGAATAAATTTAGGTGTCAAATATCCGGTGGACAATTTTCATAATTTCTCAACAGGGAAATATATTTTCAATGATCATAATTTTACTTCAGGACAGGCTTTGTCAATCGTTAGCTGTTCTCTTCGGGGAAGAACCATTAAAGAAAGAAACATGAGGCATTGAAAATAAGCATTTGATGCTGTTGTTGTCACGCTCTTCATGCATGGACAGGAACGAATGCACTGGGCCGTTGGTTCTAGGAAGCATGGTAGCTCAGCGGTTAGCGCACTTGCCTTTGACGCTAAAGGTTCCGAGTTCGAACCCGGGCAGCGGAGTTAGAACTTCGGTGTCCGAACACGCTTCATTGATGTCATTTGCAGGGATGAGATTAAAAAGTGTGCCGTCCTGAAGTTTCTTGTGAAAGAATATCAGTTTGTATTGTCACTGAAAAATTGGCAGAGCATGGCATACATTGTGTGCCATGCTCGGGAACAAATGACGTCATATATCTGTTGCCATAGCAACAACAAATGACCTGGGTAATTTTAATTGGCAGCCAAACTTTGGAACTACTCTCGATATCATAAACGTGAATAAAAGTGCAAAAATACAATGTGTAGGCATGGAGCCCTATTCCGTGTCTCGCCTTTGTTTACTGCGCTGCTCGACGGGTAACCAGACAATTATAATGTAATATGTGGAGTGATTTGACATGATAATCAAGAACATGTCCCCGTACATTTTTGCCAGTTATGAAGCCATTTATGCACAGAAACCCACATTTATCACCTAATGTGGAGGTTCAACAGCTTTTCAAATGATTTAATTGATTGATTTGATGGTTAAAGTCCACGATAAACAGCTATGGTCATGTTGGGACGGTCAGTTAACCTAACCACACACTATTCCTGGCAGGCTTAGACCTCCTAAGCGGTTTACCAGTACTAAGTGCACATACTTACGCCAGTAACTGACAACTGCCCTACTTGAATCAACGGAAGGAGAAACGAAAGTATGTGGCCAGACCGGGTTTCGAACCCAGGACCTCTGACTTATGAGTCAGGTGCCCTACCGATTGCGCTACGCGGCCCGGCTCAAATGATTTGAACCGCGACTTAAACCAGCAAAGTGGCATGTGCGCCCAGCGAAAACTCAGATCAGCTTGGGCATCCGCTCAGTCTGATCAGACTCTTTCCTGAGCTTCGGGTCTAAGCTAGTTCCGTGCGGACAGCGAAGGCTCTGATCAGACTGGGCTGATCTGAGTGTTCGCTTGGCGCACATGCCTTTTTGTTGGTTTTGTCGTGTCGCGGCTCAAGATTAGATGTTTTATCCCTATGCATTAATATGGGGACTAACTGAGACGGGGAGGACAATGTCAGGTAACAGACAGGCATGCCAAATGCTTCATACCAGAGGCCAGCTTGAAAAAAATAAAGGTGGGACTTGACTTCATGACGTGTTCACAGACTCCCCTGCGACCAGCATAGCTTGTAAAGTGAAAGGGCACAGCTCTGTGTTTCTCTATCATCTTTAAACTTATTAATGCTTAGCGTTCCATAAATGGAGATAGGCAAACAGTGCAAAACCAGATCAGACGCCGCGTATAGCGACTATTTGTTTAAGGAAAATGAGTAGTCTTGAAATAAAAAGAAATAAAAAAACTAGACTAAACCAGGCACCCCTTGATCGACAAATGGACCCATCTATTTGATAAGGGCGGGGCATAAGTGGGTAAATACGCAGACAATTTTCCTGACCTTGTTTACTTCCCTGTACAATAAGCTACTTCCTAAAAGGATCAACTGTTGAAGGAGTAGAGGAGCAAATACTTTCCTTTAAATTTTTATCCCTATTGACAAGGGCGGAAACATGAACATGGCAGAGTTTCTTCCCTCGAACGTGTGCCTATTGATCTTCAGTGAAGGCCAGTAAAAAGCATTGATAGCCCTTACGAAAAAGATTTTTTGCAGCAAGGTTACCGTAAGTTTGCTGCAAGCTTACTGCAAAGAAAAAGATCGCAGCAAAAAGATTTACGACTTCGCAGGACATTGCGGCTAGCAGCGAACTTCTTGCGAACAACATCGCTGCTAGCTGCAAAGTCGCAACAGGTTCACCAGAGACTATCATATTACATACACTTTGCTGCAAGGTTACAAGAAACTTATAATTTTTACCACTTGTTTGCTGCAACTTCGCAGCAAACTTAGACTTATTGCATTGCATTGCCAAAGCATCACAGGAAACTTTGTTAAATTCATCTCATCGCCAAAACATTGCAAGAAACTTAGTCAATTTTATCTCATGGCCAAAACATTAGGGAAATCATAAACAAATTCCATACTCTGCCTTATCAGTGCAGGAAACTTCAACACAATTTTGAAGCAGGGAAGAGTACAATATTTTCTTTTGCTCTCAGCTTCTCCATTTACTGAAGAAAATATTAAAACAAAGATTAATGTGGAATATTTTCTATATTGAATTAAGCAACTGACTTTGAATCCAAAGTTAGAATCCCACTGAATATAAGTCTAATGCTGTGGAATCTTACTGAATAATTATTGTCCTAAAATGACAGAAACAGGATGATAAAAAAATTAATGCTTCATTAAACTTTAAACTTTTCATTCAGTTTCTGTAACCCTGAAATTTGAACACAAAACCTTATTACCACAGTTAAAAAAATATGAATTTACCCAAGGAATTTGAAAAGAAAACCCTGTTACCAGATTTAAAAAACATGAATATTTTCATAGAGTCAAAGGTCTGAACTTATTCAATTATCAATGAACAATTAGTAACTGATAAGAACAGAGGAATAAATCACCAGAAAGTCTACAGTTTATTAGATATTAATAAGTGTGACCTGTATAGATACCATACTTCAAAGACTCCCTGTAGGGAAAGACAACCTGGAACATTAACACAATTATAGTCTGTGCATGTTTTTGTCCATTTTGTCTGTAGACACTCACTAATAGAGGTCAACATGGGTGTTATATGAAAGGAAATGTAACTTTTTGTCTCAAAATGGTTGGTAAATTCAAATGCTTGGTCATAAATATTAAAAGAAGGCTTATGCATAAGGTAAGACTTAATATTTTTATATCAATTTAAGACACAGTGCATGGAAAAGAGCAGATTTTGTATAGGTCTATAACTGGGGCTGCTGATATATTTGTGTAATGTTTTGGAACAATTCTAGGAAAATGCCCTAATGACCCTTTAAGCAGGTATCTACCGAAAAAAAAAAGATTTCAAAGTAGTATTAATTCATTTATGTGGTTTACAAATAACTGCTACAAAAATGACTTAATCATCATTAGTTTTAAGAAACCTGGTAGAAAATTCTGTATTGTATTATCAGTTCCTAATGTTAAGCTGACAATCTCATCTAAAACGCACTTAAAGCCGTTTTGTTATATCATGTAAAACTGCAGAATATATAGAACAGTGGTTTTATTGCAGTATTGTGAACTTTTTTTATGTATCTTGTTTCTTCAATGTATTTATTTCTAGAGACTAAGCATTAATTTATAGTAATATTGTCATTTTCTGTGGAGGGCAAATCTATTTACCGTACAAATTGTAAATATTGGATCAGATAGGTCTGAGCGAACAGTGCAGTGCTCCTGAAGGAGCAGTCTGATCAGACCCTGCAGTGTTAGCAATTCCATCTGCATCTTTTAGATGCATTACTACACTGAAATAACAAAAAGTTACTGGTAATTTTTTTAGCAGTCATAAAGTAACTAGCTGTTACTGTTATAATTTTGGGTGTCCTAATTTTCAGGATTTTCATGGTACCATATAAAATTCATCGTGTGTTTGTATTTTAAGTTTCATAACCGTGTCCCCCCTCCCCCACTGCACACACACACACACACAGTCACACATGTAACGTATCCATGGCTGTGGTACGGGGCTTTGTTCGTCCGTCTGTTTCCCACATGGACGCCTTTTGGGAGGCCCAGGGCCTCATATATGGAGCTGCTCATGAATATTCATGATGCTACTCAATTCACAGATAGATCACCTGGTAATTAAAAATGCAGGGATGTTCCGGCGAAGCTTACAGCAGCTTTGCAGCAATCTTCATGAATATTCATTATTAAGAGTTCCAAGTTTAGAAGATAACCAGATGCCATATAAGGAGCCGCGATGTTCTGGCAAAGTTCGGCACATCATCGCCAGAATGTATGAATATTCATTATGGTTAGGGAAGTTCTGGTGAAGTAACAGCGAAGTTTGCCACAACATCGCAGTAGCCCATATTTGGAAAAGGGGCGTTGCCAAAGCATCATCACAGAATTATAATGAATAAATTACTTTGCTGCAACCTTGCAGCAAACTTCATTTGCATAGTAAAACATTGCTGCTACCTTGCAGTAAACTTCATTTGCATAGTAAAACATTGCTGCAACCTTGCAGTAAACTTCATTTGCATGGTAAAACATCGCTGCAACCTTGCAGCAAAGTTTGCAGTAAACTTGCGGCAACCTTACGGTAGCTTTGCAGCTGTGTTCGCAGGAGGCCATTTTTATACCCCGCCACACTTTAGTGGCGGGGTATTATGTTATACCTTTCGGTGTCCGTCCGTCCGTCCGTCCGTCCGTCCGTGCTCACCATTTCCGATCGATAACTTGAGTATTTATTCACGGAATTTTTTCAAATTTTGCATACATATTGTTATCGGCGATGAGTGGTATGGGATTGTTAATGGGCAAAATCCGTCCATTTTTAACGGAGTTACTGCCCTTTTTCGTATTGGAAAAATGGTTTCTGGCCTGTTATTCCTTTACTGTTCATGATATCTGAATGAAACTTCACAGATATGTTGCACATCAAAGGTTACATATTGTGACTAAGGACCGTCACTCTGACCTTCCCAGTTTGTGAGTTATCCGCCCTTGATAGGTCTGAAAAAAGGTTTTTGACCTATTGTTCCTTTACTATATGGAATATCTGAATATAACTTCACAGATATGTTTCACATCAAAGGTAACATATTGTGACTAAGAACCGTCACTCTTACCTTTCCCGTTTGTGAGTTATCCGCCCTTGATTGAATTAAAAAATGTTTTCTACCCGTAGTTCCTTTACTATGTGGAATATTTAAATGAAACTTTACAGATATGTTTCACATCAAAGGTTACATACTGTGACAAAGAACCATCACTCTTACCTTTCCAGTTCATGAGTTATCTGCCCTTGATAGGTCTGAAAAATGGTTTTTGACCTGAAGTTCCCTTTCTATATGGAATATCTGAATAAAACTTCACAGATATGTTTCACATCAAAGACTTCATATAGTGACTAGGAACTGTCACTCTGATCTTTCCGGTTTGTGAGTTATCCGCCCTTGATTGATCTGAAAAACGTTTTTTTATCTGTAGTTCCTTTACTATATGGAATATCTGAACGAAACTTCATAGGTATGTTTCACATCAAAGGTTACATATTGTGACAAAGAACCATCACTCTTACCTTTCCAGTTAATGAGTATTCCCCCTTGATAGATCTGAAAAATGTTTTTTGACTTGTAGTTCCTATACTATATGGAATATCTGAATGAAACTTCACTGATATGTTTAACACCATAGAATAGGAAACAGAGTCTCTCAGCTCAAAGAAATGCTTTACAGCCTGATCTAAATCTACACTGGTCAGAATGCTCCACGTTGTTGGGTGGTTTATATTAATATTTATTTACAGTAAGGACATCATATCTCTGTCTATCTCAGTTCTGTGGCTCTTTAGCTATTATATATCTCAAAAAATAAGTTAGGATGCACAGCAGTGGCGGGGTATCATGCAGTGCCTGCGGTGCTTTTATTTTTCATAAGGGAGTGCAAGGGGCATTTCAGAAATAGTGTGAATGAGTCTGCCATTCCTAAGAATATCCACCGATTTTTGAAATCTATGTCTTAACTTTTAGGTGCACATATCACCCACTGATCTTCACTCACTAAAATTGAGTCATTGGTATTTTTTTTTCAAAATATGCCTTGACATTTGTTGTTAATACTGGGGAGAGACGGTGAAATATTTATGTGAAGACAAATTCATAAATTCTTAACTCTGGATATAAACAGCTCTAGATTAATACTTATCTGTACTACTGAAAATATTCAAGTATGATAGCCATTATACTGGCATTGCTAAAACATCAGATTTGCCTTGCAGGATACGCTAATCAGGAAACAGCCTTGCGGGATACGCTAATCAGGAAATAATGTGCATTTCTTATGACGTCACTTCCTGTGCTTAATTAAAGACACATTTTGATTGCATAATACCCTAATGACTATTTATTGAAACATGCTGCTCAGAGATAAGACCTTCTGGGAGACTTGTAACTGAAGTACAGGTGGGGCCGGATAAAGGGGAATCGGCTGTCGAAGGAAAAGGAAATATGGTTATGAACAAATTATAATTGGATAAGGCTGTGCTGTTGAAGACCAACATGGAACTGTTTTAAAAATACCATTATTTGCTCAAAGATTTTGTTTTTTTTTTATAGGAAGGGATGGTATAAGTAGGTACTCATACATAATAACATTCTCGCGCACAGAAGACTTACATTAGCCTGTGCAGTCTTAACAGAGTATTCCTTGTTTGCATAAACAGAATGAGATTCCTAGAAAATGTAAAAAAGCAAAACTGATATTCTAGATCAGTCTACCCATACGCGACGACTGATTTGAATGTCTACTGCTCGGAAAATGAAAACCCGATTCAGTCTACACAGATATGACGGCCGATTTGAATATTTACTGTTCGCACGAACGGTCTGTGATTCGTTGAAATTTAAAACGCAGAAATGAAGACCCTGGTCAGCCTACAAAGCTGTCTCGACTGATTTGAATATTAATTGTTCTCTTAAAATTTTTGTCAGCAGTGAGTATTCATATCAGCCTGCGCAGCAATACGGCGAAAAAGACCCTGGTAAGCCTATGCATATGTGATTTGAATATATACTGCCCCCATTCAAATCAGCCCGCATAGATGATTAGTCTTTATTTCTTGCTTTCCACAGAAATGCATTTTACTGTTTTAAAATGCCAGGAACTTTAAAAATGCTAAACTTCCAGACAACTAAACATTTTTTGTTTGCATTTATTTAACAAATAATAACCTAAATAAATTAAATAAAAATGTTCATCCACTAGTCTATATCAGATCAGAAAAATATAATTAATATTTAAAATACAGGTTTCGTTTATTATCAATTAATAACTTATTCTTTATCTTATATACTTCATTTTTAAAAAGTAGATGCATAAATAGGATAATAGCAGTTTCTCCATACTAGCCCCCCCCCTCGTACGAGGAGCGATCCCCCCCCCCCCTCGTACGAGGAGCGATCGAAAAGTTCTAAGCCCCACCATTTTTTGAAACCTTTAGAGCGAATTTGAGTTATTAATTTTAAACAGCCATTCTGCAAAGCAACAATCACCGAATTTCGGGAATCTATCTTAAATATCAATTGGATAACACTTCACCTTTCACAGTTACCCCCTTGAGTGCACTGTAAAACTCTTTGACCGACCATAACTTTAGCAGAGTCACGCATTTGCAATTGTTTTTCTTTTTGCAAATATATGTCCTGCAGCATCCCGGTATTTGATGATATATGCAAACATAAATTTATTCCATTTCAGAATAAAAAGCAAAATTTTAATTTTCAGAAAGTGCCTATTTTGAGAGTTTCTGCAGACAGTGCACACTCGGATTCGCATGCTGTGCGTGCACAGAAGCGGATATCTTTTAACACTTTTTGACAAAAATTATGTAAGGTGTCAGTGTTCGTATTTATGTCAACAGTGTATGATTTTGCTCTTTGACCGACCATAACTTTAGCAGAGGCAAACATTTGCAATTGTTTTTTTTTTTGCAAATATACACCTGGAAAAAAGTTAAGCACCCCCGATGATTGTTGCAGAAGTTTAATCTAAACTTTAAAATAACTTTTCACTGTTAGTATTCCAAACCATTTCTTTTATTAACTATTAAGCCATGTCATACTCCTTCTTGATATCCGAGTAAATGGGCATCAGTTGGAAGTAAATCGGTCAAAAATTTTAATTGAAATCGCGGGCTATGTTTTGAACGAAAGAGCGGCTTGACAAATTATGTAACTCAATGAGTCCGTGAATAAGAGTGTCAAGTTCAACCCTTACATAAAGTAGGACCGTCTTGCTATTACAGAAAAAAAGTATCATCGTTTTGACAAATGATGGCCCCCTAATTCAGACAGAACATGTTGGATGTTCCGATTTTTTAATTGCATTCAAAATCAGTTTCAACACATGTTTTTTTTCTACGATGCTCGATGGAAAAACATGAATTTTAAATGGGGGTGCTTAACTTTTTTCGAGGTGTATATATGTCCTACAGCATCCCGGTATTTGATGATATATGCAAACGTAAATTTATTCCATTTCAGAATAAAAAGCAAAATTTTAATTTTCAGATAGTGCCTATATTGAGAGTTTCTGCAGACAGTGCACACTCGGATCCGCATGCTGTGCGTGCACAGAAGCGGATATCTTTTCACATCAATTCTCTGTAAGCACCAGAATTTTTGAATGGGGGCATTCCACGCACCGTCTCGGAATTGGCTGAAAATTTCACACAATGGTCCTTACCACTCAGGTATAAGAAAATAACCTTTCAAACTTTGACATCTACTTCCGTTGCCATGGTAACCGTCAGTGTCGATTTCAGCGAAATTTGGACTTAAATTCTTGTGATTTATATTAAAAATGGCATATTTTCACCCTTAAAAATCATAATAATCAACAGGTGGACAGGAAAAACAATTAAACCTGTAAAATATTTGAGTTTTATTTAGCATGTTTCACAACAGACTTTAAGAATAAATTAATGTCACTAATAGTACCTTCATTGTCGACAATACATACTCTGGCGAATTTCATTAAAAGTGAAAAATGCAAAAAATGACAATATTTCAAGAGGAATAAAAAAAAATGCAGGCCTCTATGAATAATTTACATAGCTACTCTTGAATTAACTAAGTATCATGATTGTAACTATGAAAAAAACTGAGTGGGGTAAGAGCATCTTCGTGGAAAAATAAGCATACTAAATTTGCACCTTTACAGAAATTTAAAAAAATGGTTTTGAGCAGGTAAGCAAACATTTTGGCTCTATGTTAGCATTGTAGTAGGTTATGCATATATTGTTGCTGATAATTTATGACTACAGGTCAGTTTTTATTGAATTTGTATCAAACATTTCCTTGTCTCCAAAGAAAATGCATATTTTATGCCTTCTAAGTGGAAAATATGTCGAAAACAGGGGGTAGGGGAAATAAACAAAAGCAAAATATCAACCGTAAAAGGAAGACTCTTTAATAAATGACTTTAACTGTGTAAATATCCATTCAGCATTATGTTAAACTGAACTTAATTAAAAATTTATCAATGTGTGTGATGCTCAAGGGCAATAACTCTGCATTTTTGACGAAAAAGCAAAAAGAATTAGAAAACGCATGAAAATGAACTCAACCGTAGCTGATTACTGTGGGCATTAAACAATAACACAACAACACTTTTTAAGGTAAATACCAAATATATTTCATGGAATATGTTGAAAATATAAAAAATTTCACGAGTGCGTAGCATGAGTGAAATTCTAATATTTTCAACACATGAAATATTTTTGGTATTTATCGAAAATAGAATTTTCTTTTTTTCTGTTTCGAAAATAAAAATAACTTTTTTTCATAGTCATTTCTTGTTAATTTTGCTTGTCTTAGCACATTTAGTGGGTATAATATTGGGTGAAACTTTAGTTTGCACCTAGAAAATGGCTAATAAGGCCATCCGAAAGAATGAATAAAAAGAAATTGGCAATTTAAGAAAGCCGTTTGCAGCTGCCGTCAGACTGATGTTGCATGCAAATTAGTTATACTCCTGCTCAAAACCTGAAATCAAAGGTGACGTCATTACTTGATTTGGCATGCTAACATCTGTAGCACAATGGCAGAATGCTACATTTCAGACTTTAGAAATTAAGTCCAAAATTGTCAAAAGCAGCTGCAGTTTACTGCATGGAAAAATTACTAGAGCAAGTGAGCAGAGGCTCACGTATACCTATGACCAGTGCCACCGCCTAATGAAAGCATACTTTAACACACAACTTCAATGCAAATGTCATACATGTACAAAATTCTTAGTGTGTGGCCTTGACCCTAGGACAGCTGCAGCATCCACATGATGTAAACCAGTATGATGTAAACCAGTATGAAATAAACCTTTCATGTATCATTAGGTGCCACTGAAGTATATTGGATATAACTATTTGCCAATTAAATACAGCATATGGCTAAGTCCTAGTTACTGACCCCTGGCCCCATTCATGAGCCTGACCCTGCAGGTTAGGTAGTCCATAAAGAAAGCAATGATGCAGGGATATCATGAACCAAATATGAGAGAAATCTTCAATGCAGTTGCATAGCTATAAGTAATCAGATAGGTTTAAGGCAAAACTTTGACATAATGAAAATGCCTAAGTCCTAATTATTGACCCCTGGTCCCACCCTGGGACCTGACCCAGGGGTTGAGCTAATTCACATCAAAAGTAATGCTATAGAGATATGAATCAAATATGAAAAGAATCTGATGTGTGGTTAGAGATATGAGCAACCCATAAAGGCTAAACGCAAAACTTTGATGTAAAGTTGACGAACTGACAGACGAATGAACAAACAAACGGACGAACGGATGGAATGACAAAAACTATATACCCCCTGACATACTTTGTATGTAGGGGGAATAATGAATCATATCAGTCACTAGTGAAATGATACAATATATTTTACTGCAGACAATATCACCTTTATTTTTTCTAGATATGCATTGAATTCACTGCTAAGCATAAAATAACTAGAAAATGGTGTCTGTAAGACACTAATGATGCCCCCATGCAGCGCCTGTCACAGGACATGTGTACATCCCTAAAGCACTTGTTAAGCACAAACACTGTCTGCAAAGAGAATCCACTGGAAACGCTACACAAAAAACTTCTTACCCAACAGTGCAAAAATGCAGCCGAAAATGATAAGTTTAAAGGTAGGTTTCTGTACTTTGGAATTCATCATAATTTTGATGCTCTTTCATCCAAATTGTTGGAAAACACTTATAAAAAGGGAATGAATAAGTTTCACTAAAAAGTGTAAATCGAAAAAATATAAGAAAAGTTGTTTTGCAAGGGATTTGCTTACTCTGCTTCGCACACCAGTTAATGCTTATTTTAGTTCGTGCCAAAAATAAATAACACAGCTGATGTCATGCTGCATTGCATTTTGGGATAGTTTTAACCCATCCGCCAAGCCAGGACCTCTAGGAGAGCTCACAGCAAGAGAAAATTGACCTTTGGAGAATGGCATCAGAAATCGTGCACTTTAGACATAATAAACGTAGTTATTTTTAGAACTGGAATTCCAGCGAAAGAAAATAAACCAAAAGGGAAAGTGACTATTTTCTTCAACATCTGACAATTTTCTCAGTAGCAACAAATTCAGAAAAATAGGAGAATTCAATACTACTCAGAAAAGGACGAAATTATTTTGTGAACATAATTGTTATTGCTAGTCCAGGAACCTACCTTTAAAAGGGCAAAATTCCTTCAAACTTAAATTTTTCTCCATCAAAAACCCACACACACATCTTCATTATGTTCACAACAAGTATACAATGTCTGAAAAACAGCCACTGAAAATTGTGGGAAGAGCTGATTACACAAAATACCTACCCAACATTGCAAACATTTGCCTAAATTGACCAAGCCCCAAGGTTATAAAACATTTCTCGTGCTCAAATCAGCTGAGCATGAAATTACCTCTGCTGATAAATATGAAAATGCCAACTTTTGTTGGCATTTTCATATTTTTCAGCAGAGAAAATTTGATACTCAGCTAAACTCAACAAGAAAACAACTGTACATATCAGTACTTTGCTATTTATTAGCAGGTAAAATTTCATGCTCAGCTGAGTTGAGCATGAAAAAAGTTTTATAACCTTGGGGCCAAGTTCAAAAGGCCATACTTCTGTCAAAATTAACTTGAGCTCCAACTAAAAGCCACATACACATCTTCATTATGTTCACAACATGCATGCAAGGTTTGAAATAGATCCATTAAAATCATGAGAGGAGTTGATTACACATTGAAAATCATGAGAGGAATTGATTACATAAAGTCCACAACCTACGATACAACCATTTGCCTATAATGACTAAGTACAAAAGGTCATAATTCTGTGAAAATTAGTTCTAGCTCTGACAAAATCCCACATGCATGTTTTCATTACGTCTACAATGCGTATGCAAAGTTTAAAAAATATCCATTTTAAAATGAGGAAGTTGATTACACAAACTCCATACCCTACAATGCAAAAACTTGCCTGAAAGACAGACAGGAACAAATCTTAATGCCCCCTGACTATTGTCACGGGGGCATAAAAATGCTAAACTTAATAGCGATCAAATATGATTTTGTCTTTCATTCAAATTTGAAAGGTCCATGAGGAAGCATCAAAAACCTCCCTAGGAACCTTGCAAAGTTAAAGAATGGAAAATCATGTTTGATCCCTCTTCTAGCAAACAGTCATTTGATAAATAGACTCTTATTGTCGGGGTCATTTCATAAATTCCATACAAAATGTACACTTGTGCAAGATCCTTTATCCTTTATATTAATTATAGATCCTTTATATCAATTATAACTGGTAATTAATAGTTGCATACTGACATACCATTAAACAGTTTAGTCATGTGTTATAAGCAGCACTTTCTGATGGATCAACGTCAACATCAGCCAGTAAATTGCCATAATGAGGTTTGTTCACTGACATTTCCTTGGATTAATCATCACAATGTTAAACTAGGAATTCGGGTTCCTCGCTGTTTCAAAACCTTTGCCCAAAAACACCATATTCAAAACAGCAATAAATCACAGTAAAGAAAATCATATTATTCCAACTTGATACAAACAGGAAATGATATATTGTTGCAATGCTTTCCAAAGGACTTATTTGTGGTGGATGTCAGAAGGTTTAAAGGTTTTTATTCAATGACCGGGACCCTTAACCAAGGTACCAAGTCACAATGTAACATGTCACCACAACACAAATAATTAACAACAAAAACAATTCGAAGAAAGTTTCAAAGCAGACCAGGTAAGACTGACTGTCGACACTCGGAGAGTGGTAAAACAGATCTCCAGATAATGTAAATCCCATTTGTCCCAACAAACACCCCATCACTTATTCAACTTCAAACTTCTGTGTTTCCAACAATTTTACAAAGGATAATGACTTCCTGTATGCCTCTCTGGAAAACGTAGCCTTTTAATTGAGGTCTACACCCAAAGGAAAGAATTAGCTCCCAGGGGAGCAAACTTCCCAGCAAGTGCTGACCCCCTAAAGAAGGGAGACAACTAACGGGTCAACATCTGGGGTTTCCACCATCCCTATAAAAGTGAATATCATAAACTCCTGTTTGCCTCTCTGGAGGACACAGCTCTGTAAATGAAGTCGTCTCTTTGGCAAATTCAGAAATGCCATAAGCTAGAGTCTTTCTAATGATTATGCTATACTAACCAGTCAACCTATGTATTTTCTGTCCGAATTACAAAGGGAAGCAACTGTCAACTTTACAAAGAGGAGCAACAAGAACTCCTGTTTTCTGATTTGCTTTCCTGAAGGACGCATCTCTTCATGAAGTTCTGTATGCCTCTCTGGACCTCATTTTCAAATAAATGAAGTCTACATCCCAGGGAAAGAATTTGCTCCCAGAGGAGCAAACTACCCACAAGGGCCGACCCCCTCAGGAGGGGGAGGCAAATGATGGGTCAACATCTGTTTTTTCCACCAGCCCTACAACAATGAACATCACAAGATCCTGTTTCCTCCCTGGAGGACAGAGCTCTTCCAATAAAGTCTACTCTTCAGGACGTTCAGAAAAAAAGAATGGGTACACTCTCAGGAGCAGCAACTCTATCATTTTTATTTTTGCCTTCTTCCTAAATTTACAAGTGCCAACTCTTAAATGTAAGAATTTGCCTCCCCTGCAGCATATTCTTTCCTTTACAAGCAGGCTCAATTTTTGAAAGCTTCTTCATCTCAGGGAGCAACCAGGAAGTCACAAAGGTTGTTCCCCTTCGTAAAAATGGATGAGAAACATGAGGGAAGTAAACAGGAAGTCAATGATTTTGTTTCTCTTTGTAAAAATGGTGGAAAAACATGACGGAAGGAAAGAGGAAGTCACTTAATTTGTAAAAAGAAACGGTAAAGGTAAAGGTTTCCTATAGCCTAATAGTTGTAGGGGCAGTGGGGGTTAGAGACCCACTGTATCTTGGGCACAGCTGATGAAAGGCAGAGCCCATCTCTCTTCTTTCGCTGCCTTATCCTTCCCTAATTCCAAAAAGGTACCCATTTACTGCTGGGTTGACAGAGAGAGTTTTCCAGTTGTTGGATGGCGACAGTGAGCTGCGAACTCACGACCTTCCGGTGACTTTCTGCACAATAACCGAGCCACTCTAACCACTCTGCTACCCCGCCTCTCTGTAAAAAGAAGGGAACACATAAAGATGTACCCATACATCCTAACTGCATATTTGAAAAAAATCAACATGGGATACACAGGTATACTTTAAAACTGTGCAGTAAGCCCCATATCACTTACCTACTTAAATCATCAAATGTGAATGGGTTCACTCTCAGGAACAACAACTTTCCCACTTTCATTTTTGCCTCCCATCTAAATTGATTCCGTAGGAGCAAATTCTTTCCTTAACAAGTAGACTCCATTTTGTAATCATCCCAGGAAGCAAACAAGAAGTCATTCAAGTTGTTCCTTGTGTAAAAATGGTGGGTGGAAAACATGAGGGAAGCAAACAAAAAGTCACTAACGTTGTTCCCCTTTGTAAAAATGGTGAAAAAAAACTTGAGGGAAGCAAACAGGAAGTAACGTAAGTTGTTCCTAGAGATGTAAACATTCAAATACCCATACCTCATAATTTCATACTTGGAAAAAAAATGAAAATGGAACATACAATACTTGTACTTTCGGTAATCAAAAGCCAGACTTTCTCAAAGAGTAATATGTACTCATGTAATCTGTTCTCAATCTAATTAAGGTCCATAGATCCACTTTTGGGGGCAGGGGAAGTTACTCTGCCAATTAGGGGATAACTGTCTTGAAAATTGTCATTTGGGGAGGTAAATCATCGGTTTTATTGTCGGAAATTTCGTTTTACGGCGACGCGCCTGCGGAGCCGTAAAACGCAATTTGCGACCATAAAATCGATGATTTACCTCCCAAAATGACAATTTTCAATACGTTGGAAGAACATGAGGAAGAAAAAATTGAATTCACTTACTTGTTTCCTTTTGTCAAAATGAATAAAAAAAAAAACAAATAAAAAAAAAACATAGACATGTACACATATACTGCAGAGCCCTAGATAAGAGGGAGTATTTGATGATAATCAGGGATAATTTTTGTAAATTCTGGATAAAAACATATGTTGTGACCCCTCATCTGAACTGCCTTGATGAGACGGTTCAGATGAGGGGTCATAACATATGGTTTCAATGAGAAATGAAGAAAATTATCCCTCAATTATCATCAAATACCCCTCTTATCTAGAGCTCTGAATTACTGTAATAAGTGTAATTTCATATTTGATCAAAATCAACATGGAACATACTGGAATACTTAATAAAATACACCGCATGAAATAAGTAAAATGCATTGTAGCAAGGGATTCTAAAGTTCAAACTCACTACATGTTGCTGAAGTTTAGTTTTTTTTTTTTTTGCATCTTTCACAGAAACTCGTACATTTCTTAGTATGTTTATATCCAAACCACATGCATATCTTCAGACCATGACAAATATATCTGTAAAGTTTCGAAAGAATCGGCATAAAACTGTAGGAGAAGTTGGTTTAAACAATATTTTATTCAATTAACTACATACATGTATGGTACATTCAAAGTACAATTTTCATGAAAAGGATTTGGTCGAAAGCTCATAGCTTGTATAGACCATTTCCAAATGTAGGAGAAGTTGCACACACAAGGTACCTACTACTTTAGGGGGACGGAAAGACGGAAGGACGGATGGACGGAATGCCAAAAACTATGTCCCTCCGCTTTTCTTCGAAAAGGCGGGGGACAATAACTGGTGTTAATGGTCCAATATGATCCATTATCAACCTTGGCTGAGATCCTGTTCAATAAATGCAGCCCTCAATGCCCTTAGTGAATAACTACCTGTAGAACTTGCTTATAAGTTATTTGCATAGATCAAAGGTCTGGGTTCTTTCTATCATACTTTCTGGTAGGCCAACCAACAGACATCATGATCACCATACTGGCTGTCTCTAGTTTGGTAACACAGTAACAGGGAGCCGTCTCTGGTACAGTCTGTGTATAAGTAACCAATCATAGAGTCTCTTTCCTGCTTATTAGACAAAAAAAAATCTTCAAAATCATTTGCAAATCAGCACAGTCAAAACAAGATGTTCAAGCTGGCTTTTGCTGACCAATACCTACACAGTGTTTAAATCAATTGCACGTAAACCCCATACAAATCCATGATCTTCTGTTTACAGCAGATGCACAAATTACATATTTAAACACTTCCCTTGGAATAGAAGAAATCAGTACAAACGCTTGATTTAATTTTAGAGCACCTGGTCTCCCTGACTGAGTATCATTGCACAGAATGTCAATATTTTTCTATTCTACCACCTTTGTCAGACTAGTCCAGACTAGCAAGACAATTGTCCAATGTAAATTTTAACAAGACCTGTCACCGGGACAGGATAGCTCGCCTGGCAGTGCCTTGCCCATCACCTAAAAAACTTTAATTTAAAACTTTAACATTTTGCTAATGCAGCCGCCGCCGCTAACGCCAACGCCGGATGTAGTACAATAGCTCTTCCTGAACTTCGTTCAGGCCAGCTAAAAAGGGCAGTGCCAGAGAGTGAGACCTGTATTATTTGGAGCTATGCATTTAATGTGTCCCAAAAAATACATAAATAATTATGAAGATTGTATGAAAGGAACCATTATTTATGAAAGTAAAGGTAAAAGGTTTTCCAGAGTCTTGTGGTCGCAGGGGAAGAAGGCTGTTAGAGCCCTACTGTATCTTGGGCACAGCATATAATATGAAAAAGAAATAACCCAACACTTTCCTTTTGCTGCCTCAAGGTAAGTGAATACAGAGAGTAAGACAAGGGCCTACCGTGCTTGCAGTAGGTGCAGGCGGGCATTGTTTTAAATTCTTTCAATCATTTCTCTCTTCTTTCACCCTCTCTCTGGGAGATGGTCTGATACAGACTAAAATACTGCCTCAAAGGGCCATTAAACCCATAACAACCAACCAACCAATGCATACAGAAATAATCACATCGTGCTGCACATTTGTGCAAACATATCAGTTTCTACATTTCACTTTAAAGATTCAGACTGCAAATGAAAAACAGTGAATTTAGAAATCTGGTAAGACTCAACAAATGTGCAGGCAGCTGGCTGATATAAGTTATCGGGTTCCTTTAAATCTGTTTCATATGACATCACTGTTATTCAGTGGATAATGTCCTGTCATAAAAATCGTATGGCCACACGTGTAATAACACTTTGGCACATACATGTAACGTCATTGACAACGTACGCGTCAACAATGCGTTTACTTATTGAATTAATGTTCAATTTGAAGACGTTAAAATCTCATTTTAAAGGGCAATATGATAAACAGAATCTTACACTCGTGGTCATTTCATATGAAATTTATGAAACTTGCCAAAGGTTTGTTTTATAAATTTCATATGAAATGATCACTCCTACAAGATCCTCTATTTAATGCAATGCTATTAAAAGTATACCTACAGCAGATATTTGGACAGTATTCTTCAGGCATATTTCAAGTTTCTCTGCTCCCACAAGCATGTTGCTGAAGTGGCACACATGGCGTATTTTGGATTCATTTCTTTCATTCTCAAAAGTACATTGTTTTTGGTATTTCTGTCTACCATCAGATGAACCTTTCACTGGCATAATCAACTACATTTTCTTCATATGTTTCAGTCCCTAAAAATAGATAAAAAGATTTTCCGAATGTTCATATACATGCATAATGTAAAGTATGCATAATCATAACACAGAGCTCTTTATACAATGTAAGAGGGAGTATTTGATGATAGTTAAGGATAACTTTTGTTATTTCTGCATAAAAACATATGTTGTGACCCCTCATCTGGACTCTCGACAAGACGGTTCAGATGAGGGATCACAACATATGGTTTCAATTAAAAATAAGAAAAAATTATCCCTCGATTATCATCAAATACCCCTCTTATCTAGAGCGCTGTTAACAGGAGATAAGAAGTGAAAGGGTTCACTGAAATTGTAGCATATCACTGCCCTCTCATGATTCACTGAAAACTGTATCTGGTGCTATCCATATATTGTCGGGACAATATAATTTACTATGTCAAGTTTCTTTCAACTTCTTTGAAAAGTTTTGTAAAATCTATAACTTGGCAAATTTAAGGTGTACAGATACACTTTCATATGAAGCAATCTTAACCATTTTTTTTCTTTTTTTCCTTTTTTTTCTCAACTGTGCCAACTCATAAAGGAAAGAATTTGCAGCCCACCCCTCCCCTGACCAGATTTTTACCTTTCTGAATAGACCCCATTATAGACCCCATTATGGAAGGGCGTCTTCATTCAGGAAAGAAAAGAGGACATCACAGAAGTTGTTTCCCTTTGTAAAAATGGCAGAATGCATCGTTTTGTACCCGTACACTACAAACAGTTCCATTGTCCTAGATGGACTGTGTTTATTTCTAAAACACAATTCTAGAATAAACAGTGTATTGTTGCAAAATGGGCACTCTAATATTAGAAAAACATTAATATTGCAGTGCCCATTTTGCAACAATACACCATGTACACTGTTTATTAAAATATATATATATATATAAGAAGTGTGTGTGCCCCTTGTTGATAAAACCCTCCATTGGCAATTGGCTCCACAGAATTTGATAAGGTTTGTTGTTAATGGAAAAATTCTTGACCATTACATTCCCCAGCAACTAGTAGCCCAGCACTGGGCTGGAAAATACCTAGAAACCGTTTTCATTTTTTTAAAACTAGAAACTTGTTTCTGAAATAATTTAGGGCTAGAGCTGGAGCGGGACTGCGGCCGCTAGCAGCTACTGAGCCTCCTTTACTTACATATGGCAACTGGAAGAACAACACCAGAAACATCATTGATTTGTACATTGTCTCTTCTGTGATTCCCCTGTCTCCACGAGGCACTTGCCTTTCTTGTGTATGACTTAACAAATATCGAGGGCCACCACATATTATTTGTCTTATTGTTGGCCTTAAATCAACTGCTGTATAAGAGAGGCTGTAGCGGAGTCGAAAATAAAATCTCTACAACGACTGAATCTACAAGGCACACACAAGCATGCACTGGAAATGACTGGCATGATTGTTTGTTTAATAGTCAAGTAATTAATTTGTCTTTAATTGATATGATGCATGCAGCAGAAACCCTTAAACTCCCAGTGTACGAATCTGTAGGCTGTACGAATCCGCAACATATCACTCTACAGCACTTCACTTTCTCCAACAATCAAGAGGTAAATCTGATAAACACACGTAACAAATACATGTAGTGACCTCAGAATTGTGTAACATTATCTGTAGACGGTGCTACAATGAATAACTGAATAAAAACTCAGCATACAAATTCACAAAGTTCTGTCAAACTTGTGGAATACCCGCCTTTCTGTTTCTGTAAATCCCGCCAGTAGAATGGCGCACCCAGGTCGTTGACCGGTAGATGTTTACGTTGATTTGTTGTTTCACATAAGTAGGTAAATCCAGGAATAACAGCTATATACACACTATGTACAAACAGGTTAGACTTGTGGTGGCGGCCACATTGATAAATCGGGGTTATGGCTTAATTGGGCAAATTTCTGTATAGTTGCAACCTTTTTGCATGCAACCGAAAACAGTACCTACGACTCAGAGCCTCCAGCTGCAACAAGACCTCCTCTGCAACACGGGCCCCTTGCAGGCTCATCAGGTTTTGACTATCTAGCAGAATCTTCACCTACTCCGTCCTTGATCGGGATGCCCAGAATTGCTGACCAAACTGACTAGCCAGGAACACCCTGATATCTTTCAGTGACGAGTCTCTAATCTCAGCCAGAGCAGGGCAACGAAGGAGAACATGAGGTAAATCTTCTGGGCCGAGTCTACACAACGGACAGGTCTCATCCACACTGTACTGATTGAATCTAGCTTTTGTGGACTGAAGCATATATACTCGTCATCATACGTACTTTAGTGACACTTCTTCTAATATCATGCACGTTGTTTGCAGCTGATTTCCATACTGTATGAGTAACACCCACCGCCATGGAAGTAAGATTACAGTTAACCAGGGTAGACCTCGTCTGTGCATCTGCAACCAAACGCTGGGTCCAGAACTGACATATTGACTCACGAGTGATCTTTTTCCAGGAGAACTTTGTAAAATTTTCAAGACAAGAGGGCTGAGGAAGATTATACATATCCAAGATGCATTCAACCTTACAAAAGAGACTACCCTGGCATTTAAGTGTCAGCTGTCGAGCCATCAACCCCTTTATCTTCTCGTTTCTAGAACGGGCAATGGAGTGGAGTAGACTTAACTGCCTCTTATGTAGTTCGGCCTGTATTGGAAGAGCGCCCAACAGCAGCTGCACTGCCGAAGAGACCGTCCGCTCTGGTAACGATCATTGTAGTTTCTTCAGTGTTGATACGTGAAACCGTTGTAATTGACCGACTTGGGTGTCAGTCAGCGACAATGTCTCCAGACCGTACAGCAACCTGGGAATCACATAGACCTGGTATATCCTTTAATTATAGTGTAATTGTTTACATGTTTCTCTGTTTTACTTTGAAGAGCTAACAAGGGAAGTTACTGCGTAGCAACCAAAACAGAATAGAATTGAAGAAAATTCAGGATTTGGGGTCCAACCACCTCCAGAATTAATGCAGAAAACTACTTTACCCCACTCAGATTTTTAATGAAATGTGTATTATAGGCTTTTCTTTATATACTAGAATATGGCACACTGTATGTATCAGACTGCGTTTTGCACATTGCCCTCTTAAATAGGAGACCATGGTACACCAAGAAAACCTAAAATTTCACATTTAAGTGATAACTGGAGCAAACAGCAGTTTCAGAATATACACTTCCCACTTTGAATTATTTATTTGTTGTCTACTTTATACAAAAACTGCAAAATTAATCAGTTTCAGACAAAGTATGAATGTTTAAAATCTTCAGATATCCACCTACTGTAATTTCCCACCAGTTTCAACATTTTCTATTTTCATCTGCCGTTTCCATGACAACGGAAAGAAGAATCGCAAAACTAAGTATAAATTTTTCGTTTTTTGATACACCCTTTCATTTGAAATAAGTGTCATCAAAATCCCTTTCGGTGCGTGGACAAAATATTCTGGTGCTTACAGAGAATTGATGTTAACTCTTTTTGACAAAAATCATGTAAGGTGTGAATGTTTTATGTGTGTAAACATTGTTTGATTTCGCTCACCATGTTCCTAAAACACGAAAGTAGGATATGGGTCTCTAAATTTCAGGGTTGCAATATTTAAGGGTTACGGTAAAGCCACCAAAATATTTTGTATTTCCATCAAACTATTGACAAATCATCATATTTTTATGCACTACAACAAGAACCGTTTAAATCTTGTAGAATGAGAAGAATAACTTTTCAAAGTAAGGCAAGACAAATAGATTTTAAATGCTATTTTAAAAATATGCCACCCCTTTTGTGTTTAAGGTGCTGTAAAAACGAAACTTTCGCCAAATATTTTTGAAACTTCCATCGAAAGCTAGTAAATGACAACTAATTACATTCGTGTTAAGCACGCACGCGCAGATTTACTAGAAGTATCTACGGCTCAGAACTTTTCGCTCGCTCCTCGTATGGTTTTATCACTGGCTTAATCCCTTCATCATCATAAGATAAGCCTTTGATGTGAGCTATGGCCCTAACTAGTGTTTATTGGAAACAATCATTTTGTGGTACCACTCTCAAAGAGGAGAAAAAATGTGTCTTTAAAGTGTATAGTAAGTTGAATTTTGAAGTCAATTTAAGCGAAAGTGAATCATTGATGTTGCTTTCAATATTTCCAAAAACAATCCCAAAAATCTAGAACCATCTTACAAGATGGATCTAGATTTCCTGGATACATGTACATGTACATGTAGTTTAAACAATTCCAAAAACTCTAGCTCTGTGTTATAAGACGTAATAGGAACTAGATTTTCTGGATGGATGGATGACTTGCGATTTTACGTCCTTTTTAACATTATTTCAGTCATATCAGGACGATGGGTGGCTGATAATGAAAGACTGTGTGCAATGGAACCCCGTTTATGATTGAAAAGATTCCCGCCTGTAGTGGGACTCAAACCCGAGACCGCTAGATCAGCAGGCCAGCGCTTAACCCACTGAGATACCGGGGATCCTGATTGATTGATTAATTGTTTTGCATTTAACGAATCTTTGAGACAGTATTTCAGTCTCTATCGGGCCGTCTTCCAAAGAGAGGGAGAAAGAATAGATAAATGATAGTCGAGAGAAAAAAATGACCAAACAACCCCCATCCGCACGTACTGCAAGAACAGTAGGCCCTTTCCCTACCATTATCCAAATCAGTAGGACGCCCCGGCACTGGAAGTTACATGTAGCACCAACGCACCACCCGACCCCCCCCCCCCCCCCCCCCCCGGGGGATCCTGAGATTTTCTGGTAAACCTGTCTTAAAACGAGGAAATTGGGCAGCAAAGGCCTCTCAGCACAGTTAAACAGTATGAAGAACCCCATCGAAGTAAAGCTTAAACCTTTTATAAATGATAGATAAATGTGGAGTATGGTTCTCCATCGGAACTGACAGATTATCCACGAGCTGTGGATTATCGTTCGCACAGATGGGTGGATCATGCTCTATCTCACTTATAGCATGATATCCGATGTAGATCTTGCATGTTACTTTTTCGCTAAAAATCTGGGTATTCGGGGATTGTACTGTAAAAGATAATAATAATAATAATAATAATAATAATAGTGAATCCGGCTTGGAACGCATGGTGAAAATGTATTGTTAACGGACAAATTATCCACATATTGTGCAGAAAGCATAAAAGTCAGTGCTGGTGTTCTGGATTGAATCAAAATTTTCAGTGTTCGTAAATTATCTCTCTTTCTAAGCGGACTAACACGTTTTCGTTCCTGTCAGTTACACACTAGTAGACACTATAAGACTGTCGTGGATGTGCGTCACAGACTATATAACTGCATGAAATTTTGAGTCACATTCGCTAGAAAAAACTACAACCTTTTACTTGCGACTCACCGAATCACGTGGCACAGTCCAAATATTAAATGGGTACCGTAAAATCACTAGGTAAGTAGGACAGATAGGCCTAAGCAAACAGTGCAGAACTTATTCAGACTGCTCCTGATCAGGGACTACACTGTTTGCCATTCTATCTAATCTTTTTGACGCATTAATGCATTGTAAAACAAAACTGAAACATTTAAGGACAATAACGAGGTAGATGGTGAGTTTTGGTGAGTACAGCAGAAGAAAAGCCTCCATCTCCCACACCCCTGCCTCTCCCCACTCCCACCGACCCCAAGAAAGCTTTACGGTAATACCCTATCTAACAAGAGGGCCATGAGGTCCTGAATCGCTCACCTGAACAACTGGCTAAGTGACTTTTCTTATGTCTGAAATTGTCAAAATATGAGTCTTGGGTCAAAAGTCAAAGAATAACCATGACCTCTTGTACTCATAAATCTTCGTGTACTCATTAAGACAACCTTATATACCATTTGAGGCCAAAATCTTCAAAACCTTCGATGAATCTTATGTTCTAGCATTTCCCCATATTTGACCATGCCGCAAAAAAAGATCAAGGTAAACCCAAGGTTATCATTTGAACAGTCTTGGTAGTACTCAGTACTCCATGCTACTTACCAACTTTCAAGGTCATAGGTGTTTTGGTTCTGGAGAAGAAAAATATTAAAGGTTTATACCATAAATGGGTATAGCGGCCATACAGGTCATGTGACCTGGACCGTTTGAACAAATTTTTGTTCAATCAGCCCCTGGAGGCTCTATATGAAATGTGTTTACAATTGGCCCTTTATCTTTTGAGGAAAGGTTTGAAAATGTCAAAATATGAGAAATCTGGGTCAAAGGTCAAAGAATGACCTTGACATCTTGTACTCATGATTCTTCATGACCTCATTAAGGGTCAAAGAATGCCCTTGACATCTTGTACTCATGATTCTTCATGACATCATTAAGATGACTATATATACCAATTCTAAGGCCAAATTCTTCAAAACTTCTCATGAAATCTTATGTTGTAGCATTTTCCCATATTGACCTTGCTGTAAAAAAGGTCAAGGTCAACCTAAGGTCATAATTTGAATAATCATGATAGTACTGGAGCACACAATGCTACATACCAAGTTTCAAGGCCATCGGTCAATTGGTTCTGGAGAAGTAGATTTTTACAGGTTTTTACCATATATGGGCATGACAGCCATTTTGATCATGTGATCCGGACAAGTTGAAGAATTTTTCATTCCCTAAACCCCTGAAGGGCCTATATGATATATGGTTACAATTGCTCAGTAGCTTTTAAGAAGAAGTTTGAAACTGTCAAACTATAAGAATTCAGGGTTAAAGGTCAAAGAACGACCCTGACCTCTTGTATGCATGACTCTTCATGTACTCATTAAGATGACTGTATTTATTAATTTTTAGGCCTAAATATTCAAAACTTTCCATGAAATCTTATGTTCTAGCATTTTCCCATATTTGGCCTTGCCGTAAAAAAATGGTCAAGGTCAACCCAATATCATCATTTGAAAAACATTTATAGTACTCGAGTACCCGATGCTACATACCAAGTTTCAAGGCAAATAGTCAATCGGTTTTTGAGCAGAAGTTTTTTTTAGGTTTTTACCATATACAGGCATGGCAGCAATGTTGGTCATGTGACCTGGACCGTTTGAATAAATTGTCATTCCCTCAACCCCTGGAGGCTCTAGATGAAATTTGACTACAACTGGTAAAGCGGTTTTTGAGGAGATTGTTTGAAATTTTCAAAATATGAGAGTTCTGGGTCAAAGGTCAAAGAATGATTTTGACCGCTTGTACCCACAAATCTTCATGTACTTATTAAGATGACTGCATGTACCAATTTTAGGCCTTACCATGAAATCTAATGTTGTAGCATTTTCCCATATTTGACCTTGCCGTAAAAAAGGTCAAGGTCAACCCAATGCAATAATTTGAACCATCTTGATAGTACTTAAGTACCCAATGCTACATATCAAGTTTCAAGGCCATTGGTCAATTGGTTCTGGAGAAGAAGTTTTTTTAAAGGTTTTTACTATATATGGGCGTGGCGGCCATGTTGGTCATGAGACCTGGATGGAATGAATAAATTTCCATTCCCTCAAACCCTGTAGGCACTATTTGGAATTGGATTTTAATTGGCCTAGTGAATTTGAAGAAATTGTTAGAAATTGTCAAAATACCAGAGTTCTGGGTCAAAGGTCAAACAATGACCTTGACCTTTTGTACTCATAAATCTTCATCTACTCATTAAGATGACTGTAGATACCAATTTTTAGCCCAAAATCTTAAACAGTTTCCAAGATATCATATGTTCTAGTATTTTGCCATATAAAACCACAAGGAAGCAAATTTGACCTTACCGTAAGAAAGGTAAAGGTCAACCCAAGGTCATAATTTGAACAATCTTGGTAGTACTTGCGTATTCAATGCTACATACCAAGTTTCAAGGCCATCGGCTTATTGGTTCTGGAGAAGGAGATTTTTTTATGTTTTTACCATATATGGGCGTGGCGGCCATGTTGGTCATGTGACCAGGACCGTTTGTACAATTTTTCGTTCCTAAGGTCCCAGTAGGCTACATATGAAATTTGGTTACAATCGGCATAGCAGATTCAGAGGAGAAGTCATTTGAAAGTGTGGATAGACGCCGGACGGTCGCCGGAGCCTTACCATCTTATAAGCTCCCCCGGAGCCGCTGGCTCAGGTGAGCTAAAAAGGGTAAAGGATTGCCATAGCCTAATCGCCGCAGGGGCAGTGGAGTTAGAGACCCACTGTATCTTGGACACAACAGATGTGGCGGAGCCCATCCCTCTCCTTTCGCTGACTTATCATTTCCTGATTCGACAAAGGTACCCATTTACTGCTGGGTTGACAGGTTTCAAGTCGACGGATGCCGAAACCTGGGCGCGATCTCATGACCTTCCGGCGACTTTCTGAACCATAATCGGGCCACTTGAACCACTCGACTACGGCGCCTTTCGCATCTATTCGGCTATAAAACGTTGTTCTCCTATCTCTAGAATGACCCCAAATATCTAAATAAGTCCTGAAATTTTGCTATGAGTTGGGTTTTACTTCCTAAAACAATCCCAAAAATCATGAAAATATGGATCTAGATGTTCTGGATACATGTACATGTAGTTTAAACAATTCCAAAACTCTAGCTCTGTGTTATAAGACGTGATAGGAACTAGATTTTCTGGATGGATAGATGGATGGATGACCTGCCAGTTTTTCAACAGTATTTCAATCATGTCAGGTTGATGGGTGAGTGATAATGAAAGGTTGTGTGCAATGGAACCCCGTTTACGATAGAAAAGATTCCCGCCTATAGTTGGGCTCAAACCCGAGTCCGCTGGATCAGCCGGCCAGCGCTTTACCTACTTAGCTACCGGGGATTCTGAGATTTTCTGGAAAACCCGTCTTAAAAACGAGGAAATTTGGCACAAAAGGCGTCTCTGCAGAGTTAAACAGTATGAAGAACTTCAACGAAGTAAAGCTTAAACCTTTTATAAGTGATAGATACATGTGGAGCATGATTCGTCCATCGGAACGGACAGATTATCCACGAGGTTTAGCGAGTGGATTATCGTCCGCACAGGCGGGCGGACCAAGCTCTGTCTTACCTACTAGACAGAATTTGTTCTATTTTCAGTGGTGCTGAAAAATTCTGTCTTGACCATGGACTGGGACAGCTCACATGACCTTGAATTCTGTGTATCACTACGCGCTTATTGAAGTCCGTCGCGCCCGGTTTGGCGATTCTACACATTACATGTAAGCATTATGTTTTCATAGGAATGTTTTTCCACATCAACGAAATCCCAAGTCCTTATTATTCCACTTTAATCTGTTTCTACTTAAAGTCCAAAAAAGATCCGAAATAGTCAATGTTTCAATGTTATCTATTCCTTTTGACGCATTAATGCATTGTAAAACAAAACTGAAACTACGCGATATTCATTTTAGGTGTCCAAATTTTTAGAATTTTCACTTTTATGGTGCTATGAAAAAGAGATTTTTTCATAGAAATGTGTCAATCAAACTCTCTTTTATTCAAGTGATTCCACCTTTACGATGATTGGGTGATTGAAAAGATGATTTACGGCCCTTTCAAATTTGAACCGTACATATCCGGTTTTATGTCGATAACATGATTTCAGATATTCGGCCTCCAAGAAACAAAACGTAACCCAAATTGCACTTAACTCTCTTCATTTCAAACACACTGTAAAATCGCGCTTAGCTATAAAACACAAGTGGTTACATGTTAAGGTGTAAACGTGTTTAGGAATATGTCATATAGCTAAACATGTACGCCTTTTCTATTATTTTCCCAGACAAAGTCTGCTAAACGTTTTATTCTGTTACGCGTTTCGGATGAATTCATTCTCTCTTTTCCGGGTTGAAGAACGAAAAAAAAGAGACGAAAATGTTGACAGAGGAAATTTTCAAAATTAAAGGTAAATATAACCAATTTTGTACATGTTCAATTTCTAAACATAAACCTAAACATGTTGCAAATTGAACATGTTACGATTTAAACACATAAAAAATCGGACTGCATTTTTGTTAAGATTCTAAACACATTTTTTATAGTGCACTGACATCAAAAAGCACCATCATATATCAAAGAATATACTTTGGACATTTTCCTATTTTTTCATTACCTTTCCATTCCAGATAGTCTCTCAAAGTACCTTTTTCTGCTTTGACTTTGAGATATCGAGAGTTGACTTACATACACGTTCACAACTGTGCCTTCGAAACACTTTTTTACGTAATAGAGGTGCAGTTATAAAACATTTATTTGGATTTTAGTATTTAACTACGTGCATCTTGGTTTAAAATGTATTTTATTTTCAGATTTTTTATTAACACTCAATCTTTTGCCATAACCAATAAAAGGGTTAGAACTAAAGGACATGTACTTATAATGTTCCTCTCCTTATCTATATATAATATGTATCATGGCGCATATTTATCAAGCTAAATTAATCAAACTTTACATGCAGTAGATATGTAATATTAATTTCGAAAAGCAATGATAGAAAATGAAATTGGACAAAACAAAAGAAGAAAAAAAGAGAATCGGCAGAAAAAATGAAGAAGATAGAAGAGCAACGTGCTTCTTCATAGCTGTACCTCCGTAACATATTTTTAAAATGAGCCGCGACACGACAAAACCAACAATCTGGTTGTGCAACCAGCGCAACCTCAGATCAGCCTGAGCATCCGCCCAGTTTGATCAGAGTCTTCGCTAAGCGCTTAAAGGGTAGCTAATGATCTAAGCTACCTTTACGCGTACAGCGAAGACTCTGATCAGACTGGGCGGATGCCCAGGCTGATCTGAGTCTGCGTTGGCCGCACAACCACTTTGTTGGTTTTCTCGTGTCGCGGCTCAAATGTGTAATAGAGGTGTGAACTATGCAGTTTGATTTTAGTTTCGTTTCTTATTGATACAGGTCAGAAGACCCACACTTTAAACTGAAGAGTGATGTTGATTTATATTGATTCTTAAGAAAAGGATTTGTTCTGTTACGACCCTTTTCGTCCGTCCATAAACAACTCCTTCTTTCGTTTACCCGTTTGAAATGAAATTCTAGGTAAGATAATATCATCAATGCACTAAATGCAGTGTTTCATGCACAGAAACGGCTACTCGGACACTACTTTCTGAAAGCTATTGGTATTTTGCAGAACGTAACCGCTACTAGCCTCCACCTCTCCCGTACGCACCCACCCTCCTGGTTTTTCAAACTAATAATTAGTGATTCTTATAATAAAATTGGTTGCTAAATTCGCATATTATCCTACGGAATAAAGCGCAATGATAAGCTCCCTTGTCAGTCTTGTAAATTAACATTGCGTTTTATTCCGTAAAAAGTCTATGTTCCGTTACGTGACGTTTCGTTCCGCAAAATACCAATAGCCTTTCTGAATAAAATCAAGCCCGATCAAAACTGATCATGGCTATCGGGAGCTGGTTGTGCTCGCTCGGCAGCAGCAGTCGAGTGACCTTCCTTGCTCGACACGGCTTTGACATCCTATCGGAAATATTGGTCAACATTGAGAAGAGATCGAAAGGTAGCCATCGGGAAGTGATATTTTATTGGCTGACTTGGCAGGGAAACGAACGTGCTGACATCTAATTTGATCTGGAAAAAATACCGATCAGTACCAGTGCCTGGGACGGGGGTGGTGATGCCTCAAAATTTGCCAGGTCAACCCGGGCCCCCACAAGATGTTTGGGCGAGAATTCTCGAGAAACGTGATATAATGGATAGGAAACTGACTCAATTAGATTCGATACAGGTCTCTGTGAACAAAATAACGGACCAGGTCTGCACAATGAACACAAAAATAAATAGCTTGGAGGCAAAGATGGTAAATGTAGAGCAAAGTCGGGAATTTGACTCTCAATCAATAGACTCGCTACAAGAGAAGCAAAATAAGATTGATAGTATATTGCAACAAGAGCTGTCGCCTGACAGCATAGCTCGCCTGAATTGGTGCTTGCCCATCACATAGCCGCTATGGTGGTGGGGACTGTTATGCATAAAACTTCAGGCAAGCATGTCCAAAATAAAAACATATTTATAAACAAAAGCTATCTCAGTAAAAGTCTTAAAATAAAATTAAAATAAAAAAATGAAATAAAATTTCCAAGTCCATGAGCTTGAGGTAAAAAAACTGAGGGGGGGGGGGTGGGGGGGGGGGGGGTTGGGGGGGGGGGGGGGTAGGGGGTTGGAGGCTAAGCTGTACCATCAACCATTATCTAAAATCAGTTCAAGTATTAGTATCAACTAAGTCCATCATCGTGGCACTGTGAAATTATGTCTTCATAAATATAAAACTTTAACCAAAATCTTTAAGACAAAATTTTAAGTCGATGACCATCCAGTGGGGTAAGTATAAGGTGTTTTGTAAAAACTCAAAAAAGTGTCTAACATCAGTTCAAGTATAAACTAAATCTTTGCAAAGCATTATGAATCAGTATGCAATTACAAAACTTTAATAAAGACCAAAATTTCCTAAGTCCCTGACCTTGACATCAAGGTCACTGAGCGGGGTTGGGGTAGTATTCTGTATTCCCAATTTTCTAAGTCCATGACCTTGACATCAAGGTCACTGAGTGGGGTGGGGGTGGTACCCTGTTAAACTTTGGACCAATATCTAACTACAGTGCAAGTATCAAAAGAATCCATCCATGGGTTAAGGAGATATAGGTCTTTAAAAAACTTTAACCAAAACATCCAATTCGAACGCCGACGCGGACGCTGACGCGGACGCGGACGCGGACGCCGACGCCGTGGTGACAACAATAGCTCTTCCTGAACTTTCGTTCAGGCGAGCTGAAAAATGCAAAAACTTGAGACCGATCAGAGAGAGAAGCTCTTAGACATACAGAGTAGGGAGATGAGAGATAATCTAATTTTCTATAAGATTACAGAACAGAGAGACGAAACTGCTTAAGATTGTGAGGATAAAGTGCGTAGCTTGATAGAAAGAGAAATAGACGTTAGCAAAGCCCGAGAGATTTGTTTTCATAGAGTCCACAGGATAGGGCGATTTAATCGCAACAAAACACGCCCCATAGTAGCAAAGTTTGCCTTTTATCCTGACAGAGAGATAGTGAGAAAAGCAGCAAAAAATCTTGAGGGAACCAATTACTCAGTTGGTCAGCAGTTCCCAAAAGAGATAATGGAAAGAAGAAAGCGCTTAGTGCCAATTATGAAGCAGGCGAAATCCGCTGGAAAAGACACCTATATTTCTTTTGATAAATTATTCATCAACGACGTCCTATACATAGAGAGTGCGGACGTAAACACAGAAGCTATGGACACCGGATCAGCCGGGTCAAACGCAAGACAATCCCAGGGTCAAGGTAGAGCATAGGAGTTACGAGAGAGTGATGTGCATATTTTAAGTTGGAATGTAGAGGGACTGACGCAAGAAAAAAAGAAACAATCCCGATTTTTCTAAATTTATTACGAACTATGATTTGATTTGTCTGTACGTAACTTGGACCAATAAAAGATCTCAAATTGACATTGATGGCTATATAGTAGAGCAGACGGAGCCCCAAAAGTGCTCTCCTTAAGGACTTTACTGGTAAGGTTCTGCAAACATTAAGTGTTATATACCAAATTGTTTGTCAGCATGTCTAGTGTATAAATCCGGCTGATGACATCGCCGCAGCTGAGTACTAACAGAGTTATGGCCCTTGAAACTTACGTACCCATAAACAGCAAAATTACACAATTTTTGTCAGTGTACGTCAAAAATGTCCATTTATTTCAACTAAAGACAAGTATTTGTCATTTTCCAGTAGTACGTACGGAAAACAAATGGAATGAACTAAAAATAGAAGCTTTTAACGAATATGGATTATTGAACAATGTTTGTCCGTGCGTCTGTTTGTTAATTACCGTCGATTACCAAAGGTTGACAATTTTCGACATCACTATTAGAATTTGTATGTTTTATTACCACGACAATAAATATGTCAAGTCTTATGCAGAAACTAGTTTACAAGGTATTTCGTTGTTGAATTAACTATCTAGATATATTTCAACATGTGCAAAAGGTCAAGGTCACGGTCAAACAGAAAACATAGTAAATGATGAAAATCTACTTAAATTACTACTTTAAGACCAGCTAAATGGGCTAAATGGTTTAAAAACAGTATATATGTGTAACTTCTAATAACTTGCACTCATTTAGATAATATATACTCTATATATTTATTTTTCCATCCGTCCGTACGTCGGTTTGTCAATAGCATGTGTTCACCACTGCTTTGGCAGTCAACTTCTCAAAAATGACAAGCTTAACAGTGGTCAAAACTAGCCGCTGATTATACAAGCGTTGTAGTTGCATACTCTGGTGTCATTTTCAGTCCCATCCAGTACTTTAAGATTGTCTTCGGGCCATCTGTCCTTGTCAGTTCATCCATCTGTTCGTCCGTCGGTCCATCTGTCGGTTGAAATTGATCGAATGATACATTAATAAAAACTAGTAGATTTTTTAAGCTCCAATATCTCCCTCTCCTTTTATGAGATACTTTTTCAATATGTTCTTTTTTTCTGAAAGCCCAATGTCTACAAAGTATTTCCCTGCTTTCTGCTGTCTGAGTATTGGGCAGTTTGGCTGTTTCTCCCATGTTATATACGTGACCGTATCATTTTAATGACATTTGCATATTCTCATCTAAATAAACACAATAACAGACATAGATCTTATTGTTGTAGAAAATATGCTTGGAAGCCTCTATATTAAATCAATATAGTCTTCTGAAGCGTTAGAAACTGTACTGTTATCTACGTTACCAAGAATCGACAAACTACTTAATCTGATTAGACAGAGCATGTGAGTACAATCAATGAAGAACGAATATGAGTAACAATGAAATGCATCCAAAACGGTATTTTACGCTACAGAAACTGTTAATGCTAAAGTGGTATTTTAGCATTTTATGGTGGAACTATATTATAAATAAAGTAATTAAATGGTTGCCTAGAGGATTTGGAGATGTCTGAAACTGTATCACTGTCACACAGGGAGTTGCTGATCAGAGGACTTTTAAAGTAAGTGTACACCTTTATATATATGGATAAAGGGGTAGAAGATAATTTAAGGGTAATTTTGGGATTTTGCTCTCTCTCTCTCTCTCTCTCTCTCAATTCTCCATAAAATGATATACTGTGAATGTACATTAGAACTGCCTCCCAGTGTTTATGGGCAGTCAGGATAACTATTTTCAGAATTTGTTACCACATACTCTCCCCTTTACTAATTGCGCTTAACGTATATTACATCAAATATTGTAAGACTGATACATATATAATGTGTTACTGTCATGTTTGAAATCTGAATTACATCAATGGGATTTTTTAGTCAAAAGCACGTCAGTTACTTAAAACTGTCATCAGACAGTTTTTAGTTTCATGATTTAATATTACAAGAAGAAACAAGAAAAGTAACTCACAGCATGCTCATAATTATTTTATGCGTGAAACACATTTTAAAATGTTGATGTCATAATCTTGTCATTATCTCCAGTTTATTCGACATTTTAGAAAAGGCTAGAGAAAAATATTATCATATACATTTAGGTTGGATGGTAATCAAATGATACTTTTTTTATATAAATGTAACAGTGAATAAAATTTAGGGCGCATATACAGCTTTAGTGAGCAAACTACATAAATCTGAATAATCTCAGCTTTAGTGAGCAAACTAGATACAACTGAGTAACCTGTTTTCTGTTTCATATTTTGTTTTTGTTTTTTGTCATTATTTTAACATATTTCCCTATTTTCAAAGTGTCAATATTATTTTACACATTAAGGTGACTCCAAAACTGCATTAGAATTCATGCAACAACCCTGAAAAAATTCTTTCTCGTAGTCTACACAAGGTAAATCACACCTACATTTGCTTTATAAAAGCTGTGCTAGAATTATACCCTAAAAGGGTTGAAAGTATATTCTATTTTCCAATTCTGACTTGATAGTTATTGTTTTATGTGCTGTAGATCTTGTTCTTTATGATAGCATAAATCACAGTCTCATAAGCTATTTACGTTAGTTACATCATTTTGATTAATATATATTCCGTAAGATAATCTTAGAGTGTCATACTTTGAGAAATTTTTGAATCTCATCATATAAGCGCCATTTCAAATCATTATACTGTTTTTGAATATTGCATTAAAAATTATATTACACGCATTAAACAGTTTCTGTATGGTAAACTACAAAATTTAATGAAACCACTTTTTTTTCATTATAAAGCTTGTCCCCAGACCTAAATAGTAATATACTAATACTAATGCAATTTATCAATTTTAATTTTGTCTTGTATAGATTTATTTATCGTAAATTCGTATATAATGGTAACATAGACTACAGCCTTATAAACTGTAGAATAATTAAGCATAATAATAAAAATTTAAAATTTAAAAATGTTTTTACATCACTTAATATAAAAATAAATAATTTATATCGATTTATAGATAGATAACTGACTTTCATTTTTATTTAAAAACATAGCAATTTTTGTAAACTTTCTTTGGTAACGAAATTAACAGTCTTAACTCTCAATCACCCCACTAAGTAGGCAGCAAGAAAGAAGCAAATATTCTGCATATATAGGACACTTAGAAAAATGAGGTCTACACAACTTCGTCGGGTGGCCGGGCAACATCCTTCTGGCCTGGCCTACATTTATTAAGCGGCTGGTATAACTAGATACAGGTTCTAATGCATTTTAGTGAGTGGGTAATTTTTCTTTTTTTCTGTTTTACAACAAACTGTTCTTTTGCAATGTCTCGAATCTTGAAGATTTCAAAACTATGCCAGTAGTTCATCAAAACATCAATGAATATGTATACGCTTGCAAAGAAAAATAACAAAGTAACAAAGTGTTGCATACAGTATGGTCACTTGAAATGTAAATAACAAATAAATAAGTTATAAGGTAAACAATCACTTATTTACAACATCTGGAGATATATTTTGCATTTCCATTGCTAGGTAGAAGTGTTGCGAAAAAATGGTATATGATAAAATATTGTGAACATGTCCTCTGTGTAGGCAGGTTTGTAGACGTACTGTCTGTATAATACTGTTTGAAGTAAATTAATCCTGGCTCACTGAAGCGTGAAGGATTGCTAGAAGTAATTTTATTTACACTAGCATAGATTTTCAGCCCTATAATGTCACGTATATTATGTTACAATATGACCTAACCTTACTTTTCCGAACCGCAAGAGCCTGAAAGATTTCCATTTTTTCAATGCAAATTTAGATGGGAGGGGTATTTACTCATGTTTCTCAGAGTTTCTTTGTCTCTGTACTGAAATCTTGAGTTCTGATAATCTATACATAAAGCAAAGGTTCTAGACTTGCTATTCTATTGCAAATATTGTTTCAAAATCTTGACTGATGGAGTGAACATTAACAATTGTAAACCCGAAATTTAAAAAATTATTTTCAAAACAAATTTCAACGTAAACGCGATATCACAACGCCACAAAATGAAAACTAAAGTAAATAATAAGTACCGCATATACGGTAAATAAGCTACAGACTGAATATAAATAAAAAATCGTACAGAGTACCATCTCATAAATGATTTTTTACTCTTTTCAATTTAAGTATCATTTACCCAGTCAAATGGGTGGGGTAATTCAAGGGGAGATAACTCGCTTAGTACTCAGAACCAGAGGTGTCATCAGCCGGTTTTGTAAACTAGAGATTCTAACGATTAATCTGATATATAACTCAAGATGTTTGCAGAACCTTACCAGTAGCACCTTCTCATAGGCTGCCTATCTGCCGTACTAATAGTAAACCATTCCATTCTTATAGGCGGTTTCAAAACAAAAGAGCTAAAAGATCGAGCGGAGGACTTATAATCTATATAAAAAAATGAACTTAGAAAAGGTGTGAAGTTAATTAAAAACGATCATGATTCAATTATTTGGCTAAAATTGGAGAAAAACTTTTTTCAACTACAAAATGATAGATATATCGTGGCTGCATATATACCGCCTGAAAAATCTCCGGTATATAATCTATATGATGTGGATTTATTTCGAAAATTAGAGACTGAAATTGGGCATTTTTCACAAAGCGGAGAGGTTTATTTAATTGGTGATTTAAATAGCAGAACGGGCAAAAAACAGGATTTTATTGTAAACGAATCATTTATATTTGATATTGATGAAAATGGTTTAGAACCAGACACGCCCATACGGCGGCGTTCGGCTGATATTACATCCAATAGATTTGGTGACTGTTTACTTGACCTCTGCAAAGCGGTAAATATTCGCATTGTTAATGGTAGATTGTATGACAATACTGATAAAATGACCTGTTATACCCCTAACGGTGAAAGTGTAGTTGACTATGTCGTGACGTCACAACAAAACTTTGAATCCTTTTCAAACATGCAAGTGCATGATTTTAATGAGTTTTCAAACCACGCCCCGTTATCATTTTCTCTAAAAATTGGGACAGAGAGGTCAAGACAAGCAGACGCCACCTATCGGAAAGCATACAAATGGAACGAAAATTTTAAAACTGAATTTCAAGATATTTTACAGAACGATATTCATTTACTTCACAATGTCTTAGACGAAAATTTAAACATAGATGAAACGGTTTCATATTTCAGCAATTTTATAACTTCGAGAGCAAATCCATTTTTCGAGAACGGTTTCATATTTCAACAATTTTATAACTTCGAGAGCAAATCCATTTTTCGAGAGCAACATAAAGCAAAATCATGAAAATGTATTTACATGCGCAAATTTCAAAGAGCGACAGGTTTGGTATAACGATAGCTGTAAAGAGAAAAAAGCCAAACTACAAGATGCGCTTAGAGACTACAATCGCCTGAAAAATGAAGAAAATCGAAAAAAGCTTTTTGAGTGTAAAAAGGATTACAAATATTTCTGTAGACAATGTAAACAAAAATTCTTACTCGAAAGAAGTCGAAAAATGAGTGAAATGAGGAAAAAGAGGCCGAAAGAATTTTGGAAAATGTTCAAAAATAAAAAGAATTCTTGTAAACACAATACTTCTGATGAAGACTTTTATAATTATTTTAAACGGCTAGCGGCTGAAACTGTCGATATTCAAAACGAGCAGGTGCAAAACGATTTGCTTAACTTCGATTTTAATACAAGGAAAACAACCTTTGAAGAACTAGATAGACCTATTACTCAAAGCGAAATACAAAAAGCCTTAAATTCGCTGGCGTCAAATAAAGCTTGCGGGCAAGATTGCATAATAAATGAGTATTTAAAACATACAAGCACTGTTCTTTTAAGCCCATTAGAAAAGTTGTTTAATAAAATATTGAACAGTGGGGAGTTTCCGTCTCAGTGGTCGGTAGGAATCATTGTACCGGTGTATAAAAAGGGGGAGGTAAACGATCTGAATAATTACAGGGGTATAACCCTTGTTAGCTGTTTTTCAAAAGTGTTCACATCTGTTTTGAACCAGCGTCTTAAACAATGGGCAGTCGAAAACGACACTTTAAACGATGCGCAGTTTGGCTTTAAAACCAATCATAGTACAGTAGATGCAGTTTTCACAGTAATTCATTACTGACCGTTCCAAGGCGGTAGTTCTGTTGTGGTTCTTTGTTGCCTGTTTTTGGTGTCAGGGTTTCTGTGATGTTGTACCTTATGTATGTTATTATTATTTTTGGTTCGGTTTGGGTTGCTGAGTGGCCACCTTTTGGGAACAAGCTGCTCACTCGGTTGGCCATATGTTCTCTGTATCTTGATTATTTGTAATCTTAGTTGTTTCCAACTATGGTTTGAGGGCTGGATTTGGATTTTGATTGTTTTAGTTCCTGGTCTTTGCATACTTTTTACTTTCATTTTGAAATATTTGATCGATAAGCATTTGCAGGCTAAGAAAAAACTGTATTGCTCTTTTATAGACCTAAAGAAAGCGTTTGATTCTATCTCGCGTGCAAGTTTATGGTATAAACTCATTAATAGTGGGATTGATGGCAAATTGTTAAAGCTAATTCGTTCAGTGTATCAAAATATTAAACTTAGGGTCAAAGGTTTGAATTCTTTGACGGACCTCTTTAACTGCGATGTTGGGCTCTTGCAAGGAGAAATAATGTCACCGATTTTATTTTCGTTTTTCTTAAACGACCTTGAAATGCAACTTTCAGATAATGACAACGACGGCATAACCATTGATCAATTATCCTTATACTTGCTTTTATTTGCTGATGATGCAGCAATATTTTCGGATACGCGCGAAGGCCTGCAAAAGTCTCTCGAGAACCTTGAGATTTATTGTAACAAATGGAACTTGACCGTAAACGTAGAAAAAACAAAAGTTATGGTATTTCATAAGGGGGGAATTTTAGCGCAAAATGAACGATGGACATATAACGATCAGGAAGTCGAAATTGTTAATACGTTTAATTATCTCGGCGTAGTACTATCTAATGGAGGCTCTTTTATACCAGCAGCCAAGGCCCTGGCAGATAAAGCATTGAAGTCTATGTACTGCTTATTTGAATGCATAAATAGTACCAAACCACCTGTGAAAATTAAGTTAAATTTATTTGATTCCCTCGTTGCCCCAATACTTAACTACGGCTGTGAGGTCTGGGGTTTTATAAGCGCGGAGTGCATTGAGAGGATTCATAGAAAATTTTGTAAGTGGATTTTGAATGTTAAAATGTCAACCAACAATTATGCACTATATAAAGAACTTGGGAGATACCCTCTATCTATATTAAGGCAAGTAAGGATCGTGAAATACTGGTTTAAATTAATTAGCGACTCGAACTTAAATTGTATTCTCAAAAGTGTCTACCATAATATGGTAAATCAAACTGAAAACACCAATAATCAATTAATTTGGTCAACTAAAGTCAAACAGCTGCTCCAAAGAAATGGCTTTGGCGAAGGATGGCTCTTTCCAGATTCGGTGAATGTTAATGCATTCTTGAATGTATTAAAAACTCGTCTTATTGATAATTATTTAACAGAATTAAGGGAAGGTTTGAGAGCAAGTTCTTCTCTGACTGTATTTAAAGAATTAAACGAAACATTCGAGTTAGCGACTTATTTAAGAGTGTTATGTAATGATAAGTATCGAAATACTCTTGCCAAACTGCGATTGTCGTCACATCCATTGGCTATCGAAACCGGAAGGCACAACGGCGTACCGCGAAGCGAGAGGAAATGTACATTTTGTGGCTCAGATGAAATTGAGGACGAATAGCATTTTATTATTAGTTGTCCCCTTTATAACGAAATCAGAAAAGTGTATATACCGAAATATTATATCTTACGACCGAGTATGTTTAAATTTATCCAATTACTGAACTGCTCAAGTGTAAAAAAACTAAAGAATTTGGCGATATTTGTTATTAAAGCGTTCGAAATTAGAAATGCCGTGAATATAGTTGTAGATGCATAAAGCACCTGTTCAGTGGGCGCACAACATTGAATCGACGTTGAATCAATGTTGATTCAACGTTTTGACGTTGAATCAGCGTTTATTCAGTGTTGATTCTGTGTTGTGCGCCCAGTGGTTGGTTGGTTGGTTTGTTAAAATAACTAGTCACAAAGACCGAATATGTAATAAATAAAAAAGCAAACATATCAATGTTCATAAAATTATTTCATGAGAAAATGTCTATTTTAACATTGATTGAAGTAGTATATATAGACACTCTGGACACGTATGGTCCAGACCGTCTGTATGTATGGCTAAAGCTTATTTGTATGGCTGCTTTTAGTCTCTGCTTTGTGAAGCTGTAAGTTTAGGCAACAAAAAGGTGGTGTTGATGGACTACATGACCGGACTGTGGGTGGGCGGGGACCGACCCCACCACCCGCAGTCTGTATCATGTGCCCGATATGCATTATATAGACATTATCGTCAACAACTATTGTAACACAGGGAAGCAATATCATTCTTAACTATAGCCACGATATATTTTCACTCTCAAATAGTTTTAAGAAAGTTGAGTTTAATTGCATAAAATTTGATGGTAGAAATACATTGTATTCCATATCTCATGTAATTGTATTTGTATATATGTTCGTTTATAGACGATGAGCTGTATTATGCTTAAGTCTTAATAAATTTCTGTTCTGTTCTGTTCTGTTCCTCTTTTCGGCCAACACCCGATTACTTTCCAATCAACGCCATCCCTATTTCCCTATTTAATCCTTTCGATCACAACCCGACATGTTGTTTCAATGACGTGTGTCAACTGGGAAATGATTGTTGTTCGAGTTCTCATAACGATTTTACAATACTGTCTCTTGGGACTGTTGAGCCCAAAGTATTCAACACCTTACCAACCGTAGCGTGACATGTAATGAGGTTTCACGTAGTGTAAGATAGTAAGAGCAGAGAGAATGTAGGTTGGTTGGTTGTTTTGGGTTTAACGGCTCTTTTAGAGAGTATTTTTCAGTCTATATCGAGCCGTCTCCCAAAGAGAGGGAGAAAGAAAAAAAGATATGATAGTAGATAGAAAAATGGCCAAACAACCCCACCCCGCCTCCTGCAAGCACAGTAAGCACTTGTCCCACTTTTATCCAAATTAGTATGACGTCGCGGCAATGAAAGTTACCCGTCACTATCGCCCACAGAGTGTGTTGAAGCTACCATACTACATCTGCCTAGTCTGATCAGTCTTTGCTGTGTGTTTAAATGGTTGCTAAAGGTCCAAACTACCGCCATGCCGACAGCAAAGGCTCTGATCAGACTGGGCTGATGCGCAGACTGATCTGAGTCTTCGCTGGGCGAGCATGCCACTTTGTTGGTTTTGTCGTGTCGCGGCTTAAATTGAGTGGTCGGGCCCATAGTAGATTTTTCTTTTTATAAGCTACGTTACGCAAAAACGTGCAAAATGAGCTTGCGAACAGCTTAGACTCGAATCAGTCTGTGATCCTTCATTTGTATCTAGATTCCTTCCCAACAGGCACATAACGTCATACTGACGTTGCATCGACGCCATTTCAACGTCATAAGCCTGCTTGGCTTTGGTCCATTTTGGATAAAAGTAAGGCAAGGGCCTACTGTGCTTGTAAGCGGGGGTTGTTTCTTTTTCTCTCCCGTATCACATGTCTCTTCTCTCTCCCTCTCTCTTGGAGACGGCTTGATATAGATTTAAATACTGTCGCAAAGAGCCGTTAAACCCAAAACAACCAACTAACCAATCAGGGTCCATGCATGGCTTATACGAACCGCAAAAAGCTCTGATTGTTCTTCGCCGATGCGCAGGCTGATTCGAGCCTTTTCTGGTTTTATATGCTTAAACTAGCATTTTGGCGTGTCGCCCTTCGTACCATGTCATGGCGTGTCGTCCATGTCATATTTTGGGGATGGTCGTGCTGCGTGTAACTTCCAGTCCCGGGGCGTCTTACTGATTTGATAGGTAGTAATGTAAGGGCCTACTGTGCTTGCAGTAGGTGCTGGTTGGATTTTTTGAACATTTTTTTTTCTTACTTTTCTTTCTCCCTCTCTTCCAAGCAACCAAGCATGTCATATTTTGGCTTCTTCATATTTATTTAATTGTTTATCATTCATTCATTTATTTATTTACCTATAATTATTTTTGTTGTTCTGGTGTTGTTTATGTTTACTAAAAGTCTCAGAAATGGATAAGGAGGCCAACTATGCAACGAAGGAATAACGCTCTCCTGTGGAGATGATATATATAAGCTTCAAGCTTACTTTCAAATCCTGATTTATTTGTTGTATGTCTATTATGTTGTAAACTTATTCTTGAATAAAATAGTGTTTAAACCAAGGAATAACGCTCAATATTATTAATGAGCCGCAACACGACAAAACAAACAAAGTGGTACTGTGTGTCCAGCGAAGACCAGATCAGCCTGGGCATCCGCCCAGTCTGATCAGAATCTTGGTTTTCGACTTAGAGGTGGCTTAGACACTTTACACCTTAAGTGCACAGAGAAGACTCTGATCAGACAGAGCGGACGCCCAGGCTGATCTGAGTCTTTGCTGCGGGCACATGCCACTTTGTTGGTTTTGTCGTGTCGCGGCTAAATTTTCGTACCGAAATAGCAGCAAGAGTCGGGTTGCACGTGCATATCAAGGATTCGTAAATGTTTTTTAAGTCTCCATCAAAACATTTTAATTATTTATTATATTTTTTTTATAATTCATTCTATTTATTTACTCATTTATTTATTTCATTTTGATGAAGAAGAAAAAGCATTTCAAGAAGTCAAAATCACAAAAATTAATCCAGCCGCAGACAGCGGATAGCAGAAGACTTGAAGATGGATTAGACACAGACAGACACATTCAGTCTAAAAAGAATAAATGCAACAAAATAAACACCTGAGACCGATAAGTTGACATTATGCAAAGTTGGAGATAATGGGTATATCTGAAGATAAATTGGAGATTTTTTTTATCTTCAGATATACCCATTATCTCCAACTTTGCATAATGTCAACTTATCGGTCTCAGGTGTTTATTTTGTTGCATTTATTCTTTTTAGACTGAATATGTCTGTCTGTGTCTAATCCATCTTCAAGTCTTCTGCTATCCGCTGTCTGCCGCTGGATTAATTTTTGTAATTTTGACTTCTTGAAATGTTTTTATTTTCTATATACAAAACCAGAACGATCTTTCTTGATTAAGTATGTATGCTTTTTTAATTATGTACTTAGTACTTTGAAAAGATAGTTGCTGTTTTGTTTTGGCCCTATCGCTCGGGTGACTATCCGACGACCTGTAAAAACAGGTTTTAGCTAACCGATTATCGACGTACAATAAACAGCAGCATCCCATAGAAATCCTGTCTGGTAGCACACAGTGAGTTATCTTCACCTGGGGCCGTATTCATAAAACAACTTAAGTCGTTGCTATGCTGTTGCTAAGGGTAAATTTCTATGTTGGAGATTCCCTACAACTATGAAATTTGCTCTGGAGGAACAGTCTTACAAAGACTGTTCCTCCAGAGCAAATTTCATAGTTGCAGGAAATCTCCTTCATAGAAATTGAGCCTTAGCAACAGCATAGCAACGACTTAAGTTGTTTTATGAATACGGCCCCTGTATGTTTGCATTCTCACGAGAGGCAAACGATAGTTTGGTACGACCACTCGAATTAGGCGCATAGAATTATAGGCGTACTCCACATTTGAATAAAAATGGCGGATAAAGCTTGAAAGAATAACTGCCAAGTAACCCGAAGAAAGTTTCCCAGTTTTACCACGAAATATGCGGCAGATCTGTGTGGAGCTATTGGTATTTTGCAAAACAGAACGAAAGCGTTCCGTCCCGGAAAATACCAACAGCCCGATGCGGAAAGTGTTTGGCAGCTCCGGTAGCTCAGTGGCATTAACATTGGCCTGCTGATCTAACGGATCGGGTTTGAGCCCCGCTTGAGGCGAGAATCTTTCCTACCGTAAACGGGGCTCCATTGCACAAAGCCTTTCTATCACCGTCCCATCGGCCTGATATGACTGAAATACTGTTCAAAAAAGGACATAAAATCGCAAGTGATCCATCCATTCATCCATCCATCCATGCATCGTAAAGTGTTTACTGATATAGATTATCTCTAAAACAGAAGGCAACACAAGTCAAGCTACTTTTATTTATTTCATTTATTACAAACAAACAATAATAATTCAACCTCAGATGGTTGCGAGCGAAAAAAATTCATGTAAAATGTATTAGCGACCATCTGATAGCCATATTTAACGACTGTTTGCCTGGAAAGAGGTCAGTTACAAAATCAAAGGGCGGTGCACCTGTATGTTTGTTGGAGCATGTGTGTGTGCATGTGTGTGTGTGTGTGTGGCGGGGGGGCGGTAACTTTTTTCACTAATATACAGTCGCACAGTTATATCGATTGACCTTATAACTCATCAGTGGGACAGGGGATGGTCGGGTGGTTCGATGGTGCTGTGTGAAACTTCCAGTGCCGGGGCGTCCTACTGATTTGGAACATTGTAGAGCAAGGGCCTACTGTGCTTGCAGTAGGTGCGGGTGGGGTTGTTTAGACATTTTTTCTCTTGTCTATCATTTCGCCTTTTTCTCCCTCTCTGGGAGATAGCCCGATATAGACTGAAATACTGTCTCAAGGGCCGTTAAACCCAAAACAATCAATCAATCAGTGGGACATCACAGTGAAAAAGACAAAACACAAAGCCTTGTAAAAGAATTCTTAATCCACACTGAAACAAAAACCAATATTAGATGGTGCCTATATTACATTTATTTCAGACAAAATAATGATATGTACAAAACACATACTAAAAGAAACAATACCGTAAATAATCTAATTATTGGGACAAGTGGGCCTGAGCAAACAGTGCAGACCAAGGCCAGGCCCCGAGGTTATAAAACTTGAGTACATTCTCAAACTCAAAATCAAGCACATTGATTGGCTGCTTCCGAGCACATTGAAACTTGAGTATATTCTCAAACTCAAAATAAAGCACACTGATTGGCTGCTTCTGAGCACATAAACTCAAAATAAAGCACACTGATTGGCTGTTTCCGAGCACATGCTCGGAAGCAGCCAATCAGTGTGCTTTTACATGCTCGGAAGCAGCCAATCAGTGTGCTTTTATTTTCTCAAACTCAAAATAAAGCACACTGATTGGCTGCTTCCGAGCATGTGCTCAGAAGCAGCCAATCAGGGTGCTTTATTTTGAGTTTGAGAATATACTCAAGTTTTATAACCTTGAACTCTGACTGGAGTCTGATCAGGGGCTACACTGTTAACCACTCTATCAGCATCTTCTGGTCGCATTTAAACATTGTAAAACCCAACTATTCCATTTTAGGACAATTTCGGCAATAATTTTAAATATGACCAGTTTAAGAAATTCAACGCTTATTCAAATGAGAACAGAGGAACCACACCTTTACAATGCAAAATGTCATAGTAACGATTCAGGTCAGTCAACAACTCCATATTTCGGCACATAAATTCCTATAGGCGAATGGGTACAATTCCAGTTGAAAACAACTCTATTATTTTCATTTTGACCATTTTAAGAAATTCAACGGTTATTCAAATAGAACAGAGGAACCATACCTTCACAATGCAAAATGTCATAGTAACGATTCGAGTCAGTCAACAACTCCATATTTCGGCACATAAATTACTATAGGCGAATGGGTACAATGCTAGGAAAAACAACTCTATTATTTTCATTTTAACCATTTTGAGAAATTCAACAGTTAATCAAATGAGAACAGAGGAACCATACCTTCACAATGCAAAATGTCATAGTAACGATTCAGGTCAGTTAACAACTCTATATTTCGGCACATAAATTCCTACAGGCGAATGGGTACAATGCCAGGAAATACAACTCTATTATTTTCATTTTGACCATTTTAAGAATTTCAGCGGTTATTCAAATGAGAACAAAGGAACTATATCTTCACAATGCAAAATGTCATTGTAACGATTTAGGTCATTCAGCATCTTCATATTTCGGCACATAAATTCCTATAGGCGAATGGGTACAATGCCAGGAAAAACAACTCTATACGTTTCATTTTGACAATTTTTAGAAATTCAACGGTTATTCAAATGAGAAGAGAAGAACCATACCTTTACAATGCAAAATGTCATAGTAACGATTCAGGTCATTTAACAACTCCATATTTCGGCATATAAATTCTACAGGCGAATGGGTACAATTCCAGGAAAAACAACTTTATTATTCTCATTTTGACCATTTTAAGCATTTCAACGGTTATTCAAATGAGAACAGAGGAACCACACCTTTACAATGCAAAATGTCATAGTAACGATTCAGGTCAGTTAACAACTCCATATTTCGGCACATAAATTCCTATAGGCGAATGGGTACAATGCCAGGAAAACCAACTCTATTATTTTCATTTTGACCATTTCAAGAAATACAACCGTTATTCAAATGAGGACAGAGGAACCATGCCTTCACAATGCAAAATGTCATAGTAACGATTCAGGTCAGTCAACAACTCCATATTTCGGCATATAAATTCCTATAGGTAAATGGGTACAATGCCAGGAAAAACAACTATTATTTTCATTTTTGCCATTTTAAGAAATTCAACAATTATTCAAATGAGAACAGAGGAACCATACATTCACAATGCAAAATGTCATAGTAACGATTTAGGTCAGTTAACAACTCCATATTTCGGCACATAAATTCCTACAGGCGAATGGGTACAAATCAAGGAAATACAACTCTATTATTTTCATTTTGACCATTTTAAGAATTTCAACGGTTATTCAAATGAGAACAGAGGAACCATACCTTCACAATGCAAAATGTCATAGTAACGATTTAGGTCATTCAGCAACTCCATATTTCGGCACATAAATTCCTATAGGCGAATGGGTAAAATTCCAGTTGAAAACAACTCTATTATTTTCATTTTGACCATTCTAAGAATTTCAACGGTTATTCAAATGAGAACAGAGGAACCATACCTTCACAATGCAAAATGTCATTGTAACGATTTAGGTCATTCAGCAACTCCATATTTCGGCACATAAATTCCTATAGGCGAATGGGAACAATGCCAGGAAAAACAACTCTATGAGTTTCATTTTGACCATTTTAAGAAATTCAACGGTTATTCAAATGAGAAGAGAAGAACCATACCTTCACAATGCAAAATGTCATAGTAACGATTCAGGTCAGTTAACAACTCCATATTTCGGCACATAAATTCCTACAGGCGATTGGGTACAATTCCAGGAAAACAACTCTATTATTCTCATTTTGACCATTTTCAGAATATCAACGGTTATTCAAATGAGAACAGAGGAGCCACACCTTTACAATGCAAAATGTCATAGTAACGATTCAGGTCCGTTAACAACTCCATATTTCGGCACATAAATTTCCTATAGGCGAATGGGTACAATGCCAGGAAAAACAACTCTATTATTTTCATTTTAACCATTTGAAGAAATTCAACGGTTATTCAAATGAGAACATAGGAACCATACGTTCACAATGCAAAATGTCATAGTAACGATTCAGGTCAGTTAACAACTCCATATTTCGGCACATGAATTCCTATAGGCGAATGGGTACAATGCCAGGAAAAACAACTTTTATTTTCATTTTTACTATTTTAAGAAATTCAACAGTTATTCAAATGAGAACAGAGGAACCATACCTTCACAATGCAAAATGTCATAGTAACGATTCAGGTCAGTTAACAACTCCATATTTCGGCAAATTAATTCCTACAAGCGAATGGGTACAAATCAAGGAAATACAACTCTCATTTTCATTTTGACCATTTTAAGATATTCAACGGTTATTCGAATGAGAACAGAGGAACCATACCTTCACAATGCAAAATGTCATAGTAACGATTTAGGTCATTCAGCAACTCCATATTTGGGCACATAAATTCCTATAGGCGAGTGGGTACAATGCCAGGAAAAACAACTCTATTAGTTTCATTTCGACCATTTTAAGAAATTCAACGGTTATTCAAATGAGAAGAGAAGAACCATACCTTCACAATGCAAACTGTCATAGTAACGATTTAGGTCAGTTAACAACTCCATATTTCGGCACATAAATTCCTACAGGCGAATGGGTACAATTCCAGGAAAAACGACTCTATAATTCTCATTTTGAGCATTTTAAGAATTTCAACGGTTATTCAAATGAGAACAGAGGAACTACACCTTTACAATGCAAAATGTCATAGTAACGATTCAGGTCAGGTAACAACTCCATATTTCGGCACATAAATTCCTATAGGCGATTGGGTACAATGCCAGGAAAAACAACTCTATTATTTTCATTTTGACCATTTTAAGAAATTCAACGGTTATTCAAATGAGAACAGAGGAACCATACCTTCACAATGCAAAATGTCATAGTAACGATTCAGGTCAGTCAACAACTCCATATTTCGGCACATAAATTCCTATAGGCGAATGGGAACAATGCCAGGAAAAAAACAACTATTATTTTCATTTTGACCATTTTAAGAATTTCAACGGTTATTCAAATGAGAACAGAGGAACCAAACCTTCACAGTGCAAAATGTCATAGTAACGATTTAGGTCATTCAGCAACCCCATATTTCGGCACATAAGTTCCTATAGGCGAATGGGTACAATGCCAGGAAAAACAACTCTATTAGTTTCATTTTGACCATTTTAAGAAATTCAACGGTTATTCAAATGAGAAAAGAAGAACCATACCTTCACAATGAAAACTGTCATACTAACGATTCAGGTCAGTTATCAACTCCATATTTCGGCACATAAAAATTCCTACAGGCGAATGGGCACAATTCCAGGAAAAACAACTCTATTAGTTTCATTTTGACCATTTTAAGAAATTCAACGGTTATTCAAATGAGAACAGAGGAACCATACCTTCACAATGCAAAATGTCATTGTAACGATTCAGGTAAGTTAACAACTCCATATTTCGGCACATAAATTCCTATAGGCGAATGGGAACAATGCCAGGAAAAACAACTCTATGAGTTTCATTTTGACCATTTTAAGAAATTCAACGGTTATTCAAATGAGAAGAGAAGAACCATACCTTCACAATGCAAAATGTCATAGTAACGATTCAGGTCAGTTAACAACTCCATATTTCGGCACATAAATTCCTACAGGCGATTGGGTACAATTCCAGGAAAACAACTCTATTATTCTCATTTTGACCATTTTCAGAATATCAACGGTTATTCAAATGAGAACAGAGGAGCCACACCTTTACAATGCAAAATGTCATAGTAACGATTCAGGTCCGTTAACAACTCCATATTTCGGCACATAAATTTCCTATAGGCGAATGGGTACAATGCCAGGAAAAACAACTCTATTATTTTCATTTTAACCATTTGAAGAAATTCAACGGTTATTCAAATGAGAACATAGGAACCATACGTTCACAATGCAAAATGTCATAGTAACGATTCAGGTCAGTTAACAACTCCATATTTCGGCACATGAATTCCTATAGGCGAATGGGTACAATGCCAGGAAAAACAACTATTATTTTCATTTTTACTATTTTAAGAAATTCAACAGTTATTCAAATGAGAACAGAGGAACCATACCTTCACAATGCAAAATGTGATAGTAACGATTCAGGTCAGTTAACAACTCCATATTTCGGCACATTAATTCCTACAAGCGAATGGGTACAAATCAAGGAAATACAACTCTCATTTTCATTTTGACCATTTTAAGATATTCAACGGTTATTCGAATGAGAACAGAGGAACCATACCTTCACAATGCAAAATGTCATAGTAACGATTTAGGTCATTCAGCAACTCCATATTTGGGCACATAAATTCCTATAGGCGAGTGGGTACAATGCCAGGAAAAACAACTCTATTATTTTCATTTCGACCATTTTAAGAAATTCAACGGTTATTCAAATGAGAAGAGAAGAACCATACCTTCACAATGCAAACTGTCATAGTAACGATTTAGGTCAGTTAACAACTCCATATTTCGGCACGTAAATTCCTACAGGCGAATGGGTACAATTCCAGGAAAAACGACTCTATAATTCTCATATTGAGCATTTTAAGAATTTCAACGGTTATTCAAATGAGAACAGAGGAACTACACCTTTACAATGCAAAATGTCATAGTAACGATTCAGGTCAGGTAACAACTCCATATTTCGGCACATAAATTCCTATAGGCGATTGGGTACAATGCCAGGAAAAACAACTCTATTATTTTCATTTTGACCATTTTAAGAAATTCAACAGTTATTCAAATGAGAACAGAGGAACCATACCTTCACAATGCAAAATGTCATAGTAACGATTCAGGTCAGTCAACAACTCCATATTTCGGCACATAAATTCCTATAGGCGAATGGGAACAATGCCAGGAAAAAACAACTATTATTTTCATTTTGACCATTTTAAGAATTTCAACGGTTATTCAAATGAGAACAGAGGAACCAAACCTTCACAGTGCAAAATGTCATAGTAACGATTTAGGTCATTCAGCAACCCCATATTGCGGCACATAAGTTCCTATAGGCGAATGGGTACAATGCCAGGAAAAACAACTCTATTAGTTTCATTTTGACCATTTTAAGAAATTCAACGGTTATTCAAATGAGAAAAGAAGAACCATACCTTCACAATGAAAACTGTCATACTAACGATTCAGGTCAGTTATCAACTCCATATTTCGGCACATAAAAATTCCTACAGGCGAATGGGCACAATTCCAGGAAAAACAACTCTATTAGTTTCATTTTGACCATTTTAAGAAATTCAACGGTTATTCAAATGAGAACAGAGGAACCATACCTTCACAATGCAAAATGTCATAGTAACGATTCAGGTAAGTTAACAACTCCATATTTCGGCACATAAATTCCTATAGGCGAATGGGTACAATGCCAGGAAAAACAACTCTATTAGTTTCATTTTGACCATTTTAAGAAATTCAACGGTTATTCAAATGAAAACAGAAGAACCATACCTTCACAATGCAAAATGTCATGGTAACGATTCAGGTCAGTTAACAACTCCATATTTCGGCACATAGATTCCTATAGGCGAATGGGTACAATGCCAGGAAAAACAACTCTATTACATGTATTTTCATTTTGACCATTTTAAGAAATTCAACGGTTATTCAAATGGGAACAGAGGAACCATACCTTCACAATGCAAAATGTCATGGTAACGATTCAGGTCATTCAGCAACTCCATATTTCGACACATGAATTCCTATAGGCGAATGGGTACAATTCCAGGAGAAACAACTCTATTATTTTCATTTTACCTCCGTTCTCAATGGAAAAGGGGTTTATCTCTTAGAGGAAATAATTAGCTCCAGAGAAGCAAACGAGAAGTCGCAAAACTTGCTTTCCTTTGAAAAAAGGAGGGAAATATTGACATGTACCCACTAATTTAAACATTAACAGGTAACTTGTTCGAAGGGGTGGTCGGGTGGCGCGAAGGTGCTGTGTATAACTTCCAGTGCCAGGGCGTCCTACTTATTTGGATAATAGTAAGGCAAGGGCCTACTGTGCTTGCAGTAGGTGCGTGTGGGGTTGTTTGGAAATTTTTCTCTCATCTATCATTTCTCTCTTATCTCCCTTTCTCTGGGGGACTGCCCGATAAAGACTGAAATACTGTCCCAAAGGGCCGTAAAACCCAAAACAACGAACCAACCAAAGTACTTGTTCGAACGGCTCTCAGACAAAAGGCTGTATTGATTGACACTAGTTCATTCTAGTAGCCATTTCATATGATTTCAGGTTAACCATCGAAACGATGATGCTCGTTAATTTATGCTTGACCAGTAACAGCTGGCCCCGAGGTTATAAAAATTTTTTCATGCTCAACTCAGCTGAGCATGAAATTTCACCTGCTAATAAATAGCAAATTACTGATAAATACAGTTGTTTTCTTGCTCAGTTTAGCTGAGTATGAAATTTTCTCTGCTTTTGAATATGAAAATGCCAACATTAGTTGGCATTTTCATATTTATCAGCTGAGAAAATTTCATGCTCAGCTGAGTTGAGCACGAAAAAAGTTTTATAACCTCGGGGCCTGATAACGGCTCTTTCATTAGAAAGAACAAATTGTACCAGAGGTATAATTTGAAATAAATTCTAAAGGAAGGTCCTCTGAAGGAATGGTTTCTGAAGACAAGGAACACATCAGACAGACAAAAATATCGTACTCATTTTAATGGAATGTTCATGTGAAGTAATATAATGTTGCAACACTGCTGACGCCCCTACTCTGGCTTCTGTGAAATTGGCTTTATTTTCAAACTATCTCAAAATGACCCCAAAGGACCAGAGAATATATGATCTATACTATGATGAAGACCCAGGAGACTTTTACGGCCGCCGTAATTCATAAAACTTACTTCTGATCTACTGTGTGCTCTGAGTTAGACTCCCGCATTGATGAAGTTAGTTTGCGTCTCCTAAATATCAGGGAATAAACTCTGTGATTGCAAACAAAAGCTATCATGATGAATACCCCCTGACTTGCATTGAAAATAATGAAAAGATACTCAATGAAATCCTGCCTTACCAAGAGCTGAAGAAACCCAAATATCCAAGTTAACCCAGTTAACGTTGACAGCCGAGCGTTTATGCCCAGGTAGTTCCGCTCTTGATGTAGCTTAGATGAAATGATGTTGAATTTTCTCATCTTGTTCACAACGTATAAGAAAAGTACGAGATTCACAGCTATAAGAACAAGCGAGGGTATAATAAAGGTGATAATGTGCATTTCATATGACCTTATAAAGCAAACCTTTCCGCCATAGCCGATGTTATCTCCTTTACTATTTACAAAAGAAACGGCAGTATTTATAAGAACAAACGTCAAGGAGGTGAAACTAATGTAAAGAATAGTCACAAAGGTACTTTTCTTGTTGATTACGGGAGATAATTTCATATTACGCTTGAAAATCATAAACATTTGAATTGAACAGGCATTCATTGAAAACAGTACTGATAACCAGAAAAGATGACTTAGTGCGCCAATGACAGAACACGCTGATTCCGAGATAGACTGCTGACCAGCCCCAAACTGATAAATTGTCTGAGCCAGAAGAAGACAAATACAAAGTATCAGGCTGTTGATGCCTGGTTGAGACTGTAGTTCAGTAAAGATTAAATATGTTGCTATAGTTACCAGTAAACAGGTTATCGACAAACATACACACACGAAGGATAATATTCTCTTTGGTCCTATGCCCGCCTCAGAAGACCCTTTACCCTCCAATGTCAATGTGAATTTAGGCAAAGCATTATATATAGGCTTATAATCTTTAAGACATAAAAGAACACTAGATTCATCAACGCGAAATTGCCAGCTCGAAAATGTTATGTTAAAGGCAGAGTTTCCTTGTACAATCAAAAAGCCATTTTCCACAGACATGAGAAGCTCCTTGAATTCAACTTCGATGAACGGGCATATCAATAATCTGTTAATCTCAACAATTTTCTCCCCAAAACAAGAATTACGTTCTATACCAAGTCTAAGAGTCACATTCATAATAGTTACTGCTCTGATATTGTTCTTACTGGTTACATAAATTTCTGCATTCATATCTCTAAAAGTGGCGTTATATGAACCAATTTCCATATAAAACTCAATTAAACCTCCTGCCAGATCAACAGGAAGAATTCTGTCATCCAGATCTAAAATCTGATCAATTGATACTGGATATTTCTGTGTAGCCATTGACAAATCAAACACAACATATAACAGTATAAAGTCAATAATGCTCAAATCTTCTTCCTGTAATTGATGGAAAACCTGTATTTCATTGATGACATCTTTAAGACCAGGGTATGTAACATCAAAGAGGTGATCCGATCCCTCCCGGAATATCTCTAGTAGAGATTCGCTCATAACTCCTACTGGGGTTAGTTTGAAAAAGGTTTTGTAACAGAATTTGTCGGGTATATCTGGTGTAGGTACGCATAACCCTGTGGTCATATCTAGATAGCTTCTTTCGTCACACAGTATATCTCGACACTTCTTCTGTAAAATAAAATAGAGTGGCTATTACTAGTCGACTGACAATAGCGAATTTACGGTATAATCGCTATTGACAGTTGACTGGTAAACGACATTCTACGTAGAAATCGCAAGTAGGAGCGCAAATAACATTAAAACACATCATTTAGATATACATTACACATGACTTGAGATTCCCTATCATCATCATACAAACAAAGCATAGGACAAACTGATAGGTACGTGGTAGGTAGATCAACTGACAGACGGATCAATGGATAGATAGATAGATAGATAGATAGATAGATAGATAGATAGATAGATAGATAGATAGATGGAAAGACAGACAAACAGATAGATAGATCTTACCAATTTAAAATCTTCGAACTGCACTGTAGGTTCACAGTTGAGATCCGGTACATCATCAGTTATCTTTTTTAAAGAATTGACATCTAATATGGCGAAAAACGCTGGTGACACATCGTGTATCTCACCAAGTACTTTCTGACAATTCCAAAGTTCCAAAATTGGTTGTGTAGCTGTGTTACACAGATAACAGAAATAATTTTTGTATGTCGAGTTGAATGGATCTAGAAAAGCGTCACAAGCTGAATCAATTATAGGGTCGTAAGAAGTCCATAGCCCCGTCTGATTACACTTTGATATAAAATATGGCGGCCAAAATTCGCATTTGTGGAAATTTATACCAGGTGGCAGCTCATATATTATATTACACCTTTTTTCTTCGATCATAGCCAGAAGGTGTGGGTCAGTTATCGAAATTACGTCATGACAATGTAATTCTAATTTCCAGGCTTCAAAGTCTCTTGTGTCGTACTGGCCATTACAGAATGCACAAAATACATTTCTGTAGTGGACACCTTGATCGAGGTCCGTTACAGGTACGACAGATTCAATGTTGCCATTGGCACCTGGATTTTCACAAAGATTTTTGTTGGAATCATCCGCAGTATCTTCTGCACATTTTGTAACCATCCAGTATTTCTCTTCTTTGTTGAATTCTATGTCATCACTTGTTAGATATTGTCGCTTTTTGCATTCGTACCTATAAATACAGTATTACAGATAAAAAGTGGTACAAGGGATAATATAAAAATACTTTTCCGCAGTTTTCAAGAAAAACATATATTGTGACCCTCATTAGAACCATCAAGCCAGACCGTTCGAATGAGGGGTCACAATATAAGTTTTCATTAAGAAATAAGAAAAATTCGAATTAGATAGAAAATCTCTTGAAATAATTTACTTTACTTTCATTAGGCCACTCTTAGAATATGCTAATGTCATTTGGGATAATTGTACACAATATGAAAAAATAGAACTTGACAAAATACAGAATGAAGCAGCAAGAATAGTCACCGGAAACTACTAAATTGATTTCTCTACATGTCAAGCACTTTACGAAGACACTAAATGGGAAACTCTGGACGAAAGACGGCGAAAAAGCAAACTTGTACTCTTTTACAAAATGACTAATGATCTTTCACCTGGCTATCTCTCTTCTCTCGTTCCCCCTTCAGTAAATAGCGTCTCTGCATACAATTTACGTAATTCGAACGATATTCAGACGATAATCTCTCGAACAACTCAGTATTTCAATTCGTTTCTTCCATCAGTCATTAGAGAGTGGAATGACTTACCACTAGATATTAGGGCCAGTGACTCCGTCAGCAACTTCAAGCGTCGACTTAAGGAAAGGAATTGCGTTGTTCCAAAGTATTACTATGTTGGAAACAGAAAACTTCAAATTTTACATGCACGACTACGAACTAAATGCAGCTCATTAAATCATGATTTGTTTCTAAAGCATATAACAGAATCACCCCTATGTCGTTGTGGTGCTGTGGAACTCAACACTTTTTGATGGTCTGTCGTTTGTATGACAACCAGCGCACAAATCTTATTAATATTGTTTCTCAGCAAACTACAGTCACACTACGAGTTCTGTTATATAGTGATAATACGCTTTCACTACATTCCAACACTATTATCTTTGAAGCTGTTCAGAAATACATAAAAGAAACAAAACGTTTTACATAACATTTAACTATGATGCAATTTAGTAATACTTTGTATTATACAATGTTCTGGAGCTAACTTGACATAATTTGATATAATATAATTGCTTTTTAGTAGGGAACAAGCAACTGGTTATGCTACTGATCCCCTCTCCGAGTCTCCGACACTCACTCACAGCTAAACCTTTTTTTTCTATTTATTATCAATAGCTGTCTCTAAATTTCACTGGTTATTGATTTGATACTGTTACATACTGAACCTATTGTTTATATATACTGTCTGCGTCAACTTTATATGCTATGTAACTTCGCTACTGGAAGTATTTATTTCAGTATGTACTGATGTTATTCTAGTAATATATATGAGCCGTTCTCTGTGAAAACCGGGCTTAATGACATTACGTAATAATTACGTTGTGAACAGATGAAAAACACCGAAATTTATGATTTTTCGGACCTGTTTTTATTTCCATGAAACTACCTTAAGCCTTGAGATAAAACAGAAAGCCTATGAATTCAGGCAAAATCCAGTCATAAATATGACATATGTTGCCATGACAACGCTTATTCCAGGGTAGCCCCAAAGCCTTGAAAACAGATGGTATACCTTCACAAAGACCTATTATTTGAGGAAAGAATGTTAAATCATGCAAATTGTCATGTGTATGCTATGAAATACATATTGATAATGAGCAAACACACTTTTTCTCCGAGAGATTTTGTGTAACAAGCACAGAAAGCGCGTTCAAACAAACGTAATGGCGTTGACGTCAAAACATGCTTGCATGACGTTAATAACGTCATATAAAGAAACTGCACTACCTGTGTGCTTCTAAAGTCTATATCTCAGTAATAAATAATGCTAACCATCTCAAATTTTCAGGAAATGTTTAGAAAAGCTAACACTTTTCAGTGATGCAGTTAGTTAATTTTTTATTTGTATGTTATTAACCCGGTTTTCACAGAGACCGGCTCATATATATGTTAACTTATTTCAACTACAGTAACATACAATCCGATCGCCATTATTTGTAAAATTGTATTCATTTACAAGAGAAGAACCAAATAAGCGCATGCTTCCGTTCTAATCCTATTTATTCTGCGTATCAGATCTATGTACACTTGAAATTTGTTGAAATAAATATGTTTAAACTAGATGCCTCTTCCCATCACCCCGACTCTAAACTCACCTTGCCTATCCATATAACAGTCAGGGGCCATATTCATAAAGCCACTTACGTCGTTGCTATGCGGTTGCTAAGGCTAAATATCTATAAAGGAGATTCTCTACAACTATGAAATTTGGTCAGGAGGAACAGTCTTGGTAAGACTGTTCCTCCAGAGCAAATTTCATAGTTGTAGGGAACCTCCTTGATAGGAATTCAGCCTTAGCAACAGCATAGCAACCACTTAAGTCGTTTTATGAATACTGTCCCAGGTCTCGAAATCTCAAAGTCGAAGTTCATCCCAAACTTCTGATATTTCAAAGTAAATTTTCTGGTCCCACAAAATTTACAAATTTACTTTGAGATATCATTAGTTAGAGATGTCCGGACTTGAAATTTAAAATAAAATTGGAAATGTGTCAAAACTATATTCTTTAATATAAATGGGTTCGTTGAGATTTCATTGTTCGAGATATCGAGATTTGACTGAACTTAACTTGGAAGTTCTCTACCGAATATCTAATGATGCTTGTTGTTGTACAAAGTCTCGTGAACATCTTGTCATCGGCTCGAAATTTGTGTAGCGGGAATGGAGATTACCCATTCACATCAAAACTTTTAATGAAGGAATAACCGTTATTTTTTACGTTATCTGATGTATAAACTAAATGGGGACACGAGCAAGGTAAGTAAACCCCAAAGGGGTTCAAGTAAATTATACTCGAGACCCGATGTAGTTTATCCATTAACTTTTTCTGATTTATAAACTACATCGGGTCACGAGCAAAGTAAGTAAAGCCCGAAGTTACGTAAAGAACCTTGTATGATAAGGCCGATATTTTGCCCCCAGAAAACTCGTTTTCCTAAAGCCTTGTTCAGATAATAAATTTTATATAAAGGAAAGTTTAAACCTTGTATGTAACGTCAAACACAAAATTTACCAGTTCTTGCAATTTTTTTTTATCTTGAACATACCCATACCCCTAGCGGATTCTGACGAAAATGACAAATTTGCTAACCTTTGCAGCTTTCAAAATATATGAGCCCTCCAGCACATTTTATATTATGTATACAGACAAAAGTTTAATATATTTACATGGCATGAAAATAATATATGTGCTGGAGACCGGGCTCAATGCTTATCTTTAACTTTTTGTTCCAAAACTGGCAGCTTTTGGAACATTTTCCCTGTGAAATAAACTTAAAAACGTCCATATTCTCCGCTCTTAGACAATATAAACATATGTTGTGGGTATTTATTTTCTTATTTAGAACACAATAAATAATTTGGTACACATCTCATTTTGATTCGTTGAATCGTTTTTGTTAGCGTCTCGGGGCTTGCAAACTTGAGTGGGCTGGTTACCTGGAGGGGCCTTATGCAGTGAACAATTTAAATGGGGGCTAAAAATGGCCATTATCATACCAGGGGCCGTATTCATAAAGCAACTTAAATCGTTGCTATGCTGTTGCTAAGGGTAAATTTCTATGTTGGAGATTCCCTACAACTATGAAATTTGGTCTGGAGGAACAGTCTTACAAAGACTGTTCCTCCAGAGCAAATTTTATAGGTGTAGGGAATCTCCTTCAATGAAATTTAGCCTTAGCAACAGCATAGCAACCACTTAAGTCGTTTTATGAATACGGCCCCAGGTCCTTTTGCTCGTGACCCTATGTAGTTTATACTTTAGTAAACGTCAAAAATAAATAACGTTTATTCCGTTATATTTATACTTTCAAGTTTCCAAAAGTCAATTTTAAGAAAAAGGGTAAAAAAGAACAGATAGCTTTAACAGTGTCTTTTCCCGGTGGATAGGAACAGATGATGGAACAGCTGTCATAATATTTTGAAATCCCGCTTTGATTTGTAGCTCTGTATACAGGGGATGGTGGTCGGGCTCTGGTCCTGGCTATAACTTCAAGTGCCGGGGGGTCCTACTTATGTGGATAAAAGTAGGGCAAGGGCCTGCTCTGCTTGTAGTAGGTGCGAGTGGGGTTGTTTGAATTCTTTTTTCTCTCGTCTATCATTTCTCTTTTTTTCTTTCTCCCACTCTCTGGGAAACGGCCCGATATAGACTGAAATACCGTCACAATGGACTGTTAAACCCAAAACAAACAACAACCAACTCTGTCTACAAAAAAAAGTTTCAAACGGTTATTTAAAATCCTTATTTAATAATGAATATTTTATCGACAAACTGATTTTTTATAACACAATTTACCAATTTGCGTTTAAAAAAGACGGAAAATTCGGTCAGTTCCGCATTTAGTATCATGCCAAAATAGTGCCTGTATACATACGCAGTGATGCGAACAAAAAAATTCGCCATACGACTCAGGTGTAATTATTCGTTTGTAAACAACACCGGGTTGCATTGCTTGTTGAATAGATCTGCAGAAAGTTTTGCTCCGATAATGTAAATATTTTACCTTGAAGCTGATACTGTCTCCTTGCCGTGCTCCAAAGATGTGTACATTCCAAGACAGCAGGTCCCAAATTTGTAACAGTCTGAATCACACGAACACTGACCGCAGCATGGTATCACTTCTCCGACCCATGTGTCTGCAATATCAATATTGAACTTTTCCTCGCAGGTGTACTTCAATGGACATGCATAATGATGCATTTCATTGATAGAACGAAACAGGGTTTCATTGTCAACCACTGATATAACCAATACTGACTGCACACTCAAGAGTAGGAATCGAACAAATTCTGCGGAAGAGTCTTTCATTTTCCTTTAGTGATGTTACTGTAAAAGTAGATAAAGGGGCCACTAGACGCCATGTACAACAAATAAGTACTGTATAGGTACACATGTTTAGTACACTTCTTTACCTTTCAAAAACTTACTAGGCCAATCGCAAAGTTCCGCGAAAATAAAACATTCGCGAAACTTTCCCGATTAAAAGATGAATGGATAGACCTTATGAGGAAGCAGCTCTGTCATTTTCATTGTTTTTGCTCTTCATAGTGGAAGTAAACTCTTAGCAGAAGGAATTTCCTCCCTAAAGAGCAATTCTTTTTTTATAAGAGTAAGTGCCTTTTCGGAGGGGTTCATACTTATGCAGGGAAGCAAACAGAAAGATACAGGTAAAAAGAAGTAAGGATTTACACAACCCAGCAGGCACACAAGGTCGAATCAACATTGAATCAACCTTGATTCAACGTCATCATAGTGACTTTGAATCAAGGGTGATTCAACCTTGTGTGAGTCAACCTTGCATCAACTGATTCAACGTCATTATGATGACGTTGAATCAAGGTTGATTCAAGATTGATTTAAACCTTGTGTGCCCAGTGGGAAGCTCTCTGCCTGGAAAAATAAATAAATAAATACAACAAAATGAAATAAAACAGAAAAAAATACATAAAAAACATCAAGGAGTATCCATTCACCTTAAAATATTCAGAAATTTCAAATTTATTATGAAATATGAATTTATAAGGAAATATAAATTTAATTTGTTTGAAAACTCATATAATACTGATCACTATCTTTTTTTTTTTTTTTTTTTTTTTTAATTTTCTTTGTTTAAAAAATCGTAAACAGTTGGAAAAATACGCGCATACCCAGGGTCCGTTGTATAAATACTATTCCCCTCAGAGAATCTGTCATGACATGACATATTTTGAAACAATATTACAAGCATATTGATTTCTACCAATACAGGAGTCTCTTTGTCATCAAGCCCGTCTTCGTTTAGTAATCTGTGCATGCCTATGCCAGATTGCGCATGTTGCGTAGTCTGGTTAGGCGGGCGCAGTTTGCTGTTTTAATTTTTTGTCAAGGCAGAGGATAGCGCGTGCTATGACACCACGGCGCATGTACAAGGCTGATCAAAGCATGCGCAGTTTTTCTATGGCTGAAGACAGGCTTTGGCGATGTGACGTTTAAAAGATGAGGAAAAGCCAAGCTAGTGCAAAGTGTCTCCGAATGACCATAACAAAATATGACATTTTACTTTTTTTGTTTCATTTCTCGCCTTCAGCCGTAATTAAATTGTCGATGTAACTTTTAGAACATACATATTCAATTTGATTGGCAACATTTCACTACAGGTGCTTTTAGCTGAATGAATTTAGGTTTCAAATATCCCGTTCCCAATTTTCATAATTTCTCAGCAGAGCAATATATACTCAAAGATCATAATTTTGCTTTAGGACAGACTTGAGCAATTGTAGGCTTCGGGAAAGAACCATAAAAGAAAGAAACATAATTGAGCCGCGACATGAGAAAACCAACAAAGTGGCTGTGCGTCCAGCGCAGACTCAGATCAGCCTGGGCATCCGCGCAGTCTGATCAGAGTCTTTGCTGTCCGCATGAAGGTAGCTTAGACCCTCGGCTACCCTCTAAGCGCTTAGCAAAGAGTCTGATCCGACTGGGCGGATGCCCAGGCTGATCTGAGTCTGCGCTGGGCGCACAACCACTGTTGATTTTCTCGTGTCGCGGCTAAATTATAAAGAATGATACTTAAATCATTGTTAACGATTCTCGTTTGGGGCTGGAAAATAAGCATTTGGTGCTGTTGATGTCGCTCTTCATGTATGGACAGGTACCAATGCACTTGGCCGTTGGTTTTAGGATAAATCAACATTCTGTCAGATCGACTGGATTGATAAAAATCTAATGAACTGTCACCGTAAAATTATGTTCAAAGGCCACATTGATCTTTCTGGAGAAAATCTCATCGGTCCCTATTGGCATTAGTAGCCAAGTGGATTAGTGACAGTCGCAAGCATACAGGTAAAGCTGACTGTGGGTGTTTCCGGCTTTTTACGACGTGCTCGAACTGGTAGCGATGTGTCAAAATTGACCCGAGGCCATTGGATAGTTATGCGAAAATCCTATTGTGCATTTTTACCATGACCAATGTTTAAAGACATTTGTGACTTGTTGTCAACAAGAATTCAGACCCAATAAATTGGTAAAATGAATTTTACAAAAACATAGATTGTATTTACTTTCTGCTTCTCTCAATTTTCTAACAATTGCTTATTTTACTTTTTTCCGGAAAAGGTAGCAAGTGGCAAGTCAGATACAAAATACTCTTGCTGAGTAATAATCAATAATAAAAAAAGAATTTGTAAGGTTTCATTCGCTGTCAATATAAATGTTCCTGAAAAACAAGAAAACAGAACTCATTATATGATCTATACTCCTCGCCAAATGTTTAGCATATTTCAGCTCTATGGTACCTTTGTTACAAATTCTGCAAAAAATAGCAAACTTTAAAAAAAGATATAATTTATGGATTTGGAAAGATAGAATATTTAAGCATAAGCCTCATGATATTTTTGTCCGAAATAATCAGGTAAAATAATTCTGGCGGGTTGACATTTTTGTGTAAAATAGTAGTTTTTATCTTTTATTTTCTGCATATAAAATGTCGTACCAGGAAAAAAATGTCTCACGTCAGACAGGAGACCACGGAACAAGTAAGTTTCACATAAAATTTGAAGTGCCAGTATCAAAGACCGACAGTTTTCAGTAAGGCAAAAATGATAAGAATTCATAGGAAAACTGCATTGTTAATGATTAAGAATACAAGTGAGCCCGTCCAGATAGAAATCGACCTTATGACACGCGACGTGAAACTGAGATAAATGACGTCAAAGTTTGACGTTACGTCAGAAGATTTTTCCCGCTGTTTCACACGGCATGTGATTGAACTTTAACATGAATCTTAATTGTGTGGGAAACCTCCGTAGCCGCATATTTGTTGCCAGGAATCCAATAATATGATTCTTTGGAGCAGTATGCATCACTAAAAGTGCAGTTTGCGTTTATATCCGAATTTAATGAATTGAAAAAATCTTTTATTCGCAGATGCGTAAAAAGGTTCAGACTTGCAACAGTTCTGGTCCCGTTTTAGTTCATGTTCATATATTTTCAGCTTTGATATAGAGAAAATAATTTTCAATCTTGGATAATAATAGTAATAACTATATTATTAGTATCAAAAGTAAAATCCCGAACGGAAAAGAATTCAAACCAATAGCTTTGTTTAGGTATAGGCCTACAAATATCGTCAGCGTATTCATGCATTCACTGACATTGTTAACATTTTTTTCAGTCTAAACTGCAAGACAACAAACAAAATGTAGAAAAAATCTTGTGAAAAAGCAATTTCAAGTTTTCATGCACTGCTTGTTTTCTATACCACAGACTGCCAGGTCGAAGGTAAATTTTCAATGCGATGTTTTCTTCTGCTCCAGTCTGATTTGGAACATTGTAGGGCAAGGGCCTATTGTGCTTGCAGTAGTTGCGGGTGGTTTTTTTTTTTTTTTTTTTGACATTTTTCTCTCGTCTATCATTTCTTATCCCTTTATCTGCGAGACGACCCGATATAGACTGAAATACTCTCTCAAAGGGCCGTTAAACGCAAAACAATCAATCCTCTCCTGCCTGTCAGCTCTGACGAATGCCAGGTGACAAACGGCAAAGGGCGACATAAAGAAGTGTCGTCTGAATCGTAATGTCTGTAAATGGTGGAAGACAAAACGCTTTCCAATTTTAGCACAGTTTTCGGAGATCCTGAGCCATTTTGATCTACTTACAATTCCCTCTCCAATGAGATGAAAATTGCGAGTTTAAGTCAAAAGTCCGTCTGGTTGTTTTGTCTTTTCCTTAAGCTTATATTTTTTTTTATTTTTTATTTTTTCCGTGTATATTGCTGGTGGTTGGTAGATTATATTTAATAAAATGAATTAGAAGTTACGACCTTCCGGCGACTTTCTGCACCATAACCGAGTCACTCTAAACACTCGACCACGGCGCCTCTCTAAAAATTAACAAATTAAAAAAAAAATGATGTTTCACTTTCGTTTAAAATTGTGATTTGTTTGTTTTTCCGCGGTTTGGTATTTAAAAGTCCATACCTGATACCATAGTGACGATTTTATTTTGTTACGGACATGGAAAATATAAGATCTCGTCCCCTTTCTAAAAAGACGCCTCTATGATCAAGAAATTCGTTTAGCAAAAGCTGGCATAGCTGTGGATGTGGAAAAGCGGGAGGGGAGGAACTCGTACAATAAAACGTCACTGAGTTTCACTAGTCCCTCAAAATCGACGTCGAGGTGTTTTTATTATTGGCTGGCACCTCGACGTCTCTTCGCTAAACATGGACTTGGTATACCAAATGCCGATCGTGAATCCAAGCGGCTTAAACTTTGTTTTCCTGCCATGGCCAAGGAAGATCAAGGAAAGTGCTATACAGCATTCGAAAAGTTATACATAAATGTGTAAACTACCATCATTTTAGTGTCAAAAAGTTCCAGGAACCTTTCCTAATCTCACCTTTTTTAAATTCGTTGGCGGCAGCCTGTTGCAGGTACTTGACAAGAGCTAAAGTGTTCCGAATGAAATATTGGGAAAACCAATATTTTATGACGACACAAAGGTATATGTAAAACACGGATTTATTTTTGCAATGAAGCCCTATTTAGATATTCTGAGCAAAGCGTCATGCGACGAAAGAATTAGTGTGTGTGTGTGTGTGTGTGTGTGTGTGTGTGTGTGTCCTTTCCTCTTCTCATATGTTTTCGCCTCCTCAGTCTGTCTATCTATGCGACATCGAAACAACGCCCTACTGTTGCGGCATCATAAGTTTTTTCGTTTCCTTACCTTTCTGTTCCCGCCCTTCAACCTCGCCCAATCACACACAAAAAAGCATACCTATGGACTAACGCGACCAGTGAGGCTTCGGTCTCGCCTGCGCCTCCATGCAATCGCTTTGCTGGACGCTGTATGGATAGCCCAGACTCCCTAAATAACATGTTTGAACGGAAAAGATGCCGATTAGACAGGGCGGATGCGCAGGCTGATCTGAGTCTTCGCTAAATGCACATATCCGGAGGGACGTTTTGTCATGACGCGGCTGTTCGAACTGCCCAAAAGGGTCATTGATTTTGAGAGGGATAAAAGTAAATAAATAATTTATCAAGATTATCTCTTTCATGAACAAAAAGAAAAAAAAGTGCCGTTCAGATACATTAAAAGTAAAAAAAATATCAGGGAAATTTAATTGAATCTGTCTAAAAGCTAGACAAAAGAAGGACGACAATAATATACTATGCACAATAAATATAGCAATTTTTTCGTATGTGTCAGATCCACCATATTAGGATTTTATTGTCACTTAACTGCATAAAGATATAAAGGCCGATCATTCGAGATGGACTGTCAGGTAAAAGAATCAAGATTGCTCCATTGTAGCGTTTGAACAATCGTGACGTCAGTTTTTATGACCATTGTATCTGAACGACATTTATGATCATGTAAAAAAGCCACAACCATAATGAGGCCGCTGGTTTGCTGTTAAAATAAAGGAAACCGCTCTAAAACATTTGAATATGCTACCAGTATGAGGTTTACAAAGTTCGAAAATTTGACGTTTTCCCTTGTTTTTACGTTATCGTCTTAAAACTTGTTCCTAATCGGTATTTCTTGAATCCCTTTTGAGTGTATGATGGTCTGGTAGCTACCTATATGATAATGTAAACAATTTAGAAAGAAAATTCTTCCCGGTTACTGAGCATAAGTCAAAAGTCTCAGACTAACGTCATCATTTTCTCACAGTTACGTTATACTTCAATGAAGAAACTTCACAGTTAAATTAATCATGGTGTGAACTTTAATTTTAGCCTTCTGTTTTTCTCGGCTTTTGATTCTGCATTGAACTGAAGCACCCGTGAATCATTGCACATTGGACCGAATTAACACGTTTTAACGTCAATGGCGCATGCTAAGATTTGTCAGTTGTTAAGCTTAACCATATCTTTTACACAATCAATAGCTTTGACATGACAACTGAGCATGAAAATGTTGAGAAATACCGTGCAAAAAATCACATGCTTACCATTTTTATGTTGCTTTTCAATGGGTGCGAATTTCGGCTAATGACCCCTTCCGCGCTTATCGCTTTTCCCTAATATCGTTTTTAAAGATGGCTTCTGTAATCCCATGGTATCTTAAGCCCCAAATACGGTTCCTTTCAATTCAATTTAATTTCGCTCAATGTTGCACTTCAGTAATGAGAAAAATTGCAAAATATAAAAATTTGCTAAATATATTTTGCATAGTATAATTATATCTGATTAATCAACGTTTACCCGATATATTTTTTCGACAATGATTTATGTTTACAAGCAGAATGACTGGGTAAATGGGGATTGCCTCGCATACCTTACGGACAATTTCAAAAACTTTACAAAAAGTTTTCCTTATCAGGGATTTTTTACTGCGTATTTCGCAACTTGTACGTATAAATTCCCTGGATGACTTGCGAGTTTACGTCCATTTCAACAGTATTTCAGTCATATCAGGGCGATGAGAATGAGATAATGAAAGGCTGTGTGCAATGGGACCCGTTTACGGTAGGAAAGATGCTCGCTTCTAGCGGACCGGGTTCGAGTTCCGCTAGAGGCGAGAATCTTTCCTACCGTAAACGGGGTTCCATTGCCCACAGCCTGGCGTCTGCCTGTAAAACATCTGTGGAAATCACGATATGGTAGAGTTGTGTTAACTGATCCCACTCGAAAATACATTTATAATAGTGTTGAAGAGCTATATGACCGAAAAGTAACAGACTTATTCTACCCTTCTATGCGTGATGTTTCCTGCCAATGTTTACGGGCGTCCGTAAAATAACGGGCAATGGACTGACAGCTGATTGCAAGGCATTCTACCATAAAATTTACGGAAATTTTTACAGTGCAGTTATTCTAACAAAAAATCTACGGACTTTGTTTTACAGTATACAGTTCATTGACCGTTATTTTATGGGCGTCTGCCTGTAGAATATAGTTGAAAATTATGACAATTTTTTTTATTTTATTTATTTATCTTTTTTTTTTTCGACATCATACTTATGTTAACTGGCCGCTCTCGTAAATACCTTTATTGTATTGAAGGAATAAAAGACCAAAACAACACCTGTTATATTCTATCCTACTCCTGCATTTTTTTTACGGGAAATGGACTGGCAGCTCCATGGTTGCCAGTTACTCTACCGTAAATTTACTTATAAAATTTACAGTGCACGGATTCGTTCCGTCAAGCTTCAGTGGGGACATCGTTGTGAGAACTTGACAAAAAAACGGAGGATAAATGAGAATGAGTACACCTAAAAAAGATTTGAAAATAGTTAATTCCCTTTTAAAGGAAGTTATAGGTAATACCCTTAAGACACTTGATCCCCAAACATTACCACAAACATGTCGACGTCAAGTCACTAGTACATTGCTGCGACATAGTGCTACGCATTTGCAAAATCGTCATGGCTTTGCGCCAACGGGCTAACAACTCTCTGGGCTATTAACATTTCAAAACAATGTAACGGAGATACGTGCAGACGTCTCCTGTGTAAGTTCCCAGAAGGCACTTTACTTTGAGAGAAAGAAAAAGAAAGAACATTTCACGGTCCATCAAGAGTCACCGATGAAACGGTACGGCTGTTACCAATTAAGCGATTACAAAATGATAATCTTAATAATAAAAGCTGAAAATTCAGTTATTTTCAGACACTTTTAAACCACAGGCGATGGTATCATACCTGTGGCCCTCAAGGGGTGAAAGACGGGGGGGGGGACAATTTTTATTTTATTTTATTTATTTATCTTTTTTTTTCGACATCATACCTATTAACCTATTAACATAGACTTTGTAATGGTACAATGACATTTTTTTCAGTTTTCTTTTTCCCTTTCCTCCCTGATGATCACAGGTATGATACCACCACCTATGACTCAAACCCGAAACAACCGTTGCATCAACAGTGTAAAAAAGCATCTGGCCATTGCATTAAGGCCGGCACGAGGCACTTTCTGGGCTGATAATATCATCGTTCAAAAAATGCAGATGTAATTTTCTAATTTCTCAAAACGATGCAAGGTCAACAAAACTGGGCACGAAGTTAACACTACCAAAGAGTAATAAAGTTATTGTTCTTCAGATGGCACCAAACTTCCATGAACGTCTCACTAGAGTCGGTAAAAGGTCCTAAGGACCGTGCACTGACACTGACGCCAGGTGGGCGTCAGTTTTGCCAACCAAAACAATTACTTTCATGTTATATGTTAAGTTCACTTTTGTTTCTGAAACGCAATGGCGCAGTCTAGTTAGTGTCTTTTCCGTTCGTATATGGTATATACGGAGCCTGGGTTACATAAACATCGTCCAGTCTAGACTCTGCTGCGCAGGCAAGTCCGAAGTTGAGTCGGGTCGCATATGTCGGAAGGTATGTTTTCTTGTGACAAAGTCCAATCAGTCGGGGAACGATTGGGTGAGGCGCACAGAAGACGGGAACAGAAAAAAAGATCGGATCAGAATCGAATTGTTTACTGGTGATTGTCCAAGGACAGTTAGGCGTCGGGTCGACGTGGCGTTTCGATGTCGAGTGCATAGATATAAGATAGTATACCAACCTGTTATAAGGATCATATTTTATTGGTACGATAAATATTTAGATATTTCGTTTCGTTCAAGAAATGAAAATGAAATTATTATTTTGCATTCAACCAAAGTTCACGTGCTCACGCGCTTTGGAGAATAACAAGATGGCAGTAAAGTGAAAGTACAATAGAAGCTTCTGGATGTATTCGAAGTCTTTACCAAAGATCCGGATATGAAAATCACAATATATAGATAAATAGGGGTCAGATAGGTTGCTGGTAGTGATTCCTGTATCGCAGTGGTAAGCAATACAGTTTAAACTAAAGTATTTGATTTGCTACGCATTATTTTTTGACGTCGGTAGAACGTAATAAGGCCAACTAAAAATAAAAATAGAAAATGTCCGATATAAACGAGAAATGTAAATAAGGCCAATTACGTTCGGCATTGTAGAACTATGAGTTTCACATAAAAAGGGTTGGAAAATTATTTGAGTGTTTTAAGTTGGCAACTAAAAAGACCTCCTTTCAAGTTTTTTTTGCTTGAACAAAATGGTAAATATACAACGTACAAGACTGGTCTTACCTTTGTTTATATTGCACTGCTGGGATGGGAAACTAGTTTTCTGGCACAGTATATGCTCATCAAGCCACATTTTCTCACCAATCATGAAGGTTGAACTGCTTTTCAAAACAATTTTTGTTTAGTCGATTTTACAACTGATAGGAATATGGAGACTTTAATAGAACATGCATTCAATCATTTGTATGCAAATAAACTTAGCCTTCGCATCAACTGGTTGCATATAGTCTATAATCTCGGCCTTTGGGCCTGGTAAATTGTATGGTGAACAGATGCTCCAAAGCAGAAGTCATATTTTTGTGACGTGGCGTATGCCACATGTCTATGTTTTCCCACCATTTTTACAAAGGGAAACAACTTTTGTGACTTTCTTATTTGCTTCCTCGGGCGACGTAGCTCTTCGAAAATGCTGTCTACTCTTAAAAGTTAAACTGCTGCTGAAGGACTCCTGCACACTGTAAAAACATCCGTATATTTTACTGTAGAATACCTTGAAACCAGCTGCCAGTCCCTTCCCCGCTATTTTTACGGGCGCCCGTAAACATTGGCAGGAATCAACACGCAGAGTCACAGAGTAGAATAAGAAAGATATTGTTTCGGTTCTATAGCCTTTCAACACTGTAAAGGTATTTTTGAGTTATAATTCTACCTTATCGTAATTTCAAAAAAAATGATCTACAGGAAGATGCCCGTAAAAATAACGGGAAATGGACTGGCAGCTGGTTGCCAGGTATTTTACCGTAAAATCTACGGGTTTTTAAACAGTGCACAGAAACAAATTCTTTGCTCTATCAAAAAGAAAATGCCAAACTTTAAGCTAATTGCTTACTCATCTTTAGAAACAGTTGAAGTATTCCAAAACATCAAAGATATCTTTCGAAGAGTTTTTTTTTTTTTTGCTTTAGGCACTCGAAGCCATAGTAGCACCGGAGGTATGAAGTTTCCGGATTGTCCGTACACTGTAAAAAAATCTGTAGATTTTACGGTAGAATAACTGGAAACCGGCTGCCAGTCCTTTTCCCGTTATTTTTACGGGCGTTTGCCTGTAAGACATTGTTCGAAATCACGAAATGGAAGTTTTATGTTAACTTGGCGCACTCGAAAATAACTTTGTATTGTTGAAGGGCTATCTGACCAAAACGACACCTGCTCTATTCTGTCCCACTCTGCTTGATGATTCCTGCCATTTTTACGGGCGCCCGTAAAAATAACGGTAAAAGGACTGGCAGCTGGTTGCCAGTTATTTTACCGTAAAATCTACCGTTTTTTTTTTGTTTTTTTTTTGCAGTGTACGTGCGAACGGCAGTACTTAAGCATGTCGGTCAGTCCGGAGTTTATGTCTTGTTAAAGCTGCTCTTCGGAAAATATATTTCTTGATTACCTTTCGAGGTAAAGGGATCATACTTGGTATATTACACCCGGAGCCTTTCCATCTTTTCTACCTATCTCAGGGGCAAGATATCTCAAGATGTTCCGGGGTGGAACCGAAGTCTAGAGCTGTGTTACTGCAAAGTTAACGTTTGTAATAGTGATATACGTTTCAAGGGAAAACATTGAAAATGACGTTATCCATAACGGTGTAACGTGACGCCACGTAACTTTATTAATTCTGGCAAATTTCCTTAGATACCAGTGTGTTTAAAACAGCCATAACAACCTTAAAAATCTAGATAACTTCAAACGGTTTTTACCTTTTTGTTCTATAATGGCATGCGCATTCAGATAACAGAAAACCAAAAAATTGATTTTTTTATGTCATAAGGTCGATTTCTATCTGTACGGGCTCAAGTATTGACAAAAGTTTCTTTTATGTCTGGTTTAGAAATGACTGAGGCATAATCAATTTAGCCATGTCGTCTTCAGAATACGGTAATTTTGTGTGTGAAAAAATAAAACTGATGATGTTTTGGACACACTTTTAAAAAGTGTCTAAAATTGTACTTTAATTTCGGTGGCCTTAACTTTTGTCGTTGTGTATCCAAACAGCAGCAGGGTTTCAAAAATCCAGTGTGTAGGTGTTTTCATTGTACATTACTGCTTATTATACTGCTTATGGATTATATCCATAACCACACATTTTTGTACTTCTATCAGTTATTTCTGCTGCTAACTTCACAAATAATTATGCTAAACTTTTGGCGAGGAGTATATTTACAATGTTATTGGCTGCACAAAAAATTGTTAATTTCTTGTTTCCCTTGGAGCTAATGAGCATAGATATACGCATGGCAGTGAGTAGGGCTCCATGTCGGTATATCGTATTTTTATCCCCCAACAGAAAGGTTCGGGGGATCTAGCGATGAGCCTGACGTCCGTCCGTCCGTCTGTCCGTCCGTAAACATCTTGTTGTCCACTCCATATCTTGAATGCCCTTTGGAATATTTTCATGATACTTCACAGTTATGTAGAACAGGTCATGACTAGGTGTCGCGTACAAGAATGACAACTATTGGTATTGTACGTTTTGAGTTATCTCCCCTTTGGTGACGTTTTGGCAGATTCATGTCTGCTCTGTAACTTAAATACCCTTTGAAATAACTTCATGACACTTAACAGGTATATAGAACAGGTCATGACAATGTGTCGCGAACACAAATGACAACTATTGCTTTCTTACTTTTTGAGTTATTTTCCCTTGATGGTTTTAGGTGTGATTTCATATCCTCTCTATAACTTTAATACCATTTGAAATAACTTCATGACACTTCACAGATATATAGAACAGGTCATGACAATGTGTAGCGAACACGAATGACAACTATTGCTTTCTTACTTTTTGAGTTATTTTCCCTTTGTGGTTTTAGGTGAGATTTCGTGTCCGCTCTATAACTTGAATACCTTTTGATATATTTTTATGATTCTTCACAGATATGTAGAACAGGTCATGACAATGTGTCGTGAACAAGAATGACAATTCTTGCTTTCTTACCTTTTGAATTATTTCCCCTTGATGGTTTTAGGTGTCTGCTCAATTACTTAAATACCCTTTGAAATATTTTCATGATCCTTCATAGATATGTAGAACAGGTCATGACAATTTTTCTCATACACAAATGACAACTCTTGCATTCATACTTTCTGAGTAATTTTCCTTTGGAAAGTTTGAGCTGCAGTTTCATCATCACCCTCTTTCCGTCCTGATATGACTGCATTTCATTATCATTCTCCCATCGTCCTGATATGACTGAAACACTGTTAAAAAGGACGTAAAATCGCAAATCATCCATTCATCCATCCACTAAGCGTTCATGCGCCTTGCAGATGCATTTGTTTTTCCTTCTTATTCTTATTTCACAAAGGCTAATGTAACATAAGCGTAAAATCTAATTACTGGGACAGATAGGTCTGAGCAAATTGTGCAGATCCCGATCAGACTGCTCTTATAGGATCAGTCTGTTAAGGATATGTACTATTAGCTTTTCCATCTGCCTCTGTTAGCATTGATGAAACCAACCAGTTTCAGTTTTATGTCAATTCTGTCAATTATTTAAGATGTCCTAATTTGAGCCGCGACACGACAAAACCAACAATGTGGTTTTGCGCCCAGCGCAGACTCAGACCAGCCTGGGCATCCACCCAGTCTGATCAGACTCTTAGCTAAGCGGTTAAAGGGTAGCTGAGGATCTAAGCTACCGCTATGCGGACAGCGAAGACTCTGATCAGACTCGGCGGATGCACAGGCTGATCTGAGTCTGCGCTGGGCGCACAACCACATTGTTGGTTTTCTCGTGTCGCGGCTCAATTATTTAAGGCGTCCTAATTTTTAGATTTTTAACGGTCTAACTCACAATGGATGGAAGTTTTCATATATATTCATTTGATCGTTTTTGATATCTGATTTCAGATAATATATATGTAAGGGACTCAGGGCACTGGGTTATATACATGAAGATACATGCACATATGTGTTCAATTACGGAATTGATACAGACACTGAAAAAATCGGTGTGTATGAAAAATATCATCTTTCGAGAGGGTTGTATTTCGAACTCACCTATATGTATCTAAAAACACAACAGAGGATCACATTTTGTAAAAACAGAGGCAATAAAAAGAGCAGTTCAAACATTTGGCATTATTTCTATCAGAAAATTAATTAGCTTCTTTTGATAAATGTAGCACTTTCAATACTGCACGACACTAGGTGAGTTGCTAGTCCCTTCACGTGTGTAGGCTTTTTACTAAACGTCGATGTGCAGTTTTCATTAGAAATCGGAATGGACATATAAGATTTTATTCACATATGTAAGTTTGCATGTTATACTTGTTGTTTTTTTTTCTACGAAATTTCGAACTTGCATAGTATCTATCGTAAAATTTTTATAACATTTGCCAGTGTAAACTGGATTAAAGGCCCCATTGCTCTATCAGCATGAAATATTTTATCGTGAGGTATCGCTGCAAACTTCACACTACAGTTTGGCCATTGATTATTTTTCGTGATTGGCCGGCTTTGAAAAATCCAAACGTCCTTGAGTTTACCATAAAATCAATTTGAAAAAATAACTAGGTCATTTTAGTTGCCAACCAAAATGACCTACTTTCGATTTCACAAGCTTTATTTCATGATAAAAATACAACGTACAGGCGGTAAAAATATAAGGTACAAGCGTTTAATAGGTGATAAAAATACAATGTACAAAAAAATAGGCAAGGATCCCATTGATTGTGCCGCTGTTGCATTATTGCATTGCTTAACGGGGAACCAGAGACGAAACCCGTATTTTTATGGAGAGACTTATCATTTTTTCAAAATACCTTGTTCCTTCTTTTTTGCCATTTAAATGCTACAAAAAAGCACATCAACCGACATATTTTCATCAATTCTGAAGACTGTACAGGTTTCATAATGATTTGTATTTTGACGATTTTTACCTTTGATAGGACTATGGAGACTTTAAGTGACAGCATGGAATTTATGGAAAGTGATTTAGTCCAGTGACCACAAAGCAAGCGATTAATTAAGTCTAATTAAGTCGAATTACAATAACGCATGTAAATAATGAAGAACGATTTAGCCTATTGACGACAAAGCATGGAATGAATGAAGATTAAGTCAAATGACAGCACAACGCATGGAATGGATGAAAAAGGATTTAGTCCAGTGACAACGCAACACATGGAATTAATGAAGATGGATAAAATCCAATGACAAAACAAAGCATGGAACTGATGAAGATGGGTCTGGTCCAATGACAACTCAAAGCATGGAATTAATGAAGGTGGATTAAGTTCAATAACATCACAAAACATGGAATTGATGAAGATGGATTTGGTTCAATGACCACTCAAAGCATGGAATTAATGAAGGTGGATTTAGTCCAGTGACAGCACAAAGCATGAATTAATAAAGGTGGATTTGGTTCAATAACGACACAAAGCATGGGATTAATGAAGATAGATTCAGTCCACTGACGCATTGATCAAGATGGATTTAGTCCAATAACAAACAAAGCATGAAAATAATGAAGATGGATTCAGTCCAACGGCAACTCAACGCATAGAGTTAATGAAGATGGGTTAAGTCCAATAACAACACAAAGGATGGAATTTATGAAGATGGATTCAGTCCAATGACAACACAAAGTATGGAAATTATGAAGATGGATTTAGTCCAATGACAACATAACATAGTATTAATGAAGATGAATTTGGTCCAGTGACAGCACAAAGCATGGAATTGATGAAGATGGATTTGGTCCAATGACAACTCAAAGCATAGAATTGATGAAGCTGGATTTAGTCCAATGACAACATAAAGCATGGAATTAATGAAGATAGATTCAGTCCACTGACGAATTAATCAAGATGGATTTAGTCCAATGACAAAGCATGGGAATCAGGAAGATGGATTTAGTCCACTGACAAGGCAACGAATGGAATTAATAAAGATGGATATAGTTCAGTGACAACAATAAGCATGGAATTAATAAAGATGGATTTAGTACAATAACAACACAAAGGATGGAATTTATGAAGATTGATTCAGTTCAGTTAAATGACAACACAAAGTATCGCATTTATGATGACGGATTACGTCCAATGACAACATAGAATAGTATTAATGAGGTCGGATTTAGTCCAATGACAACAAACAAGAATTAATGAGGATTTTAATCCGATGAGAACAAAGCCTGGAATAAATTATGGCGTTTTTAGCCAACCTCTACAAACCATGGAATTAATGAAAACGGATTCATTTCAGTCGAATATTACTGACTTGCCTAAAACTCTGTACGGTTGGGAGCTCTGGTCAAAATTATTTCCTAAACAATACAAATATACAATACAATGCAAATTCTTTATTGGCACAAAGCATATACAAATGCTTTTCGCCGAAAAGCAACATGGCGATTGGGTTTACAAATATATCAGATTAGATGTTTGCCAGAAGCATTAAATGGGCGTAGTACTAAAAAGAGAACACTCAGTAGAGGGCGACGCAGTAAACATAGATAGATAGATAGATAGATAGATAGATAGATAGATAGATATTTACTGACCCCGGAGGTCACAAATTACTGATCCCGGAGGGCACAGTTTACTGACCCCGGAGGGCACATAGTTGTACACTCTTAGGATGTAACACGGAAACGTTTAAAATGATATTGTTGTTGTTATACTCATGACGCTGCTCCTTTAGAGGCTCAAGGGATCATTTACATAACTTGCACATTTTGGCACCGAGTCTGCCCATTTAAATGTTATTGCTACAGAACATATTTATCGAGCGCCTAAATCGCTAAACTTAAGATATTCAATCATGCTAATTTCATTTTAAAGTGCCGTCAGAATGAAGATAACTTCTGATTGTACCTACGTCCTTTCGGTGTTTCTACTGCGCTTAGTACTTGCACAATCGCACTCAGAGCTCAAAGACAGCCTGTCCAATCATGGAAACGACTTTGCAGGTTAGTAGACTATTACAAAGTTTAGAAAACATATCTAGGTACAGCAATGTATACAGAAGCAGCTCTGAAATATTCCCAATGGGCACACAACCTTGAATCAACCTTGATTCAACGTCATGACGTTGAATCAAGGTCGATTCAAGATTGGACCAAGTTTGTGTGCCTGCTGGAACTGCTTCGATAGTATAGATGATGTACTGTGTGAAATTATAATCGTAAAATTGAAGACTTTCGAAGATAAACGATTGTGGCCAGATGACTGAGGACTTCTAGTGATCAGTCTTTGGGAGAGGACTATCTGATGTTGTAAAGAATTGTGTGTGACCTTTTGTTTGAATGCAACGAAAAGAGTTTAGTTTAAAAATCTACATACGGGGGTGTTTGGGTGTGGTGCAATGGTGCTGGGTATACCTTCCACTGCCGGGGCGTCTTACTGATTTGGATAACAGTAGGGAAAGGGCCTACTGTGCTTGCAGTAGGTGCGGGTGGGGTTGTTTGGACATATTTTTCCCTCGTCTATCACTATTTTACTTCTTTCTCCCTCTTTTTGGGAGACGGCCCGATATAGACTGAAAAACTGTCTCAAAGGGCCGTTAAACCCAAAACAACCAATCAACTAACCATCCAAATGATGAAAGTTTGATCACTAAGGTTTGAAAACTACATGGAAATCTATAGTGGAGCAAATTTGATTGCATAAGTGTCCTAGAAATGGAAGATAGTGGTCTACGGAGTGTAACATTTGTTTTTATATATCAAAATGACCGTCTGTGTCTCTAGTTTTCAAATTCAGCGTTTGCCACCTTGGCAAACCTTGCATAAATCTGTAGTGGCCAGTTATTTACGTTACCCCTTTAAATTTTGAATATCAAGAATATTTATTGAAGTCAATAAGAAATGTGTTTAAACTATATAAATGTATCAAATCTAAATATTTTCTGTAAGAACAGTTAATATGCTATAAATTAGGCTGCTCAGAAAACAGTTCAGAACTTTGATGGTGTTACTTTCGTTACAATATATCATGTACCCCTTGGAAATTTAAAATTTGAACTTAAGTTGTTGCATTTTACAAAGACTCTAATACAAAAAGGCCCAAAATGATCATTTTTACTTACTATTCGATTGGCCCTTTTCAGTGCGTTTCTAGCAAAACAAATATGAGACCTCTAGCTTTTATACTTTGTCAACCACGTCCTGTTGAACAGTTACACCTATTCCCTGTTTTTGGCTGAAAAGTCATTTTTCGTATAATTGTTCGTGCAAAAAATGGCTAATAACCAATTCAAACTTGAGAAATTGGGACCTTTTGCAAAAATATCATGTTAACCATTGTATAACACAATAGCCTAAAATTATTTTTGACCTTATAACATATTTTAGCCAGAGTAACGTACTTAACAGATTAAAATGTTTGCGTTAAGCGTTTATCATTCCCGCCAGAAAAAAAACTCTTTTCAAAGTCTGACTTTTAAACAACGCTGTTGTGATATATATGCATATTATCTATTGTAAAATGAAATCTTTGCATTGTTTAATATACTAATCGGACAGCAAACAGTGTTATTTACATGACATGCAAAGATGAGATTGTCCTAAAACTAGAAAAGAAAACCTTCGTGAATTAATCTATCAACAGAACACTTTTATTTTTTTCCATTAATATCCAAATGACATTTAAAATATTACATCAGAAGAATTTACTAATCAGAACTTTTTGTTTTGTACTCAGAAAGGTAACGTTTGTAACCATTATTTGAAAACAATCACCGAGATTATGTGTTGTTACTGAAAAATATGCCTAAAACTCATTAGTTTTGTTAAATATATTTTTAAAACGGCACTTTAGACTGGTTAAAACCCACCCTGTATAATTTATCAGTGAAATTTCCACGGCGATGCATCCGTTATTGTGTAACGATGTTATAGTTTGTGTTGGCCACTTATCTGTAGTGTTCGAAAAATTGATTTGGTTTGTCTGTTTATTCGCCATCATTCTGATGTATATAAAAACAGAAAGAAAGAAGGTGAAAATATACATTTTGTGTGCCTGGGTATGCTTGCTGAAAGTTAACTTGTTGACATCTGCATGGAATGGGCGCACGTATATTCTGCTACCCACTAGTATCTTACTATTTTAGTTTGGTGTTGTGGGAGGGTTGAAGCACTAGTTGAATCAGTTTCTGGTCGTTGCCCTTTTACACTTCTTTACCTGTAATGACCTTTTCCTATAAAAGCAATATATGTACCATAGTTTAATTACTTTTAGCCGTATAGAATGTATCTAAAACGAAGTAACGAATATAACAATTTAAAAAGAAAAAGTTATTTTACCCCACTGCTGCTAGTGGCATGTGGCTAAGGTAAGATGCTTCCTTGTACTTCATGTTCTGGTCATTTGGAATCATCGGGGCTCTTTCTAAGTTAGTTTGAAAAAGGAAATAGCTGGTGCTAGGTGGCATTGGCAGTGTCGCAACATTACATTCCTTAGTTAAACCGAGGTTGCTGTTATTTTTTGTGATTCATCCCTTGCTTCCAGAGACTCAATCTTCAGAATTTAACTTTTTTATCAGTTTTTATCAGTCTTAGAATTTAAGGTGATGGGATACAATTTCAGGTAAGTTATTCTGCCAATTTTACTTTGGCCTCCTTTTTTAATGGGAAAAAACTTTTAAAAAGAATTTGCTGCTGTAAAAAAATATTTCCTTTAAGAGCAGAACATGTTTGGAAAGGTTATAGCTTTCTCAGAAGCGAATAGGAAACATCTACGGAAATGAATATTGTTTCTTTCTAACAAATTGCAGTAAAACACAGAGGTGTGTCCTTTCACATTAATACAGTATTATTACAAAGACTTGCCAGAAGATCATGTTGAAGCGAGGAACACACACGAGAAAGAATATAGAAGACTCAGTTTAACTGATTTCTTTCAAATCGGATGATATTGCCTAGAGGCACGTATAAGATGATTATGACATATTGTTATTACTTTAAAATCATTATCAAAATGCTTTTTTAACTGAGTCAGTGATAATTCACTTCTTTGACTTCTTGGTTTGGTATCTAAAAAGGTAACGTATACAACATTCAAATGTAAACGATTTGTCAGATTAGATTTATGATTTTTAATGATATTTTTTATTTTTAATAATATTTTCTGTTTGATATAATGCAATAAGATGCCCCTAGCACTTGCTTCAGCTTAACTGGCTCAAATTAAGCCCAGATGATTCCAAACATAATTTTCAATATGACGAAGTACGGGGAAGCTTTCCACAGTAGCCCAACGGTACTTTACTGTAGCTGCAGTAGGAAAAAATTACACACACTTTTTAACCTGTTATGTACGTTACTTTGGTGAAAATATATGCTACAAGGCAACTTTGGGTTTATACATTGTTTTTATAGAAAAGGTAAATTAGAGTAAAGGGGCAATGATCAGGAATAAATGTTATCTTTGCAACAACCCTACCACGATACCAAATTGGAAATAGCTGCATAAAGATATAAGACAAGTAGTGAGACGATACTAGCAGCTAGCCAGATAAACATGCAGCCCCTTACAAGTTCATGGGTACAAAGCTAGCCTGAAACAAACAAAATGAGGCATACAAAACTTTCATCTATTTTCTTTCCTTTTCCATATATGCCAGTTATACACCAGAATGATGGCAAATATACATATGAAACAAATCGAGTTTTCGAAGACGACAGATAAGTGGACAACACAAACTATGACATAGATACACCAGAACTGATGCTCCACCTTAGGGCTGTCAATAATGAGTTACATGAGTGGATTTAAACCGGTCGTTCTAAAAATATTTTACTCAAAATAATAAAGGTTACGCATATTTGGCAGTAGCAATATTTAATCTCGGGGAGTTTTTTTCAAATGTTACAAACGTTATCTTTCTGAATACAAAACTGTATGTTACTAGAAGTTATTTGATATTTTGTGGCTTTGTTTAAACTTTTAAAGTTATTTGGATATTAATGAAAAAAAAATTTCATGTACAGATTAACTCATGAAGGCTTCGTTTGAACATCAGGGTAATCTGAGCATTGCATGTCATGTAAATTACACTGTTTTCCGTCTTTGTAGGCGACTACTATGCATAAATTTCATTTTACGATAAACAATAAACATATTTATCACAACTGCGTTGTTTCAAAGTCAGAATTTGAAAAGAGGGTTTTCCTGATGTGAATGACAGACGCTTTACGCAAACATTTTAATCTGTTAGGTACGTTACTCTGGCTAAAATGTGTAATAAGGTCAAAAATAATTTTAGGCTATTGTGTTATACAATGATTAACATGATATTTTTGCAAAAGGTCCCAATTTCTCAAGTTTGAATTGGTTATTAGCCATTTTTGTACGAACAATTATACGAAAAATGACTTTTCAGCCTAAAACAGGGAATAGGTGTAACTGTTCAACAGGACGTGGTTGACAAAGTATAAAAGCTAGAGGTCTCATATTTGTTTTGCTAGAAACGCACTGAAAAGGGCCAATCGAATAGTAAGTAAAGATGATCATTTTGGGCCTTTTTGTATTAGAGTCTTTGTAAAATGCAACAACTTAAGGTCCAATTTTAAATTTCCAAGGGGTACATGATATATTGTAACGAAAGTAACAACACCAAAGTTCTGAACTGTTTTCTGAGCAGCCTAATTTATAGCATATTAACTGTTCTTACAGAAAATATTTAGATTTGATACATTTATATAGGTTAAACACATTTCTTAGTGACTTCATTAAATATTTTTGATATTCAAAATTTAAAGGGGTAACGTAAATAACTGGCCACTACAGAGTTATGCAAGGTTTGCCAAGGTGGCAAATGCTGAATTTGAAAACTAGAGACCCAGACGGTTATTTTGATATATATAAACAATTGTTACACTCCGTAGACCACCCCCTTGAAAGATAGCCCATCAAGTTTGCTCCACTACTACTGTCATGTATCATGCGATTGTTGGCCCACTTGTACTTTAACACAATTGGTTCTGAAAAATATCCCTTGGACTCAAGGAACCTACGAGAGAGAGTGAGAGAGAGAGAGAGTTTTATTGTTTTATAAATGTGTTATGCAACTTACGCTTCCATGTGATAATTTAACCCATTTATGCTCAACGGACCATTCCATTCTTACATGTATATATTAGATGAGTCCATTGATCATTTTAAGAGTGTCTGGTATACTTATTTTTTTAATCATTTTTAAAGAAATTGGTATAGTTTTTATGCCAGTAATGTAGATCTTGATCGGTTCTGCGGCGTCTGATCTAAGTCTGCACTATATGTATGGGACGCTAAGCATTAGTGGCTAAAGCACAATTCTATTTTTCAATGAAATTAAACAGAATGGACTCCATGACCACAATCGATCGGGAAATATAATGTTACATGATAATAATTGTTTAAGTACAGAATTGATTGGCTGATTGATTGATTGATTGGTTGATTGATTTGGGTTTAACGGCCCTTTGAGACAGTCTTTCAGTCTATATCGGGCCCTCTCCCAAAGAGGGAGAAAGAGGAGAAATGATAGACGAGAGAGAGAATGGCCACACAATCCCCACCCGCACCTACTGCAAGCACAGTAAGCCCTTGCCCTACAACGTTCCAAATCAGTAGGACGCCCCAGCACTGGAAGTTACACACAGCACCATCGCGCCACCCGATCACCCCCTTAAGTACAGGAAGCCGCAGATAATAAGGAAGGGGGCTCGGGAGGTTTTAGCATGTGCAACTAGTGTTTCAGACAATAATTGAGCCGCGACACGACAAAACCAACAATGTGGTTGTGCGCCCAGCGCAGACTCAGATCAACCTGGGCATCCCCCCTGTTTTACCAGACTCTTCGTTTAGTGCTCAAAGGGTAGCCAAGGGTCTAAGCTACCTCCATGCGGACAGCGAAGAGTCTGATCAGACTGGGCGGATGCCCAGGCTGATCTGAGTCTGCGCTGGGCGCACAACCACATTGTTGGTTTTGTCGTGTCGCGGCTCATTTATTTTCTTGTTTACAGAAATTATGGCATCAATTCCTGAACTACTGCAGCCCAAAGAAACTCTGACGTTGAACTCTGGAACTTCTTTTCATGGTAAGTAATAACCCAGCGGACACATGACGTCAAAATGACGTCGCACTGCTGGGAAAAGAAGGTCCTTTGTATAAAATAGTACTTGTCCTCTCAAATATAAGCATTTCGACGGACATCCAATAAGGGAACAGTGTTATATAGGAAAATAGATTGTTAATTATAATGCATATACGTCCGCCGAAACAGGTGCTGTTCTTAAAATGATAGCTCCAAAATTACACATAGACTGGTTTCTTGAAATCTGCTTCTTAGAGGGCTGGAATTTCGCATAATATTGATCAGAATATCGGATGGGTGGACTGATGCATGGACGGGTAAATAAACGATTGGGCCTGTACGAGTCTTTTCAATAGTACGTGTTTAGTCCTTTTAGGCCGATTGCAGAATAGTTTGAACGATGATGATAGGATCATGGATGACATACGAGCATTTAGTAAATCAAAGACTAATGAAATATCACGACTTTGGATGAACTGGAACCCGACGACTTTGAATAAAAAGTCCAGTGCTTTAACACTTTGGACATGCAAACAATTTAGCTACAAGCTTGTACAAAAAAAATGTAAAAAAAAGGTACCCTTTGATAATACTATTGATTTGTGTTAAATTAAATGGAACCTGAAGCCTTTTGCTTATTTAAAACTCTCTGATTTGTCAGCGCATCAGCTCAGTAGTTCGTTGCCGTACTTATTGGGCCATTAAAGGGGTTCTCCGTCTGTAATATGATCCCTAATTTGTAAATTAGTCTTTTGAAATTCAGCTATGATATAGAATTTTTCCTTCTAAAACAATCCCCACAATCTAGATCCGTCTTATAAGACGGGTCTAGTTTTGTTTTTAGGGGGGGGTGTAGTTTAGATGGGAAATCCTGGTCGTATAACCGAAGACATAAGAGCCGCGACACGACAAAACCAACAATGTGGTTGTGCGCACTGCGCAGACTCAGATTAATCTGGGCTGCTGCCAAGTTTGATCAGACCCTTTGTTAAGTGCTCAAAGGGTAGCTAAGGGTCTAAGCTACCTCCATGCGGACAGCGAAGACTCTGATCAGACTGGGCGGATGCCCAGGCTGATCTGAGTCTGCGCTGGGCGCACAACTACATTGTTGGTTTTCTCGTGTCGCGGCTCATAAGGTTTGGTCTTTATGCTCAGTGTTGGAATATAAGTAATTACTAACTTATTGTTAATTTTTAGTCGGATCTGGCATAAGACGAAGAAAACGGGCAATGTTTGTGAAAGCTTTAGGTAAGTATGAATATTCATGAAACCGGCTAGTAAACGCGAACTTTCATCTTCATCTAGAAAGTAGTCAAGTGGCCATCCAGAATAAAATTATACCATTCTGTCCGAAGAGATCGCGGACAGTCTCGGCGGAAGCCAAATATGACGGACAGTCTCTGCAGGAAGCGAAAATTGGCGGAATCGATTATACCCTGTGAATAAGGGATGTGACCGCTGTATGATTTAGCATACTATGCATGTGCAATCAGTGCACTTCGAAATCCTTGACCTGGTCAGTTGTGCATAAATACATGCTCAGAAGTCATCTCTGAGACTCCTAAAACTGAAAGCATGGAAAAGGCCAAATTTTGGACCTCCTGATTCGAATGCTAAGACTCTGCTTGTGAAATATTTGAACTGGTTTCTTAACTAAAACTAGATATTTGTGAAAACTGGACCTAAAATCAGCTGTTCAGAAGGCATTGAATAAACGGCATATAAGCAAAACAAGGTCTCGAGCAATAGTAACCCAGCGGGCACATGACGTCGAAATGACGTCGTATTGACGTCGATGCGACGTAATGACGTCGCATCGACGTTAGTACGACGTCTTTTTGACGTCATGTGCCTGCTGGGAACTTGTTGGCTGGCTTTCACCAAGGCAGATCACGCTTTCCGGAAACCGATGCTTATTGATATAGCTGTTTGCATAAACATACTTGGATTCTGATATCTTTCCCTCTTCATCTTATTCAATTTACTGTTTATCTTGTACATGCACACTCAAAGGGATATATATGTAAGTAAGTAGTTTATTGTGATCTTGGCCACCGGCCCATAACACAAAGAACATATATATAATGTATAACACAGGTACAAATTTGGTCTTACAAGCAAAATGTTCCAAAATGATCTGTTAAAGGGGACCACCTCACTAAATATTGGGACAGGAGTGTCTAAGCAAACACTGTAGACCAAGGCCAGGCTGGTCAGGGAGTGCAGTAGTTTTGTGCATTCTGCCTGCACTTTTGTGTTCAATTGATGACAGTCAAATCAGTCTTAATTTCGGTTTACTATCACATCTGCTGCAGAGATAGCTTAGTTGTCATGGTAAGGTATTTTATCAGTAAGTAATCTGCTGTTGTAGAAAAGGCTTAAATTGTGCTAAAATGGGCAGTCAACCTTAGCAAAACGTGGACTTATTGGTTACGCAACGCAGAGATAGCTTAGTTGTCATGTTAAGGTATTTTATCAGTAAGTAATCTGCTGTTGTAGAAAAGGCTTAAATTGTGCTAAAATGGGCAGTCAACCTTAGCAAAACGTGGACTTATTCGTTACGCAACGCAGAGATAGCTTAGTTGTCATGGTAAGGTATTTTATCAGTAAGTAATCTGCTGTTTTAGAAAAGGCTTAAATTGTGCTAAAATGGGCAGTCAGCCTTAGCAAAACATGGGCTTATTGGTTACGCAACAGTTTGTATAAGATCCATAATTGTCATAAAATGAAGACAGACAGACAGACAGACAAATGGTTTATTAAAGTCTCATTTTCATACATTTAAGACATTTTTAAAACAACATACTATAAACATTTTAAGAATAAAATGTATGAAACCACTCACATTGAGTTATAAGAGACTAGTTTAAAATGGTAAAAGGTAAAACATACTATGTACAACACGAGTATAAATGAGCAGAGAATAAACATCATCTACTCGATGTAGTCTATTCCCTGATCATAACAAATCGTGTTGCACAGTCGTGTACTTGTTATTTACACTATGAACTTAATATTTACATCATTTACATTTTTTTAAGAAGTAATTATCGGTACAAACATTTACGTCGTTCCTTTAAAATATCATGGCAGGCTTTGGCACTATAATTTACGATCCGACTATCAGACAGTAAATGACAAACCTTATCAGAGTTACTTAGATACTGGAAACCAGTGATTAGAGTTTCAATCTTCCTAAAAAGTTCATGTCGTATTTCGCAGTACAAAGGACATTCTAGTAATACATGCTCTTCATTTTCTATTTTTGATTTACAATGAAAGCAATATCTTTTATCGACAGACAACATTTCGTACCGACCCGTTTCAATGCGAAGGGGGGCAACTCCACACCTAAATTTAGCTATTGCACTTCTTTTTGCCCTAGACATAATATGGCTTTTCACATAATGCTCCGTTTCATATGTTCTTTTGAATAATTTATATGTACGAAGTTTATTTCCGCCGTTATTTTTCGATATGCTACTGTTACTATCTATCTTATTTAGCCAGTCATGTTTAAAAACATTAAACATAGAAGCCTGTAATGAAGTAATTACTGAATGACGTTCACTTTTACTATAGATATAACCTATATTTAAGGAACATTGATCAAACTTTTTCATCATTCGTTCTATATTGAAACACCAATTTCTATATTTTTGTCTTGCACTGTATGACCACTGAAAAATCTGTTTATTTACTCTGTTGTCGTCCATGTGGTTTAGACGGAACCAGTGACATAATACGGTCTTCCATTGCTTGATATGAGGGGGTACCCATCCCATGTCGCCGTTCACTGCGGCGTTAGTCGTATATCGGCCTACTCCTAGGAAGAATCTACACGCTTTATGTTGTACCGCATTTATCGCTGAATATTCTTTAACTCCCCATATAGCTGCTCCATAACTGATTACTGACCATACTGTATTGTCAAATAGTTTAGTAAAGACGTCATATGGCATTCCGCCGGTTTGTTTGAACTTGGAAATAAGTAGGCCAAGAGCTCTAGTTGCTGACTGTGCAACAAATTTTGCCGTCACACTGTAATCTAAGTATTCATTTAAAACAAGTCCTAGATATTTGTATGTATCTGTATATTCAATAACCGAGTCGCAGCATTTAAACTGGAAAACTGATTTTTCCGTAGATTGATTTCTAAAATGCATAACTTTAGTTTTACTCAGATTAATACGCATACAGTTTTTGTCACACCAACTTGACAAGATGTCTAGTAAGCACTGTAGATCATTTTCGTTCTCCGATATAAGGACAAGGTCATCAGCATAAAAAAGATGATTTATATAACGATTTTCTATTAATATACCTTTATTTAACTTCGATAGAACGTCACTGAGATCGTTTATGTATAGATTAAACATTAATGTTGATAGAACACAACCTTGTTTTAGACTTATTGGTTACGCAACGCAGAGATAGCTTAGTTGTCATGTTAAGGTATTTTATCAGTAAGTAATCTGCTGTTGTAGAAAAGGCTTAAATTGTGCTAAAATGGGCAGTCAACCTTAGCAAAACGTGGACTTATTCGTTACGCAACGCAGAGATAGCTTAGTTGTCATGGTAAGGTATTTTATCAGTAAGTAATCTGCTGTTTTAGAAAAGGCTTAAATTGTGCTAAAATGGGCAGTCAGCCTTAGCAAAACATGGGCTTATTGGTTACGCAACAGTTTGTATAAGATCCATAATTGTCATAAAATGAAACATTTAAACATTACACTGCAGTTATGAGTCAAAAAAGATGCAGGTAGAACGCTAAACAGTGTAGCTCATAATCAGACCTCTCCAGTTGGTTCTGGATCTGCACTGTTTACTCAGACTTCTCTGTCCCAATATTTAGATTGGATCGAATCGGGTAACTTCGGACAGCGGGTAAATTCGGACAGCGAAAATCCAGATGAGACGTCTCATAATGAGCCGTCTCTTCAGGATTTTCATTGTTTGCCCAGTTATTTTTGTTAATTCCAAGCAACTGGCATATATTTAGAAACAATGTCACTGTCCGAATTTACCTGCTGTCTGAATTTACCTGACTTGACCCTACGCTCTGAGAAGTAGAACCATAAGGTTTCACATTTCATTGATACTTTCCAGGCTCAGCTGTTTCAAGGGGGTATGTAGCTGCTAAAGAACTTTTAAAAGGAACTACAAGGGTCCTCCCGCCAAAGAACCAAAAACTGAGGGAGTTTGTTAAACCCGGAAATTATGACAAAGCACTGAAAGACTTCGAATCCGTCCATCCCTACGATGTTCAACAATTATACGGACCGCGTGGGGTAAGTTTTTGCAAGGGATATTTCTTTCTGTTTAAGTGGGTTTACACGGTGATACATGTTGTAAGACCACTCGGCCACATGGACGCTTCACAAATAAGTATATCGACAGGACTGTACGACCGAGGTACTTGAGTAGAATGTGATAAAAATGCGTTACCCATACATGTAACACTAGCCGTGCCGCCTATCATTTTCTCCGAGGATGACCGATGTATGGATTACTTGTTGTTTTAGGTCCTTTTCAACAGTATATCAAACATGACGATGGGATGGCTTTGATGGAAGGCTGTGTGAAATGGAGTCCCTTTGACCGTTGAATAGATTTCCGCCTTCCGGGAAATCTAACCCGGGACCGCTAGGTCAGCAGACCAACGCTTTACCCACTGGGTTACCGGGGCTTCCAGCGGAGAAAGCAGCGGGATTAACAAGGGACACATGGAAGTGAATTCTTTCCTTTGAGAGTAGACCCCCGTTTGGAAAGGCATCGTTGTTCCAGGGAAGCAAACAGGGAGTCAGAAAAACAAAACTGGCTTGAAACATGGAATGTGTGTGTACCCATACAACACAAATTATGGGTAAAGAAAAGTAAAAAGTATGCAAAGACCAGGAACTGAAACAATCAAAATCCAAATCCAGCCCTCAAACCATAGTTGGAAACAACTAAGATTACAAATAATCAAGATACAGAGAACATATGGCCAACCGAGTGAGCAGCTTGTTCCCAAAAGGTGGCCACTCAGCAACCCAAACCGAACCAAAAATAATAATAACATACATAAGGTAAAACATCACAGAAACTCTGACACCAAAAACAGGCAACAAAGAACCACAACAGAACTACCGCCTTGGAACGGTCAGTAATGAATTACTGGGGGGCTTAAATCGATTTTACAGGCCCAACCTCAAAAACTAAACTTTTACACTGGAAAACAGTTGAATTGTATCCATTTTGTATAATATTTGCGCCCCTCTTTTTTGAAAAATCTGAAAGATATGAAAGATAGAGATGGTAAATATGATGAGAGAATAATAATTGTCTCCAGTAGCAAAAAATGATAAAGCAAGAAGATGCTTTGCAAAATTAGACATTTTCCCCTCTGTAAGAAAGTTAATTTTGTCTACTGCATATTTTTTCAGGTTGTTCGAAGAGTTGGGCATGTAGGGGATAGAACAATCATACTCACACGTGATAAATTCCAGAAAAAGAGAGGCAGACAGGTGACCATAGAAATAATCAAGAGCAAATATCTAGACAGTGGTATTGACAGAATTACATATTCAAACTCGAACTAGACTAGACAGTGCGACAGTTTAACCCTTCAAGCGCCAAAAATTGAAATTGTTGAATTGGCAAACAGTGTATATCCAGATGAGGTGGCTCATAATGAGCCACCTCATCTGAATCTACACTGTTTGCCCTCTATTGTTCGAATTCTCAATATGATATCGCTTAAACGAAACGTTTTTTTGAAATTCTGCAGACGTAAATTTTGTCGTCTGCATTTTGACGCATTAAGGGGTTAAGTGCTTTTGTGATTTGAAGTATAATATGATAAAGATACGAATTATCTGGAGAGTATAGTCTTTCTCTCTGTGCAGTCAAATACGGCCTGTCTTATTTCTTTCTGTTTTTTAATTTTATGTTATTACATGTATTTTGTTTGGGTTTCTTCTATTGCTCCGGTGTTGTATGATCTGCTGATCAGACGGCCTCATGTTCGATTCCCGTTGAAGGCGGAAATCGTTTCAATCATTTAGACTAACGGTTTAGAGTCCTGACCAACAAAACTCAACAGCACATAGTCGCCAAAAGTGTTCAACGCATGCCTGTAGTAGAAAAAAATACACGTAAACATGGTAAAGTAAAACCAAATTAAATATTTAGGTATCTTATTACATTTGGTTTAGTATGTCACTTGCACTAATCCAAAATTGTGTAACTTCAAATGTACTGGTTTAACGGTCAGAGCTGTTATCCGAAATCTTTCGAAAACTCACAGTTGTAACTGTCGTAGTCGAAAATGTTTCTGATTGACTTGGTCACAGGTAGATGTAATTGGACTGCTTTCATGTTTAGGCCAGTCAACAATGTGTTGAGCTTATTATTATTATTTTATTCTTTATTCACTCGTTCCATACAAAATATGGCAGCAGAGGTTTGAATTACAGTAAAACTTCATTGGCTCGAACACGCTTGGGACCATGAAAATTAATTCCAGCCAACGGGAGTTTTAGCCATCCACGGTTAATTTCCATATACAGTCAACTCTCGATATCTCTCAGTCAAATTTCAGCCCAAACTACTGATATCTCAAAGTAAATTTTCTGGTACCAGAAAATTTACTTTGAGATATCAGTAGTTTGAGATAACAGGAGTTGAAACGTAAATAAAAATCGGAAATATATTGTTTGATAAAGTTACCTCTAGGAACCAAGAAAAGAGTTCTAGCCAGGCAGGATGAACGAGCCATCAGGGTTCGAGTCATTCAGGTTCTACTGTATAACTATAGACAAATAAGCATTCGTGGAGTACAATAATCTAACTAAACATTTCTAGTATGATTCTTGCTTGGAACTGGACGGGACAGTGACAGGTGTGTATCGTTACGCTGAAAGATAAACGACTTTGATCGTAATTGGAATGTTTCTTTTTGATAACTTTGAAAGTGTCTGACCTTGGCGCTAGAATGAAACGTTGCATTGGTTGTTAGACAGGTAGTAGATGTCGATTCAGTAGGCCAACAAATATTTTTTATTTATTATTTTTTATTTTTTAGTTTTAATATCACAGTATACATGGACCAAAGAGACCACTGAAATAAAGCAGTTGTCTCTTTGGTCCTTGTATACTGATTGCAAGTCATAGCAAGGCACTTTTAGATGGTAACCATGTTAAGAGTATAAACAGGAATCTAAAACTTGCGAAAATTTCAACCAAAAAAAATAATACCCTAAGACCTAAACAAGCTTAGATAAAACAGACATTTTTGCATAAATATCTGTTTCACACGCGATTAACAGGCATGTTTTAACGAACACAAAACCATGTACTAAAAATACAATTCACGCGCCTATAATGACTCGCTTTGCGGTTTTTCATATGCAAGTTGCAGGGCAATACTCCGTCAATATAGAAGTAAGCGGCAAGATTGTATTTGCAGATATCGATAGATGACATGTATACAGAGTTATGCAGATTCAGATATTGTAAAAATGGAAGAGCAGGCAGCATTGAATGAAAATTTTAGTGAAAATGATTTCGACTTATGAACTGCTGCTAATCTATTCTATTCTATTCTATTCTATCCAATAACCTTACAAGGTCGTTCGGGCACCACAGATGACTTCGAAATGATCCCTTTCCACCTTGTCCTGTTTTCAGCTGCCCTAGTTGAGCTGGCAAATGTCATTCCTGTCCACTCTTTAATATTGTCTTCCCACCTCTTCTTCTGTCTACCCTTTTCTTCTTTTTCCTTTCACTGTGCCCTGTAGAATCGTTTTTGCTAAACCAGAAGACCTTGAGACTTCGTCAAACCACTTTAGTTTCCGTTTCTTGACCAGGGTCAGGTGTTCATAATATTCCCCAATGGCGGTTGGAATCTTTCTGCGAACCTCCTCATTGGTTATATACCCTTGCACGAAATGGTCAGTAACCTTCGGTAGCATCTCATCTCAAATGCTTACATTTTTTTCTCTAACGCTGCTGCTAAAGGTTGGACAAAAATTCACGATTGCTGACTATGGCCTGAAAAGAGGATTTTTAGAGAAACACACATTGCGTGTGGGAATCAACAAGGTAACGGTGATGAGGCTGAAAAATAGTGCCCAATCATTTTTCTTTTCTTTTTTAAGCGTTATGAATAAATTTATGCAATAATATCGATCAAACATGGATTTCATTGCATTAACATTTGCCAGGTTCCGACGGAGCTGTTGAAAACCTCGGTCTTCGGCCCTTAGCTACCCTTTAAGCGCACAGCGCAGATTCTCATCAAAATGGGCATCTTCCCAGGCTGATCTCAGTCTTCACTGGGCGCCCATCAAGGGCGTAGCTACCTATACGGCAAATACGCAGGTGCGTATTGAAATTTTGTCAAAATTGACAAAAGTTCAAAACGCACCTGCATATTTGCATGCTGAAACTTTATAAAGGGGGGTGGGGGTCTCACCCTATAGGAAATTTACATAGAGTTCTGCCCATGCTCGGAATTTAATCTTAATATTCATAAAGATTGTCAAGCACATGAGTCTTGCATTTGTGATATATTTATCCATTGATCTATTTCAGTATTTAAATAACAGCAATTTTTGTATTTTTCGAGGAAAAAATTGGTGCCCTTGTTTTAATCCCCCCAGAGCTGTGAAATTTCAGATTTTTGTACCTAATTTTGTCTCAAAACGATGCCTAGTAATTTGTGAGTATGTATGTAACATAATTGTAGATCAATGTATCAAATGAAAATATCCACATAAAATTTCAACTGAAATATCCCCATATTTCAGATCCATAAATTATTTTCAATAAATTAAAATGTTGATTTTAGTTTGTTATAGTTCTTGTCAACCTGAAATTCACATCAAAATTGACCACACATGTGTAGGTAATGATATTAAAAAATCAAGAAAAATTAAAACCGGTAACATTATTTTTTTAGAGTTTTTATGTTAACAGTCAAATTTTTTGAAAAGTGTAAAATCCACATTATTCACAGAAATTTGTTTTTGGTATCTTTGTGTTTCATTGTTAGGCCAATTTTATGTTTCTATCATGCTTTGCATTGCCAAGCCACATAAGACGTTTCTGTTTCTATGATAAAAGGTATTTTTCCGAGATAATGGCACCTTGTTGTACTCCACAGTGGAACTTTAAAGATATTCATGATAAGTCTTAATTAAACGAATGTTTATCGTTTATTCTTCTAATTTCATAAGAAGTATACTTTCCATATTTGTGTGGTACTGGCAGATCAACAATTCTTTTAGAAGGCTTCATGGTAATTGCTTACTTGTCGCTTTTACTATACGGTTAACCAGTACTAAATCCCATAACATTTTCCAGCTAGTACCTAATTTTGCAGTGTTTTGCTTCTATTCATAAGCCCTAACCAATCAGAATCTATCCTTCATTTCCGTAAGATACCACAGCTGACTTGAACCGTTTTGCATCTGGCAGTGCCTCTATTGATGGGTGATAAGCCATGTGTCCAAGATAATATAGGATACTGGCGATAGAAGCACACATGCCAATGGTCCTCTTCCCAGCGGGGCAGATGCAGTAATAATCTTTAACTGGGTCAGTATCATCATTTTGGTCATACTGAATCCAGACATTATATTTGGTCTGGGATTTTTGTCTGGACTGAATCTGACCCCTTATCAGATCATCCGAGTGCTGGTAAACCCAGATCTGATAATCACCGTCTTCTGAGGTATGCTCCTCAATGTAACCAGGAGCTTGATTAAGTTGGTAAGTACCACAGGCAACTGTTTCCAGATATTCCATATCTAGCTGTGGAAAGGCAAAGTCAGAGGCATCAAGTTTTTTCCATTCAGCTTTACTGAATACAATCTTGGTGTTTTTGTGCAAATCTGACACTATATCAGTAGTAAAAATGGATCACCCTGACTTACACCTCAATTGAAAAGAAACTTAAGTAGTCAGATTGACTAAAGGGGACAATTAGCAGTCAAGCAATTATTCATATATATGTATTTGCTTTGTATGATATACTTTACACAAATAAAAATATTTATGCATGAAATTCAGCTACAGAATTAGTACATTTTATATATGCAAATTGTTTAGGGTAAAATAGTTTTTTTTATAAACCTTTTAAATCAGTGTATTAGCATGTAGAACAATCTGTTATGATTGTTATGTATACTAATTGTTATATTATAACAAAAGGAAGTGGTTCTGCAAACTTATTCACACTTAATTCTGACATGAGTTTTTCTCTTAAAATCTACCTTCATAAACATTACGCAATATTTGACAATGTTACCGGTTTCCAAATGTCATAAAATTCTAACGGTATTGAAAGGATACACAGGGCCTACTTTGCTAGCAATTTCAAAGGTTGACAAAGACTGCAACCCTTTTAAATTTTAAGTTGAAAATCATGTTTTGGTAATTTCAGCCTTAATTATTTTATAGTTTCAGACTTTATGTTTCGAGAAAAAACATGTGTATATATCTATTCAATCACAAATGGTATTGATGGTATCTATAAACAGTCCTTTTACAATTCTAGTTCAAAGTTTGTAAAATTAAGGAAAGCATATACTTTAAGACTAAAAAATGAATGGCAGGTATCAGGAAAAAAATGGAGTACCTCAAGGTGCTCTCCTGAGACCTAAAATACCTTTTTGAAGATAATAAATACATATTTATAGTTGATAGGACAGTGGCACTTAGCATGCATAGTAACCAGAAAATCCAAGTGTGGGCGCATATGAGACCCCCCTTAGACAAGTTTTCAAAACCAATTACCAAAATGGCTGAAATACTAGCTTTCCCTTCAAGAAGTAGAGAATAAAACATGGTTGTGCGTATCATGAAATTTCCTCTAGTTACGTCCCTACCCATGCAACTTTGTTGGTTTTGCCAGGTCGTGGCTCATATAAGGGGATGAACTACTGGGCGTATCTTGAAATCGCTTCCAGTTATGCATCTGCAGCTGAGTGTAAGCTACTTTTACAAGCCCTGTGGTACGCTGAAAGAGCCAGGCCATTGGAAAATATGACGAACTCCTCTCTTTGGTCAAAAACAGAAACTGAGGTGGTTTGGCCACGTCTCAAGGTCTTCTAGATTAGCTAAGATAATTCTGCAGGGTACAGTGAACGTAAAAAGAAGAGCAGACAGAAGAAGAGGTGGGACAACCGAAGACAGGACTTGGTGGAAAAGAATTGTTGTAAAGTCATCTTTGGTGCCCCAACAACCTTGCAAGGTTATGGGATAGACTAGACTAGACGGTTCCCTGTCTCCCGATGCGAGTCAGTTTAGAGAGCATGCACGTCAAATGCATCCTGTTGATCGTGCGAAGTGGTTCCACCTACGTACAGAAACGGGAAGATGCAAACTCTCCGGAACTTTCCCCAACTGTTATCTCAGATGCAAGATCTTCCTGGACCAATTCACAGGGTATAATCGATTCCGCCAATTTTCGCTTCCTGCAGAGACTGTCCGTCATATTTGGCTTCCGCCGAGACTGTCCGCGAACTCTTGCTTCCTGCAGAGACTACTGTCCTCGATAAATGGCTTCCTGCCGAGACTGTCCGCTTGATTCTGCTTCCTGCCGAGGCTCTCGGCAGGAAGCAGAATCACGCGGACAGTCTCTGCAGGAAGCCATTTATCATGTACAGAAGTCTCGGCAGGAAGCAAAAGTTCGCGGACAGTCTCGGCGGAAGCCAAATATGATGTACAGTCTCTGCAGGAAGCGAAAATTAGCGGAATCGATTATACCCTGTGCAACTACAAGCGCTTAATTCCGTCGTTTACCATTATTGCATGCAAAATTAGGACACCTTATTTGTTATCTCTTGTATACAAAATCCTTTTCGACATTTGCTGAAGTGTTAGGCAATTAAAACACTTACTTTCAATTTGACGTAATTGCCTGAAATAATTGAACACTGTTACCAGGCACTATGATGCTAAATTGGAATAATCTGATTTTACAATTCCGCGGAGTTTCAAAAAAAGCAAAAGTGCAGATTCAGATCAGACTGTCCCTTAAAGAGCAGTCTGATCTGGGTCTACACTTTTTGATCGCTCCATTGTGTTTTATATATGGAGTTAGTATTCTCAGTAGCCAGTGCACGTTAGTTTAAACATATTTTATTGTCTTGTACACAAAAAAGTACAAACAATGGGGTCGGGCTACAAGTTCTCACAACATTAGTTACAGCCCTTCCCCTAAAACATGGTATACAAAAGCCAACATGGCACAAACTAGATCAACTATATGAAACTGCAATATTTTACATAAATACAAACATTGAACATTTATAAATAAATAAATGAATAAAGATATAAATTGTCAATAATCGTGTAAATATACAAATAAAATGAAATATAATCAATGAGAAAAAAAAAATAAAGAAAAAAAAGGTAAGTATAAAATAGATAAATACATAAATAAGTGTGCTGCATCAAGCGGAGATGGACCAAAGTGCTCGTGCGAACAGCGACTACCATGACCAGCCCACGCATCCGCGCCAACAGAAGGAGCCATCACTATTCTCTCAATAAAGTCAGCTAAATTCAAATATAGGTTAAGCGAAAAGTGAAGACTCCGATCAGCCGGCACGGATGCGCCGGCCGAATCAAGGCAGCGCTGTTCGCCCGAGTCACAAGGCATCCCCGCCAGATGCAGCAAAAGTAAGTATTTGTATAAACTGGTGCCCTGCGCCTCTCTGTTAGCTATCACTCCGTCATGTAGACAGTCTGTCAACATTATACTCTCTGGAATGTAAGAAAAATACAACGAATTAAACAGGGTTAGTATACAGTTTAAGCTATAGCAAATCGTTCGTTATCTTTTATGTACTTGAAAACAGCGTCAAAAAGCATAGCATTTGCATCATCGGATAAATAACTATTGCCATTTAAAACCAACTCGGTGCTAAGAGGATGAAAAATTCTTGTTCGATGAAATAAAATAACTCTCTGAGTATTGTATCTTTGGCATTTAAATATATAATGTTCAGCATCTTCGGCTTCTTCTAGACACTCACATAACGGACTATCTCTAAGATGATTATGGAAAAGGTCATCGTTTAAGTTACTACACTTATTTCGAAGTCTACAATGGACAATTGAAAATTTACGAGGTTTCTTAAGAAAGTAACTTGGTACTTTCCTCGAAAAATAAAGTTCTTTTTTCAATTTGTAACAAAAGGAACCATAACTTTCACAACTTCGATATTGTAAATCAAGAGCATTCCAAGCAGCTATAGACGAAAGAACACAGGATTGACCGAAAATAGTTGTCCTTGCGGGAATAGTAGTTATATTGTCTCTGTTACGCAGATTATAGTCCGTTAAATCACCAACTGTTTGGGGTATAATGTCAGTTATGTATGAGGGAATCATATAATTTGTTACTTTGTACATAAATTTTAATTTTTGGGTTTTTCTTCTAAGTGATAAGGAATCCCAGCCACACTCATTATAAAGCCTTTCTAATGAAACAGATCGTGTAAGTCCAGTTACAATGCGAGCGGCTTCGTTTTGTATTTTTTCTAATGAATTCGCCTGTTCTACAGTACAATTATCCCACACAATTGAAGAGTATTCTAAAATTGGTCTAACATATGACATATAAATCTGATTTAATGCACTTCTACTAAAACTATATTTAAGTTTCCTCATAATACCAATTACTTTTGAAGCTGACGAAAGAATATTATCAATATGAGTTTGCCATTTTCCATTTTCACTAAAAGTTATTCCGAGATGCTTATGGGTACTTACAAAATCAATAGTAACACCATCAAAAATAAGGTTAGGAAGTAAAGGTGCTTGCCTCAGTGAAAAGAGTATCGCTTCAGTCTTACTTGGGTTAAAATTTACTAGCCACTGTTTGGCCCATGCCGTAATGATTGAAAGATCATGATTCAGTATGCCTTCAATGTCAGGGATATTAGAAGCAGATACAAATAAAGAGCTATCATCTGCAAATAATCTAGTTAAACTCAGTAACTGTTCCGAAATGTCATTTACATAAATAAGAAAGAGTAAAGGTCCAAGAACAGAACCCTGAGGTACCCCGGCTAAGACTGGTTTAATGTCAGAACTGGATGCATTAAGCACAACGCATTGTTTTCTATTAGATAAGTAATTTGATAACCAGTCCAAAAATTCATTCTCAATTCCATTCTGCCTCAATTTGAATAATAAACCTTTATGCCAAACACGGTCGAAAGCTTTAGATATATCACAAAAAACCATGCAAGAATACTGTTTACTATCGAATGACTGACAAATATGGTGATATATGTCAATGAGCTGAAATGTTGTTGAATGGCCAGGAATAAACCCAGACTGGTATTTATATATAAGGTTGTTTGAATATAGGTAATTATATAACTTTTTAAAAACGATACGTTCCATTATTTTACCGACTGAACTGCAAAGCGAAACTGGTCTATAGTTCGAAGGATTATTTCTTTCACCTTTTTTAAAAAGCGGCACTACATTACTCTGTTTCCACGGGTCCGGAAAAAATTTTTCACGCAGTGAACGAGTAAAAAGAATAGTAAGAGGTTTCGAAACAGACCTTGAAACGTATTTAAGCATTTTATGGTTTATAAAATCGGGTCCTGAAGCTTTATTAACATTTAATAAGTCAATAATATCCTTGACTTCACTTTCAGAGATATCAAATGAGGATAGACTATTGTTAGTAAGTTTTCGAAAAGTAGGTAATTGTACATTGTCATCACAGACTTGAGAAATTGACGTAAAATAGTCATTTAAACATTTCGCCTTTTCAGTATCTGTTGTGTGTATTACAATATCATTATTATTGTCAACAGAATAAAGTGGTGGAATTGATGCCGACGACGTATTATTCTTAATAAAATATCTTGTAAGCTTCCAAAAATCACACTTATTAGTACTGAAAGTCTCAGCAAGTGTAAGTTCTAAATTATTATAAAATCGTTCTTTCGCGTATTTTTTTAAATTATTCACTTTATTTCTAGCATCCTTATATTTCCGCCAATCTGTAGCTCGTGCAGTTATATTTGCTTTTGACTTTAATCTATCTCTTATTCTTGAAAATTTCCGAATTTCGTTATCATACCACGGTTTATCATCACTCCTTACTGTTATTTCTTTAGTCGGTATGCATTGTTGTACTAAATTCAAAAACGATAAGTTGAAAAATTCTACGGCTTCATTTAATGGTAATGTATAAAGTGGTTGCCAATCAAAACTACTTATTTTACTATCTAAATCAACATAATTGCCCTTTTTATATAACCAAATTTTTCTAGTGAAAGTGTGATGTAAATGATACTCGAACGGAATAGTACAAAACGTAGCAGCATGATCACTGATTTGCAAAGGAACCTGCAAAACTCCACTGTCTAAAATAATCTGGTCAAAATAAGTAATCACAGGATCTAAAAGCGCTCTGCCACGAGTTGGTTCCATAATGATATTATTTAAAGAGTTAAGCAGGAGAACGTTTTTAAGATTATAGTTATTTAAATTCAATAAATCCTCGTTCAAATCTCCCATAATTATAATATTTTTAGAAATATCCAAAGTTTTTTCTAAACACTGATTCAATCTGTCAAAAAAGTATCGATCTGATGTTTTTGGACTATAAAATACACCAAGTAAAAGAACTTGGCTTTTTTGTTTAATTTTCATCCAGATGCATTCATTCCAAAATACCTCAAGCTCATACATTCTTTCATGGACTATATTACGATGCGGATATATGACGATTCCTCCACCATGACAGTTCCTATCTTTTCTGTAAGGACTATCATAAGTTTCCGATAAAAGTATATCGTTTGTCAAAATATTATCATCTAAATGAGTTTCAGTGAAGCAAATTACATCAAAATCTAAGTAATTATCTTTTATGTAATCCAATTTATTTCGTAAGCTTCGAATATTATTATGTAGTATTGAAATACTACCCTTAAATAACTGAGGACCTGGATTAACTTCTATATCGCCAGATAAAATCAGAAGAAGGTGGATTACAATAAAATAAAAGTTCTCATTAAGAAACGTATTATTTGAACTAACAAGGAATCTTGTTATTTGATGAAAGATTTTGAATAAGAAGTATAGAAAATGAAAATCTATTAATAATCTAATGCTCACCCTGCCTATTCTTGTAAGCCCATAACATCTGTTGTAGAACACACCAACTGTCACTCTCCATTGTAGTAGGCTATTACCCATCAGGCAGTAAAAATAGCATTATGATGCAGCTTCCAGTGACAGTTGATCTTTGATATCTCGTACATGTAACCGACTGTCGATTTTTCAGGATGTCAGTCTTACCAGGGAGGCGCAAGGAAAGTTCCAGTCCACACAAAAATAAGATATATATACATAAATAAAATAACAATAGCAATAAGAGATGAAGATTGCTCATAAGTATCGTTTGATCACAAAACCAATGGAAATTGCTGAGAAGTAAACGCTAAATGTAAACATAAACAATACGGCAATTAAACGTTAATTGGCGTCACGCGAAAAGATACCTTATAGCACGTGTAAAAAGGGAAACGTCCGGCCAGCCTGCGCAGGTGCGCACTCCGACCAGATTTCACCCCTCTTATTAATAGTGCCTACGTACTCTAAGAAATCAAAGAAAGAAAAAAGAAGATCCTGGTCGCGCAACTGCCCAAACTGCCCAGGCTGATCCAAGCATTCGGTACAAATGTCTGGCCAAAGGCCACCGTTCGCGCGACGCCAATTCATTTAATTAAAATATTCAGATGGACGAAATTAAACAGAGACCAACAATGATGTTATAGAGGCAAAATTCCTTCGATACGAAAAAATCCTAAATATATACATGGGCGCGTGTATAAACAAATTCCTAAAAACAAAAAAGGAAATGGGCCGCGCCAAGAAACATGGACACAGAAAGTACTATAGCTATACAGAGTAATCCTATTTCAAATACCACGCGGGCACTAAACACAGATTAACTTTTTTATTAATGGCATACCAATATGCACGCGTCACCAACCATTTTCATTATAAACACCACTCCGCTTCAGATTGGTTATTTGAAATAAAAACAATTATATGCATATACACCAGCAACATTACTAAGACATTCATACTTGTTCTGAACACAAACCCATAGGGTATAAAACAGCCATGCGACGTCATGTCAACGTCACGGCGCTGCACCGGCGTCAAAAAGACGCAAGAAGCACATGTATAGAAAAGACATAAGCCGCGTCAGAAACATGAGCACATATAAAACCAAAAATCCCAACTACATAAACAGGCATGGTAATTTATAGATTAATTTTACACAAACTAACCTCTTAACTGAGGCGCACTAATACGAGCGTCAAAAAGACGCAAGAAGGACATGTATAGAAAGGACATAAGCCGCGTCAGAAACATGAGCACATATAAAACCAAAAATCCCAACTACTGTACATAAACAGGCATGGTAATTTATAGATTAATTTTACACAAACTAACCCCTTAACTGAGGCGCACTAATACGAGTTCCAAGCGGCCATACGTGTCACAAAGCATTTTCATTATAAACGCCACACAACCTCGTATATGTATACTCAGAGTGGTTTTTCAAAATATATAACACATATACATCCTTGCTCAGAACACAAACCTATAGGGCATAAAACTCCGAAGCGGCATCGTGTCAACGTCCGTGCCACGCGATATCGCTGCACCGACGTCGACAAGACACAAGCCCCTTGAGTACACGACGTCGCACTGACGTCAATGCGACGCATTACGGCGTCACCTCGACGTCATGCGCCCGCCGGGCCCTTTTATTTAGTAATCATATATATCGAGTTATATTTATGTTTATACTAATCAGAGTCAAAGCTCGAAATAAATAAATAAGTTAATAATTATATAAATAAATAAAATTAGAAAAATCCAGAAAAATTATAGCGATAGTAGTAAATTTATAGTATTAATAGTAAATTTATTTACGCAAGCCTTGCCAATTTCATTCATATAAGCTAAACTCACTATTCTGCCCGAGTGTCACGGGAAAATCTGTATACAGACACCTTCTAAATGTTACTCCCAACGTTCTACTATAAGAACACAAACTTTATTATTGCATAAGGGCATTCTTACTGTAATCGACTCTATATACTATTTCATATTGTTTGTATGGATTGAAATAACGGAATCAAGATAAATGTAGTATTAACGATACAAAAGGCATGAAGAAAAAGTGAATTGAATTTGATCACTGGCTAGTGGTCAATTACTGTATATGTCTTTATAAGCTTTATGCACACGAAGTCACAGATAAGCAAAAAATTTGAGGGGAAAGTCACCGACATCCCCCCCCCCTACTCACTCCCCCAAATACGCAGGACACAAGATCTCAATGCAGTTGCCTAGGTCAAGGCAGCTCCACAGAGACCAACAGCAAGCATTCACACGGAAAAATAAGAGGACGCCCAAGTTCATCAACATCCCAAAACATTTCACTGAATCAAAGTCTCTATCATGTCAAAGCGAGGCTAAGGTTCTTCAAGGGAATAAAACAAATACAGTAGTAACACACATAGTAAATACATAGCACTGAAACCAGCTAAGGCGTTATGATATCAGCGTTCCGAAACACACGCTTAGGGGTATCATCTGCACTAAGTTTATAGAAAATCTTTCCATCAATTGTCCAAAACGAGTTGATGTGACCACTTTTGACTTTCACTAATAACGCTGCTACCAAGGAATGGTTCCTTTTAGTTAGATCTTCCGTTATGAAGATTTTTTCAGAATTCCCTTTCAGATTAGACTTTGATTTATATACCATACTTTTGGTCTTATAACTCTTAAATTTAACGATTATTGGCTTGATGTTCCTTTTATTTGGCTTTCCCAGGGGATGGCATCTTTCAATATCATCAGCACTGATTTCAACTTTCAAACTATCGTTTATCACTCTAACAACTGTATCAGTGCAATCGTCAGCACCCTCACATTTAACATTATACATTCTAATAGATGTCCTCCTACCATACTGCTCTAAATCGTCGATTTTGTCACTCAAAGACTCTACATTTTTCTGAAGATTCGAAATTTCTTCATTTTTTTGAGCCAGTAATTCATTTTTTGAGGCTAATATCTCTTCTGACTCCTTGACCTTGAGCCTTAGCGTTTTATTTTGGTCCTGCAGGGGTTTGATGACTTCCTTTTCAAGTCTAGTTACAGCATTCGTAACAGCTTCGTTAATAGCTTGTGTTATAAAGGGTCTGATTATAGTGTTGAGAGATGGCGTCACTTTGTCAATAAAAGTTTGGTTTTCAAATACAGACGCCACATCACTGACAAAAGCAGCGTCCTTATGTATCTCCTGCGACAGTCCCACTCGAAAATCCGGATTCGAATTGACCTTTTTCAGCGTGGGAGAGACCCCAGAAGAGCCCCCGTCTTGCTTCCGCTTTCGACTTTCGAGGTCAACTTCCATGATTGCGAATTACACAAACTTGGGTGTCTCTAACAATTTAGTCTCAAAGGTATATGGGACTTTACAATGCTGATAAGGTCCAAACTTATTCTTATATGGAGTAAATGTGAAAAATCATTTGTTATAGAGTAAACAACAGAGTCATTTCAAGCGTTTTGTAACTGCACTCTGGCTATCCATATACAGGGCCTCAACAAGCTCTATCAACGTACCTGTAGCAATTTTGACAGGGTCAATTCCATAGCATTAGTTCATTTCACACTTCACAATTCAAAGTATTCAATGTATTTTCACTCTCATATATGAATCCAAATTCATTAGTCCGTTTATTCCAATATTGAAACCAGCATATTCCAAAGAATTGTTGAAATTGTTTCAGAAACAAAATTTACATGTCGCCATGTTGGCCGCTTAAGCAAAAAAAAAAAAAAAAAAAAAAAAAGTGTCTCTGCAGGAAGCCATTTATCATGTACAGAAGTCTCGGCAGGAAGCAAAAGTTCGCGGACAGTCTCGGCGGAAGCCAAATATGATGTACAGTCTCTGCAGGAAGCGAAAATTAGCGGAATCGATTATACCCTGTGCAACTACAAGCGCTTAATTCCGTCGTTTACCATTATTGCATGCAAAATTAGGACACCTTATTTGTTATCTCTTGTATACAAAATCCTTTTCGACATTTGCTGAAGTGTTAGGCAATTAAAACACTTACTTTCAATTTGACGTAATTGCCTGAAATAATTGAACACTGTTACCAGGCACTATGATGCTAAATTGGAATAATCTGATTTTACAATTCCGCGGAGTTTCAAAAAAAGCAAAAGTGCAGATTCAGATCAGACTGTCCCTTAAAGAGCAGTCTGATCTGGGTCTACACTTTTTGATCGCTCCATTGTGTTTTATATATGGAGTTAGTATTCTCAGTAGCCAGTGCACGTTAATTTCGTAACAACATGTAATTATTCCACAGTAGTAACTGCGATAATTTTCCGTTCCACAAGTGCTCCGAATGCATTGTTTCCGAGAAGGACATAAAGATATGATCAACCCTATTACGCCAATATTATGACCTTTTACCAATTTATTGTAATGACTTTAATAATTTGAACAAGCTGGTTAAGCCGCCTGTTGATTTTTTTCAAAATCGTCCAGGCAGGACGGCGAGTGGTCCAGAACTTGTGTGTACACCAGAACAGACATGCTTCTACAATACGCTCCGATCAGTGAAAAGACTGTTTTTTGTGGAAGCAGTCTGATCTGAGTCTACACTGTTTCACAGGCCCCTTTGTCCCAGTAGTTCGGATAAATACCGTAATTTCTGATTTCGACTCAAGATGAATGGATCCACTGCCATGTTTTCCCACTATTTCTCTAAAGGGACACAACTTTGGTGACTTCCTGTTAGCTTTCCGGGATTATGAAGCCCTTTCAACTTTGGGGCTTCTCTTAACGGAAAGAATTGCTCCAACAGCACAGGGTATAATCGATTCCGCCAATTTTCGCTTCCTGCAGAGACTGTACATCATATCTGGCTTCCGCCGAGACTGTCCACGATCTCTTGCTTCCTGCCGAGACTTCTGTACATGATAAATGGCTTCCTGCCGAGACTGTCCGCGTGATTCTGCTTCCTGCCGAGGCTGCAGGAAGCAGAGCCACGCAGACAGTCTCGGCAGGAAGCCATTCTTCGAGGACAGTAGTCTCTGCAGGAAGCAAGAGATCGCGGACAGTCTCGGCGGAAACCAAATATGATGTAAAGTCTCTGCAGGAAGCGAAAATTAGCGGAATCGATTATACCCTGTGAACAGGAGCAATTTCTTCCCTTTCACAGTTGACCCCCAAGTGAGAAAGGAGGCAAATTACATACAGCGGAGTTGCTTCCCTTGCAAGTGTACCCGTGCCCCTTTATCTTATTTATGCATTTATGCAACATCAGCATATAATTATGTCGGTGAAAATGGCTTTATTACCTATTTAAAAACATTAAGAACCCAAATCAGGCAGGCATCAGTGTATCGGCACAGTTTGGAGAGGTCCTCAGCTCTGTAGTTTCTACAAAAGGCAGAGTCTACATGTTGTAGCAGGCAAGATCAGGATCTGACTGTTGGAATGAGCGGAATGGTCCTTCCCGATGGGACACAAACCACATAGTCGTCTGACGCGCCCGGATCACGAAATCGGATATCTTCCTAAACGCCTACGGCTCAGCACTTACAACGCGTATAAATTGCTTGGGCTTCAACATATTGCGCGCTACATTTACAGCCAGTCGGTAGTAGTACAACAACCAAAGATGCAGTGGGTTATACTTGTTGCCATGATGATGAGTTACCATGTCAGTGGGAATGAAATGATGTCATCTGAAATGCGTAATTTCGAGAGCGACAGTGGCAACGACATTTACCTGCTTCATCAAAAGATAGATGACCTTGAAACTAAGATCCAATCCATGGAAACGAAGCTTTTGGATTCGGAACTGGAGTTGGAACGTAGAATGTCTGAAGTGTCGTCATGGAAACAGGAGAGTGAGAGTGAAAATGGTATCACTGCAAATAACATTTCTTCCAGCCTACGTAAGTAATATAGCAGTTACATGTACAAAAGAAAACTACGATATTCAAGTGCAATAAATAAATAATAATAATAAAAATATAAATAAAAAGCAGTTCCATAATGTTTTGCTTTCAGCATTTAAGGGACGATAGGATTTCTTTCTTTCCTTCTATCTATCTATCTTTCTTTCTTTTATTTTTACTGTTCCACTCGCTAGGAAACAGATACAATCTGACATACGGACTGAAGGACAAACCAACCGCTACACGAGCAAAGCGACTTGGTACATTTGCTGACAGCGAAGTCTCAGATCAGACCGCACATCTGTGCAGTCTGATAAGAGATGCGCACTCTGATAAGAGACTTTCCTGTTCTCACGAACTTTCTATAGATAACGAGAAAGTACTCTTACAAGACAAACACAAGCTGCGGAACGTATTTTGTATGGAAGCACGTTTCTGCCTGCAGTTCTTATCACTGGTATATCCCCCACCACCACCACCACCATCCCACCCCACGCCCCTGCCGAAGGCGGAGGGATAGCTTCCTCCATGTGCGTTCTACCATCCCGAAGCCATATCTAAGAAACCGAATTTGATGAAACTTAAAATGAATGTATGTCACCATAATTCTTAGATTCACCAGTTATCTGAATGTCATCAGTAATGTGGGAGGTTTTTCCCCTAAAATTGATTGGAAATCAACAAACGGAGCCATAACTAAGTAAACACTAAACGGAATTTCTTGAAACTTACTATAAATTTGTATGGCTAGAACACTAATTTCCATATAATTTGTCAGAATGGTTTTAATAGTGCATGAGTTATTGCCCTTGAATGAGTGTAAAAGTAAAACGTTCCATACAAAACCTTAGACTGCTTTGTCATATCTAAATTTAAAAGACTTCGTCGAAAAATAAAACCGCAAATAGAAGATGGTTGGCAATGCTAAATTTAACATTTAAAGCTCGAAAAAGAAATAAATGAGGCGCGACACCAGAAAACCAACAATGTGGCTGTGCGCCCAGCGCAGACTCAGATCAGCCTGGGCATCCGCCCAGTCTGATCAGACTCTTCGCTAAGCGCTTGAAAGGTAGCTAAGGGTCTAAGCTAGCTCCATGCGGACAACGAAGACTCTGATAAGACTGGGTGGATGTCCGGGCTGATCTGAGTCTGCGCTGAGCGCACGACCACATTGTTGGTTTTGTCGTGTCGCGGCTCAAATTGAATTTGCAGGCAGCGTAAATCCACACGAGGCAGCTCATCTGCATGTACACTGTTTGCTCTCTAGTCTTTGAAGTCTTAGTATAATATAGCTTGGACGAAACATTTTGTTTTTAATTTCGCAGACGCCAATAATGTCGTCTGTTTTTTGTTTTTTTTGCGCTTTTTTGGGTAAATGTCGTCTTCGACAAGCTCTAGTTGCAACCATATCACAACAGTGTTTGGGTGAGACACTGAGCAGAACGTTTTTGTTAAAAAAGCTGCCTCTCTGGAAAACATGAATTTTCAGTTTCTTGAGGCAAACTATCTCGAGGGAATAAGAAACTATTTTGTGACCGTAACATAATTTATTGTTCCCTGAAGTTACAGTTTATGGCCACAAGATAATATATCGATCCCTGAAAATAACATATTGTTCTCTCAAGATAATGTATTGTTCCTTGGAAATAATAGATTGTTCTCTGAAGATGATATATTGTTCCGTAAAGAATGATATATTGTTCTTCAAGATATATATTGTTCCCTGGAAATGATATATTGTTCTCTTAAAATGATATGTTGATCTCTGAAAGTAATATATTGTTATCTCAAGATAATATATTGTTCTTAAAATCAATATATTGTTCCCTGAAAATGATGTATTGTTCCCTGCAAATATAATATATTTCCCTGAAGACAATATATTGTTCACTGGAATAAATGTATTTTTCCTGAAAATAATATATTGTTCCCGGCAAATGGAATATATTTCCCTCAAGATGATATATTGTTCTCTTAAAGATATATTTTATTCCCTCAAACTAATTCCCTGAAAATAGTATATTGTTCCCTGAAAATGGTATATTGTTCCCTGAAAATGGTATATTGTTCCCGCAATATAAAATATTTTTCTTTGAAAAAGTTATATTGTTCCCGAAAATTAACTAATTAAAGCTTCAAGATGAAATAAAAAAGAAATATATTACAGCATATTTGTTGAGGATAAAGTCTGTTCTTTCAGGAAAAGCAACCCTGCCTTAATTATTTTAGTTTAAACAATATTTCATTCGCATAAATTACATACAAACAGCAATTTAATTGTTACAAACAAGAAGCAATATGCAAATGGGATTCAGAAAAAAGTCAACTGACTTATCTAAATCTCACTATAATATAATTACTGTATAAGTGATTTGAATGGAAAAAAGTATTCTTAATAATCGTATAAGGAAAGGCATTTGGACATTGCAGACTTTCTTAATAGAAAAAACTCCACGGGGAGTGGATTAGGTAAGCGCATTAACTATTACAATAGAGCCGCGACACGAGAAAACCAACAAAGTGGTTGTGCGCCCAGAGCAGACTCAGATCAGCCTAGGCATCCGCCCAGTACAATCAGACTCTCCGCTAAGCGCTTAAAAGGTAGCTAAGGATCTAAGCTACCTCCATGCGGACAGCTAAGACTCTGATCAGACTGGGCGGATGCCCAGGCTGATCTGAGTCTGTGCTGGGCGCACAACCACATTGTTGGTTTTCTCGTGTCGCGGCTCAATAATGTAAAACGGATACCTATTAGGAATGCAGGCTATTGAGCTTCATATTTCTCGCCAAAGTCACAAATATTAGATTTTGTACGGAAAAATTGATTTTACTACGTTTCTTAAACGTTGCTGGTTAAAAGTTTAAATAAGATTTTTAGACAGGTAGAAGATAAACGAGGAGAAACTAGACCACTTTTGGAAGACGATGAAAGTTTGCATGGGTCGTCTATAAAAACTTAAAAGCTGAATATGATTTCTCTTCTTACTGAATCTGAAACGCTTAAATTTTACAACATAATTTTGAACATTAAAAAAGATTTGCTCGTTTTGTTCATGCGACAGTTCACTGTTCCCATACAACAGCACGTTAAGCGTTGGTTCAAACATTTCAGACACAGCATTAATTAATTCCGGTCTCAAATCAAGATATCGAGTACAAGCAAAAAGGTAACATCTGGTGTCCTCATTCGCCCACAAATATGCCGTAATTATTTTGCCTTTTTTTTACAATAAAAGTCTATACTTTCAGGAAAGAATATGCTCCTTTAGAAGTAAAATTCTTTCTTTTAAGAGTGGATCCTATTTTGGAAGGGCTTTGTTTTCCGGGGAAGATAAATTGTTTCACTGTGTAATCGTGGTTACCATTCACGTTAAGGGAACAAGATATTTTCTGGCAAAAACAGTTTTTTCGTGAGATATCTTTCTCCTTATATACATGCTGAGGCCTCAAGATAAGATTAAAAGAACAAATACATCAATAGATATTGAGCAAGATATCTTTTGGCCACAAAATATTATCTTGCAAAAACTTTTATCTTGAAGAAAATATATTACTGTCAGGGAAAAAGATATTATATTGACTTTCCATTAAGTTAATACCTTATTTTCTCAAGATAAGTATGTTTAAGCTTTAAGGTATAATTTAAAAATCCGAGGTACCGTAGGTTTGCCACATTCACTCTGATCAATATTTGTTCTGTACGGATATTTAATAGTAGCACCAGGAATAGCGCCAACAGCAGTGATTCAGATCAGCCCGTCCTTTCAAGCAGTCCGTGTCTTTGCGGTCCACTGTTAAAGGTTCCATTGATGAGGTCCTTTTTATTGGGATACCTGTTCCATTGTTCATTTCCTTGTACCCTGAAATTAAATTGATCGCATATTTTAAGCTTATTTTCTTGTTCCCATTATTGACAACTTGCTCCCTTGTTCTCAAGAAATAAATGGAATCGTTAGGAATCGTTACCTTATTCTCTTGAAATAAAATGTCGTAACGTCCTCTTCCCTAAAGGCCATTGGAAGGGCCTTAAAGATTATGTTCCTGCAAGGTTTCTTAATTAATTTCAGAACTTCGGCGCTGCAAAGTAGCCTTCTTTGCCTCTCTAAGAAGAGACTCTACCGGTTACCTAGGAACCAACCAGGTCATCATCTTTGACAACGTCGTCACCAATCGTTGTAGAGCTTACAGCAGGGTCCATGGCTATTTCTTTGCACCGGTCAGTGGAACATACGTCTTCTTCGTTACCATGGGTGAAAAGTACGGGACAGGATACTACTACATCACCGTAAATGGCGTCAAGCGCGGGAACTTGTGCGTTGGCTCTTCTAATTACCAGGCTTCGCAGACACTGATCATGTATCTACGTAAAGGAAGCCATGTGTCTGTCAAGAATGGTAACTATAGGTATGATAAACTGAAAGGAGACTATCACACTACGTTTTCTGGGTTTTTGCTGGTCTAGATTCTTTCCTTCACGCTCTTTGAACATTCCGTCAGCTTAGTCTTCAGTCGCTTTCATGAACAGTCTGCTCCACGACGACAATTCGTCTAGTTTAACAAGACCGAACCCCCGTCTTGTATAGCTATTCGCTGCAAAGTAGGGGAATTTTTTCAGCCGCCTCTGATTCTTGTGCGCATTAAAAAGACTAAAACTTGTAGATCCTATTTTGTAAGGACATAAATTTACGCCTGATGTCCCATAAAAGGGTCATTGGCAAACAGTGCAGACCCTGATCAGACGTCTGATAAGGGTCTACATTATTTGCATAAGACCAATGGGTATTTCTCCTTGAAATAAAAGGAAAAGGATGAGGAGAAAAAAACTAAACCAGATACCCCTTTAACATTGACAATGGACTCATCCAATTTATAAAGACAGAAGAGTCAGCCAGGCATATAGGGATCATATGTAGGCCTATATGTTAATTTGCCATTAATAAAGATTCATTTTTTTACTAAATTTAGAGCTTCATAAGAACATACAGGAACCAAAGATGAGACCAGGGGCCGTATACATAAAACGACTTAAGTGGTTGCCATGATGTTGCTAAGGCTAAATTTCTTTGAAGGAGATTCCTTACACCTATGAGATTTGCTCTGGAGGGACAGTCTTACAAAGACTGTTCCTCCAGACCAAATTTCATAGTTGTAGGGAATCTCCTTTATAGATATTTAGCCTTAGCAACCGCATAGCAACGACTTAAGTGGCTTTATGAATACGGCCCCAGACACTGAAAGGTCTCACCAGTGGAATGTTTATATTGCATTATCTACCTTTTTAACCTTTCAACATTTGCTGGCTGCGTATTTACCAGAAAGTGGGCGTGCATGAACATCTGATAAAACTGAATTTTTTTTTATGAAAAAGAAATGAAAATTGTGCGACCGAAGCGAGCTGAAATGAAATCTGCAGACTGAATGGTGTCCCATTTACGGTAAAAAATTTAATAATTGGGACAGATAGACTTGACCAAACAATGCAGAGCCAGATTAGACTGCTCTTACAGGAACAGTCTGTTTAGGGCCTACTTTGTTTGCCATTTCATTGTAGTTTATTGGTGCGTTACTGCAATGCAGAACGAAAGTGTCCTATTTTAAGGACAATTACGATCATTAATATAGGTGTCCCAATTTTGATATTTTTCAGTAAGCGCCAGGTCAACAGTTACTCGGCTTAATATACCCCTGCATAAGACCGGTTTCCCGTCCTGTTAGCGTCTCATTTATCCTGGACGGTTCTAAGTCATAGAATAGAATAATGTATATATTTTGTTCCTTTTTGAATTCTCATTGATTCGAGAAATCGCAAATATTTAAAGTACACTTTTCCAAAGCAATATCTTGATTTCATTTCAAATTGGCCATTATTTTTAATAAACGCGTATTTCTTCTAAAAGTAATATTCAGTTTTACCAAACTTTACTTTGGCTGTAAGTTTACATTCTATTTATTCTTTTAGCTTTGACAGGGTACTTCAAATATCAGAATTTATTTTACATTGGTTTTACTACTTTTTGTTTAATGCTACATTAGATATGAGCCATATGAACCAATAATACACTGCCCTTAATGTTAAAAAAGAGCACTGATATTTTCTACAACATATACCCAGTTCAACAGCCCATACATTTTACCACCGGTGGCCATGCATTTCCTATTGTTTTGCAGCATTATGAAGAAAAATCGAAATTTAAGAAAACAAGAATTTCAATATAACTGATTCCTTCATGCCTTCGCGGCTCATTTCAATGGAACAATTTTTTGCAATTTTCGAATTTTCTAAAACTGAGGCATTTTTCTGTACGTCTATAAAATCTCATAAACTTGAGCTCAAAGCGATCATTTTAGAGTCATCTAGGAAATGGTCGTTTTGATTTCGCCCGTTTGAAATTTTTGTGCTTTTCACCTTTTCTGTAAAATTGCATTTTTTTTAAAGCAAAAATTCCATTTTTACCAAAATCAGTCTATAGACACGGACAGGATAAATATTGGCTCTAAACTTGTCCTGTCAGTAACCTCGACCTTCTTTTAAAAATTGGCAACATAACTGGAAAGTCCGTGTCCTTGTCGATTGAAAGAAAATGAGTTTCAAGGTGGGGATGCATTGCATCGTCGTGTATGGAAACATATCAGATGCTCTTTTAAATATTTTGAGCAGTGTATATGCAGATTCGAAGTGGAATTCACGAATTTATGAGAACTCAAAAATATAGCTCTTTAGTTTCTAAGCTACCAAATTGTTTACCTTCTTTTAGTGCTTATTTTAAAAGAAGAAAAAAAGAACAAAGTGTGATGCACAGGTGCAGAAATAGTTGGATATAAGGTCAGAATATGAGAGATAACTATTCAGAAAAAGAGGCATAGCTCTTACAGGAGAGGTACAACATTTCAGTAGCAGTTTCCTTGTATATATTCTATTTAGATCTATATAATAACCACATTTTGCGATTTCCAACAATGTGGCCTTGGTGACTAGCAAAGGCACTGATCAGACTGCACTGGAGTGCAGTATGATCGGAGCCTTTATTTGTCACACCAGCCATCTATGGAATTGGCCCAGTCCATACAGCCAGCAGTGAGGCGTCTATATACCCGGTGGAAACGAAAAAACTGCCACTTTGTTGGAAGTCACGTGATGTGGCTCATTAACGATAATAAAACATAAATACTAGAATACTCGTATTGTTTTATTCTTTACAAAACACAGTCCTTGTATCACAGACAGGAAGACAGAACCACCATGTCTGCCGTTTTTGTTCAAATTAGGTGGAACACTAGGGTAGAGTCGGGTAACTTCGGACAACAGGTAAATTCGGACAGTGACATTGTTTCCTTTATATGTCATTGTTTTGAATAAAAATAAAAATAACTGGGCAAACAGTGAAAATCCTGATGAGACGGCTCATTATGAGCCGTCTCATCTGGATTTTCACTGTTTTCAATGGTATGTCCGAATTTACACGCTGTCCGAAGTTACCCGACTCTACCCTACTATAAAAAAAATCTGAATATTGGGACATCTAATATAATTACCGTAATGTGCTATACTAGAAAAAAAAATGGTTGCACAATGCGGTAATGCGTTTAAAAGCTGCAGCTGGAATGGCAAACAGTATAGACTCTGATTGGACTGTTCCTTGGTCTGCACTGTTTGCCCAGACTGATCTGTTCGAAGATTTTGACTGCTTGCAGTAGATCTGGTTCTGCACTGTTTCCTCAGATCGATATGTCCCAATACTTCGAATTTTTACGGTAGTTCTTGGTTTGCACTGTTTGCTCAGACCCAGGCCCCTTTATAAAACCTTTTCATGCTCAACTCAGCTGAGCATGAAATTTTCTCTGCTGATGAATATGAAAATGCCAACTAATGTTGGCATTTTCATATTCATAAGTTGGCATTTTCATATTCATAAGCAGAGAAAAATACTCTGGAATGAAGTTTAACCGAGCAACAAAATAACAGCTAAACCGAGCAGCAAAACAACTGAGCAACAAAACAACTAAGTAACAAACAACTATTATCAGTAATTTGCTATTTATTAGCAGGTGAAATTTCATGCTCAGCTGAGTTGAGCACGAAAAAAGTTTATAACCTTGGGGCCCGAATTACCGTTAAATTCAAAGTAATAGGAGAGATCAGTAGTTCTAAGTAAACGGTGCAAGCCCGATCTACCATAAAAATTCCAAGTAACGGGACAGACAGGTCTGAGCAAACAGTGCAAACCCAGATCTACCATAAAGGTTCTAAGTATCGGGACAGATAGTTCTGAGCAAACAGTGCGAACCCAGATCTACCGTAAAAAAAGTTCTTAGTATTGGGACAGATAGGTCTGAGCAAACAGTGCGAACCCAGATCTACCGTAAAAAAAGTTCTTGGTATTGGGACAGACAGATCTGAGCAAACAGTGTGAACCCAGATCTATTAAAAAGGTTCTTAGTATTTGGACAGATAGATCGAGTAAACAGTGCGAACCCAGATCTACCGTAAAAAGGTATTGGGACAGATAGGTCTGAGCAAACAGTGCGAACCCAGATCATTAAAAAGGTTCTTAGTATTTGGACAGATAGATCGAGTAAACAGTGCGAACCCAGATCTATTATAAAGGTTCTTAGTATTGGGACAGATGGATCGAGTAAACAGTGCGAACCCAGATCTATTAAAAAAGTTCTTAGTATTAGGACAGATAGATCGAGTAAACAGTGCGAACCCAGATCTATTATAAAGGTTCTTAGTATTGGGACAGATGGGTCGAGTAAACAGTGCGAACCCAGATCTATTAAAAAAGTTCTTAGTATTAGGACAGATAGATCGAGTAAACAGTGCGAACCCAGATCTATTATAAAGGCACTTAGTATTGGGACAGATGGATCGAGTAAACAGTGCGAACCCAGATCTATTAAAAAGGTTCTTAGTATTTGGACAGATAGATCGAGTAAACAGTGCGAACCCAGATCTACTATAAAGGTTCTTAGTTTTGGGACAGATGGATCGAGTAAACAGTGCGAACCCAGATCTATCGTAAAATTTTTAAGTATTGGGACAGATAGATCGAGTTAACAGTGCAAACCCAGATCTGCCATAAAAGTTCTTAGTATTGGCACAAACAGGCCGAGTAAACAGTGCGAACCCAGATCTATTATAAAGGTTCTTAGTATTGGGACAGATGGATCTGAGCAAACAGTAAAATCCTGATCTACCGTAAAAAGTTTAAGTAACGGGACAGATAAGTCTGATCAAACAGTGCAAATGCCGATCTATCGTAAAAAGTCTTACCTGGTTGGTTGGTTGTTTTTGGTTTAACGGCCCTTTGAGACAGTATTTCAGTCTATATTCAGGCGTCTCCCAGAGATAGGGAGAAAGAAAAGAGAAATGACAGACTAGACAAAAAAATGTCCCAACAACCCCAACCCGCACTTACTGCAAGCACAGTGGGCCCTTGCCCCACTATTACCCTGGCGATGTAAGTTACCAAGCCCCATTGCCCGACCCGATCACCTCTAAAATTCTTAGTACAGCGACAGATAGGTTTGAGCAAACAGAGAAAACCCAGATCTACCGTAAAAAATTCTAAGTAACGGGACTGACAGGTCTGAGAAAACAGTGCGAACAAAGATTTACCGCAAAATATCTTAATAACGGGACAGATAGGTCTGATTAAACAGTGCAGACAAAGATATACCGTAAAAAAATCTTAGTAACGGGACAGAAAGGTCTGAGTAAACAGTGCAGACAAAGATCTACCGTAAAAAAATCTTAGTAACGGGACAGACAGGTCTGAGAAAACAGTGCGAACAAAGATTTACCGCAAAAAATCTTAGTAACGGGACAGATAGGTCTGAGTAAACAGTGCAGACAAAGATCTACCGTAAAAAATCTTAGTAACGGGACAGACAGGTCTGAGTAAACAGTGAAAGCAAAGATCTACCGTGAAAAATTCTAAGTAACGGGACAGACAGGTCTGTGTAAACAGTGCAAACAAAGATATACCGTAAAAAATTTAGTAACGGGACAGACAGGTCTGAGTAAACAGTGAAAACAAAGATCTACCGTGAAAAATTCTAAGTAACGGGACAGACAGGTCTGAGTAAACAGTGAAAACAAAGATCTACCGTGAAAAATTCTAAGTAACGGGACAGACAGGTCTGTGCAAAAAGTGCAAACCAAGATGTACCGAATAAATTCTAAGTCCTGTCTGTCCCAATACTTAGAGATTTGGTAGATCTGGCGAAATGGATCCGTTTACTGCTGGGCTGACAAAGAAAGTTTTTTAATCGCTTGCTAGCCCGTTGGGTATTGAAACCGCAACCTTCTGCAACATGCCCGAGTGCCTCTAACCTATCGACCACGGCGCCTCTCTACATGAGATGGCAGACACAAAACATGCTTAAGCACTCCTGCTTTCAAACAAATTTCAAACAGGGGGTGGACATGGAAAAGTTTAGATGGAAGGGAAGTCGTTTGTTCAAAATCATGGCTGTCGGTTATAACGCAAAAGCATGCCGACAGGAATACCGATGCCGACAAAGACGGGAGCCCATTTAAACACTATGGACCAGAAATGAGAACGGCAGGTAAATTGGTACAATATTAGGGGAAATAACTCTTCCATATCATATTTTTGCCCCGTTTAAATGGAGATTAACAGTTTGCTATAAAAGGGAATAGTTCGCTCCTTTGAGAGTTGTGTTTCCTTTGCGAATAAACTCCATTTTGTCAACTCTTAAAGACAAAAAACACTCTTCCTGGAGCAAAGGGTAGACTCCATTTTAGAGGCGACTTTGACGCCAAGGAAGAAAACACGAAGTCAAAAAAAGTTGTTCCCCTATTTGAAATTTGCCAAAGAAACAACACAAAACATGGTAGTGTACCCATACGCCCATCTTCGCAAACCAAGAGACTAAGTCTACCTTTTCCTTATGTACCCTTGACCAACGGCCTATTCGTAAATCGAATTTCATAGAAGGTGAGCAACTTCCATCGCATCCAATCAAATCATCCGTAACAAAGCGAGATCCTTTGATGGTTCACTTTGTTACATGCCTTACATTTTGGTTGGTTGATTTGATGCTTAACGTCCACGGTAAACAACTAAGGTCATGTCGGGACGGTCAGTTAACCTAACCACACTATTCCAGGGCAGGCTTAGACCTCCTAAGCGGTTAACCAGTACTAAGTGCACATACTTTCGCCAGTAACGGACAACTGCCCTTCTTGAATCAGCGGAAGGAGAAACGAAAGTATGTGGCCAGACCGGGATTCGAACCCAGGACCTCTGACTTACGAATCAGGTGCCCTACCGATTGCGCTACCCGGCCCGGCTACATGCCTTACAGAAGTCCATAAATTAACATCTGTTTGCCCACCTTAACTGAGGGTGTCAGCCAGGTCTTGAATAAACTGAATGAGTTGGTTCGCGCAGCTGAGTTTGCTGCGTTGCTTTACGTCCACGGTAAACAGCCATGGTCATCTCGGAACTGACCCAATCACACTATTCCTGGGCAGGCGGTTATCCCGTACAAAAGCACATACTCTCGCCAGTACCTAGTACCTGACAACTGCCCTTCTAGAATCAGCGGAAGGGAAACGAAAGTAAGTGGTCGGACCAGCTATCGAACCCTGGACCTTTAGCGCTTGAGTCAGACGTGCTACCGACTGCGCTTCGCGGCCCTGCTGAGTTTGCTGCGAAAATCATGCTGATTCTGAAATAAAAATGTTCATGTTGGTCAGGGTATGTCAGGATATTTGAAAAGATATTATGAGCCTCGACACGACAAAACCAACGCAGTGGCATGTGCGCCCAGCGAAGACTCAGATCAGCCTGGGCAACCACCAAATCTGATCAGAGTCTTCGCAAGCCGCATGGAGGTAGCTTAGACCCTTAGCTACCCTTTAAGCGGAGACCGAAGACTCTGATCAGACTGGGCGGATGCGCAGGCTAATCTGAGTCTGTGCTGTGTGCACATGCTACTTTATTAGTTTTGTCGTATCACGGCTCAATTATGTTCTATAACCTTGCAACATATACAGGAAAGAGCAATGAGGCGACAGTTTTCTGCTTTTGTCTTTAAACCTTTATGTATAAACAGGAATGACAAGACCATTTCGCCATCCACTGGGTACATTAACTCGTAGCCTTAACAGAAATGAAGAAACACAGCATGTTCATTTCGTTCTTCAGTTCCTTGCAGGCGTCGTCTACAACTCAAGATTTTCAGTGCAGTAGATCTATCGAGGTGGCACTACACTAAAAAAAATCCCATAGCTCACAGTGCAAAATGGGTCAGAGTCAATGCACTGCCAATTTTCTCCTGGTCTAAACTTTCCAAATTGAGGCATGGAATTGAATATTCAACACCTTTACCTACCAGTAATAGCTTAAAAAATTGGGGATTGTGCGGCATATTTTTTACTTATTCTATTTTTAGTGCTGACAGGGTGTAGTTCGCAGTGAATAAATCTCGAAACTTTCACTGGCATCCCTGTGTATTTTTCAACCCCAACAAAAATGTAGCAAAACAGCTTTGTAGATAAGCTCCATTTTTATAATAATAAATAAGCATAACATTTAGAAAAATATTCAACTTTCATAATAAAACCAATCAGGGGCCGGCAAATGTTCATTATACTCCTGAAAGCTCTCCCCCAAAGAGGCGGGGCTTGCATAATGAGCTTTTTTTTTACTGTAGTGCAACCTCGAGGGGCGTATTTTAATGACGTAACGTACGTTAGGAAGTTACGTTACGTCGGAGCGGTATCCATAGAAAATTCAGCGTCACTCGATATTTTCACGACGCCCGCCGAAGTGAAAAGCGCACAAGCAATAGCTCTCGCAGTTATTCGAATTGTTTTGCACCAAGATGGAATATTTTGCGAAGACATATTTTCAAACGTCTCTTGACCTATATTTTCAACGTTCTCTTGACCTTCATGATCAAGCTCATCGAACAATTTTTGAAGTTATGGTGAGTACATTTCTTGCATATGTAAAAGTTCACAGCAGTGATTATTAAGTTCCAAAGTCAAGTTTCAAAGTAAAAAATAAATAAATAAATAAACAATAGCTATAACTTTACTGTCTATCAAAACTATTTAAAAGACTCATTTTGCGAAACCCAAAAGAGAAGAGAGAAAATATCGTCATGAATTTGATTTGCTTTAAAAAATTGAAAGATTCTATATAAAAAGATTTACTTTCATCAATCAAAGTTAAACAAATAACTTTAATAAGTTAAAGCATAATTATAAGCTTCTTCAGATGGATATTTTCTGCGCTCTGTCGTCAATTTTGGGATAGAATCATTTTGTAAAAAAAAAAACATTACATATACTTACACTTGCACACACTAAACGCCACAAAAATCATCAAATTGTACTGGTGTGCCTTAAAACCCCTAGCACACACTGAACCAATGTTGTTAAAGTCTCCATAGTCCTACCAATGATAAAAATCGTCAAATACAAATCATTATGAAACCTGTACAGCCATCAGAATTAATGAAAATATTTCGGTTGATCTGCTTTTTTGTATCATATAACTGACAAAAGAGAAGAAACAAGGTATTTTGGAAAAATGATATTTCTCTCCATAAAAATACGGTTTTCGTCTCTGGTTCCCCGTTAAGCAATGAAATAATGCAACCGCGGCACAATCAATGGGATCCTTGCTTAACAGTTTTGTACGTTGTATTTTTATCTTTTTATCAGTTGTAAAAACGCCTGTACCTTGTATTTTTATCTCGTGTACCTTGTGTTTTTACCATGAAATATAGCTAGGGAAATCGAAAGTAGGTCATTTTAGTTGGCAACTAAAATGACCTAGTTATTTTTTCAAATCTATTCTATGGTAAATTCAAGGACGTTTTGATTTTTCAAAGCCGGCCAATCACGATAATAATCAATGATGAAACTGTAGTGAAAAGTTTGCAGCGATACTTCACGACAAAATATTCCATGCTGATAGAGCTATAGGGCCTTTAAAACGAAGTCCATTCTAATTAAGCTCTGAATGGTAAGATCCTTTGGAAGCAAGGCAAAGAACAGAAAATAATAGACTCGGTTAAATTGAGTCTGTTCATGACCAGTAATGACATATGCGACACCAACCACGCCCCTTAGCACCGACTTAAGCGGAACTCTATTTTCAAATTAACTCCAATGCGCTCAACGATTCCAAAGGACCAGAAAGGACTATGATGATGTACGGGGAGACGTTTTACGGCCGCCACACGGCACAAACAACAACTGCAGTAAAGATAAATAAGTTCTGAATAGTAAGATCCTTTGGAAGCAAGGAAAACATCGAAGAACAGAAAATAGCAGACTCGGTTTAATTAAGTCTGTTGATGACTTGTAATGAAATGTGCGAAACCAGCCACGCACACAACTACGTGTTCATATAATGATGCATGTTTATACAACATTTCTACTAGAGTCGAGTCGGGTAACTTCGAACAGCAGGTAAATTCGCACATACCATTGCAAACAGTGAAAATCCAGATGAGACGGCTCATAATATAATGAGCCGTCTCATCAGGATTTTAACTGTTAGCCCAGTTATTTTTGTTTTAATTTCAAACAAATGACATATAACTGAAACAATGTCACTGTACGAAATAACCGCTGTCCGACTTTACCCTACTTGATCCTATTTATACCCTAGGTCGAAACTGATGCCGACCCGACGGTTGATCCATCAACCAGAGAATGGATGCTCTTGCCAAGGGCGAGACACATCAGCTCCAAGTTTTGTAGAAATCTGGAATATGTTCAACATTTACTGGAGACTGGCAAAGATGACAAGCTCAGACTACTTTTCTTCAAACCCATAAATGTTAATAACCTCTTTCAAAGAGCAAAGTACAAGCATACAGGTAAGTTGAAAATAAAGCAAGAAATAATTTTGTCAACAAAATGAAAGAATATCCATCCATCCATCCATCCATCACTTACTTTCATTTCTCCTTCCGCTAATTCAAGAAGGACAGTTGTCAGTTACTGGTGAAAGTAAGTGCCGTTAGAACTGGTTAACCGCTTATGAGGTCTAAGCCTGCCCAGAAATAGTGTGGTTAGGTTGACCTGACCATATCTATTTACTGTGGACGTTAAACAATAACACAACACCATCCATCCATCCCTCTATCCATCCATCCATCCATCCATCCATCCATCCATCCATCCTATGGCCCATTAGTTTGTGTCATTATCGGAAACAGATTGTTTCAAACTGGAAGAGTTGTTTTTTCATTAGGATTTCATTTAAAATTTACATGTAGTTTTGCAAATAGAGAAACAAAGTTTTGTTTTCCATTTATGCTTTCTATCTGTCAAAGCTGAATGATTCAGCAAATGAAAACATGTTTCCAAAAATAAATGAATAATAAAATAAATTAATAAATAATACTTCAGTGTTCAGAGGAACAAATTAAGTTGGTGTGTCCCATATAATGTACAAGAATGACGACTCTCGGGTCATTCTTCGGCTTCGAATTATTTACTCCCTTTGGTCGCAGTTGTTTCGCAGAGGGGCAGCAAATTCTTTCTTTCAAGAGTATCCCTCCTTGGAGTAGGGATCTACGTAGAAGACAAACACACACTACTGTAAAGCGAGCATCTGACGACACCTCTGTTTTGGGGTCAAGAATGTTGCAGAATTGTCAAGGGTTACACGAGTTCCGAATTAGGGTCAAGTCGCGGGTAACCTCGGACAGCGGGTAAATTCGGACATACCATTGCAAACAGTGAAATCCAGATGAGACGGCTCTTAATGACGGCTCACTGTTTTTACTGTTTGCCCAGTTAATTTTGTTTTTATTCTTGGAAACAATGTCACTGCCCGAATTTACCAGCTGTCCGAATTTACCAGACTTTACCCTATGATTTGGGTACTTTTGACCACTTTAACGTTAAAGTTCTTTTTCGTATTGAAAAGAAGGCACACAAAAACCTAGAAAAACTAGGGTAAAGTCGGGCAATTTCGGACACGGGTAAATTTGGAAAGTGACATTGTTTCCTTTATATGTGTCAGTTGTTTGGGGTTTAAACAAAAACGACTGGGCAAACTGTGAAAATCCTGATGAGACGGCTCGTCTCATTTGGATTTTCACTATTTGCAGTGGTATGTCCGGATTTATCCGCTGTCTGAAGTTACCCGGCTCTACCCTATCTTTATAGCTTAAGGTCTGTAGATACATCTTTATGTTTCTCTGCCATTTTTACGAAGGGGAATAATTTTGTGACTTCCTGTTTGCTTCCTCGAATGAAGAAATCCTTCCAAAACAGGGTATCCTCTTCAAGGAAAGAATTTGCTACTGGGAGAAAAAGTGGGAACATTTTCCCCCTTTTAGAGTTAACATCCATTTTTGCCTAAATATCTGTGTCACACGCTATTAATAGACATGTTTTAACGAACACAAAAGCAAGTATTAACATGGGTTTACACGCGCCGATAATGACCACCTTAGCGACTTTTTGAATGCAAGTTGCAGGGAAATACTCCGTCAGTACTAAGACGACGGCAAGACTGCAGTTGAAGATATCCATTAAAGACTTTAACGGACGAGTTATGCAAATTCTGATATTGTAAAAATGGAAGTGCAGACGACACTGAATGAAAATGTTGATGGAAATCATTATGACTTGTGAAATGCTGCTAAAGGTTGCACAAACATTCAAGGTAGCTGACCATGGCCTGAAACGAGGATTTTTTTTGACATGCATAGTGTGTGTAGGAATCAACAGGGTGCTGGCGATGAGGCCGAAAAAAATGTTCAGCATTATAGTTGAATTTATGCCATAATAGCGATCAAACATTTTTTCCAATGCATTAACGTTTGCAATGTCCCTTGGGAGATGTTGAAAGCCTCGGCCTTCGGCCTCGATTTTTAACATCTGACACCTTGCAAACGTTAATGCATGAAAAACCATGTTTGATCCCTATATTGATAAGGGAGGCAAGTAGGAGGAAAATGGTAGAGCTGCTTCTCCTGAAAGTGTTCCCATTCGTTAAAAAATATTTCAGCAAGAGAAAGTGCCTTCCAACCTTAGAAGGAAATATCGCTCCATTCAATCCTGAGAATCCATAAATCATTGATGCGAACAGGAAATAGCGTGACCAGACCAGTCTGATACGGGTCTACTCTGTTTGTAATTCCATCTGCATATTTTGGCACATTACTGCATAGTTCCATTTTTTGGACAAAAATTGCAGAAAATATTTCAGGCTTCTCAGTCATTGTAAAACAGTTGTTGGCGGTGACTAAATTTTTGCGATATTGGCGGCTAGAGCAAAGAACGCTAAAATATAAGTCCGCTATTTTTACATATACGCAAAACATAACAAAGGTTTAGATCAAAATGAGTAGTCGACGAGTATTTAAGATTTTTTCTATATCTTTCTATCAAACTCTACATTGTGTCATTCTATTTGAATCGCCTCGATCATGACCGCCAAATTTAATGTACCCCAAACTGCAATTTTTATGAAAACGCGAAATTTTGATAGGTATCGCATATATTTTAAAGTGTTTTACTATATTAGATTCATAAGTTATCGTTATCTTCTATTTGTAGATCATTCCAAACCCAAGAAAGTACACGAAGTTGACTGCCAGACAGATGGTGCTGACGGACCCTGCCGAACACAGACACATACAGTTGAAACTGCCAGTCAGACTGCATTCTGTCAGAAGGCAAACGCCAGTCAAACTGAAATATTCACTAAAGAAATAGGCAACCAGACAGCAACATCAACGGGCGACTTCGCCATCCAAACAGAAGCTCGTGCTAAAGAAGTAGCTAGTCAAACAGAGATGTGCGTCAAAGACACTGGCATCCAAACAGTAATATCCACTGGTGAACTCTCGACGCAGACAGAAATTGCTGTTCAGGAAACATCCAATCAGACAGAAAACTTTATCGAAGAGGCAGCATCTCAAACAGAGAATGAAGGAATAGGAAGCACGATGCGAACGTACACCCATGAACCTGTTGTGGAAGAATTAAGAATGGGCAGCGATGAGAAGCAACATGAGTTTTTGGATAAACATAAAAGCGACCAATTATCAACTGACAACAGAACTAAGGAAAGAAAATTCCTCAACAGAACCGATAATGAATATGAAAGCAACATTTCAGAAAGACTGTTGTATGGCGAATGCGATATAGGAGGAGGAGGGGACAAGACTAAAGGACAAAAAGAAGGTATGAAACGGAACTTTCTGACTACTTTTATGATAAAAGTCTGTCTTTCAGCAGACTTTGCATAATATCATGGAATATGCAGCATCTTCTCTCTCGCTATTATTTCAGGGTTCCCTCTTTCCCCATTTCAAAATTTCCTGACTTTTCTCTGTTTTTTTTCCTTACAGTTTACAGTTTTCCATACCCTTTGTACGGATCCAAATGTTAATTTTACTCGTTATTTCAACAGTGCTAACTGTATCACTTGGAAATTAGCAGATACTTTTAAAAGAAAGCATAGGCTGCCTAACTTATTGCGAGTTCAAAACGCAAATGGCCACCACTGGTACGCGTCAAGCACTGGTCGCCAGCCAGTACTAACTAATTAAGGCATTTAGTTTGTCTATATTTTAATTAAATATACTAAGGGCAACTGTCGTTATTATACCGAATCATTTTTCTTGAAATAAACTGTAACATGTGCCTTGGACAGCTCAACGAAAAAAAGTTACAAACAAGCAGCAAACCACGCACGTACAGTACCAGTTGTGGCCATCACGGTTACCATGTTCTGAATGATGCATTTTCAGAGAACTTAAATAAACTATAAATAATAACTTGCCGTCCTTAGACTGTAATCAGTGTCACAGTTTTGCAGTGTGAGTGCGTTCGGTTTACAAATCCAAGAGATCCCACTACCGGTATGTGAGGGCCAGGCGTGATAGCCCCCCCCCCCCCCCCCCCCCCCACCCACGGAAAAGAAATGATGTTGGTAGGGTACCTATACCTAGAGGAAGTTGTTTATCGTTTGTCCAAAAAGATGCGATTTGCGACAATTCATTTTGTATGCGTTCTTTACAAAGGTTTATAATCTATGATCTCTGGAATAAGAAACAACTCTTATTGAATGCGACTTACTCTTAGAGCAAAACATTTGCTTCAAGGAAGATGAATTTTCCTTTAAATGATCGAACCTTTTTACAAGAGAGGCAAAAATGAGATTGTTCAGGCCTGGACCCAGACCACCACATACTGGAGGGGCTCTGGATAACTTGTGGGGCCGGGAGCTACCAAGAAATGTGTGTGTGTGTGTGTGTGTGTGTTTGTGTGTGTGTGTGTGTGTGTGTGCGTGCGGAAGGAGTAGGGGAGAGAGAGAGAGAGAGGGGGGGGGGGGCTTGAAACTATATGACATAATTAGGGATTAGTTTGATGAGAATTTTTGACAGTGTCTTCTTGGCCTCGATATATATGTTGGGATATCACAACGTTGTGATGTCACAACGTGTATTTAAGTCTAACGAATGTATAAATTATCTGAAACTGTCATCAGATACTCCTTGTTTTCTGGAGCCCACATATTTCACACAACACAGAACCCAGATGGCGGGGCTGAAACCCCAAAGCCCACCTCCCCCTTGGATCCGGGGCTAGTGTTCTCCTTCACCTTAACTAAGTTATGACTGATGAGGCTTCTTTTATCTTTCACAATTTCAGATACCTCAAATGTACTTGCAAACACAACTCAGTACTTGGAGGGGTGTCGCCTATTATACCAGCTGAAATGTGCAAGTTTTATGAGATTATCTCTGGGATCTGGGCAATCGGATAGTTTCAGATATGTAGAGATGCCGCGCTTAGGCAAGTCATTTAGTGTAGGACGACTGACTGGAAGCGGTAGTCGCCTACTCAGTTCAGATGAAGAGGCTCTTCAGTATAACCCATGCCCAAACCAAGATGACAACCAACCATTACTCAACGTTCTTCCAATCACCAACACCACACAGGCTTCATGTGTTCAATCGACAACGCCAGAGTCATTGGGAAGATGCATAGAGCAAACCTCTGCCTTAGATGTTGACCTGACTACCACAAATACGAAACAAAATGACCATCTGTCAGGAGCTTTTTCTGGCGCTGTATCAACACTGCCGTTTGAATTAACCGAATCCATTTCAGCAGAGGTCTTATCTTTCAAGGACTGCGGCCGAGGACCACTTTCCGATGCAGTTGCTTCCTTACAGTCATCAAAATCTTGCACCTCTCCTATGTCTTGTACAAGTTATCTAATGTCTCCACACGTTCCTGCTCCAACATCAGTCTTACCCGTTGTTCCCGAGATTCCTGCCGAACAGCTCGCGGTGAAGTATACACTCGGGAAGTCAAAGATAGTGCTTGGGGCAGGAACTTATGGAACTGTATACCTTGCGAGCCATGTCCCAACTGGAACAACTATAGTCTGCAAGGAACAAGACTTGGCAACATCTTCGTTTGAAAAGATCCTCAGGGAAGCAACCATACAACTTTATTTACACGCCACAGAGAGAGTTCCCTATATTTATGGAATATCTAAAACCTTTGGAGAACGTGGGACAGCTTGTATCTTTCAACAATACTACCCTAACTGCCCAACTGTGGAAGAGCTTTTAAGATTACCAGTTGGGCATGTCACTAAGAAAGAGTGGGTGCAACTAGGATACGACGTCTGTGCAGGCCTCGCCAAAATCCATAAAATGGGGGTTCTCCATAACGACATCAAGGCAAACAACTTGATTGTCGTTACGGAGACTCCCCCATACCGTGTAAAATTCATAGATTTCGGCCTGGCCACAGACATGAATGGAATGAGATACACTTCCAATCCGGCTGACGCTCATAAATACCCCCATTTGGCCCCTGAAACCTTCTATAACGTATCAACTACAGTTCAGTCAGATTTATACAGCACTGGATACGTCCTGAAATTGATTAACGAAATCGTCCAATCACCCCTTTTGAAAACAATAATAGACCGTTGCTCCAGCCAAGATCCATTCGATAGACCACTAGTAGGTCACATAATGTCTACCCTTGATTATATCTTAACTTCGATTTTTGTCATATAAAACAATACTATGGTAAAGTCGAGTAACTTCGGACAGCGGGTAAATTCAGACATACCATTGCAAACGATGAGAAACCAGATGAGACGGCTCATCAGGTTTTCCCCTGTTTGCCCTGTTAATTTTGTTATAATTCCAAACAACTGACTTATGAAAAAAACAATGTCACTGTCCGAATTTACCCGCTGTCCGAATTTAACCGACTTTACCCTAGACCAGTGGTAAAGAAGTACAGGTCTGCCGTAGCCTAGTGGCCGAAGCGGCAGTGGTGGCTACAGGACCACTGTATCTCTGGCAAAGCATATGAAAGGTTGAATCCATCCATCTGCATTCGCTACCTAATCCTTTGCTGATTCAAATAAAATACTTATTCATTGATGAATTTACAGAGAAAGTTTTCCAGTCGCCGGCTAACCGAATCCGGATTCGAATCCGCGACCATCGGTACTATAACCGAGCGTCTCACGGCGCCTGTCTGCGCAAGACTGCCATTTAACGATTGAAAGTTACATGTGTTTGGTTTTACCCTTTACGGTCCTTCCAGTGGCGTTACCGTCTCATTCCATATCATAAATGAGCCGCGACGTGAGAAAACCAACAATGTGGTTGTGCGCCCAGCGCAGACTCAGATCAGTCTGGGCATCCCCCTGGTCCGCTCAGACTTTTCGCTAAGCACTTAAAGGGTAGCTAAGGGTCTAAGCTACCTCCATGCGGACAGTGAAGACTCTGAACAGACTGGGCGGATGCCCAGCCTGATCTGAGTCAGCACAGGGCGTACAACCACATTGTTGGTTTTCTCGTGTCGCGGCTCAAATAAACAATAGTTGCATCTTCTCTTTGATGACAATGTATACATTCTCTCGTTTATACATAACTTGCAAAATATAGGAGAAAAAATCCCCGAACTTAGAAAAAGGGCAAAATTCTCCACAAACACAGATATTTTTTTCTCCGGCAATCAATGTCATAGTGTAGTGAAAAGTCTTTTGCTAAAAAAGAAAGAAAAGAAAAAAGAGAGAAATACTCGAATTAACACCTGATGCCTTCATATCTCTGCGTATGAAACATATCTGGAATTACAAGTTGTCCTGCGTTCTCTACCTCCAAGAAATATCAGAAATTATATCTACCTGTAAGAAATATCAGAAATTATATCTTATTGTAAATGAATCATGTACAAAAATGTTGAATATCTTTAAATGGATCTATAAATTTAATTCTATAAATGATACCACGCGGTTGTAAACAAAAGTCATATTTACATGTATTTATTGTAAGGATGTGGTTCCATGACAGAACAGAACAGAACAAAACTTTATTCGTGTAGGTAAACAGTGAACATGTCAGATCACACACAGATGACATATTATATTTATACACGGGAAAAATACAGCTTCACACAGATACTGTCAGCTGACTGGTACAACATCTTCAGATGCACAAACCATTCAGAGAAGTCAGTATCTGCTATAGGCAGATAATGTTTTATGGCCCTGAGTAATTCAATTTGTCATTAGAAACAACTTTGATCTCTTTGGCCAGTCAGATGAAAAAAAGTGGAACGTCTGAAATGCAGATATGAAAATTCAAAAGTGCATGAAATTTAAATGGGGCCTACCTTTTGCCGATGTGTATAGATGTGATATAAAAAAACAAAATGTGTTTCTGAGGAAAGATAAAAAGTACCTGACTGGATACAGTAAGGGATCGACCATTTAGTTTTCAGAGTGAGGCAGATGTCGGTTGACTGTATTTTTTGTTTTTTAGTCAGCTTTTAATTTTCCGCCATCGCAAAGCCATTTTGCAACATGTAGGGCGGTATTTTTTTCTGGACAAAGGGTTAGAAAGTCTTTTTTTCTATCTCAATTATAAAGACACTCTTTTTGTTGTTTTAAATAATTTTCAACCCACACGTATTTGCATGATCCCATTATTGTCATGCAATGTGTAAAATGGAAGTTTTTTTTATTGTTAACCTATAAAAGGAGCATGCATCTATGTTTTATTCTGTCCATTTTAGTAAAACGTTCAGGGTTTTTTCTGGCAAATCAATGGTCAGGCTATAAAAGTCAATTGCCTCACCTTCCCACCTCCCAGAATATCAAATTGTCGGTCCTTTTTGTCTTTATATTTCTATTATTATTGCTAAATACAATCTTAACAATTATATGAGGAAACGTTTTGTATTTCATTTTACATGTTTTTATTTATGACAATTTTACTAAAAAAAAGCTCAATTACCAATCTAACACACGAGTTTCTTGTTCTTACTTGCTTGATCAATTTCCTAATGCTGGTAACACATATTCATTTGAAATTGTTTGATGATCTATATATATAAGACCTACAGGGGATATGAAAATAGTATGATCAAGAACTTCTCATACTTTAAGGTGCATCTTGCTACCGGCCCATCGGCAAAATATATTTCTCGCCTCATACTCCATAATCAGCCTTGGTCAGATCATGAATTTATTCTGTTGCCCAATCATTTGAGAATCAATTTTATATTTTTGAGAAAATCACATTTTCTATTGTATGTATTTTAGACAGCATCTCATTTACAATTCGAGATGAGCATGGCTTCTCTTGAATTGTAAGTGAGATGACGTCATTGATTTGTTACCATAGCAACTATGAAATTACCGTTTTGCCTAGTACCTTGGCAGAATGACGTTTCGGTGACGTCACTTAGACATCAATATGAAACCTTAGTTGATGGTAACATCTACATGACGTCATTGGTATCGGAGCATAGCATGCGGTGTATGCCATGCTCAACCAATTTTTCAATGCTATTGCAAACTGAAAATCTTTCAACAGAAATTTCAGATTGTCTGAAACAAATTATTATCCTCGTGTCATTTAATTCCGTGTTACATTGTTATGATCTGTTTATCATTTATCATGCATCTGCTGCAAATTTCACCAGAAAACGGGCGTATAATAACATAATGTGATATTATGTCACTATAGAGCTGCACTCGTGCGAATTTCATCAGGAGATGCCTTTAAAAGCTATATCTGAAAACAACTGGTTACATACTGACGTTGACCGTGATAACAACATGCAACTGGTCAAACGACGTCACCGAATTACGTCATAACGCATTCGCGACGTCAGTAAGGTCGAGGAAATCAGTAAGGTCGACGAAGCCTGCATTTGCTTTTCGTTCAGTTGACTCTCGGATACGCCTTCAAATATTCTAATGATGAACGATAAATATAATACCACGTAAGCGTCTTCTGATATCAAATTTATCAGGCTCGACCAGAAACTCGTTGGACTGGATCGGAAAGCCTCGCCATTTCCACGCTGTCTCTGGTCTTGCCTGATAAACTTTATATCAAAAGACACTAACATGGTATTCTCTATAATTGAGTCGCGACACGACAAAACCAACAAAGTGGTTGTGCGCCGAGCGCAGACTCAAATCAGCCTTGGCATCCGCCAAGTCTGATCGGAGTCTTCGCTGTCCGCATGGAGGTACTTTACACCCTTAGCTACCCTTAAGCGCTAAGCGAAGAGTCTGATCAGACTGGGCAGATGCCGAGGCTGATCTGAGTCTGCGCTGGGCGCACAACCACTTTGTTGGTTTTCGCGTATCGCGGCTCAAATTATTATATAGTGTGCTTTAGAAAAGATCTACAGAAATAGTTGCCGCCATAAATAACGCTTGCTTCCCCTGCTGAAACTATTAGGGTAAAGTCTGGTAACTTCGGACAGCTGGTAAATTCGGACATACCATTGCAAACAGTGAAAATCCTGATGAGACGGCTCATAATGAGGTTTCTCATCAGGATTAAGAGTAAAGAGTTAAAGAACGCATGCTTCCGAACGTTATTGATCATTTCTTTCAAGGACCATTTAACCAATGAGGAGGTTCGCAGAACGGGCAGCAATTGGAGAATATGACGAACTCTTGACCATTGTCAAGCTATGGGAACTAAGGTGCTTTTTCCGTCTCAAGTTCCTCTGGTTTAGCACAGAGTTTCTTTACCAGGGTATTCTCCAATGGCTGCTTGGATCTTCCTGCGAACCTCCTCGTTGGTTATAAGATCCTTGAACGAAATGTTCCTTAATCTTCGGTAGCATCTCGTCTCAACTGCCTGCGTTCTTTTCTCTAACTCTGCTATCAAGAGCCACGATTCACAGACATACAGAAATATGGAAATGAAAAGGGAGCGCATAAGTTTCAACTTTGATCCAATAGATATGTTGTTCTCTCCCCATTGTCTTTAGCTTTGTGCGAGCTGAAGTGGCTTGTTACATCCTTGAGAGAACCTCCTGCTTAGAACCATCATCCTAGACAACTGCTCCAAGGTATTTGAAGCTTGTTACGGTACCAAGCTTCTGCCTTTTTATCTTGATCTCCCTCTTGATGCCATCAGCGCTATTTGTCATCAGTTTGGTCTTCTCAGCACTGATCTTCATCTTATACCTTGTGCAGGTTTCCTCGAGACCTAGTTCCTGCTCGTCCTCAGCTAGAGCATCTGTGTCTTCAGAAAACCGCAGATTGGTTATATTTCTGACGCCTATTATTACCTTTCCATAAAGTTCTTCCATAGCATCAGGCTTTATCCGATTGAGAAAAATGTTGAAGATGATGGGTGACAGAAGACATCGCTGCCTTACTCCAACTGTTGTTCTGAACCATTCTCCCATGCCGCCGGGGGTGGTCGGGTGGTGCGATGGTACTGTTTATAACTTCCAGTGCCAGGTCGTCCTACTGATGGGGCAAGGGCTTATTGTCCTTGCAGTAGGTGCGGGTGGGGGTTGTTTGCACATCTATTTTCGCTCGTCTATCATTTCTCTTCTTTCTCCCTCTCTCTTGAAGAAGGCCAGACATAGACTGAAATACTGTCTCAAAGGGCCGTTAAACCAGAACTATCAATCAGTTTATCAACCCCATGCTGCCATTCATCAGGACAGCACTTGTAGCCTTGCCGTAGAGCTGCTAGATTTGCACTGACATTGTACTCATGGTACTTACTCATGGTGGGCCATAAGGCGAATACAGTAAGCCCCTATTCATACGAATATATCTTCTCTGTTTGAGTAGCTGTATTTGTAGACAAGCATGCGTCGCTACAAATGCAGGTAATGCTGTATAAATATTGACATGATAGTGCCGGAGGGCTCCGTCCGTCCACAAACTCCGCAAAGATCCTTGGACAACTTGAAAATTGTCCGAGTTAATATTCTGGATACGATAGCTGTAATCATAGGGATACAGCTACTCAGTGGCTTTCTTCATAGGCTTTCTCCGAGTACTGCTAACCGGGTAACCATAAACAGTACTACATGGCTGCATTTATGTACATTCCATAAGCTTCCCTGTCAAAATTTCAATATCATTAGAACTGTCGTCAAGTACTTTTCTTCCAAAAGATGCAATTCATTCTTCAAGAAAAACAACATTTGAGCCGCGACACGAGAAAACCAACAAAGTAGTTGAGCGCCCAGCGCAGACTCAGATCAGCCTGGGCTTCCGTTAAATCCGATCAGACTCATTGCTAAGTGCTTAAAGGGTAGCTAAGGGTCTCAGCTTCCTCCATGCGGACAGCGAGGACTCTGATCAGACTGGGCGGATGCCCAGTCTGATCTGAGTCTGCGCTGGGCGCAGAACCACTGTGATGGTTTTCTCGAGTGGATGCTTTTGTGCTAAACTGGGTCCGATACTGTCGAGTCCACTGTAAAAACAAGCAATCGGACCGGATAAAAATATCGGTAAGCAGCCGGCAAACCCGGAAGAGAAAAACACATCTGCTTACTTTTTTGTAAATATTCCCTGCTAATTCATTTACTAGATGTATTCAATATCCTAATTTGCATTGCCTCAACACTAGTATTATGCATTTAAGATCCATTTCAAAAGAGTTTGAAATCTGTCCCATGGTGTATGTTTTTACTAAAATTTTACTTGTTAAAAAAGTGCCATATTTACCCTAAATGTTCAAGGTGCCTTTTAACATGTGATAAAATGTTAATTTTTCTGTATATGATGTATGATAAGAAGAAGCCTCTGGCTAGCTCAGTGGCTGTGGCACTAGCCTGCTGGTGTAGCGGGCCGGGTTCGAGGCCAACTTGAGGCGGAAATCTTTCCAACCGTAAACGGGGTTCTATTGCACAGTCTTTCATGATCAACCTCCCATCGTCCTGATATGACTCAAACACTGTTGAATTGGGCTAAAAAACGCGACTCACTATCCGTCCATAACAAGGATGGAGTATTGGCATACACTGCAGACCCTGGTTTTTTTAGCAAGCAGTGTCTGCACTGTATGCCTTCTTCATGCGACTTTAGCAAACAGTGTCTGCACTGTATGCCTTCCTCATGCGACTTTAGCAAACAGTGTCTGCATTGTATGCCTTCTTCATGCGACTTTAGCAAGCAGTGTCTGCACTGTATGCCTTCTTCATGCGACTTTAGCAAGCAGTGTCTGCACTGTATGCCTTCTTCATGCAGCTTTAGCAAACAGTGTCTGCATTGTATGCCTTCCTCGTGCAGCTTTAGCAAACAGCGTCTGCACTGTATGCATTCCTCATGTAGCTTTAGCAAACATGCCTTCCTCATGTAGCTTTAGCAAACAGTGTCTGGACTGTATGCCTTCTCATGCAGCTTTATCACACACTGTCTGCACTGTATGCCTCATGCAGCTCGAACAACGTTTCAACTCGGTAGAAAATGGACGCCTTCGGACCATTGCAGGTAGATATAAAATGACTGCAGCTGCTCTTACCTTACTAAACCCATTTGAGCCGCGACGCGAGAAAACCAACAAAGTGGTTGTGCAATAGGTGAACAACAAAGGTTGTTATGCAGACTACCTGTGTGCTCATACTGGTGGAGGCCCGGCGGTTCAGTAGGCTAAGGGTTCGAAGGAGAAATTTTCCCAGCTGTAAACGGCGTGCCATTGCACACAGCCTGTTATCATCACCCACCCATGGCCCTGATATGACTAAAATACTGTAAAAAGGGACGTAAAATCGGAAGTCTTTCATCCATCTTGTCTATTAGCGCATTCGCTGCGGATCTCCTTTTTTATTACTTCCTTGTTCACTTATTTAATAGGTAAGGTAATATGATATATTAGCCGCGACACGAGAAAACCAACAAAGTGGTTGTGCGTACAGAGAAGGCTCAAATCAGCCTGGGCATCAGTCCAGTCTGATCAAAGCCTTCTCTGTACGCGTAAATGGTAGCTATGGGTCTAAGCTAACTCTAGGCAGACAGGAAGACTCTGATCAGACTGGGCGGATGCCCAGGCTGTTCTGAGTCTGCGCTGGGCGGACAACAACTTTGTTGGTTTTCTCGTGTCGCGGCTCATATTCCTTTATTTTGGATTGAAAAGGTGGTATACATTGATATTTTAATATTCTTTAAATACTGTACCTACATTCAAATATAAGAGTTCACATGAGTTATGAGGCAAAGGATTTATTTTCATGACTAGAATGACGTCTAGTTTTAAGCTGTGTGTAGACGTTGATGCGCTAGTTTATCAGTATTTAAGGGAAATTGAAATATTGAGGTTGGACAAAATTCGATAACAAAACAGTGCCTTGAAATTTAAATGGTATAAGAGGATAAGCTTTGCAGAGGAACGTATCGTATCGGTCCGAAAATTTGATTTCAAATTAAGCAGCTTTTTGATATCGGATACCGCGCCAAAAAGCCTGATTTATTCCAAATTACCATTTGATGACAAATGTATGTTTTCAGTCATATTCACTTTTATTTTTCAATTTTCTGCATGGATACATTATTGACGCAATTATCGATCCTCTGATCATACTGCGCAAACGGGAACACTAGGAGTATTCACTAATCACATCTGCTCTTCCTGGCGCAGCCTTCGACTTTCCGATTTCCTGGGGCCGTATTCATAAAGCCACTTAAGTCGTTGCTATGCTGTTGCTAAGGCTAAATATCTATAAAGGAGATTCCCTACAACTATGAAATTTGCTCAGGAGGAACAGTCTTACAAAGACTGTTCCTCCTGAGCAAATTTCATAGTTGTAGGGAATCTCCTTCAAAGAAATTTAGCCTTAGCAACAGCATAGCAACCACTTAAGTCGTTTTTTGAATACGGCCCCAGTTCTTCTTAGCACAACCGTGTATTTCAACTCTCGGATTTCTGTTCTTCCTATAGCACAGCTCTTGCGTATTTCTGCATTTAGATTACCTATTCTTCTGAGCAGAGCTCTTTTGCATTTCTGCTTCGGGTTTTCAAGTTCTTCTAAGAACTGTTACAGCTGTTGTGCATTTCTGCTTTTGGATTTCCTGTTCTTCCTGGGGCAGCTCTCATGTATTTCTGCTTTCTAATTTCCTGTTCTTACTAGCACAGTTCTTGTATATTTCGGACTTTGTGTTCAACCTAGTGCAGATCTTGTGTATTTCTGCTTTTGGATTTCCAGCTCTTCCTAGCACAGCTCTTGTGTATATCTGCTTTTGGATTTCCAGCTCTTCCTAGCACAGCTCTTGTGTATATCTGCTTTTGGATTTCCAGCTCTTCCTAGCACAGCTCTTGTGTATTTCTGCTTTTGGATTTCCAGCTCTTCCTAGCACAGCTCTTGTGTATTTCTGCCTCTGGATTTCCTGCTCTTCCTAGGGCAGCCCTGGTGTATTTCTGCATTCGGATATCCTGCTCGTTCTAACGCAAATCTCGTGTATTTCTGCTTTCAAATCTCTTATTCGGGCAGATCTCGTGTATTTCTGCTTTCGGATTTCCTGTTTTTTCCTAGCTCAGCTCTTGCGCATTTTTGTATTTAGACTTCCTGTTCTTAATAGCACAGCTCCTGTTTATTTCTGCTTTCGAATTTTCTGTGTTTTTTTTTCCTTACGTATTGTTCTACTACTAGGTTTCCTGTTAGTCCTAACGGAGCTTTCGTATGTTTATGCTTTCGACTTTCCCGTAAACGCAAAATTATATGAGAGAAATTCTTTTCTCTTTCCAGTAACTCTTCAATTTTATCTCCCTTGAAAATGGGAGTCAACTATTAACGGAAAGAATTTTCATTTCACAAGGAAGGCAAAAAATGAGCCGCGACACGTAAAAACCAACAATGTAGTTGTGTGCCCAGCGCAGACTCAGATCAGCCTGGACATCCACCCAGTCTGATCAGAGTCTACGCTGTCAGCATGGAGGTAGCTTAGACCCTTAGCTACCCTTTAAGGTCTTATCGAGGAGTCTGATCGGACTGGGTGGATGTCCAGGCTGATCTGAGTCTGCGCTGGGCGCACAACCACATTGTTGGTTTTGTCGTGTCGCGGCTCAAATGAAAATGACAGAATTGCTTCTCCTGAAAATGCAGCCATACACCTTAAGCAGGAATAAATAGCGGATAGCCTAACACTACGGGAGAGTCGGGTAACTTCGGACAGCGGGTAAATTCGGACAGTGGCATTGTTTCCTATATATGGCAGTTGTTTGGAACTAAAAAAATCATAACTGACCAAACAGTAAAAATCCTGATGAGACGGCTCATTATGAGCCGTCTCATCTGGATTTTCACTGTTTGCAATGGTATGTCCGAATTTACCCGCCTGTCCGAAGTTACCCGACTCTCCCCTATGCTTTTTTCAGCGGCAATACAGAATATGGTGTTACTGTATGTGCAAAATATATTGTTCAAAGATCCAGTCGTTTTAGGAGACGGTTAACAGTTTTTATCACATACACATTGTATGGTATATGTCAAAATGCAAAGTATTGTGTTTCAATAAATGGGGATATCACTGTATGGGCCTGTCCAGTCATGCAGCACACATTTAAACTTTTTGTAAACATTTAATCTTATCGTTGACTTCAGAATACTTGGAAGCAACTTAAGATATGGATGAATCGAAGAATGGTTTTATTATTTTCTCCCTGATGGTCTTCTGGCTTGTGGCAGTAAAGAGCGGTAAGTAAATCATTTGTATTTATCTTTTTTTTGTATCATGCTTTGTCAATGCACAATTTCATTACCGCTTGGAAACTAAAAGTTCAAGCTTCCATAAATGGATCGCCAAAATATAATAATGCTATTCGACCCATATGTATATAAAGGCCCCGTCACACTACAACGTTTCAGACAACGTATGCCGACGTATGAAAAATTTATCCAATACGCTGGCATATGCTGGAGATAAATCAAAACATCAAACAGCAGCTGGTTTTGGAACGCACACATAGCGTACTGATACGTATAAATAACTTATTCACAACTTATCCCTAGCGTATACATAACTTATACAAGCGTATAACAGCGTGTTCCCAGCGTATCTGTAGCGGTCTTGTCTTATGCCGAACGCATGCATGTAACGTTAGTCTAACTTACGCGGACCTTATGTATAGCGTGTTGGAGCGTGCTTCGACGATCAGATGTAAAGCGACGGCTCTCTACAACACTTTTTTATTGTAGTGGACGTGGATCGATGGACATGCCTAAAAAATGAAAATTAGAGAACTTTGCAGGTAATAGCTGACCCAAGAAAACTCCATCTTTAATACCTGCATGCCTACCGTTGTCCCAATCATCACCCGACTGCCGTGCCTACGATGGTAGCCAACCTCCCTCTCGCGCAGACTCCAATGCCTCTTTAGTGGTATCCATGGCGGCATCTGCAGCAGCTGTGGTGTCATCTGAAGTATTAACCCCCTCTCAAGCCCCAAAACGACAAGCAGAAGCGGTCCAAGAAGATTCCTTATTTAAAAGTGATGAATTGCTGATCTGTATCGAATATATATAGCTGAAGCCCAGGCCGCTGGCGGATATGTTACCTAAATATGCTCAGTGCGTTCGTGACACGTTGAATAAGTTCTAAGGTCGTCAGGCATAGCTTGGATACGTTCTGGATACGTTCCGTATAAGTTACAGATAAGTTACCTATAAGTTAGAAATAAGTTACGCGTACGCTACACAATGGACCTGCTGGCTGCCGACGTATGTCAACGTATGATTAACTTACACGTTACGAGCATGAACGTATGCATAACCTACCTGTCGCGTACATCAAACTTATGTCTAACTTATTAACAATACGTCGTCGTACGCTGAAAATTTTATGCATGCACAAAATTTTGGGCCGCATTCGACGTACAACAACTTATGCCAACGTATTTGAGCGTGCTCGTAACTTGTTCATAACGTACCCCTAACTTATTCGACGTACACCAGCGTGTTTACTAAATTTCTCATACGTCGGCATACGCTGATGCTATACGTCACTGTGTGACAGCCACATAAAGCAGATCAGAACATAATTTTTGCTTTGTAGAAGCTGAGCTGGTGGAGATATTTAGGTTTGGCCACTTTCAGGAGTTTTGTGAAAACTCCACCCGTCCTTTTACTTCAAAGCAAATGAGCCGCGACGCGAGAAAACCAACAATGTGGTTGTGTGCCCAGCGCAGACTCAGATCAGCCTGAGCATCCACCCAGTCTGATCAGAGTCTTGCCTAAGCGCTTAAAGGATAGCTAAGGGTCTAAGCTACCTTCAGGCGGACAGCGAAGTCTCTGATCAGACTGGGCGGATGCCCAGGCTGATCTGAGTCTGCGCTGGGCGCATAACCACATTGTTGGTTTTGTTGTGTCGCGGCTCAAATAGTGTGCACAAAATTCGAGTCGAATAGCATTCTATATTTTGTCTAATTACGGCAGGGACTTGAAATTTAAATTTCTGGGTTGAAATGGAACTGTGCATTTACCAGGCCTCTTGTATTACTCCATCGCTTCTTACCCCGGTGTTAAGTGAGGTGTGGTAGTCGTAAAATGTCTCGCCGTTTTTTTTTTCTGCATTATGGTATTTTGGAGCCACTTAACCTATATAAAGAAATGCTGAAAATTAATGAATGGTGCACTACTTGCTTTCCTGCCATTATTTTACAGAGGGAAATGACTTATGACTTCCTCTTTGCTTCTCTAGACGCCGAAGCTCTCCCTAAAGCGTAGTTGTTCGAAAAATGAATGTTTATCACCCAGTAATGTGCCTGTTGTTTGTCTGGAAGAATTGTTTAGGTACAACCTAGGGCCTTACACTGCTTTTCGAAACGGAACGGAACGGAGCATCCGGGTACCCTAGCTCATTTCATTTATACTCGGGATTATAGTCTTTGCAAGGTTTATCGGATGACCCCGCGTATAATGAATTACTGTCCTATATATAGTTTAAACTATACATTTTACTGATTTAAAATTTATGAAATGCACATACATTTTCAGTTCAAGCTCTTACATGTTACATGTAACATTCGATTTTTTCCTTCCATTCTCATAATGATGTTCCTCAAGAGGCACAACGGAACGAATTCATAAGATGCATCTCCTGGCACCGAGTCTATCCGTGATTTCTCCAATTTGAAGAAGAGAGTATTCGTAACTTTTCAACCCAATAATTTACATACCCAACCCTGGTTAACTATGTACATACAAGGGCTGTTACGATACGAAAAAGAGCTGTTACGATACGAAAAAGAGCCATAGGTACCAAATGACCTGATAATTAGAATGTTTGGTATGACTCTTTTTCGTTTCGTAACAGCTCTTTTTCGTTTCATAACAGCTCTTTTTAAAAAGCGCCATAGTTACCAAACGACCTGATTATCAGGTCATTTGGTAACTATGACTCTTTTTCGTTTCTTAACAACTCGTTTTCGTTTCGCAACATCCATAGTCAGATCGTTTGTTAACTATGACTCTTTTTCGTTTCGTAACAGTTCTTTTTGGTTTCGTAACATCCTTGGAAACATATCTAACCAGGTGTGATATTAGTATCGTTATTGTTTTCAGGGCAAACGGTGTTCAATGGAGGGTATGAATAAAGTCATTATAGATATTAGTACAGATCTTCATTCAATAATATATTTTTCTGCCCTTGAAATTCCTTGTCCTTTGAAATAAGTGTTTGATATATGTTACACATTATACAATGTCACAAAGGATGTATACGGAAGTGATAGCCTATTTAATATATTCTGTTGCTCATTCAATTGCGTTTTACACAAAAATTTTAATCTTGGATTAAAAAGCACACCAGCAATTCACCTGACTATAGCAGCATGAATAAGCATGCTACCCGTGCAAATTCCCACAGGTCGTTGATTAAGAAGCCTTTAAACATTTTTATGCCCCCGCAACTCCCTACACCTGTACGTACGTCCGTCACACTTTGTAGTGCTAATATTGTCTTCGCAACTCCTCCAACAGAATTTAATGCAGGGAATGAAACTTGCAACACGGTTAAGACATGTATTGAACATGTGCATAAAGGAAACAGAACTTTGAACCAAATAAGTATTGCAGAAATATGTCCCCTTAAATAACAGACGTATTTTGACCATATTTCAGTGCATACACTTTGTAGTACTGTTCTTGTCTCTGACACTCCTCCTACAATATTTGAAGCAGGGACTTGAAACTTGCAACACAGTTCAGACATGCATTGAACATGTGCATAAAAAACGAAAGATTCACCCAGGACATTATTGCAGAATTATGTCCCCTTAAATGACATACATATTGTGACTATATTTTCGTGCAAACACTTTGTAGTACTGGACGTGTCTCCGCAACTCCTCCTTCAGTATTGGAAGTCGCTGCCTTCGGGCAATTGCGCTGGGTAACTTTCAGTGCCGTGGCATCCTACAAATTTGGATAATAATAGGGCAATGGTCTACTATGCTTGCAGTAGGTGCGGGTGGGCGTCGTTTGGAATTTTTTCTCGCGCCTGTCATTTCTCTTTTCATTCTCCCTCTCTTTGGGAGTCGGTCCGATATAGACTGAAATACTGTCTCAAAGAGCCGTAACACCCAAAAACAGCCAACCAACTACCCTTTAGTATTTGATGCAGGGATTTGAAAGTTGCAACACAGGTTAGACAGTTACTGAACATATGCATAATGGTAACGGAACTTTGACCCAAGTCATTATTCAGAACTATGTCCCCTTAAATGACATGCATATTTTGACCATATTTTCGTTCTAACACTTTGTAGTACTGTTCGTGTTTCCGAAACTCCACCTTCAGTACTTGATGCAGGGATTTGAAACTTGCAACACAGTTAGGACATGTACTCAACATGTGCATAACAGTAATGGAACTTTGATCCAGGTCAATATTGCAGAATAATGCCCTCTTTAATGACTTACATTTTTGACCATGTTTCAGTGCATTCACTTTGTAGTACTGTTGTCTCCGACAATCCTCCTCAAATATTTGAGGCAGGGATTTGAAACTTGCAACACAGTTCAGACATGCATTGAACATGTGCATAAAGTACGCAAGTTTTGACCATATTTTGTAGTACTGTTCATGTCTCCGCAACTTCTCCTACAGTACTGGCGGTGGCTGCGGTCGGGCAATGGCGCTGGGTAACTTTTAGTGCCGGGGCGTCCTAACGGTAATTTTGATAATAATAGGGCAAGGGCCAACTATGCATGCAGTAGGTGCGGGTGGGGGTCGTTTGGCCTTTTTCCTCGCGCCTATCATTTCTGTTTTCTTTCTCCCTCTCTTTGGGAGACGGTCCGATAACGACTGAAATACTGTCTCAAACAGCCGTTAAACCCAAAACAGCCAACCAACCAACCTCCAGTATTTGATGCAGGGATTTGAAACTTGCAACACAGTTAAGACATGTACTGAACATCCCCACAATGGTAACGAAACTTTGACCCAGGTCATTATTCAGAACTATGTCCCCTTAAATGACATGCATATTTTGACCATATTTTTGTTCTAACACTTTGTAGTACTGTTTGTGTCTCCGCAACTCCTCCTTTAGTACTTAATGCTTGGATTTGAAACTTGCAACACAGTTTAGACATGTACTCAACATGTGCAGAACAGTAACAGCTTTAATCCAGGTCATTATTGCAGAATAATGTCCCCTTTAATGACATACATATTTTGACCATATTTCAGTGCATATACTTTGTAGTACTGTTCTTGTCTCCGACACTCCATCTACAATATTTGAGTCAGGGATTTGAAACTTGCAACACAGTTCCGACATGCACTGAACATGAGCATAAAAAAGGAAGTTTCATCCAGGTCTTTACTGCAGATTTATGTCCCCTTAAATGACATACATATTTTGACCATAGTTTCGTGTAAACACTTTGTAGTACTGTGCACGCTCCGCAACTCTTCCTACAGTTTTCGGGGTGGGCGGCGTGCGCGTCGTTTAAAAATTTTTCTCGCGCCTGTCAGTTCTCTTTCCCTTCTCCCTCTCTTTGGGAGATTGTCCGATATAGACTGAAATACTGTCTCAAACAGCCGTTAAGCCCCAAATCAACCAACCAACCAACTAACCTACAGTAGGCAGAATAATGTCCTGTTTAATGACATACATACTTTGACCATATTTCAGTGCATTCACTTTGTAGTACTGTCGACTACGACACTCCTCCTAAAATATTTGAGGCAGGGATTTGAAACTTGCAACACAGTTCTGATATGTATTGAACATGTGCATAAAGTACGCAAGTTTCATCCAGGTCATTATTGCAGTTTTATATGTCCCCTTAAATGACATACATATTTTGACCATAGTTTCGTGCAAACACTTTGTAGTACTGTTCATGTCTCCGCAACTCCTCCTACAGTTTTTGAGGTGGCTGCGGTCGAGCAATGGCGCTGGGTAACTTTCAGAGCCGGGGCGTCCTAAGGGTAAATTGGATAAACTAGGACAAGGACTTACTATGCTTGCAGTAGGTGCGGGTGGGGGTCGTTAGGCCTTTTTACTCGCGCCTATCATTTCTCTTTCTCCCTCTCTTTGGGAGACGGTCCGATTTAGACTGAAACACTGTCTGAAAGAGCTGTTAAACCCAAAACAACCAACCAACCAACCTCCAGTATTTGTTAAGACATGTACTGAACATCCCCACAATGGTAACGAAACTTCGACCCAGGCCATTACTCAGAACTATGTCCCCTTAAATGACATACATATTTTGACCATATTTTCGTTCTAACACTTTGTAGTACTCTTCGTGTCTCCGCAACTCCTCCTTCAGTACTTGACGCAGGGATTTGAAACTTGCAACACATTTTAGACATGTACTAAGTATGTGCAGAACAGTAACGGAAATTTGATCCTGATCATTATTGCAGAAATATGTCCCCTTTAATGGCATACATATTTGACCATATTTCAGTGCATATTCTTTGTAGTAGAGTTCTTGTCTCCTACACTCCTCCTACAATATTTGAGGCAGGGATTTGAAGCTTGCAATACAGTTCAGACTTGTATTGAACACGTGCATAAAGTACGGAAGTTTCATCCAGGTCATTATTGCAGATTTATGTCCCCTTAAATGACATACATATTTTGACCATAGTTTCGTGCAAACACTTTGTAGTACTGTGCATGTCTCCGCAACTCTTCCTACAGTTTTTGGGGTGGTTGCGGTCGGGCAATTGCGCTGGGTAACTTTCAGTGCCGTGGCATCCTACTAATTTGGATAATAATAGGGCAATGGCCTACTATGCTTGCAGTAGGTGCGGGTGGACGTCGATTGGACTTTTTTCTCGCGCCTGTCATTTCTCTTTTCATTCACCCTCTCTTTGGGAGACGGTCCGATACAGACTGAAATATGGTCTCAAACAGCCGTTAAAACCAAAACAACCAACCAACCAACCTTCAGTATTTGATGCAGGGATTTGAAACAGTTTAGACAGTTACTGAACATATGCAGAATGGTAACGGAGCGTTGGTCCAGGTCATTATTGCAGAACTATGTCCCCTTAAATGGCATTACATATTTTGACCATATTTTCGTTCTAACACTTTGTATAACTGTTCGTGTCTCCGCAACTCCTCCTTTACTACCTGATGCAGGGATTTGAAACTTGCAACACAGTTTAGACATGTACTCATTATGTGCATAACAGTAACGGAATTTTGATCCAGGTCATTAGTGCAGAATAATGTCCCCTTAAATGACATACATATTTTACCATATTTCCGTGCCTTATGTTCACGCTTACCTTTTGTCATCGCTCTAGCGACCTCATTTATCAACCACTTTTTATATAACAACACAATTACATGTATAACGGGTATGACAATACCTCGAACAAATTCGCATTTCAGGTTGGTAGGGTCAAGATCAAGGTCACAGATACTATTTTGTGAAAAATTTTGTCATCGCTCTTGCACTTTAATTTATAAACCGATTTTAATATAAATTCACACAAATGTTAAGTAGGACAATATCTTAGAAAAGTTTGTGTTTCATTGCTGTAGGTCTAAGTTGCTATTTTTAGAAAACAAATTTTGTCATCGCTCTAGCCCTTTTATTTATAAACCGATTTTAATATAACATCACAGTTATATTGGGTATCACAATTTCTCAAATAAGATTTGCTTTCAGATTTGTAGAGTCAAGGTCACAGTTGCTATTTTTAGAAAACACTTTGCCATCGCTCTAGCGCTTTTTATTGACCGATTTTGATATAACTTCATACAAATGTTAAGTATGACAATATCTTGAATAAGTTAGCAATTCAGCTCTGTAGGTCTAAGGTCAAGGTCACAGTTGCTATTTTTGGAAAAATGTTGTCCTCGCTCTAGTCCCTTTGTTTTCTGATTTTGATATAACTTTACCCAAATGTTTATTGTGACAATATCTTGGACGAATTCCTGATCCAGCATTGAAGAGGCAAGGACAAGGTCACAGTTGCTTTAAGAAAAAATGTCATCCCTCTGGCACCTTTATTTATGGACCGATTTTGATATAAATTCACACAAATATGTCTAAACACATTACTTATCTAGCGTGGCATATAGCGGGGCATTCATTACCTTTAGTGATTGTCTAGTTTTACGACTGGTCCAAACTGACAACGGACTATCTGACAAAATCTGCTCAGAGAAACCACTTGTCATGTGTTTGAAACGGCCAGTTGGTTAAAAGACAGGTATTCTACACTCTATATGGCTCTGTTATGAGACTGGGTATAACTTTGATGTACAAACAGTGCTGAAATATTCCTGTTTGTCTTGTGCCTATGGAATGTCACCACGCCTGATCTACAAGTGGAAATGGATATAGAGATTATTACACGGTTGTTTTGATTCCAGCCCTGATCTCAGCCCGAGTTGACCGTATCGGCCCGAAGGGCGAGGGCTGATACGGTCCGAGGGCTGAGATCAGGGATGGGATCAAAACAACCGTGTGATGATCTTTTCATCATATACTTTCTTATAGAAATTGAACTTTTGTAACAAAAATACTACAATATTTTTGTTTCAATAAAATGTGTCTGTTTTTTTTTTTTTTTTTTCTTTTTTTTCATTTTATTGGCTGAAATAACATGAAGATGTTCGAGTCGGAAGATCATGGATGGTGAGCCGTGCCGCCATTTTTCTTTCAGCTGAAAGTACAACTGAGCACAAAGTGAAGAAAACACATCACAACTGTTTGATATTTTAATCGTAAATGGCTCAGATTACAAAATAAAACTTACCGAGAATGGTTTTCTGGTTTTAGAATAAACTACGAAGCCTCTGCGTATCCACTTTCAGCCAGTCGATGTGCGGCAATAAAACATGGCGGCAGACGTATTTTAGCTCGCTGAATTGTTTTGATGACGTCGGCGGCAATACATGACGTTAGCGCCAAAATTGAGGGCCGATACAAGGGCCGAGATATTTCTGTCCCGCCCTGCACGTGAGCTGATCTCGGCCCTACACCTGGCTTTTGGTCAACAGGGCCAGACAGCGCTTTCTGACAGGGCTATAATGGGTGGGCCAAATATCTAGTATCAAGGGCAATACTAGTGAAAGTATATGATAAAGCCAAAATATAACATTGCTATTCGACTCGTATATATGTAAAAGAAATGTTGGTGGAGGTCTCACAAAACTTTTAAAACAGACCAAACCATTATTTCAGTTTGACCACTTTCAGGAGTTTTGTGCTTTTACTTCAAAGCTAAAAGTATGCACATATACGCGTTCAATACACGAGTCAAATAGCATTGTTATTTTTTGGCTAGCTTTTTCAGAACTTCGACATTTTAATTTCCCTGTGGGAATGGAATTGCGCGTTTACCAGACGTGATCATTGGGGTAATCTGTTCATGCAGCTGTGATCGTTATATGGAAACATTGGAATGGTTTGAAAAATACATACAACTTCAGGTATTAATGTAGCTGGATCTTTAGCCCATTTATGCCTTGTGTCCCGTAAAAGGGACACTGACAAACAGTGCTGACCCAGATAAGACGTCTGATCAGGTCTTCACTATTTGCATAAGGCACTTGGATTTTTCTCCTTCAAACAAAAGAAAAATGAAAATAAAATAACTAAACCAGATACCCCTAGCAGACAAATGGACTCATCCATTTTATTAGGATAGAACAGTCCACTGGATATAAATGGGTCAATTAAACACACCTTTAGAAGCCATAGCCCTACTGTTAGTTTTCTGTTGTTGTCTAGCGAATAAATTGCTAGGTAATGAAGTTCCTGGAAAGTTGACTACGGAGAAGAAAAACAGGATGAAAGTTATATCGAATTCCAAATTCCGAAAACCACACCTCTTTTAAACAGGTATACATCCCTCCATTAAATGTAGGGTAAAATCACAAACTTATGTCGGACATTGAACACGTGCGATTTTATTTGTTGGACTATGTCACGTGCTAAGTTGTCATTGCATTGGCCAGTTATACACTATCAGACATTCTGGGAGTGGCTCGGAACTAAGAATTGTATGAATCCAGCTCGTCATTTGATGACTGGCCCTAACTTAATGAAAAACAATCTATAGATAAACTCGGCATGATTGTTCTCTGAAAACCGACGACATTAATTTTTTTATGACACAGACGCTGTTTTGAACTTTTGTCTTTCAGACTTAATACCTGAAAACAGTGTTGTCTTCACGGCAAAATCAAACTCAACATATGTCCTTAATAACACAGAGGCATGGGTTCGGGGAGATACGAAAGTGCCGACGCTGATTCAGGTGAAACTCTCTCTCTCTCTCTCTCTCTCTCTCTCTCTCTCTCTCTTAATGCATATTACAATACGAGTATCGTAAGTATCTTTGACATGATAATGTTAACAGATCTGTTATGACAATGACCATAGTAATAGTACCTGCAAAAAGTAAAAACGTTTTAGGTGAACGGATACACTTTCAAGGGGAGCAACTCATTTTCATTTTTTTACCTCCCTCTTAAGTGGCGGTCATTTCCTAAAGACCAGAGTTTTAATCAGACCCTTTTTGGAAGCGTTTCATTTCGCAGGGAAACAACCAGGGCCCGGTTGTTCAAAACTAACGATTTCGTAAGTTAACGTTTCGTTAAAATTTTAAACGTCAATATCTCAAATACGCCAATATTTTTTGTTGAAAAAAATGTGAGAAGCTTTTGCACTCACATTTTTTCAACAAAAATATCAGTATATTTGGTAATGGAGTTGTAAAACACTTAACGAGTTGACCTCTTAACGAGCTCGTTAGGCTAACGATGCTTTGAACAGATGGGCCCAGGAAATTGGAAAAGTTGTCGTCCTTTGAAAAAATGGCGGTTGATCCATACACCTTAAATTCAATTTAAAACCAATAAGTGTTCGTGTGGCAGTAAATTTATTTTGCAGAATATCGACTGATAAGCATAGATTATGCTATATTATGTTTTCTTACATCTATTTTCGGAAAAAAGAAAGAAAATAACACATTTTAGTTGAACAAACAAGAAATATCTTTAAAAAAAGATATGAGACGAAGTGAAAGAAGACATATCTGAAACAAATAATTTTTTATTTATTTCTGTTGAAATTGCCCATTTCCTATTTGGAATTTCAGAATATATGTCTTGTACATCTCCCTATTTGTAATTTTCAGATCTCCCTACCAAAATACAAGAATTCCCTTCTTTGTTTAATCATTCTCCCTATTTGAAAAAAAAGTAGAGGAAAATCTCCCTATTTGTCTTCTCAGCTGTATCACATGTCTGATATTATTATTGAATAGCAGTATCCTTATGTTGGGGTTATCCACTATGGCGAGAAACCAAACTGGTCCGTAAATTATTGACATTCTTCGGTACATTCCGATATGCTTCCGATGATACGGTACTGTATTTTACCCGGTTCAGTACAGCCGGGTGTGTAATTTTACCGGAACGGACCGGAATGGACTGAATTACCGGAACGGACACCGGAACGGACCAGTTTTCCCCTGTTGTAATATTTTTTATTAAATAACTCTTATTTAATATTAATACATATTCTGTATGCCATCTAGCGCAAATCAATTAGATATTAGTCAAAATACTCTTTGAGTATTTTGCGCCATGGGTAGGCCTCTTAATACCCCACGCATATGCGTTTCATCTTAAAATCATATAATCTTATACAAAAATCTGGTTATCTTTCTTCCAAGACTTGGAGCGAATGAAAATATAAAATCCCGAATTTTTGTTCCATAGTATCATGACCAACATCTCAGCCATAGCAAATATGTAGAGCTATATGTATCAAGTCGATGGATGAAATCAGGGGTTGCAAGTTAAGATAATACATGTAAGTCATAGGTAGGGCCTTGAATTAATCTGCGCGTGTAGATTGTATCAAAATATCTCAAAAATCGGCTGGAAATATGTATAATAAGGGTCCGTTCCAGTCCGACCCGGTAATTAGGTCCGTTCCGGTAAATTTACGCACCGAGTACAGCCTTCGGAAGGAAAAGAACTACTTTTTTACTACGAAAGACTTTTCGTACCATAGAATCATTTTTTATCAAGCCATCGGCATTTGCGTTTCTTGCGTTCTGCTTAACTCTATCAATCATTGCAGCATTAAAGTGAAAAACATATTTAAAACTAAATGCAAAGTGCAAATAATAACATTTTTAATGTAACTAAATCTTCTGACAGGTGAATAACAATTCCATGACATATGCTCTCTTCCATACAGAGATCAAGTCAAGTTTTGGCGCCAACGATGATTTTATCAGACTTCGTCTAATAACAGGCTCATTCTTATTTTGATATTGCTTCGGATATGATAATGAAAATGGGTCATTATGGTTATCAGTCATGATGAAAATTCGTCATAAAGCGTGTTAATCGTGTTGAAAGTTGGTCAAAAATGTTGTTCATCAAAATGACCCGAACAATTTTGCAAAATTCTATCATATAAGAATCGAGCAAGTTTATGAATGTCTAGTTTAAATTTCAAGCTTATGAATGTGTAGTTTAAATTTGAGGGTAGAATGCTATACTGTTTAGCCAGTTGGTGATAGTGACAAAGTATCTCCTTCAGTTGGAACACCACTCGACCAATTCCATGAATCAACCGTGGGACTACTTATTGTTAGGAACAACGACATAAACAAAGATGGCCGCGACTGTCGCACTGAGTAAATAATAAAATGAAAAGAAACAAATGTATTTTCTGTCTCGGCATCAATAATTGACTATTTTGTTTTGCCAAGAGCAACGCAACAAATGATGTCCGCACAGTGGCTGAAAAGGTCGCAGGTCGAGAATCAGTTATCGTTTGTAGACATAGAGAGCTACGTTTTCGGCGTATACTTGTTCGGGCGAACAAAATGTTGCATTTTGGAACATACTTCTCCGCCGACATACATCCGAGGTCTGATTCATGGAATTAGCCGAGCGGTGCTCCGATTGTAGCTCCTTGTTGACACGGAAACCATTAAATGTACGGAAAATAAGTATTTTGCAAAGGGATGCTCTTAGCCTTACCGACTATATTAACTCCCTGTGATATATCATATATATTTCTCTGACCTGTGTTCTTTTGCTAAATATACAGTTCCCATGCTTATTTCGGAGAAGGAAATAACTCACTACGTGTTTGATAGATCGTTGACATTTTTCATAGCTATCTACCAGCTTGTTGAAAGGGTCCGGCTTGGCGTATGATTTCCACCTACAGGAGATTATCTTCAGTGACCCAGGGCGTCATGCTATTTTCATCATGAACTCTACCACGTATAAAGGTGTTATTTATCACTTTGGAACGTCAGATGGTAAGTGACTAGTTTTCCTCAGTCTCTGTCTAACGACGTTAATTAGGCCTACTCAGTAAACTGTAAATACGATTGCAGTGATTTATAGATCACAGGGCATATAAGCCTTAAGCGTAAAAGCTTGCAATTTATTTGTTTATTCAAACTCTCATGCCATCACATACATACATATAATAGATACATACGTACGTGCCATGAGATTGGACTTTAGGCCAGGCCTGCATGGTACTGTAACAGAATAGTGTTTACAGACACTAACAATCCGACAATCATAACTGAGCCAAGATACATGTACGACAGACCCAAAAAAATTGCATGTGCACCCAGCGAAGACTCAGAGCAGCCTGGGCAGGTGCCCAGTCTGATCAGACTCTTCGCTGTGCGCTTAAAGGATAGCTAAGGGTCTAGGCCACCTCAACGCCGACAGCGAGGACTCTGATCAGAATGTGCGAATGCCCAGGCTGATCCGGGTGTTTGCTGGGCGTACATGCCAGTTTCGTGTTTTTGTGTTGTTGTTGTTGTTGTTGTTCGTGTCGCGGGCTCAATTCCTGTGGTGTGTCACCCCTCTGGACATTGTGCAATAAAAACGAAGACGATCATTTATCACATGACGTGGCATCTGAGAGTGTAATAAAGTCATGCATTAAAAACGATAATCCACTAGTGGATTAAATATGCAAATTACGTCGTAACGTTATGCGTTTTCGCCCATAAAACGTCGCCTTTTCTAATGGCGAAATCATGACGTTTTAGCGCAAAATTTGATAATAAAATGCGATTTCAGTGTCATATGATAAATAGAATCTTGCATTTGTGCTCATGTATTATTGAATTTATTTAACTCGTTGGGGAAAATAATAAGATGCTCGGCAAAGCCTCGCATGGTATCTTTTTCCCCAACTCGTTTCATATATTCAATAATACATGAAGACTCATGTAAGATCCTCTATTTATAAGAATGAGCCCACTTACGACGTAGCTGCGAATGAAAATATTATATGACCAGACAGTTCCAACTATTCGTAATAATACAGGACCCTAGTCCGATCATGTTGGCCGAGGCCGAAGGATTAACGCTCTGGACAGTTGATCCGGCCAGATGTGTCGTCAATGTGGCCTCTGGATTAGGTCCCCATCTTTACCTCTTCCATTTCTCCATCGACCAGATATTACTTAAAATACTGTTGAAACTTCATATCATCTTTACATTACTTGGCACACTCCTGCTTTGGCTGGTTAAGGTGGTGATGATCACTGATTTGGGGCGAAAACAAAACTATGCATAAAATACTGAAAATACAACAGACCTACCCAAAACTTAGTAGATATTTTTTCCTGTTGTTTCAAATTATTTAGAATCCCAAAATTTAGGACTTGTTGAGGTTAAAAAGGGTTTATATAAGAAAAGTAATTTTGTGCGCAAAAATCTAAAAAAAAAACAGCCATCATTATTAAAAATGTCTTTAGATCTGATGGTACTTAAATGCACAATGAAGAATGTCCTAGCAACTATTTTTCCAAGTATTTCACACATTATCAGGTTGAGCAGATAAAAAGAAGTCTATGTCCAATTGTGTCCAAATTTTTGGTAAGAACATAACGGACTCTACTGTTTCTAGCTTGAACAATTTTACCTATCTTTATCCTTGTAAAGCAGTATTTATACTGCATGTGTATCATAGGTATACCTGGCTACCCCATATTAAATAAATGCATACTGTATACATGCACCTAATACATGGTTGAGCATTTGAGAATAAGCTCTTGTTTTCTTTTTCTCTAATTTACAACATGAGAAACGGTTGGAACAAGTAATTGCTAGGACGCCCGCCATAAGGCATTAAAGTATCCTCAGACGTAAGTATATTTTCAAAAACGATGTTAATTTTTTTTTAGATTTTTGCGCAGAGAATTACCCTTTGATCTTTCCTTATAAAAACACTTTTTAACAGCATGTCGCTCTTTTTGTATTCTAAACTGTAAAGAAGAACAAAAATACGAAGTATGCTAACTTTCTGGAAGATACGTTAATTTTTTATGTTTTTATTTAGTTTTTTGTATATACCACGAATCACCACCTTAGGCCATACATATTTCACTGTATCTTATTACCGTTAGCGTCTTGAAAATTTTGAATCAAATAAAGTTTGTAAATGTGCCCTCCCAAACTGATTTTCCTCTGTGGCGTGTTTATTTCACAGGCGTTGGGCAAATGAGCGTAGACTGGCGTGGTCATAATATTTACTGGACAGATAGCATTTATGGATGGATAGCCATGCAGAAGCTACCGGCAGATATACAGCGGCATAATTCGTTAGAAACCAGTTTCAGATTGGTCGTGGAAAAATATCTCCACACTCCTACAGGAATAGCAGTTCATCCTCATGAACAGTATGTTATTTTCAAATTAAGCCAGTTTGTAATTCGAAGAAATCTTCTTTCACTGTGTAACATTGAAGAAATTAACAAAATAAAATTTGACACGCATACATTTCTATGAACACCAAATAATTATTTTTTATCTTGGTCAAGTTATATTTCCTTAGCGTTTGTACTCTTATACAATTTTTGGATAACTTTTTATTGTTTGGAGCTATGTTCCTAGGATCTTTATGCTAGTGGATATAGTAATTGAATAGTGTATGTGATAGTATAAGGTACTTGATATGTGTGTAAGTTTCTTTGGTATCAAAAATAAAAACGTATCTGTATGCTGTAAAATGCACTTTTGACCTTGATAACACTGGGTACAATTTCTAACATTCATTCTCTTTGTTCAACAGTTACTTGTTTTGGGCAGATGCTGGCCCACAGCCCAAAATAGAGCGATCTAATCTGATTGGAGGGGGGCGGACAATAATCACATGGGCGGGACTAATCAAGCCAACGTCCTTGAGTATTGACCAATCAACTGATAAATTATTCTGGACAGATCTGTCACGTGGCACAGTAGAATACAGTGATTTTAATGGTTTACACAGGACTATTCTAATTTCAAATTCTCAGCAGGATTACTACGGGATAGCGGTGTACAGGGTATGACTTCTCTTTTCTATACATTTTCTTTATCATATGGTGTTTTCAAATTTGCACTGTGCAGCGCTTTAGCAGGAAGTTTAATACACTTTACCATGTTTATCTATGGAGAAGTGATGGTGTACATTTAGAAATATGTATTTCTAACGGTTACAGGCGCATCTTCGTTTTTCTATATAAAAAGGTGTCTCTTTATCAGCTTGTTTTATATTCACTGCTATTACTAGTGACCCAGGTGAATGAAAATAGCTTTTACAAAGAATAAAATTAATAATAAATAAATAACCGTTACTCCCAGTGATTTATCGCTGATCGTTCCAACTTCCAAGGTGGTGCTTCTGTTGTGGTTTACTGTTTTACTATTATTGCTTTTTATTATTATTTACAACATTTGTTACTGTTTGTCGGTTTTCTGTTAGCCTTGCATAGGAAGTAGGGATTAAGCTACTAGCCGTTCTAAGGCGGAAACTTCTGGTGCAGTCCTGTTTGTTGTGGTTACCTGTGTAAATGTAGCTCTCCACTTTGCTTTATATTTTGCTTTGTGGTTTAAAATGGAAACTAGGGTCATACATATGTTTTATATCGTTTTATATATATTTTGTATGGCTCTTGGTGGTATTGTATTTATGTGCAGTTCTGTAATTTTGTGTTAGACTGGTATGTCTGTTATGGAAGATGTACGTTTCCGTTTTGTTATTTACGTTTCTCCCATCATCTTTCGGTGTCTGTGGTAGGTGTGGCCTTTTCTTAGTATCTTCATTTATGTCATTTGAGTCAGAGGCCCAGCCTTACTTTCTGGGAAAATTAGGAATAATATCTTAAAATGCTATGAGGTCCTGTGAGGTTCTATTTGAATTTGCATGCCATCTTGGCACATTAATTTAGATAGCACCTCACAGCATTGGCAAGTTAATTCAATTAATCTTGGCACACTCATTCAAATAGCACCTCACAGCATTGGCACGCAAATTAGAATCGCACCTCAAAGCATTGGTTCCCCAATTCAAACAGAACCTCACAGCATTGCCACGCTAATTCGAATTGCACCTGACACCATTGGCACGCTAATTCAAATAACACCTTACTGCACTGGCACGCTTATTCAAATAGCCTTGGCACACTACTTCAAATAGCGTCTCACTGCATTGGCACGCAAATTCGAATTGCACCTCTTAGCATTTGCACGCATATTCAAATAGCACAGCATTGGCACATTAATTCGAATTGCACCTCACAGAATTGACACGCTAGTGCAAATAACCTTTGAATGCTAATTAAAATAACACCTCACAGCATTGCCACGCTAGTTCGAATTGCACTTAATATCATTGGTACACTAATTCAAATAAAACAATGCATTGGCACGCTCATTCAAATAACCTTGGTACACTACTTCAAATAGCACCTCACAACATTGGCACGCAAATTTGAATTGCACATGACAGCATTGGCACGCTAATTCAAATAGCAAAGCATTAGCACACTAATTCGAATTGCACCTCATAGCATTGACACGCTAGTTCAAATAATCTTTGAATCTTAATTGAAATAGCACCTAACAGCATTGGCGCTTCTTCGAATTGCACCCAAAGCATTTGCACGCTCATTTAAATAACACCTCACAGCATTGGCATGCTAATTCAAATAGCACATCGCATCATTGGCACGCTTATTCAAATAGCACCTCACAAGCATTTTGCATGAATTTCAGGATTCACTTATTGTGACGGTGCCCCGTTTATATAACGTAGAGCTATACGACAAGGCTACTGGCGAATTGAAAACTAGAGTGTACCATGCTGCGGAATCTTTTTATTCTGCCATAATTTATAATCCCGAAGACCAGCCTAGACAACAGTCAGGTGAGTGATTGGTTTTTCTTTGTCAGACATCCTATGGTGTATAAAACAAAAATACTTTTTAAATAAAAATAAAACATACAAACTAGTCTTGTCTTGAGTTCGTTGGGGCACCACAAATGACTCTACAGCAATTCCTTTCTACATAGTCCTGTCTTCAGCTGCCCTAGGTGAGATGGCAAAATCCATCACTGGCCACTCCTTAATATTGTCTTCCCACCTCTTCTGCTGTCTACCTCTTCTTTTTCCATTCACTGTGCCATGCAGCATTGTCTTTGCGTAGTTGCTAAGCCAGACAACGCCAAACAACCTCAGTTTCTGTTTCTTGACCAAGATCAGCAGAATAGAGTACTCCAGAGCGTAAAGTAGTTCTTCATTAACCCTTAAAACGCCAAAAATGATAATAGTCGGATTGCTAACAGCCTAGTTCCAGATTAGGCGGCTCATAAAAAGCCTTTCATCTGGATCTACACTGTGTGCCCTCTAGTCATTGAATTCTCAAATACGATGTAGCTTGGAGTTATATTTTGCCGCTCTTTTTAAATTAGATATAAAATATGTTGAACATGTTGGCTACTCACCAAAATGGAGCACTCGGAACCGACGTAACTAGTTTGTTCTTGTCTTGTTACAGGTGTTTGGAAGACGAAAGAATTTGTTTTTGAAATGACATAATGCAAATATACCATTTAAACACTTTCTAAAAAAAGAAAAGACAGAGGCTATTTACAGTTAACTGCTGCTGGTTGCTCCTCAGTTATAATATATTATGTTCAGTCGTTTTGGTCCAGGCTTTAAAGTTCTGGAATCGGTCTAAATGATGCGGACTCGGCGAGTTCAGCCAGATCTTAATTTTATCACTGGCCTGTGTGGATTATTTTGTCCATATCATCATTCACCTCTACCCAGTATCCCAGTATAGGCTCGAACAGAATGAAATACTGTTGATGGGGATTATTGTCACAGTCTCTCCCATTACTGAAGTTCTGCTGAAAAACATGTGCAACCTCAAAATAACTATTTGTCATCGGTTATTTTTTTTTTCGATTCTCTTAATATTTTAGTTTTATGCCGAGCCGTCTGAGAGAGAGAGAGAGAGAGAGAGAGAGAGAGAGAGAGAGAGAGAGAGAGAGAGAGAGAGAGTCTATCCTATAGAATTTCAGGGTCGTTCGGTCACCACAAATGACTTCAAAACAACCCCTTTCCATCTGTTACTGTCTCAGCTGTCGTAGTTGTGATCCCTGTCCACGTTATAAAATTGTCTTCTCACTTCTTCTTCTGTCTATCTCTTCTTCTTTTTTATCTCACTGTGCCCTGTATAAACGTCTTGAGGTGTAGCCAAACCATCTCAGTTTCCGTTTCTTACCCAAGGTCAGGAGTTTGTCATATTCTTCAGATGCTGCTTGGATCTTTGAGCGAACATCCTCATTAAATACTTGGTCTTTGTATGCGATATTCAGTAACCTTCGGCAGCATCTTTGCGTTCTTGTCTCTAGTCTGCCGTATGACCCATCAAACCACATGGTCGATGCAGTAACGATTTCTCTCTCCTCCCGGAATATCCCCGCATTCAACGAGGTACGAACTTTTGAATCCCATTTTAGATGCCCACAACAACTATCGGACGTGAAAGCAGAGGAAATAGTCTTATCCAACCCGAGGACTCCAACTTATGGCCTTTTGCGTATCGTGCAAGCCCTTTGTCTAATGATTTAAGGAAACCTAATTGTAAATAGTCAACCAAAGTGAAAAAGAATATATAAACACAGAATTAAATTACTTGAGAATAATCATTTGTTTAAGAAAATCTGAAGTTTCTGTTGAAAGAATTTCAGTTTGTAATGTCATTGAAAAGTTTGCGGTGCAAAGCATACACTGTTTGCCATGCTCCAGAACCAGTGACGTCAGAAATATTACCATTGCAACTTAAAGTTTCTGCGATTCTTTGAGCAATATTGGGTTTGTCACGCTGTTTCTTGTCATACTTTTTATAATTTTCTTGACATTTGAGCCGCGACATGACAAAACCAACAATGTGGTCGTGCGCCCAGCGATGACTCAGATCAGCCTGGGAATCCGCCAAATTTGACCAGACATTTCGTTGAGTGCTCAAAGTGTAGCTAAGGGTCTTAGCTACATCCATGCGGACTGCGAAGACTCTGATCAGACTGGGCGGATGCCAAGGCTGATCTGAGTCTGCGCTGGGCGCACAACCACATTGTTGGTTTTGTCGTGTCGCGGCTCATTTCTATTCGAAAGAAATCTCGTTCATTTTCTTTGTTACCGGTATTATTCATTTGTTTTCTTACATAATTTATCAACAGAAGGGTGTGACGTGTTTGCCTGTGATCATATCTGTGCACATATGCCTATGGACAGAGGCTACACATGCTTGTGTGACGATGGATATGAACTGGAACACGATGGAATAACTTGTACAGGTACTCATTTGAATAATCAGCCAGCTAAGAAAAAAATATTCCTTTATGGAGTTGTCAACTAATTAAGAACGACCTTGTCCGTAATTATTTTGAGTTGTCGACCAGCTAGGAATGACATTGTCGGCAGTATAGGCTAGAAATTTTATCTATAGCCACTCGTATTGATGTTAAATGGGGAATCAAATAATTAGGAATGACTTGTTTTTGCATGTTTTTGGGGTATTTTTTGTTTGTTTTGTTTTTTTGGAGGCGGGGAGTTATGGTGTGTGTGGTGTGTGTGGGAGGTGAGTATCAGAGACGCCTTTGTTTTTTTTTATTTATTTCGTGTAATCAGCCACTTTGGAATAAACTTGTAGCGGTATCTTTATTTTTTAAGAAATCACCTTGGAATACTTGCATTCATACTCGTAATTAATTTGTATATGCAATGAAATAGGAAAAGGCGCACTGCATTTAATTTTTAGCTCGCCTGAACGAAGTTCAGGAAGAGCTATTGCACTACCCCCGGCGTCGGCGTCGGCGTTGGCGTTGACGTTGGCGGCGGCGGCGGCGTTAGCAAAATGTTAAAGTTTTACGTTAAAGTTTTTTATGTGATGGGCAAGGCGCTGTCAGGCGAGCTATCCTGTCCCTGTGACAGGTCTTGTTCACAAACCTCTGTATAAAACACTTAAGCAATCGAAACTAATATATAAGTTAGGCATCAATGTCTATTCATAGACATTGATGCCTAACTTATATATTATTTTCGATGATAAAGAATTTTATATTCCAGCTTCAAAAGAATTGTTACAAGAACAATAAAATTTATATTAAGAGTTATGGAAATTACAAACTGTGTTCCTTTAAATATTTTTCAGTAGTGTTATAGAGATATTAGAAGCATAAGCTCATTTTTTTATTTCAGCTGACGTCAATGTTCTAGAGCGATATATTCTGTTCACAAATGGCACCAGTATCTGCGGAATTAGCATCAATGCCATAAACAGCTTTCAGTATTCTTTACACCAACCTGTTTGTGGGATAGTTAGTCATACAAAAGAAATTACCAAGTTTGCTCTGGATATGAAAAATAATATTATATTTTACACTGACGGAGAGCATATTTTCAAAGACACAGCATTCGGACAGAATCCAGAACATATTGGAAGCGCTGATGAAGTTTCAGGTAAAGGTTTTAAATAAGTGATTTAGTTTAAAATGCATGGGCACACATTCAAGGGCGGTCAAACTTATCTGTGTTTGTTTGTATCCCGTCTGACAAGGGTTTATTATTAAAGGAAAAAATCGCTCTCAAAGAGCATTTCTCTGTGCTCGTCACATTCTCTCTCTCTCTCTCTCTCTCTCTCTCTCTCTCTCTCTCTCTCTCTCTCTCTCTCTCTCAATATTTTTGAGTTTAGCGACACTGAAAAAGTTAAATGCAGAAATGCACAGCTATTGCACTATTTGGTAAAGCTAAATTTATATGTAAACTAATCACCATAGCAAAATGGATTCTTCCTCAAGGAAAGCAAATACTATTCTATTTAAGGTGACACTCTTATAAACATGATGGCCAAACTACGAAGGAAGATGTATCCGTACAACAACTTAAGAATAAATAACATGAATAGTATTACTATGATCATGAATGGCCCGAATCATATAGCACAGCCTTCCCAAGACACATAAAATAGACTACAACCATTATACTGTTATGTAAGGATAAAACTACACACACTATTTTTTTAAACACAGAGGCATCGCAACAGAAATACCAAGTTAAACAACCAGCAGCAAGGCCTGCGAGCACTGAGCCCGTCTGTATTACACTGAAAGAAAGAAATATGTTATAGGCAGGTCTTGTTTGAAGATGTTTGTCCATTAGTTCCTTTCGAATGCTAAAAAAAGCCACTTTTTCCAAATGATTACCCGATGCTTCCTGGAAAATCTGAAAAAAAATTGGTACAGTCAAACCAAGTTTTAAGCCATGCACATAAAACAATTTGAGTTTAATTTTGACTATATTATATGAAGACAACATGCTTAGCATATTATCGGGTAAAAACACAAAATTCGTTGCAATATCTCAGTCATTTTGATATAATGAGCCGCGACACGAGAAAACCAACAAAGTGGTTGTGCGCCCATCGCAGACTCAGATCAGCCTGGGCATCCGCCCAGTCTGATCAGAGTCTTCGCTGTCTGCATGGAGCTAGCTTAGACCCTTAGCTACCCTTTAAGCGCTTAGCGAAAAGTCTTATTTGACTTGGCGGATGGCAAGGCTGATCTGAGTCTGCGCTGGGCGCACAACCACATTGTTGGTTTTCTCGTGTCGCGGCTCAATTATGTTGATAATTACTTGCCACAGATCTGGATTACAACTGGAAGACAGGAGAACTTATCTGGACAGACATGGCTGATGGTAAAATATATGCACTAGATGCTAATGTTCACGACTCTGAGGAGAGAGAAATCATAGAAGACCTTACGCTTCCGTCCAGTGTTGCAGTTGATCCACATGATAGGTATTTTTTAATTAATACGCGGATCTTCTGCCATTGAAATGAAGATGCCCGAAAATGCTGCTGTTTGCTGAATGATCTTCCCAAAGATCTAAATAATGATACAAGTATTGTTATTCCTGACAAAAAGAAAAAAATATTGCTGTTTATACAAAGCAGTTTGTTTTTATTTTTACTTTGACATAAAATTTTACGTTTTAGAACCAAATAAATAAAATTAAATGTGAGCCAAGACACGAGAAAACCAACAATGTGCTTGTGCGCCCAGCATCCGCCCAGTCTGATCAGAGTCTTCGCTGTCCGCATGGAGGTAGCTCAGTCCCTTAGCTACCCTTTAAGCACATAACAAAGACTCTGATGAGATTGGGTGGATGCCAAGGCTAATATGAGCCTGCGCAGGGCGCAAAACCACAATGTTGCTTTTCTCGTGTCACGGCTCATATGTTTCAGAACCAACATAAATGACAAAAAATGCAGTCATTATTGTATATCCGATGGGTGAAATGCTTTGATGATTGTAGAAAGTCAAAACAAAATAATTCATAGAAATCCTTGATGCTTAAAATAAATAGTAATGTAGATGAAATTTATGGACATCTCTCAATCGACTCTGTAGAACTGTCTAATAGCGAGCATCGCGAGCGGGCCTGAAGGGCCCGCTAGCCCGAAGGGCGAGCTCTTATGGTAGGACATTAGTCAAAAGAAAATGTAGATGATGTTGCATATGTTGCTTCAGAAAACCATCGTTCGATCTCTCGACCGGAATTTACCTCCATATGGGGGCTGCCATTATGAATAAACAGGAAGTTTGATCGATTTCATGGTTGCTATTCTCTGTAGACACAAAGATAAACACATTCTTATTCACAAAACCTGATATGTGAATGTAAATAATTTTAACGTTCGACCGGAAGTTGAAAAATAAGCCGTGATGCAATCGTAACACTTCTGTCAATTCCATAGGCGAGGATGTCCGATTGCTGAGACGTTGACGGGTTACCGTAACAAAAAAAATTCTACATCGACATAGAACAGAATAGAATATACGGCCCTTCATAAGGGCCACAGCGATGCTCGCCTATAGGCAGTGCCTATTTTCATATTAGAGAAATTATTCAAGCTAGTAAACAACCTTGGTTTAAACAAAATCTTTATTCATAGAAATTACAGATGCGAGGGTTGGTCCAGAAAAATGAAATAAACTGGTTCCGCTGTTGTCCACCACAGTATGTGATAACTGGTAAAGACTACTGTTACGACGGCTTTCATTGGATAATGCATTAGCCAATCAACTAGTCCGTAACAAAGGAAATTCGGCCATGGTTCCCAGATGGAACACAGAAAATTGAAAAATAAAAAATAACAATACGCCATCACTCCAGACACATCAACATCAATGGGAATGAATTTAATTCCGGCATTCTCAGAGAAATAATTAAAAATCGAAAACACGCCATCATAAAAACAACATCCCGCGCCATTTGTTTTAGTTTCTTGGAGTTACTTCCCCTGATCTCGTTAATTCTCACTCAAGTCTCACGGGCTGAATTCTGCCCGTTTGGATTAGTCTTTACCGATCTCTATATGCGGTACCTATAAGGGGAGAGAACCAGTCTAAAAATCATAATGCAATAAGTCATTTATTTCTTTCAAAACTGAACCAATGCTTTTCCATATATGACTGAAAAATGTCATAAATACATAATGGTACAGGATCTGACAGAAGCATAGTGTGAAATGCAAGTTTTCCGCTGTATCAAACCAGAGTACACAAACATTAGATGCAGATTAGCCGTTTCATGTCTTAATATTTTTGAGACTTTGTATATTAGTTAGCTCAGACATTGGCCAAGGCGTTTAGAAACAAGCAAAAGCATTTAGGATATAATTTTCAAATTTTATTCAGTACTGTGTATGGTTAGTGTAACAAATTTATAATTGAGCTTTTAAGGATGCTACACTAAAATGACATTTTGAACTAACTTAAAGCATGTTCATGAAGACTAAATTGACATACTGAACTGAAAACCATGTTCAAGACTTTAAAATGTCATTTTGAATCAAGACTTAAACCAAACATTTTGAACTTAAAACCATTTTAAGACTATTAAATGACATTAATTTTTGAACTGAACATCACATGAACATGGTTTTCAGTTCAAAATGTAATTTGAGTCTAGCACCCTTTGTTTTGTTACGCCGCAAAACCTTGCTGTTAGGAGTATCTACTGACGCAGCTGCTGGACAGGATACCAGACTTGTCTCATTTCAGGCGTATTTATTGGATATCGAAAGAAGGCATATTTCCAAAATTACATGTTATGGAAGAAGATGGCTCAGTCTCTATAGTCGGTACCTCCTTCTTGAATGACCCAAAAGACTTGGAGTATGACAGGTTAAATGAAAGGTAAATTAGACGTCTGAGTAAACATTTATTTATAGCCTCATTTTCTTTCTTTCACGAGAATGTGCCCTTCATATCAGAACTCTTTACAAATGTATTGAGTGAAGCAGAGCTCTAGATAAGAGGGAGTATTTGGTGATAATTAGGCATTAGTTTTGTTAATTTTGCATATACATGTAACCATATGTTGTGACCCCTCATCTGAACCGTCGCGACGAGACGGTTCAGATGAGGGGTCACAATAAATGGTTTCGATGAGAAATAAAAAAATATCCCTCAATTGTTATCAAATACCCCTCTTATCTAGAGCTCTGAGTGAAGGAAACACAAATGTGTTAGGTACATGTATATAGATGCGCCTCTGTTGTAGAGATGACGGTCATTGAGAATGGAGGGAAAATGAAAGTATCAAAGGTTTTTTCCTGAAAATACATCCATTCGCCTTAAATTAGATTTCTTTATCGTATATTTTCTATAAATCTTGACACACAAATATGCAATGGAACCTCATAATAGTTGCCATAGAACCGCTGAGTAGATTTAAATAAAATCTAGTTTGATTTTGTTTACCCATTAATGGCTAGAGACCCAGCAATGGGACATCGGCAAACAGTGTTTACCCAGATCAGTAAATGCAGCGCTTGATAAAATCAACACTGTCGGATTTTGGATTTTTAAATAGCTCGGTAAGAAGGAACTAAACCTGGCACCCAATAAATTGGAATTAGACCTGTCCATCTCTTTATATTATTATTATTTCATATTTTCAATATCTGATTATAACATTCGTTGCTGCTACCGTCGAGTAAACAAATTTTTGTTTAGTATCACGAAAGGAATGATAGGGGTTAGCATTTTTAAAACGCCATTGATCATGATGAGGCTGCTCATTAAACTGTTTTCTCCTTACTGTTTGAATTCTCAATAAGATATAACTAGGGTGAATCTTTTAATGAAATTTTGCAGGGGTATTTTTGGTGCTTTGATGGTTAAGAAAATTCAGTTTGTAAGATGTTTTATGTTTAAAACTTGCAGACTCCTTTGGTCTGACAGAAGAGGACACATTGGAGTGATCAATGTGGATGGTTCAAATGAAAGAAAGATTGAAGTCGTTAACAAACAACCAGAAGCCTTATCTGTTTTCAAGGTAATAATTGAGCCGCGACACGACAAAACCAAAATAAAGGTTGTGCGCCCAGCGCAGACTCAGATCAGCCTGGGCACCCGCCCTGTCTGATCAGAGTCTTCGCTGTCCGCATGGAGGTAGCTTAGAACCTTAACTATCCTTTGGGCACTTAACGAAGAGTATGTTCAAACTGGGCGAATGACCAGGCTCATCTGAGTCTGCGTTGGGCGCACAACGACATTGTTGGTTTTCTCGTGTCGCGGCTCATATTTCTTTTAGCATGATACAATTTACCTCATTAGACATATGCCATGAACCTGTGACTTTAAATCAACAGCACTTTTGGTTAATTTTTCATTCTTGTCGTGGATTTATAAAAACTTGCATGCTCTTTAGTATTTTTTGTGTTTGTGTCTTTTAATTTTGTGTCTGTTTCATTTTGGGGGGAGATATGGGATGGAGTATTCAGCCCTTTCAAGAATAACACTGCATCAGCCATCCATCACACTTGGACGATGTCCAGCAGCCAACAAAAAAAAACACACCTGATTTCGCGTTAGCAGAATGTGCTTTTAGATTCAGTAGGATAGTGGTAATTGGATTTTTTTCTCTCAATTTTTAATTCAATTTATTAAAAAGCAATATCGTTTGCACCATTATAAAGTGATAAAAATCGTAAGGGATATAAACTTCTGAATCATTTACCCATCTATGGATCACCTTTCTTCTAAACATATTTTATAGATCTGCGGGCATAGAGCGAGGTCCTCATTTCTTAATTCATTCTTCAGTTATTAGGTAATTACCACACGCTATTTTGCAAAACTTAAGGTAATGCCAAAGCCGTATTGGATATGTTGGGCTAATATTAATAGGTGAACTTGTCATTTTCTTTTTCAGAAATATATTATATGCAGTGACAATACAGCAGATTTGGATGTCCTTACAGTTATTCAAGAACCCGAGGACACACAGTGGGTGGTTCGAAACGCATTGCTTGGGTCCACATACGCTGGAGACATGCATGTGTTTGACTCAAACTTGCAGCTATCTGATCTTGGTATGTTTCTCAATAAAATTTGTGGATAATATATTTGTTTTTCACTAGAGCGTTTCTTTTTTTTTTCTTTCTTTCTTTATTTATTTTTTTTTCTCTTTTTTATTTTTTAGATATAAGAAGGGGACATAATGTTACTCAAGAAACCGAAAATGGTCAATATCGCCCATACCCGAAACTGCTTATTTTAATCCTTTGACTTGTTTATTTTGCTCAACACCACATCCTTTTAGAGCCTATTACCATCACTATAGCTGGTGGTGAGTACTATGTGGTGGCCATAAAATGTTTACTCTTACTTTATCATACTGTACTTGATATTTTCTGGTCCTTTGAAATTACTAAGCTCATTCTGTAAATCAGAAGTTATAGTTTTACTGCTGTTTAGCACCTGTAGAATTGTATAGATTCGTAAAACTAAATTCTGACATTAGTTCATCTATTTTGTCATACTTTTGGTTTCAAAGCAGTCTATCAAATCTACGTTCTAATCGGTTTAAATATTCCCTTTAAAGTGTCGACCTGTATGACCACATCTGACTTGCATTGTCAGAGCAGTTCTTGGGTTAACTGTTGAAGCTTCAATAACCGAAACCGGATCTAATCATGCTGCCTGAAATGGTGATCATGTCTTCTGTTTTATACTATTACATTTATTTTCATAAGAATACAGGAATAAAACATAAATGTTCAGAACCACTCATGGTATAGCACTAGTGATCAGAGTAGTATAAAAGAGCAATGATCATGACAGATTTCACATCCCACCCTCGATACCAAACCCGAAATAGTATCAGCACACAAGTAGTCAGACAAAACCGACAAACTCTTCCAGGACATCACGATGTAGAATGACGCTGACTTTTTCATGATGTTACGATATGAGAAGGACAGTAATACAATTATACCTACACAGACAATTTCACGGTCTCATGATATCCGAGCGTAGACCTGTCAGTTTAAACAGTCAGTTTCTGAAACGTACGCTATATCTGAAACCAAAACCAAATACTTTCAGAACCATGTGAAGAAAACAATGGTGGATGTGAGCAGCTATGCTTACCACAGGAGAACGATAGATGTGCATGTGATCTGGGATACGAGCTTGACACGGACAGAACCTCTTGTATTACAAGTAAGACGATGTATTCATTATTTTTGAAGGCCCCATTGCTCTATCAGCCTGAAATATTTTATCGCGAGGTATTGCTGCAAGTTTCTCATCACATTTTCATAATTGTAAACAACAGAGATTAGCCATATTCTACAAACCAAACATCCCTGAGTTTCACATTAATGAGGTTTTAAAAAAAATTAAATGAGTCATTTTAGTTGGGAACTAAAATGACCTACTTCGGGTTTCATAAATTTCAATAAAATAGTAGAGATACCATGTACAGGCCCAACTCACTGTCCCGTTTTTGTTAATATTGAGCGCTTGATCTGGAACCAGAAAAAGAAAATTGTAGTTTGTCGGGCGATTTTTAATTTTTCAAAAGCATGTTCCCTTTACATTTTGCCAGTTAGATAGGACTATGAAAACTTTAATGTTAGTGCTAATATATTTGTTTACCTGCCTGATTGCTTACGTTGCACGTTTAAAGCGGAGTGGGTACACTTTCTGAGGAAGCAAGTCTTCAATTCTCATTTTTGTCCCTTTTGAAAAGGGATCAACGCCTAAAGAAAAGAGCAAAATATTTCAATTTAGAATAACTAAAAAGATAGGCAATGATCAGGAATTAATACAAACAAATCCCACATTCCGCTCTCAAAACCAATAGGGAAGGAAGCACATATACACAGAAATTGACACAAGTTTACGAAAGACACACAAAGTAAACCGAAAGAGCAGCTCTTCCCCAGACAGATGGCCATTCAGCTTCCCGAATAAAAGCATCAACATCTAGTTTTACTTATTTTAGATTTTGATTAAAACGCAAAACAAAACAGAAGGCAGATAATACAGGTGACCAAACCACCAGAGACCATAGACCAGCGGACACAGCACAATATAACATCAAGGAACCGCAAGAGATGTACCGCCTTGGAACGGTCAGCAAAAGATTACTGAGAGGCTTTTTAAAACTAGTTTTATGGGACTCAAACATCGCCCTTAGTTTCTGCAATGGTTCAATCAAACAAAAAACGCTTATACCACACAACAGACTGAACAAACTATACGAAAAACATTTAACAATTATTTTTACCTATTTTCTAGCTTTTATTATAAAACAAAACAGGAAGGAAAGCGGGCAGCTTCGGAATTACCAGGTGGGCGCAATGCTAGCTGACCACAAACAAATTAACTTAGACACAAGAACAACAATAAAAAATCACAACTTTTTGAAATGGTTGCATTATCCAGGGAAGCAAACAAAAAGTAACAAAAATATTCCCATATGTAAAAAACGGCGGAAGAGATGGAGGTGTGCCCATATACCTTAATCTTACAACTGAAGGGTCCTTCTAAATTTCAGTTAATTAACGTAAATACAAATAAACAAAATGAGCCCATATGCCACTTTCTTGGTTATATTGTGTCGCGGCTCATACATGCAGATGCCCAGGAAGTGGCGCAACCATAGATCATTATAGCCGCTCAGTTGAAACAACAGTAAAAAGTGCTAAACAACGAAATTATAGTATATTATATCGCATGAAATGACTAGAGACAAAATTCTCCGATTGACCACAACAGTAGATAAGCTCATTAGATATAATAACAAGGCGACCCAAATGACAAGTAAAATTCCCTATAGCCACAAAGCCAAATAAAAACATAGAACAGCACCAGAACCACAGCCTTACAATGGTCAATAGATCTATTAAAATTACTGGGTTAAATCGAATTCACTGTTGCCTTTTGTCCAACGTAGGTTTCGATTTTGTAAATAAATACATGAGCCACAAAGCCATACAAAATGTTACGAAGCTATATTTACTGTACAGAAAACGAACAAACCACAACCACCCCCTTTTTTCGCGAAATCACTGTAGAAGTTCATTTGCCATGAAAATGTGGTGTGACGAAGAATGCGCATAGGTAATTAAATGATGCAAATATGGCCTTCAAGGCTTTTTGTTGTGTTGTATTATTGTTTAAAATCCACAGTAAACAGCTATGGTCATGTCGGGAAGGTCAGTTAACCTAACCACAATATTCCTGGGTAGGCTTAACCAGTATTAAAAGCACTTACTTTCACCAGTAACTGACAACTGCCCTTCTTGAATCAGCGGAAGGAGAAATGAAAGTATGTGGCCGGACTGGGTATCGAACCCAGGACCTCTGGCTTATAAGTCAGACGCCCTACCGATTGCGCTACGCGGCCCGGCTTCCAGGCCTTCTTATTCTGACACAGACTATATTTTTGTTGTTTTTTTTCCTTGATTTTTTTTTTCGAAAAAAAAAATCATATGATATAGGCAGTTGGGCTCCTTAACATGTTTTCGTACAGCTTATGTTCAGACTGACATACACACGATGCTGTGATCTACAATCCTCATGATGTGTACAAACAACAGAGGAGCTGGCTTCTTCGCTGATTAATGACTTTAGAGGAGTTTCGTGGTTCAATTTTAAAGCAAAAAAAAAAGCCACCGATTGCCACGGATCATGTACTGCCCTCAACGTCTGATATTGCTTTGTACTTGAGACCCTTACCACCCGACGGCATTGGACATAGTGAAAGCTTAAACACACAACTCGTGAATAAATATTCAGAGTGTAACGAGAGGAAGTCAGAGTATAACGAGGGGGCAACTTATTTTGTATGTTTTCTTATAACTGCAGAAAGGAAACAAACGATGGATTGACTTTGTTCATTAGGTATTACACAGCAAGTTTTGAGAGTGTACCTACAGTTTTCAGGGCATTTCAACCATCAACCATATCTGATATTGACTGCTACCTTGCATCGTAATGTATTGCTTTTATGTCTTTTTCAGCAATTTCTGATAACAACTTCTATATGGTATCTGACACCCTATACAAAGCTATTTACCAGCTTGATACGGATGCTGCGAGTGAGAATATACATGTTATAGAGATGGAGAAGGATAACGAACCAACATCTGTCTCGTTTGACCCTGCTGAAAATATTCTGTACTGGATTGACAGCAGAAGCAAGTCACTGAAGATGAAAGATTTGCATGGTACAAGGGAGACATCACTAGGAATTGGTATGTTATATTCATATATATGAATGTTAGATGAGCCTCGACACGACAAAACCAACAAAGAAGCATGCGCGCCCAGCGAATACTCAGATCAACCTGGGCATCCGCCCAGTCTGATCAGAGTATTTGCTGTGCGCTTCTAGCGTATCTAAGGATCTAAGCTACCTCCATGCCGACAGCGAAGACTCTTATCAGACTAGGCGGATGCCAAGGCTGATCTGAATCTTCACTGGGCGAACATGCCGCTTTGTTGGTTTTGTCGTGTCCCGGATCAGATACCAAATGCTACTAGCCTGAGAACGATGAAAAAAATAAAAAAAAATAAATAAAAAAGATAATACTAATTTTATTGTCTTGTTATTTGCATTAACACAAAAATGTTCAGTCGGACACCGGCAAGGAGCACAAGGGTAATAATACCAAATTGCATACATGTGCTGTCGACCGATCCGGTTTTGTTTTAACTGGCTGTTGATCGGGTATTCGGTAAATTAGTAAATTACACAATTGTGAATATATCGACCGAGCTATTTCTGCTTTCGATCATCTTGGTCGGCAACATTTTTGCGTGTACCGTAGCTGATTGACACGTCTTGGGAAATGGGTATTGTCCCCGTGATAAGATTCTCTTTAAGAAAAATCACAGGTATTTTATTAAGTGATATATAATTGTATACCACAGCGAAACATTTTTTCGTCTTCAGATGTGTCCGAACATTCTAGTGTTGCTGTTGATGTCACAGGAGGGAACGCGTATGTCACAACATCTGATAAAATACTGTTATTTACTCCAAGTAATGATGTGAAGACGTTGTTAGAAGGACCAGACGTAAAAGGACAGCCGGGAAAAATAGCTTTAAAACCGTCCACAGGGTATACTTTGTTTGTTTCAGTATTTTTCTTCACTGTATATTTATATATTTTTTTAATATTTTTCTTCACTGTATATTTATAGATTTTGAATAAATATCTCTCTTTCTTGTGTCCATCATATAATGAGAGTATTTAAATTGCGAGGTAAGTTGCTTCTGTTGAGTTGTAGCAGCAATTTTAGTTCAAAATTGACGTACCAACTGACCGACGTACTATAATTGGCTTGTAGGATGGCCACCTCTGTGATAGCTAAGAGTGAATCAAAGCGCAGTAATACAATCATCTCTCAAGTGCTGATAAGGTGAAAAATGCTTTCGATCATTATAGGAAACGAACAAAAGGATCATTAAAATACAAGGAAAGAAAAATATATACACTGGTACTAAAGTGAAAAAAACACACCATACAATCTATGAGAATTTAAGCTCGCCAGGCAGTCTTAATCATTGTTTGCTATTATTCATTTTTATCTACGAATAAATTTTCATACTATACATATCCTATCAACACCAGTTGTGATATGGGCCATACCAGTGTTCCTAAGAGCATTCCTTTATAAGTTCAATGCCAGTATGATGTTTGACACTTTGACACGTGAGACATACTAGCAAAATGTGGGCTGCTTAGAGCTTCAGATAAGAGTGCAATTGAGGATAATTCTAAGACAATTTTTCTTATTTCTCGACCGAAACATACCTTACGACCTCTCATTATAACCGCCTCGGTTAGACGGTTCGAATGAGGGGTAAACATATGATTTCATAGAGACATATTGAAAATTATTCCTAAATTACCCCCGTTACTCCTTCTTTCGAGGAACACTGGGGAATATCAGTAAATACCATCAAACATCGGTTTCTCTCGTTGCCAACATCTTTTAACGGCTCTTGGTATTTTGTAGAACAGAACATAGACATTGTACGGAATTTATCGCATGGTTAATGTAAAAGACTGACAAGGGGGATCAATGTATTTCACTCCGTAGAATAATATGCAAATGTAGCAACTGAATTTATTGTAATACTCAATAAGTACTCATTTTACAAACCAAGAGTGCGGGTGTCTAAGGGGGAGGGCGTGGCTAGTAGCTGTCAAAACAAGGGCTATTTGTATTGAGACAACTTCAAATTACTAATAGCCCTTTTTAACTCCAGCAAGACCATGTTAAACGAAGTTGCAAACGGCAAATACGATGTCTATTGATGCATACCGGTGTTAACCCATTGCATTATGGGTATTTTTGTCGTCTGCTGAATTGCTGTCTGCATCAAAAATCAAGAATATTTTGACAATAGTGGTCTAACTTACTCTTGTAGAAATGATGTCTAGGCAGCAAGCAGTTTAGATCTCAGATCAGGCCCCACGTTTGTGTTGGGCCTGATCTGGATCCAAACTGTTTGCCCTGATAACCTAAAGGGGTATCCCGAATGGAATGGGTTAAAGGAGTTTTAAAGGGTATCTTGTATATGACGACATACCTATATTCCCTATATTTGCCTTTTGGGTCTAAGACATACAATATTTTAACACTTTAATTGTCTTTTTTTTATTTCAGCGTCATGGTATGGGTAGAAACAGGAGCTTCTACGCGTATTGTAAAAGCTAACATGGATGGTACAACTATGAAAGAAGTCATAAATGACAATATTGACACACCCACTGATATTGTGATTGACCATTCTGTAGATAATGGTACATGTATTATGATATTCGAAAATACTTAAAGCAACATAACTCTTTGGTTCAAATTTTCGACCGAATTTGAAGTGAACAGTGATGTTGAATAATGTTTTTATCAATAACTTCCCGGCTGAAGAATCACTGATAAATTATACGAATAAATCTTCCATATATAATTCAAATTTGAGCACAAATGTTTGTTATATGTTAAACATATTCGACTGGTATGCACAAGATACCACATGATTTATCCAAATTGGGTATATTGGAACCTGTCTAAGGCTTATTGAGTTATAAAAACGGAAAAAAGCACGAGAAACTCGAAACAGCTGGTGAAATAATAGGTAATTTTTAACACGGCACGGGAGAGGAAAAACAATTTGGAATATTGTTTACCGATTAGCTTCACATTTTATGAAGAGGGATAGGGGAGCGTTGGCTAGAGCCTGAACAAATCAAGAACGCGCCCAAATGCTTCCAATAAACACTAGCGAATGCTTTAAACCATGTTAGAATAATACCTGCATTCTTCCATCATAATAATTGCACAAATTTTATTGTGGCACGAACAACCATATATAACCTGCAATATCTGAGTATTTTATGCCTGGAGTTCTGCAGTAGAAATAACATTATTTTCCGAAAAGGGGGAGGGCAAGAGATTTTTTAAGGATACGAATAAAAATTGATAAGTATTGGCGTGTAAAAGAATATATATAAAAAGTCACCGGCAATGCCTCGAGTCATCAAATAAGCACACAATATAAAAAGGAACCCAAAAGACAGTCAACTTACTGATCTTGATTTTTTGCCAACAGAAAAATAAATTTAGTACGATAGCAATTTTAGATATAAAATTAAAAAGAATCCGCAAGACGTTATGACAGTACTCATATGGTTATAACACTTTTAGAGCAATATAAATATAAAGATGCTGAGAGGTCCAGGGAATACCATATTTGGACCACGCCACGAGAAAACTTTATGCTGGCTGCACGATTATGTTCAAGGAATGTGCAGTTCGCAAAATAGTAACCCGGCAAAGAGTTACTGTAGCTGCTAGCGGACTTTTTCCCCCTCACTAATAACAGGTCCATTTCCAGTATAAGGAATGTTTTATTTGATGTTAAATATATGTGTTACATTAAGTGTATTTTTGGGGAGACATTGAGCATGAATGATTCAAAATTGAAATGCCTGTTTTTCCGAAAGAAAAAAACAACAAAAAACACAACTAGCAGGCAATAGAGCATTTACATGTATATCCTTTAATTGTTTTTAATTTTGCAGCGAACATTATGTATTGGAGCGACAGTGGTTTACAAAAGATCGAAAAAGTTGACCTTGATTCCCTAACTCCATCTGTAGTGTACCAGAATCAAGAGTTAGAAATTATAGCCATTGACGTGAAAGACGACTATCTATTCTTCATTGCTGAGGGGCACAGGTATGGCACATTCCATATAACATTCCTGATTGTGAATAGACGCCACTAAAACGTGTTTGCTATTTCATTTCCTTTGAGTGTTAAATGTTGTGAGACGGCGGTTCGAAGTGCTGAAAGGCGTGTATGCTTGTAAACATAAGACCAGTTTAGGGCGCCAGGACATGTTGTTTGCGCAACTGTTTGTCCAAGGCGGAGACTTTGATGCCAATCCCGGTTGTTTTTTCAAGCATTGCAGTCACCAGTATAGCTGACCACTTTGCTTTATTTGTCTTTTGTTGTTAACTATAGAAAATAGGTAAATATATGTTTTGTGTGTTTCGTGTATTTTGTATGATTCATGATGTTTGTTGACGTATGTAGGGTTCCTCTGTGTTGGCCTGGGTGTGTCAATTATCGAAGATGTACTTTTCCATTTGGTTGTCTTCTTCTTCCTTTGCCAGACTGAGTTCTAAATTGTGATAGTTGCTTACTCGGGGAATATTTGTATAGTTTTAATTTCCGGTCATTTAGAATCACAGAATTCATTCGAAATAATTTTTCTCAGACTGTTGCTCGAGACATGAACAGTGACATAAATTATCTGGCTTCAAAAAATGAGACATTAAATCTCAAGCCACCTATTTTCATTTCTTTTGTTGAGTCTCTGTTTTTGCTTCTGTATAAGCCATCTATTAAAAGTATTTTATCTGTACTTTTCAAAAGCTTACTTGTATGAAAGAATCCAAACAAATGAGTGCTTAGATACAAGCGTTCGGTACAAGAAAATAGGTATATAATAAACCCCTCACGTCACTTGTTCGTTCCTACACAGGGATGATTACGTGGCGGTATATATTTAATTGTTTCAGGAAAATTTTCCGGATAGACAAGAACACTGGAAGTGGATACCATGTGGTGAAAGAGTCAGCTTTACTAGGACAACTGTCTACGTTGTACGTGTGGAAACCAGCTCCTCCAAGTATGTACATTCTACAAGAGACAACAATTGTACACCGAAAAAATCTCTTTTTATATCAGTTACAACTTTGAAATTGTCAGCGTATATTCTAGATTCTCTCCCATTTTTTCCATCAATTTTTTCAATGGGAAACAATATTTTTTTATACTTTCCGTTTCCCTTACTGGACAATTTTTTTTCGAAATGTGACTACACTTAAAGGAAAACAATCGCTGCACGTAGTATCACGAATGACCAGTTTCAGTGACCCTAAGAGTATTATATGCACAGTGGCAATGTTTCACATAAAGGCAGGATTTCTATAATGGATTATTTTAGTGAGGCATTCTAACTATTGACTGTTATCCAGATAAAGATGGAAAAGTTGAAACACTGAATTTTGGAGGTCTTTATTCTCAAGGCCTATATTTCGCTTACAGTGATAAAGTCGGACCAGTTTCAGTGACCCCCACTCATTTTCTAAACAAGTTGCACTATGAAGCTGGTTGCTGTTGCTCAAGATTTAAACTCATGAACTGAATATGAAAAAGTACTGAAGGCAAAGGCTGTCCGTGCTTATCAAGAAAAAGATGACAGCATGGAAATTAAGAAATACCCTGTCAAAATAAGGGGGTGGAGTTACAAAACAAGCCAAAACTTGCATGCAAATACATTTTATCCAAATGGTTTTATAGTATTTTATGTTGAAAATAATAGTAAACATAATTTCAACTAGTATTTAGTCCCTGGTCACTTAATTTCAGCAATATATAAAAAGAAACTTTGCAGACTGGTTGAAAAAGCAGTAGAGCTGTTCTAAAGACAGAAATTATTTCAATACCATAAGATCAGTGTTTAATGTTTGTCATTTATATCTTCAGTTCTATAAACAGAAATACAACATGCTAATTAACAAAACCAAATAGAAAATAAATCAGAAGTATTCCTCTGATGATAAATTTGATTGGAATTTAACAGTGTAAAAAAAGTAATAAGAAAAATGCATGAAAAATGGGGTTGTCATGAAAACCTGTATACTATGAAGTTCTTCAAGGTAGAATGATGTTCTTATCAAACCTATACAACGGCAATATAACTTAGTGCATATCTCTGCAAAAAAGAATTACTTGCTGCATCACTTTTTAAAAGTATTGACAAAATTTAAAAGGTCACTGAAACTGATCAGTCACTGAAACAGGTCCACCCACGATAGTACACTTCGTACTCTAAGATGTGCAAAATTGAGCCGCGAAACGAAAAAACAACGAAGTGGCATGTGCAAAGTTGTTGTTGCATCCGCCCAGTATGATCAGAGTCTTTGCTGTGCACTTAAAGGGTAGCTAAGAGTCTAAGTTAGCTCCAGGCGGACAGCGAAGACTCTGGTCAGACTTGGCGGATGCTTAGGCTGATCTGAGTCTTTGTTGGGAGAACATGCCCTTTTGTTAGTTTTGTGGTGTCGGGGCTCAAAGTTTTCTCGCTAAGAATTACCTTACCTGGAAGTGCTCCTATTCACTTAAAATCTTAAAAATGCTTGGATACGTCCAAGAATTTAAATCAAAGATCAGCAAAAATCACAGGGATTTATTACCCGAAAACACTTTCATGTAAAACCAATACCACGGGGGTAATACCAATTGATAGTTCCGAAACCCACGCCTACTTTAAACAGGTATACAGCCCTCCATTAACTGTAAGGTAAAATCGCGAACTTATGTAAGATATTGAACCACGTGCCATTTCGCTTGTGAGACTATGTTACGTGCTAAGTTGATGTTGCATTGGTCAGATATAAACTATCAGGTGACTTTGAGTGCCATTCTGGGTGTGGCTCGGAACTGTGTATTTGCCTACCTATACTTTCGACCGAGTCAGTCAATTACCATACATGCAAAAGTGGCTGTCGACCGCTTCGACAGCAGTATCACCTCGGTCGACAACCATTAACAATAGTACCATTTACCGTTATTGATAATGATTACGATCGTATTCTCGGTCAAAAGCTTCTTTGTAAAGTACTGACCCGGTCGAAAGCACAGGTAGCCAAATTGGTATTACCCCCGTGAATACCCTTGCATATAAAACTAAAACGCACAAGATCGGACACCTTTTAACAGTTACATTATCCTCTGAGCTGAGTCAAGAGTATTTTATTGCATGGACTGAATGCGCATGCCCTAACCAGATAGTGGTAGTGACGTCCCCAGTTCTCATATGCCTTTATGCAGGCTTTCTCACGGCATGGCAAATTGATAACTCTAAAATAAAATAATGTACCTAACTCTTTAAGCGCCAAAACGCAGACGACAAAATGTATGCCTGCAATATTTCAAAAACCCAAAATCTTTGTCATATTGAGAATTCAAAGACTAGAGGGATCATAATTAACCGCCTCATTAGGATCTACGCTGTTTGCGAATTCAACCGTTTTCATTTCTGGCGCTTGAACTGTTCTAAGGAAACAGAATGTATTAAAAGTAAATATACTAGGTCAAAAAAGTTCCTATACATGAAATTTCTTCTGTTGCTATGGCAATTGCAGAAATTAAGAACATATATAGTTCACTAATTTCAAAAGAGTATTCATTTGCTTATTGAACAAACTTATTTGTTTTGGTTTCCTAAGACTACATATGCTACAAGGGTCGTTTGAATATGCAAGGGGTAATTTTTCATTTTCACAGAGTAACATCATTAAAACTGCTCAAGTTCACAGTTTTTAAAATTGGTTTGTGAATAATGATTTCCAAGATTCTGCGCTCCATACACAAGAGCAAGGCCTTAGGTAAGGCTACTTGCCAAAGAAATAAAAATTTGACCGCTTCTGCTGCGAGAATTCGAACCACAAGTCAGGGTACTGTGATTCCTTTAAAGACTGTTTAAATGCCACTTTCAGTGGGATTTCCATAGGAAATCGAAATCGTAATGGCTAGCGGGCGTGTAACAATTCTTCCAATTTTGTCATTATGCCATGAAAACAATGACATAACAAAAATGTTTATGAAGAAACTTTGAAAAAAGACCGACAGGTACAGTAATAATGACGCCTTGAAAATCGCTATATTTTTAATTAAAAGGGAGATAATCTGAGAATTTGAAGAATTTAAACCTCGCTTGTAAAGCCTGAGTACAAGACATTAAACATTTTAAGTGTTTTTCGAACTTCCTGCATTATGGACTTTTCTGCGCAATACAAAATTTATTCCTGCGCGTGCGCAGAAATGAGATGCATTCAAATTGACTCCTATCGAATAATGCCAGATAACTCTAATGTGGAAAAGTATGGGTTGACAATTTTCTGAGCATTTTGTTCTTTGACGTCTCCCCAAACATACATGAGCCTCAATTAATTCCAATATGCATTTGGTTCCTTGAAAATATGGCCGATAGTTGGTATCGTTACTTTTTTGACCGAGTATACATAAGAATGAACACTGTTTTCAATCTATTAAATTATATCGTAATAGAATAAAACAAAATACGTGTATATAGGAAACTTGAACTAATGGATTCTACATTAATAGCTGAATTTTAATAGCGTTGCCCAAGTCTGAAGAGTCTTGTTAGGACAGATAAAAAATAAAGATTTTTTTTTCCATTCAACTAACAGTTACAGTGTATTACTTGGGTCTGGAGCCTTCCCGAGAAGGCCAAAGATGTGCAAAAAAGATATGTGTTTTATTTCAGAGCATGATGCATGCAGCGACTGTACAAATGGTGGTTGTAGCGCAATCTGTTTACCCAGGAGCGATGGAAGAAAATGCGCATGCGCTGATGGTATATCTCTTGGTTCAGACACCAAAACATGCAACAACGGTAATGTTATTTGACTGTTCATTTTCTCTGAAATACCATGGAAAAGGCACATGATCTTCAATCATCAACCTATCTAGCAAAACTTGATTGTTTCTTATCATTATCATTGTATGGGGAAAACCAGCCCGGAATTAAAACAGACAACTTTATGTGCAGGAGGAGCCCTGGTTGCTCAGTGGCTTAAACGCTGGCCTACTGATGTAGCGGTTGTGGGTTCGGGCTCCGCTGTAGAGGCAGAGTTCAATTGGGGTTCTGCTTGTCCATATATGGGGTTTTGCACACAGCCTTTCATTAGCAACTCTCCATCGTCCTGATATGACTGAAATACTGTTGAAAAGGACGAAAAATGTCAAGTCGTCCATCCACTGACATATATGCAGGAAAGTCTCCTGTTGATACTTTTTGTGCTATGAAAAATGCCTTTGACTTGGGTACTTTGACCACATTCACTTTACACCTGTAACTTAGGAGCTGCCGTGATCAGCATAAAATCATCTGCGTAAGCAGCTTGTAAACGGAGAAGTGCTTTGACGTGAGTGCCAATTCATTTTTGCAGCTTTTATGACTAAACAGCAAATATTTAATGAGATGTTGAAGGTATCCGCTATTCAATATCTTTTTTTCATAACTGTTATAAGTTGTTTAACGCCAATTCATATATTTTCAGTTTTCATTAAGAAATAGTGGATACTGGATAGGTTGTTGAAGGCATCCCTTTTCAGCTTCCTGTTGAAGTTATTTAATAAATAAACCTATTTTATTATTTTTATCAGTTGATCGGTGTGACACCGAATTGTCAGATTCCAATATAAAAAGTCTGGATCCTTGTTGCGTACCTATATCAAACAGAATATGTGAATATACATGTGAAGCAGGATTCAAGAAACAGCTAAACTCTCTCCTGTGCAAAGCTAATGGACGATGGAATATATCCTTTACAGAGGCTTGCATAAAAGTAGTCGACACCACACCAATACGTAAGTATCATTAGCATATAAAGCGCCAAAATGAAAATAATTGAATCTGCAAACAGTGTAGATCCAAATGAGGTGGCTCATTTCGAGCCGCCTCATCTGGATCTAAACTGTTTGCCCTCTAGGTTTTGGATTTCTTAATATCATAAGCTCGGACGAAGTATTTTTTAAATTTTGCAGACGTACATTTTGTCGTCTGCTTTTTCGCGCTTTAAGGGTCAATCCATAAATGTCTAGCGTTCCATGAAAAGGGGTCTTGGTAAACAAGATATTCCCAAAGCAGATGTAAGAGGACGCTGCTTTGGAGCAGGACTACACTGCTTGCACTAAATATTAGATTTTTTTTGGAAAAATTATATATATTAAAATCAGATCACTCCTACTATTGAAATGGATTTTCTGAGAAGTCAGAAATTTTGACTGATTTAGACTCATATTGTAGATTATCGCTTTTTACTCATTTAGATCGGTTTTTATACCCAGTTTTTGAATCGACTGCCTTATCAAAAGTAAGAAATTTACATAATGTTTTTCCTAAGTTTTCATCGCTAGATCAGGTCAAGGTCACTGATGAGGCTTAAATAGCCGAAACCTCGAAGTATGGCCCAAGTTGCTTCTTTTGAATGTGTTCTCTGCTTTTGAAGGACCTCTTTGTTCGAAGTGTGCAATAGAAATGTCTGCTGAAAGCCAAAAGGCGCTGCTGTAAAATATGTGCTTATGTATACGAACAGGAAGTCTTCATTCTCACGTGAGCATTCTCAAAGTCTGGTCAAAAATGCTTTAGCTGTTTTCATACATGACAAATCTGTTGCAGAGACAGGCTTTAGCTCTAGCGTCTTTCTGTCAAAAAATGCAAATAAAATGTTAACACTAAGGAAGTCCAGACCGCAGGTACATCATTTGCTTTTAAGAAAATATTTCTATAAAGAAATTTCATTGTCACTCCTCGACATATGCTTTCGGCAGAGAAACAGATAGGGTCTAGTCGGGTAACTTCGGACAGGGGTAAATGCGGACATTACATTGCAAACCGTGAGAATCCAGATGAGACGGCTCGTAATGAGCCGTCTAAAAAGGATTTTCATTGTGTGCCCAGTTAATTATGCCCCCAACTTCGGAGAAGTTGAGGGGGCATATTGGTTTGGGCCTGTCCGTCCGTCCGCCTGTCAGTCCGTCCGTCTGTCCGTCCGTAACGCTTGTTAGCAGCTAGAAAACTCAAGAACCGCTTATGCTAGGATCTTGAAATTTTATATGTGGAATGTACATGAAAATTAAGCGTACCCGTATGTTTTTTTTCCTCCGCAGGTATTGTCGTTCAAAAGTTATGCCCCTTTTTCACTTTATAGGAAAAACCTTGTGACCAAAATATCTGAAGAACCGCTTAAACTAGGATCGTGATATTTGACATACAGTTACAGACCAAGGTGTAGATGAACTGATTAACTTTTGAGCATATTTCGTAAATTTTGGTTGAATTATTCTCCTTTTTCGGACATAGGCATTTAATGTAGGAATAACCTTGTGACCAAAACACTCTAAAGAACCACTAAAGCTAGCGTGTTTATATTTGGCATACAGTTAGAAAATAAAGTATAGATGAACTGATTTACTTTTTAGCATATTTCGTAAATTTTTGATTGAGTTATTCCCCGTTTCGGACATATGCATTTAATAATGGAATAATCTTGTGACCAAAATATCTAAAGACGCGCTTAAGCTAGCATGTTTATATTCAGGGTACAGTTAGAAACTAAGGTGTAGATTAATTGATTAACTTTTGAGCATATTTCATAAATTTTTGGTTGAGTTATTCCCCTTTTTTGGACATAGGCATTTTATATAGAAATAACCTTGTGACCAAGATATCTGAAGAACCGCTTAAGCTAGGATCCTGATATTTCGCATACAATTACAGACCAAGGTGTAGATAATCTGATTAACTTTTGAGTATATTTCGTAAAGTTTGGTTGCATTATCTCCTTTTTTCGGACATAGGCATTTTATATGGGAGTAACCTTGTGACCAAAATATCTGAAGAACTGCTTAGGCTAGGATCCTGATATTTGGCATACAGTTACAAGCCAAGGTGTAGATGATCTGATTAGCTTTGCATTTAATTCTATAAATACTGAGGTGTGTTATACCCCTTTCTGACTCATACATTATGGGTTGAGCCTTCTTTAGAGGCAAGCATACGGTTGGGGGCATAGTGTTTCATAAACACATTTTCTAGTTTTGTTTTAATTCTAAACAACTAACATATAAAGGAAACAATGTCACTGTCCGAATTAACCCGCTGTGCGAATTTACCCGACTTGACCCTATTCACTTTTATGATTTGAGATGACACTTGCATTATGCACCTGTTTTCTTTTTCAGCGATAACTGCTACTACTTCAAACAGCAATGTAGGTGTTTATGCTGGGATCGGTGGCGGGGCCGCGGCGATACTTGTTCTTGGGATTGTCCTTTTTGTCATATACCGAAGAACGAAGAACAAGTAAGATTTACTCTTTGTAGGTGGGTGGGTGGTTGAGTTTCATGAAACTGTTTCTTCACAACAGCGGCAGCCTTAACATACAGTTCTTGATACTGATATGCGTAAAATTTGGTATCAGTATAGTTAAAAGGCTGACAGTGGGGATCTCAAATGAGTGAATGGGCTAGATAATCACAGTGTAAATAAGAGGACAGATCACAAGGATTTATTACCCGAAGCTCATTTTGCCTGAAACGAAATTTATGCTGAAGTTAAGACCTAGTGATGTCCAATTTTGTATATTTAAAGGCCCCATTGCTCTATTAGCATGAAATATTTTATCGTTAGGTATCGCTGCAAACTTCACACTACAGTTTCGCCATTGATTATTATCGTGATTGGCCAGCTTTGAAAAATCAAAACGTCCTTGAGTTTACAATAAATTAGATTTGAAAATATAACTAGGTCATTTTAGTTGCTTTATTTCATGGTAAAAACACAAGGTACAGGGGATCAAAAAATACAAGGTACAGGCGTTTAACATTTGATAAAAATACAATGCACAAAAATGTTGTGCAAGGATCCCATTTATTGTGCCGCGGTTGCATTATTTCATTGCTTAGCGGGGAACCAGAGACGAAAACCGCATTTTTATGGAGAGACTTATCATTTTTCTAAAATAACTTGTTTCTTCTTTTTTGCCAGTATTATGATACAATAAAGCACATCAACCGAAATAGTTTCACTAATTCTGAAGGTTGCACAGGTTTCATAGTGATTTGTATTTTGTCGATTTGAAGCATTGGTAGGACTATGGAGACTTTAAACAGGTCACAGTTATTCCAATGCATATATGATATGAAATGATAAAACCAAATTAGAATAGTATCTATGATATATAGATCAAATACGGAACTATTTCTGATTGAATGAAATACATTAGTAACAACTGTTTGTAAATAGAAAGACTTGGCAAAGACGTTTTACTTCTGTTTTTTCATTATCATTATTATCATAAATTAATTTCAATTATTTTTCCAGACATATCAAGCGACAGCGACTGTTGTCTATACCAAGCATTGGTGCTCTTAATCCAAGTGGTGGTAGCTTAAACTCACAATCACCAGTCTATAACGACAGCAAATTTAGTCCAGACCTCCCTCCAAGCCTGCACCCATGATAATTATTCTTATTTCTCAAGGAATACATATGTTTTGACTCCTCATTAGAATCGTCTCGGCGAGACGGTTCCAATGAGTGTTAAACATATGGTTTTATAGAGAAATCTAGAAAATTATTCCTGTTACCCCTTCTTACCTGGAGCACTTAAGCACCATTTAGAAGGACTGGTAGAGCTCCATACTTTTGAGAAAAGACACTTCCTTTTCTTTAATTAGTATTTCAGCCTTTCAGGTACATGAACTCAGCATGTACTCTGCATGTACTTATTATTTATTAAATTTCAGACAAATCAAGCGACAGCGACTGTTGTCTATACCAAGCATTGGTGATGTTAATCCAAGTGGAGGTAGTTTAAACTCACAATCGCCAGTCTACAACGACAGTATGTTTAGACCAGACCTCCCGCCAAGGTATAAATCTGTCAGAGGATATTTGAGCCCTGACACGACAAAACCAACTAAGTGGCATGTGAGCTCAACGAAGATTCAGATCAGCCTGGACGTCCGCCCAGTCTGATCAGAGTCTTGTCTGTGCGCTTAAAGGGTAGGTAAGGGTCTAAGCTACCTCAAAATGGGCAGCGAAAACTGATCAGACTGAGCGAATGCCCAGACTGGTCTGAGTCTTCGCTTGGCGCACATGTTTGTTTGTTTTGTCGGGTAGCGGCTCATTTACTCTTTTGCGGTGAATAACGTAAATCTTCATCGACTGTGATTAACACATTGATATGTTCACAAGTGCGAAGCACGAATGAAAATTCAGTGTTTCATTACACCGAGATGAAGATATTATGGTATTTACTTTAAAAAGTACATTATATTTTAGTTTATGTTTTTTTATTAACAGTGTTTGCGTATCTTAGCCTGTTGAGACCAGGAGAGGACTTCCAACAGAGCTGTAAAATTACAGCAGCACTCAGCAGGTATTAATGACGTGTGGCGACCTGAAACGGCTCGATATACACTGAAATACTGTCCCAAAGAGCCGTAAAACTCAAAAGCAACCAACCAGACAAACGGCTACCTAAAACTCTTCCCCTACTTCATCATGGTATTGATTTTATATTTTATGATCCTTTTGGGATCATTGGAATCATTCCGAGTCAGTTTGAAATAGAGCTCCACAGAAGCCGGTGCTACGGAGGGCATAGGCAGAGTTGCACACATTTCTTCACATAAACAGACTCAGTTTAAACTGAGTAAAAATGAGCCGTCTTCCTTCGTCTCACTGATGTGTTCCTCGCTTCAAGATCTTTGCTATTAATAAATAATTTCATTTTTCCCGCATTCAGTGTTAAGTGCCATGTGGTGGCCGTTAAAAGCTTCTCCGTACTGCATCAATGTCCGGATTATATATGTTCTTGTCCTTTGGGATCATCGGGCTCATTCCGAGTCAATTTCAAAATACAGCTCCGCTAAAGCTGGTGGAAGGGGAGTGAGCAATGCTGCAACAATACATTACTGCACATGAAAAAAACTCAAATACACCGATTGGAACTGCTATTTTTGTTTCTTTGATAAATTCCTTTCCTTCAACAGGATTTCGATCAAAATCTATCAAAAGCGCTAGGGGCGAAACAATTTAGAAGTCCGATTTATATAAATATTTACAGAGTTGGCAAAAAGCAAAACATAGGCCAATACAAAACTAATGCAGCATCCCAAGAAAGCCACAAAATCAGCTAAAATTCCAAATGATCATCCGTTTTTCATGGGACAAGCATTGCTACTACATGATTACTGAGCATTTTCTAGTCATTCCTTATGATTGCATTAATTGTAGCACGCTCAGGGTTTATCGGTCATTGTTGCGTCAACTTGTCGCAAGCGAGACCCGGATACTGAGTGATGACAGCATAGCCATTTTTCTGGAGAGAGCTATTGTTATCCTGGAAATAGTGCTGTACAGGTTATCCTGTGTAAATGGCGTGATAAAACGATTTTCTTTCAAGCGGATCTGTATAAGTTCATCTTATGCTAAAGATACATGGACACGCCACTATGGGCGGTCACTGTGACCTAAATTATGCCTCGTTAGTCAGAGAGGAAACTCCTTTAAAGAAGTTCCTAATGAAACTTCTTTAAAGAAAAAATTTGGTCCCCAAAAATTTAAGAGTAGCTTTCTTAGAAAAAGGGTTATCTACCAAGAAAAACACTGTTTTGCCAAAGCTTCTCACTTGTTAAAACATTGGCCAAACTGTTTCCGTACATTTTATATTCAGTGAGCCCTTATGTTTCCATTTAATAGTACTTATTAGCCCAATTATGCCGAGTGTACAACACAATGGACATTGGCATAACGCGGCGTCTGATCAGTGTCTACACTTTTTTGCAACCCCCTTAATGGGCAAATGGGCTCATTCAATTTATAAGGACAGAGCAGTCCACCAGGAATAAATGGGTTAATAGTTTGACTTAGACCTTAGCCTCCACAGGCACGGTAGTAATACCAATCGATCAGGGAAGTGATTCACTTTTCATACCTTAAGCTATATCGCACAGAATATCGGATGCAAATAACTTCCACATTGATGAAATTATTGTTCTTGAGTTATTACAGCATACTTATTTAAGAAAATTCAGTTTTTAAATATTTTAAAGAGTGCAAGATGATTCGTACCCCTACGTTTCGTTCTAAAGTAAACTCATGTAAAATTGTTTGTATCCAGATTTGAATGCTGAGTTTTGATAGACTGTGGTACTGTAACAACTCTTTAAAGATCATGCTATTAGTCTCTAAGTAAACTTTAGTGGAAACTTTTAGAATAATGACTTTTGTTTGCAACTGCAGTATAAAAATGTAAAATGATCCTATGGAATTGCTACCGTGCCCAGCGGACGAAGGTAGTAATATTGCTACTGAGTTTGACTGTATTGATAGGGGAGGACTCACGCTAGAAGAAGAAGCGGACGGAGGAGCGTACTCGTACTTGGATGAAGCAGCAATGATGGCCAAGACTGTTGATCTACCTCCAGAAGGCAAAGAAAAAGCTATTAACCCTGGAATACAAAAGGGATCACAGCCTAGTGATAGATACAGCAAGTTTCCCCAAAGACAAACAGATTCTGAATATTTGTGTCCATACCCAGCACCTGACTATGATACAGATTATCAGCAAGAGAGTGTTCGTTTACCCTTTGAGGACAAACATCCTAAGAAATATCCGGAGGGAGGTGATACCTATTTGCACGGGGTGTCGTTTTCCAAGAAACCATCATTTCCTGACTTGCCACAAAAGGGGCCTGAACACATAAATCGTATCAAACTGCCTACTCAGAATGGTAGCACTAGTGGGAATAGACAAAAATCGGCAGACCTGGATGACAGTGGCTATATGGTAGCTGCAGCAACAAATTCTTCAAGAAAATACGGCAACCCTGGATATATGACCGGTTTCATCACAAAAGACGACTCGATACCTCCCGCGGCTTTAGCCCCAATACCTCCAACAGCTTCAGCCCGTGATAAAAGAGGAGATCAGTTTGGTGCTTCTTCTCGGCTCTGATGGCATGCGTTAATGACTGGGTGAAATTAAACTTTCACTGCAACACACACACACACGATTCATATTATGATTTGAAAATTAGAAAAATCAGTTCATATAAACGAGCGTCAACTCAACAGGAATTTGCTCGTTTTCAAATTGTTTTTGATTATTATATATTGACACCTTTGATATTGGTGTTAATGTATGTGTTTTTTCAAAGGACATAAAATAATGCCTAAATTAACGTTCAGTTGAAGGATAAGTACAGTAAGCGATGAGGGTGCATGGCTACACTTTCAGGGGAAACAACTGTGGCATTTTCAATTTTGCCGCCTTATAAATAGGGTTCAGCTCTTAAAGGAAAGAATTTGCTCCCACAGGAACAAATTCTTTCCTTAAGAGTAGACCCCTTTTTGGACAGAACCGTCTTTTATTGACGCAAACGAGAAGTCATACAAATTGTTTCCCTTCTTAAAAATGGCGGAAAAAGCATGCTGGTGTATCCTTTCACCTGAAATTGTCCCACTGTTTAAGGTAATTATGGTATTTTGTATATTTAGTAGTGAACTAGTGATGTATACCTAAATGTTTGAAATTTCATCCCGAGGTCCAAAATACTCATCAACAAATTTTGTAGTTTCGTACCATATATATCTGTATTGTCTTTATGTGGTGAGCGTTCATTTAGTTCCCGGTTGGTAGTTTTTGTTTTATGTGATTGCTCGTTTCCTAATCTCTTTTGTTTATTTGAGCCGCGACACGACAAAACCAACAATGTGGTTGGGCGTCCAGCGCAGCCTCAGATCAGCCTGGACATCCACCCAGTTTGACCAGACTCTTTGCTAAGTGCTCAAAGAGTAGCTAAGGGTCTAAGCTACTTCAATGCGGACAGCGAAGACTCTGATCAGACTGGATGGCTGCCCAGGCTGATCTGAGGCTGCGCTGGGCGCACAGCCACATTGTTTGTTTTGTCGTGTCGCAGCTCATTTGTATTTTGTCACGCTCTTCTCATTCTGTAAACAGCTGTTTGTATGGAGAAAATATGGAGAAAATCTTGATATTGTTTATGTCTAGTAAAGAACTTGAACTTGGCTAACCTTCTCCACGACTGTAATAGGTCTTACTTAATAGATGATCAACTTTTAATATAAAAAAAGGAAATTAATTTTCTGTTATAGTAGAAAGAAGTGTTTGCTAATCATTTATTGCCAACACGATACTGTTATTCGATGAAAAGAACGAAGGACTGATTCAACTGCAAATATCTATCAAAAAGCATAGACAGTGTAATACTAAAATACATGTATTACACATAATTCGAAGTTGAGGTAACGACACAAACTTTAAGCCTATACATTTTTTTTCTGTAAATGCATATTTGTTATTGCAAAATATTATAAAACTCAAGAAATTGTAATGTTCATATACAGGTGAGCAGATGGTCCGGCTGGGGAAGCAGTTTTTTTTTTTCATGTCTGTCCCTCAAAACTGACTCATCCAGAAGCAATTTCTTTTCTACTTTGAAAAGGTTTCACCACCCGGGGAAGCAAACAGGAATTCCCGAAATAGCAGCAGTTTGACAAAAGAGCAGGATAACATGACGGTCCATCCCTTCACTTTAAACATATTAAAGTACATTTTTGACTTTTTCCACAATTTAGAGACAGAAAAATAAAGACATGATTAGAACAACATTTTTTCTACCCCCGTGCATACAATTAAGAAACAGTAATAGCAATAAAGACGCAGACATGGTTACAATAAGTTTTCTACTCTCGTGCATAAATTTGAGCGACGGAGCAATAAAGACGCAGAAGTGACCAAAACAAACCTTATGTACCTCTTTTATATTATTCAGAGATAGAGCAATTAAGACGCAGATGAGGTCACAACAACATTTCTTTACTCTCATGCAGACAGATCAGAGAAAGAGCAATAAACAAGGACGTGATCACAACAATACTTCTGTACTTTCCGTGCATACAAATTAGAGAGAGCAAAAAATACGCAGACGTGATCACAACGTCATATCTGTACTTTCGTGTACACAGGTTAGAGAAAGAGCACTATGGACGCAGACGTGGTTACAACCACACTACTGTACTCTCGTGCATACATATTAGAGAAAAAGCAGTTAAGACGCAGATGTGGTCACAACACTTCTGTACTCTCGTGCATACAGATTAGATAGAAAGCAATAAAGACGCAGACATGGTCACAACACTTCTGTACTCTGGTGCATACATATTAGATAGAGAACAATAAAGACGCAGACGTGGTCACAACAGCATTCTGTACTCTCGTGCAAACAGATTTTTTTAGAAAGAGCAATAAGAATGCAGGCGTGGTCACAACACTCTTCTGTACTCTCGTGCATACAGATTAGAGAAAGAGCAAAAAAACGCTGTGTGGTCACACCACCACTTCTGTACTCTCGTGTATACAGATTTAAGAAAGAGCAATAAGGACGCAGACGTGGTCACTACAACACTTATGTACTCTAGTGCATAATGATTTAATGAGGAGCAATAAGAAGCAGACGTGGTCAATACAACACAAATATGCTCTAGGGCTTATAACTTAGAGACAGAGCAATTAAGACGCAGACATGGTCACAACATTCTCGTCCACACAGATACGAGAAAGAGCAATAAAGACGCAGACATGGTCTCAACACCACTTCTGTACTCTCGTGCATACAGATAAGGGAAAGAGCAATAAAGACGCAGATGTGGTCTCAACAACACTTCTGTACTTTCGTGCATACAGATAAGAGAAAGAGCAATAAAGACGCAGACGTGGTTACTTACAGCAACACTTCTGTACTCGCGAGCATAAAGATTAGAGAAAGAGCAATAAAGACGCAGACGTGGTCACAACAACACTTCTGTACTCTCGTGCATACAGATTAGAGAAAGCGCAATAAAGGCACAGACGTGGTCACATTAACACTTCTGTACTCTCGAATATACAGATTAGAGAAAGAGCAATAAAGACGCAGACGTGGTCACAACAACACTTCTGTAGTCTCGTGCATACTGATTAGAGAAAGAGCTATAAAGACGCAGACGTGGTCACAACAAAACTAATGTACTCTCGTTCATACAGATTAGTGATGAGCAATAAAGACGCAATGTATTTTCGTTCATACAGATTAGAGAAAAAGCAATAAAGACGCAGACGTGGTCACAACAACACTTCTGTACTCCCGTGCATACAAATTAGAGAAAGAGCAATAAAGACGCAGAACGCGTCAAAACAAACCTCATGTACTTTCTTGCATACCGATTAGAGAAAAAACAATCAAGATGCAGAACTGGTCAAAACAACACTTATGTACCCTCTTGCATACAGATTACAGAGAGAGCAATAAAGACGCAGGCGTGGTCACAACAACAATAAATGTACTATTGCACAAATAAATAAGAGAAAGAGCAATAAAGACGCAAAAGAAAACTAATGTACTCTCTTGCATACAGATTAGAGAAAAAGCAATAAAGACGAAAACATGGACTCAACTGTCGTGCATACAGATTAGATACAGAGCAATAAAGACACAGAAGTGGGCACAACTCTCTTGCATACAGAAAAAGACGCTGGCGTGGTCACAACAACACTAATGTACTCTCTTGCATACAGATTAGAAAACGACCAATAGAGACGCAGGCGTGGTCACAACACAAATGTTATCTCTTGCATACAGATTAGAGAAAGGGCAAAAAGACGCCGATGTGGTCACAACAACACTTATGTTCTCTCGTGCATACAAATTAAAGAAAGAGCAATAAAGACAAAGACGAGGTCCCATCAACACTAATGTACTGTCGTGCATAGCTTTAAGAAAGAGCAATAAAAACGCAGACATGGTCACATCCTCATTAATGTACTCTCGTGCATACAGAGTTAAGAGAAATAAAGACGCAGACGTAGTCACAACACTCGCGCATACAAATTAGATAATAATTAAGACGCAGACGTGAATATAACACTTCCGTACTTTCGTGCATAAAGATTAAAGAACGAGCAATAAAGACGCAGACGTGGTCACAACAACAATACTTTACTCTCGTGCATACAATTTACAGATCAAATTCGACGCAGATATCATGGAAAAGCAAACCTCCTGTTATTTCGTGCTTATAATTTAGTGAGAGAGCAATAAAGACGTGGCTACAGCAACACTTTTGTACTCTCGTGCATACAGATTAGAGAAAGAGCAATTAAGACGCAGACGTGGTCACAACAACACTTCTGTACTCTCGTGCACACAGATTTGAGCAACAGTAATCAAGACGCAGACGTGGTGACAACAACACTTCTGTACTCTCGTGCATACAGATTACAGAAAGAGCAATAAAGACACAGACGTGGTCACAACACTTCTGTACTCTCGTGCATACAGTTTTCAGATAGAGCAATAAAGCGCAGACAAAGGTCACAACAACACTTCTGTACTCTCGTGCATACAGCTTAGAGAAAGAGCAATAAATACACAGACGTGGTCACAACAACACTTCTGTACTCTCGTGCATACAGATTAAAGAAAGAGCAATAAAGACGCAGACGTGGTCACAACAACACTTCTGTACTCTCGTGCATACAGATTAGAGCAAGAGTAATGAAGACGCAGACGTGGTCACAACAACACTTCTGTACTCTCGTGCATACAGATTAGAGAAAGAGCAATTAAGACGCAGACGTGGTTACATCAACACTTCTGTACGCTCGTGCATACAGATTAGAGCAAGAGCAATTAAGACGCAGACGTGGTGACAGCAAAATTTCTATACTTCCGTGTATACAGATTAGAGAAAGAGCTATAAAGACGCAGACGTGGTCACATCAACACTTCTGTACGCTCGTGCATACAGATTAAAGCACGAGCAATTAAGACGCAGACGTGGTGACAGCAAAATTTCTATACTTCCGTGCATACAGATTAGAGAAGAGCAATAAAAACGCAGACGTGATCACAACAACACTTCCGTGCTCTCATGCATGAAGATTAGAGAAGAGCAACAAAGACGCAGATGTGATCACAACATCACTTCCGTATTCTCGTGCATAAAGATTAGAGAAGAGCAATTAAGACGCAGGCGTGTCACAGCAACACTTCTTTACTTCCGTGCATATAATTGAGAGACAGAGCAATAAAGACGCAGACGTGGTCTCAAAACATTTCTGTAGTTTCATGCTTACATCTTAGAGGCGGTTAGAGGAATAAAGACGCAGACGTGGCCCAAAGAGCTCTTCAGTTATTTCGTGCAACAAATTGAAACTGAAACGGATGCGGCCTCAAAAATTCTTCGGCACGTTCGTGCAAGCCATTCGGAAATAGAGCAACGGGATAAGACAAAATGAACTACATTTCAGTATTTAAATACCTGTGATTTATTACACAATTTAAATTACACTTTGTAAGGATAAACAAAGCATAAAACAACTTAGGTTTATAATACATTACATAGCAAATATTACAGAGACATTTGACATTAATTCTAAGTATGAACTATGTCACTCAAAATGATATCCTATGTTAAAGTCTATTCATTTGTAAGATCACTGGTATAAGCAATCTATATATTATACAACATAATAGTCACACTAAAATATAACACTTTTCACTCAATCCAGCAACCAGACTGTGATCCAAAGCTACAGTCAAGGACCATAAGTAATTCCACAAAAATATTTTCCCATAGACTTTAGTGCATTTACACGTTTACAAGAAAAATAATTTTGGCTCTCCCAGGCCAAGCGTAAAATTATTACTACGGTTGAATAGTTAAATGACAAATGCAATAAATACTGTTTGCGGAATTAATTTCTGCCCCCTCAGTATTAAGATACAGCTAGTCAAAATTTGTATAAAATTTGCAAACGAGTTTCCATTGGCGCTAATGGCGACGTCGTGAAAAAAGTGACCAACAAGAGGCCCAAATGGGCCTGATATCGCTCACCTGGCTATTCTGCCACGGACCATTCTGACACAAAACTGGTCCAATTACTTTGAGATTTGCAAGAATCATTTTGCCATAAATTTCATCAAAATCTATTCAGTGGTCACTGAGATATTGCCATTTCATGTTTTGCGCTATTTTTAGAAATGGCAGATGGAGGCCATCTTGGAATGCCGAAATGCAAAAAATCAAAAACCTTCATGCAAGTGCCATTATGACATAAACTGGTCCAGTTCCATTGTAATTTTTCAATTTTCACATTTTTCTTTTTTAAGTAAAAGAGACCAATTTGGCGGGTCTATATTTATTAATTTTTGAAACATCTCAATGCCAGAATCATTTTGCAACAAATTTTGTCAAAATCCATTCAGGGGCTACTGAAGTATTGTCATTTTCATGTTTTGTGCTATTTTTAGTAACAGCAGATGGCAGCCATCTAAGATTGCCAAAACGCAAGAAATCGCAAAGGCTTCATGAATGGACCATTCTGACACAAAATTAGCCCAATTCCATTGAGATTTTCTGATTTTCACATTTTGCTATTCTTAGTAACAGAGGCCAACATGACTGGTCTATATTAAGTTATGCTTGAAACATCTCAATGCAAGAATCATTTTGCCACAAATTTCGTCAAAATCCATTCAGGGCTTACGGAGATATTGTCAGTTTCATGTTTTGTGCTAATATTAGTAACGGCAGATGGCAGCCATCTTGGAATGCCAAAATGCAAGAAATCGCAAAGGCTTCATGAAAGGACCATTCTGACACAAAATTAGACCAATTCTATTGACATTTTCGAATTTTCACATTTTGCTGTTTTTAGAAACATAGGCCAACATGACTGGTCTATATTTAGTTACGTTTGAAACACCTCCATGCAAGAATCATTTTGCCACAAATTTCGTCAAAATCCATTCAGTGGTTACTGAGATATTGTCATTTTCATGTTTTGTGCTATTTTTAGTAACGACAGATGGCGGCCATCTTGGATTGCCAAATCGCAATTAATCAAAACGTCTTTATGCAAGGAACATTCTGAAACAAAATAAGACAAATTCCATTCAAGGGTTCTTGAGAAATTGTCATTTTTTATGTTTGTGCTATTTTTAGAAACGGCTCCCCTGGTGGCCATCTTGGATAGTCAGTTGGTACAAATTTGAAATAATTCCATTCAAGGACCATTTCTGACCAAACCTTATCAGAATCCATTTGTGTTTTCTTAGATATTGACATTTGAGCGCATTCGGTCTTGTAAACGCTAAGTAGGTCACTGTGACCTAATTCCGCTACAGATTTTTTTTGATTTTTATAAAATTTAATTGCAAGGTCCCACTTATGTTCCATGCAAACTTTCAACCAAATATACCCCATGGTTCTAGTGGAGATGTTGATTTTGTTGTTTTATGCTATTTTTAGAAATGGCAGCCAGCTTGGATTCTCAACCTGACCCACTTTTACAAATTTGAAACCCTGCAGTCTGGTCATGCTCCATGTGAAATTTGAGATCCATGGGTTCAGTGGTTTTAGAGAAGAAATTGTTTGAAGTTGTTTAAATAAGTTGTTTTTCGACATTGGCATTTGAACAAAATTACCCTCGTGAACAGAAAGTAGGTCACTGCGACAAAACTACGCTACAGATTTTTTTCATTTTTACAATTCTGAATACCAATGTTCCACTGATGTTTCATGCAAAAATTAAGACAAATATACCCAGTGGTTCTGGAAAAGAAGATGATTTTGTTATTTTTGCTATTTTTAGTAACGGCGGCCATCTTGGATATTCAACCTGACCCAATTTTACAATTCTGAGACCCTGGAGTCAGGTCATGCTCCATGTGAAAGTTGAGAACCATGGGTACAGTAGTTTTACAGAAGAAGATGTTTGAATATTTGTTTTCAAGTGTTGACGGACGACGCACGGACGCACGACGCACGCCGGACACTTTGGTATGACAATAGCTCACTATGGCCCTTCGGGCCACGTGAGCTAAAAACTTGAACGTGAAATTTAAACGTGAAATTTAAAGTCATACTATCTAGGTATAAGATGAATAACCGATATGAAACAAATATATCTAACTTTCTATCAGTACCAAATTTATTGCAATTCGTTCAACAAGAATACCATAAATTAATTTCCAGTGAACACGAAAACACTAAAGTCTACGGAAAAATTGATTTTGTGGAAATACTTTCGGCCATTGCCTGTAGAATGCAGTCAACTCTCGATATCCCGAAGTTGATGTTCATCTTAACCATCTGATACCTCAAAGTAAATTTTCTGGTTCCCAGAAAATTTACTTTGTGATAGTAGTAGTTGGCGCTGACATGAGTTGAAATGAAGAGAAAAATAGGAAGTGAGCCCAAACTATGTTCTTTGATGTAAGAGCCTCAGATATTTTGAGATATCAGTGTTGAAAAAACGAGAGTCAGCTGTATTACGTTCCGTTCCCAAAGCAGTTTTCAGCCCATAAAAATAGGAACTATCACGCATGTATGAAAATCACTAAACTTTTAACTGACAGGAATGAAATACTATTTATTTCTGTGTCAATCCAATATTTATCTGTTTATGGATTGGCAGGGCAATCTTACCCTGAATCTATTTTCCAATTCCCCAAAACAGGATGATTCATTTTGTTTGACACAGTTCAGTTTCACAAACTCAGCCATGCATCAAACACTAAATTCAATTATTTTATAAAATGTTGCAGAGGCTAGATGAACGACAAGATCAAGTATTGTTTCTCTCAAACTGAAGTTTTCTCCAACTCGCAACAATTTATAATAATAATTTTATTCATAATTGTAAATAAATTATTATTCTAACAATGATGTTAATTCGGGCCTCCAGACATTAGTGGCTTTTGATAATAGTACGACACAGTTTGGTATTTCTCCTTTAAAAGCGTTATGCTCTGGCCCCTTTTTAAAATTGCCTATCCGAAGCAATTTTAATGAAGGACAACAACTTTTCCTTATAATGGGGAAAAATATCTGGAGATTACCAAAAGCCTTTCTTCTCAGAAGCCCTGTAACGATAAACTGCAGATCAAAATTGGATACATTATGCATCAGGTTACACTAGGTAATATCAACAACAGTAATGACAATTAAACAAAGGTTGAGCGCTGTTTTGTACGTTAGTTCATTTTCAAGAGAGCCAAATTTACTTTAAGCACATACTATAAAAGACGGTTGTCGGTACTGAATGGAGACTGTAACAATGTTTGGCTACCGTATACGCGGTAATTTTCACGAGTAAATTTTCGCGGTTAAGGGTCAAAAACATAAACATTAATTATCGCGATTTTTAATTTTCGCGGTTAGCATCATGCGTGAAAAGCAAAACTGCTTCTTTTTCACTTGAGCCAGTTCGTTCATTAACCTGCGGCAGGGCTGCCGCAGGTTAATGAAAGAACTGGCTCAAGTCAAAAGTACTAGCAATCACCGAAGCAAACAGAACTAAAATATATGAACACTGTTTCTACAGAAGATACTTTGTAAGAAACAGGAAATTATTTCGCGATTTTAATATTCGCGGTTTCTAAGTGACCGCGAAATACCACCAAAAATGGAACACCGCGAAAATTACCTTGTATACGGTATTTAGTGCCTTAAACTGCAATGTCATGTTTTCCGCCATTTTTACAAAGGGAGATAACTTTCGTTACTTCCTGTTAGCTCCCCGGAGGACAAAGCCCTTCCAACACAGGAAGTACTCTAAAAGGGAAGGATTTGGTCCTTGACCCCTACAAAGAGAGAGCAAAAATTAAACAGCAGAGATGCTTCCCTGAACTTGTAGCAGTTTACCTTAAATGACTGATTTACATTGATACTATATAGAAACTTAATTTCAGTTTTCAACAATTGGCAGAGTGAGAAAACAAAATAAACTGCTATCCGATAAGCAAGAGTATCATCTAAGTGTACTCTTTATTATTATAGCATTTTTTCTGAGAAGTCAAAAAATACTTCTTTTACGGGAACTCTCCCGTAATGTTACCTATTTGGTACAATCAAGACACATGTTCTATATACAATTACTGCGGCTGATATAGAAAAAGAATGTGTCACTGTTCTAAGGTTTACACAATTTGATATTAAATACGATATAAAACCTAAGAGTCCGCAGTATATACAATAGTATCATAAGCTACAATTATTGAAGAACACGTCCATTCAAATTCCCTGTAATTTTACTTTGAATACTCTCGCTATCAGAGGCTACAAGTTTATAGGCAGTTTATCTCTGTCACAAAATATACACTGAAAAAGTATTTATTCGCAATTTCACTCATGATTTTTTTCAACTAGAAAGAATTCAGTGTTAATCCAATAATAATGCATGTACTTAATTTGTTATGAAACTCTCACAAATTCTAACACAACAACTTGATGCTTGAAACCATTTTTGTGCGTCATAACTAATAATATGAAGATCTCACATCAAGAAGTCTGGAAGATTAATACTGGTTTAAGAACTTTCAAATCCGTCTCCATAAATCTGATATTTTTTTCTCTCCTGTAAACATGTAAACTATATGTAAGAATTTTCATTCATCACACCTCTTATCTAGTTCTCTGTTACTTAGCTAACTTATTTGACTAATCAAATTACAAACACCCAAACTTGCAAACGTTCTGTTTTGTTCAGATAGGGAGTGCACCACATAAAACTTTGGTTTTGTCCATTTCATGCGGAGTCTTCTTACCCAACACTAAGCATGCTGAGCACAACGTAAACTGTTGTGTGTGGAAATTGATTCGATTTCCCCTTTTACAACACTTTTTCTTTTGAGACTTGCTTCCTTTTAAAAATGAAGTATCACAGAGAGCAATGATACCTATAAAATATGTTCAGCAAAATGTTATCTGAAAAAAGATCAGCTCATACACTAGCAATAAATTGTTGCGTAATAAGTTTCTGTTCTGTGGTCAGTTGTAAAGCAGGCTATGTGACCAGCGCGGAGCGCGAGTGATGTATCTCCTAACATCTGACAAACAGTGATCTATTCTCTACATTGCTATAGTTGATCTATTTACATTCTAATACTCAAACACACTCAAAAATTATTCTTTTAATTCAAATTCTCACACCATTTCCGTTTGCCGGAGCATGATAAAGCCAATATTCTCCATTGCAACACTGATAAATGCACGTTTATTCTGGCAATTTTATCATGAGAAAGTGGCGTTACACCATATGATTAAAAGAACTTCAGGAAAACGATGTAAAGTCGTTACCAATATCCAGTGGTCAGCAATTAGGCTCATGCACTCTGAAACAGTGATTTGTTGCATAATAAAACACTAAATTTTTCATTGTTTCTACTTACGATTCAACTGGGATGCTGTTACTTATTAAACCAGTCAATATTCAAACAAAAACGAAACAATCGTGTACGTTAAATAAGCAGCCAAATTTGGGTCTGCAATGTTTATAATCCGTTTGTTTCCCTGTAAAAACTCCTTAAATGAGACAATACAGGGTGTTAAGACAGTTCGTAGACATTATTTAAACTTACACTGAAAGCTTAATAACGTTATGATTTTCGCAAAACTTTGTAAGTGTGATATAGAAAGCACTTACAAAGATATGCAACATATAAATTCTTGTTTGAGTTCAAAATGACGAGAAAATCTGAATTGCCATGGACACACCCCCTACAGAGCTGACAATGGCGAAGGCAACATTTTGATCAACATTAGAAATCGGCATCTTAAGAGTTTTTTTTTTTTAAATTAATGGAAATAATAAGATTTTAAAGTACTGGTTAAAGTACTGGTATTGCAGGGAATATTTTCGTGATCTTTTCGTTTAGTTTTTTTTAAATTTTCGACGGTTTAAGCCCCCCAGTAATTCATTACTGACCGTTCCAAGGCGGTAGTTCTGTTGTGGTTCTCTGTTGCCTGTTTTTGGTGTCAGAGTTTCTGTGATGTTTTACCTTATGTATGTTCTTATTATTTTTGGTTCGGTTTGGGTTGCTGAGTGGCCACCTTTTGGGAACATGCTGCTCACTCGGTTGGCCATATGTTCTCTGTATCTTGATTATTTGTAATCTTAGTTGTTTCCAACTATGGTTTGAGGGCTGGATTTGGATTTTGATTGTTTCAGTTCCTGGTCTTTGCATACTTTTTACTTTTACTATGGAATTTCTGACTATATCGAAAGGGTACCCCCATTCTCGATTGACATTTTAAATTTTAGGGGTTAGAGGTAGAATCTCTATGAGTATTTATAAACACAGAGACATTTTGCAGTTTTCTTTTACTCTCTCGTTATTAGATTTGTTCTTACATCGAGCATGAACATTTGATCTGATTTTTCTTTTAATATTGTTTTGCAAAATCAGTCTTAACAAAGTACTCTTTAGATTTAACTTCAAGTTCATGTTTCATTGATTTTTGCACTAAAACCTTGTCGTTTTGAAACAAATTAGGTAAGAATATGAAATTGTTTAGGAAACTCTTAAAATATTTAAAACTGGGGTAAAACCCCCTGTAATTAACAAATTTTCTTGTCATTTACATGCATTATTGTCGTAAAAATGTTATTTTACCAACACATTTGCACAATTTGACTTTTTGGTGGTAAAATTTCAAATATATGATAATTTCAGATACACCACAAATATTTTGGAATTTTATTCTTGTCTCCCATATCTCTACGACCCACTCCATGATATAAATGATTTTATGTCAACTTTTGCTTTCAATTTTCTTTTAAGATGTTAATTCATTACCCCAACCCCCTTTGCAAAATATTAATGCCTCATCTGCTTTTTCATGTCAATGAATTATCTGTCAAAATGTGCATGTTGTCTACGATTCCTTACAAACTGTAACAAATAAAATACGGTTGGGCTTAGTCTCTATCATTTCAGTTAGTTTTACAATGGTGATTCACTGAGGGATAAGAATAAATAACAGTTTAATATGCCACATCTTTATGCATAAAATCCATAATAAATAGCAGACCACTTTGACACCTTGGGTATGAACTGCAAATTTTATAACGGTAAAGTACAGTTGTAAAAGTTGTTACACTGTGGATCTTTTAATATTGAATAGTTCTTGAAACCTGTAAAGATTTAAGATTTAATGAATGTAACTTCTGAAGTTATAAGGAATATTGTAATATCTTCGAATTTTCTTAACACCCTGTACTCTAAGAAGTCCAAATTAGAAATTATAGGAACCAGAAGGTTAAGTGTTTGTGCTAAATACAAGTATTTACAACATAAACATCTAACACCCTAGAGAAATATATTGCACAGTCAAAAAGGTACACATATAAACACTCATCACATATCTGTTAAATAACAGGAGCCTCGATAGCTTAGTAGGTTAAGCACTGGCCTGCTGATATTATAGACCCGTGTTCCAGACCCGTTGGAGCAGAAAGCGGGGTTTATTCGGTTTACCGTGCGAGTCTTTCGTGAACTTGTGTCAATTTTTCAGTGTGTGTGTGCTTCTTTCCCTACTGGCTTTGACAGCAGGATGTTGGGTTTGATTGTATTAATTCCTGATCATTGCCTATATTTTTGCTTCCCATTGCACATAGCCTTCCATTATCAATCTCATCGTCCTGATATGCCATGGCTGAAATACTGTTCAAAAGGACGTGAAATCATAAGTCATTCATCCATACAACTGTTAATTAAATGCCCTCATTTACGGAAACAAATACATCTAATCTATCCATTGCCATCTCTGAACGTACCAGTAATCGGTGGAGATAAGCTGATAGGTTTTGTGAAAGGCAACCCGGTTTGGGGAAAACTGTTAATACAACATATAAGCAATTTCACAGCTACTGTTTACGTTGATTCTACTGCAGAAAAGAAAAATACATTTGTGTGAAAAAATATGGTTGTCTGTGCCGGATACTTCAGCATTACACTGGCAGCTCAAATACAAAATTACAGACAGGACGAGTTATTGGACAAACTTCTTTTATTAGACCAACTTAAAGTTTCACTGATATGCAATAAAAAAATTATCAATCATACATTCGAGTTTGACATCGGGTCCCACAGAACAAAACCTTTACGTGCATATAGCAAGCCATTGCAACAACACCTCGGAAAACATTAATAATAAAATTTTATAAATGAAAAAAAAAATAACAATTATTCTGCCGTACGCTATGTCACATAACATCCTAATACAGGTCAATTTACTCACAAACTTGGTAAGAAAATTCATTTTTTACATTAAAGCATAATTTTCATAAATATACAATCATGTGGTTATCCAGAAAAGGCTTCAATCACAAAATATAACCCAACGAGGACACTGTGAGTAATAAAATGACAAAACGGACCAGCACACTCACACGGTATCAAACAAAGACGAACAGAGAAAGTGCAACAGAATTGTGGGTTTAAACCAGGTGTAAACATCTTCCTCATGTAGCGCAAATTAACAAGTCCCTTTAAGGCTCTATTCACACCAGCACACGACGACACCGATCGCAAAACAGCCTTATAAGTTTTCACACACCCATTTTGGGACAGGAGAGCCATCCTCCTGCCCCATTATGAGTGTGTGACAAGTATAGGATGTGCAAGGGACTTGTTGTGTACGTCGGTACTGAATTACTACTATTTTCAACTACACAGCAATAAAGATATGACATAGTTTCATTTAAGTTTTTGATATTTTGATTATATCTAGTATAACCGTACATGTACATGTGAGAATCAAAATACAAATGTCCCTACTTTGTACAAAACTGCTAACCACATCTTACCTCACAAACCTTAATAGAAAATCCAATTATTCAACGTCTTGAACATAATCTCACTTTAAAAGAGATGTTTATTTAAATATCAACAAAATAATATAAAATGAACTACATAACAAACAAAGTATGTTGAAAGATCCTTTCGTTCATACAATGGTCCCGATAGACAACCCTCGAATTTTTATACGCCCGTTTTGAAAAAAACGGACGTATTATGGCATGGCGCTGTCCGTCCGTCCGTCAACATTCTTGTGTGCACCATATCTCAGAAACCATTTGAGATATCTTCATGAAATTTTGTAGGCGTATATATTAGGATGGGGCAAAGTGTCGCGTATAGTAATGGTTGCTCCCCCTTTCTTAGTTTCAAAGTTATGCCCCTTTGATTATCTTTTACCCTACTAGTCTTGTGCGCGCCATAACTAGATAACCGTTCGGGATATCTTGATGAAACTTCATAGCAATGTGTATGAGGGTCTGATGATGTGTCGCGTATAACATTGGTTGCTCTCCCCTTCTCCGTTTCGGAGTTGCATCCCTTTGATTAGATTCTTAGGGTATTTTTGTGTATACTAATCTTGTGCATTCAATAACTAAGTAACCATTTGGTATATCTTGATGAAACTTTATAGCAATGTGCATGATCACAAGACAGTGTGTCACATATAAGAATGGTTGTTCCCCCTTACTTAATTCTGGAGTAACCTCCCTTTGATTAGTTTTTTTAGGCTAACCCATTCCCCTATAACTCCTTAACCCTTTGAAATATTTCAATGAAACTTTGTAGGAATGTGTATAATAATGGGGTTATGTATCATGCGCATGAACCACAACTCTGGCTTACTTCCTGAATTATCTGCCCTTGCATCAATTTCCGTTTTACTCTGCATCTCCTTAACTGTTGGAAATATTTTAACAAAACTTTATGTTGATGTGTATATTGTCAAGGGAAAGTATTGCGACTAAGAGTTTATGAATTATATCCCTTGTTTGACTTTGGCGGTTCACAACTTCTGAGCTGCTTCACCCTGGAACCTGATTTTTGGTGTACTAATAGTATTTGATGTGTTGTTTTGATAACATTGTAGTCATTAATTACAGAGTTGTTTCCCCTGTTTTGTCTGCCTGTCCATCCTTCTATAAACAATCTTGTTCATTCTGTAACTCCTTCATGACACTGAAACGGGCGTATTATGCGCCGCTTGCGAAGCTCTTGTTACTTTTGCGTCGGCGGCTAATATTCCAGTGTCTCTCAAACATTCGGGAATTTCAGAAACCTAGAAAGCTTTGTATTTTACAAAAAGTAAAAGTATCACAGTCCTAACTATATGCATATTTCATAGCATAAACAAACTAGAAATGTGTCCATAGGACACGGATGCCCCCGCCTAGTGCCCTAAGTAAGATGGCGCCTTGTTTAAGGTATTGGCACTTGTAGCATAACTAGGTTCACAAAGGCAGACTTCTGTGATACATGTTTTATTGTTTTCCTTGGGCAGATGTATTGTGCTTCTTGGATCAAGAGAAGTGTGTGTGTGTGTGGGGGGGGGGGGGGGGGGGGGGGGGGGGCGGAGGGGGGCGTGGGCTTTGAGAGGGGGGTGTCATGACTGTGATATGTGAAAACATTCTGTATCTTTTCACAGAAATGGATGCCATGCAACTTTCCAAAAGAAATAGCCCCGAAACAAGTAACTTTTCAAAAACTAACAAACGGAAACCATTATTGTATGAAATGAAGTCGAAAAATGGCCATAACTCTCACAATAATTGACGGATTTTACCAAACATCGAACTTGCCCTGTATTTTATGATTGTATACCTGGGCATAAAATGTGAATTCAATACACCAATGCTTTCAAAAGATAATGAATGGAAACCAGTTTTTCATACAAAATGAAATCGAAAAAGGGCCATAACTATCACAATAATCGACGATTTTGCCCAACATCGAACTTGACCTGTATTTTATGATTATATACCCGTGTATAAAATATGAATTCAATACACCAATGACTCAAAAGATATCGAACGGAAACCATTTTTTCATACAAAATGAAGTCGAAAAAGGGCCATAACTGCCACAATAATCGTTGGATTTTACCGAACTTCACCTGTATTTTATGATTATATAGCTGTGTAAGAAATATGAATTCAATACACCAATGCTTTCAAAAGATAATGAATGGAAACCAGTTCGTACGCTACGTGCTACGGTGATACTATATGCCCCCCCCCCACCATTTTTAATGGCGGGGGCATAAAAAAAGTGTTTTTCTTTAAATGCACAACGAAGCATTATGAAATTGCTGCAATCCCCTTATCAAATTTGAATAGTTTACTAGTGACACCTCAAACATTTATGCACCAGGGAGAGAGAGTGGGAGAGGAAGGGTGCGGGACGATTAGAGACTCTCGATCTTACCAATGAGGTACATTACCGTGCAACAGTGAAAAGCTCTTTCCCAGACAGGCGGCCATATAGCTGCCCCAAATGAAAACACCGCTCACACAAACGATAAACAATTTATTTGTTGTTGCTTAACGTCCACAGTAAACAGCTATGGTCATGCCGGGACGGTCAGTTAACCTAACCACACTCTTCATGGGCAGAATTAGACCTAGTAAGCGGTTAACCAGTACTAAGTGCACTTACTTTTCGTCAGTTTCTGACAACGGCCCTTCTTGAATCAGCTGAAGGGGAAGAATCAATCTCAATGAAAGTAAATGGTCGGACCGGGTATTGAACCCGGGAGTTCTTGCCCTTGGGTCAGACGTGCTACCTAATGCGCTACGCGGCCCGGCGTCAGGTAAACGAAGACACCGACATGGACAATTGGAACAAGTAATAGTTAGGAAAAACGACAAAGTACCGCCTTGGAACGATTCCACTTCAGACCGACAGTTATTGTGACACCAAGGTAATTAATTCTATCATTATTTGCAAGACGTGTTGCTTCTAAGTAATATGATGTACTTCCTTTTGAATCTGCGTCCGAGTGAGCAGTATACTGTCACATTTGACGGGCTGGAAATCCTGGAATCTCAAAGCCCATTTTCTAGTCCAACTTCCAAATTTATTTATGCCTCTTTGAAGTATCTCTGTGTCCTCATCGTTATTGATCTGTCGATAGCAAACCCAATCATCTTCAAAAAGCCTCATCTCAATGAAATACACAGAAGCTAAGCAAATGATATGAATCTGATAAGACATAGCAGCAGTTTTTCAGCTTTGTTGCTGGAAAAACAATGGAAGTGTGGATATAAGTAAATAGAAAATAGTCAGAAGCTGTGATACAGTAAGCATGATCTCCTCAGTATGAATGTATTTAATTCTATTATGTGTGCCTTAAATAATCCTATAAAATTTACTTTTAATCATTTCAAAACCGCTAAATAACAATCAATTTTCTCGTCATTGACATATGCACAGTTGTATATCTTACTTACAACATACCTGTTATTTTCTCTGTAATTTCAAATAACTATGCTGTATTTCTTGTGAAAAGACAAACGAACGGCGACTTTATTATCCATATTAAACTACAGTAAATATTAATCATAGAACGTCAGTTAAACATTTAGGTATGTATAAAAGACAGATGCTTTGGTAATAATTTGAACTTCTTAATTTATTCAGCATGTGTAGTAAAACTTAAACGATAACGAAATCTTTGTTTAAGCATTGCAAGTTATTTTGAACAATTCAGTTTTCCAAAAGTATTTGCTAGTTATGTTATTTTCAGAAAGGTTCAATGTAATACGATTTGATACCTAAATAAAAGCATCGTAAACGACTGCGTAATACCCCGCCAAGGGCAATAACTCCATCAGAAGACATCGAAATTTGCCCATTAACAATCCCAACCAAGATCTTTCCATGATCAATGCACATGCCAAGTTTGGAGAAAATCCGTTCATAAATACTCAAGTTATCGAACGGAAACGAAGTGCTCACGGACGGACGGAAGGACGGACAGACGTACGTACGACGGACGGACGGACAGACACACGGACAGCGAGCGGGAAAACATAATACCCCGCCACTAACGTGTGGCGGGGTATAAAAATTAGCTCATGCATTTAACAGTGAAAATGCTTTTAAAGGAAACTACGCAAACATATCACCAAACAACTGAAAAAATAAAACAGTTTCTGTACGCTTTATTTTCACAAATAGAAAACTGCTATTCTCGTAAAATGTTTACTTATAATGAACAAATAATAAATTTAAAGAGTAACTACACACCAGGAACTGAGTGATTCAGATCCCAAACCCTATCCCCAACATCAAAGGGAAAGATTGACAAAGACATCCCAACAAACAATAAATTACAAGTGATAAGCCGAGTCAGCAGCTCTTTCCCAAATAGGTGGCAACTCAGCTATCTATAACAAACTAAATAATTTAGACCAACAGAAGGGTTACAACAGACTAAGCAAATTAAAACATTTAACAACTATTTTTACCTATTTTCAATTTTTATCACAGAAGGGTTAAAATGATAACACAATAAACCAAACAGCACCCAACATAAACAAATGCAACCGCAATGAAAGTACCGCCATGGGACGGTCAGTAATAACTGTTTAGCAAATGTATTATAATCCGACTCATCACAAACAAAGCAAGAGTTTGGTCTGTCGGATAAAGTAGCCAGAGGCCAAAACGGTTGCCTTTTTTGAAAATAACTGGTTTGAGGATACTTTTTTCTCATTCCTCTTCAAAAACAAATGTTATGATCCTCATAAGAATTGCCTTGACCAGGCAAGTCTAAGGAGTAGTCATAACATGTTTTACGGAGCAGGAACCAAAAAAGCTCATTTTTTTTTTTTCAAAACTTGTCATCTGAAATCTGAAAACAATACTTGAAGTCTGTTTATTCAGCCCTACCAGACCTGGCATTCGGTTAATGGCTAAAACAGCCTATCGTTTCTATCATTCCACTATCATGATCAGCTCAATCTACTATCAGATTACAATAAAATCTCCTAATTACAAACGACTTCAAATTTACAATAAACATTTACATATAACAATAAAATTTATATAAATTATTTAAAAAAAAAAAAAAAAACTCAACATGAACTAAAATTCATTTGTACTGAAATGCAGCAAACAATACCAGTAATGGTCTGATCAAAATATTAGAAATGTTGATACATAAAGCATGAAATGAGCAGGAGTATAAACAGCTTTCATATAATGTTGAAACGACATAATAATTCGTACCGGTGTAACAATATAAGCTTCTGCCTATTTCCCCTTTTCCTTGACACTATATCTATGTCTATTTCTCCATGCCGCCACCTCCAATCTCAAATAGCACCACCTTCGGCACATCATAATAATTATTATTTCACACTATCGTCTCCTTACAAAGGGCACTCATAATTTTCTGAACTGATTTAGTAGTTTCTGTTGAAACTCATAGAAACTATAAATTTTGTAAGGCCTCTGGTGGATGATATTGAATAGACTTTGAAGTTCAGCAGGAGATATTACTAATGTCACAAGGAAAAGAGAAGCTAGCGCTGGCCATCTTCGTAGGAGACAATCTCAACCTTGAGAATGGCATGGGGAAATGTTATAGCAACACTGGGTGCAGTAGCATATCCAAATGCATTTCGCAAACGTTGAATTATGAATAAAATACTGATTGCAATCCCACTTCTCGCTAAAGTGGTTATAAAGAACATGAAATGCAATCGCTTCACAGTACAACATCTTAGCAACAGAAAACTTGTCTGCTACCCTCATAGCATCTCTAACGTTTGCATTTTACAATTTAAATTAAATTCAACTTGCCAATAATATCAATCTCTTGATAATAACATACACTCCTTTACAAGTGCAATTTCAAAATCATTCAGTACTGTCGTAAAAACCATACAAAATTTTGATTGGTTATCTATTAATATCACCATCACACGTGCTCTCCTGTTGGTGACCCGAAATTGACCTGTAATCTCATTGGCTGTCCTCTATCACCTAGGCCTAAGTCACCGCTGAACACTTCATCACGTAGCTGAAAAAAGATATCAAACTAATGGTTAGACAACCTATATCCTGTGCATGTTCTAACGAGGAACATTTGGAGTATCAGGTACACTCAATAAATAACACCCAACAGATCAGAGTAGTCTTGAAGCGAAATTGAATATCGTATTAATGCTAACTAACGCCCTTGCTCTAATAAACGTCCTCTGTCTCTTTTTTAATAATTTGCTTGAATTCCCGTTTGCTTCTCTATATGAGGCAGCTCTTTGAAATTGGGTCTACTCTTAAACGAAAGACTTTGCTCCTAGAGGAGCAATTCTTTCCTTTAAGAGTTGATCCCTACTGAGAAGGGAGGCAAAAATAGTAGAGTAGCTTCCTCTGAAAGTGAACACACTCACCTTTATACTGTTTATTACAGGTATTTGGCAGTGGCTGATTTATTACGCTTTATGCTCTAAATAACGCCCCTTTCATAAATTGCAACGGCCCCTGGGCGTTTAATAGGATTAATACGGTAATAATATACATGTACTGTTTTCAGTCTTACTATGCTGACAGTATAAATAACAGGCAGTTCACATTTCGCTATAAGGGACTACATTTATATATTCTTATAGTTCTTTGAGACTTGAATCATTCTTTCTAGCGAATTCTTAAAGGCCCCATAGCTCTATCAGCATGAAATATTTTATCGTGAGGTATCGCTGCAAACTTCTCAGTACAGTTTCGCCATTGATTATCATCGTGATTGGCCGGCTTTGAAAAATCAAAACGTCCTTGAGTTTACCATAAAATAGATTTGAAAAAATAACTAGGTCATTTTAGTTGCCAACTAAAATGACCTACTTTCGATTTCACAAGCTTTATTTCATGGTAAAAACACAAGGTACAAGAGATAAAAATACAAGGTACAGGCGTTTAACAGTTGATAAAAATACAATGTACAAAAACGTTAAGCAAGGATCCCATTGATTGCGCCGCGGTTGCATTATGTCATTGCTTAACGGGGAACCAGAGATGAAAACCGTCTTTTTATGGAGAGACATATCATTTTTCCAAAATACCTTGTTCCTTCTATGATATAAAAAGCACATCAACCGAAATATTTTGATTAATTCTGAAGGCTGTACAAGTTTCATCATGATTTGTATTTTGACGATTTTTACCACTGGGAGGACTATGGAGACTTTAAGTACACTGAAGCATGCATGCACACCGAATTTATTTATACCATTATCCGTATGTTAACAAGTAGGCTAAAACCGATTTTTGATGCAGCGCATTAAAGGTTGTTTCGGAGCTTAAAAATCAAACCCAGCAATAATTTGTAATGTTTCTACGAGCTCTGGTACATCTAGGCAAATATCGCGTACAATCGCACAACAGGGTTTCCATCTGAAGTAAAATTACCCAAACAGCTTTGTGGGCGACAACACATTTTCAAGGCGAAATTTTGGTCTGAACGCTTAACAGTGAACTTTCAACACGTCTTGCTTCTGATTCAAATCACGGTAGTCTACTTTGAAAAATATTACAGCCCCTAATAATAGAACTGTCTATTTATTTCATGCTATAGGTTTTCATTTCACGAATTCCGAAACAGCTTAGCTATTCTAGAGTTGATTTTTTTTCAGTGCATACAATTGGAAAAGACAGACATTAGTTGGAGCTACTGAAATGACATTTCAAGTAGCCAGTTTGAATGCAGAGCTAGCAAAACTAGCCTGGCTTCCAGGCTAAATGGTTATATGTATTCAAATAGTAGAGATCTTAACATGGCTCTTTATTCTGGTGGCCAACCATTGTGTTTCTAGGGTTGGTGTAAAACTTATTCCTTGTTGAGTTAGCCTTCTTACAGATATGCAATTAAAACAGAAGGACTGGAACCAGTTTATAGCAAAACAAGACGTGGATTTCAAGATTGTTTTTTGTGTGTAAAATATGATAAACATTAGACCCATGACAATGGTTCAACGATGTCCAATTTTCACTATATTTATATAAAGAAAATCAACAAATATTTTACTGACAAATTATTATAGTATTGTCAATTTCACAAACGAATAACCCGGCGGAATGTTTTATAGAGGAACAATGAGGGCGCATAGAAGCAATAGTTATGATTGTCAGTTATCCAGATCCATCAGACCCGTTTATAATGAACGTGAAAATAAAACTACCAGAGTCTCGGCACCAAATATACCGTCGCATTCATAAACGCCACGGAAACCAGCCTTAGCTGTCCAGCTTCCTGACAACAAGTAAACATCAGGATAATATGCCTTTAAACTTGAAATGCAGCATACAACAAAAATCCGCAGAAGACTGCCTCTTTCCGAACACGCATAGTCACAAAATGGCTCCATACTACTTATACGTTAATTCTGGAAAACTCGACAAAACTTACGCCAGAAAAGAAATACCTGTGTCACGCTTTCTGCCGACAAAAATCAGCAGTCATTTTTCTTAGAGCCAAACGTGAATTCATATTATATACATAGAGGATCTTACATGAGTGTTCATGTATTATTGAATTTATTGAACGAGTTGGGGAAAAAGATAAGATGCGAGGCTTTGCCGAGCATCTTATCGTTTTTCCCCAACGAGTTTAATAAATTCAATAATACAGGAGCACGAATGCAAGATTCTATTTATCATATGACATTAAAATCGCATTTTATTGGCAAATTTTGCACTAAAACGTCACAATTTCGCAATTAGAAAACGCGATGTTTTAAATGACGTCAACGTATAACGTTACGACGTAATTTGCATATTTAATCCACTAGTGGATTATGGTTTTTAATGCATGGCTTTATTACACTTTCTGATGCGACGTCATATGATAAGTATCCGTATTTTCAAACTATTTCATTGACCTCGTTTGACGCTAATCTGCTTTCTCTTGCTATGCCTATCAAAATTACGAAGACAAATGCAAACCATTCACCACAGATAAATGCATGGCTATCCTTTCCAATGAAAGAATTCCTTTTTAGTTAAGATTTCAGTAACTGGAAAAGACATTCAGGTAAAGTTATTGAAATGGCAATTCAAGCTGCAAGTTTGTCGCAGACATGTTAAAACAAGTCTTGGATTTGAATGAAATAATAATATAGGATCTTCAATGTTAAGCAATCAAATGAGTTATGGCATGGAAGACAGATAAAGCAGGGGTCGTATTTATAAAAGCACTTAAGTCGTTGCTATGCTGTTACTCAGGCTTAATTTCTATGAAGGAGATTTCCTACGACTATGAAATTTGCTCTGGAGGAACAGTCTTATTCAGACTGTTCCTCCAGAGCAAGTTTCATAGTTGTAGGGAATCTCCTTCAAAGAAATTCAGCCACAGCAACAGCATAGCAACCACTTAAGTCGATTCATAAATACGGCCCCAGGTCTGCACTGTTTATGCAATGATATAGCTAAGAGGCTCGCAAGAGGACAGAATAGAAATAAAGACAATTTTAAATGTGAAATAGCAAAGTTTAAAAAAGATAAAAAAAAAACTTTGGAAACTTGAAACTAATCAACGTTTCTATAAACAACACTAAGTGTTGTTGTTGTTTGTTTTGATGCCATATGTATTGCGAGTGATATCAATAATAAATAAACAAATATAAACACACCAGGTTGTTAACTTCCTTTTATGTTGTAAAGTTTACCGAACGGATACCCATGAAATGTGCCTCAACAGGAAGAGGATAAAAGCAGAATGTCGGTTTGGAGTAATGTCGCAATATAAATAAAGCATTACACGCAGAAAGGACACTTGTAAATGTTCCAGTGAATGGTATTAAGATGTGCGTATTAGACCCAAATAGCAAGAACAATCTAACCTGTCTTCAGACCTTACTCAAGGAGAATACAAATATTGTAAGCTTATGGCTTACAATAAACGTTCATCTGCAAAATGTTTTGATTTAAGGAATCCTGACAAGGTGGCCATTAAAATGTAGTGGTGACTACATATTAAGCAGGTTGAATAACATAAGAAAATTGATAAATTTCGTCAAACATCATAAATCATCATAAATTGTCATCAACAGATATCATATACAGTCATTGCCTAGCTATTTTAACACCAGTGCGCCAGCGTTAAACGAAGTTGGCAACGGCAGTGTAATTGAGCCGCGACACGAGAAACCAACAATGTGGTTGTGCGCCCAGCGCAGACTCAGATCAGTCTGGCCATCCGCCAAATCTGATCAGACCCTTCGCTAGGCGCTTAAAAGGTAGCTAAGGATCTAAGCTACCCCCATGCGGACAGCTAAGACTCTGATCAGACTGGGCGGATGCCAAGGCTGATCTGAGTCTGTGCTGGGCGCACAACCACATTGTTGGTTTTGTCGTGGCGCGGCTTAATTATGAACAGGTGTTAAACGGAATTGACAGAATATGATGCTTGTTCAACCGAGTTAGGCGGAACTTACTGCTCTGCCTATGTTTGCCATTCTCGGTATAAAACCTCAAAGCAATGTTTGCTGTACACTGAACAAAATTTATAATTGGTCACTTTTTGCCATAGAATTAAGCCTTAAGCAGATTTAGATTAACCTGGCTACCAACTACTACGAACAAATGTATAGATATTCTTGTATTTTACAAGCAGCACAAGCGCTTATGCATTTGCAAAATGATGTACATCAATTCGAGGCGTCTATTAGGATTTACACAAACATTGAAAGGGAGGTAATTTGAAAACGTCAATATTAAAATTAATACAGGTGAAAAATGCTTGAAGACTAAAAACATACCTCGTGTTTTTATGATGAAAAACTTTATTTACTTCTGAAATATCGTGCTTTTGTGGAAGTTTGATGCGGCCTGTATGTGTTTTCAAAACATTCTGTGGTTTAGATAGATGGGGTCATAATTCTAATACTACGATAAAGTTTTGATTACAGCACTGACTTTTATTAAGTAGATAACAGCCCAAAATTTTGATAATTATATTCAAAAATACAGTTTAAAAATCATATTTCTGCATATTTGAAAACTGACCAATTAGAAATTTTGCTGAGTGTAGTTACTTGAAAGCCTTTTGCGATGTCTGTAAATTAACTGCAGTTCAACGGATGGTATTAAGCAAGGTTTGCTATAGTTACTTGTAAGCAGCGTGTAATGTCTGTAAATGTATTATAATTATTTCTGATTATAAGTCAAAGGAAGTCAGAATCCTTGCTCATAAAGTGTAATCAGCAATTAAAGTTTGAGATCAAACTCTGCATCGCTGGGTCATTTAAATGTTCTAAAGATAATCTCTTAAAACTGTATTTAAGACGATTAAAATTAATTCATTAGTGGCATAGGTTTGCAAGCACTGTTAGTCTAGTCTATGATTTACTTGTTTCTGTGTATTAAAACACATCAAAAACACACTAAAAGACTCATCATGTTTTGTTTTGTTCTTTGCGTTGCTCAGAATCCATCTGTTTTTCTTTTCTGAGACAATTTTTTTCCGTTGTACTAAAGTTCTGCAATGAATGCCCTGAAACTAAACTAAATTAAACTACAGTGTTTGCTCAGTAAAGCTGTCAAAATCAAAACTTTTGTTGTCAGTCTGACATGGAAAGGTATTTAACGTTATGAAAATAATAATAATGATAATATTAACCATGTTATGATAAGTAAACATAAAATAGATACATATGAATCCATTTTGAAAGCCCTGGATCAGCATAATATTTGCAAATTAAAAAGCCCTTTTTAGAAAATTAATTCACCTACAATTTTTAAAGTATAATATCCGCAATTGTTCAAGGGCTCTTATATCTATGTTCCAGTTTCATTTCTTTGCATTGTTGTCCTGATGCTTCACCTGAAACTTGAAAATCAGGTGCCGTGGTACATTTAAAGTTTGTCTGTTTTTAATTTAAGACGGTTGTGCCGAATATTAGTTATTGGTAATATGCTTATTTGAAATTCCTTACGTTACTCTCACATATTCTCTGTCCTTCGGGAGAAGTCATTTAAAAGGTTTCTCATTCGTTACGCTGAATATCGGACAGAAAGTTTTGTTTATTTCAAAACCTGTTCCAAGTAGGCTAAGTATTAGAATCGTAAGTTCGACCTTTAAAAGCAAATTTGAAATATCTGAAAACTTGTGAGTCATCAGTTTAATGTCATGTAAGTTGTCCAATTCTTGGTAACGCTGATAATGCTGCTTATCCGTCACTCCGATTTCTACAGTTAGATTATAACCGACCTAATGACTTACTGCATGCATGCAACGAAGATGTGTGCAATGCAGCATTGACTCATCCACACAGCCGGCAAATCTGTGCATGCTAAGTATGGTCATTTCTGCACACATCATTAATCTATGGAAGAGAAGGAATGTCAATATTCCAGTCAGACATCGCAGATGAATCATGGTGCTTTATACATTAAGCATGCTCTTAAGATGACTAGGTACACATTCAGCGGAAGTAATTCTGCAATTTCAAATTATGTCTCCTTTCTAAATAAGGGTCAAATCTTACAGGAAAGAATTAGCTTCCCTGGGAGTTGGTTCTTTTCTTTAAGAGTCGACCACTTTTTGGAAGAGTTTCCTCTCCAAGGAAACAAACAGATATTCACAAAAAGAACCCCTTTTATAAAATGGCAGAAAATCACGAAAGTGTATCCAAATATCTAAAGAGCATTTGAGTTATGCAGCTAGATACTGATATCAAATAAACACAAAGAGGATGACATCATTTGATGCATCCCCTCTCTCTCTTTACCTACTATTTCCAATATTGTTTATGGTTGTCTAGGAGGTATTTGCTGAAAACAAATGTAAAACAGTATGGGGCGCATTTATTTCATTTTTTTTATTTATTTCAGCAAAATGATTTCTGAAAAAAACAAGAGTTGTTGCCGGACAGCATAGCTCGCCTAAATTGGTGCTTGCCCATCGCACAATCGCTCTGGTGGTGTGGCTTGCAATGCATAAAACTTCAGGCAAGCATGTCCGTAATGACAAGAAATTTCTAAATAAAAGTTATCTCAGAATATAGTCTTAAATTAAAAGATCCACTTAAAATTTCAAAGTCCATGAGCTTGAGGTCAACAAACTGAAAACTGGGGGGGGGGGGGGGGGGGGAGGGATGTAACAATACCCTGAACCGTTATCTAACATCAGTCCAAGTATTAGTATCAACTGACTCCATCGTGGCACTGTAATATTATGTATTCATAATATAAAACTTTAACCAACAAGAGCTTCGCAAGCGGCGCATGATACGCCCGTTTCAGTGACTCATGAAGGGGTTACAAATGAACAAGATTGGTTATAGAAGGATGGACAGGCAGACAAAGAGGGGAAACAACTCTGTAATTAATGAATGCAATGTTATTAAAACATCTAACACATCAAATACTATTATTATACCAAAAATCAGCTTCCGGAACGAAGCAGCTCAGAAGCTGAGAAATGCCAAAGTCAAACAAGAGAATTTATAAACTAAGTATACAAGAATACCATTCTTGGTCATAATACGTTCCCTTGGCAATATACACATCACCATAAAGTTATGTTAAAATATTTCCAACAGTTAAGTAGTTACAGAGTAAAACGGAAATTGCTGCAAGGGCAGATAATTCAGAAGTAAGTAAGCCAGAGTTATGGTTCATGCTCATGATATATTGCCTCATTCTTATACACATTCCTACAAAGTTTCATTAAAATATTTCAAAGGGTTTAGGAGTTATGGAGTGAATGGGGGAATGTGGCTAGCCAAAAAAACTAATCAAAGGGAGCGTACTTAAAAATTAAGGAAGGGGAAACAACCATTCTTATATGAGACACACCGTCTAGTGATCATGCACACTGCTATAAAGTTTCATCAAGATATTCCAAATGGTAACTAAGTTATTGAATGCACAAGATTAGTATACACGAAAATAACCTACAAAAATCTAATCAAAGAGATGCAACTCCAAAACAAAGAAAGGAAGAGCAACCATTCTCATACGCGACATATCGTCAGACCCCCATACACATTGCTATGAAGTTTCACCAAGATATCCCAAATGGTCATCAAGTTATAGCGCGCACAAGACTAGTAGGGTAAAAAATAATCAAAGAGGCATAACTTTGAAACTGAGAAAGGGGGACCAACCATTACTGTACGCGACACTTTTCCCCATCCTAATATATATGCCTACAAAATTTCATGAAGATATCTCAAATGGTTACTTAGATATGGTGCGCACAAGAATGTTGACAGATAGACAGACAGACAGACAGACGGACGGACGGACGGACAGCGCCATGCCATAATACGCCTGTTCTTTCAAAACGGGCAATAAAAAAATTTAAGACAAAATTCTAAGTTGATGACCTTGACTTCAAGGTCAGACAGTGGGGTAAGTATATATAGTGTTTTGTAAAACCTCACACAAGTCTAACATCAGTTCAAGTGTAAACTAAATCTATGCCAAGCATTATGAATTAGTATGCAATTAGAAAACTTTAGTAAAAAAATTTTTTCCTACGTCCATGACCTTGACATGAAGGTCACTGAGTGGGGTTGGGTAGTACTCTGTAAAACTTTGGACTAATATCTAACTACAGTGCAAATATCAAAAGAATTCATCCATGGGTTCAGGAAACATAGGTGTTTAAAAAACTTGAACCAAAACATCCAATCGATAAAAAGACAACTTTCTAAGTCCATGACCTTGATATCAGGTCACTAAGTGGGGTGTGGGTGGTATCTTGGAGAACTTTGGACATATAACTAATCACAGTGCAAGTATCAAAAGAATCCATCATTGGGTTGAGGAGATATTGAGCTTTAAAAAAACTTTAACCAATTCATCCAGTCAAAAAAACTCAAATTTTCTAAGTCCGTGACCTTGACATCAAGGTCACAGAGGGGGTGGGATGGTACCCTGTTAACCATTGGACCAATATCTAACTACAGTGCAAGTATCAAAAGAATCCATCCATGGGTTAAGGAGATATAGGTCTTTAAAAAACGCTAACCAAAACATCCAATCCGGACGCGGACGCTGACGCCGATGCCAGGGTGACAACAATAGCTCTTCCTGAACTTTCGTTCAGGCGAGCTAAAAAGTGAAAGCTGTTTTAAATTAATTATGTCGGTCGAAGGCACGAAAACAAATAAAGAGTTCAGAGGGATGAAAGCCTGCACCCAAAGCAGGGGAATTTGAATAAAGCGCTCAAATTTCCAAAACTATAATATTCATCATGACTGTAAGTGTTCAATTTAAGTATTTTTACTTAAACAGCTAAATACATGTGAATAGGTGTTATGCATATCAATATTCTGAAGTCTGAAATGCAGGCATATTTTTTCTTACAAATCTTTTCCAAACAAACAGAAAGTATTATATAAAATAACACACTTTGTATCCTACATTTGTGGAGAAGTAATTTTGGTTGAAAAAATACTTTCAAAATACAAAATGGTGATGTGCAGTGTGCAGGGTGATAAAATTAACTACCTGTAGAGATCTTGGGCGTTTCGATATAATGGGCAACATAACGCCTGTCTCGTTCTGAAATATTTAGCGGTTAGCCATCTTTGAAAAAAGACAAAAACTACCGCATTTTGTTCACATTTAACATCTTCAAGCAATTATAACATCCTTTATGAAATAAATTCTGCCGGAAATTATTGCAATAGTTTGGCACTGTTAATTATTTAATGACAATAATTGACGGAGGACAATACAGTAAATGGGACAGTTTCAGCGTTAAGTGCACGGACGCTGGTAAGAAAATACGGTTACTCAAACTATGACGCCAGTATAGCAAACGCACTTCTTTGTATCGAAAAAATGCGCTAAACTCAATATTAACAGAACCCAGTATAATATGCTGTTGACAATATCACCGAACAGGCTCGTTTATCAAATTTGCTTTTTGACAATACCACTTACCGAAAATGCCAATCAGTAAAATGCAAACGCGGTACAGGGATAGCAAATAACTAAAAACAGCCATTAACCATTTTTTATTTATAGTGTCGATGAATTATCAATACGTGTAGAAGCCTATCACCTGTACGACCAATCATGAAGTATGCCTCATGCGGATAGAATTCGCACACTCTGTGCAACATCAATAAACTAGAAATTGTCCAGCACAGATAAGCAAGATTCGCTAAGATGACTAAGGAAGGAGTTCAAGCCTAACAGCTATGCTAGCATAACTCTGACAATGGAGAAACTGAAAGACAAGCCAGTGATAGTCTATAGTATAACCCACAGAGCCCAATCGTTCAAAACTAACGACGTCATCAGTAATCAGGACTTTGACATTTCAAATGTACTGTAAACAATGCTATTTTGCCGAGAAAAACATGAGGAGCTAAAAAACTTCTAACACTAAGAGTACTTTAAGACTTTAAGACTTAACTTATCCTTGACAAACGACTTCGCTACTCAAACGATACTTTGAAAAAATCGGCCAAGATTACTATTCCAGTCAGGACAGTCCTGATACCAGCAAGGTCCTCCATAGATTTGCCAATTTGCCATTTCGCTGTCGTAAGTGCACCCACATCTACAGTCCCTCTTGCTGTGTGCCATCTGCATTTGGAATCAGCTGCCGCAATATCATGATGTATCAGTATCTAGCCTGGAGACCTTTTGATCCAATCATGTACAAACTTAACGTATATAAATTGTTTTATCTGCTCTTTCAATCAATCTCGGACGCCATGTATACATACTTATACAGTTCGAATTAAAATCAAGTCAACCGAAAAATGAATTGCACTGGCAAGAAAAAGAAGACGGTGAATCTTCTTGGACGTCTTCAAACAATGCATTCGTCTAATGGCCCAGCGCGTTTGTGTGAACCCTGCTAAATGGAATACAAATTACCAAGTACCAAAGACTCTTATCGTTAATCAAGTTTTAACAGCACTACTTCCCGTTTGTGCTACTGGTCAACATCGCAATTTTCTAAACAATACCTAAAGGTCTTAAACAATACCATCCTTTAAGCAGTATGAGCTGAAAACATACTAAACAGGCAAAACAGTAGATCATAATTTGGATTTACATGAACAATACAAGCATTCTGTGGGGATTTTATAGGATAAAGGTAGGGATACGCTATAGGCCAATTAACGTATTTCTTAGGTGAATGGATTTACACGGTGATCACAGGAGGGGTGTCAAAGGTTTACAGAAAATACTATGTGTATAAATAATTTAATATCACAATGAATGATAACAAATACCAAGAAAGACTGACCGACTAGGTGTTATGTTTTGTAGGTGATGAAGTGACACATAAACAACTTAGGCAGCCATAAAGAGAAAGTAATGACTCATGCATAGGTCACACACGTTACCGTTAGGAAATACCAAACTCACCTAAAACACAGCATGGAGTTCGACCTGTGTTATAAAACACACCTATAAAACTGACAAGTTATCTTCATCCCAAACCCAAAGACTACTTACTATTCGCCAATAGGAACGTTTGCTTCATGTACGTACTTAAAGCTCATAGATATATGCTTGCAACTTCTTAATAAAAATGAAGCGGAACATTATGGTCAATCTTATTCAGATTTGCACGTATTCCTGAATACAATAAAGAGCATATTCAAAAGCAAATAACGACATTTAACTGTCTATGCAAGCCAAACACTTATGTGTACTTATATCAATATCTGAGCCCAAGGTAAAACTTTGTGCATGGTGCAACACATTTAAAACCCGGTATAGTCCGTTTGCTCTCAAGTGCAAACGGGGTTTCGCTTATTTTCTTGAAAACGATGAAAGTTCCATCAACTATTCTAATGTCCTAATAATTCCTATAACTATACAAAACAAAATACAAGAAATTCAAATTTTTGGATGCTTCTATAAAATCTTTTCCATTAACGTAATGCAGAAACTGTGTAGTTTCAATGCAGGGCGTCGTATGCTTATTAGAACAGCCAAAACATTGTTGATAGGCAATAGCGTAAAGTCGTTGTTTACTACAGGTGTGGGCGTATATGAATGAAATAGTAAAATGTATTCACCTGTCCGCTATGTTGTAAATAAACGTTGAACTGTTATATTATTTTGCGAGTAAAAAGTGTATGTTTTAAAATTTGATAATATTGGGTAAAACAAAAAGTAGAAAAAATGGATTCAAAATAATATTTTCAATTAATTATGTTAATTTTATTCTAGAGATTGTCTACATTGGTCACACGCACTATTACGTAAAACTAAACGGGAATTCCAACAGCCAACTTTTACTCCCTTGTAACTAAGTGGCGAAAATAACATATTTTATGTCCTTTTTTTGTACAGAAACATTTTTATGCAAAGCCTCACATTACTGCAAAATCATGATTTTGTTATGTATAGGTTGAAAATTAAGCATGAGCAATTCGAAAATCTTCTACCTCGCACTATTTTTGAGAAAATACTGGGGATGCCGTTTGCATTTGGGAGCAAACGGACTATATAATCTTTCCTATTGATTATATCTTTAAGGCGGAGGTTCTGTTATTAATTTTTTATGGTTTTGTGCCGATATGCAGCACAGCCTTTTCTCCTATATCATGATACGGTTCTTATATTTTTTAAGGTTCTGTCAAGTGCTTTGATCAGCTCAGGAGGGTAATGAATATGGGGTTAGTCGCTGTGCTGGTTGTCTACTTGTGTGCTTACGCTATGTGGTTTAACGTTTTACTATTCTTCGTTTTGGTGTCAGAGGAGGCCTGCAAACTAGAATTGTGACACTCCCTGGAGACTTTTTCATTATATTCTGTCACCTCATTACTTAAGCCTTTAGTTACCATGGAACTTAAATAAATGCAAAAGAGGCAATGGACAGTCTAGTCAAAGTACCTAGGATCTAGGTCCATCGTGTCTGGATTTCTGATTGCAGATGTTGTCCTCCGACATTGAATTAGGTTTAAGTATTAAGTATCTCTTGCAAATGCTGTCCTCTTGCTTTAAATGTTAAATAATATTGACACTATCACATATATGTCTTAAAAGAAAAAAATTTAACCTTAACCTTTTCATAGTAATACTCACTCTGGTGTAAACCAGAAGAGTTCACATTTTGTTATGGCACACTTTTAAATCAACTAATCAAGTAAGGACCTGTTGGCAACTAGGTAACTTCTTATTCAGTTGTTTTAAGATCCTGGTGTTCCTCTGACGCTTACTTTTTTTGGAAGTAAAATCAAAATGTGCTATACTGTTCGTCTTTATTTTAACTTGCAAATCATATTTTCCCATTATGTACAATGTACAGATGAAAATATTAATACCACACAAGGTAACGATCCACTTTCTTTCAAATATATAGCATGCAACCCCATGCTGTTTACTTTGGTTTAAACAGCATTCAACTCTTATATGTGTGTAGATGTAATACAAAACAAGATATCATGCATTGCAGAGCAATGCACATCCCCTACTAAAATCATAGCTGAATATATTATTCGTTAAAAGTCAGTTTCCTCCTGAGATTTCAAGAAATTAGCCTTCGTTGATCCGAAATTGCCATTTCTACACATTTAGCAACGTTTAAGTCACAGGATTCACATTTTGTTGATGGATCGATGGAAACAAAGAGGAAGGGATGGATGGATGGAAATACAGATGCATTAACAGTAAACCAAACTTCCACATAGGTGAAACATCGATGGCGGGGGAGTCGGGGAGTGGGAAAAAAACTTTTTGTAGTAACACAGCCTCAGACAATATGCTGAGCGCTTATACATAATATCACGAGACCATTGCTTTTTCACCTGCTCTTTTCCAACTAGTATCAGATACATATGTAAAAGTTTATCAACACAAATGACATGATTGCTGCATACACAGGCACACACAGATACAACGTTTACAAAACAGACAATAAATTGTCCTGGCCTTCGCAAAGACAGACCAAATTAATTACAAATTAACAAGCATTTGTCTACGTAAATCTGAGCACTTTTAAAAACAGTAAAAAAGCAAACAGTAAACTTTACACACATACTGAAAAATAAGAAAACCTGTCACCACTAAATATAATATTAAACATCCTAACGTGCCAAACCCCATAAAATTCTTGACCCTCAATATTTTTCTGACAGATTCTGATCAAATCTCACATTTATGAACTACGAGTCTACCAACTACTGCAACAGTTCGTTGTTGGTGCAGGTTCAGAAACGTTCAAAATAATATAACTGATCAGAGTCATTTCATTGATTAGCGTGCCATCAACCTCCTTTTTGATTCAATGACGAAAATGTGGTATATTTTGCATCATCAATTTATATTGCCTAAGCTTGTTCTGTTGCCAACTAAAACATGTATGATTTAATGTCTTCAAGCCTCCTCAGGATATTCTCTATATAACAAAGGTGGACAGGACATATGGAATATTACGACAAAGTGTCTTAACTTTTAAAAGGAACTGTATAACTTTCCTTAGAAAGTGTTAGTTTTCTCCAAAACAATCCCTAACAAAAACATAACAAAAGCATTATCAGGAATTACTTTGGTTTAATTAAAAAGTCATTCAGATTCTACTTAAATTTTCAGAGTTATGTGGCATGATTTTACAACACTTAGGCAATCCACAGATTATAAGTAGTTTGAGAGGGTCTGCCTAAAAACAGTAATGATGCGTAATGTAGCGTAATGATGCGTAATGTGGCGTAATGTAGTGTAAAAATGGAAATATTGCTTGAAAATGGCCGTGTATCTTTGTTACCAGCTGGTAACTTCAATTCAGAGACTATTTTTTCAGAGAATGTTAATAAAGATCGCATGATAATTACATGTAAATAGTGTAGGCGCTGGGATGTAGCTCCTCAAAGCATACGTTAACCGAAGGATAAAATTTCATCCTTAGTTTACATATGATGTATGACTCGTCGAGTTGTGACTAGGACATGTTGCCATGAAGTTCTAGAAAGATTCCTGGCAGCATATGCAGGTACTAGTACATTTAAACTGCATACTGGTACCTGTTGTTTTATAAGCCATGGCAACCTTTCACCAGCCCACCGCTTCCCACCCCCTCCCTTCTTTTTTAATTTATTATTATTATTTTAAATCAGAGATTGTTAATTTGCAACTTATTTTTAGTGATTTCTGTAAATATATCGTAATTAAAACGTCGTTTCAGCAAACTGAAATCACGTTTGAATATTTAGTATCAGTCACCATCATTTAACCAATGTGCAAAAACGGCTGTCACAAACAACGCAGCTGAGTTGCTTAAGCAAGGCAGTATCTGCTAAGGACTATTGACAGTATCGGGATAGAAACATTTTTATGTTCCAGATTATTTAAAATAATATAAAAAAAATACATTACGCATCTTTATGCATCATTATGCTACATTACGCATCATTACTGTATTTAGGTACATCGGTTTGAGATGACCCTGTGGAAACTGTCCAGTGAAACGAAATCGAATAATCTGTCACTATCGCAGTTGACCCAGTACTGCATCAGAACACTGCTAATATGCTGAAGTTTTATCGGCCCTAAAAGAAATAAATTCAGTAAATAATTGAAAACTGGCAGATTATGCAATTATATGCCTCATTACATACACTGCTTAAGCAGTCATAAATCAGACATGCTAGTTCCTAAATCAGATCATATGCAGTCAAGTCCACAGTATAACTTAAATGCTAAAATTGGTAAGGACTCTACACTGTATGGAGTGAAGCATACTGTCTATCCAAACCGAAAACATACAAAAAAGTAGTTCAGCAAAGCAAAGCACAGGTAAGAAATAACTAATGTTAAGCAAAGGACTGATCGATCTTTTTTGTTTCAATTTCTTTTTGGATAATGAAAGCAAGTAGAGCAACAAGCAAAGCAACAGGCAATTTTTCATATAATGTCACTACATGGTTAGGCCCAGGAAAAAGAAAAGGAAAATTAGCAAAAGGACAAGCACTGAATGAACTAGCACTTCCTGGAAAAAGTTCTCGATTGTCTGTTTCTAAAAACACTGAAATGTCTCAGAATTATGTCATTCCACAACCAAGTGTATTTTAATCTAGCGTAAATTAATATTAGTAACAAAAACAATCACCTGAGACTTCTGTAAGGTGAAAGTCATGCCTGGGTGAGGTCAAGGGGTCAAAAGAAGATCATCACTGTGAGTATCTAGATGGTTATCGCCTAAATCAATCTCAAAAAATAAAACAAAAAGCTTACTATTACAAGTATATCCACCTTGATAAACACAGAGTTACTGAAATTTGTAGTACCAAATTTTAATTATTTGAAGATAAGTTTGTGCATCCCTGCCGAATAAAAAAAACATTTTTTAATTATCTCCATGACTATTTCAAAGAGTTGCAAATCAAACACAAACATGCCATATTTCTAACAAGTCAGAATCATTTTATTACTGAATTAACCCTCTTGTCAACGGTTAAGAATAACCTTGGTTTTGTACTTTAAACAAGAAAATCGGTGAAACCGATGGATGCTCCCCGAAGGCTTGGAATAGGAGGATGAGTATCCTGGTGAAGGAGTGATTTTCTGTGTAAATTAAATACGATTTAAAATGGAAAAAAAAAATAATTCTCTTAAATACTTTTAAAGCAATGCTCTGGATATGAATACAACTGATTGGGATACAGTTATGGTTCATCTGCTCTGCACTTCTTGTCATTGCCCTCTATTATCAATATATAAAGTTTCATTCATGTTCTTTTTAAAAAGGGATACAGAGATATACTCCAGATATGCTAGATAACTGAAAAAATTAGAAAGGGAGCTAACTCTGTAATTACAAAAGATAGGGTTATAGTTCTTAAGCTCTGCACTTCCTTTCATTACCCTCTATCAATGTGTGCTCCATACAAGCAAAATAAAACATAAAAATAAGAGGGGAGCTAACTCTGTAATTACTTATGACAGGGTTATTGTTCTTGTGTTCTGCACTTTCAAACATTGCCCTCTATTAGTGTGTTAAGTTTCATTAAGTTCCCTTATATATTTTCAGAGATATGCTCTGGACATGCAAAATATTGAAAATAGGAAGGGACCTAACTTTGTAAATACATATGACAGGGTTATGGTGCTTGTACTCTGCACTCCCTCTTATTGCCCTCTCTCAATGTATGAAGTTTCATTTAGTTCCCTTTAATACTTTTGGAGATATGCACCGGACAAGCTTAATATTGAAAAAAATGGAAAGGGAGTTAACTTCATAAAGTCTTGTGATAGGCTTACGGTTCTTGTGCATTACACTTCCTCTAATTGTCCTCTATCAATGTGTGGAGTTTCATTTAGTTCCCCCTTATACTTTCAGAGATATGCTCCGGACAAGCAAAATATTGAAAAACCTGGGAAGCTAACTTCATTAATACTTGTGATAGGGTTATGGTTCTTGTGCACTGCACTTCCCCTCATTGTCCTCTATCAATGTGTGAAGTTCCATTTAGTTCCCCCTTATACTTTCAGAGATATGCTCCGGACAAGCAAAATATTGAAAACACTGGAAAGGGAACTAACTTCGTAATTACTTGTGACAGGGTTAAGGTTCTTGTGCACTGCACGTCCTCTTCTTGTCCTCTATCAATTTGTGAAGTTTCATTTAGTTCCCCTTTATACTTTCAGAGATATGCTCCGGACAAGCAAATATTGAAAAAAACTGGAAAGGGAGCTAACTTCATAAATACTTGTGACAGGGTTATGGTTCTTGTGCACTGCACTTCGCCTTGTTTCCTCTATCAATGTGTGAAGTTTCATTTAGTTCCCTCTTATACTTTCAGAGATATACTCCGGACAAAAGTGTGATGGAGGACGGATGGACAGACAGAAGGATGGACAAAGTGGCAACTATATGCTCATCCTTCGGGGAGCATAAAAATGTGGTAGATGTAAAATTCCAAAACAAGCATAACTGTATGCATTCTGTGATCTCAAAGTTATTGTATTTGATTTTAGATAGTGACAATATGATTATGCATCTTTTTGTTAATTCCAAATGAAATCATGAAATCTCTTTCCCTGACTATCAGAGACATGAAGAGTACTACAGCTTCACCCCTGACTCTTCTTACTAGCACAGCTTTCATTGCAAATTCTGAAGTCCCCAAAATGCGGTTACTTTCCAGTAAATCACTCACTCATACAGATGGGTTCTAAAAACATTGTAAAATTCTCAAGAAAACACTGCTGTCGCAATATGATATAGTCTATTTTTTTATTTCAATTTATGGAAATAAATATTAAACTTTTCATCTCTTCAGATATTTGGGAACATTTAATAAAATGATGATCAATATCCAGATAAGGCAGAGCTTTAATGATAATTCTCGGATATTTTTACTTTCTCTTATTTTTTCTCCATACAACAATTCACTGAGACCCACCATGTCGTATCTTACTCATTTTATAAGAACACAGAGAAATGCTTGATGCTATGTTAAGTAATGAAAGCAGCACTTTTCAGTACCTTTCATGAACTGGCTTTGGACAACTGATCTCACTCGCTTTACCTGAAAATAGTTCTGTTTACGGTATTGCTACGAGGATCGTCCAAAAAGTTCTGTCACTGGACTCATAACTTTGCTCACAGACGTGATAGCTTACCACGGTTTGCAACAATCAAAAGAACAATCTTTTATCTTTATACTGATATCAGGTAAATGGTGAAAACATGCCATCTGGTTTAGTTATAAGCTCAGATACAGACCTTATATTTGACACTGGCCTATTTTCACGATTTTTGTTTTTCTGCTGGCTTGCTTCATGCTGCATATCTCGCCAATTACATATCGCAGGATTCTGAAATTTTCAGGGTTGCTGTTTGTTGCATTTTATGGGACACTACATAAAAATCAGCGACTTCTGTCAATTACATGCGATGCAAAATATTGATATATGAAATATGGTGAAATACACAGTCACGTGATTTTCAAGGACCCACTGTGCTACCATTTTGGGGATCTTTTCTGAAATTTAGATTGAGAACACATTTATCATTATCTACTGCAGTAAAGATATGCTTCAGAATTTGAAATATTATATGTTTACGAAGCGTTTGAACTTAGAACATAACCTAGTCGATTTTCCTATGGCGTTGTTTGCATAAAAATGAGGTTACGAAATACTGTAAACTCTTTAAAATGGACAGAATCACTTGGAGATTTTTTCGTTGTGCTTATTAGCACCTGAGATATCGTAGGCACCGGGTAGCGATAATAGACATCCCTTCATTATTTATTGCCGGAGTTGCATCTACTAATTTGCCAGTAGGGTGAGGGTACCCTTCTTTTGAAACAGATTGTTCTTTTGAAACAGATTGTGAATGTTATGTCATTGATACAAGAATCAGTTTTTTACAGCTATGTGATAAAAAACCGGGTTTTTGAATGGTTTTTATTTTAGGTGAACAGCACTTTTCGTTTTCGAGATATAAGCCAGTGACAGAACTTTTTGGATGACCCTCGTATGCTGTCAAAAGAATGCTGTACTCCTCAGTACCTCACATACATAAAGTCAATCATGGTCCATCATTTCACACTGTTGAGCTCTCTCTCTCCTTTTCTCTTTCTCTCTCTCTCTCCTTCCTTTCTTTTAATTACTAAGAATTCAATATTAGATGTTTCAAATCAGTGCCTTGCGAAGATCGTACAACACTGCCCAATAAATCGATATAGAAATGATTTAGAAGTTCATTCAATTATATCTAGAACTACTGGTCCCTTACATTTTATATATCTGATGCAAGGCCCTTAAATCACCATTAGGTTACATTTCATTCTTCAGAATCTGCCATGAAAAGACTCAATCAACCGAGTCTGCTATTTTCAGACTTTTGACAAAGTAGTTTGCCTTTCCTTCTTTTGATGTCTAGAGTGTGTTCCTGAGTATCTTCATTGTATTCAGAATTACAGGTCACACAAACTACTCTTGTATGAGCAATATATTAAACTGTATCACAATTATCATCAAGTCTGCTGCCTTATTTGAAAGATTGCATGCAAATGCCAATCCTCCACATTTACTATCTTAAAGCTGCCTGCAGTAATTTCTAAAACTACAGCTAGCATCAGCATGCAAAAGGGAAGCTTTTGGCATGTCAAGGAAGCAATTACATGTGTTGGTGAGATTTAGGTCTGATTATAAAATATGGAAGTTTTAATATCAATCTACCGCTTATCATAATAACAATATCATATAAATAGTTTGGATACAAAAAAGGTTAAACTGACTCTGTGTTTACGAAGGTGAGTATATAACATAATAAAGCACATAACAAAATCAAAAACTTTGCTAATAGTTTACAGAAGTCCAATATACAAGGGTTGTCCAAGAAATACATAGACAAGGCTAATAATACACAAGTCATGCTCATCTTCATAATCCAATATTTATTGCAATCAGCTACAAGATAATCAGTGAATAGAAATTTAAATTGTTTACAAATAAACTGATGAATCTATAATTCTCTTGAGGGGTAGGCATAGGCAATGCCAGCTAAATGCCCTAATTTGTTGTTTCCTGTTAAATTTCAAATATGCAAAAAACAATAGTCAGCTTAAAATTTTATGATGCAGTTTAACCCATCATATTATCAATCAAATCTAAATAATGAAAAGCTCAGCAGAAGCTTACCATATACCTGACTGTTCCATGGATGATTTGTTCATCTGCTCTAGTAAACTTTTACCATATAGAAAAAGTGGTAAAAGTACCAAATCATAAATCTTAACGAAACACTGACAAATGCAAAATAATTCTACACACAGATATGGCTTCCTAAATGGAAGTCTGATCAGGTGCTTGCAAGAAGTAAGCATCACCTACCTATTATAATACAGCTGCCATATAATGATTGAAGTCTGAAGCAAGGTGGTGCATGAGCATGTTTGTATGTGTGATTGATATGATCTTCTATTGAAATCTATGCAAGGTTCACTTATTCTGCCTGCCAGCTCTGTTTTAAATCAGACTACAACAAAAATACAAATTGTACATGCTTGCTTGCTTGTTTTTTATATTCTCCAGTAGATTCAGTCTGGCATATCTGGACCATGCTAATATCAACCCTGGATTATTTTTGATAGAGTATTGTTCTAAAAAACTAATCAGCTGGGAAAGTGAATATTAAAATTTTACAAGTAATATAGCTACACTCAGACTGGGGAGAACCTTAGAGAGGAATATATACAAGAAGGATATGAAGTTGGTGAGAAAGTAAGTCATAAATCATAAATGGGAGCCTCATCACTATGATTCTCAAAGTGGTAGTCAGGTCATTCACCCATTACAGGTCAAGTTGGTCAGACAAACTTTTACATTTTTTTATCCCAAATCATCATTTTATTCCTCATCCTAAACAATATGGCTAAATTATCTGTAGTTTTTATAACCATCCATCCATTTGTTCATCGCACAGTCTATGATTTTCTGGAACAACCCTCATAGATCTACAATCTGTTCACTCAAAAGAATAATCATGGAAAGTGATTAACATTTTGGAAATAAATGAAAGGAAATGCAATAGCATGCTTTCTTATTTCATAATAACAAAAAATAAACAAATGGAAATGGGAAAATTTATGTAAAACTTTGCCTTGATGAATGACTTTACAGTTGCGAACACTATACAGCCACCAATCAAAATAACAGCTGAACCATTGACCAATCATGCAGCAAACGAATAAATAACTCATAGCATGCCACCCATATCACCAACATAAATTTCTGGCTTATACTTCAATTTAGGCCATGTACAAAATACATTTAATACTCCAATGTGTCTTTGTCCTTATGTACCACTTACGCTTCAGGGGCATTATCAAGAGCAAACATGATTCTTCTCTATTTATACTGAATGCATTGTTTAATAGCTTAACAGTGCTACCACATATTTCTTTTGTGGTAATGTAAAACAACATCTAACAATCTACTTTCTACCAATTGTGCATCCCAGTTGTATATACTCAATATTAGTTCCAAAAAAAATAGGGAAAATGGCTCTACAATTACCAGCATGAAATCAACTGAATCTTGGGCAGTTAAAGATTCTTGGGAGCCAACTTAGGTTATTTATGACTTCATCTGCATTTCTCTGTCTATATAACAGGAGGCTAAAATCTTGCACTTGCACAAAAATGTATGTTTCACTACAGAGCTCCAGATAAGAGGGGGTATTGAAGATAATTCAAAGATAATTTTTCTTATTTCTCAATGAAAACATATATTGTGACCCCTCATTAGAACCGTCTCGGCGTGATGGGTCACAATGTATGCTTTTATGGAGAAATATGGATAATTATCCCTAAATTATCCCGGTTACGCCTTCTTATCTCGAGCACTGCAGTGACTAATTGGGATGTTCAATCACAGGACCTGGTGCAGAACAGGATAGTTCATGAAATTGCACTTTCCTATCATATTTGAACTTTAATGTGAACTTAAACATTTATGCCATAGCAAATGGCAATGCCATGGTCAGATGCAGTGCAATACGTCTTCAAGTGCTTTTGCATAATAAGTTATTTTAACAAGACCTGTCAGCGGGACAGGATAGCTCACCTGACAGCCCCTTGCCCATCACCTAAAAAAATTTAACGTAAAACTTTAACATTTTGCTAACGCCAACACTGCCCCTGCCGCCGCCAACACCGACGCCAAGGGTAGTACAATAGCTCTTCCTGAACTTCATTCAGGCAAGCTAAAATGATCATACAGGCCAACAGTTCTTTAAGGTAACCCTATCAAAACAAAAAGTATATACGATTTACAACAGCATAAAGGTAGCAAAAACTCAGCATACATTTCCTTCCTCAAAAATAATTCCCAAGAATTATATCTCATGCTGTTTTAATAGCAATATTAGACTCTCCCTTCTCTAGTGCCTACCTCCATGTGATCTTTATCCACTGGTGAGATTACTGATGGGGTTGAGGCATTTGTCCCTGCACTATTCGCTCCTATAGATATATCCCCATGGTTATCTATTATATCTGTGTCGGAATCTTCTTCTTGAATATTTAGATCAGTCTAAACAAAATCAAAGACACAGCAACATAACTATACCAAGCTTAAAAAGAAAAGCATATATAAGCCAAACAATTAAGCAGTTTGCATTCATTACTGGGCTGATAAAAGCTTGTAAGTGCATGAACCAACTTTAAAAATGGCATATTCTTGTCACATGCCCTTTACGTATTCAAATTTAAGCAATGTTTCAATGTTTTCACAATATTCAAGATTCACAAGAATGCTATGTCTACCTGCCTGAACACTCACAAAAGAAGGCTACACAGGGAAAGTAAAACCATGCATAATGCACTTCCACCTCTGTCAACAACAGTCAACTCCCCATATCTCGAACACTGATATCTCAAAGTATCTTCTGGTATTAAAGAATAAATTTCCTATTTTCATGTACATTTCAACTCCTGTTGTCTCAAACTACTGATATCTCAAAGTAAATTTTCTGGTACCAGAAAATTTACTTTGAGATATCAGTAGTTTTGATTTAATTTCAAGTTCGAGATATCAAGAGTTGACTGTACATTGAGATGACACCAGAAAAGCAATATCTGTGTCTCCCTCTATGCCGGTTGTAGGCAGGAAAAAAATGCAAAAAGGATAAATAGAAGGCCAGTATAAATAATATAAGCAGGAAAATCAATAGCCACCTTTCAATCCAAAACAGTGTCACATATTAACAGGTAAAATATGAGAAAAAAAACAAACAGAAGTTTTACTTTCTCAGAGAGTAAGTATGTGTAGTTCATTTGAATAATTTTAAACAAGTCGTATGCTAGGAGCATTCTGACCATATCTGATCAAAATTTGTTCACTATCTCTTGAGGTATTGTCATTTGAGCAAAATCAGAATCATCCAATGGCTATACAATAAAAGCCAGGCCCACTAACTGATGGCATGTGTTTAACAAAATCATATGACAGGTAAATCTTGGTAATGAATCACCCAAGGAAAACTGCTATCAAATTACCTTGAAGTTGGGTCAAGAATTCTGAGAAGAAGATAATTAAAGGAACAGCAGAAGAAAAAGAAACCTGTCAAATAATTTTATATCAAATCAGGTGTTTCTGGGGAGAAGATTTTCAAATTTTACAGACATATATGGAAAACAAGCCCAACCTTCTGATGGCAATGACTAATCTCGGTAGAGTGTCACCTAAATAACACTGCCATTAAAAGATTTCAATATGCTTCAGTGACTCCTAAAATTTTTAGGGTGATTCTGCCATGTGTTGCCCAAGCAACAACCAGAAAGGTTGCCAAAGCAATCAAAAAAGTTGACCTAGCAACCACTGTTTTACAATAATCGAATTCATCTGAATATTTAGACAGTGAACCTAATAAGGATAATAATTGTGAAGTTTCAGTAATCTTGACAAAGAGATTTATGAATAGCTGCCATCTGAAGAACAATAATGAATGCCAGACATAGGCAGCTTATATTTACTCTCTTTTATTTAATGCTCAGGTGAGCCATAAAAGATGTTATAAATATGTATAACAAATTTATTGTATATAAGGAATCTGCTGAATAAATCTAATGAAGCAAACACAAGTAGAGCTAGTTAAAGCAGAACATAATGGTTTTTTTAACTGTTTAAAGTTACCCACCAAGATGCATTTTGATTTACTTCTTAAACTTTGTCCAACTTATAGAACAGTTTCACTGCCACTCAAATTTCCTCAAACAGATACACTCAGAATTAAGTATTCTCCTTGGATTTGCCAAACAGCCAAGTATAACATTTTAAGCAAGCAAGAATATGCATGATTGCCACTGTATTTTTAAGAAACAAAATAGTAGCATTATATACTAGCATATAATACAAACACATCTTAAACTGGTTGCTTTAGACTATAACTACATTTCAGATGAGTATATATGCAAAGCTGAAGCTTCAAATATGAATAGTCATGCATTTTAGTCAGTTGCATTCAACTTTATTTGAGCTGCGACACGAAAAAAACAACAATGTGGTTGTGTGCCCAGTGCAGATTCAGATCAGCCTGGACATCTGCCCAGTCTGATCAGAGTCTTCCCTGTCCACATGGAAGTAGCTTAGACTCTTAGCTAACTTTTGAGCACTTAACAAAGAGTCTGGTCAAACTGGGCAGATGCCCAGACTGATCTGAGTCTGCAGTGGGCGCACAACCACTTTGTTGGGTTTCTCGTGTCGTGCCTCATTTATACAAGAGTGAAGCACACTCAATTATACATAATACGCAAACAGATAATCCTGACAATGCTTCTCCTTGTTATTTCTTCTTAAATACAGTGAATCTCATCATCTCACCCACTGGTACTTCAAAGAACCCTCTTATATCAAATAATATAGTTTGGACACATTTCCAATTTTGCTATACATTTCAACTATGGTTATCTCAAACTACTGGTTTCTCACAGTAAATTTTCTGGGACCAGAAAATTTACATTGAGACATGAGTAGTTTGAAGTGAACTCCACTCTGAGATATCTAGAATTGACTGCATATTCCAAAACAGTCTGATTTACATATTACCTGCATCATTTGTTCTTTAGTAGTCAGCATTTTAGCTAGTGGCATACAACATCCAGGGCATGTTTCCATTAGATTTGGTCGGCTGTTTGTCAACAATGGTTTCAAAAACCTACAAGTAAACATACATGTAAGCTGGCATTAATAAATGGCTCACAATTTGAAGACAAACTATTTCCATATTTAGTTCCTTGAACACCTAGTCTAGAATACTTCCTGGAGTAACTCACACTTGAAAATTGCCAATCAGTCAACAGATGAAAACATGTGACAACCACTATAAAGCAATCATCATTATATGTACAACTGAATTCAAATGGAAGCAATAGCTATTTTTAACAGAAGTTTGAATAAAGACATGATCTGTAATTTTTGCCACATGCATTCTCTTTGAATTTAAGACATATATAAGCCAATCCAGCTAAAATTGTGTTGGTATGAGCAAAAAGCTCATATCTAGATCAGCCTGAGGCTGGTTAGTCTTTATCTGAACAGCTCACAATTCTGTTCTTCATGATGCATCAGTTGTTGATCCAGACAAGGATGACAGATTCAATTGCATGGCTGGTCAGAGTGTTTACTGTATAGAAATAATACCAAATCTATTTAAATGGTATGGTAACTTTATGGCTTACCTTCTATCAAATTTGTACCACTTTGCGACAAGATATGCTTTTCCAAAAGATCTTGTCTGAATGTCATGCTCTGCTTCACTTGGACTCTGTAATTAGAGAGTAAACAAACAGTAAAAACAACATATTATAAATACACTAAATTTCACATTTTAAAAAATTACATTACTGTCATGATATGTTAGCTTTTTCTGTCCATAGCTAAAATCTAAATTACAGACACAATCATAGGTAATGACATAATTTACTGAATGCATTGTTATCACTAAAACTATTTTTTATATTTTTATACTGGTTTGTTTAACATTTTTCCTTGGTGTTCATGTACCACTTCAATCTGAAGAAAATATTAAGACTATAATAACTACATGTATATCATATGATTTAACAAGGGCTTCGCAAGCGGCGCATAATACGCCTGTTTTAATGTCATAAAGGAATTATAGAATGAACAAGATTGTTTACAAAAGGACAGACAGGCAGACAAACAGTGGAAACCACACTTTAATTAATGACGGCAACATTATTTAAATATTTAACACATCAAATACTATTAGTATACCAAAAATCAGCTTCCAAGGTGAAGTGGCTCCTAAGTTGAGTAATGCCAAAGTCAAACAAGGGAGATAATTCATATACTAAATATACTAGATATACCATTCTTGGTTCTAATACATTCCCTTGACAATATACACATCTTGATAAAGTTGTGTTAAAATATTCTAAATGGTTAAGGAGTTACAGAGTAAACAGGAAATTTATGCATGGGCAGATAATCCAGTAAGCAAGCCAATGTCATGGTTCTTGCTCAGGATTCATTGCCCCATTATTACACATATTCCTACAAAGTTTCATTCTAATATTTCAAAGCGTTAAGGAGATATGGAGTGAATGGAAATGCCTAAAAATAATGATCAAAGGGAGGTTACTCCAAAATTAAGAAAGGGGGAGCAACCATTCTTATATGTGACACATCATCTTGTGATCATGCACATTGCTATAAAGTTTCATCATGATATTCCAAACAGTTACCGAGTTAATGTATGCACAACATAGGTATACACAAAAATAGCCGAAAAGAACTAATAAAAGGGATGTAACTCAGTATCAAAGAAAGGGAGAGCAACCATTGTTGTACGAGACACATCGTTGGGACTTCATACACATTCCTATGAAGTTTAATGAAGACATCCCAAACAGTTATCTAGTTATGGCGTGCACAAGCCTGCAGGGAAAACAACAATCAAAGGGGCATAACTTGGAAACCAAGGAAGGGGGAGCAACCATTCTTGTATGCGATACATTCCCCCTACCTACTACATATGCCTACAAAATTTCATGAAGATATCCCAAACGGTTACTGAGTTATGGCGCACACAAGAATGTTTATGGATGGAGGAAAGGGAGTTTACTCCAAAATTAAGAAAGGGGGGAGCAACCATTCTTATATGTGACATATTATCTTGTGATCATGCACATTGCTATAAAGTTTCATCATGATATTCCAAACAGTTACTGAGTAAATGTATGCACAACATAAGTATACACAAAAACAGCCGAAAAGAACTAATAAAAGGGATGTAACTCAGTAATGAACAAAGGGAGAGCAACCATTGTTGTACGCGACACATTGTTGTGACTTCATACACATTGCTATGAAGTTTCATGAAGATATCCTAAACAGTTATCTAGTTCTGGCGCGCACAAGACCTGTAGGGAAAACAACAATCAAAGGGGCATAACTTTGAAAGCAAGGAAGGGGGAGCGACCATTCTTGTACGCGACACGTTCCCCCTATCTAATACATATGCCTACAAAATTTCATGAAGATATCCCAAACGGTTACTGAGTTATGCCATGCACAAGAATGTTTACGGACTGACAGATGGACGGACTGACAGACGGACGGACAGCGCCATGACATAATACGTCCGTTTTTTTTCAAAACGGGTGTATAAAAATCACAAGTAGATTTTTTTAATTAATGACACAAACATGGTAACCTGAATAAAAGCACTAAACAAATAAGCCATAGCCAAAGCATGAAAGAAATCATTATCAACTAGGTCCAAAGAGCATTATTTATATAACTCATATATGTGAATCATTTGAATGTTTATTCTATAAGAAGTCTGAAAAAAAAATACCATTCATATTTATGTAATTCCTTACCAACAATGCAGTTTGAACAGTTGTTAACTTCACATCTCTATGTAGCTTCGTCAGTGACTGTTTTTTTTTTCAAAACTAAAATTTCATTAAATATACTGAGAGACTTTAAAAACGCACCAATTTGTAGCTTTGGATATGCTAGAAAAATGAATTTTGTTTCATACAGCCATCAACTGTTGTAATTTTGGTTTATTCCAGTTTTAACCGGGAACACAAGCTTTCAAAATGAATGCAAAATTTGGCTTTAGAATATTTCTAAAGGGAGATAAATTCGCATTAATCCAATGATGATTGAAGCGTGATTTGCAGTTTGCTGCAATTTCGTAACTGCTGATCAGATTTCAATGACATAAAAATCAGAGGTTATTCATTGTTCATGCTTTGTGTTCTCTTTTTATCGGTTACATTTCTTTTTTTTTTTTCAACGTCATTTTGCAAAGATTCAAACCTTTTGCACAAAAACCGGAAGTGAAGGTAATAGACATTTCAATAATTATTCAAATTTGCTTGGAACTGGTACATTAAGACATACTCTCATAACCTGGGTAGGTATACAATCAATTGGTCGGCTTTTAAGTGGGGCATCTCCAAATTTTGGACTGTACCCTATTTCTTTTTTAAAAAAATCCAATTTTCGAACATCGATAAAACACTTTTTCAAGGATCTTTGCCATTTTTCATTGTTTTTACAGTGTGTGGTATTCGTTCAGATGCATTAACATCAAAATTCGACAAAATGTGAATTCGTTAAAATTTTATGCGAAAAAGTAACCAAATTTCCATTTTCTCGAAATTTCTATGCATGGTTGCACACCCTCTGTAAGCGTTTGCAGACTTAAAGAACTCAACCTTACTAACTCGCACAAGTGCTCAAACAGTTCCAATATTGCAAACTCTGGGTAAAATAACATGATATACAATGGTGCCTTTTTAAAGTCCCTCAGTATAGTTAAATATTCTCAAATGCTCTGTACACCAGAGAACACAGTTCACATTTCAAGTTCATATTTTGATATTGTTTGTGTATACCATAAAGATTTCTAAAAACTAATTCATGTTTAAATTAGAAATGCTTCGGAAGTCATAACTATTATGATACTCTCTTAAAAGACAGCATATGTCAAAATGACTCGGCTTTGCATTACTAAAAGGCTTTCAGATCATCTAAATCTATGACTGAGACTACAGAAAGATCAGTGCAAATGCCTCAGGGGTAAATATGGATGAGGACTGGGATTAGATGTTTCTAACTGGCTGGGTTGTGCTTCCTTGAGAGAATATTGTGGCAGTGACCAGGTTCCTTTGGAGGACCAGTTTTTTTTATTTTTAATCCTACCTTAAACCAATCAGACTGCTATAACCTTTAAAACAATGCATTTAGAAACCAGGGTTCGAGGTTATAAAACTTGAGAATAATCTCAAACTCAAAATAAAGCACACTGATTGGCTGCTTCTGAGCATCTGCTCGGAAGCAGCAAATCAGTGTGCTTTAGTTTGAGAATGTACTCAAGTTTTATAATCTCTTAATTCTTTGGGTTGTCATAAGCACAGAACACATCAAACTAGAAAAAGAAGTTAAAATCTTCTCAATATGTGTTTCATTTGGTCAATACAATAATATCATCTTTAATAACAGACTATCTAATACCAGTTCATTATTAAACAATGTTCTGCTACCTTTCATAAAACAAAATACTAACTAGCTTATTTTCAGCAAACTCATACAATGACTTATACAGATATTTTAAATTTTGAAAAAGACAACACAGAAGCAAGCATCTGACACACAAACATGAAGAGATGATAATTTTAGCAAAATTGACATATCAACACCTACTATTTATTTTATTTTTCTCAAAAACACAGGCCTGTGCCATTGCTCCATGTTGGAGGACTTCGATGAAAATTCTACAATATCTTTTTTGTGCCCAACAAAACACATGCAGACAAAGCAGTGCTAATATGCAGTGTTATATTAGAATGGTCATTAAGCCCTCCATTATTAATATGGAACATACATATGGCATATTCAATGAGGTGTTTTGTGCTTCGAGCTTCTTAGCCTGAAGCACTTTTTCTGTAGGATTTTCCCCACTCCAGATTAACCCCAAATATCTAAATTAGTCTTATGAAATTCTGCTATAAACTGATTTGTTCTTTCTAAAACAATCCCATCGATCAAGATTGATCCAGACTTTTAGGTTTATTTTCAAAGGGAAAATCTCTGTCTTATAACCAAAGAAATATGAAAGATAACATATGAGCCGCGACACGACAAAACCAACAATGTGGTTGTGCGCCCAGCGTAGACTCAGATCAGCCTGGAAATCTGCCCAATTTGACCAGACTATTCGTTTAGTGCTCAGAGGGTAGCTAAGGGTCTAAGCTATCTGCATGCGGGCAGCGAAGACTCTGATCAGACTGGGCGGATGCCCAGGCTGATCTGAGTCTGCGCTGGGCGCACAACCACATTGTTGGTTTTGTCGTGTCGCGGCTCATATAGATCTTAGATCAATTCAGCCCTAAGAACATTAAATTTTTGTGTGCAAGCTCATTCATCAACCTCCCATACAATATACAAAGTTGATGAATAGACACACACACAGAATGTGAAATATTCAGAAATTATCATCTCTGACACAGATAAAGGAGTGCAGACAAACCAGGGATTGTGGGTCTGGGGGGTCGGGGCTACCCTGCCCCATTACTTCCATTGTACTATACTGCCGCTGTCTACCCATCGCCTATGGTGGAAAGGAAAGAGTGATTAAATAAGTATAAAGAAAAAAAGAAAACAAAGTGGGCATTTATATAAATGTTGGAATATAACCATGCAACATGCCATATGATTTTTTTATACATTTGATCACTCCAATTCAATTAGACATAAATAGTCTTTAGCATTGACAATTTCTGGGATGTTCACTAAATATTGGCAAAGTATGTACAACTTAATATAATTGAGCCACGACACGAGAAAACCAACAAAGTGGTTGTGCGCCACGCAAGACTCAGATCAGTCTGGACAGCCGCCAAGTCTGATCACAGACTTTGTCATGCTCTTAAAGGGTAGCTTAGGGTCCAAGCTAGCCCCATGTGGACATCGAAGACTCTGATCAGACTGGGTGGATGCCCAGGCTGATCTGAGTCTGCGCTGGGCGCACAACCACTTTGTTGGTTTTCTCATGTCGGCTCATATGTAAAAATTCTAAGTATTGGAACAGACAGGTATGAGTAAACAGTGCAGATCCACATCAGACTGTCCTCCAGGAGCATTCTGATCAGGGTCTACACTGTTTGCCATTCCATCTGCATCTTTTGGACACATACTGAATTACAAAACCAAACTGTGCCAATTTTAGGACAATCACCATTATCACTTAGGTGTCCCAATTTTTTACATAATTTCTTGGCTAGTTTCTCTTAAATTTCGGATAATGCTGCTCAAACTTATTACATATTATACAACTGATACTTTTGAGCAAGCAAAAACTTTGAATCACAATTTCCCGTTTCTGCTAAAAATAATGTTGTAACTAGTATGCTACTAAGTTTAACAAACTGAAAGAAAAAATAAAGGATTTTTGCAAATGAAAGAAAAATTCCCATAACCCGAACTTAATTTTCTACAAAAAAGCAATTCAATACTCAGGAAAAAAGTGTAACCTCTCCCTAGTGTTGAAATGCCACTCACATCATCATTCATCAGCAGAAACTACATTTGAAATGCACAGTAGTTAATGTAAATATTTAGATATTAATGCCTGAGCAACCCATTAGACCCTGTTTGCCTACCAATTCATGGATTATCCTGCTAAAGTTACTGCTTCAAAAATATTATTCCATTAGGCACACAGTTAGATGTTACAAATACTCAACTTAATCATAGAAATTTCTGTCTGGTGACAAGAAATTCGCCGAAAGACACAGATGGCCCCACCTCATGCCATGTTAGAAAGCAATGAACCATAAAATCATGTTTTTGACCACATAAGACATGGTCATTTGCAAACTAAAACTTAGCTGTTTTCCCAAATGTAAATGCAAAGCTTTTACATAAAGCAATATCACTGAACCATGAGACCTACATGTAGTAACAAGTCAGTGATGATGTGAGAGTGACCTACTACACCAAATATGATGCAACTACATGAAATGATGTTGGAATTATAAGGCCAATTCAATGATCCATGAAATATAGGTCACTCAGAATCAGAATTGTTTACTGGTGATACATCCAAAGACAATCATTCACCAGGACCTGTGATCAGGGCAGCTAGTCCCTTGTCCTAAAACTGTGATCTAAAGATCATTGGAAAAATTAGACTGAACTAACTATTAACCCAAGTATGGTGCATATCTATTACATTGTGCTAAAACTAGACAATCACTAAAGGTGATGAATGCCCCCGCCATATGCCTCACTAGAAGAGTAATGTGTTAAAGCATATTTGTGTGAAGTTACATCAAAATCTGTCAATAAATAAAGGTGCTAGAGGGATGACTGAGTTTTTCTTAAAAATAGCAACTGTGACCTTGACCTTAGAACTACTATCCTGAAAGGTTAACTTGTCCAAGATATTGTCATACTTAATATTTGTGTCTATCAAAATCCGTTAATAAATAAAGGCACTAGAACCATGACAAAGATTTACATGTACCTATAATAGCATCTGTGACCTTGACCTTGGACCTACAATGATGAAACGTAAATTTGTCCCAGATATTGTCAAGCTAAATATTTGTGTCAAGTTATGCCAAAATCATTCCAGAAGGACGACAGCATATTTTCTAAAATAGCAAATAAGACCTTGACCTTTACCCTGAAATTCTGGATCACTAACTTGTCCAAGATATTGTCACACTAAACATTTGAGTGAAGTTTCATCAAAATTGTCAATGAATAGAGGAGTAGAGGAATGATAAAGTTTTTTTTCTAAAAAATAGCAACTGTGACCTTGACCTTGGACCTGCGGTGCTGAAACAGTAATTTATTCAAGAAATTGTTATACTTAACATTTATGTGAAGTTACATCAAAATCAATCTATAAATGAAAGCGCTGGAGCAATGCCCTAGTTTTTCTAAAAATAGCAACTGTGACCTTGACCTTCATCCTACAAACCTGAAACGCAAATTTGTTCAAGGTACTGTCATACCCAATAAAGCTGTGATGTAATACCAAAATCTGTTGATAAATGAGGCCGCTAGAGCGACGATAAAAGGTGATATTGTATTTCAGCTATGGAAATATGGTCAAAATATGTATGTTACTCAAGGGGACATAATTCTGCAATAAAGACCCGACTGAAAGTTCTGTTTCCTTTATGCACATGTTCAATGCATGTCTGAACTGTGTTGCAAGTTTCAAATCCCTACATCAAATACTATTGGAGGAGTTGCAGAGACAAGAACAGTACTACAAAGTGTGAAATATGGTCAAAATATGCATGTCATTCAAGGGGATGTAATTCTGCCATAATGACCTGGATCAAAGTTTTGTTTCCTTTATGCACATGTTCAATGCATGTCTGAACTGTGTTACAAGTTACAAATCCCTACATCAAATACAATTGGAGGAGTTGCAGAGACAAGAACAGTACTACAAATGTGACATATGGTCAAAATATTTATGTTATTCAAGGGGACATAATTCTGCAATAAAGACCTAAATCAAAGTTCAGTTTCCTTTATGCACATGTTCAATGCATGTTTGAACTGTGTTGCAAGTTTCAACTCCCTACATTAAATACTGTAGGAGTTGCGGAGACAAGAACTTTACTCAAATGTGAAATATGGTTATAATATGTTTATTATTCAAGGGGACATAATTCTGAAATAAAGATCTAAATCAAAGTTATGTTTCCTTTATGCACATGTTCAATGCATGTCTGAACTGTGTTGCAAGTTTCAACTCCCTATATCAAATACTGTAGGAGGAGTTGCGGAGACAAGAACAGTACTCAGATGTGAAATATGGTCAAAATATGTTTATTATTCAAGGGGACATAATTCTGCAATAAAGATCTTAATCAATGTTATGTTTCCTTTATGCACATGTTCAATGCATGTCTGAACTGTGTTGCAAGTTTCAACTCCCTGCATTGAATACTGTAGGAGGAGTTGCGGAGACAAGAACAGTACTACAAAGTGTGACGGACGGACGTACGGACGTATGTACGGACGGACAAGGGCAAAACTATATGCCCCTCCCCACTTCGTGGCGGGGGCATAAAAATAAGGCAAAAAATCACTGAACCATGCAATATAGGTCAAAGGAGGTACAAATAGTATAATAATATCCAGGAGATGATGTATATAGAAAAGTTTTCAGCTGGGAGGACAGTGATGTATGCAAAAACATGTGGGCTTAATGAGACATAAAAAAAACCCCGCACACAGGACAAGTCAAACTTCTGGTGGGCAAGTGAAAATCCCATTATAGTTAGTGATAAATTAGCTCAGGCTTAGTGGAGTTTTATAGACAGCCTGTCAGGACATAGTAAGTGCTTATCAAAAAATACACACTTAATACGGCAAATAGGACATGTGCATAATTGAGTGCATACATGCTAATAAGTGAATTCAAAATACTCTTGGCATAGCAGTCATGTTGGCCTAGGGGTTAACCCTCTGGACACATAATCCAGATGTTGTGGGTTTGAGACTGACCTAGATCCTTAAGACTAGATATAAAATGTGGCCCTAGAATATGCAGATTGCCTAGCTAAAAATATTGTCAGCTCGGCAATCTATATATGCACTGACTGTAAATATCCATAGGCTAGTCTTGTGCATGCCCAGCTTGTCGTGAAAGGATAACAACTGGTCTTTTTACATTGCCCATTTGCTAAACCAGAAAACTTAACAAAAAGTTAAAGTCACTATTGCCAATGCTACGGCCTCTGGAAAAGTAATGCAGATGCCTTGCTACTGCTTCTCACTTCTGTCATGCCTGTATACCTTTAACAAATCTGTCCTATTAGGGAAGACAAAAATCCTTCATATTTTGTATGTACACTAGGCAGCCAAGACTTGACATAGGTGAATAACCAAAATTTCCAAACTTCTGATATGCTTGTATACCTTTTACAAAACTTAATGCTTCACAGGCATGTACAAAAATTACACCTCCCCCACTTCCCCTGTTATCAAATTTGGGCCGTTTTGCTATTTGAACCAACATGTTTGCTTTATATATTCAGAGTCCTCAACCATATAATGTAATGGCTACTAACACCTTCAAATCTCCCCTTTTAGGAGATCGTTATTCTGTTTTTTGCAAACAATAAAGACCCTGATTAGACTGCTCCTTAGGAGCAGTCTGATCAGGGTCTTCATTGTTTGTTCAGACAATGCTCTCCAAAACTAAGGGTACATACGGTGAAATCAAAACTGCCTCAGACTTCAACTAATGCCTCATAGATACACGTGTGTTTCACGTATTATTTATCATTCTAATAGAGTATACTTACATCTCTCATGGCCCCATGCACAGTCAGATCATGGTCTTCATCTACTCCAACTCTGCAACAAAATTTGGTTTTATATTTTAATAACTTTACATATATCAGTTACTTTCACCTTTATGTATATCACAAACTTTTTTACCTTTATGTATACTACAAACTTAATATACATATGAACATTTTGGACCTGATGCAATTCACTCTTCAATAATTACATGGGGGCATGCAAAAATGTGACTTAATTCTGTTCTGTTTCAATTCTCGTAATGACATTCCCCAAGTGGCCCAGCGGTACACTATGGTTACGTACCACTGAGCCACTTGAAAAGTGTTATCAGTAACTTGACTGAACACTTGCGTCATTGATGATATTGTTGTCGCAAAGCTGTTACCCTCTGTAAAAATAGCCATCAGAGGAGATGGCAAATCCCCAGACCGAAGACCCCCCATGGTCCTTGGTAAAAAGAGTGCACTTCAAAACACATACAAGTAACATATTGTCATTCTTTTATGCTTCTGATTGACATTATCTGTTTAACAGATGCATGATTATCTAACACTCAGACTAAAATAGTATGCTTGACTGCTAAAAAGAAGTAAAATCTCAAACAGCCGCCATATACATAAATATATAGCATATGATACATTAAACTTTCAAAATGTGTGAATAACTTCTAAACTACAAGCCCTACAAACCTAATTTTGAGCTCTCTAGTAAGTGAATTTGAACAAAGAATCCAAATCTGGAGAAAAAAAAATATTTTTTTTGGTGGGCGGGGTGGGGTGGGAGAATGAAGAGGGGTCAGAGAATATGTTCATCAATATTCTAATAGGTATAAGGTTATCAAAATTGTGGAGCAGGCCAGGCTTATACAGATATGGAGCAGAGACTCAAACAGCAGCTCAAAATACCAAAGGGAAATAACTCACAAAGTATGAATGCAAGAGTTGTCATTCATGTATGAGACAAATCGTCATGACCTGTTCTTCATATCTGTGAAGTATCATGAAAATATTTCAAAAGGTATTCAAGCTATGGAGCGGACACCTAAAATCATCAAAGGGAAATAAATCAAAAAGTAAGAAAGCAAGAGTTGTCATTCTTGTTCGCGACACATCGTCATGACCTGTTCTACATATTTGTGAAGTATCATGAAAATATTTCCAAAGGTATATGAGTTATAGAGCGGACACGAAATCGCACCTAAAATGATCAAGGGGAAATAACTCAAAAAGTAAGAAAGCAAGAGCTGTCACTCTTGTTCGCGACACATCGTCATGGCCTGTTCTACATATCTGTGAACTATAATGAAAATATTCTAAAAGGTATTCAAGTTATAGAGCGGACACGAATCTGCCAAAAAATCACACCTAAAACCATCAAGGGGAAATAACTCAAAAAGTAAGAAAGCAAGAGTTGTCATTCTTGTTCGCGACACATCGTCATGACCTGTTCTACATATCTGTGAAGTATCATGAAAATATTCCAAAGGGTATTCAAGTTACAGAGCGGACACGAATCTGCCAAAAAACTCACCAAAGGGGAAATAACTCAGAAAGGACAATAGCAAGAGTTACCATTCTTGTACGCGACACATCGTCATGACCTGTTCTACATAACTGTGAAGTATCATGAAAATATTCCAAAGGGTATTCAAGATATAGAGCGGACAAGAAAATGTTAACGGACGGAAGGACGGCGGACGGACGGACGCCAGGCTCATCGCTATATCCCCCGAACCTTTCGGTCGGGGGATAACGCTATATCCCCCGAACCTTTCGGTCGGGGGATAAAAATGGCAGAAAAAACATGGATGTATAGCCATTAATTTTAACAGCTATTACATTCACTGAGCATTAACCTTCATGTTGCTTTGCGTCCTTTGATACTTTAAACCTACTTTGTTTTTGCAATTAGAAAATGTCACATTTGCAAATACTCAGAAACTCAGGGATGAGAATCTTTTATAAGTCTAGAATGAGGTTAAAGTAAAGTAGACAGGAATGCAATTGTTCAAGGCCTGAAACTTCTCAGATATCTCTACCTATGAAAGTTATGAAAATGTTGCTCATGTGAAATATATGAGCTGTGACATAACAAAACCAACAAAACAGCATGTGGTGCATTCAGCGAAGACTAAGATCAGCCTGGTCATCCGCTCGGTCTGATAAGGGTCTTCCCTGGGTGGATGCCCAGGCTGATCTTAGTCTTTGAAGAGTGCACATGCCACTTTGTTGCTTTTGTTGTGTCACTACTCATATTCACTTACGGTATCTGTAGCCACTGTAACATGGGTGTTACAAAGCCACCACACAATATAACAGTTACTAGTACAATCACCATGGTTGCTGATAACATCAACCTCCTAGCTTCTGATGATGTATCTCTTATAGATAAGGCATATGCTATGGCACCTCTTAGACCTAAAACAAAATGCAAGACACTACATGATAACCCTCTTAACCACCCTTTGCCAAAATGAGCCGAGACGTGACAAAACCAACAAAGTGACATGTGCGTCCACCATAGACACAGATCAGCCTGGACATCTGCCCAGTCTGATCAGAGTCTTCACTGTTCACATGGAGCTAGCTTACCCTTAGCTTCCCTTTTAGTGCACAGCAAAGACAAATTTAGTCCCTTGCTATTTTCAAGGTGAAGGTTGTGTTTACACCCATTTTATGACCTAATCAACACACTGGACAAATAAAATTTACTCAAGATTTACTCATTAGACAGATTTTGGCTGTCGAAGCATACCTGATATTGATAAGACAAAAATCCACCATGAGCCAGTACTTGTAGGATAGGGAAATCTCACCCTTGGTTGTAATTTCAATCATAGACTCGGCAAGCCTTGTCCCTGGCTGAAATTCCAACTCCTCGGGTGAGATTTCCCTATCCTACATGGACACTCGTTGTGGATTCTTCTACTCCTCTTGTCTAATAGGTATATGATAGTCATATCAGAAAATAAAATGATTTATACCAAATTTTCTCAAGGCATGACTAAGGTATATGGGTATATAACCATGTTTTACCATCATTTTATCATAGGGCAACAACTTTCGTGACCTCCGCTTGCTTCCCTGGATGACAAAGCCCTTTCATAAAGGGGTCAACTCTTAAAGGAAAGAATTTGCTCCTAGGGGAGCAAATTCTTTCCTTCAAAAGTTGACCTCAACTTGAAGGGAGGCAAAATAAAAACAGCAGAGTTGCTTCCCCTGAAAGTGTACTCAATTACCTTAAAAATATTCAAAAGAACTTACCAGAAAACATCATCATATGCATCATACTTCTTTTAATCTTATTTCTTCTGCCCAGGTTTAATAGGAATGATAATGGATAGACATTAAATAAGCGTGCTACAATCACTGAAAACTGAGGACTGTTAAGGAAAATTTATAGATACAATTCAAAAGCTGCCTTTCTGAATATCAGAGGGAACTTGCAGCCCAAAGCTTCAATATAGAATATAGAATTCTTCTGATTACTCCTACAAACTGTGAAAGCCCCATATTTCACCAGTGAAGGGGTCAATTCACTAAGCATACAGGCATTTTGCACTTTTTTTCGGCTTTAGCCGTATAACCTTACTATTGACCTACATTTTAAGTATTTCATTGGCCAATACACCCAGAGTTTTGATTAAGTAGCTTACTATTGCTTTCTTTTCTACTTTCAGTTTCATTTGAAAGTTGGCCTATACACTGTGTCACCATGAATCTTGATATTTCGGTTTTTGCCAAAACTTCGGAACATTTCGCCTGTAATGACCCTCATGTAAAATATGAAACCAACAAAAAAACAAGAGGCCCACGGGCCACAAAGCTCACCAGATCTCTAGCTCAAAATTGCTATCACATTTGTATAGGCTTTTAATTATACAGGCTAAATCAAAGTATACAACTACAAAGTCTCATTCTGACAGTATGTTGAGTTGACAACAAAATACATAGCTAGTTTCCACATTTGATTGCCGTGGAAACCAACAAGAGCTGTCGCCTGACAGCATAGCTCGCCTGAATAGGTGCTTGCCCATCACACAGTTGCTATGGTGGTGTGGACTACTAAGCATAAAGCTTCAGACAAGCATGTCCATAATGACAACACATTTATAAACAAAAGCTATTTCAGAAATAAGTCTTAAAATAAAATCCACCTGAAATGTCAAAGTCCATGAGCTTGAGGTCAAAGAACTAAGGGGTGGGGGTGGGGGGCTGCAGGGGCTAGGATGTATGAAAACCTTGAACCATTATCTAACATCAGTCCAAGTAATAGTATCAACTGAGTCCTCATAAATATAAAACTTTACCAAATCTTTAAGACAAAATTCAAAGTTGATGACCTTGACTTCAAGGTCATCCAGTGGGGTAAGTATATGGTGTTTTGTAAAAACTCAGAACAGTGTCTAACATCAGTTCAAGTGTAAATTAAATCTCTGCCAAGCATTATGAATCAGTACGCAATTAGTAAACTTTAATAAAGACTAAATTCCCTAAGTCCCTGACCTTGACATCAAGGTCATTGAGCGGGGGCCGGGGAAGTACTATGTAAAACTTTGGACTAATATCTAACTACAGTGCAAATATAAAAAGAATTCATCTGTGAATTCAGGAGATATGTGTCTTTAAAAAACTTTAACCAAAACATCCAATCAATAAAAAGACAATTTTCTAAGTTCATGACCTTGACATCAAGGTCACTGAGGGGGGTGGGGGTAGTACCTTGGGAAACTTTGGACCAATATCTAACTACAGTGCAAGTATCAAAGAAATCCATCCATGGGTTAGGGAGATATTGGGCTTTATAAAACTTTAACCAAAACATCCAGTCCAAAAAACTCCCAATTTTCTAAGTCCATGACCTTGACATCAAGGTCACGGATAGGGGGAAGGGTTGTATCCTGTTGAACTTTGGACCAATATCTAACTACAGAGTAAGTATCAAAAGAATCCATCCATGGGTTAAGGAGATACAAGTCTTTAAAAATCTTTAACCAAAACATCCAATCCGGACGCCGACGCGGACGCGGACGCGAACGCCGACGCCGTGGTGACAACAATAGCTCTTCCTGAACTTTCGTTCAGGCGAGCTAAAAAGGATAATTTTCAAAGGATTTTTGCTTTTTTTTCCTTTTGGTTGCCATGGCAACTGAACAAAATGAGCAGTGTAAAGAAAAAAGATATAGAGCTGATAGAAGACCACTCAAGGAATATTTCTAAAAATGTAAGCTCAGAATATCTGCAATGGCTTAGCAATGAAGCCCTTTTTTCCATTATAAAAATTCCATACCTAACGTGTCCTTTGATCAATGACAATCGAGAACATAAAATCTGTAAAGGCTAATATAAGTAGTATGTCTATGAAGTCTATGCCTCATAGAGCATATGATATCTGAGAATATAATTTAAGTTTTTTTTTTTTTTTTTTTTTTTTTTTCTCATGTTGGTTTCCATGGCAACAAATAAAAAGAGCAGTAGGCCAAGAAAACATATAGCTGATACAAGCCTTTTCAAGGTACATTTCTATAAAAGTTTTGTCAAAATATCTGCAATGGCTTGGCAGTAAATGCCATTTTTCAATTTTCCCCATTATAAGTCTATGGGAACTCTAAGTTGCCTTAGCAACCAAACTAGAGAGCTTATTTTCATAAAAAACACAAACTTTCAATCCCCCAGCCCAAGGATGCTACAGATGAAATATGTGCCCAGTCGGCCTAGTGGCTTCAGAGGAGATGATTTTTAAGTATTTTTTTGTTAATTTTTTTACTTTTGAGTTTCCATGGCAACCAATAAAAAGAGCAATGGGCCAAGAAAACATATAGCTGATAGAAGACGTTTCAAGGAACATTTCTATAAAAGTTTTGTCAAAATATCTGCAATGGCTTGGCAGTAAATGCCATTTTTCCTTTTTCCCATTCTAAGTCTATGGGAAGTCTAAGTTGCCATAGCAACCAAACTGAACAGCGGATTTTCATGAAAAACACAAACTTTCAATTCCTCAGCTCAAGGATGCTACAGATGAAATATGGGCCCAGTCGGCCTAGTGACTTCAGAGGAGATAATTATTTATTTATTTTTTGTTAACTTTTTAGGTTTTAGTTTCCATGGCAACCAATAAAAACAGCAATGGGCCAAGAAAACATATAGCTGATAGAAGACATCTCAAGAAACATTTCTATAAAAGTTTTGTCAAAATATCTGCAATGGCTTGGCAGTAAATGCCATTTTTCAATTTTCCCCATTATAAGTCTATAGGAAGTCTAAGTTGGCATAGCAAGCAAACTGAACAGCGGATTTTCATAAAAAACACAAACTTTCAATCCCCCAGCCTAAGGATGCTACAGATGAAATTTGGGCCCAATCGGCCGAGTGGCTTCAGAGGAGATGTTGTTTGAAAGTGTTGACGGACGACAGACGACGACATACGACGACATACGACGACAGACAACGACGACAGACGACGACGGACAACTGCCTATCCTATAAGCTCCCCCGGAGCCTTTGGCTCTGGTGAGCTAAAAATCTTGACAAAGACATCGAAGACGAAATGAAGTAATTGTTGCTGGCTAAGTTGTTGATGTTGTGTTGGAACTGCAACACTTTTAAGGTTATATGTGGGCAGTCAGCCAACCAGTTCTCATTGTTATGTGCTACTCAGACAGACCCCAATCAAAATTCAACAGCATTTCCGAAATGGAAACCCCAACACCAATAACAAATATGCAGATCAACATGCGCATCCGTACGATCTGATCAGTACATTCAATATCTTGCATGTACCTGACCCATACATATTACAATACACACTTTAATTTAATCTAAGCTGATTATCTTTTTTCAAAGATATTTCTAGTTTATGCTGACATCATTTTGCAAGATTCGTGATACTAAGAAGGCATGCTTATGATGTTACATAACAAAAAGATGTTTAGTAGTAATGTTTGTAAACAAAAGCTTTGTCCATACATTCAAAATTGAATGTGCAAGCACTACAAACATTACCACTTTGTGCTGGTCAATTTGCTGTTATAACACTGCCTATCCCACTGAAACAATGGTTAACCTCTAAAGCACCAAAAATTAAAATTGTTAAAATTGGCAAACAGTGTAGATCCAGATGAGGTGGCTCATAATGAGCCACCTCATCTGAATCTACACTGTTTGTCCTCTAGTGTTCAAATTCTCAATATGATATCGCTTGGACAAGACATTTTTTAAAATTCTGCAGACGTAAATTTTGTCGTCTGCTTTTTGGCGCATTAAGAGTTAAAGACTACAATACTAGCTCTGCAGGAGATGCCACTTTGTTTAGCATCATAACTTGTGAAGACTATTTTCAATGGACACCAAAAAACAAGCTGTGGGGTTTCATTAAAATCACCCAAATAATACGATTATAGTGTATCTATGAAGAAAAAACAACTTAACAATTATTCTACTCACTTACTCATATATCTATCCATCCACTCACTCATCCACATTCAATTTTACATAAAGGATACAAAAGCTGCCAATATAAACCACGGATCCCACTTGGTGTTTTCATAAGTAAATACTGATACTCCTATATACAAGAACACAAAATTTTCTGCCAAAAAGTTTAATGTCTCGAACAACTGAAAAACAAAAGAAAAAATAACATAAGGACAGAACAAACCATCTCACATTCAAACTGTTTAACAGTCATACAACTCTACCAAAATTTTTGAGATATCTTTAAACCAGGCAAATTTTCATGACATTCAAAATGGACACATGCTGTAAGAGTTGCCGCACAGGCCATTCAAATGGAAACCACTCAGGTGAACAGGGCTGCCATTCTTACCACAATGTTGCTCACATCATAACCCCAAAACTGCTACATTAAAATTTCCAAATATTGGAACAGATTATGTCAGGAGCAACCAGTGCAGACCCAAATCAGAGCTGATTAGGGTCTTCACTGTTTGACATTCCATCTGCTTTTCTGGATGGATTACTGCATTGTAAAAATTAAGCTGTTCCATTTGTGAGACAATAATGGTAATTTTTATAGGTATCCAAATTTTACCATATAATACACACAACATGTATGACGAAAAGCCCACCTATGAATCTCAAATTTTGACTCACCTGTTTTGTTCTTATTTTGGATTCTTCAGACAGATTATTATAGGTGTAATGAGCTTGACATATACCACAAAATAACACAGCAACAATACCTGTAAGAAAAAATAGTGTGCAAAACATGTATATGTACTTATGACATCACACACATGTCATGTAAATTTATGGTAACATACAGATAGCATATACAGATAGACCCCCATATGCAATCACCTCCCAACAATATCTGTCTTCCTTAAACAACTAGTTTTACTATATATTTGACCTCTCCAGAACAGTCACATCCATATAACAGGCAATTTTCTGAAAATGGGCACCTCAATTTCGTTTATTGTCCCTGACAGAATACATGCCAATATTTACATTATCAGTGTAGAGCTCTCTGTTAACCCAATTAAGTGATGCGGGCGTCAATGTTGTTTAAAAGTCAATAATTACATTGTATCACGCGCTTCAGAGTGACAGCTCATCTCACTAACTAGCACGTGAAATCTACAACATTCCATGTACTTGAATGGCTAGTCAACATTGAGTGACAGCTCGCTACGCCTACTTGCACGCGAAATCTACAGCAGGAGGTGGAATTTACTGGTAGGCAGTGACAATGCGGCTGTTCCAAACTATTGCTAAATTCGGCCGATAATGTTTTTTAAACAATCTTTATATATGTATTTCTTAATTTTGTTTATCTTTTTATTGATCAAAAGCATCGTTTAATAATATAAATATAAGGAATGAATGTTATTTTTTAAACGTTTACTGAAGTATAAACTACATCGGGTCACGAGCAAAGTTTACGTAAACCCCTTCGGGGTTCACTTACTTTGCTCGTGACCCGATGTAGTTTATACTTCAGTAAACGTTAAAAAAATAACATTCATTCCTTAAATACTAACGAAAGCAAATATGAACATGACAGGGTTGCATCCCATGAAAATGTACCCTTCACTTTAAAAATAAAACTGAAAAAAAAAAATTCTAGAAATAAAGTGAAGGACTACACGTCAAGAAGTTCATGTATCAGGGTAGGGAAACACATGACCACCATGGTTCTATATTTGTTTACGATCACGGATGCAGCCATCTTGGGAACTTTGCCAGTTTGATTTGATGTTTATACTCTTTTTCAATAACAGGTTTGATACTGTACAAATCTAAATAGCGCATGAGCTGTAATTAAGTTATCATCATCTAACAACAACAAGGGTTCCGCGGAACACTATGTCGCACCTGCTTTGTGCCTTCATATAAAGAAATCAATGAAAGCATCAGTTTGACATATTTGGTCAAAATCCATTTGGTAGTTCATGAGATATTGTCTGTTTCATACTTTTTTCTAATTACAGTAGCGGTGAAAGACAGCCATTGTGGATGGTCAATTTGCAAAAAATTGAAATAGCTTCATGCAAGGACCATTCTGACACAAAGTTGGTTCAAATTCATTCAGAGGTTCTTGAGAATTTTCATTTTCATGTTAATGCTATTTTTAGTAACAGCAGCTCATGGCCATCTTGGATTGCCCAGTCACATTAATTTGAAAGAATCCATTTGCCGATCATTCTGATCAAATTGGACTAAAATCTGCTCAGTGTTTCTTGAATTAGGGCGCGTTTACACGAGCAAAGTTTCTATGTCACAGAAACTTTAACAAAGAAAGTATGACAAACATTTTGCGTTTACACGGAGCAACTTATTTGTTAAAGAAAATGTGCCATAGAATCTTTGTCACATAAACTTTGGCAATGAAATATTTGCTGCAGTGTTCACACGACCAAATATTATTCGTCGAAGTTACCTGCAGCGATGAAACAAAATCTTTGTCATATTTTCCACGCTTGTAGCAATGTTCTTTGTTACATAATCTTTAGCAAAGTTCTCCGTTTACACGGACAAATTTAATTCACCGAAGTAACTTTACCATATATATTTGTCAAAGAAACATTGTCATATTTTGGCATTTACACGAGCAAATTTTTCTGTGACAAACCTACTTTGTCATAGAAACTTTGGTCGTGTAAACGCGCCCTTACTTGCATCGTAGCAAAACTTGGCTTGTAAACAGAAATTAGGTCACTGTGACCTAATCCCACTACAAATTATTTTTATTTTGAATATTCTGACAACGAAGGTCTTTTTAATGCTCCATGCAAAATTTCAACCTTTTATACCAAGTGGTTCCGGAGAAAAAGTTGATTTATTTGTTTTGCTATTTTCAGTAACAGCCTCCGTCTTGGATTCTCGACCAAGCTGGCTTTTAGCATCCTGAAGCCCTGCAGTCTGATCATTCTGCATGTGAAATTTGAGAACCATTGGTGCAGTGGTTTCAGAGAGTAAGTCATTTGAATGGACTTAAATGCTAGGGTCGACGTAAATTACGCTGGGTCGACATAAGGTCACTGTGACCTAATTCTGCTATAGAATTTTTTCAGTTTGATAATTCGGAACACCAAGGTCCCACTAATGCTTCATGCAAAATTTCAGCCAAATATACCAAGTGGTTCTGGAGAAAAAGTTGATTTTATTCATTTTGCTATTTTTAGTAACAGTGGCCATCTTGGATTATCGACCAGCCTGAATTTTACCATTCTGAAGCCCTGCAGTCTTACTATGATGCAAGTGAAATTTGAGAACCATGGATACAGTGGCTCAAGAGAATAAGTGTTTTGAATGGACTTAAATGCTAGGGTTGAAGTAAATTGTGAACGGACAGACGGATGGACGAAGGGACTGACGGACGGACGGAAAACCGGATGCCTATATCGCACCCTGCTATGCAGGTGCGACAATAAACCTGTCGTTCAGCAACTTGTATTTCTCATGTTTTCTTTGACACCAGTTATGAAAGGTCACACTCTACCACCGCTGTTGCTTACTTAACTGTGTGTCCAAGTGTTTGCAATTTCAAGTAGAAAACACCATAATATGAACTGTTCACAAAAAAGGTTGAACAAGCTTACAGCTGACCCATAAAAAACTTCTCACCTAACTATCAAATACTCAGAGAAATTGATATTCAAAACTTTGAAGTGGACTCAAAAATAAATATGGCCACGGCCAAAACTTTGCCGGCTGACATCATAGAGCCACATGTTTTGCCCCATTGATGTATACAGCCTCCACTCCACCAGTCTGTTAGAACTTCAAACATAAGTCATGATCTTTGCATGCAGTTGTCTAGCAAGAAAGACATTAATCCTTAAAGCACCTAGAATGAAAGTAGCTGAATTTGCAAACAGTGTAGATCCAGAAGAGGTGGCTCATTATGAGCCACCTCATCTGGATCTACACTGTTTGCCCTCTAGACTCTAAATTCTTAATACATTGTATCATATAGCTTAAATGAAACATTTTTAGAAATCCTGCAGACGTTACCTGTGTTGTCTGCTTTTTGGCCACTTGGGGGTTAAAGCTACACTTACCAGTAAATCCGGCAGCTTCAGAAGCTTGAAACGATGCATACGACATCAAGAAAAATAACGAAGTCTCTAATAATGGAAATTCTCTGATTTTTGTATATTTTGTTAGGAGTGCCGTAATGACCCCTAATGCTGAGCCGATGGCAAAGGCTCCTCCAAAGATGCCCAGGAAGTTGCCGAGGGCCTTGAAAAAGGCATGAGCACTGAAGCCCTCAGTTGACACACGACCATATGTTTCTACAGACCTGGAACGGAAATGAAACAAATATTATTCTTTATTCTACATAATAAAAACACATTTTTACGTAAGTTAGAGGTGTGCAATTGAACGTTTTTGTAAAAGAAAGTCAAGAATTGAAAGTGGTTGTTCATAAAAAGATTCTTTTCAAACACAAGAGAGCGTCAAACATTTAGCTCTTGCTATAAACATGATAGCATATGACCAATGTATTCTATCTTTTGAATACAACTGCAAAATCAAGATTATTTTGAACTCAGTACTTTCCTCCTGTTTTCTACCATTCTTCATATCATATATATTACTAGAAAATGTGTTTATGAAACACTATGCCCCCAACCATATGCTTGCCTCTACTGAAAGTTCATCCAATAATGCTTGTACCTTTGTACCATGGGCCTCAATGCTTTAAGTCGAAAAAAAGGCTTAACTCAGTCAAAAATTTACTAATTGTTTTCGAAAGTTAATCAGGTCATCTACACCTTGGACAATATCTTCCTGCAAAAAATCATGATCCTAGCATCAGGGTTCTCCAGATATTTTGTTCACAAGGTTCCATAGGCAAATAATGCACTAAGTTGAAAAAGGGGCATAACTCAACAAAAAATTCACGAATTTTTTTTCAAAAGTTAATCAGGTCATCTACACCACAGGCAGTATCTTCCTGCAAAAAATCATGATCCTAGCATCAGGGGTTCTCCAGATATTTTGTTCACAAGGTTCCATAGGCTTTCAATGCACTAAGTCGAAAAGGGGCATAACTCGGTCAAAAATATACGAACTTTTCTCAAAAGTTAATCAGGTCATCTACACTTTAGGCATTGTCATCCTGCAAAACCTCATGATCCTAGCATCAGGGGTTCTTGAGATATTTTGTTCACAAGGTTCCACAGGCTAAGTCAAAAAAGGGGCATAACTATAAAAATATGTGACCCACGGAAAAAAGAAACAAGAGGGCCATGAGGCCCTGAACCGCTCACCTGAGAATGGTGGCCATGTTGGTCATGTGACCTAGACCGCTTGATAAATTTTGCTCCATCAGCCGCTGGAGGCTGTGTATGATATTTGGTTACAATTAGCCCTGTGGCTTTTGAGGAGACGTCTTAAATTGTCAAAATATGAGAGACATGGGTCAGAGGTCAAAAGATGACCTTGACCTCTTGTACCCGCAAATCTTTCATGTACTTAGATGACTGTATATACCAATTTTGAGGCCAAAATCTTCAAAACTTGCCATGAACTCTTATGTTCTACCATTTTCCCATACTTGACCTTGCCTTAAAAAAAATCAAGGTCAGCCCAAGGTCATCGTTTGAACAATCTTGATAGTACTCAAGTACCTGATGCTATATACCAAGTTTCAAGGCCATCGATCACTTGGTTCTTAAGAAGGAGATTTGTAAAGGTTTTTGCCACCTATGGGCATGGCGGCCATGTTGGTCATGTGACCAAGACTGTTTGAACAAATTTTTGTTCCCTCGGCCCCTAGAGGCTCTCTATGAAATTTGGTTACAATTGGCCCAGTGGCTTTTGAGGAGATGTGTGAAATTGTCACAATATGAGAGACCAGGGTCTAAGGTCAAAGAATGACCTTGACCTCTTGTACATACAAATTTTCATGTACTTATTAAGATAACTGTATATATCAATTTTCAGGTCTAAATCTTCAACAGTTTCCAAGAAATCTTATATTCTAGCATTTTCCCATATACAAGCTACAAAAAGCAAATTTGAACTTACCGTAAAAAAGGTCAAGGTCAACCCAAGGTCATCGTTTGAACAATCTTGATAGTACTCAAGTACCTGATGCTACATGCCAAGTTTCAAGGCCATCGGCCTATTGGGTCTGGAGAAGAAGATTTTTCTAGGTTTTTACCCTATATGGGCATGGCGGCCATGTTGATCATGTGACTAGGACCTTTGAACAAATTTTCATTCCCTCAGCCCCTTGAGGCTCCATATGAAATTTGGTTACAATTGGCCCAGTGGCTTTTGATGAGATAAGTGAAATTGTCAAAATATGAGAGACCAGGGTCAAAGGTTAAACAATGACCTTGACCTCTTGTATGCATTAATTTTCATGTATTTATTAAGGTGACAGTATATACCAATTTTCAGGTAAAAATCTTCAACAGTTTCCAAGAAATCTTATGTTCTGGCATTTTCCCATATAAAGGCTAGAGAAAACAAATTTGACCTTACCGTAAAAAAGGTCAAGGTCAACCCAATGTCATAATTTCAACAATCTTGGTAGTACTTGTGTACTTGATGCTACATACCAAGTTTCAAGGCTATTGGCCTATTGGTTCTGGAGAAGAAGATTTTTCTTGGTTTTTACCATATATGGGCGTGGCGGCCATGTTGGTCATGTGACCCAGTCCATTCGAAAAAAATTTCGTTCCCCTGCCCCCTAGAGGCTCTGTATGAAATTTGGTTACAATTGGCCCAGTGGCTTTTGAGGAGATGTGTGAAATTGTCAAAATATGAAAGACCAGGGTCAAAGGTCAAACGATGACCTTGACCTCTTGTACACATAAATTTTCATGTACTCATTCAGATGACTGAATTTACCAATTTTTAGGTCTAAATCTTCAACAGTTTTCAAGAAATCTTATGTTCTAGCATTTTCCCATATAAAAGCTACAGAATGCAAATTTGACCTTACCGTAAAAAAGGTCAAGGTCAACCCAAGGTCATAATTTGAACAATCTTGGTAGTACTCGCGTACCCGATGCTACATACCAAGTGTCAAGGCCATTGGCCTATTGGTTCTGGAGAAGAAGATTTTTCTTGGTTTTTACCATATATGGGCGTGGCGGCCATGTTGGTCATGTGACCCAGTCCATTTGAAAAAATTTTTGTTCCCCTGCCCCCTAGAGGCTCTGTATGAAATTTGGTTACAATTAGCCCAGTGGCTTTTGAGGAGATGTGTGAAATTGTCAAAATATGAGAGCCCAGGGTCAAAGGTCAAACGATGACCTTGACCTCTTGTACGCATAAATTTTCATGTACTCATTCAGATGACTGAATATACCAATTTTTAGGTCTAAATCTTCAACAGTTTTCAAGAAATCTTATGTTCTAGCATTTTCCCATATAAAAGCTACAGAATGCAAATTTGACCTTACCGTAAAAAAGGTCAAGGTCAACCCAAGGTCATAATTTGAACAATCTTGGTAGTACTCGCGTACCCAATGCTACATACCAAGTTTCAAGGCCATCGGCCAATTGGTTCTGGAGAAGAAGATTTTTCTAGGTTTTTACCATATATGGGCGTGGCGGCCATGTTGGTCATGTGACCAGGACCGTTTGAACAACTTTTCGTTCCTAAGTCCCCTAGAGGCTATATATGAAATTTGGTTACAATTGGCCCAGCGGTTTCAGAGGAGAAGTCGTTTGAAATTGTGGACGGACGGACGACGGACGGACGACGGACGACGGACGCCGGAGCCTTACCATCCTATAAGCTCCCCCGGAGCCGCTGGCTCAGGTGAGCTAAAAACATGTGTTCACTTATTTTTCACACTGATCATGTGTTTAAAGTTTCAAGCTCCTAGCTCTTACAGTTCTTGACTGGGTGTAAAGGCACCTTTGTACCATTGGCTTCAATGCACTAAGTCGAAAAAGGGGCATAACTCGATCAAAAATTCGAGATTTTTTTTCAAAAGTTAATCAGGTCATCTACACCTTATGGAGTATCTTCCTGCAAAATATCATGATCCTAGCATCAGGGGTTCGTGAGATATTTTGTTCACAAGGTTCCATAGGCTTACAATGCACTAAGTTGAAAAAGGGGCATAACTTGGTAAAAAATTAACAAACTTTTTTCCAAAGTTAATCAGGTCATCTACACCTTGAGCATTGTCATCCTGCAAGAACTCATGATCCTAGCATCAGGGGTCCTTGAGATATTTTATTCACAAGGTTCCACAGCCTAAGTCGAAAAAGGGGCATAACTCTGGAAATACTTGACCTTTACTGTTCTTGACCGTATGCCTTTGTACCATAGGCTTTAATGCACTAAGTCCAAATAGGGGCATAACTCGGTCAAAAATTCATAAATTTTTTTCAAAAGTTAATCAGGTCATCTACACCTTACGCAGTATTTCCTTGCAAAAAAAAATGATCCTAGCATCAGGGGTTCTTGAGATATTTTGTTCACAAGGTTCCATAGGCTTACAATGCACTGAGTCGAAAAGGGGCATAACTCAGTCAAAAATTCACAAATTTGTTTCAAAAGTTAATCAGGTCATCTACACCTTGGGCATTGTCATCCTGCAAAACCTCATGATCCTAGCATCAGGGGTTCTTGAGATATTTTGTTCACAAGGTTCCACAGGCTACGTCAAAAAAGGGGCATAACTCTGAAAATATGTGACCCGGGGAAAATACAAAAAACAAGTGTTCGCTTATTTTTCATACTGATCATGTGCAAAAAGTTTCAAGCTCCTAGCTCTTACTGTTCTTGACTTATAGATAGTGGACAGATGGACGGACGTACCTACCAGAGGTACACTGTGGACTGCACCCCAGAATTGGCACTATGGACAGCAAATTGCACCCCAGAGCGTCTTTTGCAACCCACAATGTTTGCATCCCATAATTTTTTGAGTAGTGTTCATTTGTTGAAAACTAACACCCCCTATATAGTTATAATTTAGGTGTGTAGAAATAAGCTTTGTGGCGTGGATTTAATGTGCTTTAAACCTTCATAATTTATAAGTTTTGTCCAAAGGGGGGAGAACAATGTGGGGGCACCCCATAAAATTTATCGGACGGACATGTCCAACAATGGACAAATGAGTCTGTACACATTCTGGGTTGTACCCCCAATATTTGAAATTTAGTCATTTTAGCTTATTTGCAAGCGAATGAAATACATTCATCATGGGGTGCATCCCACAATGCAGAACCACCCCACAAGGCACCATATTCTATACAAAACACCCCACAATGTAGGTCTGGTAAGAGCTGACGGACGGATGGATGGACAGATGGACAGGCCCAAACCAATATGCCCCCACAATTTCTCCGAAATTGAGGGCATAAAAAAAGAAAATACTGCTGGAATATTTTGGTTTTTTTTACCAAGTATAACACACTATCACATGATAAGAAATATCGTGTGAATATTATTTACACACATGAACTACTGTGTTTTCAATATCCCTATTACTGGAATATGTTGGAATTTTTTTCAGGAATATTTTAAGTCTGCCATATCTAAGAATGCTGACTGGTTTTTAAATTCATATCTTTTCTTTTACTTGCACATATCACCAAACAAAACCCAATCAAATCTTTTGAAATGCAGTCTTTTCTTAAGAATATACCTTGTTTATTATTCAGGGTGGGGAATCAATGGTTTTGTTTCAATATTCTGCATGGAAAATAGCAATGTTGTGAATCTTGGTTTCCGTCAAGGTTAATAGCTTACATGTATTAAATCTATTACAAATATTTTACACTTGTTGAGCTGTGCCCCACTTTCCAGACCACATCTTTCAGATAATAAAGCCACTTTGACTGAACCACAAATATTTGTACTTTGGGAAAGGACTCTGCCACAAAATTTCAACTGACACCTATGTGGATTTTGCCGCCATTTCAGTTTTGTCATTTCCTAATTGAAATTGAGTGACAAAACCCTTGTGTAAAGAGTGGATCTTGCAAATGAGCACCCTTGCAAATTTCAATGTTGCTCATGAAGAAGTCATCAAATCAAGATGCCCTGTTTTCTTTCTGGCATATGTTCCTTGGTTCCAAGGGACTTTATTTCAGAACTTAACAGTCTACATTTGATGGTGGTAGAATGTACTATGTTCAATAAATGATACGGTAAGAAATAGGAGTTCTAATATATATAGTTATTATTGGTTTCATATTGTAACTGGAGCATACATAATGTTATAAATAGAAGCCATTCGGAATGCTGCTGGAAACAACAGGCTTGTAAAAGAAACAAGAATTCCACAACAAGAGCTGTCACCTGACAGCATAGCTCGCCTGAATTGGTGCTTGCCCATCACACAGCCGCTATGGTGGTGTGCACTCTATGCATAAAACTTCAGGCAAGCATGTCCATAATGAAAACACATTTATAAACAAAAGCTATCTCAGAAATAAGTCTTAAAATAAAATTAAAATAAAAAAATGAAATGAAATTTCAAAGTCCACAAGCTTGAGGTAAAAAAACTGACGGGTAGGGGGAGGGGGGGGGGGGGGCTATGTGGACTGCTATGCATAAAACTTCAGGCAAGCACGTCCATACTGAAAACACATTTATAAACAAAAGCTATCTCAGAAATAAGTCTTAAAAATAAAAAGAAAATGAAATGAAATTTCAAAGCCCATGAGCTTGAGGTAAAAAAACTGACGAGTAGGGGGAAGGGGGAGGGGGGGTTGGGGGGGGGGCTACTAGGATGTATCAAAACCCTGAACCATTATCTAACATCAGTCCAAGTATTAGTATCAACTGAGTCCATCATCGTGGCACTGTGAAATTATGTCTTCATAAATATAAAACTTTAACCAAAATCTTTAAGACAAAATTCTAAGTCGATGACCTTGACTTCAAGGTCATCCAGTGGGGTAAGTATAAAGTGTTTTGTAAAAACTCAAAAAAGAGGCTAACATCAGTTCAAGTATAAACTAAATCTCTGCAAAGCATTATGAATCAGTATGCAATTACAAAACTTTAAAAAAGACAAAAAATTCCCAAGTCCCTGACCTTGACATCAAGATCACTGAGCGGGGTTGGGGTAGTACTCTGTAGATCTAACTACAGTGCAAATATAAAAAGAATTCATCTATGGGTTCAGGAGATATGTGTCTTTAAAAAACTTTAACCAAAACATCCAATCAATAAAAAGACAATGTTCTAAGTCCATGACCTTGACATCAAGGTCACAGAGGGGGGTGGGGGTGGTACCTTCAAAAACTTTAGACCAATATCTAACTTTAGTGCAAGTATCAAAGGAATCCATCAATGGGTTAAGGAGATATTGGGCTTTATAAAACTTTAACCAAAACATCCAGTCAAAAAAAATACCAATTTTCTAAGTCCATGACCTTGACATCAAGGTCACGGAGTGGGGTGGGGGTGGTACCCTGTTAAACCTTAGACCAATATCTAACTACAGTGCAAGTATCAAAAGAATCCATCCATGGGTTAAGGAGATATAGGTCTTTAAAAAACTTTAACCAAAACATCCAATCCGGACGCCGACGCGGACGCTGACGCTGACGCGGACGCGGACGCCGACGCCGTGGTGACAACAATAGCTCTTCCTGAACTTTCGTTCAGGCGAGCTAAAAAGGGGCATCTTGCCTGTCTGCTCAATGTTGCAAAACAGCAGAAAACTTGGCAAAAATTATGTGGCCAATGCCGCTAACACTGGAAAAGTAATAACAATGTCTGGCTTTAGCTATTTGCAGATGAGACAATAAGAAACAGTCTTTAAAACAGTTGCAGGATTTGTTAAACATGTGGATATGTGGATATGAGCTGCACAAGTGAAACCGTACCTTACAACATGTACAAATGGTAAATACCCTAATGTGCTTACATATTCGGACACATAAAATCATAAATTTTCCATTTGGGACAAATGGACAATTAATGGTTTAGGTGTCCCAATACTTAAGCACTTTAGGGTACTCAGATGAAACTGTACAATCACAGCAGTCTGATAGGAGTCTTCTCAATGTGCATAAACAATTTGGAGAAGCTAGATAATTTCTACGTTGACAATCAAATTTCTGATCAGTATGCAAAGATGCACAGGCTGATTTTTTTCATTGTCTGACAAGACTGACAAAAGGTTCACCCTGAAATGGGTGAAAGTGATGCACTCACTCAGTAAATCCATCTCCCTGTGTGCCTGTTAAGTTTAATATGGACAGCAAAGTTACATAAAAGAATGCTGGTTTTTGAGATTGAGGTTACTAACATCTTGTAAGAAGATTGAGGACCACATAATAACATTACCAATGAGGATGTTTGCAGAAAGATCCAAACAGCCATTGGAGAGTATGACAAACTCCTGACCATGGTCTAGGAACAAAAGCTAAGATGGTTTGACCATGTCTCAAGGTCTTCTAGTTTAGCAAAGACAATTCTACAGGAGACAATGAAAGGAATAAAAAGAAGAGGTAGACAGAAGAAGTAGACAGGGATGGACTGCCAGCACAATTGGTACAGCTGAAAACAAGATCAAGCCAAAAGACATTGCTGCAAAGCCATTTGCTGTCCCAAAGACCTTACAAGGATTGGAAACCCCTTGACAAAACAAGACAGGTAGGCTATCTTGATAAGTACTTAAATATAACCTGAAGGTTGGGGCATCATGCAAATTGGTTCAGACTGGGATACTGAAAGATTTATCACCATAATTCTTCTCCTTCCCTGATCAAAAACTTATCATTAACAACATTACAGAGAGAGAGAGAAATTTACAAACTTTCTAAAACGGTTAGAAACTTTATTATTTGCTGGTGCTTCAGCTCTTTGCTGACAGAAATGCGTGCAAGTGAGGCCTAAATTCTCCTGCATTTATTTTGATATAAAACATTTGATTTTAATAAAATCAAATGTTTTATATCAAAATACATGCAGGAAAATTTAATTGTAGAACTCACCTAAATGGTGATTTTTGCATTTTAGAGGTTACTTTTTAATTTTTAATTTTTAAAGTAGTCTACTCCATCAAATATTATTTATACCCTGACACCCAATTTAGTACTAACAGGTAATTTTTTTATGTCTCCAAGATATCGTAATCTGTACTCTCTACTATATGTCTTTATGCATCCTTTTTTGATTATTTATTCAACCAAAACACCAACAATGAATATTTTCCCGTTTTTCATATTTTTTTTTTTTTTTTTTTTTTTAATCTTATCCTAGTAACACATGGTAGATAAGATTAGAATTTTTAACCCAGTATGCAAAAATTTAAAGCTAACCCAGCATGCAAAAAGAATTAAAGCAAATCAGTAACAAAGCTCTTACCCTGATAAAACAATGGCCACAGCATCATTGAGAACACTTTCCCCAAATACTAGAGCATACAGTGTAACATCTACATGTAGATCATGGAATATAGCCAGAACAGTCACTGTAAAGAACACAAAAACTACTGAAAACACTTTATATACTATAATAGTAGTTTCTGGAATATCAACTGTTAAGAGTAGACCAAAAGCAAAATATCAGGGTCTTCATTTTCTGTTATTGCACCAAGACAGATTTACATACAATGTATCACAACTTGTTCAAGTTTTAGGACTACTTTAAATTCTTTGAGTAGTTAAGGAGTGAATGGGCAGTAACTCTGCCATTTATAGTTTTGCTCTTGCTCTCCTTTCCACTGGGGATCAACTCTTAAAGAAAAGAATTTGCTCCCCCTAAAAAGACCTCAATGCTAATTTAGAAAGGGCTTCATTGTCAAAAAGCAAACAGGAAGTTACAAAAGTCGACTCTCTTGGAAAAATGGTGGAAAATTGTAGCACTGTTCTTATACACCCTCAGATGTCAAAGTATTTGGGAGAGTTTTCCTCAGCAAGCAAATTTGTAAATTTTACTGCAACATTTACAAATTTAGTACAATCAAATTAAATATGTAAAATAACAAAGGTAAAAATAAACATAATCACATGTGCGAAAATGTCATCTATCTCTGGAGGTCTTAATACAGTTTTTTAACCCTTAAAGTGCAAAAAAAAAGAGGAACAGAAGACAAAATTAATGTCGGCAAAATCTACAAAAAAAGTTTGTCTAAGATTAATCACATTGAGAATTCAAAGGCTTATAGGCAACAGTGTAGATCCAGATGAGGCGGCTCAAAACGAATCACCTCATCTGAATCTGTGCTGTTTGCAAATCTGACTATTTTCAACTTTGGCCCTTTATTTTATTGTTGAATTGTTCATGGATTAATCAACAATAATTCCACATGTTCACATAAATGCTGCCAACACCGGAGAAGTAATACCCATGTTTTGCTTCTGTTAGTCAAAGGCTAAACAAAAAACTTACCTGGGTCAGTAGCAGAGATTATCGCTCCAAAGAAGAAAGCATCATTTAGATCAAATGAAATTTTCATCACTCTTGTTAAACCATACATCATACCACTGAAATATACAAGAACAACTATTAGCTCGGACAAAAAGCTTTACACAGCAAATTTTTGCTTATTATAGTAGCCTTCAGTCAGAAAGGAGACAATTACTTCAAGATCATTGATCTTTCAATATAGGGATCAAACGTGGTTTATCATGCATTTCGAAAAAAAATTCTCCTTTTAGGCCATGGTCAGCTATTGGGAATTTATGTTAAAACCTTCAGCAACAGTTCAAAAGTCAAACTTATGTTCTCTAAATTTTTCACTTTGATTTTACTTGCTCCTCAATTCTTACAATATTTGATTCTGTATGCTCTTGCACACAGGTCTTTTATCGATAATAACTGCAACTTCAAACTATGTGCTTGATTCTGTAATGATGGAGCATTGCCCTGAAACTTGCAAATAAAAACTGGAAAACTGGTCATTATCAGCCTGTGAATTGCCTTATTAATACATAGTTATTTGTTTGTTGAAACATGCCTGTTAATAGCCTGTGACACTGATATTTATGTAACAATACACCTTGAGTAGAGGCTGTAACATTTTTTCTACATCCTTTAACACCATATAAGGTGCATGGGTATATCCCTGCTAGACATGATACAATGTTGAATCAACACTGAATCAGCCTCCATTCAACCACATGAATCGGGTTGATTCAGTTTTTATTCAACATCGTGCCTGCTGAGATGCCATGGTTTACAGCCATTTTATATTCATATACACAGGGACTGACAAATCCATTGCCCGGACGCCCGGGACAAGCTCCAAATCTGGCCGGACAAGTGCTATTTCCAGCTCGACGCCCTGCCGGGCAAGTAAAAGAAAATCCCCAACACATAAAAATTTGGAAAGAATAACTGTAAGCTTGTTAAAAAAAAAGACAGCCGCACTGCAATTATCATGATTTTCTCACCTTTAGTTATTGAAAGTATGTATATTATCACCGGGTCTCATCCGTTAATCCAGTGTAATGGTTACTGACGGTGTTTGCGACACCTGTCAATCATTTAGCATTTCACAACTACATGTGGACCGTTGACCAATGAGTTTTCTTCTCGGATGCATGATGAGCTTGAGTCAAAATACAGAGTCTAGACAGTCGGTACTGTTTGATCTACAAAGCTATCTTAATTCTAGAAATTGGGACAACCGGACAGTTAAAAAATCAATAAATTTTTTATTGCGTCTAACAGATGAAAGCAGAATGGCAAAACAGTGTAGACTTTGATCAGACTGCTCATATCTAGGAGCAGTCTGATCTGGGTCTGCACTGTTTGGTCAGACATATGTCTCAATATTCAGAACTTTTATGGTAATCTATTTGGAGACCGGTATTCTTTGATGTAAAGTGCAAACGACCTGAGTCAACCAGTACAAAGCATGAATTTTTCCTGCCAAATGTCACCTGGACAGTGTATGCTATAAAGATAAAAGGAAAGGCTTCCACAGTTACCTTACGTATTTGGATCACAGTGTAATATTGCTTGGCAACCAGAGTAGTCCCTGATCAGACTGCTCCTAATGTATTTGGATCAAAGTGTAGTAATGCTTGGCAGTAAGAGTAGACCCTGATCAGACTGCTCCTACCATATTTAGATCAAAGTGTAATTATACTTGGCAGTCAGAGTTGACACTGCTCCTATGCAATTTGAGCAGGGTCTACACTATCTGCCAACATCTTTGTCTACTAATACTCTATACTCTTTGCTCAGACAAGATTTCCAAATTTTAGGGAATGTATGATTGTACAGAACGCAGGAGCTTGACCTTGAATATTTTTTTCATAAGGGCTTGTCCCTGCGATGATAATATTAATAATTATTACTATATTCTATAAGCTGGAGGCGACCCATTTAAAAAATATAACCAACATCAAGTTCCTGTGGTACAGAAGGGCAACTTTTTGTTTTTGTGTGTGTGTGAAAAATCTGGACAAGCAATTATTTTTGCCGGACAAGTGAATTTTGTTTTTACTTGTCCTGTGGGCAAGAGGATTTTTTTTTTATTTGTCAGCCCCCGTATACATTAAAAGCAGATATTACTACATGTATACTTACCCAACCACTAAACAAGAAATTGTAGTACCAGCAAATGCATATGTCACAATAGCTCCGAAGTTACGGAAAAAATGCCTCTGAAAGAAAAGGGATATCCATTTTACATTTTTTATATAATATACATTGAAATCATTGACATGTAAGGTAACTTCTGTTACTCCACTACCATATCAAACGTTCTTCTCCAAAACTAAATGCACAGTACTAAAATTGTTTGAGGCACCTTTTTTGTTCTCCATTTAAAATGTAGATCATTAAGTTTAAGCCCTTTGTGTAACTGGCATTACTGCCTGAGCTGTCTACAACAAACATTCAGATCAGCTACTCACTGCTAGAATTTCAATAAATACTGTTTCTTACCTCTCTGTAGACTGTCAAATAAACAAACTTACTCAGCTAAAACCAAGATGCTTGACAAAGTTAGTGTCAAAGCTGCCACTAACACTGGAAAAACAATAATAACATGTATCTCTAACTAAAAAGAAAATGAGCTTGTAAACATTGACAGTATGAGGGAAAACAGATAGTCAGACTGCCTTTGATGCATACTTGAAAAAAATAACTACCTAATATGAGTCATTTTTCACAAGTTATTACAAGCCACCTACTGAGCCCTGTAATATGGTATCTGTACTGAATCTTACTGTACTTCTTTGGTTTTAAGACAGAGGTTTTTCCCTTCTAAAACAATCCCAAAAACCTAGATCACTCTTATAAGATGGATTTACTCCAATGTACTTACATTCTGGGACATCAAACACCATTAATTTTCCATTTTTTCAAATGGAAAATTAATGGTTTTTACATGTCCCAATATTTAAACATGTAAGGGTAGATTTTGGCGAATATTTGGAAGGTTTTTGGATAGATGTCTGTGAATATTTTGGAAGGAGAGACCATCTCATACAGTGTAGCAGAATTTCGTGAGACTGATTTAGACATTCGGAATCATTCTAGAGAGATGAAAACCCTGTTTTATAGCCAAAATAAATACCATCCATTTATTCAAAAAGAAACTCACCCTCTTCATACTGAAGCCAGCTTCAAATATGATGACAGGCAGAAAGACATTGAAGAAAATCTCTGGATCAAACGTTACCTGGAATAGAACATAATACAGTCAATTGAGAAATAAATGAGAAAATTTTATTTTAATTTTCAAAACTATGTGAAAATAAAACTATCACTAAATCCTTACAGCCTTTTAAGGGATACAGGCACACCTGACACCATTTTACTGCCAGCTCTACAAAGGGTGACAACTTTTGTGACTTCCTATTTGCTTTAATGGCCTCAAGAAGCCCTTCTGAAATGAGGTCCATTCTTAATGGAAAGAATTTGGTCCAAGGGGAGCAAATTATTTTCTTTAACTTAAAGAGTTGGCCCCAATTGACAGAGACCAAATGAATAGTAAGAGTTTGCTTCCCCTAAAAAGTGCACCTTTTCACCTTAATAGCAATCCAAAAAATCATTATGAGGGTCAGGAAAACAAAGCTTTAGAAATGTTTGTGTTAATACTTACCCCAAAAAATAAGCAATTCAAAAAAAATCTATTTTACAGTATGGACAGTCCAACCAAAGTTAAGTTGAATATGTACACTTCAGGGGAAACAACTCTGTCATTTTCTTTTTGTGTCCTTCTCACTGAGGATCCACTCTTAAAGGAAAGAATTTGCTCCCGAGGTAGCAAATTCTTTCCTTTAATAGTAGACACAATTTGGAAAGGTTATGTCTAGCAAAGCAAACAATAAGCAACAAAAGTAGCTTACCTTTGTAAAATGGCAAGAAAACATAGATGTGTACCCATTCCCCTTAGAGACCTTTTTTCTGTTAAGGTGTATGGGTACGGGGACTGTGTTCTAAAAAAGGAAAGAAATGGAATCAAATTCTTTTCCTTAAAAGAACATGCCTACTGGGAAGGGATGGTAAAAAGTAAAAGGCAGAATATACTCCCCTGAAAGAGTATCCATACACTTCATGTACAAACAAATTATGCAGTTGTTTAAAACTAACGACGTTGTTAGTTAACGAGACATTGAAATTTCAAACATTAATATCTCAATTACACCAATATTTCTGTTGAATAAATGTGAGAAGCTTTTGCATTGCAAAAGCTTCTCACATATTTTCAACAAAAAATATCAGTGTATTAGGCTATAAAGTCGTAAAACACTTAACAAGGTGACCTCTTTATGAGCTTGGGCTAACGAAGCTTTAAACAACTGGGCTCTGGTCACCAAATATTATCCAATACTAGTCAACAAATAAGTAATGACAACTTATTATATTTACCGTTTTCTCCAGTAACGCTTCATCTGAAATACTATTCACAACTGTTTCAAACTCATATCTGACTAATTTTGTGACTGATGTATTGTCTTTGTCATTAAGTTCAGTCACATGAACAACTATAGCATCAGGGAATGTGCCATTTCTGGTTAGGTTGAGGTTAGCTGTTGATTTGTTATTAGGTACACTGGTGTAGCGTATCACTGCTCCTACGATCAAACCTGAAATTTAAATAAAGTTGAATCTCAATATTTAAAACTCTGATATCTTAAAGTACCCTCTTTTCTCAAAGAATATAGTTTGGAACCATTTCCTGTTTGTTTGTTTTTTTATTTCTTTTCTCATTTCAACTCCTGTTATCTCAAATCACTGATATCTCAAAGTAAATTTTCTGGGACCAGAAAATTAACTTTGAGATATCAGTAGTTTGAGATGGACCTTAACTTCCAGATATAGAGAGTTGAATGAAACAACAGTATTGAAACTAAAAATGTTTTTTGAAGAAAAAACATCTTTCACCTTACAGGGTGTTTCCATCACAAACTACATCTATGTCTTGATTCAGTCTTTGTCATATTTCATACAAGTGCAAACAAAGAGCTATGGCATATTGAAGCTAAGTCTGATACACTGCAATATCATCATTCACATGATGCCAATGTTTTCCCTCAGATTATTTTTAGGGGACACTTGCCCCCTAAAATTCATTTCTAGGGGTAGTGGGATATGTAAAATACTTGTGCTTTTTAGTACTCAAATCATTTCGCATTTGTTTAACTAAGTTTTTCATTTGTTTAAGTTTTTCATCTTTGAATCATTTCAAAGATGTATTGTTTCGGTTAATGTTAATGCAAAAGGAGTCTAAATCTTGCATGTGGGAATAGCACAGCCTAATAGTTTGATTAGAATTCACTATTCCACTAAAAATATCTTAGATATGATATACACTTTTATCTGAATGTTGATAATTATGTTGTGATAAATTGGTAAATTTTGCTAGGACTATCATCTCACTGTAACCACAGGTACAAATCCAACCACTTTTCAGAACATATTTTTTTACTTTTTTGGTGCCGATTCTGCTCTAGTGATGCTTTATTCTGTAGTTGGTTTTGTTCTGTTTCTTCCGCTGTGAAGATGCGATTGATTTCCTCTGCAAAGCCGCAAAATCTTCCACCGAAGCTTCCGCAATGGAAGGAAAGAATGAAGTTAACCATTCTGCGCCACCATGTTTCGTAAACAGTTACTGGTGCAATGCCCTGGTAAGTAAATGCAATGCAATGACATACAGATTGGAGAACCAGAGAGACTATCAATACCACATGGAAGAAGACAGCCTAAACTCAATGGCAAATTCAAGGGTCTATTGATGGAGATTGGCTAATTGACCGAATCGGACAAATCTACTGACATTGCGCCCATTGGGACGCACTGCCCACCAAAATGCGGGACATTCGTCATTTTGTGTTGAAAATGTGTCAAAATGCAGGAATTTGTGTGCCAGGGATAACCCTGTGATGCTTGTTAAAAAAAAAACAGAGACAGTCAGGAGCTACTAAGTGTCAACATACATATGAACCATTGTTACTAATTTGAGTACACTGACAAACTGTGTTTCATTGTCAACTGTAAGCTGTCATTTTGTTGCTGAAGTTGCGAAAACTGTCATGACATGACTTTCAGTTTGCAGTGATTTTTTTCTCTATAAAAGTGGTGCCCATAAAAGGCACCAGTCCCAATCCAAAATAGTATCTTTTTTTCCCAACTGCAATTTGAAAAATTCCCAATTGCAGGAATAATTTTTCTAGAGACCATCTTACAAGCATAAATTTACTTGCTTGTTTAGAGAACTGGCAGATATATAGCTATAAATGAATGTAAATATTATATATGAGCCAGTCTCTGTGAAAACCGGGCTAAATGACATAAGAACAAAAAATTAACTAACTGCTCCACTGAATAGTATTATTTTTTCTAAACATTTCCTGAAAATTTGAGGTGGTTACCATAATTTATTTCAGAGATATAGACTTTAGAAGCTAACAGGTAGTGCGGTTTCTTTATGTGACGTTATTAACGTCATGCAAGTATGTTTTGATGTCAACGTCACTACGTTTGTTTGAACACGCTTTCTGTGCTTGTTACACAGGTTAACTCAGACAAAAAGTGTGTTTGCTCATTTTCAATATGTATGTCATAGTACACATCTGACAATTTGCATGACTTAACATTCTTTCTCAAATGATAGGTCATTATGATGGTATACCATCTGTTTTCAAGGCTTTGGGGCTACCGTGGAATAAGCGTTGTCATGGCAACATATGTCATATTTATGACTGGACTTTGTCTGAATTCATGGGCTTTCTGTTATATCTCAACACCTAAGGTATTATCATGGAAATAAATAGAGGTCCGAAAAATCATTAATTTTGATGTTTTTCACCCGTTCACAACGTAATTATTACGTAATGTCATTAAAGCCCGGTTTTCACAGAGAACGGCTCATATTCATTTTCATGTCCCCTATCCCACCACTTGAGACTAAATAAAGATGTTTCTGAAATTCCAAATTTTAGAATACGTCACGATTTTTCCCAATTCTATGGCCCATAATGGGCACCGGCACCATTCCCAAAATAGTGAAAAAAATCACTGGTTTGCAATGTGTTGGGTTCTTTTATCTGTTCATGCATGAGCTATCCATGGGATAATCTTGTCAATAAAAAAATGGGCATCACATCAATGGCAATATTCTTAGATTACATATTCAAACCACTGATGACCAGTGCTCCAGATAAGAAGGGTAACAGTGATAATTTAATTAGGGTTATTTTCAGTATTTCTCCATAGAAACATATGATGTGACCCCTCATTAGAAGTCTCTTCGAGACGGTTCTTAAGAGGTGTCACAATATACGTTTCCATTGAGAAATAAGAAAAATTATCTCTGAATTATCCTCGTTAACCCTTCTTATCTGGAGCTCTGTGATGACTCAGAATCAGGAGTCTCCGACTCTTGTGACTGGACCCACTGGCACAACATTATCTTGGTTATTCTTCAGCCATATTTTGAATACAGTGTTTAAAGGCGACTTTTATACTTCTAAAATGAACAAACACATTACCATAAATTATTGACAATCCTGTTTCATGCACAAATCTGAATCTTCTATGTTTAAAAAGCCAGATTGTCAAAATTGTCATCAACAATAAAGCTAATAACATCAATATTGTGAGACTGTCGGTTGTATGTTGCTTTGAATTTTTTTCTTCTTCCTCTGTGTCTGTCGACGGTCTAATCGCCAACGGTGTATCTTGTGCCATTTTAAATGCAAATAGAGAAAACAGCACGGAGGCTGTCAAAATTTTGCTTTTGGAATCCATTTTGTGAATTACGCCCCCTGATTTCGGTGATGATGTAAATAATCTGCCAAGAAAATAGATCCGGTGGTCTTCATGTTCCTATGTCTAACGTCCTTTGTCGGAGAACCGACTGATTGTTGTTGTTGTTGTGATGTTGATTTACGTCCACGGTAAACAGCTATGAACATGTCGAGATGGCCAGTTAACCATATATAGGCATTTAAAGGTAGGTTCCTGGACTAGCGATAACAATTATGTCCGCAAAATAATTTCGTCTTTTTCTGAGCAGCATTGAATTCTCTTATTTTTCTGAATCTGTTGCTACTGAGAAACTCGTCAGGTGTTGAAGAAAATAGTCGTTTTCCCTTTTGGTTTATCATCTTTCGTTGGAAATCCAGTTCTAAAAATAACTATGTTTATTATGTCTATAAGTGGGTGATTTCTGATGCCATTCTCCAAAGGTCAATTTTCCCTTGCCGTGAGCTCTCCTAGAGGTCCTGGCATGGCGGATGGGTTAAAACTATCCCAAAATGCCATGCAGCATGACGTCAGCCACATTATCTATTTTTGGCGCGAACTAAAAATAGCGCTAACTGGTGTGCGAAGCAGAGTTAGGAAATCCCTTGCAAAACAACTTTTCTAATATTTTTTTGATTTACACTTTTTAGTGAAACTTATTCATTCCCTTTTATAAGTGCTTTCCAACAACTTGGATGAAAGATCATCAAAATTATGATGCATTCCAAAGTACAGGAACCTACCTTTAAATACCACTTTATTTCTTTAAATAGGCATTTTCATCATATGAGATAATTGCCATTGATTGGGAGTGGGATGAACGGGGTCGGGGGTGATGTCACAGAAACTACTGATTTGTTAACAAGTAAACTAATGAATAAAATATATTAGTAAAACAAAATCTATTCCAGCATATTTAATATTTGCTTGGCATATTTACATGTCAAGATTTCGCGTGTTTGCAAAATCTAAACTGTATTTGGGGCCTGAATGACAGTTTTGGAAGCCGCAAACGCAATCAAAGCATTGTAGGTTGGGGTGGTGTACGTGTATTCGAGATTAAAATCAAAACTATATTATGCACGTCCAGCCTTATTTTGTGTATGTTACGGCATACTGGGTTAGAATTTTGTTATACATTTTTAATATCAAAAATAGAACTTTTGTCAAAATAAATTTCTAGAGATCAAAATGGGCCTAAGATAGCAATTTTTTCGATTTCACTCAAATTCCTTACATTGACTGCTTAAAGGAGAGACATTTTTGGCAGCTATGAAAGCTGTCTCATTGAACTAGTGGATCTACTTTTTGATGAATACGTAAATAAAACATCAAAGCAGTTTCGTTTATTATTATTATATATATATATATATATTTTTTTTTTTTGGTAAATTTAATGTTAGAATAATACTAAAGTGTTAAAAATCTCAGTAATATTTCTGGTAATTCTGTATATAAGTGTTAATCCATGTTTTTTTATTTCCTAAGGACCTGTGGATTGAGGGGAAAGGGGTAGCACGTGACGTTATAAAATCTTCAACTGATCTTTCTGCGCTCGTAATGCATCAGAATTTTGTCATCGCGCCCCCAACCCCGGAGGAATAGCAGGGACTTTGACTTTTCATCCAGCAAATTCCCGCTGTAAGTCCCGCATTGTGGGGACAAATAGTCTTCCGCTGCCTTTTTCCCTACATTTGCTCAGGACTGCTGTAAAATGACAGCTCGTTTACCCGCTACACCCCACCCCAACACCCTGCCCCAGGGAGTGGATCGGCCGGGAATACAAAAAAAAGTTGCATAAATTATTACTATTATTATTATTATTATTTTGCTATTCCAAATACCCAGCCGTTCTCACAATTCGTTGTGTTCAGTGTCCTATTTTTGAACGACCCTCAGGTAAAAAAAAAGACAAATGAAAAAGTGAGTGACAAGCGAACAACAAAGCTGACAGATAGACCCAACATACTATAACTTGTCGCCCGAGGAAGAACACTTATTTAAAGCACCTCATATAATGACTTTATTTGCGAAGGACTTTTTACGAACTTAATAGCAGAATCAAAAAAATCATGAAACTGATTTTCCCTATAGACAACAAAGAATGCAGACAAAAATAAAATTTCTGCAAGAAAATTTGACTTTTTTATGCTCATTCATTTCATGGAGATATGTTCGTGGACTTTGCAAATTAGGATCTTTTAGATTTCGATGTGCCTTGTTACTGTTATTCGCCGCAACTCCATTTCTAATTCTTTCTTTCGGTAAGTTGAATTCTTTATTAGAATTAAGTGGGCGGGAACATGTACCTTACGATATTTGCGAACTAGCGATACTGAGTTCAGAAGCGAAGACTCAGATCAGTCTGCACGGACGCGCTGTTAATTTCCATTTGGAAATGGAATTGCGCGTTTAACCAGACGTTGTGCTGGTCCTCAGACTGATTTGAATCTTCGCTGTCAGCATATACAGTAAGATACATTTTCTTGCGCTGTTTAACTTTTTAAGCACCAAAAAGCAGACGACAAAATTTACGACTGCAAAAATTAAAAGAATGCCTTGTCCAAGACATTTCATATCGAGAGTTCAAAGACAAGAGGGCAAACAGTGTAGATCCTGATGAGGCGGCTCATTTATGAGCCGCCTCATCAGGATCTACGCTGTTTGCATATTATGCTATTTTCGTCACTGGTGCTTAAAGTGTTTAACAGTCTGTCAAAGTTGAGTTTGGTTTATGGTCGTATAAATGCATCTTAATTTAATCAGTCTTATTTCAAATGATTGACGACACTGTGACTAATACAATGAAAAAAGTTTTTCATATCTTGCATACACACTTTTCATTCTATTCTTTGTGTTTGGTCGAGGAGCGGTATTGTATATGTCTTAACAATGCATGTATACTCTAAAAAAAATTAAGGGGTCGAACTTTTACCCTGCGATTTCTGGAATATTTCAAATATTTGGTAAAATAAACCATTTCTACCTTCCATTCTATTCATTTTGCAAGTTTTATACACATGAAGTTTGAACATATAGCCTTTGTTTTGACCAAGTCCAGGCTTTAAGTCAAACTACCCCTAAAATGAAAGTGGTTTGAATTCCTATAGAGAATTGATAGTGTGTCAGTTTGGTCGGGCATAACTTCCAAAATTGCTATGAGTTTTAAACTTGTTACAGCTAGGTGACCTTAAAAATAATTACATTTGATGACTATCGAGCAATTTTGCAAAAATATCATAAATTGGCGAAATCGAGAATTTTGGTGAATTTGATCTTTATGGACTTCTGACCACTTTGATTTTGATGGTAGTGTGAATTGAAGTCTGGACTTGGTCACGATAAAGGTTATAGTTTCAAACTTCATGTGTACAAAACTTGCTAAATGAATGAAATGGAAGGTAGAAATGATTTATTTTACTAAATGTTTGAAATGTTCTAGAAATCGCAGGGTAAAAGTTTGATCCCTTAATATTTTTTTCGAGTATAGTTAAATAGAATTGCCTTGTCTTTGATACGCTACATGGTATGAATTGCAAGTTTTACAAAGAAAACATCTTTAACCCATCTATGCCCAATGGACTGTTCTAGCCTCATCAAATGGACGAGTCCATTTTCAACTCGGGGTTGTCAGGTTTAGTTTATCTTTATTGTTTTAAAATCTATTTTACAGAGAACTATCCAATTGTCTGACGCAAATAGTGTAGACCCTGATCAGACGCCGCGTTTTGCGGCGTCTGATCTGGGTCTGCACTGTTTGCCTATTTCCTATTAATGGGATGCTAGGCATTAATGGACTGACCATGTTAACACAATTCACGGTTTTGGTTCCCTGGTTCTCCAGTATGGAGTTCTCTAAACGGGAATAATTTGAAAGCATTAGGTGTATGAATTTTCCCGCCATTTGTACAAAGGTGGTCGATGAAACCCTTCTACTATAGAGCATACTCTTAAAGGAAGGAATTTTAAAAAAAATGCTCTTTCGGAAGCACATTTTTACACTCAAGAGCTATTTCCATTAAAAAGGGAAGCAAATATGAAAATGGAAGAGCTGCTGTGTGTATTTCAATTTCCGTAACGACGTCCCCCCCCCCCTCCCCCCTACCCCAACGCGGCGCACCTCAGCGGAACGTATCCATAGCCGCAGTAACGGGGCACCGTTCGTCCGTCCATGGAAGAGCTGCTTCCCACAAAAGTGTACCTTTTAGTAGAGAATCACTCATTGAAACCCCAAGTATTTCCTTAACTTAGGTAGACATACAGCTTAACAAAATTGTATTTGGTTCCTTGGTTCTCCAACGAAATTGTATTTGGTTCCTTTGTTCTGCAGTACGAACCACTCTTAAAGGAAGAAATTAAAGAGAAAACTGTATCCTTTACAAGGAGCTCCCTGTTAGAAGGGAGAAAAATTCCATTTTACCCAGTTGTGTGTGTGGGGATGGGGAGGGGGGTGGGGGTTCAGACTATAACTCTTTTGTATACCCTGTGTGTAGTTGAGACAATGAAACCTCTTTTGTGTAGAGACAAAAAAAGCACATTCTTTTGCAATGATTATGGATAAGTAAAACAGCTGTCCTCAAAACTGTCACCGCTAATATATCATATTTATGAAATGTGATGCATTACCGTTATTTTCTTAAATATTGGGACACATTAACCACATTTCTCCCCTCCACCCACCCCTACTGACATCCCCTCGCAGACCCACCCACCCCGACCCCTTCCCCGGAGACGGAGATGTGTCGAAAATGCCGGCGGAATGACAAACAGTGTAGATCCTGATCGGACTGCTTCTTTAGGGAACAGTCCGATCAGGATCCACACTGTGTGCTCGAACATTTACGTCTACAATTAGGGTCATAAACATTAATTATGGCACTGACACAGTGTCGCTGCATGCCTTCTTTTGGTGTTTATTTTCAAGTTCAGATTTTCTTAAGATAAATGTCTGGAAATTTTACATCAGAATTGCTGACAGCAAGCTTTATTTTCTCAACATATAAAAAGGCCGAGTGAAGTGAAATTTTATTATATTCTATTCTAATTTTTCATGCGACGTCCTATAACCTTGCAAGACAGATGACTTTGCAGTCAGTCCTTTACACCCTGGCCTTAGTTGTCCTGGCAAAGTCCACCCTGTCCACTTTATAATTCTACCATCCCACCTCTTCCTCCGTCTACTTTCGTTTCTTCTTCCGCTGATTCAAGAAGGGCAGTTGTCAGTTACTGGCGAAAGTAGTGCACTTAGTACTGGTTAACCGCTTAGGAGGTCTAAGCCTGCCCAGGAATAGTGTGGTTAGGTTAACTGACCGTCCCGACATGACCATAGTTGTTTACCATGGACGTTAAGCATCAAATCAATCAATCAATCTTCCTCCGTCTAAATCTTCTTCTTATTCCTTTTACTGTATCCTGTAGAACCGTCTTTGCTACGGATGTGGTCAACAAGCCACCTTCCGACTCTACGTTTCTTTACAACGGTCAGAAGCTCATCATGAAGCCGGGCCGCGTAGCGCAGTCGGTAGCGCGTCTGACTCAAGAGCCAGAGGTCCCGGGTTCGATACCTGGTCCGGCCACATACTTTCGTTTCTCCTTCCGCTGATTCAAGAAGGACAGTTGTCAGTTACTGGGGAGCCTGCCCAGGAATAGTGTGGTTTGGTTAACTGACCGTCCCGACATGACCATAGCTGTTTACTGTGGACGTTAAGCAATAAAACAACGACAACAACAACTCATTATGAAATAGGAAATTGCCTAACTTCGATTTTCGAATTATTAGGTGATATGAATATAGGAGTCAAAGATGACCGATCTTGAATTCGTTTGATTTTGAAAAAACAACAACGTCTTTTACTTTGTAGACAAGAGAAGGAGAAGCACGGGCTAATACAACATTTTTGCTTTATATCTGCACTTTAAGAAACTGGAAGAAAACTGAGTAAATTTTGGCATCACTTAGAATGCATTATTTTCCTATATACATGTCCTATATGTATTAGGAAATGATGATAATTTTTATTCTGGACAAAATGACATACCAAAAAAATATGAAAATGTGTCTTTGTTTGTGTAGTCCTGTCGCCATCTTTTCTGGCTGAATTAAAAAAAATGTCAAGGTCATAAATGCTTCATGATTGGGTGTTCACCTTTCAGTCATGCAGGGTGTTGTGGGTTCGACTACCATGGGCGGCACAAGTCCGATCAGTTTCTCCAGTTCAAAAGACCAGGATATGCGCACCAAGCGAGCTCTAAGCTGGAAAAATTTGTATCCGGGTGGCGGTCCGTAATTGCAGTGTAACTGAAGGTCAGTGATGGCGTACGCCTTACCAAAGCGGCTAAACTGTACAAAATACAATATAAATGTACAAAGTAATGTGCCCCTGGGGCCTCAGTAAAAAAATCTTGACTGGACGAACAAACAAACAAACCGACCATGAACATTTGAAAAAATATCTTCCCGACAGTTCCAGAGATACTGCTAAGATTTTTTTGATGTACTGTTTTTGGATAAAAATGTCAAGGTCACCAAGGCTTTGTCAACTCTTTAACCTGTCCCAGTGCTCGATTATCACTAGGAGTTTGGTAAACTCCGGCAAAGGGGTTCAAGGAGATATCGTGCAGACAAGAAGCAAACGTTACAAACAGAAAAACAGTTGACATACATGTATTAAATGGTGTACTGTCCTTGAAAAATGTCAAGGTTATCAAAAATTAAGAAGTCTCTTTAGCTTGCCAAGTACAATATCTCAAAACGTTCAAAAGATTTAATGAGGACAAACCTGTTGCTTACTTCCTGATCAGCACACAACTTTGAATAAACATCGACTCAACCTTGATTCAACCTGAATCAAGGTTGATTCAATGTTGATTCCAACGTCGTGTGCCTCCTGTGCCAATTCACATTGAGACCCTACCAAACATTTTGAGGGCTGATTATAAAGCTGTTCTGTCCTTCAACTGACCTTTTTTGTTTGCCAACCGGTTACAAAAGTACACTGCGGTAAAGTGACAGTAACAATTGTGACATTTTTATTTTTAAACATTTGTCAAAGTTTCGTGTTCTTTTGGTCCACATAGTTAATTTTATCTATTTATTCAAAATTTTATGATACATACATACATAAATACATACATACATACATTCGTAAGTACGCGCGTACATATTAGACTCACATGATAATAATAATAATAATAATAATAATAATAATAATAATAATAAAGATTTTAAGCTCTACGAATGCGAGCGTAGACTGCCGTGTTTGGTTTAGCCGGGGTAGCAAATTTTGGTTTATGACGTCAAAGTGGAATTATAATTCTTTTTATTTCCTGAACATAGAAGGTTTCCAAAACAAACTATGTGACAAATGGATGCGAATCTCTGTAACCAGTGGTCAAAATCCATCTCATTGTCGATCCGTGTACCCACCTGGAGCTTTGCAGTGCCAGGATTGACCGGCAATAAGCCAGGCCCAGAGGTTATAAAACTTGAGCACATTCTCAAACTAAAAATAAAGTACAAAATAAGAAAGGAAAAAAAAAAACAGCAAGAAAAAAAAGAAAGAAGGAAAAATAAGTTTTTTTTTAGAAAATCTGACTCAGAACATCGTTGTTCTTTCACGCAGACGATAATTAGTCCAAGAATGCCACCTTAAAAACAAGGTCGTATTTTAATTACCAAATGTCAACATGATTTAAATATTGTAAACAAGGCATTTAATTTAAACATTAAAGTGTTTTATATAATGTTTCTTTGTTTAATGGGTCTTCATCAGCATGTTAATCAAGAGAAAACATCCGCCGTAAAACATTCGCAGATCGCGTCGCGCGAGAAAACCGGTCCTAAATTTCAACTGCTCAAACCATATCAGTCACTCATAACTCAATTAAATGAGCAGTTTTTATATCATTTTTTCCCCTTCAAACACAGGCCTGAGGTGAAAAAAAAAATGCGGAGGTCCCTTGGATAGTTTGCTAAATCCATTTTGCGACTCGAGCAGGACTCATGGCTGTTGCTGAAGACAACATTGCAGATATTCTAACGTTGAAATCCGCAGTTACCTTTCCGATGGAGTGCTGTTTGATATTGAAACATCTTTCAAATGGTATTAGTAGAATTTTGGCGAAGAAAAATCCTTTATATATTGAAGCTGAACTCTATAAACTTAAAAAGAAATAAGTCGTTAGAGAGCTACATTTTGGCTATCTGTGTGTAAATGAATGGAATTTCAGCTTCCATGCGGGAATAGAATTGCGCATTTACTGAGGTGTGCAGATACCAGCGTAACAGCGAGGGTCGAGTCGGGTAACTTCGGACAGCGGGTAAACTCGGACATACCATTGCAAAAGGTGAAAATCCAGATGAGACGGCTCATAATGAGCACAGTTAATTTTGTTTTAATGCCAAATAACTGACACAAAAAGGAAACAATGTCACTGTCCGAATTAGCCTGCTGTCCGAATATACCCGACTTAACTCTATAATTATTTCACTATCAGCCTCGGTATGTAAAGGCATACATCTAAAAAAAAAATAATAATTTAATTCTGTGTTGTATGTCAAATATGAGTGATCGCAATGTGCATTCAATATATAAATTTCGTCCTGATTTTTTATATACTCATATATAATTAATTCAGTTGGTAAATGCTAATTAGAGTCGTCATAATATGCTCTTTCATGTCAAGGTGTATTCAAATTAAGAGAAAACTTAACAAATACGTGTTTTGGCTACCATATTTACCCTATATATATTAGGAAAATTGAAGCGTGCGACAAGAGACGGCCGTTTTTTGTAACATTCTGTTAACCTGTTACCAAATCAAGGCATTTAGTTAGTCTATATTTAATTAAACATACTAGGGTAGGCTAACTGTCCTTATTTTTAATCAAACTGTAACGTGCGCTTGGATAGGCCACAAACAAGCAGAAGCATACGTCCTGTACCAGTGGCGGGCATTACGGATGCCATGCGCTAAACAATGGTCAACAATGCATTGGCAAGAACTTTACGTAAATTTAAACTATAAAATATCATTTGCCGTTCTATGACTGGTCTATGTCACACAATTTGCAGTGTGAGTGCGTTTGGTGATCCCAATAAACGAGGACCGTCATAGTCCTCTGGAAAAAAGAAAGTTGATAACCGTTTGCTCACTAAGATACGATTCGTTCCTATCCTTTTTGTATGCGTTCCTATTTGGTCTATTTAACAAAATGTATAATCTATTACGCAATGAATACGAAACGCTGCATTTGTATTCGGCATGTTATATCAAAATTCAGCATTCGTTATGCCTCAAGTGTTCATAAAGGTAACGAGAAGTCTGACGAGATCATTTACTAAAAAAACTCACAAAGTTTAGTTAATGGGTACACATTCAGGGAATCACTCTGTTATTTTTGTTTCATTCTCCCTTCCCAACAGAGGTTCGCTCTTTAAGGAAAAGAATTTCTCCTTTTTGGGCTTTCTTTCCTTTAAGAGTAGACTCCTTATTAAATGGGTTTCGTCGACACAGAGAGCAAACAGGAAGTCTCAAAAGCTGTTTCACTGTTACCAATGGCGGCCACATTCGATTTTTGCGTATCCGGTCAAAGCTTGGTCAGATTCTTCGCATCATGAGGGCAGACTAAAGCGGCAAAAAATTAGGCAAACAAACAACAACAAAAAACAACCGCTAGCTACTGGTATACTTAAATCGTAAACGTTGACAATGACAGATTGGTACTCATTCTGTCGTGTCGCTTGAAAATATGCCAACCCTGAGTCTTTAGCGGTCAGCAAAGCCTCAGTTCAACCCCTTGCGATCTGCAATGTCGATTCTTCTGTGCTCGCGCATATCGTCCCCAACTAGTTTCCTCCGTGACCTCGATATAGCCACAAACTGTACTGAAAATTCACTTATGGGTGTAGGGTAGTAAGAAGTATGACTGCACTAATATTTCTTTGATTTTCCTAAAAAAATATACCAAGAGATTTGTTAGATAGAGTAAAATTAACATAGCATTTTTTTCTTACTTAAATCTCGCGTTTTAAGAAAAATGAAGAAAACTGAGTAACTATTTTACTCGTTTTTTTTTTCTTTCTTCTTTTTTCCAAAATATACTATTAGAAAACGATGGTCATGTAAATCGGAACAAAAATAAAGGTATGCCGGGAGTATATAATGTGGTATATGACACAAAGAAGCTTTATGATTCATCTGAAATGGATCTCAGTGTCTGCACGTCTCAAGATTGCACGTCTCATACGAATCTGTAGTATGCACGCCTCATATGAATCACTGAGTCCTGCAATGTTAATACACCCTATATGGATCTACGGGGTTTGCACGACCCATATGGATCTGCAGTGTTTGCTCGTCTCATATGGATCTGTAGTACATGTATTTGCACGTCTCACTGAGTGTAGATCTGTATTGCTTGCACATCTCATGTGGATATGTAGTGTTTGCACTTCTGATACGGATCTGTAGTATTTGCGGGCTCTAATGGATCTGCAGTTATTGCACGTCTAATGTGGCTCTGCAGTGTTTGCCCGTCCCAGATGGAAATGCAGTGTTTTCACGTCTCATACGAATCTGTCGTTATTGCACGTCTCATGTGGATCTGCAGTATTTACCCGTCCCACATGGAAATGCTGTGTTTGCAGGTCTCATATGGACCTTCAGTTCATGCATTATCTTATGGATTTGTATTTATTGTACGTCTCATATGGATCCGTCGTTTTTCCATGTCTCATATAAATCTGCAGTTATTCGCAGCATGTAGCATATGAATCGTCAGTGTTTGACCGTCCCATAGGGATCTTCAGTGTTTGACTCTCCTATATATCTCCAAAGTATTTAAATGTCGCATTTGTATCTCCAGATTTGAGTGTCTCCTATAGAATTCAAGCGTCTGCATGTCTCGTAAAGATTTCATATGCTCCTGTGTTTGCACTTTCTCATAAGGTTTTCCAGTGTTTGCACGTCTCATATGGATATCAGGAAACTGCAGTTTTCATATGTATTTGCAATAATTGCACGTCTTATATTTAACAGCAGTGTTTTCACGTCTCATATGCCTCAGTAGTGCATGCACATCTCATATGGATATGTAGTATTTACACGTTTATAATGGATTTATAGTGTTTGTGCGTCTCATGTGGATCTGCAGTGCTTGCACGTTTCATAAATAGTTACCAGTGTTTACACGTCTCATAAGCCTCATATGAATCTGTCCAGCGGACACACAGCATCGAAATGACGTCACATTGCCGTCGATGCGACGTTATGACGTCGCATCGACGTCAATACGACGTCATTTCGATATCATGTGCCTGCCGGGTGCAGTGTTTGCATATCTCATATGATTTCGCAGTGTTTGCACGTCTCATATGGATCTTAAGTGTTATAAAGTCTCACGCTTTTCTGAAGTCATTGCAATTGTTTGTAATTTGGTATATATAAAATTGAAATGGTTAGTTGCACAAGGTGTAAAGTATTTTTTCATATGAATCATTCGCTAATTGATGTGTGTTTTTAACGACCAAGGTCACCATCATTAAGACCTGCGCACTCACTTTTCGTCCAACACCGGTATTATTTTACCTGCCTACGCGGTCACAAATATGTTGAATATACAAGGGTCGATCAAAAAGTTCTTGGCCCACCCTGTTCTGAAACCTTTACAGTAGATTGCAATTACAGGTATTATACAGCCATTCAACAGAGCAACAATCGCCAAATTTCGGGAATTTATCTTCAATATCAATCGGAATTCACTTCATGTTTTACAGTTTCCTCAATGTACTCTCTCACCGGCCATAACTTTAGCAGAGTCAAACTTTTTGCAAATATATGTCCCATAGCATCCCTGTAAGTGATGCTATATGCAAAAATTTAACTGTGGAACTCTCATAACTTTAGCAGATTCAACCATTTTCAAGTTGCAAATATATGTCCCACAGCATCCCTGTAAGTGATGATATATGCAAACATAAATTTATTCCATTTCAGAATTAAAAGCAAATATTTGATTGTTAGGAAATGTCTATTTTGAGAGTTTCTGCAGATAGGTGCACAATCGGAGCCGCATTCTGTGCCAGTGAATATCTTTTGATATTTTGACAAAAAATATGTAAGGTGTCAATATTTAATTTGTGTGTAAACATTGTTTGGTTTTGCTCACTATGTTCCGAAAAGACACGAAATAAGACATGCATCATTGAATTTCAGGGTTTCGAAATTTAAGGGTTTACGGTAGAGCCGCCAGACGTAAAAATAGTTTGCGTTTCCATCAAACCGTTGACAAACCATCATATTTCCATGCACAACAACAAGAATCTTGTAAAATGTGAGGAATGATATTTCAAAGCAATGCAAGACAACTAGATTTTAAATGTAACTTTAAAAACAGGCCACCGGGGGCCACCCCTCTTGTATTTTAGGCGCTGCATAAAAGGAAACTTTCGTCAGATATTTTTTGAACTTCCACAGAAATCTCAGTACTGAATGACTTCTCATTACATGTGTTTTAAACATGCATTTGCATATTCAGTTGAAATATCTTGGGCTGAGAATTTTTGACCATCCCTCGTCAATGCAAATTATCCGCTAAGTTGACAAATAGCGTTATTCTCTGCTTGTTAGCGTTTCATGATGAACTGAAAATATGGTGACAAGTTATTAACACCCTAAGCGCCAGAAATGAAATTAATTGACTTTGCAAACAGCGTAGATCTAGATGAAGCGGCTTATAATGAGCCGCCTCACATAGATCTACAGTGTTTGCCCTCTAGTCTTTGAATTCTCAATATGATATAGTTTGGAAGAAACATTTTTTAACTTGCAGACGTCAATTTTGTCGTCTGCATTTTGGCGCTTAAATGGTTAAAAGTGGTAATTTGGTTGGTTGGTTGATTTGATGCTTAACGTCCACGGTAAACAACTAAGGTCATGTCGGGACGGCCAGTTAACCTAACCACACTATTCCTGGGCAGGCTTAGACATCCTAAGCGGTTAACCAGTACTAAGTGCACATACTTTCGCCAGTAACTGACAACTGCCCTTCTTGAATCAGCGGAAGGAGAAACGAAAGTATGTGGCCAGACCGGGATTCGAACCCAGGACCTCTGACTTACGAGTCAGGTGCCCTACCGATTGCGCTACCCGGCCCGGCGTTAAAAGTGGTAAAGAAGCACACTTAAAAAACGCAGTGACATTCCTACTTGAAAATTAAGAAATAAAAAAACAAGATTCTGCAATCGAATTCCCAGCAATACAACTCGACTCAAATGTATATACATTATGCAAGAGTTCCTCTAAGAGCAGCCAATACATTCAGAAGAAGGAACATGGGCCAGACTACGTAGTTTCGGGTAATAAAGCCTCATCAGTGACCCTGACAATATCTGGTGACGAAACTAGAGAAAAGCATACTGAATTTTCTTAATTTTAATTGGGCAGTCGACTCAAAGACTGACTAGAATAAATATAAAAAGGGTCCAAATAATATAAAATTTTAGATTTCTCAGAATATATCCTCTGATCTCAAAGGACGAAAATAAAGTTGCGTCACTGTCACTGAGTGGGGTGGGGGTGGTACTCTGTAAAATTTTGGACCAATATCTAACTACAGTGGAAATATCATAAGAATCACGAGAAAAGGAGATATACTTAATTTTGAAACTTTAAAGTGAGTTTGACCTAATTTTGACCCCTAAGCCCCATCCCAGGGTTTGGCCGAGAGGTATAGCGTTATGTAATGAAATGTTATGTTATGATATGAATATGTTCCAAATATGGAAGGGTACTTGCAAGTGATTGCTGAGATATGAATCTTTAAAAATAAAACTTTATGGTAAAACTTTAAAGTGAGTGTGACCTAATTTTAGACCCTAATCCCCACCCAATGCCTCACTCAGGGATATGATGTTACAGAATAGAAGGATATGCTATGATATGATTATATTCCAACTATCAAAAGGTTCTGACCAGTGGTTTTTTGAGATTTGAAAATATAATTATTATATAAAAAATCTTTGTCGTAAAACTTTTAAATGTGTGCCGCCAACGCCGACGCCCATGTCAGGGTGACAACAATAGCTCCCGGTACTTTCGTACACGCCAGCTAAAAACAAAATACTGATGATATTAATACCAGTATACGGGAATTTAAAGAGGCAGTTAAATTCTTGCAATAGGAAGCAGTTTTATCACAGCCAACTGACTCTCCTTATCTCAAACACTGTTATCTCAAACTTCCCTCTTATTTCAAAGAATATTGGACACATTTTCTATTGCACAACCCGCAGGTTTGCACTATAATCACTGTGTGAGTCCGTCCGTCCTTAATCAGTTAGCGAAAACTGTTATCAGTTAGCGAAAACGCTTATAACTCTTGAACCGCATGGGATATTTTGACAAATACAAGTCAACATTGTCTAACGACTCGCATGCATAACAACCTTATTTGAAGGACGAGGCTTTACTGAGCACAAGTTGAAAATTAACGGCCAACTGCTGATCGTGTAAGGAAAAAGTTTACAAAGAACATACAATGAAATAAAATAATATATATTACTTAAGACAATCAAGACATTGTTGAAGAGACGTACATGACATTTTGAAAGAAAAACATATGAAATTATCATGCGGTTGTGGGGAACATGTTGACCCCTTTTTATGCCTGTAAACAATAATGATGAGTAAATCATCTAAGTCGGTGACAACAGAAATAATTTACACCTCAATACATGACTCGAATAAAAAAGAAATTAGGAGGAAGACGCATCGACGATTGTAATTAAAATATGTCATAAAAACTCGAGCAAACATCTACACTGACATTTATGGCCATACCAGCGTAGGTGTAGAAAGGTTTGACAAATAAAAATACAATTGGTAAATAAAGCCTCGTTCACACGGGCAAAGTTTCTGTGACAAAGTAATTTTGTCATAGAAAAGTGTGCTCGTGTGAATGAAAAAATATGCCAAATTTTCATTGCCAAATTTATATGGTAACGTTTATATGACAAACAAAATTTGTCCGTGTGAACAGAAAATTTGCCATGAAATATGTAACAAAGAAACTAGCACTGAAGATGAACACAGAAAACTTTACTCATAATCAAATCCGCTTGATATTGAACAAAGTATTTTTACAAAGATGCCCGTTCACACGGGCAAAGTTTAATTGAACAGGTAACTTTGACGAATAATGTTTGATCGTGTGAACACAGCAGCAAATATTTCCGTGCCAAAGTTTATTTTACAAAGATTCTGTGCCGTATTTTTCTTTAACAAACAATCTGCTCAGTGTGAAAGCAAAATATTTGGCAAACTTTCTTTGTTAAAGTTTCTGTGACAAAGAAACTTTGATCGTGTGAACGAGGCTTAAACCAATACCTTCTTATTTGACTACTTATTGCTCGTAGGGTCAGTTTTCATGGTGGCAATACCAATTCCCCTACCTGTGCTCGACCGAGTCAGTCAGTTACCATATATGCAAAAGTGGCTGTCGACCGAGACAATCGAAAGCAGTATCAGCTCGGTCGACAACCATTTACAAAAGTATCATTTACTGTTATTGGCAACGAATACGGGCAAATTCTTAGTCGACAGACATTTTGTATAGTACCGTCTCGGTCGACAGCATAGGTAGCGAAATTGGTATTACCACAGCAGTTTTTGCCAAAAATAAATATTGATAATTAACAGATACATGTAAATAAAATAAAGCATTATTTATCTGCAGCGTTTAACTGCTCTTATAGAAGTTCATTTACAAACCAGGTTGGCTATGTTTTCAAGGATGTTAGGCAACGAAAAAGAGCTGTTACGAAACGAAAAAGGGTTATAGTTACCAAACGACCTGGTCATCAGGTCGTTTGGTACATGTAACTATAACTCTTTTTGTTCCGTAACGGCTCTTTTTCGTTGCGTAACAGCCCTTGTATATACATAATTAACCAGGGGTGCTTTAACTACTACATTTGCCTTTCTATTTTACTGAAATTTGGCACGCTTTTCTCTTGTTTACCGTATTTCTTTGGTTGTAAGACGGATTTCTAATCCAATTAATAGAAAAAATGTAGTCTGTCTTATAAGATGGACCTAGATTTTGGGGATTGTTTTGGAAGAAAAAACACCACCTAATAGTAAAATTTCATAAGACTGATATTTTAGGTAATGTTAGACACGGAAAACGCCTTTTGTAGCCGAGTAAATTCGGAATACATTTGCATGCCTGTGTGCATATGCTCATGCAAGCACGCGTATTTGCACATTTGCACGTGGAATTCTTTGTTTCCTCGCACAGTAGGAATAATGATTAAGTATAACTTTAGATAACTTCTGTTATTCTTCTAATGCCTCGTGGCACAGAAAATTTATTTTGGTAAACCGTAGCAGAGAACAAATTTTGGCGTCGGCACTTGTTTCAGTATTATGAACTTCGCAATTATAAACCTTCAGAATAACTTTATGAGCAGATCCAGATTAGGTTGATTTACCATCCGGCACTGTCTGATGACTTGCTGAAAGAATGCAAAAAGTTAAGACCATGATTAGGTTGCTTATATATGAAGTTTCTAATGCTCTTAGTGCCATCATGGTAACTTTAATAATTACTATTATAAACATTAATTACCTCATGTCCTTGATATTTGACAAGAAACAAGGTCAATACGTAAACGCATTGACAGAAATAAACTATGGTCTGCCAAATGATTGCCAAAAAAACACAGCAAAATACCCAAAAAACAACAACAAACATTAGATCGCAATAAATGACATAAATGGTAGTTTCCTATTGATCCTACAGATATTAGTCGACCATAATATATGTTACATGTCTGTTCTGGTAAATCATGTACTGTTTTACAAGCACAGACTACAAAACATACCAAGGAACAAGTGAACATTGTTTTACTAGACATGTAATTTGCAATACCGCACCAAAGACCACACAGTGACAATACTTGTAATCAGTACAGTTCCTTGACTATGTAATTGCTTTGTTACGTCGACGAAAAATTATAGTAATAAGAAATTTCTGATATTCTACAATACGGTTTATCATATGACGTCGCATCTGAGAGTGTAATAAAGCCATGCATTAAAAACGATAATCCACTAGTGGATTAAATATGCAAATTACGTCGTAACGTTATACGCTGACGTCCATAAAAACGTCGCGTTTTCTAATGGCAAAATCGTGACGTTTTAGTGCAAATTTTGCTAATAAAATGCGATTTTAGTGTCATATGATAAATAGAATATTGCATTCGTGCTCCTGTATTATTGAATTCATTAAACTCGTTGGTGAAAACGATAAGATGCTCGGCAGAGCCTCGCATCTTATCTTTTGTCCCCAACTCGTTTAATAAATTCAATAATACATGAGAACTCATGTAAGATCCTCTATTTTTATATCACGTCGTGACCTACTTCAGCCAGACTTAATACTTCCGTCATTCAGTACTACCACTACTTTGATTTACATTATTCGTAGAAACTGTCGGAATCCTAATAAGCCGCGACATGAAAAAAACCAACAAAGTGGCATATGCGCCAAGCGAAGACTCAGATCAGCCTGGGCATCCGCCCAGTCTGATCAGAGTCTTCGCTGTGCGCTTAAAGGTTGCCAAGGCTCTAAGCTAGCTCAATGCGGACATCAGACTGGGTGGATGCCCAGGCTGATCTGAGACTTCGTTGGGCGCACATGTTGGTTTTGTCGTGTCTATGGCTCAAATATGTATACTACTTTTGTGTTTTTCCTGCCGACTGATCTCGTATATGATGCAGGATGGCAAAAATCTGAAAAGAATTGTCACAGAACAGCGTAGCGCGCATAAGCATCTTGCCGAATAGCATTTTTACCAACTTAAGAACCCGCGGCAAGCCGACGGTGACAACAGGATCTCTTGTTGTTGTTCAGATTCTTGCACGATGTTCCCCAAACGACTCACGGGTCCACCCCTTGGCACCAACAGTATCTCTTTCTGTCAGTTCCGTGTGAATGAGCTGTATAAATTATTTAGCTCTTGTGAACGTATATTGCTACACCTCCATGTTTTTTGTTTACATTTTAGCAATGGAAAACAACTTTTATGACTCCTGTTTGCTTCCCTGCATGGCAAAGCCCTTCCAAAAATGGAGCCTACTCTTAAAGGACAGAATTTGCTCCTCGGGAGCAAATTCTTTTCTCTAAGAGTTGACTCCTATTAGAAAGGCAGACAAAAAGAAAATGACAGAATTGCTTCTCCTGAAAGTGTGCCCATAATTATAGGAACGAATTTTATTTTTGTGGATTTTATTGATGTGTAAACGCCGGCGAATCACTCACAAACGTCAGTTCAGTTTGTGAGTGATTCGCCGGCGTTTACACATCGCTAAAATCCACAAAGATAAAATTTATTTCTTATGATTCCAACTCGGTCATTTTATCTTAAAAATGTCAGCTATACCGAGTACTTTAGAAATTGCCGCAAAGAAAATAGTCCAAGTAGTTCCCGATTTCCGATTCAAGGGATTTATCGATGTACAAACGCCATTTTCTGTACACTCTTGACCAATCAAATTGCGCTAAATTAGCAGTAAAAAATTGAGTTGGAATTATTTTACCAGAAACTGCCATATGGTGACTGGATACACATCCATGGCTTTGTTGTGATTTGTCCACAGGATACAACTTTTAAGTGAATCAAAGAGCAAATTCTTCCCTTTAACGTAGCCCACATTTTGGAAGGCTTCACTGATGAGGCTTTAGTAGCCGAAACTTCAAAATATGGCCCACGCCCCTTCTTTCAAATGTGTTGTCTGCTGTTGAAGGAACTATTTCAGCTTTAGATTCGTGGAAGCATCAGCCAGATGGTCACGAGTGTTGTTTCTCTTTGTAAATATATTAGCGAGGGAGGGTGGAGTTTGGGCGGGGGGGGGGGGGGGGGGGAGGACTATATAAATCTTAAAGGGAAGAACCCGTTATCTCCAACAGTATTTTTCCTGTTACTAAGAAGGAAAGCTGATTTTCTCGTGGCAGACTGATCTCCCTTGAAATCCATTCGTCTTAACCCTGTTATGACCAGTAGACCTGTCCGTCCTTATCATTTGGACGAGTCCATTTCTAGTATTAGGGATTTCTAGAGGATGTTTTCATTTTTATTGCATTTTGCATAGAAACTAACGTAAGTGAACTGTGTAGACCCTGATCAGACGCCACGTTCTGCGGCGTCTGAACTGGGTCTGCACTGTTTGTATATGCCCTCAAAACGGGTTTCCAGTAAAAAAAGGTTAAAATTCTATTTTGTTTTTCAGGTAAAGGGAAAACAGACAGTTCCCATGTAGAGACAAGGCGGCTATTAACAGCTCCAGGACACATGGTAAGAAAAATACTTCATTTTCTCTTTTATTTGTTTATTTTTCTTTAGTCTTGTGTGTGAGCTCTTGACAACTTCTGCACACGCCCATCATAAAACATGCATACAAAAATAGATGTGAAAATATGACTATCGCAGTGAAATAGATATACTTTTTGTCAAGTTATTAAAATTCTGTACCTCAAAGGTTGTATCTTGTACTGAGCTACAAATTCTGTTTAAAAACTGAAAAAGTCCGAACAAATTTGTTTTTAGGTACTTCAAATATATTGGTCAAAATTAAACATCTGGGCCGTACTTATACATGTAAAACGACTTAGGTAGTTGCTGTGCTGTTGTTAAGGCTAAATGTCTTTGAAGGAGATTCCATACAACTATGAAAAATGCTCTGGAGGAACAGTCTTTTTCAGACTGTTCCTCCAGAGCAAGTTGCATAGTTGTAAGGAATTTCCTTTATAGAAATTTAGCCTTAGCAACAGCATAGCAACGACTTACGTCGTTTTATAAATACAACCCCCGGCCCCAGTTGTCAAAGCACCGTTACCATCACGAAGTCGTTAGACAATTATTTGATTCCTCAAGTACACATAAAGTCAAGTGTGATAATACTTTTGGCTGAAAATAAAATGAGGGGAGTTTCGCAGTGCAAAGTCTCCTTATTTTTTTCGGCAAAAGATGGTCGTGTATTTGCTTATAGTATAATTGAACTTTTAACGTCTCCTTAACTAACGATGTCGCTAGCTTTGAACAATTGGGTCCTGATCCATTAATTTGCTGGTAAATGCAGGAAAATCTATAAATTCCGCACATTTTTACTTATTCCTACTCATTCCTTATTCCTCCAAAATCCACTACATAGTGGTTGTGCGTCCAGCGCAGACTCAGATCACACCTGGCCATTCGCCCAGTCTGATAAGAGTCTTCTCTGTCCACATGGAGGTAGCTTAGACCCCTAGCTACCCTTTAAGCGCCGAGCGAAGAGTCTGGTCAGACTGAGCGGATGCCCATGCTGATCTGAGTCTGCGCTGGGCCACAACCACATTGTTGGTTTTCTCGTGTCGCGGCTTATATAAGGATTCCGCACATGTCAAAGGTAACCTCCAACACATCACCAGCTCTCTTAAATTGGATAAGTTTATCTCGGGACCATGGGGGTGCTTGCGAGTCATGGAAGTGTTCCTTTGAACCTTGGGAACATCGTTATGAGACTTGGACGGAACAAAAAGTTCCGGAGTGGCTGTAAACTGGCATTAAAACTTAGAAATCCATCTTTTATGATAAGGTTTAAGATAACAAGATAGTTTATTTAAGTTTTATCATGTGTCATATTTTCCGGAAGCTTCCATTAATTTGAAACGTATGACTTTTGAAGTGACTTTGAAGTCAGCGAAAAGGAACACAAACAAAAGAATGAGCAGCACTGTAATGCATCATCATGATGCATGTTTATCAAACATCTGCCCTCTGGTTCATCATAAGTATACAAGAATAGCAGATGAAGGCCACCAGGACCTAATCCTCTGGAGAACGCCACATAACTCCATGTGACCTCTGCTAGCGTCTACTTTCCATAATATGTACACAGTATCAGATCGCAAAAGTTACATATGATTAGGTTTCCCACATCTTCGCTAGCCAAAGGTGCCAAGTCCACTTTGTTCCTTACGTACGTAAGGAACAAAGTGGACTTATAACTCTTGACTTTCAAAAATGGGCTTCCCGGCATATTGATGTTTTGCATCAATGCTTTCTTGTTTAGTTTTCTGTTCTTTCTTACCTTACAGTATCAATGTTCCTTTTTTACCTTACCTTAATGTTCTTTTTCACCTTACAGTACCAAAACAGGCAGCCGGATATAAATGAACAGCTGCAGACGACAGAATCTCGCTTCACCAAACGACGGCGCCACCTACAGACGCAGTGCAGCGTCCGGAAACAGTATGCTGATGCGCAGAATTCAGAGCTGGCAGTGAAAGAACACCTAACAATAGATTTAAATCACCGGCTCGTGTACTGCGCGATTGAAAAAGTAGGGTGTACGTTCTGGAAAAGGATATTTCAAATAATAAGCGGGTCAAAAAATGTTTCAAATCCATTTCACATTCAAGGAATTCATGCGTATGAAGGCTACCTCACGGCAAAAGGAATGCCATTTGATAAAATCCACATGATATTGTCATCGTCAACGAAATTTATGTTTGTCAGAGAACCTTATGAACGCCTCTTTTCAGGATATGTTGACAAACTGTTCTCACCGAATGCTGCATATTGGGCGTACATTGGAACATTTATAACCAATAATTTCCGTAAAAATGCCACTCAAGTTAGCAAAGCATGTGGCCATGATATAACTTTCGAGGAATTCGTGCGGTACTTTCTGCATTCACAAGTAACCAATGAGAAACGAGATGCGCATTTTGTGCCGAACTTTGAGCATTGCAGGCCTTGTGAAATAGACTATGAGTATATTGGAAAGTTAGAAACTTTTGAAGAAGACACGTTTTACTTGTTAAAGAAGTTTGGCCTCGACAATATTATAAAGTTTGATAATTTTCAGAAAGAGAGTGAAATGGACGCCATTGTTGATGCAGCCGACTACGTATTTTCAATGCGAAGTGCAGTTTCACGCTGTATGAATATGCGGGAGGCCCTGCTGAGAGCATATCGAAAGCTACAAATACGCGGAATCATAAGCAAAGAAATCCCATTTCCCTTTCCCGTAAACAGCCATATCCCTATCACAATCGACCAGTTCAAACAAGCTTTACTGTCGGCGCATACACGTTCCGGAAGTCCGGCAAGTAGGAAAGGCAACCGGAAAGAAGCTTTTATTGAAGCTTACGCGTCACTGCCGCCGGATTTGCTGGCAAAATTAAAAGCGGCATTGAGTATTGACGCTCACTTGTTCCATTATGAACCTTTTCCTGAAGTATTGCAAAACTTACCTCATACCCCAAAATCGAATTTCAAGTATTTCAAACTGCCTTAGTATTTTCATTGACGAATATTGTTCTTTTTATTATGTAAATAAATTGAGTGATGTGTTTCATCTATGTTTTCCCTTTTTTTTTTTTTTTTTTTTTTGCTTCTTTTCTTTTTGTGTTTTGGAGACGTGAAATCTTGTTGTTTGACTACATCTACCAACACGAAATTAGATGAGTTGAGAATAGTTACTTGTTTGAGAAAATCTGAAGTTTCTGTTGAAATAATTTCAGTTTGTAATGAATTGAATAATTGGCGGAGCATGGCATACACTGTATGCCATGCTCTGATACCAAAAAGTCATAGATATGTTACCATAGCAACTGAGAGTTCATACTGATGTCACAGTGACGTCATCGAGACGTCATTCATCCTAAGATTCTAAGCACAACAGCTGGTAATCCAGCTGTTGCTATGGTTACAGATCAATGGCGTCATCTCAGTTATAATTCGAGGGGAGCATGGCACACACTGTATGCCATGCTCCTCTCGAATTATAAGTAAGATGCTACCTGAAATTTATACAATGGAAAGATGTGATTTTCTCAAACCTATAATTTATTCTCAAAATATTCAATTCTGTGTTCTACCATGGAAAGAAACAAAGCAAGGAATAACAACAGAACCCACTCAAAAGCCTCTTACAGTTCCCTGCATCTACAAGCAGACACTATGGCTTTTTACATTTCCCTCTACAAACAGACACTATGGCCTTTTACCTTTCCCTCTACAAACAGACACTATGACTTTTTACCTTTCCCTCTACAAGCAGACGCTATGGCTTTTTATCGTTTCCTATACAAGCAGAAACTATGGCTTTTTACCTTTCCCTCTACAAACAGAAACTATGGCGTTTTACCTTTCCCTCTACAAGCAGACACTATGGCTTTTTAGCTTTCCCTCTACAAGCAGACACTATGGCTTTTTACCTTTCCCTATACAAGCAGACACCATGGCTTTTTACCTTTCCCTATACAAGCAGACACTATGTCTTTTTACCTTTCCTTCTACAAGCAGACACTATGGCTTTTTACCTTTCCTTCTACAAGCAGACACTGTGGCTTTTTACCTTTCCCTCTACAAGCAGACACTATGGCTTTTTACCTTTCCCTCTACAAGCAGACACTATGGCTTTTTACCTTTCCCTCTACAAGCAGACACTATGGCTTTTTACCTTTCCTTCTACAAGCAGACACTATGGCTTTTTACCTTTCCTTCTACAAGCAGACACTATGGCTTTTTACCTTTCCTTCTACAAGCAGACACTATGTCTTTTTACCTTTCCTTCTACAAGCAGACACTATGGCTTTTTACCTTTCCCTCTACAAGCAGACACTATGGCTTTTTACCTTTCCCTCTACAAGCAGACACTATGGCTTTTTACCTTTCCTTCTACAAGCAGACACTATGTCTTTTTACCTTTCCTTCTACAAGCAGACACTATGGCTTTTTACCTTTCCCTCTACAAGCAGACACTATGGCTTTTTACCTTTCCTTCTACAAGCAGACACTATGGCTTTTTACCTTTCCTTCTACAAGCAGACACTATGGCTTTTTACCTTTCCTTCTACAAGCAGACACTATGGCTTTTTACCTTTCCCTCTACAAGCAGACACTATGGCTTTTTACCTTTCCCTCTACAAGCAGACACTATGGCTTTTTACCGTTTCCTCAAATGAATTATTAAGGCGCATGGGTACAGTTTCAGAGAAGCAACTCTGCTTCTTTATGATCTGCCTCCCATTCAAATAAAGGTCAATTAGAATTTGCTCCCACAGGCGCAAATTCTTTCCTCCTAGAGTACGAGGGGCATTTGAAAAGTATATAGCATGCCCCCATACTCCAACATTCGTTTAAAAATGCTTTAAAATATTTTTTAGAAACAGGAGTAGGGGTGGGGGGGGGGGTAAATTACGCTGATATTAGTTTCTCATCTATTTAAGAAAGACGAATTAATAAATTTCTTCAATTTCACATGTTTAGTGTCCAGTACAATGGCCTATAAAATATTTGAAAATCAGCACATTTTCTAAATTCATGTAAATTTTATGTATTGTTTTAGATGTGAAATTTTATTTAGGGGTGACAACGAAAATTTACATTTTCCAGTGTCTGCACAGTGTATGTATTCATTATGAAATGTCTTGTTCCTGTCACATGCCTTCCATCTCAGATTTATTTGACAACATGCAGCAAGGATAGCTGTTTAAACTGATACCAAACTTTAAGGTTTTGCTAACAGGTTACTGGCGGTCAGCCCCGGATTCAGAGGGTGGGCTTTGGGGCTTCATCCCCGCCACCTGGGGCTCTGTGTCGAACACAATGCAGAAATGTAGGTAATAAGAAGCACCTGATGACAGTTTGAGATGATATTCCATAAGGTTAGATTGAAATATGTGTTGTGACATCTCACCGAAATCGCCTCGCTGAGGCGATTCCAATGAGATGTCATAACATATATTAAGAGTAAGCAAGATATTATCTTGATTTTTTAGCGAATGCCCTTTTGATCTAGAACCCTGTTTATGGCATTTTTCTTTGAACACTAAGACCCGTCAGTTGTCCAGAGAGAGCCCCGCCAGCTAGGTTTGCTCTAGATCCGGGTCTGCGGACAATGGGATGATGCTACGTCCTTTCCAAATGCCCCTCGTAGACATTATTTGGGAGGGCTTCGTTGTCCAAGGAAGCAAACAGGATAATACAAAAGTTGCTGCCCTTTGTAAAAATGGTTGAAAACCATAGCGGTGTATCCACTAAGCATCAATCGGAGCACGCTTGGCCAATTCCGTGATTCGCGGAATTGGCCGAACGGTGTTCCGATTGAAACACCATAAGAAAATGAGTACTAGTTGTCTCTCGTAGCTGTTGTTGATGATTTACACAAAACAAAAATAAAACTGTCAGAGATGCACACTACTGTCTAACATCAAGACATTCAAATTAGATGGGGACCGTCAACTTCAATGAAGTTTATTAACAAACACAACTGTACCATTGGCCCTGGAAATTTCCATGACATTTTACATAAACCTTCCTATTTTCTCTACTTTTTATGTTGATAAGCGGTCAGAATTTATCAGATTTTAAACGTATTCGTCTTTAAAGACCAGCAGTGATAAAATGTGACAGGCACCGCTTTAATTTAAACACAATTTACATAAAAACAGCAAGTGTACTATTACAAACAACAAGTAATGTATGCAAATGGAATTCAGAAAAAAGTCAACAGTCTTATCTAAATCTGTATCCCAAGCTGCCAACATAATATAATTACTGTATAAGTGATTTGAATGGAAAGAATTACTGTTAATAATCGTATAAAGAAAGGCATTTGGACATTGCAGAATTTCTTAATAGAAAATTCTCCACGAGGAGTGGACGGTGCTAAGCGCATAAACTATTATAACTAGAACTGTCAGAGAATCCGACTATACCCCCGCATAACTGCTTTAATCAAATGGTGTTATTTTTGTTACATAAAGAATAGAGAGAGAGAACTCATTGTCAACATGTATACTAAATATCAATATTCTATTTAAAGTCCTTTCTATGTAAAACGGAATAAAATAGATTTCACATTAACAAAGAGAAAAGTTAAGAAATACATGTAAGACACAAGAGTCTTTATCAACCTGCATACCAAATATTAACATTCTAAATTGAAGGGTTGCTGTAAAATATGTTACGAAAAATTGCATTATTCAAAGAAATGAAAGAAAGAAAACTGGATAAATAGAGGGAAGAATAAGCAGGAGAAGGTTGGTTCTTGATCCCACAATACAACAAGATATCGAGGTTTAATAATTAAGAAAAGAAACGGTTTGGAATACAATCGGTGAAAAGTTGTAAAAAGTTAAGACTTAACTTCTGCAACAATAATTGGGGGTGCTAAACTTTTTTCCAGGTGTATATGTGCACTAAGTACTGGTTAAACGCTGAGGAGGTCATAGCCTGCCCAGGAATAATGTTGTTAGATTAACTGACCGTCCCGACATGACCATAACTGTTTACCGTGGACGTAGAGCAACAGCAACAACAACAAAAAAGTCTCAGTCTGACAGTCTGCTGAGTTGATAACAAACTACATAATTATTTTCCACATTTTGATCGCCATGACAACAAAGAAAGGAGATCTTTCAAAGGATTTTTAGCTTTTTTTCCTTTGGACAGAATTAGCAGTATGTAGAAAGAGCATAGAGCTGATAGAAGAACACTAAGTGAATATCTATGAAAATGTTAGGTCAGAATATCAGCAATGGCTTAGTAATGAATCCAATTTTTTTCTTTCGTAATTAGTTGCCATAAGTTCCCTTGAAAAATGACAATAAAAAACATTAACTTTGCAAAGACTGAAGATGATTAGTATGACTATGAAGTCTCTGCCTCAAAGAGCATATGGTTTCGGAAAAGATCATTTTAGAATTTTTTTTCTATTTTTGCATTTTGGTTGATATGCATATGGCTAATAGAAGACTACTCAAGGAACTTTTCTATAACGTTTTGTCAAAATATCTGCAATGGCTTAGCAATAAATGCCATTTTTTTAGCAATTTCCCCCATTATAAGTCAATTGAAATTCTAAGCTGCCATAGCAACACCATAAAAAGACACATACACACAGACACACATGTTAAATCCTTCTGCCCAAGAATGTTACACGAGATAAACATTTTAGATTTTTTTTTGTGCAAATATATGTCCTACAGCATTCCGGTAATTGATGATATACACAAACATAAATTTATTGCATTTCAGCATAAAAAGCGAAACTTTAATTTTCAGGAAGTGTCTGTTTTGAGAGTTGCTGCAGACAGTGCATGATGTCGGAATTTCATGCTCTGCGTGCACAGGTGTGAATATTTTTTAACTCTTTGTGATGAAAGTCATGTAAGATGTCAATGTTTATTTGTGTATAATCATTGTTTGGTTTTTGCCACAATCTTCCTAATAAACACGAAAGTAGTATATAGGTCATTAAATTTCAGGGTTGCAATATTTAAGAGTTTACGGTAAAGTCACCAGATGCCAAAATATTTTTTTTTCATCAAACCATTGACAAATTATCATATTTGCATGTACTAAAACAAGAACCATTTAGATCTTGTAGAATGCGAAGAATGAGTTTTCAAAGTAATGCAAGGCAAATAGGTTTTAAATGTTATTTTAAAAATATGCCACCCCTCTTATATTTAAGGCGCTGTCAAAAAGAAAGCTTTCGCCAAATATTTTCGAAACTTCCACTGAAAGCTAGTGAATGACAACTAATTGCATTCATGTTAAGCACGCATGCGCAGACTCACTAGAAGTACCTTAGGCTCACTACTTATCAATCACCCCTCGTATAACAATGATAATTACGTTCAATTCGTTTCGAAAGATCCGGAAGCAGCTTTGTGGAGTAAAAAGAGTGAAAATGCAGCATCCCGTCAGTGATCCATTGCTCATTTCATTCGCCCTTGGATTCCAAATATTGTTTAAAGGTAGGTTCCTGGACTAGCGATGACAATTATGTTCACAAAATAATTTCGTCTTTTTCTGAGTAGTATTGAATTCTCTTATTTTTCTGAATTTGTCGCTACTGCCAAAATCGTCAGAGGTTGAAGAAAATAGTCGTTTTCCCTTTTGGTTTATTTTCTTTCATTGGAATTCCAGTTCTAAAAATAACTATGTTTATTATGTCTATAAATGTGCGATTTCTAATGCCATTCTCCAAAGGTCAATTTTCTCATGCCGTGAGCTCTCCTAGAGGTCCTGGCATGGCGAATGGGTGAAAACTAACCCAAAATGCAATGCAGCATGACGTCAGCTGTGGTATCTATTTTTGGCGCGAACTACAAATAGTTCTAACTGGTGTGCGAAGCAGAGTTAGGAAATCCCTTTCAAAACAACTTTTTAAAAAAAAAAATTAATTTACACTTTTTAGTGAAACTTATTCATTCCCTTTTTATAAGTGCTTTCCAACAACTTGGATGAAACATCATCAAAATTATGATGCATTCTAAAGTACAGGAACCTACCTTTAAAGGCCTTTGCCTAAAAAAGGTAAGAACTAATTGCATAGTACACAGGCATATGCTTGTCCTTTTTCCCTTGTATACCACAATGCGAATAGAAGACCATCAAGAGCTAAGATTTAGTTTCAGAAGTTGTGTTGGTCGGGCGTGTAACACAATCGTCACTCAGTTATGCAGTCTTGAGCTTGAACTCAGCTAACAGAAGTCTGTACTAGCCAAGTTCGTGTTTTTGGCTTCTCATTATTGTCTCACCAAATAATGATAATAATGATAATAACCATATGCTTATAATTAAACTGTTTAAAATCTTAAAGAGCAAATCAATTAAAAAACTTCGAAGAAATATATTTTGCATCATTTGAAAGTTTCGAAGAACCTAATCACAGTTATCATGCACATTTTTTTTTTACTTTTTTGGGTACGAGGGAACGGTTTGAAAGTGTATGGGTGCACCAAATGTTTGAGACATTTTTACAAAGGGATACAACATTTGTGATTTGTTGCTCTTTCCCTGAACAGAAAGCCTTTCCAAAAATGGGATTATACTCTTAGAAGAAGGAATTTCCTCCTAAGAGATTTTCCTTTAAATTTGTGACCCCTATTGTGCAGGGAGTCAAAAAATAGTAGAATTGCTTTCCCTGAATTGTACCTTTTAACCTTTATCATAATATTATGACGTCGCTGTTATTCAGTGGATAACGTCGTGTCATAAAAATCGTGTGACCACACGTGTAATAACACTTTGGCGCGTACGCGTAACGTCATTGACAACGTCCGTGTCAACAATGCGTTTTCTTATTGGAATAATGTTCAGTCGGAATGCTTTAAAATCCCATTTTAAAGAGACATATTATAAACAGAATCTTACACTCGTGGTCATTTCATATGAAATTTATGAAACTCGCCGAAGGCTCGTTTCATAAATTTCATATGAAATGACCACTCGTGTAAGATCCTCTATTTACAACAAACCTTTCTACACATTCTAACAAATGCAATGCGTAGTGGTTTTATGCGAATACCATAAACTACAGGATTAAAAGCACTCTTTAGCATAAAAATGAACAGTGCAAGTAACGAGATGACAGTATCTCTGCTATTTTGAGGACGAATAACCTCTAAGGTTAGGAGGATCACGTAAGGTAGAACCGAAATGTTAATTAATGCAAGAAGAATACCTATAGTTTTAATCAGCTGGTTGATTCGCGAAGTTTTTGAAGTTTTATCTACTTTATTCGCCTTTTCATTATTTTCCCTGTTTGAATCTATGGGCGCATGCTTAGTATCAAGTGAAATATGTTCGCTCTCGAGCTGATTGATTTCAGACTTAGGTACATTATTCTCATCAACAATATCAATTTTCTGGTTTGGTATTGCCTTGTTTACTTCTTTGTCTGCTCTCTGTATTTCATTGTCAACGATACTGTCTTTTCTAAGTGTCGGACTTACTGTTTTACAACTCTGTTTATTATTGGACACAATCATAATTGTGATATCCGCTGGGCGCAGCTTTTTATTTCTGGTAGATTTATTATGATCCTGGTGTGATTTTAAGGTTCTTTTATACATTTCATTTGAAATGTCAAAATCCTCTCCAATGAGTTCTGCAAACTTGGTTTCGTTGCTTTGTTTCAAGCGTTTAGCTTTCAAGGTACACATGTTCAATGGATAACCTTTACTATGTTTGTTAGAAATATTCTTCGACGATAGCTTTGACATACCTAAAGATTCTTGATGGACTGCGCTGTCATCATAAAAATCCATTTTCTGCACAAACTTTTCGGTATTCACAGGTGTAACTAAGAAATCGTCCACATATTGCTTTGGAGGTAGGATTCCTTCTCCACATTCATTCACAGATGTCAGCACACATCCATCTGCACGGGGGTAATACCAATACTTCTACCTATGCTGTCGACAGAGCCGGTACTGCGTATTTGGCTGTCGACCGAGAATTACGGCTTTCGACCGAGCAGTACGGCTGTCGATGGTGTTAGTATCCAAGTTCGGGTGCCTTCTGAGCTACGAAAAATGAAAAAAGAAACATTTTAATCACCGCCGATCGTCAAAGAGTTGTTGAACTTTATATCTGATATCTTGGTAAGCGTTGTGACACAAAGATCTTTACGAAAATGTACTTGGTATCAAAAACTTCCATTTTCTTCGTTTATTTGCAAAATTTCAGCATTTACAGCTATCAGAGACAAATAAAACTTCCTGGACAGTTTGCTTTGCAAACGAGCTCTGGCGAACTAATATCAATATATATCATTTATTGTTTCTGCTAGATGTTATGAACGATCTAAAAAAGTTACAATACGGCTGTCGATGACCAATGATACGGCTGTCGATTGTAAAAATATTTGCACGGTACGGCTGTCGGTAGTGATTGGAGATGGCATGTTGTGGATTTAAGTCAAAACCAACGCATTTTATGGGATTTTTTGGTTGAGTCTGTACAAAAAGTCACTCAACAGACTATAGTATAAGAACAAGCCGCACAATACAGTCCCTTTGTATATATGAAGCATAGGAGTAATGAAAATAAAAGTAAGTGTTTAAAGGCGTTCCTAGGCGACGGTTCTGGTGTAATACATGGTGTAATACGTACTTAATATCACTTGGAGTAGGTGATTTATATCGTATTTTGTATTGCCGAAGCTGCTATTATCACGTTTAAATGTAAGCTTTAGCAGATTTATAACATCGGCTGGGGAATAGAGAACTAATTGTTGTGATATTGATTACTTTTTATTAGGGGGTTTTGTTCGGAGGGGTTTTCTCTTCTTCTTGATGCCTGTGATAGGCTACGTCATTTGATTGCAGCACTCTCTGAGCATTCCATTTTACATTTAGCAAATAAAATGTACAGTGTTGCAAACGTATTTTATGTTTCGAATAGCGAAGACTCAGATCTGCTTGGTCATCAGCCCAGTATGATTAGATTCTTCGGAGACTGCATGAAAGAAGTTTAGATCAAATCAATCCATCGAGCGCAATGAACACTTACATGTATCAAACTGGACGAATCTGATCTAAGTCGTTATTTGGCTCAACATCAATTTGCCTTTTAGTGTCCTGCAGCGGCTCGAATACTTTCGTTTGAAGAAGATCTGATATGATTCTACACCGCTTGCCCAGATCCTTCTGGTCATATCTACTCGTAGGATCGTTTCATTTTGCTCGGTTGGCTCAACTACATACGATCTCTCTCTCCTCTCTCTCTCTCTCTCTCTCTCTCTCTCTCTCTCTCTCTCTCTCTCTCTCTCATATGCTTATTCTCTCTCTCTCCGTCTCTCTCACCGTCTCTCTCTCTCTCTCTCTCTCTCTCTCTCTCTGATGAGATATTATCAATTTAACAAAGACAACTGATGTTATTTTTTTTAGTTTTCACAATCAAATGTGATTTAAAATCACATGGAACATAAATTAACTTCTCACAAATCTGTGTCCAGTGGCACCAACCACCGACCGCCTGCCCAACTTCATAAGCTAGCTGAGGGCTTGAAATCTGAGATGAAGGATGACGAACCTTTTCAAAAGTTTCGTTATGAAAGTTTACAAAAGTTTGGCTATGAAACTTTTCAAAAGTTTTGTTATCCTTCAATCTCATGATCGTAGGCTACTATCGATGCTATGAACAACGATGCTGTCCTGACTGCGCGGATGCGCATGCACAGGCTGATCTCTACCTTTGTTACTACAATATGCGAAAAGCAGTGTTGTCATATATTGATATGCTTTTGTTTACTGGCAAACGTTCTGAATTTATTATCATCTATTCTATTCTATTCTATCCCATAACCTTACTAGGTCGTTGGGGCACCACGGATGATTTCGAAACAATCTCTTTCCATCTTGTCCTGTCTTCAGCTGTCCTAGTTGAGCTGGCAAAATCCATCCCTGTCAACACTTTTTGTCTTCCCATCGCTTCTTCTGTCTACCTCATCTTCATATTCCTTTCATTGTGCCCTGTAGAATCGTCTTTGCTAAACCAGAAGACCTTGAGACGTGGCCAAACAACCTTAGTTTCCGTTTCTTGACCAGCGTCAGGAGTTCATCATATTCTCCAATAGATGCTTGGATCTTCCTGCGAACCTCCTCAATGGTTATATGGTCCTTGTACGAAATGTTTAGTAACCTACAATAGCAACTAATCTCAAAGGCCTGCGTTCATTTCTCTAACTCTGCTGTCAAGGTCCACGATTCACAGGCATACAGAAATATGGGAATGACAAGGGAGCGCATAAGCTTCACCTTTGATCCAAGACATATGTTGTTATCTCTCCAAATTGGTTTCAGCTTGGTAAGAGCTGAAGTGGCTTGTGCAGTCCTTGAGAGAACCTACTGTTTTGAGCCATCATCTTAGACAATTGCTCCAAGGTATTTGAAGTTTGTTACAGTACCCAGCTTCTGCTCTTTTACCTTGATCTCCCTCTGAATGCCATCTGCACTATTTGTTACCAGTTTGGTGTTCTCAGCACTGATCTCCATCTTATATCTTGTGCAGGTTTTGTCGAGACTTTCAACTAGGGCTTCTAGTTCCTGCTTTTCCTCAGCGTCTATGTCATCGGCAAACCGTAGATTGGTAATATTTCTGCCGCCTATGCTAACCTTTCCGTCATGTTCTTCCAGATCATCAGACATGATCCGTTCAAGAAAAATGTTGAAGAGGGTGGGTGACAGAGGACATCCTTGTCTTTCTCCAACTGTTGTTCTGAACCATTCTCCTGTGCTGCCGTCCATCAGGACTGCACTTGCAGCCTTGTCGTACATATATAGCTGCTCAATGGTGCGAACTAGATTTGCACTGATATTGTACTTCCGCATGGTGGCCCATAAGGCTGCATGCCATACCCTGTTCAAAGTTGTTTTTTTTTTAATTAATGAAGACATGGTACAGATTCTGCTGATGTTTGAGATACTTTTCACACAGGATTCTAAGGTTGAAGATCTGTTCTGTGGTGCTCCTTCCGGCTCGGAACCCAGCCTGTTCTTCAGCGATTTTCTCTTCGGCTTGTGGTTTAAGTCTGTTCAAGATGACTTTCAGCAGAATTTATTATCATCACATGCGTAATAAACTTTTTTTTTTTTTTTTGTTTTTTTTTTGGAAAATGGAGCGTTCACAAATATTGATGATCATCTAAATCCGTTTTGTGAAAACATGCCAGAATGAGTTTCCATTGACGGCATGCGACCTGGTAGAATCGAACCAACATTGAACAATTATCTTCTTGTGAAAAACGTCCATTTTTGCAACACTCAAGTTTGAAAAATGCAGTCATCGACCGATTTAAAAACTAAACACTTTCTATAATCAACTATAAAATTAAAAAATGCAGTCCTTCCCCAGATCTGCTTTCAAGTTTAAACTTGTAATCACTAACTCGGGACCTCTGGCTCTTGAGTCAGACGCGCTACCGACTGTGCCACGCGGACCCGGCAAAATATGAGACACATTGGTTGAAGGTCAAAGAAAGACCCTGATCTCTAATGCTAAAAAAAGCTCATGTACTCATTTGTTTGACAGTATATATTAACTTGTGCACCAAAATTTTCAACAAGTTCTATAAAAAATAAACTTTTATATAAAAGCATTTTCCCATATAAAAGCACCAGAAAGCAAATTTGACCTTGCCATAAAATATGTGAAAGTCATCTAAAGACCATCATTTGAACAATCGGTTATTCTTTCATGTAAGAAATCACGAAATAATTTAGAAGATATCATTCTTCTATAGCAAGCATAACCAGCACTACTGCATTAGCACCAGTTTAGGAGACTTAACCCTCTAGTGCAGAGGCATCAGCGCCACTTCAGGAGACTTCACCCTCTAGAAGCGCAGCGGCATAAGCGCCACTTAAGAACACTTTCCCCTGTAGTAGCGCAGCGGCATTAGCGCCACTTAAGAAGACTTCCCTCTGTAGTAGGGCAGCGGCATTACAACCACTTCAGGAGACTTCACCCTTTAGTAGCACAGCACCATTAGGGCAACTTCAGGAGACTTTCCCCTGTAGTAGCGCAGCGGCATCAGCGCCAATTCAAGACACCACTTCCCCCTGTAGTAGCGCAGCGGCATTAGCGCCACTTCTGAAGACTTCACCCTCTAGTAGCGCTGCGGCATTAGCACCACTTCAGGAGACGTCCCCCTCTAGTAGCGCTGCGGCATTAGCACCACTTCAGGAGACGTCCCCCTCTAGTAGCGCAGCGGCATTAGCGCCACTTCAGGAGACTTCACCCTCTAGTAGCGCAGCAGCATTAGCGCCACTTCAGGAGACTTCACCCTCTAGTAGCGCAGCGGCATTAGCGTCACTTAAGAAGACTTCACCTTCTAGTTGCGCAGCGGCATGAGCGCCACTTAGGAAGACTTCATCCTCTAGTAGCGCAGCTGCATTAGCGCCACTTAAGAAGACTTCAACATGTAGTAGCGCAGCGGCATTAGCGCCACTTATGAAGATTTCCCTCTGTTGTAGCGCAGGGGCATTAGCGCCACTTCAGGAGACTTCATCCTCTAGTTGCGCAGCGGCATTAGCGCCACTAAAGAAGACTTCACCTTCTCGTTACGCAGCGGCATGAGCGCCACTTAGGAAGACTTCACCCTCTAGTAGCACAGCGGCATTAGCGCACTTTAAGAAGACTCCCCCCTGTAAAAGCACAGCGGCATTAGCGCCACTTAAGAAGACTTCCCCCTGTTGTAGCTCAGCGGCATGAGCGCCACTTCAGGAGACTACACACTCTAGTTGCGAAGCGGCATTAGCGCCTTGTTTATAAGACTTCCCCCTTTAGCAGTGCAGCGGCATTAGCGCCACGTCAGGAGATTTCACCCTCTAGTAGCACAACGGCATTAGCGCCACTTAAGGAGACTTCCCCTTGCAGCAGCGCAGCGGCATTAGCGCCACTTCGGGAGATTTCACCCTCTAGTAGCGCAGCGGCATTAGCCCCACTTAAGAAGACTTCTCCCTGTAGTAGCGCAGCGGCATCAGCGCCACTTCAGGAGACTTCACCCTCTTGTAGCGCAGCGGCATTGACACCACTTCAGGAGACTTCCCATTGTAGCAGCGCAGCGGCATTAGTGGCACTTCAGGAGACTTCAACCTGTAGTAGCGCAGCGGCATTAGCGCAACTTGAAAAGACTCCCCCTTGTAGCAGCGCCGCGACATGAGCGCATCGGCATTAGCGCTACTTAAGAAGACTTCCTCTTGTAGCAGCGCAGCGGCTTTAGCGCCATTCGGACACTTCACCCTGTAGCAGGGCATCGGCATTAGCGCCACTTAAGAAGACTTCCCGTTTGTAGCAGCGCAGCGGCATTAGCGCCACTTCAGGAGACTTCACCCTCTAGTAGCGCAGCGGCATTAGCCCCACTTAAGAAGACTTCTCCCTGTAGTAGCGCAGCGGCATCAGCGCCACTTCAGGAGACTTCACCCTCTAGTAGCGCAGCGGCATTAGCGCCACTTCAGGATACTTCCCCTTAAGCTTGTAGCAGCACAGCGGCATTAGTGGCACTTCAGGAGACTTCAACCTGTAGTAGCGCAGCGGCTTTAGCGCCACTTGAAAAGACTTCCCCTTGTAGCAGCGCCGCGACATTAGCGCCACTTCAGGAGACTTCTCCCTCTAGTAGTGCTGCGACATTAGCGCCCTTTAAAAAGACTTCCCCCTCTAGTAGCGAAGCAGCATTAGTGTCACTTTAGAGGACTTCGCCCTTTAGTACAGCAGCTCAACCTGGGCATTATTTGTGACCCTTAATAGTTCCCAGGATCAGCTTGACTTCATCTCGTACACTGACCCTGTAGGGAGCCTTGTCCCAGCGGCCTTTGGCCGTGATGCTTGCCTAGTGTCCGTTGTCATCAGTAAAGAGCTGATTCGATCATGCTTGATGCTTGATGGTAAGTGCTACAATTGAAAAGAATCCGAGTAGGGGCCACCGCCAAGATGGCTCAGTATTGAACAGCACCGCCAAGATAGCATACTAAAAGGGGCTGTCTTCTGTAGTAGCGCTAAAGCCGCAGCGCTACTATAAGGGAATGTCATCTGAAGTGCTATTGCCGCTGCGCTACTATAAGGAGATGTCTTCTGTAGTAGCGCTATTGCCGCTGCGCTACTAAAAGGGGAAGTCTTTTGAAACAGCGCTATTGCCGCTGCGCTACTAAAGGGGCTGTCTCCTGTAGTAGCACTAATGCCGCTGCGCTACTACAAGGGAATTTCTTCTGAAGTAGCACTATTGCCGCTGCGCTACTACATGTATAAGGGGATGTCTTCTGAAGAAGCGCTATTGCCGCTGCGCTACTATAAGGGAATATCTTCTGGAGTAGCACTATTGCCGCTGCGCTTCTATAAGGGAATGTCTTTTGAAGTAGCGCAAATGCCGCTGTGCTACTGTAAGGGAATGTTTTCTGAAGTAGCGCTATTGCCGCTGCGCGACTAAAAGGGGAAGTCTTTTGAAGTAGCGTTATTGCCGCTGCGATTGTATCAGGGGCTGTCTTCTAAAGTAATGCTATTGCTGCTGCGCTACTATCAGAAGCTGTCTTGTGAAGTAGCCCTATTGCCGCTGCGCTACTGAAAGATGTCTTGTGAAGCGGTGCTTATAAAGGAGCACTATTTTTAATTTTGTAGTAGGTCTATCTGTACATTGGCCCATCCACCAACCCTCTTTTCGTGATGGTCTTACATGGAAGATGGACCGAACAATCTTGGACCAAAATCTTCAAACCTTTCCATGAAATCTAGTGTTCTAGCATATTCTTATATTTGATCTTGCCGTAAAAAAGGTCAAGGTCAACTCAAGGTCATCATTTGAACAATCTTTGTTTTACTCGAGTACCCAACGCTACCTACGAAAGTTCAAGGACGTTGGTCAATTGGTTCAGGAGAAAAAGACTTTTAAAGGTGTTTACCTTATGGTGGCAATGTTGGTCATGTGATCTGGACGCGCAGAACAAATTTTCGTTCCCTCAATTTCTCAAGGCTCTGTATGAAACATGGTGACAATTGGCCCAGTGGCTTTTCAGGAGATGTTTTAAATTGTCAAAATATGAGAGTCCTGTGTCAAAGGTCGAAGAATGACCTTGACCTTTTGTACTCACAAATCTCTATGTACTCATTAACACTACAGTTTAAATTGTCGAAATATGAGTGTTTTGGGTCAAAGGTCAAATAATGACCTTGACATTTTTACTCACTAATCTTCATGTACTTTTTAATAAAATAATGACCTACACAGTCACAAAGCCGATAATGTGACATTTGCGCCCAGCGAAGTCCTAGATCAGCCTGGACATTGTCCCAGTCTGATCAGAGTCTTTGCTGTGTACTAAGTATATAGCTAAGGGCCTACGCCCTTCCTTGCGGACAGATAATACTCAGATAAAACTGGACGAATGCCTAGCCGGATCTTTGTCTTCGCTGGGCGCAAATGTCACATTGTTGGTTTTGTCACGGAGCGACTCTGATAATTTCGACGAATGGTCCTATACTGTACGGAAATAAAGTTATAAAAATGATTGTGTTCCGCTTTATAAATGCACTGCAATCCTTTTGAATCGTCGACATCCGTACCAAGTTACATCGACTGCAGTATCAGACACAATATTACCTCATCGACAGCAGTATCACTGAAAACAAAACTCTCCCGGAACATCTTTCCAACGTGCATTTCGTTGCAAACTTGAAACGTTTAACATTGAGAATGATACTTCCCACGTGTTTCAATGGTTGATTAGCAACGAGATAGACTAAATAACACACTTTTTGCATAGTGTGCCTATTTTTTACTTTTTTGGGTTTGACACTGCTTCATATGAAAACAAGCGATACAATCGCTCACCAAGACTTTTCGCAGAAAAGGAAAATATCTTACAACAAAGCCTGACAGAAAAAATATTGAAAAATACCGTAGGATTTCACTGAAGAAACTTCCGTTCGTGTGTTATCCCTCTATCGACAGCAGTACTGCTCGGTCGAAAGCCGTAATTCTGGGTCGACAGCCAAATACGCAGTACCGTCTCGGTCGACAGCATAGGTAGAACCATTGGTATTACCCCCGTGATCTGAAGGCATGGTTGATTTAATCGAGTAAACCACAGATTTGTCTTCGTTAGTTCTAGCTAGAATTTTGATATCGTTTTGTTCATACAGATCCTTATACAATGGGTTATCTCTGGAGTTGCCACTTAAATCTTTTGAAGCAGGATCTGTCCGACAGTCAACGGACTCTAACTTTATCATGTCTTCACCTATTGGTGACAGTGACTGGTGTCACAGGGTATGATCGATTCCGCTAAGTTTCGCTTCCTGCAGAGACTGTACATCATATTTGGCTTCCGCCGAGACTGTCCGCGATCTCTTGCTTCCTGTCGAGACTTCTGTACATGATAAATGGCTTCCTGCAAAAACTGTCCGCGTGACTCTGCTTCCTGCCGAGGCTCTCAGCAGAAAGCAGTCACGTGGACAGTCTCGGCAGGAAGCCATTTTTAGAGGACAGTAGTCCCTGCAGGAAGCAAGAGTTCGCGGACAGTCTCGGCGGAAGCCAAATATGATGTACAGTCTCTGCAGGAAGCGAAAATTAGCGGAATCGATTATACCCTGTGGGTGTTGTGACGGCTGTTTCTCTTCTTTAAACTCAAACTCATCGTTATTAAGAGTTTTAGTCCTAGGACACTCTTTGGAGTCTTTCACAAATTCGTTTAAATCGTTTACAACATTGGCAATCGATCCTGGCCCATTTATGTCGCTGTAAAGAATGCCACATTCAATAGATGGTAATCTAGACAGCTCAGGGAGACTGTGTGAGCAACATTTTGAGAAGATCATATTTCCATGATTTTTTCTGTGTTCATTATTCCACGACTTATCAGTGTTTTGCACTTTTAAAACTTCTTGAATTTTGTTAGTTCGTTCACAAGTGCGTCCAAGCTGATAATGATTTATATCTTTTATCTTACTGCCCGTGCTTTCAAGTGACGTATTTCTCTTTATTTCAACAGAGACCCCATTACCAAAGCTACGCCCCAATTTATCAGTCTTTGCAACTTCTTTAACCAAACGTATTTGATTGGATAAATTCTTCAAACTAATTCTTCCAAAGGGAATAAAAATTATAATAACAATGTATTGAACCACTCTTATTTCAAATTTTCGGCCTTAGGCCTTCTTCAGTTCTCTTAAAAATCTGTTGATTCAGCTAAAGATTCATCTAGGAAGTCCTCCTGTTTATAAATCTCATCTGAGAGGTGGTTCAGCCTTTTCTCACATGCCTGTTTTGTAAGAGCAATTCCAAAACAGGCATGTGAGAAAAGGCTGAACCACCTCTCAGATGAGATTTATAAACAGGAGGACATCTGAGAGGTGGTTCAGCCTTTTCTCACATGCCTGTTTTGTAAGAGCAATTAGCTCTTACAAAACAGGCATGTGAGAAAAGGCTGAACCACCTCTCAGATGAGATTTCAGGAGGACTTCCTAGATGAATCTTTAGCTGAATCAACAGATCTGAAGAAGGCCTAAGGCCGAAAATTTGAAATAAGAGTGGTTCAATACATTGGTATTTGATTGGATTTTGAAGAACTACTCTAAAGTGGGAGTTTAAGCGCTAACCCTTTTAATTTCTTTTTGTTGCGGAGATTTGATATTTTAGGCGAACATGAATCTGAAGACCTTTTAATGTTTGGAGCCACACGAGGCGTAAGTTCAGTTTCCAAGTTCGGTATATTACATATCGTTGCGATTTCATTTTCTTTGTTATCAGGGCAAATAAAACTTCTTGCTTTCCTCAGTTTGAAAGAAATAAGCCCAAATATAACTGTTGTTATAAAGTTGGAAAAGAACAGAACAATTAAAAGATACAGGGGCGCTTGAATCTGACCTGGCAAAAACACATTTCTCCACAAACATTTTTTCGTGGGTACTCGGTTGTCAGCCCAATAAAGGAAAGGGGCTATAAATATCACACCTGGGATGATCCAAACAGAAAGTATTTGTGTTACTTTCTTCTTGGCCGATGGCTGTGGTCTCAGATGTGACTGACTAAGCCAGTAGAGTCTCGTTACACAGATTCTCATCATATTTAATGACCCAGCTGTCTGGATCGTCAAAGTCAAGCTGATTGCCACTGAACACACATAGGTGTTTATTTCGGCTGGAATACCTATGAACAACCTCACAAAAATTGTAAATCCAACAAGGAAGTCCAGTATGACAATGCTTAAAACGCCTTTTGTGTATGAATACCAGTTTTTGCGCCTGCTGATCCATAAATACACAATAATAAGCCCGTTAAGAAATGTAATCCATAAACTCAAAAGAAGATTTATGCCAAAAGAAATTATAATGCCAGGGGATGCTGGATATGATTTCGTATAATCAAACATATCCCTGAAATTATTAACTGAACGAGTCAAGTTGCTACAACTCATGGCTTTTAATATGGTTTAAACGAGTAACTGTAATCGCGTATATAAAAGCCTACAAACAAGCACAGACTGTCTAAGCTACAACACATCATTTAAAATTAATTGTCTTCAAAGCATTCTTCAATATCAAAAATATAATCACAGGATAAGAACATTATTAAATAAAAGTTCCGACTGAATCGTATATGCTCGCCTGAGTTCCCTGTCCAGCTGGCACATAACGCTTAAACAAACAACCTTATCATACATGATATGACGTTGCTGTTATTCAGGGGATAGCGTCATGTAATAAAAATCGTACGACCACACGTGTAATAACACTTTTGCGCGTATACGTAACGTCATTGACAACGTCCATGTCAACAATGTGTTTTCTTATTGAAATAATGTTCAGTTTGAAGGCGTTAAATTCCCATTTTAAAGGGTCAAATGATAAACAGAATCTTCACAGTAACCGAACTCACTGTACCATCTCTTCCGGTTTTCATAACGTTGACTCAAGAGTACAAAATTCGCTTATAACCAGTAGTCGGAAATCATTATGTTTTGAGATTTTATCCGGAATATGCTGTGTCATTTGTAGTTATTCAGCTTCGAAAATCTAAAGAGGTAAGTTTAATATAATTTGCTCTTCGGTCTTTCACTTTATTTCCCTGTGCAATGAAAAACTCCTGGCCGTCACAGAAATTTTATGCCGAACAGCTTGATTTAACACGAGTTTGTGTCGTGCAAAACCTAGCTATCATCCTATTGTCAAAACTAACAAACTGTAGATTGATAACGCCTTCCGTTTAATTTAAAGATTTTAATAAAACATGTAAGAAAAGGCTCAAAATGGTTTTAGAATCATGCGAAGGGCGATTTAAATACTGTACACATTACTATCCACCCATACACGACATTGTACAAGGCAATAAAGAAAAAGACCGAAGAGCAAATTATATTAAACTTACCTCTTTACATTTCGAAGCTGAATAAGTATAAATGACGCAGCATATTCCGGATAAAATCTCAAAACATAATGATTTCCGACTACTGGTTATAAGCGAATGTTTGTATTCTCGATTCAACGCTATGAAAACCGGAAGAGTTGGTTAGTTCGGATACTGTGATCTTACACTCGTGGTCATTTCATATGAAATTTATGAAACTCGCCGAAGGCTCGTTTCATAAATTTCATATGAAATGACCACTTGTGTAAGATCCTCTATTTATAATCCTCGAGCCTTGGCGATGCCTCGACAGGCGGCAATTTTTGTGACTGCCTGTTTGTTTCTTCGGATGGCAAACCCTCTCTAGAAAGAAAACAATTATCTCTTAGAGCAAATGGATGTCTTTAAGAGTTGACACACTTTGAGAAGGTAGAAAAAAATGAATGACAGTTACTTCCCCTGAAAGTAGTCCCTCCATGCAATTTAAAATAAGATTACATTCAGCGATGTGGTTGTGTTCTAGACCATCTGCGCGAATATAGTAGGAAACCCCTCAGGAACTGATACAATTCAATCCCAGGTCCAACCCAAGACACCATGTGGGAAAGAGGCAACACAAAATTAGTCATCATCAAAGACAACACAAGCGGCAGCCATGTGAACAGCCATTTCCCATGTAGGTGGTCATCTCACAAACAATATACCAATAACAGACATAGCAACAGATAACACTTAAACAACCAAGAAGAACCAAAACAAAAGTGCCGCCTTGGTTTAAACATATTTTATTTTCAAAAATGCACATAATAACATACAAATAACACATTTACACAAAGCAATAGGATAAGAACGAAAGCTGATAGCTTATATAGCTCTTCTCCTGAACACGAATAAATTGTGTACTATTAGGCAGAAAGTAAAACGGTCCGTGCAAACTTGTTAAAGCACATATTTCTTGTACTATATACTAAAGTCATGTAGTTTTAACAGAAATGTAAGTGAAAAAAAAAATTCTTTAGCTGTAATCTTGTTCGCAGTGAATGAAGTTCAAGATCTAAGTGTATGTAAGACTGCAACGATACTAGCTAACTAGCTAAGCGGATGTCCAGTTCACGAACACTAATTCACTGCAAACATTTTGACATAAACATTAATTACAAGTACTTCACAAAATGGATAAGAAAAGATACATCTACTGAACAAAAAAAGGCAGAAAAAAGTAAATAGAAACAGAAAAGTCAGCATCTGTGGAAAAAAGAGAAAAAAGAGATGGGGCGCAGGTTACTAGGGGCTTTCAGACTTTGGCAATAACTTTCCATTAGGAACAAGTGCCGCCTTGGGACGACCAGTAATGAAATTACGGGGTATGGGGGTGGGGTGGGCTTTACCGGTTTGTGGTCGACCCACCCTCACCCTTGGTTCTGCCTTGGTTCATCAGACACTTACCAATTGCATCAAATTTTGTAGTTCAACAAAACCAAAACAATAACAATTACTACCCACATAACATAAAATCAAAAGCATCAATTCTGGCAATAAGAGAACAATTTAAAGGGTTAGGGGCGCTGGGAGACTTTTCGGCATACCGTTAGTTTCAAATTACATGAAAAGATACGTCTTCGAGGGAGTACGGTTTTAAACAGGCCCAGAGGTTATGAAATTAGAGTACATTCTCAAAATCAATATAACGCACACTGATTGGCTGCTTCCGAGCACATGCTCGGAAGCAGCCAATCAATGTGCTTTATTTTGAGTTTGAGATTATTCTCAAGTTTTATAAGCTCGAATCCTGGTCATTTCTTGGTATGTCTCTACTTAGTTTTATATGCAAAAAAGAACAAGAGTCACGGCAATTGAAATGTCATTTTTGCGTATATCAAGATGGGATTACCAAAGCGTTAATCACGTGACTCGGATAAATACTCACACGGAAAAGATAACTGATATCCAGGGGTTTTGTATATCTTTAGTGGCTTTTAAAGGCTGGCATGACAAATAATGGGTGCTGTAGAATCAAATGTAACTGCTCAAGGCATAACGCATTGTCCGTTACTGATTCTACGCCGCTGAAGCAAGGATAAAAGTAACTAATCAAAGTATCGTTGATGCCCTACCATTCTCCCAGTTCCTTCAACAGAGTCATTGTACTCAATTTTGCATCAACTGCCATGCGACCATATTGATTCAAGTTAGTTCAGCTACTTCGAAGGAAAAGTATACGGTGTGTCAAAGGATGGATTCTGAAGCAGGCCCGGATCTAGACCACCACGTACTGGTGGGGCTCTTGATAACTGGTGCCGAGTGTTTGTTGGTTGGTTGGGTTGTGGGGCGAGGCGATTCTAATGAGATGTCGCAACATATATTTTAATCTAACCACATGGATAAATTATCTCAAACTGGCATCAGATTCTCCTTATTATCTGGGGACCCACATATTATACATAACACAGAAGCCCAGATGGCGGGGCTTAAAGCCCAAAGCCCACCCCTGGATCCGGGGCTGTGAAGATCAATACATCCCCTAGAATCAGGCGAGCTAAACCAATTATTCTGCAAATGGGTGCATTACCTAGGACAAACCTATGACAAGCAATTAATGGCTTAGCTCCTTATTTCATAATTTTAAATGGGAAGACAATTACTGAATAAAACAGTTAGATCGCTCGTTAGTAATGAACATGATCATAGCAAATCAGTCGATTTTAAAAAATACTGAAATAGAAAACCACATAAAAGTCTGAAAAGCAAATACATGTATCTACAGCTGTAGGGTAATAACAGAACGTCGAAGAATCTTGTACCAACATCGATGCACTGACGCTATTTCGACGTCCTGACGTTGAATTAGTAAACAAGAGGGCCATGAGGCCCTGAATCGCTCACCTGAAATATTGGTAAGGTGGCTTTTACTTATCATGTCTGAAATTGTCAAAATATGAGTTTTGGGTCAAAGTCAAAGAATAACCATGACCACTTGTACTCATAAATCTTCATGTACTCATTAAGACAACCATATATACACCATTTTTAGGCTAAAGTCTTCAAAACTTTCCATTAAATCTTATGTTCTAGCATTTTCCCATATTTGACCATGCCGCAAAAAAGGTCAAGGTAAACCCAAGGTCGCCATTTGAACAGTCTTTGTGGTACTCTAGTACTCCATGCTATGTACCAAGTTTCAAGGCCATAGGTGTATTGGTTCTGGAGTAGAAAAATATTAAAGATTTATGCCATAAGTGGTAATGGCGGCCAAGTTGGTCATCTGACCTGGACCATTTGAACAATTTTTTTTCATTCAATCAACCCCTGGAGGTTCTATATGAAATGTGTTCACAATTGGCCCTTTGGCTTTTGAGGAAATGGTTGAAATGTCAAAATATGAGCGATCTGGATCAAAGGTAAAAAAAATGACCTTGACCTCTTGTACTCATAATTCTTCATGAACTTAACCACACTATTCCTGGACAGGCTTAGACCTCCTAAGCGGTTAACCAGTACTTAGTGCACATACTTTCGCCAGTAACTGACAACTGCCCTTCTTGAATCAGCGGAAGGAGAAACGAAAGTATGTGGCCAGACCGGGATTCGAACCCAGGACCTCTGACTTACGAGTCAGGTGCCCTACCGATTGCGCTACCCGGCCCGGCTTCATGAACTCATTTAGACAACTGTATGTACCAATTTTTTAGGCCAAAATCTTCAAAACTTTCCATGAAATCTTATGTTCCACCCTTTTCCCATACTTGACCTTGCTGTAAAAGGTCAAGGTCAACACAAGGTCATAATTTCAACAATCTTGAAAGTACTCAAGTACCCAATGCTACATACAAAGTCTCAAGGCATTCAGTCAATTTGTTCTGGAGAAGAAGATTTTTAAAAGTATTTACCATATATGGGCGTGGCGGCCATGTTGGTCATGTGTCCAGGACCGTTAGAAATTTTTTTCATTCCCTCAACCCCTCGAGGCTCTGTATGAAATTTGGTTTCAATTGGCCCAGTGGTTTTAGAGGAGATTGTTTGAAATTGTCAAAATTTGAGATTTCTGGGTCAAAGGTCAAAGAATGACCTTGAACTCACAAATCTTCATGTACCCATTAAGATGATTGTATATACCAATCTTCAAAACTTACCATGAAATCTCATGTTCTAGCATTTTTCGATATCTGACCTTGCCATAAAAAAGGTCAAGGTCAACCCAGGGTCATAATTTGAACAATCTTGATAGTACTTGAGTACCCAATGCTACATACCGAGTTTCAAGGCCATCGGTCAACTGGTTCTGGAGAAGAAGATTTTTAAAGGTTTTTACCATATATGGGCGTGGTGGCCATGTTGGTCATGTGACCTGGACCGTATGAACAAATTTTCATTCCCTCAATCCCTGGAGGATCTATATGAAATTTGGTTACAATTGGCCTAGTTGTTTTTGAGGAGACTGTTTGATATTGTCAAAATATGAAAGTTCTGTGTCAAAGGTCAAAGAATGACCTTGACCTCTAGTACTCATAAATCTTCATGTAGTCATTAAGATGACTGTATGTACCAATTTTTAGGCCAAAATCTTCAACAGTTTCCAAGATATCTTTTGTTGCAGCATTATGCCATATAAAAGCATAAGGAAGCAAATTTGACCTTACCGTAAAAAAGGTCAAGGTCAACCCAAGGTTATTATTTTAACAATCTTGGTAGTACTGGTGTACCCGATGCTACATAACAAGTTTCAAGGCCATCGACCTATTGGTTCTGGAGAAGAAGATTTTTCAAGTTTTCACCATATATGGGCATGGCGGCCATGTTGGTCATGTGACCAGGACCGTTTGAACAACTTTTCGTTCCTAGGGTCCCAGGAGGCTCTATATGAAATTTGAATACAATCGGCCCAGCAGTTTCAGAGGAGAAGTCATTTGAAAGTGTGGACGGACGGACGGACGGACGGACGACGGACGACGGACAACGGAGCCTTACCATCCTATAAGCTCCCCCGGAGCCGCTGGCTCAGCTGAGCTAAAAATAGTCTGACAGAGTTGATAGAATGTACATGTACGAGGGGCATTTCAGAAATAATGTAAATGAGCTCAGTGTATCCTATCGGCTGATATTTAGCAGTGGTTCTATATATTATTAGAAAGCTATATTCATGTGCTTTAAAATGGTATGTTATAAAAGAACTTCTAAGTCACTCATGCATGACAGCATGCGGTTATACGTCGCAAGGGTGTGGATACTGGAAACTGTACATTTTCATTGACAGTCCCTTGCGTTCTTTCGCCATTTGCTAAATGAGAAAATGGTAAATTAAATAAAGAAACACGTAATACTGTCTTTCAAATATAAGAAAAGAAAGTAATACAGAAATCATTTCAAGATTCTACACAAGTAACATAATAAACGCACGTTTTCCTCTGCCATGCGGATATAAATGCAAAGTTATTATAAATGCATCACATCAATAAATTGTGGTTTTTGACTTATTCTCGTCAAATTTCAACAAACAATACGCAGTTTATGACTGAAATGATTAGGTCACTATGTTTTATTACGACTGACATGACATGACTCATGAAACTGGATAATACAAGTGCAACCTCCACGCCGGAAGTTGAAAAGTAGCAGCAATTTGTGTTAAATACAAGGTAATAAAATGAAATTATCTTCTTATAAAAAGACGCCAGCTAAATATATTTAACGTTGTCTAAAGTCAAAAGTTAGAGGGACATACTGGAAACAAAATGTATATATAAAGACTTGAAAGAGTGTTATTTCATATGAAATACTAACATTGAAATATGTGGGAGGGTGGGATAACTTATCGTAAAAATTCAGGTAGGCCACTGACAAAAGAGCATAACGCACCGTATAAGATTATTTATTACAAAAAGCAAGCATGACGAATTAAATTTTAATCATTTTTTTGTCTCATAGCTGCCATCAAACATTCACTTTCACTTTAAATGACCTCAAAACCGAAGTTTATAAAGCTTACTTTACATTTCAATTTAGAACAGGAAATGACGTCATAAGAAATGCACATTGCTCTGTGATTAGCATATCTTGCAAAGGAAATATTATGTTTTAGTAAAGCTGACATAATGATTTTTATACTGGAAAAAATCAGTATAACAGATATAATAGGTATCAATTCGGAGCGGTTTGTATCCAGAGACAGGAAAATATTAATTTGTCTTCACATAAATATTTCGTCCATTTCCACTCAGTGTCCCTACCCTAACAACAATTGTCAAGGCCTATTTTGAAGAAAATAGCAGTGACTGATATTTTCTTGATGAAGGTCTTTAGGTGATATGTAAACCTTAAAGTTACGACATAAATTTTAAAAATCGGTCATCATTCCTAGGAATTGCAGACTCATTTACACTATTTCTGAAATGCCCCTCGTATAGAATAGACACGTATATAGTTTATATATATTAAATATACGCGTATAGAATAAACATGTATATGATATACATATATAAGATGAAGATGTATAGAGTGCATATATACGAATGGATGGATGATGGACAGAGTTTCACTGGGGTATGCAACGGCCACGTTCGGCAAAATAAATTGGCTTAACTAGAGCAGTGTTCAGGTATTCATCAGGCTACTGGAAGATATACTCGAGTAAATACACTACTCGACTCGAATATTTAGAGGAACACCTATCCTGCACCTGTCCCTGGACTGATTTTTGTGAAAAATGGAATTTTGGTAAAAACCTTGTAATTTTTCAAAGAGATGAAAATCATGAAAATTTCAACAACAATTAAAAACAACCATTTTGTTTACGAAACTGAATGTCTTACTCGGTGACCCGTTTGAAATTAAAATCTTAAACAGTTCCTTCAAGAGCAGAGAATACATTCAGAAAAAGGAGCATGGGCCAGACTACGTAGTTTCAGCTAAAAAAAACAACTCGTCAGTGACCCTGACAATATCTGGCGACGAAACCAGAGAAAAACACACTTTAGTTTCTTAATTTTAATTGGGCAGTCGCTTCAAAGACTGATTAGTTTCAAAAAGTTTCTAAATAATGTAAAAGACGATGATCTAGAATTAAAGTCTAAAGCAATCTCAAATTTCAGATTTCTCAGAATATATCCTCTGATCTCAAAGGACGAAAATAAAATATAATCTGCACTATGGATAATGAACGGGGAGACGTTTTACGGCCGCCACACGGCACAACACCAGCTGCAGTGAGGTAAAATTAAAATCTTAAATAGTTCCTTCAAAAGCAGAGAATACATTCAGAAAAAGGAGCATCAGTTTTAACTCAAGCATCAGTTTTATGTCAAGTTTATGAGATTTTATAGACTTATAGAAAAGTGCCTCAATTTCAGAAAATTCGAAACTTGCCAAAAGTTGTTCCATGGAAATGATTAGGGCATCAGCTCTCTAGAATTTCTTTTTATCTTAAACTTCGATCCTTCTTCAAAATGCTGCAAAAGAATGGAAAATTCTCGGCCGCTAGCGTTCGAATTTATGGGCCGTTGAACTGGGTTTATATTGTAGTAATGTGTATGGGACAATATCAACTGCTCCTTTAAAGATTTTGAGTAGTGCATAAGTAAAAAAATCTCATTTACGTTGACGGTAGAGTATTTTGAGTCCGTTTTTTCTTTCTTTCTTTTTCTCTCATCTTTGAACGCAAATGACCCGAAAAAGAGTATTATTTGGTGTCCTTTTTTTCTTCTTCTTCATGTTTGGGTGTAACGCAAAAAATACACATGTACATAAAAATGTAAAAAAAAATTCTATGGGCAGGCCCATGACGTACATCCAACTTTACCAGCACATGATTTGGTTTAAACATATTTTATTTCATGAAAAGAACATGACAACAAGCTAAAAATATAAGGATCAGAACGGAAGCAATAACACTTACATAGTTCCTCTCCTTAACATATAAAAATTGTTAAATTACAGGCAGAATTTTAGGAAATCCGTTCAAAGTGTATTTTGTTCTATAATTTATCATAGTGCATGCAGAAAATGGAGCTAAACAAACAGTGAAAAAAAAGCAGAAACATGACTATCTCTTAAACTTAACAGAAAGGCTGAGGCAAAGAAATATCATTAACAATAACAGTAATAGAAATTTCTGTAGATTCTGAAAAAAAATGAAAAGAAAAATAAAACGTAAAAAAAAAAGTTCGGAATTTGGATTACGTACTATTGGGCAGAAAGGAGCAGGATGCGCACTAATAGATACATCAGACTCAGTCCATCGAGTGCCATGCATGTGTAGTTGTTAAAATGAAATAAAGCAAAATACAGCAAGGCTGTTTGTCTCAAAAACATTATTTGATTTGGCGTTTGCAATCTTGTTCACTGTCGGAAAACAAACTACGTGATAAAATCATTTGTGTATACGTCACGGGCGATGCGCCAGTTTTCGAAGGTATCGTTACTACAGAAAACGAGTGGTACGTACAAAATGCACGTTAGTGTGCGTTAGGCACGCTTCCATAGATTCATGAACTGTCGTTGCATCCGGTTTTATTAGATTAATCCACAGCTGACAGTACTTTTATTTGAAGTTGCCAGTACCGAGACCTACAGAGCTGCAATTAAACAAGTTTCTGTTTCAGTAAACTCTGCTGTTTTCCTTTTGGCCACTGAAATATTTGAATATTCATTTGACTCACCTCGCCTAAATGAGTCTCCACAACATATGTTATATGAAAAATAATCCATTAAATCATATGATTGCATTGGATTCACCTCAGAGGTTATTGATGGTTACCAACTTTTTGTGCAGAAAATGAGCACTGAATAAGGTCACAGTAAACTTTGGGTCAGCTACATTGCCATTTTCATTTTTGCCTCCCTTCTCAATGGAGGACAACTCTTGAAAGCAGGAATTTGCTCCTTTATGAGCAAATTCTTTCCTCTAAGAGTAGACCACCTGGAAGAGCTATATCACCCAGAGAAGCAATTTGTTCCTTTTGCATAATTGGCAGAAAAACTGAAATGCTTACTGTTGCCTCTTCACATGTTTACTGTCTTGTCAGGGCAGGTGCACATATTGAAGGCTTACTGTCTCCTTTATATATGTTAAAGTCTACTCAGGGCAGTTGCATATTCTGAATGCTTATGGTTTCCTCTTTATCTGTTAACAATCTAATCAGGGCATGTGAACAACGAATCTTTTTGGTGTCCTCTACGTGTTTACAGTCTACTTAGGGCAGGTGCACATACTAAATGCTTACTGTCTCCCCTACATACGTTTACATGCTCGTCAGGGCAGGAGTACATACTGAACACTTACTATCTCCTCCACATATTTAGTTTAGTCAGGGCAGTTGCACATAATGAAAGCTTACTGTCTACTCTACATTTATTTACAGGCTAGTCGGTGTAGGTGTACATCTGAATGTTATCTGACTTGTGTACTGTTTATTCCAAACATGTACATGTTTAGTCAGATCAGGACATGTGTACCTTTGAAATATGAGCCGCGACACGAGAAAACCAACAAAGTGGTTATGCACCCAGTGAAGACTCAGATCAGCCTGGGCATCCACCATGTCTGATCAGACTTTGCTAAGTGCTTAAAGGGTAGCTAAGGGTCTCAGCTGCCTGCCTGCAGACAGCGAAGACTCTTATCAGACTGGGTGGATGCCCAGGCTGATCTGAGTTTGCGCTGGGTGCACAACCACTTTGTTGGTTTTGTCGTGTTGTGGCTCATATTTACTGTCTGCAAAGTGTTGTTTACTCTGTATATGCTTAGTCTAGTCAGGGCATGCACACATACTTCACGTTTACTGCCTGTTGATTTTTGTTTACAAACATTTAGTATTTACATATGGCCTGACTAGACTGTAAAGTCTAGTCAGGCCATATGTAAATACTAAATGTTTGTTTCTGATGGTAATGTATTCTGACCAGGCTGCCCCTGCCAGATTTTACAATCAGGGCACAGTAATATACTGAACATTTACCATCAATTGTAAACTGATTGCTGCCCAAACAAGTCTAGCATTTTTAGACTACCCTAAACCTATGCATTATATTTGAATATTTCTTGTCTGCTGATTGCTGAATACTGTTTACCATCCAAAAGTGGACTAAATGCTTAGTCTAACCAGGGCATATGCACTTTCTCAGTGTTTACTGCCACTAGGAACTTATATCTGCCAATATTCTACACACATTCGGTCAAGTCATAGCATATGCATATACTGAATGCTTTCTGTCTGTTGTATTCAGTTTACTTCCCAGTCTGGTCTACATGTTAAGTCAAGCCAGAGCAAACGCTGATACTAAATATTAGCTGCTGTGTACTGTTTAGTGCCCAGACTAGCAAACACGTGTATAGTCAGGACATGTGCATGTATATTATGTTTACAGTCACCCGAGTACTATGTTTACATACTTTGTCTTCAGAGCTCTAGATAAGAGGGAGTATTTGAGGATAATTGAAGGACAATTTTTCTTATTTCTCATTGAAACCATATGTTGCGACCCCTCATCTGAACCGTCTTAAGACGGTTCAGATGAGGGGTCACGTTTTTACGCAATTATGAAATTATCCCTAATTATCACCAAATACTGCCTCTTATCTAGAGCTCTGGTCTTATCAGGCTATGTGCACATACTGAGTGGTTACTGTCTGTTGTGTAGTGTAAACAGCACACGCTAGTCTACACATGTTGACAGTCTTGTCAGGACAAAAACTGGTGCAGCCATCAATTTTTTTTTTCTTTATCTCTTTTTCACTGATAAATAGATATGGCGGGTGTATTATAATAGGCAGGTAATGCTTACTACTCACAAGCACTTGATCACACCTCTATTTTGGGGTCCATGTCTGTGTATCTAGAATAGTCCGGAATTGTCAATGTCAATGTCAATCGGACTTATGATTTGGGTACTTTGACCACTTTCATTTCAAGCTGAGCCAGCATATAATAAACCTTTAAGCACAATAAAAGCAGACGACGAAATCCACGTCTGCAAAATTTAAAAAAATGCCTTGTCGGAGATATTTCATCTTGAGAATTCAAAGACTAGAGGGCAAACAGTGTAGATCTAGGTGAGGCGGCTTATGATGAGCCACCTCATCAACTTCTACGCTGTTTGCAAATTCAACTTTTTTGTCTCTGGTGCTTAAAGTGTTTAAACCTGCATTATTGCATACACTGAACATGCCTTTATCATCCAGCACACATGCAATGATCAGACTAGACATGTGTAAGTGCTGGTCTATTCTATTCTATTCTGTCCCATAACCTTACTACGTCGTTGGGGCACCACAGATGACTTTGAAACAATCCCTTTCCACCTTATCCTGTTTTCAGCTGCCCTAGTAGAGCTGGCAAAATCAATTCCTGTCCACTCTTTAATATTGTGTCTTCTCACCTCTTCTTCTGTCTACCTCTTCTTCTTTTTCCTTTCACTGTGCCCTGTAGAATCGTCTTTGCTAAACTAGAAGACCTTGAGACGTGGCCAAACCACCTTAGTTTCCGTTTCTTGACCAGCATCAGTTCATCATATTCTCCAATGGTTGCTAGGATCTTTCTGTGAACCTCCTCATTGGTTATATGTTCCTTGTACGAAATGTTCAGTAACCTTCGGTAGCATCTCATCTCAAATGCCTGCATTCTTTTCTCTAACTCTACTGTCACGGTCCACGATTCACAGGCATACAGAAATATGGTACAGATTCTGCTGATGTTGGAGATAATTTTTCACACAGGATTCTAAGGTTGAAGATCTGTTCTGTGGTGCTCCTTCCTGCTCGGAACCCAGCCTGTTCAGTGCTGGTCTGCATTAGCACAATTCCATTTGCTACAGGTGAGAGGGTACAGATACATTTCTCCATTTCCATTTTCCCATTTTTTGAAAGAGAGACAACTTTTGTGACTTCCTTTTTGCTTTCTTTCAAAAAGTTGTCTGCTCTTGCCAGAAGAAAAATTGCTCAAAAGGAGCAAATTATTTCTTTAAGGGTTAACCCCGAGAAGGGAGACAGAAATGAAAATGGCAAAGTTTCCTCCCCTGAAGGCATACCCAGTCACTTCAAAGGCCCGTTTCATCTTGATGGGCCCATTTACATTTATCAAGTAAAGTTAGACAGTTTTATAGAAATTAAGTTGACACTTGGCAATCTATCCTGTATATTCACTGTTTAAACTCGAAATGGTGACGTATTTTGCTCCAGATCTGACCATATACTATTTGGGTTTTTTTCAGCCATATCAGCCGCGGCAAGGCAAAAACCAACAAAGTGGCATGTGTGCCCAGTGAAGACTCAGATCAGCCCGAGCATTTGCAAGGTCTGATCAGACTCTTCACATAGAGGTTGCCTAGACCATAAGCTACCCTTTAAGCACAAGGTGAAGACTCTGATCAGACTGGGCAGATGTGCTTTGTTGGCTTCCTCATGTCCTGGCTCTATTATCTTCAAATTGATATCTAGGCTAGTCCAAGTTCAAAGGCTGCTGGCTCCAATGTGGAATCTTTGGAGGTGAAGGAGAAATTCAACAAACTTAAAGGGTGTAAAATAATTGACAAACTTTACAAATGAATCATGACTATCTTTATTTCTCTCGTAACAAATAGGTCCAGTGCCACCCATAAGCACCTTTGAACATGTCAAACCAGTGACGACTCAGATTAGTCAGCACATCTGACTCCCTTCTTCTCTGCTTCTCATGTAAATTTCAAAGCAGTTGCAGATTATTTGTGCAAACAGCTAAGGGTCTGATCTGACTGCACTGATGTAAATCCTGACCTGAATCTTGGGAGCTTGGTTGATCAAAACTAATGACATTGCTAACTAATAAAACACTATATTTTCAAATTCATTAAATGCCAAAACACTGATATTTTTGTTGAAAATATGTGAGAAATATGTGAGAAGCAATTGCAGTGCAAAATCTCCTCACATTTTTTGGGCAAAAAATATTATTATCCTTTAATCTTATGTGCACTATAAGACCTACAGAATCCTGGACTAATTACTGCATAAAGCTAACGTTGCTTGAATAACTAGCCCCAGTGGTCATACATGTCCAAAGCCACCTTGGCTATCCACTGGCCCAAGATACAAAATGCACCAAGGTATTGTACAATCAATGTTACAACACAGAACAAATGCTTACATAGAACAAATGCTTACATATAACAAATGCTTACAGAGAACAAATGCTTGCATCATGTATTTACAGATTTCAATGCAAACAATCAAGAACATAAAACCAAATGTTTATAATATATAGAACAAACGTTTACATCACATTTTTACAGAATTTGATTGCAAACAAACAACAGTCACATGGTTATAAAAGATGCCAGCCACCACTATACTGTCCTTTCATCATGATTGCTATAATTCTGACCAAATTAAATCAACGCTTTAAGTGCCAGGAACAAAAATAACAGAATTAGCAAACAGCACAGATCTTGATGAGGCAGCACATTATTAGCTGCCTCATCAGAATCTACACTGTTTGCCATCCTCTCTTGATTTCTCAATATGATAAGTAGCTTGGTTGAAACATTTTATGAAATTCTGCAGACATAAATTTTGTCTTCTGCTTCTTGGCACTTAAAGGGTCAAGATGATTATGAGGATGATGGACATGATTATGATATTGCAAGGAATACTGATACTCATGATAACTAGTCCTGCTTTTATGAAATATTAACACATTAAAGGCCAGAGATGAAAACAGCAGAATTTGCAAACAGCATAGATCCTGATGAGGCGGCTCATGATGAGCCGCTTCATTTCAATCTCCATTGTTTGCTCTCTAGTCTCTGAATTCACAATATAAAATATACTGGCTAAAATTTTTGAAAATTTGCAGGGGGAAAATTTGACGTCTGCTTTTTGGCACATAAAAGATTAAAGTGATTGATTGATTTGATGCTTAACATCCAAACAGTTATGGTCATGTCGGGTCGGTCAGTTAACCTAACCACACTATTTCTGGGCAGGTTTAGACCTCCTAAGCAGTTAACCAGTACTAAGTGCACATACTTTTGCCAGTAACTGACAACTGCCCTTCTTGAATCAGCGGAAGAAGAAACCAAAGTATGTGGCCAGACAGGGTATCAAACCCAGGACCTCTGACTTATGAGTCAGGTGCCCTACCGATTGCGCTACGTGGCTCGGCATAATTTCATGTACAGCAACTCTTGCATTTTCATGTATGCCTCCCTTAACAATAGGGGTCAACTATTAAAGAAAAGAAAGATGTTGGTCTGCTCTGTCAAATCACAAAAACTGTTCCAATCTTTCAGTAATCCTTACAGTAACTTTCAGACATTTTATTTTTCATATATATTTTACACAGAAAACCTGAAATTTCAGTCCCACTTAGAAATTAGAACATAAAATGTCTGTGGTTCTGTAGTCAATATTGACGCCAATGCTGGTTGTATTATACTCTCCAAGACCTGGCATCTATCTCTCTAACCGGGCAACAACTAGCGCACCCACCCACTGTGGCATGCTGTGGTTGTGTTAACACTTAAAGCGCCAGTGATGAAAATGGCAGAATTTGCAAACAGTGCAGATCCTGATGAGGTGGCTCATAATGAGCCACCTCATCTAGATCTACACTGTTTGCCCTCTAGTTCTTGAATTTTCAATATGATATAGCTTGGATGAAACATATGTTGAAATTTTTGCAGACGTAAATTTTGTCGTCTGCTTTTTGGCGCTTGAAGGGTTAAGGACAAATACTGAGGCCAAGTGAGTGAGGCAGGGCTGCTGCTGGTATGTATTGTGCTTGATTGGGCTGGCCAGGGTGCCTTTAGAGTACAGGCATCTATCACTGAATCTAAGCAACAAGTGCTAACATCTGCTGGTAGTGTCTGGGATCAATACTGAGGAGGCTGATTGTATGTATTGTACTGTGGTGGGTTGGGTTGGCCAGGGTGCCCCCCTGGTCCTGGCATCTGCCGCTGCAGCTGTGCAACAAGTGCCGCCGCTTGCTGTTGCTGGGACGACGAGTGCATTTGCTGTTTCTGCTGCTGCTGCTGTAGCAACATCTGTTGACGCATCTGCTGCAGACGTTGTTGATGCTGAGGTGTAAGAATACGCTGTGTCATACCTCCCCCACCCTGAGGGCCTGATGGTGTGGGGCCCATTTGGCTATAGGAACCCATAGAACTAAGTGTACTTGGGTTCTGCATTCCACCTGAGGTCATCTGCAACCTGAAATAATGAGAACAGTTTTACAGTAAAGGTTCTAAAAATTGGGACACCTAAAATAACTAGAGCAAGTGAGCAGGGGCTCACGTATACCCCCGACCAGCGCCATCGCCTAATGAAACCACCGCCTTAAGGAACCACCACCTAATGAAACCAATCTTATACAGGGTCTTAGTCATCTATAAAATGGTTCCATCAAAATTAAGAATATAAACTCAATGCAAAACTTTGACACAAATATACAAGTATGTGACCTTGACCTTTGGTAAGCAGCTATGAACCTAAAAGTAAACCTAGTCAAATATCAAAAGGTTCCATCAAAGGATATTGGAAGTATAAAAGAAGAATATAAACTTAACACAAAACTTTAAAGCAAATGTTTAAGTCTTTGACCTTGACCTTAGGTCAGCTGCAGCATCCAGATGATGTCAACTATTCCGCAGGAACAAAGAAGTAAACCTAGTCATGTATCAAAAGGTTTCATCAAAGGATGTTGGGAATATAAGCAAGGTTTATAAACTTAACACAAAACTTTAACACAAATATACAAGTCTGTGACCTTGACCTTTGGTAAGCAGCAGCATCCAGATGATGTCAACTACTCTGTGTGAACCTAAAAGTAAACCTAGTCAAATATCAAAAGGATCCATCAAAGGATATTGGAAATATAAAAGAAGAATATAAACTTAACGCAAAACTTTAACGCAAATGTTTAAGTCTGTGACCTTGAACTTGGGTCAGCAGCAGCATCCAGATGATGTCAGCTATTCTACATGAACCCAGAAGTATACCTAGTCACATACCAAAAGGTTCCACCAAAGGATATTGGAAATATAAGCAAAGAAAAAAACTTAATGCAAAACTTTAACGCAAATGTTAAGGGACGGATGGACGAACGAACGGACGGACAGACGGACGAAAAGACGAAAACTATATACCCCTCGACATACATGTCGGGGTATAATTACCGTAATCATTCTAGAAATGGAACAGTTTGGTTTTACAATGCAGTAATTACATCCAGGAGATGCAGATGAAATGAAAAACAGTGCAGACCCTGAACAGACTTCTCCTTTAGGAGTAGTCTGATCTGCACCTGCGCTGTTTGCTAAGACCTATCTGTCTCAATACTTACAGCTTTAATTGTTAACTGTGGCAAAGTGAGCAAGTTTTAGTATACTCCTGGCAGAAGGCACTGCCTAATGAAAACAAACTTCAGGCAAAAATTTACTGCAAAAGTTACAAAAACTTCAAGTTTGTGACCTTAACGTTTGGTGAGCAGCAGCATCCAAATGGCTTAACTTTGGGGAAGTAAATCTTGTCACCTATTAAAAAGCTCCATTCAAGTTTCTTTGAACTATAAGCAGAACATAGCAATAACTGCTTAAGTTCTAATTATTGGCCTCTGGCCCCATGACAGGGTCTTTCCCAGGAGCTTATCAAACCCAATCTCATTAAGATATTATGTACCAAATACAGAAAGAATCTGATATGCCTTTACTGAGGTATAAGCAATTAAAAAGGTTTATCACATGACGTCGCATCTGAGAGTGTAATAAAGCCATGCATTAAAAACGATAATCCACTAGTGAATTAAACATGCAATTTATGTCGTAACGTTGTACGCTGACCTCCATTAAAACGTTGCGTTTTCTAATGGCAAAATTGTGACGTTTCAGTGTAAATTTTGCTAATAAAATGCAATTTTAGTGTCATATAATAAACAGAATCTTGCATTCGTGCTCCTGTATTTTTAAATTTATTAAACTCGTTGGGGAAAATCGATAAAATGCTCGGCAAAGCCTCGCATCTTATCTTTTCTCCCCAACTCGTTTAATAAATTCAATAAAACATGAGCACTCAAGTAAGATCCTCTATTTAACACAAAACTTAAATTTAACAAAAAGCCTAAATCTGAAGGCCTGATACAGGTGTTTAGTTATTTTGTATTAAAAGGAACACTGCAGATATCATGACCAAATATGAAAACTGTCCCACATCTGGTTATAAAGCTTTCAGCAATCATAAAGAATAAACACAAAACCTTGGCACAGAAAGACAAAGGAACGCACAAATGAACAAATGTATGAATGGAAATAAAATAATTTGCATTCCATGAAAAAGAATATAAATGTTCTCACCTTGAAGTAGGAGCATTATACGGCTGCTGAGATGGCTGTCCGGGCTGAGACATATAACCTGTCTGCTGTGGTGGCATGTTTGGTATCATTGAGGGATTCTGGGTGCTGGGATATGATTGGTTGTAGCTCTGTGACATCATACCACCTCCCATTGATTCTATTGGCTGAGACTGCATGCCTCCATAATTTGACTGGTATGTTTGGTTCATTGGGGCTAAAAATGGCAATAAGATTGGTCTTAAAGTGTATGCATATACTTTTAAGGGAGGCAACTGTGCAACTTTATTTTTGCCTTCCTTCTCTATGGAGTCAACTCTTAAAGGAAAGTATTTGCTTCTCTAGATGCAAAATTTTCTTTAAGAGTAGGTCCAATTTTGAAACAGCTACATCGCCCAGGAAAGCAAACAGGAAGCCAAGTAAAGCTTTTTATCTTTGTAAAAATGACAGAAAAAAATCCAAGTATGTGCATTCACCTTCAAGCAAAAGTTTGTTATTCATACATCTAATTTTCAAAAAATGTATTTCAGGATATGGCACTTTAACCTCATATGACAAATTAATGATTGAAGCAAGTGGCTTTTAGGATAGGTACAGTGGACTTGACAGTATCGGATCAAGTTCAATAAAACTCCTGTTTTTCTGTATGTGAATGCTAAAAGTATGCATGTTATGACACATAACAATTGCAAAATATCCCTTCTATCTATCCGTCAAAATATTTACAAAATTTATTCTTTTAAGGGCAGATAACCTATCAAGTCTTACAAGGGGGTCTTACGACAGTAACGAATCAGGTGCGACAGTATCGGATCATATGGTATTTTTTCATAGGAGAGTTTCTCGGAGACATTCTGCCAACCTTCTTAGCTTCAACAATTTTGCTATCTAAACAGTTGGACCTATTAAACTCTCAGAGAAAAATTTTACGGCCTTTCAACGATATTTTTCATGTGGTCTTTCACCAGCAATGGTTATGTGTGTTAAATAAAAGTTAAGTGTATACAAAAGTACAAGCATGCCAAAAATCTTGACTCAGTAATCCCCTGCGCCCCATAGCACGGAACTACTCAAACAGTAAGGATCATCATCTGCCTTTGCAAAGTGTAGACCCTGATACGACCGTAGTGTCCGATCAGGATCGACAAATTTACGGTGATTTTCCGCCCTAACGATCAGTGTATGAACACCACATGGTCATTCAACGAGTTCTCCGGCATTAATTTGAGTCTACACGGTGTACAGATGTCCATCCGAAGAACGCCAGTCATTATTGGGTTCACAACACACATGCTTACTGATCTCGAATGTTTCCTCGGAATGTTTAGCAGAAGCTTAGTTGTGCTACACATAATCTACATAATCAGACGCTAGTGTGTGGGGCGTGGGATGGGGTGTTTTACAAAAAGGATGTTGTCTTAGTTTTATACTGATCTCCTTTGAAAGAAGACACAACAGCCACTCAGGTAGTTGATTTTTGACTTGTTCTCAGCATCAGACCATACATCCAACATGGAATTTTCCAGTTGAGGCCTTTATTTTAGTTCAAATTATATAATGATCCGTAACTGTCGCACATCGGTGCCCCACTTTTCAAGTCTGCAGTTTTATCAAATACTGGGATGTCACAAAAATAATGACTGCCTGCAATTTTAGGGATGCTAGGACACATTACAAAGCAAAATTGGTTTCAATCGCCTAATGATAAAATAGTTTAAATAACCGAAATCTATTTGGGGGTAACCAGCAACAGGCAAAATGCAAGCGCCGCTGAAGGGGGACCAAGCTTCTCAACAACTCTGATTTGTTTCACAGCCGCAGATTTCGCTCGAATTTTTCAACCTGCACTTTGCCATTGGTCTAACTTGATGACTGTAATATAATGGTAAAAAATATTTGCTTTATTTGTGAGAAAAATGGGTGATAACTTACGAGTGATTCGATACTGTCGATGATCCGATACTGTCGAGTCCACTGTATGACTTAAAATACAAATAGATTTATTCTTCTTCATTCTATTTCCTCTTTTCTCCTCTTTTTACAATTGCATCAAAAAGTTTCAAAGTTCTAATCAGCTGTAAGAAAGTCAGTGGCATAACTGTCCATACATAAACACATTAAGTTATATACTGGACTTCTGTCAAAGCTACATGTACTTACACTGAGAAATTGGCATCATTCCTGATGGCTGATTGGTTCCTGGCACACTGTTACCATAGAGCCCCTGAGTCTCAGCCAATCGGTTCTGAGGATTTTGCTGATGAAACTGTTGTTGTAGACGGTGTCTAACCATCTGATTCTGTCTCTGTTTCTGCATCATCTGTAAGTTCTGTATGGCTTGTTGCGGGTATACTCCACCGGTACCTGGCTGTCGAGCTCGCAGCATGGACTGTATAGCTTGTTTTGATGCATTCTGGGCAGGGTACCTGGGCCCCATTCCTGCAAATTTTGTGAAACAGATGTTAAGCATTGGTGAAATAATGCACTGCATTTATTCAGTTTAAAAGGACAGTGGTGGTGGTAAGGGTGTCCTGTCTGCTTCCCTGAGTAATGAAAACGCTCCAAGGGTTCTTCTTTCAAAGGAAAGAATTTGCCACTTCTTTCAAGTGTTGACCCCAATTTAAGATGGAAGGCAACAAAACCTGTCACAGGCCCAGGATAGCTCGCCTGACAGCACCTTGCCCATCACATGAAAAACTTTAACGTAAAACTTTAACATTTTGCTAACGCCGACGCCGCCGCCAACGGGTAGTGCAATAGCTCTTCCTGAACTTTGTTCAGGCGAGCTAAAAATAGAAATGTCAGAATGACTTCCCCTAAAACAGTTCCCATATACCCTTAAGTGCTAAAGAATTGGGACACCTAAAACGATTTATTTTCCATTTGTCCCAAATGGAAAATGAACGGTTTTAAGGTATCCCAATATTTAAGCACATTCAAGTATCTTAATCCTTTCAACAATTATAACTGTCCTATTACAGACAGTTTCACAAAACTGATCGCAAACAGTGCAGGAGCTGATTAGACACTCCTAAGAACACTCTGACCTCAGTAAAAACTGTTTGCTTTGACAAAATGGTCAAATATTTCAGTAAATACAATACAATACCTGGAGGCATGGGTTGCTGTCCCATATACTGTGACTGTTGCTGCATAGGGGGTTGGGCATACCAGTTGGAGGAGGGAGCCTGCTGTGGATACACAGGCTCATGGTAACCATTGTATGGACGTGGGATGGTCGGCTGAAAACAAAGAGGAAATAATAGGGATAAAATTATATATTAGCTGAAATATCCTGTCTGAAAGGTGCATGGGTACACTGCCAAATTTTTCTGATGTTTTTCAAAAGAAGACACCTTTTGTGACTCCCCGTGTGCTTCCTTGGACAAACAAGCTCTTCCAAATGGCATTTCCTGATCTTTCCTTTAACAGCTGATGCCTTAGAAGTGAGGAAAAATAAAAGAAAAAGAAAAAAGGAAGTTGTTAAAATAAATGTTTCCCCACATAAAAGTGTACTTATTCATCTCATAGTTTATTCAAACTGAGCATGCTCAGGCCAGCAGTGTCTGCTCAGGGCATCTACAGTTATTTCTTTTTTTCTTTTTGTTTTGTTTGTTTTTTAAATCTACTAAGTCAAATTGTCTGAGGGACTACTGAACGTCCTGATGAGAAGGGCTACTAATTCAACTAACTCTCTATCTCTTTAAAACTGCAGTCATTTATACATATTTAGCATATAGTATGTTACGAGTTTTCACACTACAAATTTGATATATTCATTAAGCACACAGCAAAAGGCTTGGAAATCACTATATTTTTGTGATGTATGCCTTTTTCTGATGGTGACTCCCTATTTCTGATCTCCCTATCAAAAAACCTAAAATATCTCCTTCTTTATCTACTTTATCTCGTAAACTTGAAATTTTAAAATTCAGTTTCCTTCTTTCTATAATTATTTGAGAAAGAAATTTTTCTAACTCTGTTCAGAATATAACACATGTAGGACACACTCACCTCCTAAATTAAGTTAAAGAAAATTTTCATAATTGCCCTTCACAATATAACACATTTATGACACAATAAAATCCGAAATTAAGTAAGACCACAGACTTTCACTCAGTATAAGAAGCTCAACATTCCCAGAAAATACCCTGAAACTCTCCTGTTACCCACAAGAAAAATAACAGTAATGCTACAGTTGGACAAAGCCTAAACCTGCCTGGTAAATTTGCAATTCATTCCCATCAGAAAATTAAAATTCAAGTTTCTGCAAATGGACAGCCAAAATATAACAAACCTAGTGATTCATTGAATAAAATATTGTTTAAACTAACAAACCTTTTGGACTCATTATAGGAATGAATTTTATTTTTGTAGATTTTATCTATGTGTAAACGCCGGCCAATCACTCACAAACTGAATAAAGCCCTAAGCGCTTTATTTTAAGTTTGTGAGTGATTTGCTGGCGTTTACACATCCATAAAATCCATGAAAATAAATTCATTTCTTAGAATTTCAACTCGATTATTCATATCTTAAATAAGAAATGTGTCCATACGACACGGATGCCCCCGCCTAGTACCCTAGGTAAGATGGCGCCTTGTTTAAGGTACTGGCACTTGTAGCATAACTAGGTTCACAAAGGCAGACTTCTGTGGTATATGTTTTATTGTTTTCCTTGGGCAGATGTATTGTGCTTCTTGGATCAAGAGGAGAGTGTGTGTGTGTTGGGGGGAGGGGGGGGGGGGGGTTAGAGAGCGGGGCTTGGGTGTCCTGACTGATATGTGATGACATTCTGTATCTTATCGCAGAAATGGATGCCATGTAACTTTCCAAAACAAATAGCCCAGAAACAAGTAACTTTTCAAAAACTAACAAACGGAAACCGTTATTGTAAGAAATGAAGTCGAAAAAGGGCCATAACTCACACAATAATGAACGGATTTTGCCCAACATCGAACTTGACCTGTATTTTATGATTATATATACTCAAAAGCAAAAATAACGCATATTTTTCTTTTTGGTGTTTTTAAGTCATAATATAAATCTTCTGAAATTGGCAAAACAGGGAAGATATTATCAATGCATGGAGTACACTTCGTCGCAAATTTGTTGAAATGTTATTTGTTTATTCATGCGTGACGAAAGCGTAAACAATCAAGGGGTCAATATCAAAATTCACAAATACTGATCAGTTAACTCAGTGTCTTGAACTGAGTAGTGCCTGTCTCCAAAACTGGTGCCCTCTTTATCTAGGACGCTACAATGTCTCGGAAATATCATCAAAAATTTTCAGCACTGGTTACACGTTACAAACAAAGTTATGCCCCTTTATGCAAATCCCGTAAAGTAGGCAAGTTTTGCGATAGGAAAAGAAAAGTTTGTGGATTTTTCTGCAAACCGAATTGGAAATGGATTCCAATTCAGGTTAAATAAAAGGGTAAGTGGTCACAATCAATTGGAGTATGTAACAAAGGGAAGTAACTCTGTACGTCCTTCCAATTATGCAACCACAGATTGAACTTTTGGGCGCTAGATCCTTGAAATCACTGGGCAAAATTAAATGAAAATCATACAGCATCTTTATCATAAAGGGCAGTCTACGGTACGCGAATCGGAAGACAAAATTTTTTTAAGGAAAACATTTTTATCGGCTTTCAAATTTCGTGACTCAAACCGGAAGTGAGCAAAATACGTGCTCATTCCAAACCAAAATTTGTATTAAACGGGTCCTTCACCCAAAGCCTTACTCATTTTGAATCACAAATTACCAAATTTTTCTAATAATTTGATGATTCAGACGAATTTCCAAAACTTCGAAAAACCTTCGAAAAATGCAGATTTTTGCATGTGCGATTTAACTGTATAAGAACCATTTTTTTTAAGTTTTATAGCGTTTTCCGGTTGGTTACATCATGCTTAACTCACATGCAGCAAAATCGTATTGATAATTTATTTATTGCCATTGTGAGCCAGAATTTTGTGATTTTTTCCTTTTTGACAAAAATCTTCATATCTTTTTCGAAGAATTGCAAAGTGACAAGAAAATGCTGCAGAACTTATGGCCACGTATAGGCAAATCCCAGAACTAAGTTAAAAGTAAAAAATCATTACATTTAATGAGGCAAAACAAGACACTAAAAATATGCGTTTCTTTTGCTGTTGAGTATACTTGTGTATAAAATATGAATTCAATACACCAATGCTTTCAAAAGATATCGAACGGAAACCATTTCTTCATACAAAATGAAGTCGAAAAAGGGCCATAACTCCCATAATAATCGACGGATTTTGCCAAACATCGAACTTGACCTGTATTTTATTATTATATACCTGTGTATAAAATATGAATTCAATACACCAATGCTTTCAAAAGATATCGAACGGAAACCAGCTTTTCATACAAAATGAAGTCAAAAAAGGGCCATAACTCCCACAATAATTGACGGATTTTGCCCAACATTGAACTTGGCTTTGTACTTTATGATTATATACCTGTGTATAAAATATGAATTCAATACACCAAAGTTTTCAAAAGATATCGAACGGAAACCAGCTTTTCATACAAAATAAAGTCGAAAAAGGGACATTACTCCCACAATCGAGGGATTTTGCCCAACATCGAACTTGACCTGTATTTTATGATTATATACCTTAGTATGAAATATGAATTCAATATACCAATGCTTTCAGAATATATTGAGCGGAAACCATTTTTTCATAGAAACAGAAGTCGAAAAAGGGCCATAACTCCCACAATAATTGACGGATTTTGTCCAACATCGAACTTGACCTGTATTTTATGATTATATATCTGTGTATAAAATATGAATTCAATACACCAATGCTTTCAAAAGATATCGAACGGAAACCAATTTTTCACACAAAATGAAGTCGAAAAAGGGCCATAACTCCCACAATAATACACGGATTTTACCCAACATCGAACTTGATCTGTATTTTATGATTATATAGCTGTTTATGAAATATGAATTCAATATACCAATGCTTTCAAAAGATATTGAACGGAAACCATTTCGTACGTACGTACGCTACGCTACGTACGTACGGACAGGGGTGATACTATATGCCCCCCCCCCCCCATTTTAAATGGCGGGGGCATAAAAACTGTCAGCTATACCGAGTATTTAAGAAACTGCCACAAAGAACTGATGCAAATAGTTCCCGGATTCTGGTTCAGGGGATTTATCGAAGAATAAATGCCGTTTTCTGTGTGCTCTTGACCAATCAAATTGCACTAAATTAGCATTAGAATACAGAGTCGGAATTATATGTATGTAAAGTTATAAGTACAAAATTTCAGCTAAGTAAAACATAAACTAGTGGGATTCTTGCAACACTCTTGAAAGTGGCCAAAACGGAATTTGATTTTGCAAATTTCAGGAGTTTTAAAGTAACTCTGCAAGTTCTTATACATAAAAGCAAAAACTATGCACAAATATGCACTACATACATACGAGAAGAACAGCATTGTTATGTTTTGGCTAACTGTTTACAGATATGGGCTCGCTGTGTTGATAATTCTGGAATACCGGTTGTTTTCCTTATTTTTCCATTTAGGTAACTGGATACACCTCCATGTTTTTCCTTCATTTATATGAAGGGAAACAACTTTTGTAGTGACTTCCTGTTTGCTTTCCTGGACACCAGAGCCCTTCCGAAATGGGCTCTATTTTCAAAATAAAAAACTTGCTCTTTGGGGAGCAAAGTCTTTCCATAAAGAGCTGACCCCAAATTGAAAAGGGAAGCAAAACTGAAAATGGTGAAGTTTCTTCCCCTGAAAGTGTACTCATTCACCTTAAATGTATGCTGTGGTTCCTCATTAGAATGTATTCCATTTATAAAGTTCTGTATATACATATGATATGTGTGTTCATTAGGACTTTTTTTTTGCCTTTCACTATTTCTATAATTTGCATGGAATGGGAGAGGGGGGTGGGGGTGAGGGGTTCCTTAACAAGGAAAGGAAGCATGCAATTAGCCAGTCTTATATTCCCTGAATGTGCAAGTCTCGATTATAGCAAGGCTGGATAGTGATAGCTGGTGCCCGTTTCATTAAACATATTAAGCCTAAGATTTTTGTAAGTTTCATACTAACTGTATAGAACTTACAAAAACCTTAGGCTTGAACTGTTTAGTGCAACAGGGGGCACCTGGATGGATAAGTGGAATCTTATCTAAATGCCCTAAATCCAAAGTAACCCTTAAAAGACCTAAACTGACCTTTCTGGAAGGTCTTTATTCGGTAATGCTCTCAAAGAGCTATAATAAAGGGACTATTTTGTGACAAATGTTAGATAATACACGTCAATTCTGCAAAACAATGTATGAGCCATGACATGACAAAACCAACAAAGTGGCAGGTGTGCCCAGGAAAGTCTCAGATCAGTCTGGGCAGCTGCCCTGTTCAATCAGTCTTGGCTGTGCACTTAAAGGGTAGCTAAGGGTCTAAGCTAACTCCATGTGGACAGCGAAGACTCTGATCAGACTGGGTGGATGCCAAGGCTGATCTGGGTTTACACTGGGTGCTCCTGCTGCTTTGTTGGTTTTGTCTTGTCCTGGCTCATATTATGAACCCTTATTAAAGCCATCACAGAAGAGCAAATTCTTTCCTGTAAGAGCTGACCCCCATTAACAGAAAGCAGGCAAAAATTATAATGGCAGAGTTGCTTCACTAGAAAGGTTATCTATTTGTCTTAAACAGCTGCAATTAATTCTAACTTGCATATTAACCCTTAGACTGCTGAAAAAATAATTCACCTGACCCTAAAATGGGGGTAGGGGTATCTCGGAGGCCATAACTTGCACACACTCTGGTCGATTTGCTTGAAATTTTCACTCAATATGGCCGATGTGTGAGCTGCCATTTTCCGGAAGTTACCAAGGTCACGTGACCTGCCATATTTGGGTGTCACATGATACCAGCGGGAACCGACGTAGACACTTAAAAAAAAAAAAAAAATAGTACAAGATATTAGCGCCAGTGATATGCTTTGTATGACATAAGTAATTGCTTGTCTGAGGGCCGGAGTTATTGCTGAATATTTATCAAGAGAGAAAGTTTGGAAGGATGAAGTCAAGTTGTCAGAAAATCGGGATCAAGTAAGTAGGGGTAGCCACCTGAAAAGCTGATGTTGAAAATATCATAAATTTTTGAAGTTTTCTCCGAGTTTTAAAGGTCAACAAATCAATTAGGTGGGTAAAACCTTGCTCTAGTAGAAAGCAGATTCCCTCCTGCATAGAACAAACGCAGATGATGGGGATTACTTGATGTCTAGTGTGCCTGACATGCTCTCAAAGAGACCTACCCCTAGAGAACGACTATAGTCGCGCTTAGCAGTCTAATGGTTAACATTACCAGAATGTCAACTTCTCTTTCCTTGCCTTTAAAACCCTACCTTGTCTTATAAATGTGCCGCGACATGACAAAACCAATAAAGTGGAATGTGCACCCAGTGAATATTCAGATCAGCCTGGCCATCCACCCAGTCTGATCAGAGTCTTTGTTGTCCCCATGGAGCTAGTGGAGACCCTTAGCTACTAGTAAGGTGCAAGTGAAGACTCTGATCAGATTGGGTGAATGCCCAGGCTATGTGAGTCTTGGCTGGGCGCAATGCCACTTTGTTGGTTTTGTCGTGGGGACTCAAATGCAGATTTCAAAAATATGGAAGTACTAATTTATTGAAGTTCTGAATAATTTGACAATATAATATTAGACATATTGAAGTGTGTTAGTAAAGAAAATTGAAGTATCTTAAAGTGTTTAAACACATAAAAGACCATTAAAACAAAGCAAAGAAGACCCTTAAACACTTTGATTGCAAAAATACCATTAAAATATACCAATTAACCAAACATTAGAAACATTTAACCAATTGTCAATGAAAAGAAACCAGTTAAGAAAAACTGAATCACCATGAAAAATGGCACCTCAAAACATTTATAAACACCAATTCAGATCAGCCTTTAAAATCTGCCACAGTATATTATTTTGTAATCTGCAGAAATTTTCCACTTGGACAATTAAAGGGAGATAATCAACAGCATATAGATGCCTGGTCAGTGTAGTTCAATGACAAAAATACCAACATATTAAAGCAGTTTCATTCATTTCCTATGAAGCCAGAACAATGCTGGCTGAAATTTGTTATAATTCTCAACAATTTCTGGTTAAACTGTACTGTCTTAAGCAGCCGTTTTCTGTGCTGCCCTTGAGTGACACATTAAAACAGGTCTGACTAGCTTGAAAGGAAAACCTTTCTTTAGTTCCCACAAATGTTCAGGCTGATCTGAATATGTCTGTTCTAACATGATCTAAGGTACTATTTCTCATGGCTTCACTCAGCAACTTCAACCACAATCAAATGGACTTGGATGTCTGATTTTCTTAAAAAAAAAAGAAAAAAAAAAGAGTATTTCAGGGAGAACCGTCTCCAAGTTGACTCACCTCTCCAGGGTTGTTGTCACAGTGCTAAAATATATTTTACAGTTTAAAAGTACGGACACACTGCCATGTTTTCCTGCTATTTTTTACTACAGGAAACAAATTTCATGACTTCCTGTTTGCTTCCCTGCAGGGTGAAGCTAATCCAAAAGGGTGTCTACTCTAAAAGGAAAGAATTTGCTCTTCTAGGAGCAAATTCTTTCCTTTAAGAGTTGACCCCATTGACAAGTTGACAAGGGAGACAAAACTGAAAATGGCAGATTTACTTCCCCTGAAAATGTGCCCATTCACCTCAAGATGTAAGCTGATTCAAAGAACTGCTTCTTCCTGTCCAAAATTGACAGAAGGCAATGGATAGGCAATACGTGTACCTTTTTGTCCGGCCCATTTTCGCATAAAGGCATGCAAAATATGTATTACAGTAGCAATCAAATCCTTTGCTCCACAATCGGGCAATAACAAATTATGAAAAGGTGTCATATGTGCTTTCCTTGCTTTGAAAAAGAACACATGAAATTCTGTATCCAAACACAGTGTCTCATCCATTTCTTTGTTCAGAAAAAAAAATGCTTATCATATGAAGTTTTCCCATACTTTTTCAACCCCAAAGAACAAATTAAAAGCCTCTGGAGAAAAAAATGCAAACCTAGGAATGAGGCATCTCACATGATAGCTCTTTCTGGGACTTTTTATCAAATACCTTGCCTAAGGAGTCCATTTCAGATCCTAAGGGATGAAATTTTTAAAGGAGACTAACACAGATCCAAATCTTGTATCTGCATCATATTACTGACTTGAACCATTCATATATACCATGGACTTGTAAAATGTCTTACAAGTCTCTCTTGTGGTACTGATCTGACTTTCTCTTAATTCTAATCATCTGCAGACACACCCTCATGTTTAGCCCGCTGAATTATTATTAAACTACAATTTGCTTTCCTGAGCATATTCTATCCTTCAAGGAGACAATCTACATTATTATATGACCAAGACGTAACACACAATTTCATTGGCTGATCTGACGTCACGTGCCGGTCAATATTCTGTGATATTCACCGGCCAGTCAGTGAATATTACTTTTAAGCTGACGTCATTATATTTAAGCTGACGTCATTATATTTACGTGACGTAATGTCTGATGTACGTTAATGTTAATGGCGTAACTTCGCAAGATAATACCATGTAGTACCATCGTAAATTTCAAAGGAAACTGCATTTAGAATTATGATATATTAAAACAATTGTTGACCTTTATTTCGGTGAATATACACCTCTTACGGTGTATCGGTACACCTTCATGTTTGTCTGCCATTTATACAAAGGGGAACAATTTTTGTGACTTCCTGTTTGCCTCCCTGGACAAAGAAGCTCTTCTAAAATGGGGTCTACTCATAAAGGAAAGAATTTGCTCCTAGAGTTTCTTTCCTTTACGAAAGAATTTGCTCCTAGAGGAGCAAATTCTTTCCTTTACAAGTTGTTCCCCATTGAGAAGTGAAGCAAAAAAGAAAATGGTATAGTTGCTTCCCCTGAATGGATATCCATACACTTTAACCTTGTATCTGCATCATTTACTTACTTAAGTCATTCATTATATACCATGGACTTGAATTCACAAGCACATCTGGCTAGCATGTTTATCCTATGGTATATGATCTGACTTTCACAGTTCTAATCATCTGCAGCTATGAGTGGTCATTTCATATGAAATTTATGAAACAAGCCTGTGGCGAGTTTCATAAATTTCATATGAAATGGCCGCAAGTGTAAGATTCTGTTTATCATATGACCCTTTAAAATGGGATTTTATCGCCTTCAAATGAACATTATTTTACATTGCCGACATGGACCTTGTCAATGACTTTATGTGTACTTGTGTTCATATGATTTTTTTGACACAATGTTATCCACTGAATAACAGTGAAGTCATATGATAAAATGCTGTTTGTCACTTAGGCATAAACCTTTGATAAGTTTTCTGGTTTAGCCCTATTGAACAGGCAAGGCACCCCTTTCTGTAGAGGGAAAGAATTCTTGTTTTAAAGGGCAACAACTTTCATGACTTCTTGGTGCTTCCCAGGCAACGAAACCCTTCCAAAAAAGGTCTGTTCTTAAGTGAAAGAATTTGCTCCAAAAAGAGCAAATTCTTTTCTTTAAGAGCTGACCTCCACTAAGAATGAAAGGCAAAAAGGAAGATTAAGGAGCTGCTCCCCTGAAGAAGCACCCATTCACTGATTGAGGAACTGACTACACATACTCTTTACCAAAAAGTGAGAAGAATTGATGGACAGACAGATGGTCAAATAGACTAGAGCAAACCTTTATGCCCCTGACCATCCTGACAGGGGCATAAAATGCATATTATCTCTAGAGCTATGGAGAGATTAAACAAAGTGTTCACAAAACACACCTGTGTTGGGTAAGTAGTAGTAGTGACCCTTGAGGTCCGCCTTCGTCTCTGAGTCTTCTGTTTCTTACCACCAGCATCAACTGTCTGACTCTCAACCACTTCACGAGGTTTTTCTTCTGGCTTAAACACAAAATGAGTTCATGGAATATTGCATTAACTTAAACATTCAGAGAGACCTCCCAGCTCTTCATGGCTTTAATGTTATGGAGTGGATACGATTCTTTTAGAGACAAATGAGCCGCGGCACGACAAAACCAACAATGTGGTTGTGCGCCCAGCACAGACTCAGATCAGCCTGGGCATCTGCCCAGTCTGATCAGAGTCTTCGCTGTCCGCATGGAGGTAGCTTAGACCCTTAGCTACCCTTTAAGCGCTTAGCGAAGAGTCAGATCGGATTGGGCGGATGCCCAGACTGATCTGTGTCTGCGCTGGGTGACAACCACATCAGGGTCTGACAAATCCATTGTCCGGCTGCCCGGGACAAGTTGAAATTTTTGCTGGGCAAGTAAAAATTTTACTTACTTGCCCAGAAAAATGTATAGGATATATAGGGAAAACCTAAGGATATCAGCATTTTGTAGCAGAATCTGTGTACCGGACAAGTTGATCAATTTTTGATTTGTCAGCCCCTGCACATTGTTGGTTTTGTCGTGTCGCGGCTCATATACACAGCCAAGATGAAAGCAATGTCTCCCCTTGCAAGAGGGCTCACATAATTTTCTCGTAATTACCAGTCAAAACCTCCTGTTGATCAGTATTCCATGAAGTATTCCATTTGCATATTTCAGAAGTATTACTGCCTTTTAAATACCAAACTTTTCCATTTTTAGGACAATAATGATAACTTCTCAGGAATGCCAATTTTTATAATTTATACAGTAAATCCAGAATCAGCATGTTCAACTCACCACTTTTTCTGGGGGTGGCTCCAACTCCTCTGGTGGAAGAGTGGGTGGGTCCAGATAATAAGTGACTGGTTTGGTCATACAATGGCTGTGATGTAGCATCAACCTTGAAGCAGAAATTAAACATTAATATGGCAACTAAATCAACTAAACATTCACTGGCACCTTGCTTTCCTTCTCTTTAAAGACAGAAAATTAGGGAACAACTGTATTCTATTTTCATTAGAACAAGTAAATCGTCTGTTTTATGGTCACAAATTTAGTTGCGGTGAAGCATCAATGGAGCCATAAAATGCACTTTGTGACCACAAAATAGACAATATACCTCCCTAAATGACCATTTTCAATACAATTATCCCCCTTCTATCAAATGCACTTTTTGTCGTTGATCATGTTTTCCATATTTAAAAAGCATGTGAATGCAAGTAAGTAGACATTTCAATGCAGTTTTTCTTATTTGGTGGCTTTTTCTCAATTCTGACAACATCAATGTGCAAACTGAACTGAGTCTTTACTATCTCCGAATGAACATTTTTGCATACTTAGCAGACAAAATGAGCTGATGGCAGACATACCTATGCAGCAGATGACAATTATACATATGTAGCAGACGGCAGACATACCTATGTTGTTCTTCATACTTCAGTGGTTTCTTCTCAATTCTGACGGCACCAAAGTAGGTCCATGACAATGGTGGTGGGTTCTTGAACCCTTCTATCACATCCCAGGGGCTGACTAACTCCATCTTGCCAACTTGTAAACCCTGTAAATGACATTATTATAGATACATGAAGTGGCAAACCTTTCTTAAATAAACTGCATCTCTTGCAAAATATTTCCTTTCCTACCTTTACTGGTTTGCTCCTTCTAAACTTTTTCTGTAGATAAATGTTTGGCAACAACACATGGCCCCACACACACAATCTCTTTCTCCCTACAAAGCATACACTTACAATGTAGCACTTATATCTTGTATTTCATTTTTGTTTGTATTTTTATTTTCATACGGAACGGTTCCCAGTTAAATCAAGTGACCTCCATATTTGGAAATCGTGTGACCTTGGCAACTCTCTGAACATCATTACATGGCTGCACCCACCTCATTGTAACTGTGTGAAAATATCAGAAAAGTCCATAAAAGCTTTTGGAAGTTATGGCTTCTAAGGTAGGGGACAGGGGTATCCCCTTTTTAGGGTCAGGTGAACTGTTTATTCATCAGGTTAAGGGTTTATTACATTGTAATAAAACATCTAGCTCAGCAACCCAGAGTGATTGGGCCAACTCCCACCTACTGCTATTTTTAAACTTTACTAATATGGCATATCACAAACTCACTGACATATTTCCAGTATGTAAATGACTAACCTGTTTTCTTCTAATGGAATCAAAGCCTTGTATTTTATTGCCTTTGGTGTCAACCAATGTTCCGTGTGGCTCAACTGTGATAACCTCATAGTAACGCTTCGGTAATGGTAGCAGATGTCTTATCATGTCTGTAGCCTCAAAATGCTTGTCACCCAGCTCTTTCTGCAAACGTAATTTGTATACTGTACATATTTCAAGTTCATGAAAGCATCTGATGACAATTTAAGGCAAATGGGTATACAACTTATGTATTTTTTTTTGCAACATGAATAGGTTTATATTTTGGCATTAGTGTTATACATGAATAGGGTAGGTTATCAGAGTTCCAGCGGCACATCTGTACCCCTTAAAGACCAAGTGACAACCCCCCCCCCCACACACACATGAATAGGGTAGGTTATCAGAGTTCCAGCGGCACATCTGTACCCCTTAAAGACCAAGTGACCCCCCCCCCCCCACACACACACATGAATAGGGTAGGTTATCAGAGTTCCAGCGGCACATCTGTACCCCTTAAAGACCAAGTGACCCCCCCCCCCCCCCCCCCCCCGAGATAAGAAGCCTTCAAAACAACCCTGAAAATCTAGATCCATCTTAATGATGGATCTAGGTTTTTGGGGTTGTTATGCAGAGGAAATACCCATTTTAGAATTGGATAGATATAGTTACAAAACTGTCTGCACATAATAACTTGAACATATTACTGCTCTTTGATCAGTCTATTCCAGGGCCCAGTTGTTCAAAGCATCGTTAGCCTAACAAGTTCGTTAAGTGGTCAACTCATTAAGTGTTTCATGACTTTATTACCACATACACTGATATTTTTTGTTGAAAAAATGTGAGCAGCTTTTGCTTTCTCACATTTTCTCGACAAAAAATATTGGCATATTTCAAATATTAACGTTTGAAATTTTAACAAAACGTTAACTAACAACGTAGTTAGTTTTGAACAACCGGGCCCAGGTCTACAATTTTTTGTACAGACCTGGGAGAGGACAACATCTTTGATGTACATGTACCTACTGAACACTACCATATTTATTTGGCTATAGGAGGGGGACATTCCCCCTCCAAATTGATCCCAAATATGTAAAGAAGTTGAATTAATTTTGCTCAAAGGATGTCTTTTCTGTCCAAAACTAGAGATGGCAGTAAGCATGGCTTACTAAATACCCCCCGCATTTAACAGTTAAGCATGGACCTTCAGCATCTAAGTTTTACAAAGCTATACAAAGCATACATGTTATGACAACTACAAACAAATATAGCTCATCCTATAATCCTATCAAGGTAACTGAACATGTCTACTTTTATCTAATATTGGCTCTCGTGAGCAAAGCTTGAAAAACCTTGTAGAAAAAATCAAGAAAATCGGTCAAGCAGTCTAGAAAGAGTAGTGATAACAAACTTTTATTACAAAAATTACAAAGGGGAATAACTCAGCAGGCAAACACTTCTGGGAAGAAATGGAAAACACGGGTCAACTTTTTTCGAACCAAATTTGAATACAATCAAAGCAAAAATGACTAAATCCCCCCCCCCCCCCCCCCCCCGCCCCCCCCAAAAAAAATTTAGATAAATAATATCAAAAAAGGGGCATTACTTCAGAAAGAGGGGTCAGATTTCAAAGTGGAAACCTTAACGCACATCTTCATACCAATATGTGTTTACATACTTAATTTCAAGAAAATCGGTCAAGTGGTCTAGGAGGAGTTGCGATAACAAACTTTTTTACGAAAAATATAAAGGGGCATAACTCAGCAGGAAAACACTTTCAGGAAAAAGTGGAAAACAAGTGTCAACTATTTTCTTATGATGCATCAATGAACCAAATTTGAATAAAATCAAAGCAAAAATGACTAAAAAAACCCAAATAAGGGCCAAAAATATCAAAAAGGGGCATAACTCAAGAAATAGGGGTCAGATTTCAAAATGGAAACCTTAATGCACATCTTCATACCAATATGTGTTCACATACTTAATTTCAAGAAAATCGGTCAAGCGGTCTAGGAGGAGTTGCGATAACAAACTTTTTTTACGAAAAATATAAAGGGGCATAACTCAGCAGGAAAACACTTTCAGGAAAAAGTGGAAAACAAGTGTCAACTATTTTCTTATGATGCATCAATGAACCAAATTTGAATAAAATCAAAGCAAAAATGACTAAAAAAACCCAAATAAGGGCCAAAAATATCAAAAAGGGGCATAACTCAAGAAATAGGGGTCAGATTTCAAAATGGAAACCTTAATGCACATCTTCATACCAATATGTGTTCACATACTTAATTTCAAGAAAATCGGTCAATCGGTCTAGGAGGAGTTGCGATAACAAACTTTTTTTACGAAAAATATAAAGGGGCATAACTCAGCAGGAAAACACTTTCAGGAAAAAGTGGAAAACAAGTGTCAACTATTTTCTTATGATGCATCAATGAACCAAATTTGAATAAAATCAAAGCAAAAACGACTAAAAACCCCCCAAAATTAGGGCCAAAAATATCAAAAAGGGGCATAACTCAAGAAATAGGGGTCAGATTTCAAAATGGAAACCTTAATGCACATTTTCATACCAATATGTGTTCACATACTTAATTTCAAGAAAATCGGTCAAGCGGTCTGGGAGGAGTTGCGATAACAAACTTTTTTTACAAAAAATATAAAGGGGCGTAACTCAACATGAAAACACTTCCGGGAAAAACTGGAAAACACGTGTCAACTATTTTCTTATGATGCATCAATGAACCGACTTTGAATAAAATCAAAGCGAAAACGACTAAAACCCCCCCAAAATTAGGGCCAAAAATATCAGAAAGGGGCATAACTCAAAAAATAGGGGTCAGATTTCAAAATGGAAACCTTAATGCACATCTTCATACCAATATGTGTTCACATACTTAATTTCAAGAAAATCGGTCAAGCGGTCTAGGAGGAGTTGCGATCACAAACTTTTTTTACGAAAAATATAAAGGGGCATAACTCAGCAGGAAAACACTTCCGGGAAAAACTGAAAAATACGTATCAACTCTTTTCACATGCTGCATCCATGGACAAAATTTGAAACAAATCGGAGCAAATGTTGCGGACGGACGAACGGACGGACGGACGGACAGACAGACGGACGGAAGGACAACGTGAAAACAGTATACCCCCCTCAAACAAGTTTGCGGGGGGTATAACAACCCAGGAAGCCTAGATCCAGCTTGTAAGATGGATTTAGATCTTTGGAAGGAGGGAACTCCAGTCTAATAGTAGAATAAATATGATATTCAAGACATATGGATTCTCCTCTTTCAACAAGCCAGTGATGAACTGGCTTTTGTGAGTCAACACCAAAGTTGACCTCTGGCTTCCAACAGATTAACACTATACACTATTTGCTTTTCTTTTCTTCATTTTTTATATCTTTTACCCATTTCACAATAAGACTTGTCCAATTTTGAATATGAAGGAGTTATTTTTATATTCAGTGGGTTAGGATGACATGTGGAGTGTGAATAAATGTGAGTGTGTGGGTGGGAGGATGGCTGGGGGAGGGTGGGGACAGTGGAAGAAGGCGGGTTGTAGGGGAAGGGAGAGATGAGAAGAATTAAAGTTATTTTATTTTTCATACCCTCAATTTCTTGACCAGATTCCCATGTATTTTCTTAGTATCATCATTCTTCTCTGTAGGGTCAGGTACCAGTGTCCCCAAAATTAAACAGTTCAACATGTCTAGCACTGTTGTGAATAATTCACTGAAATGATAAAAGAAAGCAGATGAATGAATGACCTGGGCCTGGTTGTTCAAAACTAACGACATCGTTAGTTAACGCCGTGTTATAATTTCAAACAAATAGCTCAAATAGGCCAAACTTGTTTGTCGAAAAAATGTGAGAAGCTTTTGCAGTGCAAAAGCTTCTCACACTTTTTCAACAAAAAATATCAGTGTATTTGGTCATAAAGTCATATAACACTTCACGAGTTGACCTCTTAACGAGCTCGTTAGGCTAATGATGCTTTGAACAACCGGGTCCAGCTGTTTTACAACCCTATCAACAGTATTTCTGTCATACTAAGACCACTCAGCCCAAAGTTTAGGCCACCACCCACACTGGAATAGTAATACCTATGTCTTGCTTCTGCTAGTCCAAGGCAAGACAAAAACTGTCCCAGGTAGTCCAACTTGCTTCTACAGTCAGCTTTATAAGGTGCCAGCCGCCTTTAGCAGCCACCTTTTCACAATATCTTCCAGGCCAAATACCTATGTTTCAGGTGACCTTTTTTCTTCTTCAATGGTCCCTTTGTTGAACATCAACAAAGTCACCTTTTGGGCCTTCCGATCTGGGTCTAACTGCTTGCATATGCAGTATCTGCCTTTTTGAGTAAATAGGGTCTTAGAGTAAGTGATTTACTGGTTTGACTGTATATCCACGAAACCACTGCTAATCAGCTGTAGCAACATCAGGGCCCATTCTGTCATCATCCTCAAGGTCCACTGTATAGTGTCAAACATCCCACCTACCAGGAACAAACCAATATCCTGTGATATACTGTCGCAAACCCAACGTCAACATAATAATCTCTTCTCATTGGTTGACATCTGGTTTTACATTGATGAAAGCACTTACGATAGGTGCGAAGAAATACACTTTGAAATGTGAAAAGGTGCATTAGAGTGGAGATAACTGTATTCAAAATTGTGATTTGGGAAGGTAAATCATCGGTTTTATGGTCTAAAATTGCGTTTTCCGGCTCTGCTGACATGTTGCCGTAAAACAAAATTTCTGACCATAAAACCGATGATTTACCTCCCGAAATCACAATTTTGAATACAGGTATTCCCTTATTATGTTACAGCCACTTACTAGTTAGACTGTATATCCACCACACCACTACTGATCAGCTGTAGCAATAACTGGGACCATTCAGTTGTCATTCCCAGGTTCCGCTGTATAGTGTCAAACATCCCACCCACCAAGGATAAACGTAACTGGAGGGTCTCATGGATATTGTTCCTAATTTTTGCCTCATCTGGGTACTTTTCCTATAAAAAAAAAATGTACACGAAAGTATATACTAACCTTACAGTGGGAACGCAGACTCATCACATTTGAGTAATTCATTTTCTGAATGGTCGTCTACGCACAAAAAAGTAATCCCTTTTTTCGCCGGAGAAAAATGGCGAGAAATTTTTGTCAGAAACAGCCCCAAAATAATGCTCATTTGAAAAGATATGCAGTCGTGGTTTTCTGACGGACCAGATCACAATGAAATTTTATGTTTTATTATTGAAATCAGATGCATATCGGTACCTCAATGCAGTTTGCACACCCAAAACAACGATCACAATTTGACAACCGTTTTTCAGAAAATTAAAACCCTAAGACAGTACCCCAAAGTTATTTTGCAAAGAAAATTGTCCCAAAAACCAAATTAGATGCCATTATAACTGAACCGTAGTTCATACATTCGACCGTCTTTCAGCGAGGTATATCTACGGGAGAAAGTCTATTTACGTTGAAAATCGATAATGAAGTTGGTCATTTTTACAGCACGTGCGTTTGTCAACACACGGACATTTTTCTGCTGGATCGACTTGAGCCAGTTGAGGAGACCAACTGTTTCTTCATTTATGGTACAGTAAAGTTTGTAATCATTTAGCATACTGTTCATTTATTAAGATTTTGCGTAAGTCTGCCTGCCTGTGATTTTTTGGGCTTCTGAATTTAGGCTACACGCCGAGAACGAACGAGAGAAAGCAAAACAAACACACTGGTACTCGAGTAAACCACAAAGTTTGACAAACGAAAAACATTGAGTGATTGACCGGCTGTTTTTTTTAATAGTGGAACAAGAAAGAGCAAGCGGAATGATAATAAATATTTCAAGTGAAACCTACATGCTTTAGTCGAATTACGGACAACTCGCCCCAAGACAACTCGCCCCACAAAAATCTCGCCCCAAGACAAGTCGCCCCTCCTTCAGGTGACAACTCGCCCCACGTTCTGAGACAACTTCCCCAGACAATTTCTCCAAGACAACGCGCCCCACATTCTGAGACCACTCGCCCTTCTAAAGAACTCTGTCCCGGACGACGCCCCCCGCCCCTCCCCCCCCCTCCCCCAACACACACGTACCCTTTCAAAAGGCATCCCACAAAAAATACAAGAGACAGCTTGCTCTTACTCATAAATCTGTCAAAACCCTGTCCCGTTAGGCGCTAAGGGACAGACCATTTTATATTCTGGGGGGGGGGGGGGGGGGGCTTTTGATATACAAGAAAAAAAATAAATGAGCTCATAAGGGGATTTAAAAAAAATCAGACATCGAAAAACAATGAAAAAAAACCTGGCTCCACCCAAAATTTCTTAAGAAAGGTCTGCAGATAATTCCATTTGAATTGAGATTTTAAAATGTCACTGGTTTCTGGTGGCGCAGACCCCCCATATTTATAGTAATGTTTTAATATCTACAATTTATTTTTTACACCAGCAGCACCTCCCCCCCCCCCCACACACACCCCATACACATATCATATGTTCATACATTTTACCCAAAAAAATCCTATACAACATTCACATACATGTATTATTGATCAGCCGCATTACGAAGTAAATGTTTCTACTAAATAAAACTGAATTGCAAAAGAGTCACTAGCTTGTGGGACACAAAGCCATTATGGCAAAATAAACACTCTAAAAGGAGGCAAAATTCCTAAAAAAAACCCTTTATTTCTTTTATCATCATTCCTAGTTTTGCTCTATTTTTTCCAGTCTTAAAATTGCCATTAAAATTGGGAAATTGCTTTGGCTTCTGTGTGTGTGTGTGTGTGTGTGTGTGGGTGGGGGGGGGGGGGGGGGAGGGGGGCGTTGCCTTCTAGACCTCCTTTGTTAACTTCTTAGCAAAGAACTTTTAGCCATTTATTAACTTGCATTCATTTATAATGTGACTCTATCAATAAGTATTTACAAGTAGCACATCACACTTGTAGGCTCTTGGTATTTATCAAACTTTCAAAAGTGCGAATAAAAGCATACAGGGATGTTTGCATCTGTACCATAGATGAACAGGGTAACATGCTCCAGGCACTGGTTTGCAAATGCAAGCTAACCCATGCCCTTATTCTTATGATCGGTCCCTAAAGGGGACAACAAATACTAATAAGCATTAATGCATGATTTTAGCATGCCTCCCAGCCACAGTTTGATAATTACTCTGCAGCTGCAGAACCCTCAAAACCTCGCTGCTCAGCCCCTGGGTGTACCAGGTTATCGTTGAAGTGCTTTGGGTATTTAATGTATTTACCAAGGTCCACCCATTCACAACCAGGGTCACGGCGAAGCTCTTCCTTTTTTTTTTGGGGGGGGGGGGGGGGGGGGGGGGGGGGGGGGGCACAGGGGTGGGGGGAGGGGGCGAGTTGTGTTCTGCATCGGGGACAAGAACGTAGATATTCTAGTAAGGTGAGTGTCTGAGAATATGGGGCGAGTTGTCTTCTGAAAGTGGGACAAGTTGTCTTCTAAAAGATGCAGTTGTAATGACAAACAGCGTAGATCCTGCTTCGGGATCTATCGCACTTTCATCGCACTTTAATCACTTTTTTCATCAAATTCGGCAATTTTACTTGAAGGAATATGGAGGCTTCAATTCAATTCATTTCAATTCAATGTATAATTTAACATTGATTCAACACTGACTCTCAACATTTTGCTATAACAGGTTTACCCAAGGGAAGTCAGTTTCTGTGCACAAGGCAGTAAGTATCTGCCATATTTTTGAATAAGTGGGTCAAATTTTACCAAACTTCCATGGATATATCGTTTGGACAAGCCAAATAGCATCTTTGCAAGTCAAGGGTACTAAGGCCACTTTGTTTCTTATGTATGTAAGGAACAAAGTGGTCTTAGTACCCTTGGATTGCATAGTGGTCTTAGTACCCTTGGTTTGTAAAGATGTCTAAAAAGTTGATTAGGTTTTGGTGACTTTGACCCCATTTTCAAGGTCACAAGAGGCCTTAGACTTGACCTTCTGTGGTCTGCGTCAGCATGACAATTTCTTGTACCCACAATATTTCTTGAACCAATTTCACCAAACTTGCATGGATATATCATTAGGACAAACATAAGAGCATAATAGATTTTGATCACGTTGACCTTATTTTCAAGGTCTTCGGAGGATTTAGTCTACATATGTGAAAATTTCACTTATACAGTATGCTGTATATCTCTTCAGCCCCCACTTTCAATCTCTTCAGTAAGGGAAAAAAAGGAGACCGTGTTTGGCAACACATGGGAAGAAACTCGTGCAGAAAGAATTATAATAGTGATTTGAGAAGTAACTTCCCTTATATTGAACTGGCTGACGTACCATAAAGTCTCTAAAGATTGGAATGAGTGAACTCGGGTTGAACGTCCCACCAACAACGAGGTCATATGGAGACGGGGCCTCGGTTTAAAGTATACGAAAGACCGAAGAAGCGGGGGATCGATCTTGCGACCCCTGGATGGGTAGTCCGAAGTCTAAAGATTGGAATTAAGCATAACTGTCTTAAAACTGATGTTTGGTTTTTCACTGCAGTAATGCATCTAAAGATGCAGATGGAATGACAAACAGCGTAGATCCTGCTTCGGGATCAGTCCGACCAAGATCTGAAGTGTTTGTCTCTATATCATATTTAATATGATGATATTATTACTTTGTATCGAAAGTGCAAATGCACTAACGAAAACGCTAGAAATAGGCTAAAACTTTTGCGAATTTGTTAATGGAGTATTGAGGCTTCAGTTCAATTCAATGAATAATTCAACATTGATTCAACACTGACTCCCAACATTGATTCAGCATTGAATGTCTGCTGGGCCTTTAATACTTCTGTATTCCATGTCAGTCCATTGGCTATCACCCCATGAATGCTATAGGGCCTAACCTATTTTGAGTCGACATTTATTAAAGAGAAAGTCGACTGATCAAGTAAATTTTACCGGCGAGACTCCACTTGGCAGCTGCGCTACCGAGACTCTTTGGACTGTGGGAGTCGGTATGAGCCGAACAAGAGTTGCAAACAATGTTTGGTTTGTAGATTCAGACTCTAGAATGGGTTGAGTTTTCATACGATTTCTAGAATGAGGAAATTACAAATTTGTAGATCTTTGTAATCGTGTCTGTTCCGCGTGTTGTCGCTGATGACATCACACCAAAAACACACATACACATACTTTTCGATATTTGTTTTATATTTGACCTGAGAAAAGGTGCAGACTTGTCAAAGCTGCCAGGTGACAGAGTCGATTCCCCCCCCCCACCCACTCCGCCTCCCCGTTCCTCTCACCAACCAGCACATCGGGCCTGTACGACGGAGAGCGGAGGATGCACCTCCCATAACCGAGCAAATTACATAAAAAACATGCAGTTTTCTGCCAGAAAGCGAGTTTACACCCCTAAACTAAAGCTCTAAAAGTGTCCTTAAAATCTGGATTTTCTTAACTTTCTTACCCCCTTCAACCCACCCCAACCCCCCACCACCCTAGGGCACCCCTCCCCTCCCGCCACCTCCCCACTCACACTGAAATTCGTTCCAGCCACACCTTCTTACCCTCCGCCCCTAATCCCTTGGCAAAAGTATGTGTACGGGCCTGCACAACCATTCCATTTGATCCTTCAGATGTAGGACCCATTAAGTTTTCTCACCCAAAGTGAAATTTCACGTGCTGTCTTAATTGAATAGTTGTTTAGTGGTGTAGCGATATTTGTCTTGCTTTAATTTTTCAAACAGGGTCGCGCGATATAGCATTTGAAATATTGGCACACTGGCTGTCAGCCGACTCACAAGTTAATATCAGTAATACAATCAATTTACTGTTTACGTCACAATTTCATGACGTAACCAGCACTACTGAGCTAGCTTCCTTGTTTACAAACTCTGCGGGTGGGTATGGAATTGTGGTTATTTGTGAATAAAATATAAAGATAGACTTCTGTCATGCATTGTATTTTTAATAAACATATTTAATTTAATCGCGCTTGGTATTCTAGCAATACATGGAATAATGATTCTCTTGATTTTGTCGCAAACGTTGAAATGCATAGCCGGGCCAGTGATGTAAACACTGTTGTCCGCCATTTTGTTGAAAACAACAACAACAAATTGCGTAGAGTACCCGAAGATTATTTTGCAAAGAAAATTGTCCCAAACACCGAATTACTTGACTTTTGTCACAGGGAAAGGGCGAATACCATGGTTTTTCATGGCATATGTCCGCCGGCGGGAGAAAGTCGAATTGTTTTGAAAATTGCTTTTGAAGTTGACTTAAAAAGTCGTCTTTCGACGATCGTGTCAACTGCTCGAATGCCGAGTATCTCGGTGTTCAGTTCGGATCTCAGAGAAGTAGGAAATTAAACTAAGATGTAAGGAATAAAACCGTGTATTATTTTCGGCTGTGTGTAGTTTGAATCGCCGACAAAGCAGCACTGAAATTGCGACCCGTTCGTCGATTGAATCTGAATCTGAGGAATTTCGAACGTTTTTTCGTTGCTATCTGTATAAAAATATCACTCCGCCATGGATACGCGTTCCCACTGTTATGGCATATTTAACAGAGATGACGCAGATCAGTGTTCACTTCCATACTTCCCATGAATCTAACCCATCCCAATGAAAACCATACATTCTTTTTGCAATATAAAGAATGATTTAATCAGACACTATAATTAAATTTTTTTAAAGAATGCATTACCTGACAACCTATCTAACTGTATTTCTACTGTATTTTGGTTTGGTAAAGAAAACAAAGCTCATACCATATGAGCCGCGACACGGCAAAACCAACAATGTGGTTGTGCGCCCAGTCTGATCAGAGTCTTCTCTATCCACATGGAAGTAGCTTAGACCCTTAGCTACCCTTTAAGCGCCTAGCAGAGAGGCTGAACAGAATGAGCGGATGCCCAGACTGATCTGTGTCTGCACTGTGTGCACAACTACATTGTTAGTTTTCTCGTGTCGCGGCTCAATTATCTATTCCTCTATAAATAAAGTGTTTTTCCATCTCTAGAATGGCCCCAAATATCTAAATCAGTCTTATGAAATTCAGCTATGAAATGGGGTTTTTCCTTCTAAACAATCCCAAAAAACTAGATCCATCTTTTATCATGCATCTGCTGCAAAACTCACCTGATAACAGGGGTATGAAAACATGGTGTGATATCATGTCACTGTAGATCTGCACATGCGCAAATGTTATCAGGCCATGCCTTTAGAAGCCATCTCTGAAGACGATTGGCTACATACTGACGTTGGCCGTGATATCAATGTTCGATTGGTTAACTGACGTCACCGACTTACGAATTCGTGATGTCAGCAAATCGAACAAAACTGTTTTTGCTTATCATTTGTTTGCCATTCTTTACGCTGTAAAATCTTCAAATGATGCATGATAAATAGAAAACCATGCAAATGTCTTTTGATATCAAGTTTATCAGGCTCGACCAGAAACAGGTCTGACTGGCTCTGAAAGTCTCGCCATTCCTACGCTGTTTCTGGTCTCGCCTGATGAACTTGATATCAAAAGACACTAACATAGTATTCTCTATAATTGAGCCGCGACACGACAAAACCGACGAAGTGGTTGTGCGCCCAGCGCAGACTCAGATCAGCCTGGGCATCCGCCCAGTCTGATCAGAGTCTTCGCTGTCCGCATACAGCTAGCTAAGACCCTTAGCTATCCTTTCAGCACTTAGCGAAGCGCCTGATTAGACTGGGCGGATGCCCAGGCTGATCTGAGTCTGCGCTGGCCGCACAACCACATTGTTGGTTTTGTCATGTCACGGCTCAATTGAAGAAATTCAGCACTTACTAGCATTTCTCTGAAGTTGTGGATGAATTTCTCCAGCTGTGTGAGTAAGGAATTCAACAAGCCTTCTCTCTGTTCATCCTGACCCTTCAGACATGTCAGTATCAGGGACAAGAATGGCTGATGACTCAGCAGTGATTTGCTGAAATATAACAGAAACTTAATAAGTATTAACCAAAGTAAGTGAACATCCACCTGTAAAAGAAAAATCATCCATACAAGAAACTGACATGCTGATGCATTAAATTTGAAAGTTTAAATTGTCCTGTGACACTAAAAAATAGGTTCAAGGTCAACAAAACCTTATCAGCCCTTACTATCCCCATGCAAGTTTGGTGAATGTCTACCCATTGGTTCAAGAGATAATCAGCATCAAGCTGCCATGCTGGCGCCAACACCAATGGCATTTGCAGTAAAAACAATATATCGGTGGAGGAGACACAATGAAGGCTCTCTCTAGACTGCAGAGATTCAAAGACTGGTTTGAGAATTCACTATTTGCAGACCCATTAAATGAGCTGCGACATGACAAAACCAACAATGTGGTTGTGGGCCCAGCACAGACTCAGATCAGCCTGGGCATTCGCCCAGTCTGATCAGACTCTTCGCCAAGCGCTTAAAGGGTAGCTAAGGGTCTAAGCTATCTTCATGCGGACAGCGAAGACTCTGATCAGACTGGGCGGATGCCCAGGCTGATCTGAGTCTGCGCTGGGCGCACAACCACATTGTTGGTTTTCTCGTGTCGCTGCTCAAATATCCTTTGTGTGTTTTGGTTATAATGAAGGTACCTTCTTTGGTTCCTCTCCTTATCCAGTTTACTCTTAGGACCCAGAAAGGTATTACTGCTCTCCAGAACCTGACCAGCCTGTTTCAGCACCTGACCTTGAACTCCACTGGGCAGTTTAGAAATCAAGGGAGCCACCATCCACACACTGTTGTCCTGCTCTGAACTCTCAGGCCTGAAATGAAGGTACAGCGTAATAACTGGTAGTTTGGCCAATATATGATGTGCAAACAGATGTATACAGAATCACAGGGTATAATCGATTCCGCTAATTTCCGCTTCCTACAGAGACTGTACATCATGCCGAGAGCCCTGGCAGGAAGCAGAATCACGCGGACAGTCTCTGCAGGAAGCCATTTATCATGTACAAAAGTCTCCGCAGGAAGCAAGAGATCGTGGACAGTCTCAGCGGAAGCCAAATATGATGCATAGTCTCTGCAGGAAGCAAAAATTAGCGGAATTGATTATACCCTGTGAGAATGCATACATGTAACTAACTAATGTAACTGGTCCGGACCATTAATCCATAAGTGCTCCATTTGTAACCTTGAGGTCATGAGTTAAACAGGTTTTTCCCCTCCTATAACAATGGTGCTATGACCATGATAATAGACATTGCATCCCACTAAAAGACTTAATGAGTCATTGACTTATGATTTTGTTGCGCTTATAATGCTCTGACCTGGGACCAGGATTTCTTTATTTGGACTGAAGACTCCTGTTTTTAAATACCTATCACTATGAGATGTGTGACTCAATACTTACTATTTCTGGACTCAGAAATATTGGAATTGTAACTATACTGAAAAGATTTAAAAACTTCCACTTTTTATTGCTGGCTGCTGATCTGTTCACTCATAACAGTGTTAAATATTTAACGACAAAATGCCTGAAACTTATCAAATTTAAAGATTACGCAGTTTATTTGTATCATTTACTTAAATGACGTCAGTAAAAGAGCGTTACGTCACTGAAATGCATAAGGCGATGCCGGCGTTATCTTATGCAAAACTCTTTTCGACCATTTCTTACTGTCTTAATATTGTGACGTCATCCACGTTGATTTGCAAGTATCACTGCGGATGATGCTGTCGCGCAAAGCCTATTACGGAGACGGCGTTGACGTTAGTCAACGTCATGACCTCTGGTTTTTAATCTCGGTTAGGTGCTTTTCTGACGGTCTTTTGAGCTCCCTGTAAACAGTGCACGTCGTCTGAGAGTGTAAGTTGCGGTAATTAACGCATAAAATTGTACCGCGACGTCATGTTTTGAAATTTCAGCTATTATATGGCCCAAAATTCTGCGCCTGTTTGCGATATTTAGGCGCGGTATGCTAAATAAAGCCACTGACCGAGTTCAAACTTTTAAAATTCAATTTAATATTGTAAGAGAAATGTTTCATCAGAAAACTGTACACATGAAGCTATTCATCCTTATGTAAACGGTAGTAACAACACGAGGAGCACGTGCTTGTTCCTGACCGATTCGGTTGAACGATTTCAGATTTGATTTGTTGATATTATCAGGTATAAGAGACTATATATGCTGTAAAATTTTGGCGGACGTAGCTGCATTCATTTTTGAGATATTCAAAGTTAATGGGAGGAAGTTTTTAAATCCTTTCAGTATAGATTAAAACTTTGTATCGAAGGCTAACAATACATACTTTGGTGACTGTACAGGCATCGTGTCCAGCTGAGCAGCTGCCTGTGAGTTGTTAGTTGTCCGACTGAGATGTTCTGTCTGTTGGTGAAACAGGTTTATGGTTGCTTGGGAAATGTTGTTGAGAAGAGTGTTGTTTTCCTGTAAACAGAAAATTTTAACAGAGCTCAAAACAAAATTAGTATATTAAGGCAAAATTCTGATTATTTTTTTCTTCTCAATTCTGATCAGAACTAGATCTAGCAACAGGGGACAAGGGCTCATGTATACCCCTGGCCTGGGCAATTGCCTAACTAGGTCAAGTTAAGTCCATATTACTGACCCCTGGCACCATCCACAAGCTGTGGTTTTTCATATCAGAGGTAATACTATAGAGATAACATGAACCAAATATGAAACTAGAAATGTTTTTCAGAGAAAAACTGATGTCCCCCCACCAGCCCATTTCCCATCCCATCTAATGAATAAAAAGCCTGAACAAGTAAAATATCTAGACAAGTTCGGAGAAAATCCATCCACTGGTTCTTAAGATATCCTACATAGATGACTATGACCTTGAAAATGAGGTCAAGGTCACCAAAATCAAATCACCTCTTAAACTTGTCCAAATGATTTATCCATGCAAGATTGGTGAAATTCCATCAATTGGTTCAGGAGATACAGAAGGTACAAGAAAATGTCATGTAAGTCCTCCAGTGACCTTGAATATGAGATCAAGGTCACCAAAATCTAATCAGCTCTTAAACTTGTTCCAATGATGTATGCATGCAAGTTTGGTGAAATTCCATCCATTGGTTCAGGAGATTTTGTGGGTACAAGAAATTGTCATCTAAGTCTTCCAGTGACCTTGAAAATAAGGTCAAGGTCACAAAAATCTGATCAGCTCTTAAATTTGTCGCAATGATATATCCCTGAAATTTTGGAGAAATTACATTCATTGGTTCAGGAGATATAGTGGTTACAAGAAATTGTCATCTAAGTCCTCCAATGACCTTGAAAATAAGGTCAAGGTCACCAAAATCTGAAAACCTCTTAAACTTGTCCCAATGATGTATCCATGCAAATTTGGTGAAATTCCATCCATTGGTTCAAGAGATATCACTGGTACAAGAAATTTTCATCTAAGTCCTCCAGTGACCTTGAAAATGAGGTCAAGGTCACCAAAATCTAATCAGCTCTTAAACTTGTCCGAATAATGTATCCATGCAAGTTTGGTGAAATTCCATCCATTGGTTCAAGAGATATCGCGCATACAAGAAATTGTCATCAATGTCCTCCAGTGACCTTGAAAATGAGGTCAAGGTCACCAAAATCTAATCAGCTCTTAAACTTGTCCCAATAATGTATCCATGCAGGTTTGGTGAAATTCCATCCATTGGTTCAAGAGATATCGCGCATACAAGAAATCTGTCACAGGGACGCCGACGCCCGGGATCCGCACTGAAAACAATATGTCCCCCCTCACCTTTGGTGGGGGGACATAAAGAATCTGACGTGGTTACAGAGATATGAGCTAACAAAACACTAACACAGAACTGTTTACGTAAAAGTTGACAAATTTTGACAATTGTTGCAATGTTCTGTGCTTTGTTACTGATTCTAGAACAAACTAACAATTTCAGGATAACAAATTTGTGAAATGAGGCAACTTCTAGAAGAAAATAAGCCTGTGTACTTACAGAGTTAGTGGTAGCCTGTTTAAACATAAGATTCAGCTCCCACAGAGAAACCCTCAATGTCCACATGTCTAGGGTCTTCAAAATCTTGTTGATTATGTCTTTGTTACTTAACTCCCCAATATCGGGCTGGCTGCGAGATTCTACAGGATAACAGATCATCTGTACTAGCTGCTGAGTCTGGAAAATATTCAGAAAAACATATTTAGAATTTTTTAAAAAACAGTTTAACACAAGGGTTATTACATGTTCATTCTTTTATCTATATCTTTTAATGAAAATCAACATTCAAAGTGAACTTTACGAAGTTAAGAAATTTCATAAAAGCCTGTAGCAACTAAATGTAACTAACCATGGAATAAAATACATCTGTATCTGAATTACTAAAACTAAAGCAACCAAATCTTACCATGGAAACATACATCTGTAGTCAAACCAGCTTATGAAATAGTCAGCTGCAGTAAAATTTTACTTGCCCTTATAACCATTCTAAAGGCCCTTAACCCAAAATACACATGAACAGTTACCTGTCTTAAGCAGCCACTGTTAGCATTCCTCTTGCGTGGCTCCTTAAGACAAGTCTGACACAGAGCTTCATTAGTTATGGAAATATTTTAGGAAAATAAAGTATACCTGTTCCGGACTCAGCATATTATCTAACAACATCTCGGGTGTGAACAAAGTCTCAGGATCCCTTAGAAACTTTTCCCGCACCCAATCCTGACTGCACATCTCACGTAGTGTGTGTTTAGAGAATTCGCTTAGACCCGCACTCTCCATACCACCTTTACTGTTTGAAGCACTGAAAAATAAAAATCAAATGACCCATGTTAGGGAGAAAGGTGGCTTGATCCTTTTTTGACCAGTGGATTTGTCCATCCTTATCACATGGATGAGTCAAGTTCTAGTATAAGGGGTTTCTAGTGGATGTTTTCATAGAGGATCTTACATGAGTGCTCATGTATTATTGAATTTATTAAACTAGTTGGGGAAAAAGATAAGATGCGAGGCTTTGCCGAGCATCTTATCGGTTTTCCCCAACGAGTTTAATAAATTCAATAATACAGGAGCACGAATGCAAGATTCTATTTATCATATGACACTAAAATTGCATTTTATCAACAGAATTTGCACTAAAACGTCACGATTTTGCAATTAGAAAACGCGACGTTTTTTATGGACGTCAACGTATAACGTTACGACGTAATTTGCATATTTAATCCACTAGTGGATTATCGCATTTACTGCATGGCTTTATTACACTCTCAGATGCGACGTCATATGATAAATTTTTTTATTGTATTTTGCAAAGAAATCCCTTGAAGCAAATAATGTTGACCCTAATCATATACCACATTTTTGGGGTAAGCGAACTGGGTCCCCACTGTTTGCATGTGCTCTAAAATGGGTTTCCGGTCTATAAAGGATTAGTTACTGTAATTATTCTGTTATAGTTTGTTGCATTTATTGAAAAGCTCATGGTAAACCAGTAGAACATAATGTAGTTTATGCTTCAATAAATACATTGATTCATACAACATTACATGAGGTTATGTGACGTCAAAATAAACCATGATTCTCTCCAATCTGATTGGACGTAAGTGCCGTTATGACATTGTTGACACTTTTCCGCTGTTAGTAGAAAAACTGCGTATATATGTTTTTCCACTTCAACTGTAGCCCCTAACTCAAATTTGTGGTCAATTAACATGTAGAGAAGAATGTAAATATAAGCAATGAACTTAATTTTTCTGGTGTTTATCAAAGTATAAACTGCATTGAGTCGCATGCAAAGTAAGTGAACCCCTTCAGGTGTTTATCAAAGTATAAACTACACTGGGTCGCTAGCAAAGTTTACATGAACCCCTTTGGGGTTCACTTACTTTGCATGCGACTCAATGCAGTTTATACTTTGATAAACACCAGAAAAATGAAAAACATTCCTTAAATATCCTTCCACAGTTACCACAAATATGTAAATCAGTCTTGTGTAATTCTGCTGTAAATTGATTTTTCTCCTCTTAAACAATTCCGAAGATCTAGATCAATCTTACAGGACAGGGTCTGGTTGTACAAAACAAACGACATCATTAGTTAACGAGATGTTAAAATTTCAAAAGTAAATATCCCAAATATGCCATAATTTTTTGTTGAAAACATGCACTGCAAAAGCTTCTCACAAACTTCTCACATTTTTTCAACAAAAAATATTAGTGTATTTGGCTATAAAATTGTAAAACACTTAACGAGTTGACCTCTTAATAAGCTCGTTAGGCTAACGATGCTTTGAACAACTGGGCCCAGATTTGGATCTTTGAGATTCTTTTGGAAGGGAAAAATCATCTGAGTGAATCTGCATGGTCTAGCTAGGGCCTTTTTCTGTGTCATTAGTTTTCTCAAAGTCTATACAAGGTGTATACAACCATCAAATGCTCTGATCAAACTGCACAGATATGCAGGCTGGTCTGTGCATTTGCTGGTTGCATATGGGTTATGTATATAGAGGATCTTACATGAGTGCTCATGTATTATTGAATTCATTAAATGAGTTGGGGAAAATGATAAGATGCGAGGCTATGCCGAGCATCTTATCGGTTTTCCCCAATGAGTTTAATAAATTCAATAATACAGGTACAGGAATGCAAGATTCTATTTATCATATACTGTATAATCGCATTTTTACAGAAAATTTTGCACTAAAATGTCACGATTTTACAATTAGAAAAGGCGGCATTTTTATGGACGTCAACACATAACGTGACAACGTAATTTGCATATTTAATCCACTAACGGATTATCGTTTTTAATGCATGGCTTTATTACACTCTCAGATGCAATGTCATAGGATAATGCTGCTTAATTATTTAAGAAATAGATTCTTGCTTACAGTGATTTGTTGCCGAATATATCACAGGTTGGAGGTCAGTCGTAAAGTGATATGTCACGAGCGCGAAGAGCGAGTGATATAGTCACTGACGACTGACCGACAACCGGTGATATATTGGGCAACAAATCACTTGTTAGCAAGAATCTATTTCGATTCTAACACGCTAGAAATGATGAAAACGCAAATGTTTCCTTCAGATTTTTCCTGTTTTCCGCCATGATTACATGAAGAAATCCGGCCAACAGCTTTGTCTGTAATAGAGGCGTTCACATGTATTTTGTACGTTTTTGATGCGAAAAAAAGACGTTACACCGTCTATCCTCACGGAAATGAAAATTGACGTCACCAAACGAATAAAAATGACGTCCAAACGTCGCTAAATAACGTCACGCTAATCCGCCCAGTGATTTGTTACGCAATATATCACTAGATTTTAGCATTGGCTATATAGGCGACCAGTGTTAGAATTTAGCGTAAGATACTCTAAATCAGGGTTGCCACTAAGTCTTATCCTCAGTTTCATAATTCCCTGACTTTTCTCTGATTTTCCCTGACATTTTTCTGTTTTCCATACCCTTTTTATGCATCCAAAAGTTAACTTTCTCTTTACTTCAACAGTGCTTACTGTATCACTTGAAAATTGGCAGTTACTTTTAAATATTTACATTATCCATGCATTTATTGAAAAGCCCTATGGTAAACCATTAGAACGTAATGAAGTTTATACTTCAATAACTACATCTGTTTACGCGACAATACATGACGTTAAGTGACATCAAAATAAACCATGGTTCTCCAAGCTGACTGGAGGTAGTGAGGTTATGAAGTTGTTGTTACGTCATTGACGCTGTTCCACTTTTAGTAGAAAAACTGGGTATAAATATTTTTCTGCTTCAACTGTAGCCCCTAACACAAAGTTGTGGTCAAATAACTGATAGAAAAGAATGTAAATATAAGCAATAAACTTAATTTTTCTGGTGTTCATTGAAGTATAAACTACATGGGGTTGCTAGCAAAGTTTACATGAACCCCTTCGGGTTCACTTACTTTGCACGCGACCCAATGTAGTTTATACTGAGGTAAACATCAGAAAAATGAAATATATTCCTTAAAGAAAGGAATCTGCTCCCCCATTTAATATAATACTATCTAAATATGTTAATAATAATCATTAACATGGACTGACTTTGTGCCAGAAGGTGCAGCCATGGATTCGGTTTGCATAGCCTCTTCGATCTTAGAGACGACCATTATCAGAATTGAAACAACAACAATAATAATCAACTATAAACTGTGAACCTCAGAGGGCCTAGTTTCAACATATGTACATCTTTCCAAATGTAATGGACATACTATATTTTCCTCAACTATTATAAGCTCCAAGGGTCCAATTCTACAGATATCTGGCTTCTACTGATACTAGCCTATTACCCATACCATTCACCAGATACAACAAAACCTATTCATTTATTCTAATTTCATATCACAGAGCCCTATAAATAGGGAATATTTTATGATAATTTTGTTATACCATAACTGTGCATGCCTTGACCAGTTGTTTCCCTATTATAAGTCTATTTGAGCCGCGACATGACAAAACCAACAATGTGGTTGTGCGGCCAGCGCAGACTCAGATCAGCCTGGGCATCCGCCCAGTCTGATCAGAGTGAGTGAGTGAACTCGGGTTTAACGTCCCACCAACAACGAGGTCATATGGAGACGGGGCCTCGGTTTAAAGTCTCATCCGAAAGACCGGAGAAGTGGGGGATCGAACCTGTGATGTCTGATCAGAGTCTTCGCTGTCCGCATGGAGGTAGCTTAGACCCTTAGCTACCCTTTAAGCGCTTAGCAAAGAGTCTGATCAGTCTGGTCAAATGCCCAGGCTGATCTGAGTCTGCGCTGGGCGCACGACCACATTGTTGGTTTTGTCGTGTCGCGGCTCATTTTTTCTGGACATGCTCGGTGCTATATCTCCAAAAAGGATCTACTCTTAAAGAAGAGAGTTTGTTTCTGGAGGATCAAATCTTCCCTATACGAGTTGACCTCAATTAAGAAGGAAGAGCACAGTTGCTTCCCCTGAAAGTGTAGTTATTCAACTTAAAGAGACATACTTTTGCACTGCTGTGGAGGTTCTTATGTCCTGAAGGCTCAGAAACTATGGTATTTCTTACAATAAACACCCCCTTTCTAATAAATGAAATAGGTACATGTATGTTGCTGAAATTCACGGGTAATCAATTATCGTAATCAAGTTTATGCTTAATTATGTGATAAAAACTGCAACAAAGAAGAACACCAGTACCAAACTAAAACTCAAACCAAAATGAAATAAAAATAAACAACATGCAAAACAAAAATTCTGCAAAACACTATGTCACACCTGCTTTCCCTTGCACAGATGTTGGTGCAAATGATTTGCAAGAAATAAAAATTAGAGTTGAAACTGTGGTTGGAAAGAGAATCCTTTCTCTAACTGCTGCTACTTTTCAGGTGAATGGGTACACCTTCAGGGGAAGTAACTCTACCATTTTAATTTTGGTCTCCCTTTTCTAAGGGGGTCAACTCTTAAAGGAAAAGAATTTGCTCCCATAAGAGCAAATTCTTTCCCTTTAGAGAAGACCTAATTTTGGAAGAGCTTTGCTGTCAAAGAAGGCAAACAGGAAGTCACAAAATTTGTTCCCCTTTGTGAAAATGTTGAAAAAAAAAATGCAGAATATGTATCCATACACCTTAAGATTTTCTGGGCCAGAATTCATTGCTTTTAAGTTCTGTGAACTTTGAAGTTAGTTCCGCTGAGTAGTGCTGGGGTCAGACTAAAGCTTTGGGAAAAGTAAGGAACTGCTAATTCTCTTCAAAATAATTTGTGGTTCTACACTAGAACCACCCTGATGCATTGCCGACATGATGGCTCAAAATGACTGAATTATTACTGAGGGGACATAAAACCTATCATCACCACCCACTGGTAACCATCTTTTCTTTTCACATCAACTACATGTAGCACACATGATAGCCGAAGAAATATCAAAGTGTCAGTTAAGTCTCCTCAAACTGTGTACCGTATCAATCCTTATAAATACCCAATTTTATTTTATTTCTTACAATATCTGTTTTTCATTTAACTGCATACTGTTTGAAATGTAGTTCTGTGGAGGGCATTTATAAGGAGTAATACCATAAGTGAACAGCTCAAACTGCACAGCAGTTTAGAATTGCAGAGCTAAAGAAAAACTGAACAATTTTACACACATTTCCTTGTAAGATCATTAGTAACAGTGTCTAAACTTCAACCCAAACAAAAAAATCTTTAGTAACCTCTCACCTCTTTTTACCCTTTTTCCTAGAAAAATTAACAAAACCGTATGAAATCAATGTATATTGTTAAATCAAAATAGTTCTATTGAATTATTGTGAGTACTGTTATAAGGATATCAAAAGCACACATAACCATGACATTTTATTTCTTTTCTTTTCACATACAGAATGAATAAACTCAAACCAGTGAGCTTTCGTTTTTGTTTCCTTTGGCAAAAATGCATTATATAGGAAATGCCAAGAAAATGATGTATCATTATGATATATAAAGCTGTCTTTAACTAGGACACCCTCCATGTTTTTTCATTTTTTTGCATTTACCCTAAGCATCTAAAGAGCGGACAATGAAATTATGTCTGCAAAATCAGAATAAGATACAAGCTATATCATATTAAGAATTCAAAATGTAGAGGGCAAACAGAGGACATCCAGATGAAATGGCTTATTATGAGCCCCCTCATCTGAATCTATGCCGTTTACGAATTCAACTACAGGCCAACTTCGTTGTGTCAAACTTGCTTATCTCGAAAACCCTGCTAGTGTCGAAGTGATCTCCCATTCCCGAACATTCCCCCCTATATAATATTGCATTTCGACCTCCGTTGTGTCGAACTCGCTTATAACGAAAACACTGCTGTATCAAAGTGATTTTTGATTCCCCTCCGACACTTTCCATGTGTTTTACCACTGTTTGTGTCAAAGTCAAAATGTGTATTCAGAAAAAGATCGCCGAAACGACGGAAAGAAAATGACAGCCATTTTGTGTAGACCTTTTGGGGTAATGAAAAACCTGCATATTTTTGTCTTTAAGTAAATTGGTACAAACATCAAACAATAACAATGAACAAGTAGCCCAAGGGCAACGACCGCTCACCTTAGTTATAAAATAGTAAGTAAGTAAGTAAGTAAGTAAGTAATGTCTTTATTTAAAGAGGGTAATACACAGTTGGCAAAACCAATCTTCCCTGAGGCCCTCTATAGCTATTTAAACCTGTGTAGTTCTAGTACTTTGCAATTATTTACAATATTTTGACATTGTCAATTCACATATATTATGACCCTTGTTTTGTTAATCCAGATTCTCTGCCTTTATGAATGGTGCAGATCCTGATAAAGCCAAGTAATCAGGTTCTTCACATGCAATGATATTTGAGGTGACACTGCAAGAAATCTGATTAGCTTAAAATCAGATGTAGACATGATAAGACGACTGAATCAACAGACCAAGGGTATAGTACAAACAGAGTATAAAGTGCATCACTGTACTTTAAAACAGCACATTTACAATACAATCAAGCAATAAAAACAAGTAATGGTCATTTGTTTGACTTGCCAAACACTAAAAGATTATAACAAGATTAATACTAATATCAGATTAATCAAACTGCAAAACAAACATAGATAGGAATTAAATTCACTATGTAATTCTAATGATGTTTCCTGTGTTTTTGAACACTTATACAACCCAATTTTAGGTTCCATTCAGATTGTAAGGCCCAAATTTATTTTGAAACCAGTTTTTGAAAGAGTGTAGCTGAGCATTATTTAAAACACCTCTAGAATCATATACATGTAAATACCAAAAAATCTCCATCTTTTATGAATTGTTTTAGATATAGATTTGTATAAGTTGATTCTCGGAGATAAAATCTTGTTCTGCTATCAAAATTGTACAAAACATATTTGAGAGAAATAAAAAATTAATACCATATGAGTTTAAATACTAATAGTAAAGTTGATACATGTTTGAGGGAAATAAAAAATAAAAAATAATACAATATGAGTTTAAATACTAATGGTAAAGTTGATACTCATCCAGTAATTTACAGCATAAACCAATCACTCAGAAACACCCATAACTTAGGCAGCTGACACACAAACAAGATGTAAGAAAAAAAAAAAAAAAAGTTTGTATAGTGAGACATTGTGATTCATAAGGTATACAGGCCTTTTAAGGTGAATGGATCCACTTTCAGGGGAGTCAAATCTGTCATTCTCATTTTTGCCTCTCTTCCCACTGGGGACAAACCCCTGAAGGAAAGAATCATTCCCCTCTAGGAGCAAATACCTTCCCTAAGGAGTTGATCTCTTTGGAAGGTATTCGTCTCCAAGCTAAGCCACTAGGAAGTTACAAAAGTTGTTCCCCTTTGTAAACATGGCAGAAAAACATGGAGGTGCATCCATACACCTAAACATTATGTATATAAAGAGAAAATACTTTAAGACAGCATCCCTGAAACTATATCTTAAGAATAAAACTAGTTATAAAGTCTGGAATAATATGAATATTAGTTTTCACTTTTCCCTTTTAACAACACAGACAAGCAAGAAAGAGAGCAATGTTAAATGAGCAATTCTCAAGAATCTTCTCTGTGACATATTTGTGTCATACCCCATACCAGATCAAGTTTTTGTGAAAGCGAAACAAAAGGCCTGCTATGAATAGGGCTGTTTTATATAAATTGCATTAATATGACTAGAAATAACTATTATTTACACAACTAACACTCCAACAACACATATGAAAAGAAGGAAAAAAGTTTGTGTAATGAGGCATTATACAGGCCTTTTAAGGTGAATGGATACACTTTCAGGGAGTCAGTTCTTCCATTTTCATTACTGCCTCTCTTCCAACTGGGGCCAACCCTCAAAGGAAAGAGTCTTGCTCCCTAAGGAAAAGGAAGTTACTAAAGTTGTTCCCTTTCATGAAAATTCATTAAAATAGCGGAAAAAATGGAGGTGCATCCATTCACCTTAACCATTTAATATATATATGTATACAAAATTTTCAACAAGTATTCACATTTTTCCACCTCATATATCCCTGTTTGAATGACCCTAAATTTGGCGCATCCCTAACTGATGCAGGAAGGGTATTCCATATTTTAGGTCCAGAATAAGCCAGTGACTTTCTGTAGATCTCGAGATTTGGTCTTGGAACATAGAGAGTTTGGTTTCTTACTGATCTCAGGTCTCGGTTATGGATGTCATGTGTGTATGTAAATTTGTTGCTTAGATATGTTGGGGCCAAATTATTCAGAGATTTATACATTATCATACATTTCCTGTATTTCACTCTTTCATCAAACCGCATCCAGCCAAGCTGCTGAAAGAGCTCTGCCGAAGGGCTGCTGGGGTCTCTGTCAAGAATAAGCCTTGCAGCTCTCTTTTGAAATTTTATAATTCTGTCAAGCAGTTCATTACTGCAGTTTCCCCAGATGGTACTACAGTAATCCAAATGTGGGAGTATGTAAGCATTAAAATAAAGTTTTCGTGTTGATATGTCTAAAAATATTTTTATGCGTCCAAGCAAAAACAGCAGAGAATTACATTTTTTAATTGTTGCCTCTACCTGGGCAGACCAGTTAAGCCTGTTATCTATTGTGACTCCGAGTAGTTTTTCCTGTTTGGAAATTTCTATGGTAGTTGAGTTGATTTTAAGATTGGGTTGATTTTCTTGAATAAATGACTGTTTTTGGACTGATGAGATAAACATTGCTTTTGTCTTGGAGCTGTGAATAGCCATTTTGTTTTTCTGGCACCAGCTGAGAGCATTCTGAGCATCTTCATTGAGATCCTCTGCCACTTCTTCAACAGAACTGCCAGATCTAGACAAAGTTGTGTCATCAGCAAATTTATCGACAATAGACTTTTTGATTTCAAGGGGCAAATCATTGATATATATTAAGAAAAGAAGTGGCCCAAGGACAGATCCTTGAGGGACACCGGATGATATGTGTTTTGAGCTGGACAATTTTCCTGAAATTGAAACTTGCTGGGACCTTTGGTGGAAGTAGGACTTGAACCAGTGAAGTGATGAATTGCTAAATTGGTAAATTTGAAGTTTCTCAAGTAGTATCTTGTGATTAACAAGGTCAAACGCTTTAGAAAGATCTAACAGAACCGTTCCTACTACTTCATTTTTGTCTATAGCAGTCAGCCAATCATCAATGATTACTGTTAGGGCAGTCTCACAGGAATGATTGCTCCTGAAGCCTGACTGGCGCTCATACAGCAGTTTATGGGTATTGAGAAAAGTTTTGAGATGGTCAGCAACATGTCTTTCAATAACTTTTGAAAGTAAAGAAAGGACAGAAACTGGTCTGTAGTTGGATTTGTCAGATTTGTCTCCCTTCTTGAAACATGGGGTGATTTTTGCTTTTTTGAAGCTGTCTGGAAAGATTTCTGAACTTAGGCTTAGATTAAGTATTAATAAAATGTAAGCTTCAAGCTTAGGTAAGCTAATAAACAGGCTGCAATTCTAATATGGTTTCCATGACCCCACGGGGTGTGGCAAGTTTGGACCCCAGAGGCTTGATTGGCAGGATTTATGTAGAGGACCACTATACACTGCCACATACTAAATACAAATGCTCTTGGCCTTATGGTTTCAGAGAAGAAGATTTTTTAAGATTTTCCCCTTGTAAGTCGATTGGAGCTGGGCGTGGCCAATTTGGGCCCCAGGGGCATGGTTGGCGGGATTTATGTAGGGGACCACTAGACGTTGGTACATACTAAATATGTAAGCTCTGGGCCTCATGGTTTCAGAGAAGAAGATTTTTGAAGTTATTCCCATTATAAGTCTATGGGAGCTTATGACCCCTGGGAAGTGGCCAGTTTGGAGCCCAGAGGCTTGGTTGGGAGGATTTATGTAGGGGACCACTAAACATTGCTACAAACTATATATATAAGCTCTGGGCCTCATGGTTCCAAAGAGGAAGATTTTTGAAGATTCTTAAGCTATATAACTATATATAAAGAAATGAACCTCATGCGCGTGGCCAATTTGAGCCCCAGGGGCATTGGTGGCAGGATTTTAGTAGGGAATCACTAGGCATAGAGTCAAGCTATATATATAAGCTATGGGCCTCATGGTTTCAGAGAAAAAGATTTTTTTAAGATTTTCCCATTGTAAGTCTAAGGGAGCTAATGACCCCCGGGGCGAGGCCAATTTGGGCCCCAGGGGCATGGTTGGCAGGATTTATGTAGGGGACCACTAGACATTGGTACATACTAAATATGTAAGCTCTGGGCCTCATGGTTTCAGAGAAGAAGATTTTTAAAGATTTTCCCATTGTAAGTCTATGGGAGCTAATGACCCCCCGGGGCGTGGCCAATTTGGGCCCCAGGGGCATGGTTGGCAGGATTTATATAGGGGACCACTAGACATTGGTACATACTAAATATGTAAGCTCTGGGCCTCATGGTTTCAGAGAAGAAGATTTTTGAAGTTTTTCCCATTATAAGTCTATGGGAGCTATATGTTGCCATGGCAACCAGAGTTCCAACCAGGGCTCGGGAAAACCGGATTTCTTTCGGTCCCAGACCGAAATTCAGAAATTGGGACCGATTGGAAACAGCCCAAAGCCCCCAAAAATCGGTCCCATACTGGCCCAATACTTAGGAAATTTTCTCCGATTCGTCCGATAATTGTTACATACGGCCGTTTGATCTTGTCCCGACGTATGAAATATCGCCACTGTCTTTAAAATTCTAGCACGTGTCATAACTAATCGGATTAACGCAGGTGTTAGCCAGACGAAAAGACCGCCTACGGGCCAATCAAGATTGTCAGTATGGAGCACTGAACCACATGTCGGACCGCCTACCTGTCAATAACAAGTGTCATAATGACGCGCACTCTTACGACAGTCTGCAAAACAAACTATCAAAATCACGATGACTGGGCTTTGGGATGAAAGGTCTTGTAAATAAATAATGGAACTATAAAATATGAAAATGGAAACGTCCATTTCACCGATTTTCCTAGTAGTATCGTCATATCATCATGCAGACCAGTGCGAAAGTAATGCCGATCAGTGCACAAAAATAGCGCATTTTGATCAGGGTCTACGCGATTATTATATTGGGTATAATACTAACGGTAGCGTTGATATGCAATTACCCGCTCGTTTATTGGTCAAGCACGTTTTGTCTTTGATGTAAAGATAAAAGACGCCGCTGTGAGTGTAACGTTCGCAGTGTCATTCTAGCTGTTTGACGGCTAAAGGTACCTAAGTACACACACAGATGACTAACAATCGTATCAGCCAGCGCAACTAAGCAGTCAGACCGGTCTTTCTTGTTCGCATCTAACATGAATAATAATGAACGGCGACCTAGCGACAACCGAATACTTCGGTGGAAGCTAGTCATTATACGCTCTTCACGCGTTCCGTAAGTCACCATTTCTGACGCGGCCCATTCGGCGGCAGTGGAGGGGAAATTATGCAATTTGGGTACGTTAAACAGTACAACCATCATAACTTGGGCGAGTTAATGCAGCTTTGCTCAGGACTTACGTATTGTTCACAAACAAACAGGAATGAAAGTCAATAGTATTATTTCAATGCAATGGGCTTGAACAGGTTGTCTCCCCTGTCCACCTGTCAATCAAGTGTGATGTCTTCTATCACGTCCGCTTTGCCTACGAACACGTTCTAGTCTTGTATTTGCTTCTACATGCGTAGCTAAACGTCTTAAAATGTTTGAAACCAAGAACTCCACCAAACACAACAATGTACGACCATTGTACGGAAATCGGGATTCATTCATAGGACTTCGCTTGTTGTCATTAGTTTTCGTGACAGGTATCATTTTTTTTCCAATGGAAATTAGTTAGGTGATGACGTCATCGGCTGGACCGATTCATTTTGCAATATTTCCCGAGCCCTGGTTCCAACCCAATCTGCCCTTAAACCTAACGCAATCAATCCCCCACCCCAACAATGCTACACATAAAATTTGATCAAGATTGGCCTGCTGGTTTAGGAGATATTGGTGTTTAAAAGTGTGGACGACGACGGACGACGGACGACAGACGACGGACAACGGACCATGGCTATACTATAAGCTCACCTTGACAGGTGAGCTAAAAAGAACGATTTACCGAACAATTGTCTTTAATTGATCACAGTTCAATCAATTATCCCATATTATCCAATAATTATCCAATGATTGCGTGAAACGATGCAGACATTGTTTTGTTGATCAGCTGTTTTTGTGTGTAAGTTAACTGACCTTGAACCACGTATACGTCACAGGTCAGGTGCGTTCGATTGGAACGTTCGGTCAATTAGGCGCCTTTGAAATTTAATTGATTGAACAGTATTGAGCGGCGCTCTTTGATGGGGGCTATAACATTCTTTAAGCTGTCCCAAATCGTCTCATAATTAGTGTCATAAAATGAGTACCTCAGATCGAGGATATTTATTCTTTATTTCAAACTCGTTTTCAGTAGAAACAGTTTTACTACGTTCGTGCTGCACACGTTTTGTAGAAATACTGACTCTACGAAAGTTAAGATATTGTACATGTATAGAACAAAAATTTTGGTGACGTCACAATTTGCCTATCTCGAACTTCGGAAAACTCGAAGTGGGTTCTCCATTCCCTTGGAATTCGCGATATCGAAGTTGGCCTGTATTTTTATATTTGGCATTTAAAGGTTTCATAAGGATGCTCTCTTTGACAAGGAAGTTCCTAATGTTCTATTTTTGCATTGAAAATCACACAAATATAAATTTGTACAGAAAATATCATACTTTTTCTATCAATACTAAAAGTGCCAAAAATGAAAATTATTGCATTTGCAAACAGTGTTGACCCAAATGAGGCAGCTTTAATATGAGCCGCGACCTGAGAAAACCAACAATGTAGTTGTGCGACCTGCGCAAACTCAGATCAGCCTGGGCATCAACCCAGTCTGATCAGACTCTTCGCCAACACTTAAAGGATAGCTAAGGGTCTAAGCTACCTCCATGCGGACAGTGAAGACTCTGATCAGACTGGGCGGATGGCCAGGCTGATCTGAGTTTGGGCTGGGCGCAATTGTTGGTTTTGTCGCGTCGGGGCTCATATAATAAGCCCCCTCCAGAGCCTGACAAATCAGAATTTGATTTACTTGTCCAGTACACAGCTTCTACAAGAAAAATCTCAAATACATCGGTTTTTCCTATATAACTTATACATTTTTCTGGGCAAGTAAGAAAAAATTTTACTTGCCCAGCAAAAATTTTAACTTGTCCTGTGCAGCCGGACAGTGGATTTGTCAGGCCCTGCCCCTCATTTGGACCTACACTGTTTGCCCTATTGTCTTTGATTCTCAATACGATAAAGATTGGACAAAGCATTTTTTTTAAATTTTGCAGACACAGATTTTGTTTTCTTCCTTTTCAGTGCTTTAAGGATTTAAGTATACTGGTCTGAAATCCAAGAATTGAACAAATGCACAGGTGGGAATATAGAATTAATGGAACAGCAGAGCTCCAGATAAGAGGGGGTATTGAGGATAATTCAAAGATAATTTTTCTTATTTCTCAACGAAAACATATGTTGTGACCCCTCATTAGAACCGTCTCGACGAGACGGTTCTAAGGATGGGTCACACAATATGTTTTTGTGGAGAAACATGGCTAATTATCCCAAAATTATCTCTGTTACCCCTTCTTATCTGGAGCACTGGAACAGACACCTAGTTCACATAATTACTCCATATGAGCCGTGACACGAGAAAACCAACAAAGAGGCATGTGTGCCCAGCAAAGAGTCAGATCAGCCTGGGCATCCGCCCAGTCTGATCAGAGTCTTCGCTGTCCACATGGAGGTATCTTAGACACTTAGCTACCCTTTAAGAGCTTAGCGAAGAGTCTGATCATACTAAGCAGATGCCCTGACTGATCTGAGTCTGTACAGGGCGCATAACCACTTTGTTGGTTTTCTTGCGTCACGGCTCATATTTCAAAGATGGGGTCCACTTCATCAGTAACCTTGGCTATTATTAGGATGCAAGTATAATCTTAACTCTAAATAACTCAGCATAAGCATAAATAAGCAGCATAAAAGACTGTGCAAACATTAACAGGCGTTGAAAAATGACCTAAGCATCAATAGTAATCAATACATATGGGCTATATCCCTAAAGCCATACAAACATCCAGCATAAACCCAGATAAGCAAGTATCTTGATCATATGTGGACATTCAAAGGTATATGCAACATGCAACCAACAAACTGTTGACAATGTAATTCCTGTCAGAAGAAACTGCTCTTAAGGTGTTGCCTGATCTGGGTCTAGACAGAGCTCTAGATAAGAGGGAGTATTTAATGATAATTAGGGATAATTTCTGTTAAAACTGTAGTAAAATATATGTTGTGACCCCCTCATATGAACCGCCTTGACAAGGCTGTTCAAACTAGGATCAGAAAATATATTTTCCATGGAAAAATAAATATCCAAAAATCAGCATTGAATACGCCTCTTATCTGGAGCTCTCTAAAAATTTTTACTATGCATTTCTGTTCAAATATTTATTATAAATATAGTATTAAGCAAAAAGCAGCAAACAAATTCACTATTTGAGCCGTGACACAAGAAAACCAACAATGTGGTTGTGCGCCCAGCGCAGACTCAGATCAGCCTGGGCATCCGCCAAGTCTGATCAGAGTCTTCACTGTCCGCATGGCAGTAGCTTAGACACTCAGCTACCCTTTGAGCACTTAACGAAGAGTCTGATCAGAGTCTTCACTGTCCGCATGGCAGTAGCTTAGACACTTAGCTACCCTTTGAGCACCTAACGAAGAGTCTGATCAGACTGGGCGGGTGCCCAGGCTGATCTGAGTCTGCGCTAGACGCACAACCACATTGTTGGTTTTCTCTTGTCGTGGCTCATTTATCCTCCACATGCAAGCATGTCCGCGAATGCACTGATTACATTTAAGCTTAATAATATGTTTCTTGAAATTCACATGGTAAAACACTTATTTTCAGCAGCATCCAAATTTGGTTGTTTTATGAGACTAGCACATTGGTAGAATTTAATTTTGGTGTTTTTCCAAGTTTAACTTCTAAAATGCCAAAACTGAAAATAGTCGAATGTGCAAACAGTGCAGATCCAGATGAAGTGGCTCATGATGAGCCATCTCATCTGGAGCTACAATGTTTGCCCTCTAGTCTTTGAATTCCCAAAATGGTAGTGCTTGGATGAAACATTTAATTGAAATTTTGCAGAAATAAATTTTTGCTGTCTGCATTTTTAGCACTTCATGGGTTACTAGATATGACTAGCTATTTAAAGGTATAGAAAATTCAAAACTGGCAGACAAATACTTTTTGCTCTCACTGTCTCCATCTATAAAAGCACTAACAGCACGGCTGAATCTAAGTGTTTTACAGCATTAAAAAAGGAAAATCCACCTACCCCAACATCATATCCATATCAATGTCTGCATCGAGGCTGCACAGTAGTGAACTGATGATGTCATCCCCTTTCTCTTCCTTCTTAGCAGATGATGGCTTACTTTTTACCTCATCACTACAGGAATCACCTGGAAAATCCGTTTTTAAATTAATACCTGGCTATAAGACCAGGGAAACGCAATGAGTAAACACTGCTGACAACCAGGGCCCAGTTGTTCAAAGCATCGTTAGCCTAACGAGCTCGTTAAGAGGTCAACTCGTTAAGTGTTTTATACCTTTATAACCAAATACTTGGACATTTTTTGTTGAAAAAGTGTGAGAAGCTTTTGCAATGCAAAAGCTTCTCACATTTTTTCAACAAAAAATATTGCCGTATTAGAGATATTAATGTTTGAAATTTTAACGAAACGTTAACTAACGATGTCGTTAGTTTTGAACAACTGGGCCCAGAAAGGGATCCCTAAGTCATACCTGCTGGATAAATGAGTAGCAACAAGAAACTGCCTCCTATCAGGACCACCATTTTATTTTGTGCACTGCCACATATAGAGAACATCTAGGCCCTGTTGTTCAGAACTAAAGATGTCATTAGATAATAATTACATTCCCTTTAATTTTCCTCAGAAGAACCTATTTCGAAGAAACATACTTCCATGAACAACTGTCGGGCACAGGAAGATGTTCGTATGCAACGTCAAATGCAAAACGAAAGATGCCATTGGCCGTTGGAAAGTTCTATTGGACTTCATGATATGGGGAAGGCCAGTTAATATAAGCTGCTTACCTGTTGGTTAATGACAGCTTTTTGTCTTATATTTTACAACTGTTGCTCTTAACAAGACCTGTCAGTGGGAAAGGATAGCTCGCCTGACAGCGCCTTGCCCATCACCTAAAAAACTTTAACGTAAAACTTTAACATTTTGCTAACGCTAACGGTAACGCTACCGCCGGGGATAGTACAATAGCTCTTCCTGAACTTTGTTCAGGCGAGCTAAAAATGGAAAATGATGCTCAAATTACATGTATAAGAGATAAATTTCAATTTCGTGAAGTTCATGAAAGTATGAACACAAAGGGTCCTGTGCAAAGTCAACGTGAATGCCCTTCAGGCATCACTTACTTTGCACATGACCCATTGTGTACATACTTCCATAAACATTGGAAAAATGAATCATATTTCTTATATATATGACACCTTGCATTTCCACATGTAATGAATGCAGAAACCTTTCATTTTTCAGCAAAAATATCAGCACAATTGATTTTATATGAACTAGCAGACTTAGTTAATCAGTGACTAACAAACTCATTAAGCTCACAATGCTTTGAACAATCAGGCCCTGTTAAAGTCTACAACTTACCTAAAGCTAAAATGGCTTTCAAAACTGCCAACACTGCACCAACGTCAATATTATCATGCGCCGCAGCCAGCAAATGTCTGTCACATGATGCCTTAACGTAAGTTCCCTTGGTACCAGAGAGGTGGAAAGGGGAGGCTATTCCTCTGGGAACCCGGAATAATCGTAACAGCAGGTGGCAAGTCAGTCTGGCTCCCGGCTCAGCTTCCTGGTCCCCACCACCTAAAAATCAAAGTACTGAAATTACCAACTGTTAATACATATATTTACACTTGCCACTGACTTCCCATAGGTAAACCGTATAGAGCAACTGGCTTCATTCACAGATGAACGACAGCTGATCATGTGACGTTGTTGTCAAGCAATGTCAAGGGTAAACAAACGTCTTGATTGGTCCACGTAATGTTTGATTGACACCATGCTATGGCGACGGCTGTTTAATGTAATGGCCAAATAGATCGTTTCTGTCTTTTCTTTGATGTATATTTTCCATATTCTACAATAAATTACAACGAAAACAGCACAGGAAGGTCTAAAAATAAATTTAAATATAAGAATAAAAATATGATTTTTCAGCGTTCATCATGTGAAGAAGCGAGTGGCATCTCTTAAATTCTACAAGAAGCGCTTCGCACTTCATGGAATTTTAGCTCTGCCCACTAGCTTCATCACATGATGAATGCTGAAAAATCAAATTTCAGTTCTTAAATAAAGGTGTTATCATGTTAAAATAAGTCTATTTTTCATTCACAAATATTATCTCTGGGTTGTCATTAGCCATCTAACTGAAATTCCACAGAATGAGGTGTTTCGTCTGTCTGTACACTGTCACAGAAAAAGAGCTAAAGCAGAAAACTCTACATGAGCCGCGACACAACAAAACCAACAAAGTGGCATGTGCACCCAGCGAAGACTAAGATCAGCCTGGGCATCCGCCCAGTCTGATCAGAGTCTTTGCTGTCTGTATGGAGGTAGCTTAGACTCTTAGCTACCTGTTAAGCGCATAGCGAAGACTCTAATCAGACTGGACAAATTCCCAGGCTGATCTGAATCTTTGCTGGGCACACCTGCCACTTTGCTGGTTTTGTTGTGTTGCAGCTCACTCAAGTTTTTGCCACCAATGATGAATTGGACAGCGGAAAAGCAATACATATGTTTTACTTGTGCTCATTGCTGGCCAGACAAAAGCTTACCGTAATGACCCGAAAATTTCGCACACCCGAAAGTCGGACAATTATTGTTCGAAAATTCTTAGAAAGTGGATTTTACATACATTAATCCGTTCAAATGATGCTTAGTGAATGGCAAATGTTGTAGACCCTGATCAAACTGCTCCTTGAGGAGCAGTTTGATCTGGGTCTACAATGTTTGCTCAGACCTGCCTGTCCCAATATTTAGGGTCATTACGGTAGCTGTCCTGTGCCTATTGAAGCTTAGCATGGGTTTCCGTTCTGTAACATATGCAGGTCTGTGTTGTCAACTAAGCAATTATGGATTCTCAAAGTATAAGGCCGCATTTACAAGAGCAAACTTTCTATGACAAAGTAGGTTTGCCACAGAAAAATTTGCTTGTGTAAATGCAAAACTATAACAATGTTTCTTTGACAAAATATATATGGTAAAGTTACTTCGATAAATTGAATTTGTCCGTGTAAACGGAGAACTGTGCTAAAGTTTATGTAACAAAGAAATTTGCTATAAGCATGGAATATGTGACAAAGCTTTTGTTTCATTGGTGCCGGTAACTTTGACGAATAATATTTGGTCGTGTGAATGCTGCAGCAAATATTTCATTGCCAAAGTTTATGTGACAAAGATTCTATGACACATTTTCTTCAACAAATAATTTGCTCCGTGTAAATGCAAAATGTTTGTCATACTTTCTTTGTTAAAGTTTCTGTGACAGAGAAACTTTGCTCGTGTAAACGCGGCCTAACTCTAAGAAAAGAAACAACTATAAAGCAATCTTGTATTTTATATTTTCATGCACCAATCATGCGTAAAAATCAGAATGTCTGGAGGCAAAAAAATTAACTTACCACCAAATGCTGGGTTCCCTACCACAAGACTAGGTAGAGCAACATTGCTGAGCAGATCTTGAAGAGAGAAACAGTGTCTTGCTATCAGGATTGATGTAAACACAGCCAGATTGTCATGGAATGACAGGTCACTTACCTACAAAGGAAATAACTCATATACTCAGGGTGAACTAATCCATACACAACCAACAACAAGTGACATAACAGAGCTTACTGTTTTTCTTATTTCTTTTTTTTTGTTTTACTGTGTACTTTTCACTTTTCAACCTTTTTGCAATTGAATCCTCCATGACCATTAACCTCCTGGTAGTAAAACAAATGCGTATTTCAGACAGACTATATCTTCAGCCAGGAAGAGTTCATGCAAATCCTTTAACTTCTTGCTTGTAATTTGTTATTATATATGTATATTTGACTGAAATAAATATGTTTAAACTAAGGGTTAATGCAAATTCTAACACAGTGTGCACCTATAGAAGTAATGAAAAATTTTCGTGTTTCATGCCCCAACTATTACTGTAACTTTCAGAATTACTGCAAATATGTAAATCAGTCTTAAGTAATTCAGCTATAAAAAGAATTTTTCTCTTCCGAAACGATCCCAAAGATCTAGATCCATGGATCTATGAATCCATGGATCTAGATCTTTGGGATTGTTTTGGAAGGAAAAACCCCATATTCCCATATACACCTTAGCTTTAATATACTGTACTGAAACCACTTTTCTGACAGTTTCTGTTTATCTGATACGATGCTGTGAACCTGTCAGTTTAAACCATTACAAGCAATTTGTAGCAGGTCATTATAACAGTAAATCCAAGCGTCTGTCTGTAATTGATATTAATGGCATCATGATGTTTTCAAGACAAATTTTTAACTACATGTTGTACACAGTTCATGTTCCCTGCTTTGTGTTTTTTGCTTCATTACAATTATGTCTTTGGTTTAATAAGTTTTTATTCTTATGAATGCAATATGGATGATATAAAATATTACAAGACCAACATGCTGTTTTCATATATTTGTATAACTTTGACACAGTGTGGTTAATGTGTTCAGTAGTGATAATTAGTGTGTTTCTTTATTTACGGGATCAAGCCTGAGAAATTATTCAGTGTATAGATAGTTTTCGGGGAATACACTCACTTAAATATGAACTGACTTCAAATTATACATCTTCATTAGCAAATAATTTAGGTGAAAATTTCATAAAAATCACTTAAAAAAGAAAGATATGAAGGTTTTAAAAAATCAAAATGGCGGACTCGGAGGACGCCATTTTGGAAGTTTCTGTCACATGATAAATATTTAAATCTAGAATAAGAGCATAAATTGCTTACTTTTACAGTATTATTTAGTTTTAATTGTTTCTTAATGAAGTAAAATATAGATTTATGCATTTCAATTATCTACAGCTTGTTTCAAACTAAAGTTATTTAGGATTTTCGTATTTGACAGTGAGTTTATGACGTCATTAACTCACAGATTTGCTGGTTCCCAGCTCAACATTATAATATCTTTAAACTGTCAAATCTTTCTTATTTATGTCCTATTTTCATGAAATTTTCTGCAAATTTCATGTTTGATTAGAATCTTTAATTTGAGTCCAACATGCATTTTAGTGAGTGTTTTCCTTTAAGGTTTGAAATTTTATTGTGCTATATTAAACAAGAGGGCCATGGTGGCCCTGAATCGCTCACCTGAGCATTAATCAGTTCACTGGCTCTGGTGAAGATTTATAAGAGTTTTTACCATACTAACATTTGACCTAGTTTTTGACCCGACATGACCCAGTTTCAAACTTGGCCTGGATATTGTAAGAATAAACATTCTGACACAGTTTCATTGAGATTGGATCAAAACTATGCCCTCTGGAGCGTATACAAGGTCGTTCTTATATTTGACCTAGTGACCAAGTTTTTGACCCGACACGACCCAGTTTCAAACTTTACCTAGATTTCATTAAGATAAACATTCTGACAGAGTTTCATGAAGATTGGATCAAAACTGTGCCCTCTAGGGTGTACACAAAGTTTTTCTAAGATTTGACCTTGAGCCGACGTGACTCAGTTTCATAGGGGGCTTAGATATATGGACAATAAACATTTTGACATAGTTTCATGAAGATTGGATCAAAACTATGCCTTCTAGTGCTTACACAACGTTTTTCTAAGATTTGACCTAGTGACCTTGTTTTTTACCCGACATGACCTACTTTCAAACTTGGCTGAGAGTTTATGAAGATAAACATTCTGACAAAGTTTCATAAAGATTAGATCAAAACTGTGTCCTCTAGAGCGTACACAAGGTTTTTCTATGATTTGACCTAGTGACCTAGTTTTCGACCCGACATGACCCAGTTTCAAACTTGTTCTAGATATTATAAGAATAAACATTCTGACAAAGTTTCATGAACTTTGAATCAAAACTGTGCCTTCTAGAGCGCACACAAGGTTTTTCTAAGATTTGACCTAGTTTATGACTCGACATGACCCAGTTTCGAACTTGGCCTAGAGTTTGTGGAGATAAACATTCTGACAATGTTTCATAAAGATTGGATCAAAACTGTGTCCTCTAGAGCGTACACAGGTTTTTCTATGGTTTGACCTAGTGACCTAGTTTCTGACCCGACGTGACCCAGTTTCAAACTTGTTCTAGATGTTATGAGGATAAACATTCTGACAAAGTTTCATGAACTTTGGATGAAAACTGTGGCTTCTAGAGCGTACACAAGGTTTTTCTAAGATTTGACCTAGTGACCAAGTTTTTGACCCGACATGACCCAGTTTCAAACTTATCCTACATATTATGAGGATAAACATTCTGACAAAGTTTCATGAACTTTGGATCAAAACTGTGTCTTCTAGAGCGTACACAAGGTTTTTCTATGATTTGACCTAGTGACCTTGTTTTTGATCCGACATGACCTACTTTCAAACTTGGCCGAGAGTTTATGGAAGTAAACATTCTGACAAAGTTTCATAAAGATTAGATCAAAACTGGGTCCTCTAGAGCGTACACAAGGTTTTTCTATGATTTGATCTAGTGACCCAGTTTTTAACCCGACGTGACCCAGTTTCAAACTTATCCTACATATTATGAGGATAAACATTCTGACAAAGTTTCATGAACTTTGGATCAAAACTGTGCCTTGTAGAGCATACACAAGGCTTTTCTAAGATTTGACCTAGTGACCTAGTTTTTGACCCAACAAGACCCAGTTTCGAACTTGGCCTAGAGTTTATAGAGATAAACATTCTGACAAAGTTTCATAAAGATGGAATCAAAACTGTGTCCTCTTGAGCGTACACAAGGTTTTTCTATGATTTGACCTAGTGACCTAGTTTTTGACCCGACGTGACCCAGTTTCAAACTTATCCTAGATATTATAAGGATAAACTTTCTGACAAAGTTTCATGAACTTTGAATCAAAACTGTGCCTTCTAGAGCGTACACAAGGTTTTTCTAAGATTTGACCTAGTGACCTAGTTTTTGACCCAACATGACCCAGTTTCAAACTTGGCCTAGAGTTTATGGATATAAACATTCTGACAAAGTTTCATAAAGATGGAATCAAAACTGTGTCCTCTAGAGCGTACACAAGGTTTTTCTATGATTTGACCTAGTGACCTAGTTTTAGACCTGACGTGACCCAGTTTAGAAATTGTCCTAGATACTATGAGGATAAACATTCTGACAAAGTTTCATGAACTTTGGATGAAAACTGTGCCCTCTAGAGCGTACACAAGGTTTTTCTAAAATTTGACCTAGTGACCTAGTTTTTGACCCGACATGACCCAGTTTTGAACTTGGCCTACATTTTATGGAGATAAACATTCTGACAAAGTTTCATAAAGATGGAATCAAAACTGTGTCCTCTTGAGCGTACACAAGGTTTTTCTATGATTTGACCTAGTGACCTAGTTTTAGACCCGACGTGACCCAGTTTCGAACTTGTCCTAGATACTATGAGGATAAACATTCTGACAAAGTTTCATGAACTTTGGATGAAAACTGTGCCCTCTAGAGCGTACACAAGGTTTTTCTAAGATTTGACCTAGTGACCTAGTTTTTGACCCGACATGACCCAGTTTCAAACTTGGCCTAGATTTTATAAAGACTAACATTCTGACAAAGTTTCATAAAGATTGGATCGAAACTGTGCCCGCTAGAGTGTACACAAGCAAAAGTTGACGGACGTCCGTCCTGATGTCCGGACGTCCCGGAGTGTACACAAGCAAAAGTTGACGGACGTCCGTCCTGATGTCCGGACGTCCGGACGTACGACGGACATCAGGGTATCCCAAAAGCTCACCCTGAGCACTTCGTGCTCAGGTGAGCTAAAAATGCATTTGGTGTAATGGTGCACTAGGGCTGCTGAAAACAGGACAAGGTGGAAGGGGATTGTTTCGAAGGCATCTGTGATGCCCCAACCACCTAGTAAGATTATGGGATAGAACAGAATAGGTGTAATGGTAATATTGTGTCTCTTTTCACTGTATTTTACAATACAACAATCCAAAGATAAAATAATATTACACCATATGGCGATTTTTTATTAATGATATAACTTACTGGAGCAGGATTAAAAATTTCAGGGTTGCAATTTGTAAGTCTTTCACCATTTTTGATAGACTTGTGTTTTCATGCAATAAACAACTTAACCCATTTATGCTTGGTGGACTCTTCTGTGCTATTAAATTAGAGGAGTCCATTTGTCGATAAAGGGGTATCTGGTTAAGTTTATATTTATTTATTACTTACATTTTGTTTTAAGGAGAAATACTCATTTGTGTTATGGAAATAGAGTAGATCCTAATCAGACGTGGCATGTTGCGGCATCTGATCTGAGTCTGCACTGATTGCCATTGTCCTTTTTTATGGGACACTGTGCATTAATGGGTAAATACATGTGCACTGAGATGAAATGCAGTTCAGGTAAAGACTTCCTGGCTTATAACATTAGCATCATGTTTAGTGAACAAAGATGCTGTGGCAATGCATCTTATGACACACATGTGGGCTCTGCCTTCAGGACACAATGTTCTCTGACAGGCTTTGGTGCTCTGTTGAAGGGCTATATTCATGAGTGCACAGCGAAGACAAGTCAGACTGGGCAGATGCTCTGAGTCTTCGCTGAGCGCACATGCCGTTTGGGTTGGTTTTGTCAGAAAGGGGCTCATTTCCTATGCAAACAGTATAGACTCTGATCAGATGCCACGTTGTGCAGTACCTGATCTGGGTCTAAACTATTTGCCAAAGTCTCTTTGGAGAAACAAATAAACATATATAAAGTGTGTATAAAAATTATCAGCCATTCAAGATAAGCCAGTGTGCACCAATAGTGTCTTCAAAATTACATAATTATATGCCCAGTGAAAACTCAAATCAGCCTACATAATTATGCATACAGTCAAATCAAAATTTCCTTTGGCTCTTTGTAGAAAGCCAGTCCTGAAGTAAAATATGCTTCAAGTGGATAACAAATACTTGAATGATACTATGTTTATGCGCAGGCTGATCTGAGGCTTCCCTTGTTAAACTTTTAATTTTGCAGAAATTAGCTATTACATGCTTCTGTCTAGATTAAACACTTGAAATTTCACAGCCACTTTGTGTGTGTGTGTGTATGAGTTTAAAAATCAGCTTCAGTGAACCTGGTCTGGAAGTCATTAAAACAAAGATATCTATCAACTGCTGACTGAGAGGGTGCTTGGCTGATAAGCTGTCATATTAATTTTATTTATTCTAGTTTTTATAGCATACAACAGAGGGCTCGTTTTGAGCCGTTCTGGATACAATATAAGCTAAGGTGATATAAGTGAACAAATACCGCAATACATCATATGATACATACATCAATCTGTGTGAGGACATCAATATAGCCACAATTATGACTAGAGGAACAGCATAAGGCCCGGAGAACACCCAGCCACTCGGCACTGAGAGAGTTACATCTTGCTGTGAGTTCTGCACACAGAACACTGATCTCATTCAATCTGTAACACATACAGGAAATGTCTGAGGACAATGTACCATGCACTCTAACATGACTATAACGTTTTCTCCACTGAACACATAGGAAGCAAAATTGTGTGAAAATTTGTAGTACATGTAATTCACCTGGCTAACCCCGAGACATGCCAATTTCATGCCTTGATGACGTCAAATGTAAACATTTGCTTCTGCTGACATCTGCCTCAAAAATAGTCCTTTAGAAAATGTTGTAATATACGTGCATTTTCATTCTGTATAATGTTAGACTCAAAATAATTTTTCCTTACCCGTGAATTATCGGGACTACCGTCTGTTGTTGGGCAGATCAAATATTAATTCACTTTGGCTTTGCTGTTGTGAATATTTTGTGATCTGCCCTTCAACAACACGTGTTAATCAGGGATAATTCACAGGTATGAAAAAATTGTTTCTCAATTATAGGAGCTTGCCTTAAAAGTCCTAAATGCAGTTAGGTGAAACTTTCAGAGCTCTAGATAAGAGGGAGTATTTGGTAATAACTAGGGATAATTTTTGTTATTTCTGCATAAAAACATATGTTGTGACCCCTCATCTGAACCGTCTCGACGAGACGCTTCAGATGAGGCGTCACAACATATGGTTTATATGAGAAATGAAAAAAATTATCCTTCAGTTATCATCAAATACCCCTCTTATCTAGAGCTCTGTGAGGTGTATTAGTACACCTCAATTTTGTCTGCCATTTTTTCCACAGAGAGGCAACTTCTATGGATTCCTGCTGTTCGCTTCTCTCGGTGAAAAAACACAAAGACATAAAGATTTCTTATCATTTTTCACAAAATATTTGTTGCAGAAGTCTTAAAGGTTCCATAGCAAACTGTTTGAGGAGAAAATATTATTACAATTTTGACTTTAGAGAACTCTGCAGTTTTAATAGGAAATTATCTTACCTGTCCGAACACATTGTATATTTACAGATGTTCAACACAGCATTGCATACAAAACTGTATCTAGCTGGTGGCTCACTGAGCTGTTTCACAAACTGACCATCTATTGGTATGCCCCTGTAAAACAGAAAATTAGTGATTTTTACATGCATGAAGAGATTTTCTTAAGGTTTAACGGTGCAAAAGTATTCCATCTAACAAACACCAGATGATATTGTATTTATTTGGTAATATGACCGTTAGACCGGGATCTATCGTTCCAAAATTACTGTAAATATCTAAATCAGACTTGTGTAATTCAGCTGTAAAATGGGAGTTTTCTCTTCCAAAACAAACAAACACAAAGATCTAGTTAAATCTTACAAGATAGATCTACATCTTTGGAATTGTTTTTAGAGAAAATGGATCTCTTCCAAAACAATCCCAAAGATCTAGATCCATTCTCTCTTCCAAAACAATCCTAAAGATCTAGATCCATTCTCTCTTCCAAAACAATCCCAAAGATCTAGACCCATTCTCTCTTCCAAAACAATCCTAAAGATCTAGATCCATTCTCTCTTCCAAAACAATCCCAAAGATCTAGATCCATTCTCTCTTCCAAAACAATCCTAAAGATCTAGATCCATTCTCTCTTCCAAAACAATCCCAAAGATCTAGATCCATTCTCTCTTCCAAAACAATCCCAAAGATCTAGATCCATTCTCTCTTCCAAAACAATCCTAAAGATCTAGATCCATTCTCTCTTCCAAAACAATCCCAAAGATCTAGAAAGATCTAGATCCATTCTCTCTTCTAAAACAAATTCAAAGATCTAGATCCATTCTCTCTTCCAAAACAATCCCAAAGATCTAGATCTATCTTTTAAGATGACAACTCCAAAGACCTAGATCCATCTTTGAAAATGGATGGATGATTTGCGATTTAACATCCTTTTCAACAGTTTTTTCAGTCATGTCAGGATGACGGGAGAATAATAATGGAAGGCTATGTGCAATGGAACCCTGATTACGATTGGTAAGATTCCTGCCTCTAGCGGGTCTCCAAACAGCGACGGCTAGATCAGTCAGCCACAGCTTTACCTACTTAGCAACCGGGGCTCCTCCCAGCTTATAAGACTGATCCAGATATTTTAAATCATTTTGGCTGGAAAACAAAATATGAGCCTGGACACGAGAAAACCAACAATGTGGTTTTGCGCCCAGCGCAGACTCAGATCAGCCTGGACAACCACCCAGTCTGATCAGAGTCCTCCCTAAGCGCTTAAAAGGTAGTTAAGGGTCTAAACTTTCTTGATGCGGACAGCGAAGATCTGATCAGACTGGGCGGATGCCCAGGCTGATCTGAGTCTGCGCTGGGCGCAAAACCACTTTGTTGGTTTTCTCATGTTGCGGCTCATATGTCTTACAACTGAAGAAATATGTTATTTACTTGGCATTCTCGAGAAAGTCATCCATAAAATTGGGATCCCATCTCAGGTTAGACGCCGAGGGTTTTATATCAGCATACAAGGTAACTCGGATCTTTGAGTAGGCATTACTGAACATCTCCTGAAACTTGTTCTGAAAAAAATAAAATAAAACAAAATAACATGCAACTATTAACCTATAAAGTGAAGAAAATGCAGACGGCAAAATGTATGTCTGCAAAATTTCTAAAGATGTTTCATCACAGCTATATCATGTTGAGAATTAAAAGACTTATGGGCAAACAGTGTTGATCCAGGTGAGGTGGCTCATTATTAATGAGCCACCTCATCTGGACCTGCTGTTTGCAAATTAAATTATTTTCATTTTTAGCACTTTAGGTGTTAATAAGGGGCATATTTGATGGTAATTTTGTTTATCTAATTTTTTTTTTCTCGTTAAAAACATATGTTGTGATCCTTAATAACAACCACATCTGTGAGATGGTACCATGGCTTTATTTTAACGAAACGTTGCAAACAGAAAATTTCAAGAAGATATAATTACCGTAATTTGTGTAAGTATTAGGACACCTAAGATAATTAATTTTCCATTTGTCCCAAATGGAAAATTAATTATTTTTGGATGTCCTAAAATTCAGGCACATTACAGTACCTGATAAGAAATGGATGTGACCATTATGGAACACACAAGATCAAAACTTTGCTTTGAAAATAAACATTTGCAACATTTTCATGGTTTTGCATCATCTATCACTTCCCACAGTAAATCTACTAACCTTCAAGTAGCAACATGATGTATAAACATCATAAAGGTATGCCAGTATACATCTCTCGGCTGATGAGCAGTCTGCAGGGTTACACACATGCTTCACTACACCAATCAACCTGTAAACAGACTTTATTTTAATGTGGATGGGAACACCATGTTTCCTGGCATTTACACAAAGGGGAATAAATTTTGTGACTTCCAATTTGTTTCTCTAGATGATGAAGTCATTTCAATGGTAGTCAATTCTACCAGGAATGTGCAGTCCTTAAAGCATTCCCATTTAGGGTATATCCCCTGTTGGAAGGGTTTAGTTATCCTGGGTCTGAGGGAAACATACAGATGGTCACAAAAGTTGTCTCCCTTTGAAACTATGGCAGAAAAACACAGTGGTGTACCCCTACATCTTATAGTATGAAAAGTAAAAGGGTGCTTCATCCATATGAAATCACAGAGACTAGCCTGGCTGGAAACAGCCTTTGTTTCTTGCTCATATCATAATTAGCCCATGATGAATATACAGGCACAAAAGAAAAGCTCTTTAAATAGACCCTGAAGATTTTGATTTTTGATTGATTTGATGCTTAACGTCCACGGTAAACAATTATGGTCATGTCGGGACGGTCAGTTAACCTAACCACACTATTCCTGGGCAGGCTTAGACCTCCTAAGCGGTTAACCAGTACTAAGTGTACATACTTTCGCCAGTAACTGACAACTGCCCTTCTTGAATCAGCGGAAGGAGAAACGAAAGTACGTGGCCAGACCGGGTTCGAACCCAGGACCTCTGACTTATGAGTCAGGTGCCCTACCGATTGCGCTACGCGGCCCGGCAAAGACCCTGAAGATGCTCAGATTGCTCTGGTCCATGTTGCTGCACCTGTTCTATGATTAATGCATCTTTTTCCAGAATAATTACATCATTTTCAACATAAGAGGACACAATTTTTTTATTATTATTTTAATGAATAATTACAAAAGAAAACATGAAAATTAATATTATTAATTTTCATGTTTTCTTTTTTGACTATTCATTTCTTCATTTATATTTTTTCCATTTTTATTATTCATTTGTAGTATTCTTTTTAAATTTATTATGTCTAATCTTAATTAGCAATATTAGTTCCCTATTGTCTTTGAATTTCAGCTCCTATTATTTTTAATTACAAATAACTGGCATCTCACAGTATCTCTTAATTTCCCATACTCGGACTTCATATGAACTGACTAAACTACATAAAGCTGTGAACTTACCCTTCAAATGCTTGAACTGTCAAATCCTCCGAGACAAGTAAGAATGAGTGATATTTCCTAAATATGGCAACAATACACAGACACAGTGACGTTGTGTAGTTTCCAGACATACTGGAATTTTTCTTCTCAAGTTCCGTTTCTACAATACTGAGTTCTTTGAGGAGCTGAAGTATAAGAAAAGTTATGACTACACCCTTTTCTTTCTGCTGGTTTTATAATACTGTACCATAGCTCCTTGCCACCATAATGTGCTTAAATATTAGGACACTTAAAAACCATTAATTAACTGTTTGGGACAAACAAAAAATTTATGGTTTTAGGTGTCAAATATTTAAGGACTTTGGGGTACTAAAAATTTTGGTTACTGCAGTTTGCCAAATGTTCCAACACAGGTATCTACTATCAGGGCAACAAAAACCAATTGAAGGTATTTGAGGTAAATGAGCTATGATTGACAGAGCTTTAGATTAACAAGTTATAACTGGTTTACAGCCATATTAAAAGTTTTGATACAAACAACCTGAGGGAAAACTTTGCATGCCAAATTATTCTGTAATAATTAGTGAACTATCAGTATTTCATTCTACCTTTATTAAGCTAAATCATGCCCTGCCCTAGTATAATTTGCATTTTTGTAGATATTTTCTGTACAGATGAGTTGGGAGTTAGAAATATGGGCATCAGTAACTCACTGAAATTTGCTGTACTTGCATCTTTAAATTTAATTTAAAGATGCAAGTACAGCAAATTTCAGTGAGTTACTGATGCCCATATTTCTAACTCCCAACTCATCTGTACAGAAAATCTAACAAACTATTTATTTCAGAGTTCTAGCTTACTGGTACAGAATATCCAATAAAATACTGCAGTCTGTGTTACACAGAAGATTCTAGTAAATTAAAAAGATTAAGGTTTCCCATAGTAGCCTTATAGCAGTAGGGGCAGTGGGGGTTAGAGACCCACTGTATCTTGGGCACAGCTGATGAAAGGTGGAGCCCATCTCTCTCCTTTCGCTGCCTTAATCTTCCCTGATTCGAAAAAGGTACCCATTTACTGCTGGGTTGACAGAGAGAGAGTTTTCCAGTTGTCGGATGGCTATGGTGAACCGCGAACTCACAACCTTCCGGTGACTTTCTGCACCATCACCGAATCACTTTAACCACTCGACTATGGCGCCTCTCTATGTAAATTACATTAGTCAAAACTTCTACCTCAAGCATACAGTGTCCATATTTCTAACTCACTGTGATAAAAAATCAAACGTATTACCTAAGACCACATTTCAAGTTATTTTCATAGAATTCAAATTTACCTGTACAGCAGTTACTGATGACACAGAATTCTAACTCACCTGTATAGAAAATTCCAACAAATTACTAATGTCCATAGAATACTCCATAAGATCAAACAAGTATGAGATATTCTCCACCTGCGGCAGATAACTCGAACTCTGGTGAGTAAAACTACAGATCTGTTCCAGAACAGCTGTTGTACAGTGTGCAGTCACCGCATGCTGGTCATAATATGACAGTTTCTGAAATTTGCTGAAAGTCACTTCCAGATTCCCCACCATCTGAACACTCACTGTCGCTTCACCCTCTTTTTCTTTCTTCTTTTTCATTTTTCCGAGATCTCCGCTTGTCACTTCTATACAGTTTTTCTTGCTGTACAGTCGGAGAATTTCTTTACTGACTTTCTTAAGAATGTGTCTTGCATTATCTCGACCTTTTCCGACTCCAAATAAAACTATTAGTCTTTGATTACACTCGTGATTAGAAAGTTCATCTTGTGGAAGGGGAAAATGAGTGGCAAACTGCATATGTCTTGATGGACCTCTGGGTTCCTGTGGGAGGGGTGTTTGGTCAGGCTTACCCACACTGGGAATTGGCTGCTCCTTTTCTGATTTAGTAGACTTGACAGAAGCTTAAATGAAAAGAGAAATTAAGCCAATATAAATTTCAAATTTAAGCTTTTTTTCTGAAGTAACCACCCCTTCCCCTCTCATCTGAAGCTGAGTATAGAATATCAGATAAAATATTTTCAACAACAGAACTGCTACTGCTAAATCTAGAGCTCTTAAACTGAGATCATGCAGAGCTCTAGATAAGAGGGGTATTTGATGATAATTGAGGTATACTTTTTTTATTTCTCAGTGAAACCATATGTTGTGACCCCTCATCTGAACTGTCTCGTCGAGACAGTTCAGATGAGGGGTCACAACATATGTTTTTACGCAGAGTTAGCAAAAATTATCCCTAATTATCACTAAATACTCCCTGTTATCTAGAGCTCTGTCATGGCCCGTAGCAAAATATATCCTGAACAGCAAGAGGTGACAATTTATTTCTTTGCGTATATGCCGTAATTTTCATGGTCTCCAGACTTTGCGGTCTTTCGCAGTCACTGAACTGAAAATTACAAAATACAAATTTTCCAATTTCTGACAGAGTATCTTCAATAAACACGGCATCCATATTTGCTTTTGAGTATGTTTGCTTTGAAAATTCTGGCACTTTTTGTTTGCTTTTATATGGGTCATTAATTTATCTAAAGGTTCTATCGTCGGCAATGCCTATTATAATTAAGAGACAATTTAATGAAAACAATTTTGAGGACAGGCTTATGCAAAATTACGAAACGCTAATGATTACACAACACTTATTACACACTTCTCATTTTTATCATTCAAATGATAAAATGCTGAGGACACCTTTTTCTCTTTTATCCAAAGCCACATTTAAAGCAGTGAATACAATTACCAAATTTACCTTTAAGTACAGCATTATGTTGTAAAATTGCTCGCTCAAAATTATTTTTTAGTTTTTGTTCAGCTAATGCTTTGACATATTATTATACAAGCAATTTAATTTTTGTACTCATTGTGGACTGGGAAAATCAACCATCCCGAACATAAATGCTTACTTTTTGGACCCAAAGCTGTGAAAATATGATTGCGTGAAAATTACCGCATACACAGTATTTTACACAGCTCTAGATATAAGCAAATGACTTACTTTTTCTGTATGCTTGTTTATGAACAACCCATGAAATAATAAGTGACAGCTAGCAGAAGTGGACATATATGAAGTCCCAAATGAAGTTGCTCCCTTATGAAACATACATGAGCCTTGACACAACAAAACCAACAAAGTGGCATGTGCACCCAGTGCAGACTCAGATCAGCCTGGGCATTCGCCCAGTCTGATCAGCATCTTCGCTGTGCGCTTAAAGGGTAGCTAAGTGTCTATGCTAGCTCCATGCTAACAAAGAAGACTCGGATAAGACTGGGCAGATGACCAGGCTCACCTGAGACTCCGCTTGGCACACATGCAACTTTGTTGGTTTTTGTCATGTCGTGGCTCAAATATAACATATTGCCTCAGAGTAACTGTCTTACCTGGTGGATCAGGACTCATTCTCGGTTCATCCTTCATTGCAAATAGACTTCCTAAGTCCGTCTCCATAGTGTGCATGTCAATATCAACTTTTATATCATCCTGGGGTTCATGAGGCTTTATACTCTCATCCCCTTGGGTTTTGATACTGGCAAGATCTACACTATCCAGTGTAGCGACAGCTGGCGAGGATATGAGATCACCACGTGAGATTAGGGTGCACATGTAGGCATCATGGGAGAAAACATCATGATGAATAAGTTCAGAGAAAAGGTGAATCAGGTTGGCAAATGCTAACTGGTTGTCTTCAGTGGGATTTTCCTCTGGAAAAGAAAAACTTTTGTTAGGGAACAATAAAAATACATCTCAGACAGCTAAACTTGGTTTTATTTTATACTTCTCAATGAAATCAATGCGTATCATGAATGAATAAAAGTGATTCTTTCTTAACTGATATCATTTTGTATCAACTACAAGTATGCAAGTCCACTTATATTTTGACAACAGTGAAAAATTAAAATTGTATGAAACCTACTCTCTGAAATATTCATGGTAGATAACTTTTATTGGTTCGGTGCATACTGTGATGAAGTTTAAAGTTCCTAGAGTCTGTCAGTCAAATCATGTGTGTCGATGCAGGGTCAGATGGACTGATCCTATAATGCAAAACAAGTGACTAAGTCTCATTGACTGTATTACAAGAGGGTTCCACAAACCTTGACAAAGCTGTCAGAATGGGTTTTTTCTTGGTGAAAATAGAGGATCTTACATAAGTGCTCATGTATTATTGAATTTATTAAACGAGTTGGAAAAAAAGATAAGATGCGAGGCTTTGCCTAGCATCTTATCGTTTTTCCCCAACAAGTTTAATAAATGCAATAATACTCATGTATTATTGAATTTATTAAACGAGTTGGAGAAAAAGATAAGATGCGAGGCTTTGCCTAGCATCTTATCATTTTTCCCCAACAAGTTTAATAAATGCAATAATACAGGAGCACGAATGCAAGATTCTATTTATTATATGACACTAAATCGCATTTTATTAGCAAATTTTGCACTGAAATGTCACGATTTTGCTATTAGAATATGCGATGTTTTATGGACATCAACATATAATGTTACGACATAATTTGCATATTTAATCCACTAGTGGATTATTGTTTTTAATGCATGGCTTTATTACACTCTCATATGCGATGTCATATGATAAACAAGGGCTTCGCAAGCGGCGCATAATACGCCCGTTTAAATGTCATAAAGCAGTAACAGAATGAACAAGATTGCTAACAAGAGGATAGAAAGGCAAACAAACAGGGGCAGCCACTCTATAATTAATGACTGCAACATTATTTAAATATTTAACACATCATACCAAAAATCAGCTGCCAAGGTAAGTTGCTTTGCCAAAGTGGAATAAGGGAGGTAACCTAAATATACAAGATGTACCTTTTTTGGTTCTACTATTTTCCCTTGAAATGATTTTTTTATAATATACATACCATTTATTTCGAATGGTTATGGAGTTAAAACAGGAAATTTATGCAAGGGCAGATAATTCAGTAAGTAAGCCAGAGTTGTGGTTCTTGTTCAGGATACATTGCCCCATTATTATACACATTCCTACAAAGCTTCATTCTAATATTTCAAAAGATTCAGGAGATATGGAGTGAATGAGAAACACCTGAAAATACTAATCAAATGGAGGTTACTCCAAAATTAAGAAAGAGGGAGCAACCATTCTTATATATGACACATTGTCTTGTGATCATGCACATTGCTATACAGTTTCATCATGATATTCCAAACGGTTACCAAGTTATGGCATGCACAAGATAGGTATACACAACAAGTAGCCCAAAGGGCAACAATTGCTCACCTGAGAGACATTGTAAACCTATAGGGATATTTAAGATGCTCAAGGGCAGCTAACTCCACAGTCAGTGGTCCAATCAGGCTGAAAATTAAATTCATCCAAAACATTATGTTTGCCCTCATTTAATATATGCAAGTTTAAAAAGTATCCGATCAAGAGCACAATAGACAGAGCTGTCAAGGGCAGCTAACTTCGTAGTGGTTGGCCTGATCTGGCCAAAATTTCAACTTGTTTAAGATATTATGCATTTCCTCATTACCTGCAAGTTTGAAAAGGATCGGATCAGTAGAAACCAAGAAAAAGTGGCGACATTGATTTTTTGGATGCTCAGGGCAGGTACTCCATAGTCAGTGGTTAAGATCTAGCCGAAATGCTAACTAATCCAAGCTTTTATGCATATCCTCATTACCTGCAAGTATGAAGAAGATCCGATGAAAAATGAAAAAGTGATGACGTTGTTTTCTCCATCATAAGACTATGGGATTTTTTTTCAAATGCTCAAGGGCAGCTAACTCCGTAGTCTGTGCTCTAATCCGGCCAAATTTCGAACTCATCCAAGCTCTTATGAATGTCATCATTACCTGCAAGTATGATAAGGATCTAATCAAAAACCTTGATTGCAGCAGCCTGAAAGTCAAACTTGCTCGAGATATTGTCATGCCCTACAATTGTGTTGAATTTATTTTAGAATCTGTTGAGAAATGTAGGTGCTAGAGCGATGACAAAGTTTTTCTAAAAATAGCCACAGTGACCTTGACCTTCGGCACAGCATCCTGAAAGTCGAACTTGCTTGAGATATTGTCATACCCTACATTTGTGTCAAGTTATTTCAAAATCCATGGAGAAATGAAGGTGCTAGAGCGATGACAAAGTTTTTCTAAAAATAGCCACAGTGACCTTGACCTTGGGCACAGCACCCTGAAAGTCGAACTTGCTCGAGATATTGTCATGCCCTACATTTGTGTGAATTTATTTTAAAATCCATTGAGAAATGTAGGTGCTAGAGCGCTGACAAAGTTTTTCTAAAATTAGCCACAGTGACCTTGACCTTGGGCGCAGCACCCTGGAAGTCAAACTTGTTTGAGATATTGTCATGCCCTACATTTGTGTGAAGCTGATTTAAAATCCGTTGAGAAATGTAGGCGCTAGAGCGATGACCAAGTTTTTCTAAAAATAGCCACAGTGACCTTGACCTTGGGTGCAGCACCCTGAAAGTCAAACTTGCTCGAGATATTGTCATGCCCTACATTTGTGTGAAGTTATTTTAAAGTCTGCTGAGAAATGTAGGTGCTAGAGCGCTGACAAAGTTTTTCTAAAAATAGCCACAGTGACCTTGACCTTGGGCGCAGCATCCTGAAAGTCAAACTTGCTCGAAATATTGTCATGCCCTACATTTGTGTGAAGTTATTTTAAAATCTGCTGAGAAATGTAGGTGCTAGAGAGCTGACAAAGTTTTTCTAAAAATAGCCACAGTGACCTTGACCTTGGGCGCAGCATCCTGAAAGTCGAACCTGCTCGAGATATTGTCATGCCCTACATTTGTGTGAAGTTATTTTAAAATCTGTTGAGAAATGTAGGCAATAGAGCGATGACAAAGTTTTTCTAAAAATATGTGATGACGCTGTTTTCTCCATTATAACACTATGGGATTTTTTTCAAACGCTCAAGGACAGCTAACTCTGTAGTCTGTGCTCGAATCCGGCCAAATTTCGAACTCATCCAAGCTCTTATGTATGTCATCATTACCTGCAAGTATGATAAGGATCTAAGCAAAAACAGTTGAGAAAACGTGATGACGCCATTTTCCCCATTATAAACCATGGGATTTTTTTCAAACGTTCAAGGGCAGCTAACTCCGTAGTCTGTGCTGGAATCCGGCCAAATTTCGAACTCATCCAAGCTCTTGTGTATGTCATCATTACCTGCAAGTATGATAAAGATCTAATCAAAAACAGTCGAGAAAACGTGATGACGCCATTTTCCCCATTATAACCCTATGGGGGCTATCTGTTGCCATGGAAACCAGAGTTCTGAGCTGATCGGCACCAAAACCTAATGCAGCCTTTCCCCCACCCAAATGATGCTTCAGATAAAATTTGATTGCGATCGGCCCACTGGTCTCTGAGATATTTATGTTTGAAAGTGTTGATGCACGCACGCACGCACTAACGGAAGACGGCTCGACTCCCATCCTATAAGCTCACCTCTGAGCCTTCGGCTCAGGTGAGCTAAAAATAGGCTAAAAGTACTAATGAAATGGACGTAACTCTAAAACGAAGAAAGGGAGAGCAGCCATTATTGTACGCGACACATCGTTAGGACTTCATACACATTGCTATGAAGTTTTATAAAGATATCCCAAACGGTTATCTAGTTATGGCGCGCACAAGACTTGCAGGGAAAAAATTGATCAAAGGGGCATAACTTCGAAACTAAGAAAGGGGGAGCAACCATTCTTGTACGCGACACGCTCCCCCAAACTAATACATATGCCTATAAAATTTCATGAAGATATCCCAAATGGTTACTGAGTTATGGCGCGCACAAGAATGTTTACGGACGGACGGACAGACGGACGGACGGACGGACAGCGCCACGACATAATACGTCCGTTTTTTCAAAACGGGCGTATAAAAAGGCTTACAGCCTTTTCAAGAATATCTGACCTACATGTATATAGGGGATCCAAAACTTGAATGCCCAGAGCAAAATCATCTGACGTCCCATCATCAAAACTTAGCTTCTCGTATATGACTCCACCCAGGTTTGAACCACAGCTCTCTTAACTACTATTGGCAAATGGGTTAAGCATAAAAGCTTCAAAACCTTCACAGAGCTATTATATATTTCAAATGTAAAACTATAATAAATATACCCAGTGTAGGAGCTTTCGAGTCAAGAAAATGTAGCAGTAAATTCTGGAAGACTGGAACCCCTGCAGGAACTAACATGTCAGAGCCGGTAGAATCTTTGTCGTCCATCATGTCCCCCTCCCCATACTTCTGCAAGAAAACAAGTTATGGACAAGTCATTTTTTGCAGTACTATACCTCCACAAGTAACAAGAATGCTGAGTGCTTTGTATTGCCTGTCTACACACTGTTGCAGAAACATGGCTAGACCAGCAAACACAAATTTATGCAGCCAATACTATGAGCAATACATGGATATTTAAGGACAAAAGTTCTGCACAGATGTTAATTTAACATCCATGCAGAACTTTTATCCTTGAGTATATTTAAATCTTGCACTTTGCAAGTTTCTGGTGAGATAACAAACGTTACATTTTTTTTATCACTTTGTTTTTATTTTCAGTGAGCTTTTTCCTTGATTTAAATGCAAATGTAAAGGCACTGAGATAAACCACAACTTAACATGCATTAGAATTTGCCAGGCCCTCTGAAATAAGGTTGAACATAAGCCCTTTTGCTTTGTCCCTGGAAAGGTGTTTGAACACATCACCTGCAGGCTCATGTTCAACCAACTTCCTCAAGGCCTGGCAAATGTCAGTGGGTGAAGAACAATTCCTGACACCAACATTGTTTGCATGCAGAACACAGGGAAATGGTACAAAGTCTATCCAATCTTGTCCAAACATCCATGACATTCTGTCAATGTTGTGTAGACATAATACCAATATCATATGTTCACTGAAGCACAGCCTGCTTACAGCATCTGAACAGTCTTCAGTTCAATTTGTTGATGACACTTGAGCTTTTGCGCCTTCCCACTCCCTTCCAATACCAATATCATATGTTCACTGAAGCACAGCCTGCTTACAGCATCTGAACAGTCTTCAGTTCAATTTGTTGATGACACTTGAGCTTTTGCGCCTTCCCACTCCCTTCATCCCCCCTTGCCCGCCCCAACCCCCAGCCACCCCCCTCAAAGCTTGGTTAATCAGAAGCACAATACTTACATCATTTCTGAGATCATTCTGCCTTTTCTCAAGTAGTTTAGCCACCACTACTGCTCTGTGGGCTCCATGTCTCTGTGTGCTCACTGCCCAATCTATTAGCAGGTTTATGATTGGTTCATCACTGACCAATGGCTGCAAAAGAAAATTTGTCATGTGATAGTAACCCAACCTTCACTACTATCGTATTTCAATAAGAAGCCTAGAGAAAAGTAAACCAGGGGTCACAAGTTTGATCCCGGTTCTCCATGTTAGACCCAACTTGTTCTTTCAGCTGAGACTTCACAATAACACTAGTGCGCAAGGGACTTACAAATAGCCCCAGCCATGCCACTGACTGATGAGGGCTTAGATATTCCACATCATACATGTATATAGTTCAACAGAGATATCATTAATCAACTATTAAAAGAATGTGACATAATAGTATTTTTTTACGGAGACATGAGCAATGAAAAATGCTGAATGCAAAATGGATGAATGGCATGACATGACCTATATACCCTTGAGGTTACATGTACTTTTTTCCCTCGTGTACAACGAGGTCTCTCTTTACACACAGCTCTGCACTTGGATTGTTAACCAACCAAAAGTGCAGATCTGAATTTGCAATTTCCACATTGGCTATGTGCATCAATGAATGCATATCAACTTAAATTTCATTTTCATTTGATTTTGCATTCACTAAAGCCGGGCCGCGTAGCGCAATCGGTAGGGCACCTGACTCATAAGTCAGAGGTCCGGGGTTCGAAACCTGGTCTGGCCACATACTTTCGTTTCTCCTTCCGCTGATTCAAGAAGGGCAGTTGTCAGTTACTGGCGAAAGTATGTGCACTTAGTACTGGTTAACCGCTTAGGAGGTCTAAGCCTGCCCAGGAATAGTGTGGTTAGGTTAACTGACCGTCCCGACATGACCTTAGATGTTCACCGTGGACGTTAAGCATCAAATCAATCAATCAATCAAAAGCATTCACTAAGTGATAAAAACTTCCTTAAATATTCAGCCATATAAGATACATGGGTATTCATTCTGGGGAAGCAACTTTTTGTTTCCCTTTTCCAATGATGGTCAACTCTTAAAGAAAAGAATTTGCTCCCCTAGGAGCAAATATTTTCCTTTAAGAGCAGACCCCATTTTAGAAGGGTTTTCTATGCACAGGGAAGCAAACAGGAAGTCATCAAAGTTGTTCTCCTTTGCAAAGAATGGCTGATTAACACAGAAGTGCAATGAACACCTTTAAAGATTTACTCCCTTTATAATAATAACAACTAGAAAATTGTGTCTGAAAGACACTAATGATGCCCCCGTGCAGTGCCTGTCACATGACGTGTATATCCATAAAGCACCTACAAAGAATCAATTGTACCATGTAAAAAATTGCCCAAAATGACTAAGTTAAAAAGGCTGTGATTCTGTAAAAAATTAATTCTAGATCTATCAAAATGCCTCATGCATATCTTCAAATATGTTCACAACATGTAGACAAGGTTTGAAAATGATCCATTGAAAACTGTGGAGCAAGTTGATAACACAAACTCCATACACTACAATGCAAAAAATACCCTAGAATGACTAAGTTCAAAAGGCCATAATTCTGTCAAAATTAATTCTAGGTCCAACAAAAACCTACATGCACATCTTCAATACATTCACAACATGTATGCAAGGTTTGAAAAAGATCCATTGAAAACTGTGAGAGGAGTTGATTACACAAACTCTATACCCTTCAATGCAAAAAATACCCTAGAATGACTAAGTTTAAAAGGCCCTAATTCTGTCAAAATTAACTTTAGGTCCAACAAAAACCCACATGCACATCTTCAATACATTCACAGCATGTATGCAAGGTTTGAAAATGATACACTGAAAACTGTGAGAGAAGTTGGTTATACAAACTCTATACCCTACAATGCAAAAACTTGCCTAAAATGACTAAGTTCAAAAGGCCTTAATTATGTCAAAATTAATTCTAGGGCCAACAAAATCCCACATGCACATCTTCAATATGTCCCAAACATGTAAGCAAAGTTTGAAAAAGATCCATTGAAAACTGTGGGAGAAGTTGATTACACAAACTCTATACCATACAATACAAAAAATTGCCTAAAATGACTAAGTTCAAAAGGCCGTAATTCTGTCAAAATTAATTCTAGCTCCATCAAAAATCCACATGCACATCTTCAATATGTCCACAACATGTATGCAAAGTTTGAAAATGATACACTGAAAACTGTGAGAGAAGTTGATTACACAAACTCTATACTATAAAGCGTGACGAACAGACAGACGGACAGACAGGGGCAAATCTTAATGCCCCCTGACTATCGTCACGGGGGCATAAAAATGATTTGATGAAATATTTCATGCAATACCTCCGACATGGTCTAACTATACATTTGAATTAGAGTTTAAATAATAATATTTGATAAAAGTGACTTTAAACAAAAAAAAAGACGGAAACTATATACCCCTCGACATACTTCGTATGTCGGGGGTATAATAAGATCACTTTTTATACAATCGCGGACCGCGGTTGAAATCACATCATTGGACAAATATAATTTATTCATACGTCACAATCACGTGCACGAATAAGAAAATACCTCTACCTGATCACATGACACACATGGTCAAAATCGATATTCTTACAGGCCATGAGGAAATAGGTAATTTGAATTTTAATTTGAAGATTATTTTTCATTCAACATTTATCGAATAAGCATGCATTTTCTCAAAACTTGTTTGGTTAATTATGAGACTATTACATATTGTCTAACGAAATTTTGTTGAAATATTTGTTTCTGAAAACATGACGTAAACTAGGGAGACAATCTTTAAATATTTCCTCTTGTATTGTAACACTGTTTGAACTTTAGAACCTGTAAATGCACTTACCTCATTCCCATCTTTAGTTTGATTGACAGCAAATATTTTGTTATACAGTGAGTCCAGACTGTTGTTGTTCTCAACTTTATCAAAGTTATGCCTGTCCAGTGTGTCTAGCACATCCAGCACTTTGGTGATGGTAAACCCTGAAACATGATAGGTTCGACTGTAAATCTGGTTACCACTGGCCCAGTGGTTTTTGCCGAGATGTTTGAAATTGTCAAAATATGAGAGAACTGAGTCAAATGTCAAAGAATGACCTTGGCCTCTTGTACTCATAAATCTTCTTGTACTCATTAAGATGACTGTACATACCAAGTTTAAGGCCAAAATCTCCAACAGTTTCCATGAAATCCAATGTTCTAGAATTTTTCCAAATAAAAGCACCATAAATAAAATTGACCCTGCCATAAGAAAGGTCAAGGTCAATCCATGGTCATCACTTAACCCTGCTGTTAAAAACTTTCAAATGATGTATAATATGTTGTTGAGAAATTATACAAATTATCCATTGTCAAGGTCAACCCAAGGTTATCATCTGAACAATCTTGCTAGTACTCGAGTGTCCAATGCTACATGCTATGTTTCAAGGCCATCGGTCATTTGGTTCTGGAGGAGAAGATCTTTAAAGGTTTTTACCATATATGGGCATGGCGGCCATGTTGTCATGTGACCCAGGCCATTTGCATCAATTTTTGTTCCCTCAACCCCTGGAGACTCTATGTGAAATTGGTAACAATTGGCCCAGTGGCTTTTGAGGAGATGTTTGAAATTGTTGAAATATGAGAGACTGGGTCAAAAAATGACCTTGACCACTTTTACTAACAAATCTTCATGTACTCATTAAGATAACTGTGTGTACCATTTTTAGGCCAAAGTCTTCAACAATATCCATGAAATCCCATGCTCTAGCATTTTCCCATATATACTATGCACAGTAAATATAGCAATTTTTTTGTATGTGTCAGATCCACCATATTAGGATTTTATTGTCACTTTACTGCATAAAGATACAAAGGCCGATCATTCGAGAAGGACTGGCAGGTAAGAGATTCAAGATTGTTCCATTGTAGCGTCTGAACTACCGTGACGTCAGTTTTTATGACCATTGTATCTGAACGACATTTTTGATCATGTACAAAAGCCAAAACCATAATGAGGCGGCTGGTTTGCTGGTAAAATAAAGGAAACCGCTCTAAAACATTTGAAAATGCTACCAGTATGAAGTTTACGAAGTTCGAAAAATTGACGTTTTTACCTTGTTTTTACGTTATCGTCTAAAAACGTTGTTTCTAATCGGTAGTTCTTGAATCCCTTTCGAGTGTATGATTGTTTGGTATCTACCAATATGATAACGTAAACAATTTAGAATGAAAATTCTTCCCGGTTACTGAGCATAAGTCAAAAGTCTCAGACTAACGTCATCAATTTCTCACAGTTACGTTACATTTCAATGAAGAAACTTCACCGTTAAATTAATCATGGTGTGACCTTTCCTTTTAGCCTATTGGTTTTTCTCGGGCTTTGATTCTGCATTGAACTGAAGCACCCGTGAGTCATTGCACATTGGACCGAATTATAACGTTTTAACGTCAATTGTGCATGCTCAGATTCGTCAGTTGTTAAGCTTAACCATATCTTTCACACATTCAATAGCTTTGACAAGAAAACTGGGCATGAAAATGATGAGAAAGACCGTACAAAAAATCACATGCTTGTTATTTTAATGTTGCTGTTCAATGGGTGCGAATTTCGGCTAATGACCCCTTCTGCGCTTATCGCTTTTCCCCAATATCGTTTTTGAAGATGGCTTCTGTAATCCCATCGTATCTTAAGCCCCAAATACGGTTCCTTTCAATGCAAGTTAATCTCGCTGAATGTTGCACTTCAGTAATAAGAAAAATTGTAAAATATAAAAATTTGCTAAATATATTTTGCTTAGTATAGAAACACCAAAAGTCAAATTAGACCTAGCTGTAAAGAAGGTCAACGTCAACCAAAAGTCATCATTTGAACCATCTCTGTAGTACTCGAGTACCCAATGCTACATACCAAGTTCCAGGGCCACTGGTCAATTGGTTCTGGAGAAGATTTGTTGTTGTTGTTGATTTGATGCTTAACGTCCACGGTAAACAACTAAGGTCATGTCGGGACGGTCAGTTAACCTAACCACACTATTCCTGGGCAGGCTTAGACCTCCTAAGCCGTTAACCAGTACTAAGTGCACATACTTTCGCCAGTAACTGACAACTGCCCTTCTTGAATCAGCGGAAGGAGAAACAAAAGTATGTGGCCAGACCGGGATTCGAACCCAGGACCTCTGACTTACGAGTCAGGTGCCCTACCGATTGCGCTACCCGGCCCGGCTTCTGGAGAAGAAATTTAAAGGTATGTACCATATATGGGCATGGCAGCCGTGTTGGTCATGTGACCCATACCAATTGAACAAATTTTTGTCCTCTCAACCCCTGGAGACTCTTTATGAAACTTAGTCACAATGAGCCCAGTGGTTTCAGAAAGAAAGTCATATGAAATTGTGGACGGATGACGGATGACTAACAACAAAGCCTGCCTATCCTGTAAGCTCCTCTAGGCCTCTTGCACAGGTGACTTACAAACTTATCTCAGAATTGTCCTGAAAACCCCACCTTATCTGGAGGCCTGATTCCTTATGAAGGACTTCAAATTGATCAAATGTAACATACCTGTAGTTGACTGCTGGCATTTATCAGATGACCACCTCACTTCAGCCGCTCTGCCCCTCAGCCTGATTTGATGTTCCTGGGCTCGAATCTGTGCTCGGATCTGTTGTGTAATTTTTTTTTCAAATAAAATTATATGACATATATACAATCAATGTCTAATTATACAAAAAATGCACAAAGATGTACATCTTTGAAGCTAAAGACCTATTTATTATGTATACTGGAACATAATAACACAAACATTTTTTTTTTTTCTTCTTTTTCCAGCTTTAATAACGTTGCTGTTGATCAATGACTAAATAAAGAACAGTTTCATCACTAATCTTCAATGATTTCAACATTTGAGCCGCAACACGAGAAAACCAACAATGTGGTTGTGCGCCCAGTGCAGATTCAGATCAGCCTGGGCATCCACCTAGTCCGCTAAGACTCTTCGCTAAGCGCTTAAAGGGTAGCTAAGGGACTAAGCTACCTCCATGCGGACAGTGAAGACTCTGATCAGACTGGGCAGATGCCCAGGCTGATCTGAGTCTGCGCTGGGCGCACAACCACATTGTTGGTTTAGTCGTGTCGCGGCTCATTTCAGATCAGACAGTATATTTGGGTTAAATTTCAATACTCAGCTGTTGTTGTTCTTTTTTTATCATGTTTATATGCACCCTAAAATTTAGATATTTCAGTCATTTCAAATATGAAGTCAGCCATTTATGTGTGTAAATAATTCAATATAATAAATTCAACCATTTCAACCACATTTCAAATGGTAGAGTTCTATTTGTTTCACCAGAGGTTGACAAACAGTGTTGATCCTGATTAGACTGCTCCCTCTCTGTGTATACTGTAAAACTTAAGTACTGGACAGATAGGTCTGAGCAAACAGAGCAGACCTAGATCAGACTGCTCCTAATGGAGCAGTCTGATCAGGGTCTACACTGTTTGCCATTCTCTCTGCATCTTTTGGACATGTTACTGCATTGTTACTCCAAACTGTTCCATTTAGGACAATTACGGATTATTTCAGGTGTCCAGATTTTAGAGATTTTATGGTATATTGCTTGACTAGACAGACTTCCAAATATTTTGGGTAAAACATGGTACCTGTGGATTCTGTTCATTATGAGGCATTGGCAGACTCGAGGGAGGGCAGGGCATCAGGTCCAGGGGCGATGCACAGTAAGGGGAGCTAATCCTGCCCTCTGCCAGGTTGTTCCACACAAGTGCCGAAGGACTGGACATCGTGATGACTTGGAGACATGCGCTGAGACTGAGAACAATCCCACGATGCTGTGGACAGTTGTTGTACTCATTAAAGATAGCCGCTATTGGATTTTGCGGCATCAGCTGATTGGTGTTGTTTCCTTGCATGTTACTACAAAACAAAAAATATCCTCTTAATCCTTACAGCAAAATTTAAAAAAATGTCTTGTCCATGCTATTTCATACGAGCCTCGACATGACAAAATCAGCAAAGTGGCATGTGTGCTAAGCTAAGACCCCGATCAGCATAGGCATCTGCCCAGTCTGATCAGGGTCTTCGCTGAGCCCTTTAAGGGTAGCTAAGGGTCTCACCTACCTTTATGCCTATAGCAAAGATTGATCAGACTGGGCAAATGTCAAGGATGATCTCAAGTCTTTGCTGGGAGCACATGCCACTTTGTTGATATTGTCATGTCGCGGCTCATACATAGAATTCTAGAGGGCAAAACATTGCAGATCCAGATGTGGCAGCCTCGTCTGTATCTATGCAGTTTGGAAATTCAAGATTTTTCATTTTAGGTGCTTTGTGTGTTATAAACATCCACCTTGACATCTGGACCATTATAACTTGAAAATATTACCTTTCCATCTCACATGCAACAACAGTAGAGGTGCAACGATTCAGTTCGATGCATCGAAAATCCGGTTCACAAGGGCCGATTCGATTCCGATAACAACTCCACTAATTTCGATTCAATTCACAATCCCCCGCATGGGCCCTCAATTAAAACGGAAGTCCATGTTTTAGACCCGCTCTTAATATTATAACGCTGTTTATAACGTAACGTACGATTGGTCATCCAATCAATACAGGTGTTTCATTTCCTTATCGGTAGGGTTATCAAAATGGCGTCTAACGATGACTCGCAGAAACCTGTGCTCAAAGATGCACCCAAAGATGAATAGAAGTGTAAATATAACAAAATAAAGTGATAAACATGATGAATTAAGGTAGCATAAAATCAATCATGAATTGAATCGAATTAATCGAATCGAGGTGTCTGAAATCGAAATCGAATCGAATTGGTCGTTGGGTGAATCGTTGCAGCTCTAAACAACAGTCCTGGGCCCAGTTGGTTAACTATTTCAATATTCAACAACATGTTACATTTTCAAATGAACTGCTATTTTTGTTGAAACAATGTGAGGAACTTATCACAAAGCTCAGCACATTTGATTTTCTGAGTACCAAAGGACTTAAAGAATTCTTGACTAACAACTGGCTAAGGCTTTGAATTTGATAAGCTAACAATGCTTTGAACAGTGCAAATGCTACTCACAGCTTGTTCGGCAAAAAATGACAATGTTTTTTTCTTTCATACATTTCAAAAATGTTAACTATCATTAACTAATGACATGGTTAGTTTTGAACACCCAGATCCAGGTCTGCAGTTTCAGTCAGACAGCAACTGGTTAAGCCCTAATGGTTATGATTTAGGGTACCATATTTGGTTATCAGACGGGAATTTACTCTTCCAAAATTACAGAAAAAATGTCATTTAGTCTTGTGTAATTCAGCTAAAAAATGGGTTTTTCTATTCCAAAAACAAGCCGAAAGATCTAGAGCTGTCTTTTCAAGACAAATCTCGATCTCTGAGAAAACAATCTCAAAGATCCAGATCTGTCTTTTCAAACAGATCTTTTAAAGACAGATCCCGACCTCTGAGAAAACAATCTCAAAGATCCAGATCTGTCTTTTCAAGACAGATCAGAATCTTTGAGTTTGTCTTATAACTGAATAAGTACCGTAATTTTGCTACTTACTTGTTATTGCTGGTATTCAGCATCGGAGACTGTGTTCTTGGCGAAGCACATCCCGACTCATTGACAAGCTGGTTTATTCTTTTGGCACAGATATAAGCCAGTCGCCGTGACAACTGAGCTGACATTGTGATCTCATCCAAATACTGAAATGATCAATATTTACATTTTTATTTTCTTCAAACTAATTCTTCCAAAGGGAATAAAAATTATAATAACAATGTATTGAACCACTCTTATTTCAAACTTTCGGCCTTAGGCCTTCTTCAGGAAATTTGGAAACAATTATTTCAACTATGTGGCATCCATTTTGAAACCATGATATTTGTATCAGTTGACAGGGGTGATACAAATGTCAACTGATACCCTGTCAACTGATACAAATATCATGGTTTCAAAATGGATGCCACATAGTTGAAATAATTGTTTCCAAATTTCCTGAAGAAGGCCTAAGGCTGAAAGTTTGAAATAAGAGTGGTTCAATACATTTACATTTTTTGTTTTATTTTACACTTGACATAAGTAGTTGATAATTGGTTTTAATGAAGCATCAAGTAGCCAAGTGGGTAGCACTCCTAAATTCGGATCACAGCTTGTTGGTTTGAGTCCCACTAGATTTCGTCTGAATCTAGACCCCATATCTTAGTGCATAAGCCCTTTATAATCATCAACCCATGATCATCCTGATATGAATGAAATACTTTTTAACTCTTTTAAAGTGCCAGTGATGAAAATGGTAGAATTTGCAAACAGTGCAGATCCTGATGAGGTGGCTCATAATGAGCCACCTCATCTAGATCTACACTGTTTGCCATCTAATTTTTGAATTTTCAATATGATATAGCTTGGATGAAACATATTTCGAAATTTTTGCAGACGTAAATTTTGTTGTCTGCTTTTTGGTGCTTGAAGGGTTAAATGGAGCTAGAAGCACCAAGTCATTATCTATGTCCTAGGAACTTATTCAGATGAAACAAACATGGTAAGGCAAGCAGGATAAAAAAATTTTACCTGTAATATTTGGGCCAGCGCCAGTTTCAGAATTGTGTCATCTGTCTGTTTGTATTTCTCCACAATCTCTATAAAACACGTCAGGAACTCATGTCTGTCCAGCAAACCCTCCTGAAATAGTGTAACAGTGCTCCAGATAAGAAGGGGTAACAGAGATAATTTAGAGATAATGTTCCCGATTTGTCCATAAATCACATAATGACCTTTGATTAGAAACGTCTGATCAAGATGGTTCTATCAAGGAGCCACAACATATGTTTTTTTTGAGAGATAAAAAAAAATATTGCTCAGAATAAGGGTTAACAGGGATAATTTTCTATATTTCTCCATAAAAGCACATATTGTGACCCCTCATTAAAACAGTCTCACCAAGATGGTTCTAATGAGGGAGTCTCAACATATGTCTTTTTTGAGAAATTAGAAAAATTATCTCAGAATTATCCTCAAAATCCGATCTCATCTAAAGCCCTAGTGTAAGAACTGTTTATATGGGATTCAATAAAACATGTCAGGAACTCATGCCTGTCCAACAAACTCTTCTGATAAAGTGTAAGAGCTGTTTTTCTTGCACCCCAGATAAGGACATCCACGAGTTTCACCTGGATCAACAATTCTTATCTCACCCAGAAGCAGCAAAATATCATATGAACATCACATACAGCCAATACCTTGGTTGTGTAGAAGGTCACCTATTTACCATATTTGTTTGGTAATGAGACAGTCGTTTTCAATTCCAAAAGATAGATCTAGATTTTTGGGGCTGTATTAGGCAGGAACACCCCATCTTATAGCAGAGTCAGAATCATGTAATACTGAATCATAGATCTGGGGCAATTTTGGAAGGAAATATCCTGTCTTATCGCCAAATAAATACAGTGTGCTGTCAAGTGGCGTTGCTTGTGTCTGCACAATTAACGCCACTTGACAGCACACTGTATGTATACAGCAAAATGAAGTCAGTTTTTGGTTACACCAGTGGTTTATGAGAAAGAACTGAATGTTGGTCACTGTCAGTAACTACAAATGTAAACTTAGGTTAAAGTGGGTACTTAGCTAGCAAATGTGGTTGCCATAAAACAGAGCTCCAGATAAGAAGGGGCAACAGATAATTTACAGATAATTTTCTAGAATTCTGCATAGAAACATATATTCTGCCCCCTTATTAGAACCGTCTCACTGAGACGTTTCTCATGAGGGGTCACAACATATCTTTTCATTCAGTGTCTAATCTAGAAACTGAAAATGAGGGGGGATTTTCCCCCCTTCATCTCAAAAATAGGGGGGATTTTCAAAAAATAGGGGGGATTTTCAAAAAATAGGGGGGACAATTTTCGAACAGACAGAAAACATTTAGCTCATAAAACAGACATTTACACATTTATTCCTGTCTAAGACTATACAGTAATCTGAACTGACTTTAGACATTAGACATTTATTCCTGTCCAAGACTATACAGTAATATCTTAACTGACCTGTTTCACCCAGTTTGAGATAGATTTTTCTGTTCTAAATCCCTATCACATTCCAGTTACATATTTTCTGAGTTGATTTGAAGGTTTTAGTCTTATATCTAAGTATTTCAATGGGTTTACAGTGATTATTTTGCTGATACATAGTTTTTCAGCGATTTATAAATTTCCACCGCGGGTATGCTAACGTAGGTGCGGCAGCGGGTTACGCATCTTACCCACTCCCTAATGAAATTCGTTCCGGTATTTCGTCTGACCAGTGAAGTCAAGGGAAGCTACTCTAATAAACATAATATGGCTAAAACAACATCGGCAGTGATGGTTTGATGCTGTTTTATTCAAAACAGCGGTATTTCCTGCGAGGCAAGAGTAAATTCTTTGTTTTGGGACGTTTTCATTGTTTATTTTTTACGCGGGACTGTCACGCATTCGGTCTGAATTTATGCGGGATATGAGAAAAATTAGCGTGAATCCCACAATCGCGCATCCTAGAATAGACACTGTTCATTGATAAGAAAAATTATTTCTGAATTATCCCTGTTACCCCTTCTTATCAGGAGCTCTGTAAAAAGTATGTTAGAAATATTTAACTTACATCATACATATGTCTTGCCAGCCTGGTACAATAATTCCACTGTTTTAAAGCTTGGTCAAGGTCAACTTGAGAAGGAGGCTGAGTGGCAGTCAAGAAACTTGTCACAGCACCAGTCTGTCCTCCATGATAGTGGTCTTGTATCTTCAATAACTGCTCACGCATAAACTTTGTGAGGCTTAATGTCCATTCTGTTGCCAATTTAAGAAAAATTCATTATGGAATACTTGTGTTAACTCAAATTCAAGCACATGTCACAAAAACAGAGCTAAGCCCGAAAACTTGACAAAAGTTTATGCTGCCATTTCTTGCATGCTTTTGGGCAAACAGTATTCTACTCAACATAAAACATACACAATCAATTCATACAGGAATAATAGGAAAAAATTTGATAAGCTAACTAGCTTATAAACATCGTCTTGCATGCTTCAGTTGAGCAGCAACATGAGAAAACCAACAAAGTGGCTGTGCGCCCAGCGCAGACTCAGACCAGCCTGTGCAGCTGCCCAGTCTGATCAGACTCTTTGCTAAATGCTTGCAGGGTAGCTAAGGGTCTAAGCTACCTTCATGCAGACAGTGAAGTCCACTCTGATCAGACTGGGCAGATGCCCAGGCTGATCTGAGTCTGCGCTGGGTACACAACCACTTTGTTGGTTTTTTCGTGTTGCAGCTCATTTGTAATTTTTGGTTTGAGAATTATTGGCTGTTTCTTGAATTCACAACCAAGTACTTGTAAATCTGCAGTTTTTGTTTGAATGAAAGTCTCTCAAATATTGGCAAAATTATGTATGTGTAATAGAAGCAAAAATAAAACCCTTGCGAATATTTTCCACTTCTCTGAAAGACCAGGCTACAGCCGATGTACCAAATACTGCACCATAATGTCTTACCTAGAGGTGAGTCAAATGTTTTGCTTTCTAAAGGCCTGGTCCAACTTACTGAACCATCGGTCCACAGTCTGGCACTGGTTATTCAAAGCATCGTTAGCTTAATTAAGTCATTAGTCAAGGATTCATTAAGTCTTATAGGACACATAAAATCAAGTGTGCTCAGTTTTTTTGCTGTAGATTGAGAGGCATTTTTGCACTGCCAAACTTGATTACTAACGCCAATAGTTTTGAACCACTGGGCCCTGGTCTTCAGTCTGACTTATCTTAAGACTGGATCACTGTCTTTCTGTCTGAAAGACTGGTCTACCCTGACTTACCAAATACTAGTTCACAATCTGTTTTACCTACAGCTCGGTCCAATGTCCTCCTTCCTTAATGACAGTTCACAGTCTGTTTTTATGTTAACTCTCAAAGACTGGTTTACTGTCTGACTTACCCAGACACTGGTCAACAGTCTGTCTCTTCTTTGGCTTATTTTCTTGCATGGCCAGACAGTATGCTGCAGTCATCTTGATAAACCAGGTGGCTTTCAACATTGTGATATTAAACTCGCAGAGGTTCGTAAATATCTCTTCCTTCTTATTGAAAGATGGCACTCTCTTACTCAGCTGAGCTAGTGGCTTGTTCCCAGATAAATCTTTAAACCAGTTCTCCATCATCTGACGTTTTTGTGATGTGACCTGTAAAGAAAATGTTCAAAGAATTCTTCAGAGATTTAGATATTAGGTTGCTTTGCGACTATTAGCAGTCTGGACCAGATCTTGGACAATGATACCCTTTCAAAATGGCACCTACTCTTAAACAAAAAAATCTGCTCCTTTGGGAGCAAATTCTTTCCTGTAAGAGTTGACCACCACTGAGAAAGGAGGCAAAAATGAAAATGGTGATTTCTGTGGATATTGCTGGGACACTTTTCAATGAGGCAGTTCTAGGAGGGGTCACAACATTGTATTTTCATGCTGTATGAAATACAAATTAATCTTAGAAATGTCCTTAAATTCCGGTACAAAGAATAACCGAAAAGCACAGAAATACCGAAAAGCACTGGAATAACAGAAAAACAATTTAAAACTTCAGTTTTTATATGACTTATCATTGTAATATTAATATAGTGGGTGGGAGAAGCATTGAAAGAGTAATTTTCTAGACTACAGTAGTCTTGGTTTAAAAACTGACAATGATTTTCCACCAAAAAAAATGCACAAATATATAACCGAAAAGCACTTGCACAAGTCTTGTTTACCATTAAAATTTGTGTCTCAGATTGATAATCTGTTCAGTTTATAATTAACTTTATCTGACTATTCACAATCATGCTGTAACATTTACTAATTTGGTTTGTTTTGTTCTTACATAAAGCAGATGGCAGTTCATACGCCTTAATATAATCGAAAAGTATTGAAAAAATGTTGAGCATCATTAGCACCCTTTTCTCTTATAATGCTATTATGGTATGATACCCAAGCTAACAAAAGTGTTACAAATAATACTATAAATGATTTCCAACCTTGAAAAACCTAACCATTCCCATGCAAAACTGATTTTTGAAATTGCTTTTCGCTTATTCAGGTGCTTTCCGGCATTTCTGTGCTTTTCGGTTATTCTATGAACCCCTTAAATTCAACCCTTATTTGGGACTGCTGGCATGTGCTGGGATAAATTTCCTTATTCCCCCAAAATTATGTTGTGCTTATTCACCCTTAAAGCGCCATAAAAATTAGACAAATCAAAATTTTTGTCTGCAAAATTTCACAAAAAATGTTGCCGCCAAGCTACATGTATATCATAATAAGATTTCAAAGTCTGTAGGGCAAACAGTGTAGATCCAAATGAGGCAGCACTGCATAAGCTGCTAACCAATTTTCAATTTCTGGGTGCTTTAAATGTTAACTGCCTCATAGCCCATAACATACTGTGGTCCTTTGGCCGACTTGTGTTTGCAATGAATTCTAACAATGGGCTGTAATGTACATTTTGATGCGGACTGGAGCCCCAGTAGCTCAGCAGGTGAAGCGCGGGTATGCTGATCTATCGGTCCCGGGTCTGAGCTCCGCCTGAGGCGGGAATCTTTTCAATCGTAAACAGGGTTCCATTGTAAACAGACTTTCATCACTCACCCATCATCCTGATAAGACAGAAATACTGTTAACAAGGACATTAAATCGCAAGTCATACATCCATCAATGGGGAATGAACAGATAAAATCCCCAAAAACCCTTTGAACAATACACACCCAGATCTGACTGCTCTTAAAAGGAGCAGTCAGATCTGAATCTACACTGCTTTCCATTCCATCTGCATATTTTAGACACACTAGAGCATTGTAAAACCAAACTATTCCATTTTTTGGATAATATTGGTAATTTTCTTAGAAGTCTTTGGCCCAATTGTTCGAAGCATCGTTTGCCTAAAGAGCTTGTTAAGAGGTCAACTCTTGAAGTGTTTTATGAGTTTATAACCAATAACACTGATATTTTTTCGTTGAAAAAATGTGAGGCTTTTGCAGAGCAAAAGCTTTTCACATTTTTTTCAACAAAAAATAATGGCGTACTTGTGATATCAACAAAACATTAACAATGTCGTTAGTTTTGAACAACTGGCCCCTGATTTTTATAATTTTTACGGTTCAATGCAAAAGAAATTCTTACAGGCCAAAAGATATCCTTGGTTATCTGAATTTTCTTCTTACTGCTGTCTGGGCAGGTGTTCACCTCCATTTTCTTGGTCATCACCGCACTGAAGAACGCTCCAAACTGAAAGACAACCAAACAGAACAAAAGCATCAAATATGGTGGATGATACCGTAATGACCCTTAAAATTTCGGACACCCAAAAGTCCATCCAAATGATGCTTAATGAATGGCAAACATTGTACACCTTGATCAAACTGCTCCTTAAGGAGCAGTTTGACCTTGGTCTACAATGTTTGCTCAGACATGTCTGTCCGAATATTTAGGGTCATTACGGTACCCAGCAACAGCAAACACATATTGCCAGAAAAATTTCTTACTTGTTCAGGGACAAGTAAAATGTCAAACTTCACTTGTCCGGCAAAACATTACTTGTACAAAACTGCTATGATGCTTGCACTATTTTATGGATTATTCAGTCATAAACATGACTGCTCCTGCAGTAGCAGTCCGATCTGAGTCCCCACTCTTTGCCTAAGTATTCTTCTATAAGAAAACCATATACCGTCTACGCGGTAATTTCGTGGGTTCAAATTTTTGCGGTTAAGGGTCAAAAACATAAATATTAATTTTCGTTATTTTTAATTTTCGAGGTTAGCAACATGCTTGAAAGCAAAACTATTTCTTTTCACTTGAGTCAGTTCTTTCGCAGGTTAATGAAAAAACTGGCTCAAGTGAAAGTACAAGCAGCTACTGAAGCAAACACAAACAAAATATATGAACACTGTGTTTACAGAAGACACTTTGTAAGAAACAGGAAATTATTCGCGATTTTTATATTTGTGGTTTCTAAGTGACCGCGAAATACAGCGAAAAATGATTCACTGCAAAAATTACCATATATACAGTACTTAATTTTCATAGCTGTCCCAGAGCAAGTACATTAAAATTTTTCACTTGTCCTGAGTGAAACTGGACAAGTAGGACAACTTTTAGACATGTCGGGCATGGTATTTCCACAGCCCTGACACAGAAGGTGGTACAAGAAAGAAAGCTTACCTTTTCCTGACTGATGCTGGCATTCTTTGCTGAGCCATACTGGAACAGAAAAAATATCAGTTTATGTAAGAAATCTCAGCAAGTGTATAACATACTGTATTTGAGCCGTGACATGACAAAACCAACAAAGTGGTTGTCCGCCCAGTGCAGACTCAGATCAGCCTGGGCATCTACCCAGTCTATACATACCCTTCGCTAAGTGCTTAAAGGGTAGCTAAGGGTCTAAGCTACCTCCATGCGGACAGTGAAGACTCTGATAAGACTGGGCGGATGCCCAGGCTGATCTGGGTCTGCCTTGGGCGCACAACCACATTGTTGGCTCATTTCATCTAATAATCACCCTGGAGGAGATGCAATTCACAGGTCACATAAATGAAATTTTTGAGTCATAATTTGGGCAATAGATTATATACAACATTTTGGTGATCTATAGCCATTTTGGTGGGATTTGGTCATCTTGGGTTTTTTTTTTTTGTATGTTTTTTTTTTTTTTCAGAAAAAAAGTGGAGGCTTTTATAAGAGAGATCATTTACTAGAAGAAATAGAGTATGATTTCTTGGATACACCCCAAACAGTGTAAAATTGAACTTTAGTATACAACTACTGTAATTTGCCTAAATTTTGGGACCCCTTAAATAATTAATTTTCCATTTCTCCCAAATGGAAAATTAATTATTTTAGGTGTCCCAAAATTTGGGGAAAAATTCTGGACAAATGGAAAATTAACTATTTTAGGTGTCTCAAAATTTAAGCACATTATGATAATTAAGAATGTCAACTGCCATATAATAAATTATACAAAAAAACCAAGGGATAAGCGGACTGATGAAAAACAACCTACTTGTCAACCTATGTATGCCAATAAAATTGCTGGAAAAAACATGAAGGTATACCCATACACCTTAAACATTTTTTGTGATTTCAACTCATATGGTAAATTTTTCAAATTTTAACATGGTATCTCTTACCATGCTTACTGTACCTTTTTTTTTATACATTCCATTCTCGTTATCTCAAACGCTGATATCTCAAAGTACTCCCTTATATCATAGAATATAATTTGGACACATTTCCTATTTTTCTTTACATTTCAACTCCTGTTATCAGCGGTTATCTCAAACTACTGTTATCTTAAAGTAAATTTTCTGAGACCAGAAAATTTACTTCGAGATATCAGTAGTTTAAGATGAATTTCGACTTCTAGTTAGCAGTAGCTGATTGTTTTTTTTTTTCAGTAATTGTTTCATAAAACATTTAGCGAAACCATGCAAATACCAATCTGACTGCTCCTTCTGATCAGGATCTACACTGTTTGCCTATACAGTTTTGTTACCATACCTGCAGTTCAATTGTTTCTAAAAAATAATCAAAACGTAAATTACTCACCTCATCATTAAAATGAGCTGAATTACTGAAACCAAGCTTGACACTGGTTGATGTAAGCTCATCCTGAAAAAATAACATGTCTCAGTTAGTAGTGATATGTATTGACTCCATGTTTTATGAACATTTCAACCATTAACCCAGTACTTCAAAATACTATGCCCCACTTGTCCTTCTTATCCTGTTTCCCTCTGGACAAGTGAGAAATTTCAGTTTACTTGCCCCGGGACAAATATTCAGTGTCATCAGTGGATGTATTTCAGGATAATTCTGAGATATTTTTCATATTTTCTCATGAAATGGAAGACACATGTCAGCAATATTTGCACAAAGGCTAATAGGGATTCCCACTTCAGTTTCTCAAGAATGAAAGTCATACTCCCAGTTTCATACGTTTTGATTGCGAAAAACACTTTCAAGCAAAATGCTCAAATCTGTTTGATGACGAGACTGGCAGTAGTGATTGGTATTGTGCAAACTGCAAGGCGGATTGCGGCATGTGCAGTCGTGCAGTTCTCAATGGTCATAAGGCAGTTTAATGCGATGGTTGTGAACTGTGGCTTCAAAATGAATGCTCCTTTATTTCAGACGCTGATTATGAAAATGTATTGACTATTGGTTGTTTGTATATGAAAATGTATTGACTTCTGGGTGCACTTAGATTTGTCCAAAATGTGAATTTTTCAATTTTTCTGACTCCTTCTTCAATGATCAGTTGAATCTAATGACTGAGAATCGATTTAATCCACTGTCAAAAGATAAAAACCTTAGGCTTTCATCAAACAGTTCAAATTTTAACGGCAATACTATTGGTTGTTTGAAGCATGTCAGCTTGAATAGATAGTGACTATCTATGGGTCCGTGGAAACACCCCAAACCTCTACCAAACCACCCCAAACAAGCCTCCCCAGATTCACATCAACCCCCTGTCCCCTCCACACAAACACCACTCCCAGCCATCCCAAACAGTATTTATATAGATTCAAAATAAAAAGAACACTTTAATAAGTGTTTACCCATGATATGCAGGGATACAGACTAGCGGTCGCCCACTCGCCCACTGCGAGTAAAAAATCGGCTGGGCGCCTAAAATTAAAATGACAGTCGCCCAGTTTGCGATCGTACGCCAGGGCCCTCGATCTCCGAAATTTGGGGCCGAAATTCGGCCCCATTCCCAATGCCAAAAAGTATGTTTTTTTCCCAATTTCAGATGAAAAATTCCCAATCTGACTAAGCTTGTTTGGTCCAAGACTACTGCAGTTGCATCTATGCAAAATGTATTAAAAACCACCTAAAACTAAAGATGTGAACATAATTTATAACTTTAAAAATCGGGAAGCGATTACATTTTCAATCACGATCGTCATGTTTTGTTACTGGAAAGTGGTACCGGGTTTTATCATGTACTGTTAGAGTTACTTCCCTTCCATTAGAGGGTGAATAGCCTAGCGATTTTCGCTGCAATATGTTAATATTTTCTTTGCTTCAAGGGCCAATATTGTTGTGGTGAACAATATTTTGACTTATTCTTTAATTTTAGTAAAGCCTTCCCATGCTAAAATTTGATCGGAGTTTTTACCTATGGTGGATGATTCTGCTGTTTTTGAATTTCGTACCTGAATCGATTTTCACAGACATTTTCGGCCATATCCAAAATCATAATCAGGATTACCGGGACATTCATGAGTTAGTATAGTGATAGTGACATACCGTGGATGTTTGTACTTGCAGGACTGAAAGTTTTGTCATGTTCTGCATTGTGACAGTCCACTTTCTCTCAATTTCACATTATGCTTAGTTCACAGATGCTTCAAACCTAGAGTGTTATACTGTTGTTATATTGAAACACATTTTTTTCTAGGTCCCAGTCTTGTCTCCAATTTGAGAGTGGCAAGATAGGGAAGTTGCCAGTTCAAAGGAAAGAAAGAAAAACTCAACACACACAAATAGTTTTGTTATTATCTAATATCCCAACTATTTGATAAAGTTTATTATGATTCACTATCTGCTAGATCTATGTCTGCCTATTGACTGGATTCCTCTGAAATATAACAATACCATATATGTAAGTTGTGTTGGTCTGACAATGAAAGCTTCACACATAAAACAATGAAAATTTTCCCAATTTTAGACAAAACAACGCTATTTTTCCCAATTCTAAAGGCCCCGGCCCCATTCCCAAAAAGGGGTGTGAGAGCCCTGTACGCTGTCGGCGAGTGTCTGGCATGTTTTCGGCTTGGAGTAAAATCCGTCACCTCAAAGGGTATTGCTTACTTCCGCGTCGATATCTGCTAAGAATATTCGGTGTTCCGTCATACTTGTGTGTTGGATTGTACTCACTATTGAGAAAAAACAACATGGCCGCCTCCTTGTAATGTGAGATAGACAGACAGATAGATTTGGCAGCTAAAAACCTTAGCCGTTTATGCATTTTTTGAGCGTAATGTGGCGATACATCGCTAGTGTTTCACACCTGATTGCTCAAAGGAAGCAAAACCCTGAAGAAAGGAGGGTTTATGAAGAAAGGAGGGTTTACTACAAAGCCTACGGAAACGGTGCAATTCTCGCGCAGATTCTGAATAAAGGATTCTCACGTTTTAAATGTGGGCCCCTAAATTTCTGGCTGGGCGACTAGTTTTCAGTTTTTAGGGGCCCAGCTTGCTCCTATGAAAAATGAGTTAGTCTGTATCCCTGATATGTATGTATGTATCTCTTTTAATAACTTCGGGCTTAAATATTAACGAAACATTAATAATCTGGCTGGCTGCAAGCTAATGTGGCTCCCATTTACAAAAAGGGAGAAAAATATGACCCTGCCAATTACAGGCCGGTCTCCTTGACTTGTATTTGCTGTAAGTCTCTTGAGCACATTCTCGTGAGCAAAATCATGCAACATCTATCGGACCATAAGATTTTAGTTGAGTCTCAGCATGGCTTCAGAAGTGGTAGGTCATGCGAGACTCAACTGGTCCAGTTCATTCATGATTTGCAGGCAAACCTCGACAGAGCCAATAATAAACTTAAAGGTCACAAACAAACAGACCTCATTATTATGGACTTTGCCAAGGCTTTTGATAAGGTCCCCCATAGACGATTGATTTATAAACTGGAGTATTATGGTATCCGAAATGATATCCTCCGGTGGATCTCTGCCTGGCTATCTGGAAGGACACAAAAAGTTGTTCTGGATGGTGTCTGTTCAGACCCTCTCCCCGTGTTGTCTGGCGTCCCCCAGGGTTCTGTTTTAGGGCCCATCCTGTTCTTAATCTTTATTAATGACCTGCCAGACAACACAGTCCACAGTCCGCCTTTTTGCTGATGACTGTGTACTCTATAGAAATATTAGACGGTCCGAAGACCAACAGATACTCCAAGATGATTTAGATAAATTGGCACTCTGGGAAGAGGCATGGCTCATGAAATTTAATGTTGCCAAATGTCACTCTATGAGGGTGACTAGGCATCCCCCTCCAAAGCAAATAATCCATGGTTATACATTGCATAACCAAGTCCTAGAGAATGTATCGTCAGCCAAATACTTAGGAGTTGAAATTACGGATGACCTCGAGTGGGGTCAGCACATTAATGAAATTACCAGTAAGGCTACTAAGACTTTGGGTTTCCTTCGTAGAAACCTGACTTTTGCATCGAAGGAAATCAAGGCTGCTGCATATAAAACTCTGGTCCGGCCCAAATTAGAATATGCAGCGCCAGTTTGGATGCCCCATCACCAAGTTGATATTAACAGAATAGAAAAAGTACAGAGGACTGCTGCCCGTTGGACCTGTAGGCGCTGGCGCAATCAAAGCCATGTGGGAGAAATGTTAGAAGAACTCCAATGGCCAGACCTGCAGGAAAGACGACAGCAGGCTTCTCTGTCTCTATTCTACAAAATTCATAATAATCTTGCCATTGTAGATAAGAATAAGTACCTATCTGAGGTCGGTGAAGGGAGCAGGAGAACTAGGTCCCACCCATTCCAGTACCACCGTCCAAACGCTTACACGGACGGTTTTAAGAATTCTTTTTTCCCCAGAACAATTGCAACTTGGAATGGCCTTACAACCGAAGCTGTCTCTTCGGAGACAGTTGATGGGTTTAAGGCCAAAATTTAATATCCTAGGGTAGAGCAGGGGTTAGGCATGGAATGCCTGCCCCTGAGGACTTCTTGTAAATAGTTTTAATCTGCTGGTGGCTATGTCACAAATTCATTTATTTATTTTTTTTTTGTGACAACTTATGCGCCACACCAAAAACCTGTCATCATGGTCAAAGTTGACCGAGGACAGTATCGATAGAAAGAAAGAAAGAAAATCTCAGTATAATAAAGTAAATTATTTTGTACGTTTATGAATGTCACACAGGGTGGGGTGGGGGAGGAGGGGGCGACCATTTATACCACTCCAAACCAGCCACCCTGGATACAAACTAGAACCCCACCCCTTGCGCAGTGGCATGTTAATTAAAGAATGAAGGGGGTGGAGGGGAGGAAAGAACTAATACTCGCCAATTGACCTGAAATGTTGGTGTCTTGGTGGGGGAGGGGGTGGGGTTCTAGTTTGTATCCAGGGAGGCTGGTTTGGGGTGGTATGAAAGTGGTTTGGGATGTTTTGAGATGGTTTGGGGTGTTTCCACCGACCGACTATCTATCACTATCTCTCAGATACCCAGACGATCATTTTCTGATCATTACCTCAGGTGTGGTGGGTAGCTAAATCTAGAATTTAGCTCAAAGGCACATGTACATATTCACAACAGTTTGATAATACCCGGTCAACCGAGATGAACTGCGGCGAGAAGAAGACGCTGCCGCAGTTAGTACCCATCGAAAACTGGAGCCAGTGGTGAGATTTATACGCTCCCATTTTGCCAGCTTTACCTCATTACAGACAATAAATTACCACATTCTTAGTAAAAAGCGATTAAAAACTTACTTCTTTCTGCTTTGTATCTTGTGGATACACATCAGGAGGGCCCAATTTAGCCTTTTTTAACGGCCGCGAATCCTGACTTGGATAAGCGGCCATTATAATGACTGGTACAATAAAAAAATGCGGTAAAACTAATCACCAAAAGATCGGCGTACACTATTCTCCGGGATCCTCGTTTGAATTATCCGGGATGCATGTGGGGTGGTGTTGCGTCGGCATCAATATCTCAACAATGACTTATTAGATTTTCATAATTTTGGTATCAGTTAAAAGATTAAAAATAATCCTAAAAGATAAAATTAAGAAAACAAGGAAATTAGGAATTTTGATATGCTTCTTTTACTTTCAAATTTTCCGGGATCCTCTCGCATCGCATCCAGGATCTATGGGGTAGTGTTGCGTCGGCATTAATATCTCAATAGTATCTTATCAGATTTTTATAAATTTGGTATCAGTTGGAAGATTAAACATTTTTCTAAAAGATAATTTAAAGAAAACAAGGAAATTAGGAATTTTGATATGTTCGTTTTACTTTCAAATTTTCCGGGATCCTCTCGCATCGCATCCGGCATCTAGGGGGTAGTGCTGCGTCGGCATTAATATCTCAACAACAACTCATCAGATTTTCATAATTTTGGTATCAGTTAAAAGATTAAACAAAGAAAACAAGAAAATTAGGAATTTTGATATGTTCGTTTTACTTTAAAATTTTCCAGGATCCTCTCGCATCGAATCGGGATCTATGGGGTAGTGCTGCGTCGGCATTAATATCTCAACAACAACTTATCGGATTTTCATAATTTTGGTATCAGTTAAAAGACTAAACATAGTTCTAAAAGATAAAATAAAGAAAACAAGAAAATTAGGAATTTTGATATCTTCGTTTTACTTTCAAATTTTCCGGGATCCTCTCGCATCGCATCCGACATCTAGGGGGTAGTGCTGCGTCGGCATTAATATCTCAACAACAACTTATCAGATTTTCATAATTTTTGGTATCAGTTAAAAGATTAAATATTATTCTAAAAGATTAAACAAAGAAAACAAGAAAATTAGGAATTTTGATATGTTCGTTTTACTTTCAAATTTTCCGGGATCCTCTCGCATCGCATCCGACATCTAGGGGGTAGTGCTGCGTCGGCATTAATATCTCAACAACAACTTATCAGATTTTCATAATTTTTGGTATCAGTTAAAAGATTAAATATTATTCTAAAAGATTAAACAAAGAAAACAAGAAAATTAGGAATTTTGATATGTTCGTTTTACTTTCAAATTTTCCGGGATCCTCTCGCATCGAATCGGGATCTACGTGGTAGTGCTGCGTCGGCATTAATATCTCAACAACAACTTATCAGATTTTCATAATTTTGGTATCAGTTAAAAGATTAAACATAGTTTTAAAAGATAAAATAAAGAAAGCAAGGAAATTAGGAATTTTGATATGTTCGTTTTACTTTCAAATTTTCCGGGATCCTCTCGCATCGCATCCGGGATCTATGGGATAGTGCTGCGTTGGCATTAATATCTCAACAATATCTTATCAGATTTTTATAATTTTGGTATCAGTTTAAAGATTAAACATAATTCTAAAAGATAAAATTAAGAAAACAAGGAAATTAGGAATTTTGATATCTTCGTTTTACTTTCAAATTTCTCGGGATCCTCTCGCATCGCATCCGGGATCTATGGGATAGTGTTGCGTTGGCATTAATATCTCAACAATATCTTTTCAGATTTTTATAAATTTGGTATCAGTTGGAAGATTAAACATTCTTCTAAAAGATAATTTAAAGAAAACAAGGAAATTAGGAATTTTGATATGTTCGTTCTACTTTCAAATTTTCCGGGATCCTCTCGCATCGCATCCAGCATCTAGGTGGTAGTGCTGCGTTTGCATTAATATCAACAACAACTTATCAGATTTTCAAAATTTTGGTATCAGTTTAAAGATAAATTAGATAAATAAAGATAAAACATTGTATCATTATAATATTGCAACAGAGCCGCAAAATCAGCGATATTTGAGCATATATTCACATTTAAAATTTCCGGGATCCTTCGGGATCCCATCTGGGATTCAGGGGGCCGCATGTATTTGGTCTATTCTTTCTTTCTTCCTTTTTTTCTCGTTTCGCTTTCCTTTTTTCCATTTTTCTTTTTTTTCTTAAACGACGTTTGCCAACAAATTATAAAATTCTGAAAACAAATATATGATAATCTGGTTTTATATCTCAGAATATTGTGTTTCAAATACCTAAATGAATTTCTAATTGTAATTTCGAATTTTATTAAGATATTAGAGGCTCAAAGATTTAAAACCTTAATCATTTTACGGGTCGTTAATTCTCAAAGCTGCGTTAATGGACCGTTAATTTAATTAGTTTGCTTAACTTATGAAGTGTGGCACAGATTATCAAAACCTTTGAAGCCCATTATAGAAAAATAGCCGTATTAGCAAATAAAAAAATATAATGAAAATATTGACCAAAAAGATACTTGTAAAGACCATTGTAACCTTAGTGGCGGGGTATTATGATTTCCCGCTGCCTGTCCTTGTGTCCGTCCGTCCGGCGTACGTACGTCTGTCTGTCCATCCGTATGTCCGTCCGTGAGCACTTTGTTTCCGTTCGATAACTTGAGACCTTTTCTGCTGGCAGTGATGGAAGTTGAGATATTAAGGCTGACGCAGCACTACCACCTAGATCCCGGATGCGATGCGAGAGGATCCCGGAAAATTTGAAAGACGACTTAAACTATTAAATTTTCCTTGCTGAGATGATTAATATCAATCTTAGTGGCTCGTACCATGATACTTTTACAACATTCAAGTGAATGGGTTAGGTTATATGTCCTTATGAAAACACTGATCTTAATCTCAAGACCAACATGCAAAAAGGGCGAGCTTTTCGCACTAGGACACTGCATGAAGTGCTGTATATTTTTTTTTTCTTTATTTCCATATAGAATTCTTCAAAATTAACCTCCATACATTTACAAAAGGTTTAAACAAGTCTGGGTCATATGAAAATAATATGAAATCTTAAAACACAGACCAAATAACATTATTCGCCTTTCTAGTAAATTTGAATTTGATGCTTATAAGAAGATGATTGTATAAGATTAAAAAAGAAAAAAATATTTCAATACAAATATTCTACAACCTATCCGTCTCGTTTATGAACCAAGGTGATCCCGTAAATTTCAAAGATAAAAATGTGACCCTTAAAATGCTTTTATGCTAAATTATTTACCATGTACTTTTAGCGTAGAGTATAAACGTTATACTGATATAAAGATTATTAAATAATTATCAGTTATAACGGAGATATCGCTGCTGGCGCAATACTGCCCCCTGAATCCCAGATGGGATCCCGAAGGATCCCGGAAATTTTAAATGTAAACATATGCTCAAAGATCGCTGATTTTGCGGCTTTGTTGCAATATTATAATGATATAATGTTCTATCTTTAAACTGATACCAAAATTTTGAAAATCTGATAAGTTGTTGTTGAGATATTAATGCCGACGCAGCACTACCCCCTAGATGCCGGATGCGATGCGAGAGGATCCCGGAAAATTTGAAAGTAAAACGAACATATCAAAATTCCTAATTTTCTAGTTTTCTTATTTTATCTTTTAGATCTATGTTTAATCTTTCAACTGATACCAAAATTATGAAAATTTGATAAGTTATTGTTGAGATATTAATGCCGACGCAGCACTACCCCATAGATCCCGGATGCGACGCGAGAGGATCACGGAAAATTTGAAAGTAAAAAATGCATATCAAAATTCCTAATTTCCTTGTTTTCTTAATTTCATCTTTTAGAATTATGTTTAATCTTTTAACTGATACCAAAATTATGAAAATCTGATAGGTCATTGTTGAGATATTGATGCCGATGCAACACCACCCCACATGCATCCCGGATAATTCAAACGAGGATCCCGGAGAATAGTGTGCACCCAAAAGATCGGGTATGAAACCCACCACCCGCATCTGCATCCGTGCTCAAAACCCACTACCGGAAATTTTAGTGGCGTGCTTTGAGAAATAAACAAAAGTTTTATTCTAGATTTTTGTGGTTATATATATGGGGGTTTGTATGAACTATTTATAGTATAAAAGTTTTTTTTCCAACAGATTTAGTTTTAAGACAAAAAAGCGAATTGTTGCAATTTCGGGGGTATGAAACGGTTCAGGGACGTTTCGCACCAAATCCATTTCCTCCCCTAGACGTTTCGCCCCCAGGACGTTTCGCCTCTGGTCGTTTCGCCCCTGGTCGTTTCGCCCCTACTGGATGTTTCGCCCCCTGGACGTTTCGCCCCCAAATTTTCGGGGGAGGGAGGGAGTGGGCAGTAATGTTGAAATTAATACTTATATACTTTAGATTTGGCAGCATCAGATTAGACAGAACTATGATTGTAAACCACACCAGTCAGTTCCTCCAAATCGATATTAGACCATATATACAAAGACAGACTGGGGCTATACATCTGGTATGAATCGTGATTTTCGCTTAGGATCATGGAACATTTTAATAAGAAGTTAATGATTTATAGCAGCTGTATAGCTCAAGTCTAAATTTTGCCTGAGTAGGAATATGCATGCATTTTTGCATTGTCTGAAATCGCCCTGTCACATCAGTTTATTTGTAAATCTATTAAACTTGAAAAAGAAGAGAGAAAAAAAAGAAAAGAGAAAAAGAAAAAGATAAAAAAAGCATAAAAGATGACCTTAGCCTTATTTTCCGTCTATTAAGAGCAATAAACAAGATGATTGTCAAAAGGTGTCATTTCAGATGAACTTGTTTCTTACTTTCATTAATTTAATCTCTCCGTGCCATTTAGGAAGAAGAAGAAGAGAAAAAGGAGTAAATATCATAACAGATTAATTAGTAAGATATAGTTAATTAGATTAAAGGCTTAACATCGATAATCATACTTCGGCCGGCTAGTTGACAAAAACGTATTTTCTTTTTTGTCGTATAAATTTTAATCATAAAACATAACAAGATTACTAATGATTAATGTAACAATGCATTTTTTTTATTTAATTGAGATAAATTATCTATAAGATAAAATAAGAGAACGGACATTTTATAATATGGGGGCGAAACGACCAGGGTCTAGGGGCGAAACGGCCTGGCTTAATTTTAGAGGCGAAACGACCAGGGGCGAAACGACTAGGGGGGAAATGGTTTTGGGGCGAAACGTCTTGTTACCGTATGAAACCCACCACTCGCCACCGGGAAATTCTTATCGGTTATTTCCATTTATAGCTTTATTTACTGAGATTAGTTTTCTTGATTATTACTATTTCGACTTATTTACCAAAATCTCGCCAAATTTGTTTGACAATAATAAGAAATTTATAATATATTGAGAAATAAACGGCTTTTTGTGAAACTAATTTTCGTTCTAAAATAGATATGCATTACGGTATTTAGGTGCACCAAGTAACCGTAACGTACTGAAATAAAGGGGAAAACAGTAATTGTAGGGGGAGTCTAATGTGTTATAGTGGTGAAAAATTGACGTCCTTTATTTATCTTATCACACCTCTATTTTGGGGTCCATATTTGTGTATCTAAAATATTCCGGATTTGTCAATGTTAAAATGACTTACGAGTTCGGATTTAAGATTTGTGTGTGTGTGTGTGTGTGTGTGTGTGTGTGTGTGTGTGTGTGTGATCACATTATGAGAGAAGAGAGAGCTGACCACTGTGCTGGCCGTCTAATTATGTGTAAGCATTTAGTGGTTTCATGCCTTTAATACTGTGATTCGTATGATGCCAGGGCAGGACTCCAACACCTGCTGACCTATTCGTTTTTTTTTCTTTCTTCCTAAGTTCGGAGTTCTCCAAATGCCAACAACCATAATATATTTTGTGTACCTTGCTCTCAGACACAATGTCAAGTAATTCGTACAAATATCCTTAATAAATAAATGTTGTTCAGGGTTCACCATAACAACGCATCTGACTGTTGAATTACTGTTTGTCCTCTTTATTTCAGTACGTTGCGGTTTCTTGGTGTATCTAAATGCCTTAATGGATATCTGTTTTTAGAACGAAAATTAGTTTCACAAAGAGTCGTTTATTTATTCATATATTATAGATTTTTCTCAATGTTGACAAACAAAATTGGCGAGGTTTTGGTAAAAAAGTCGAAATAGCAACAATCAAGGCAACTATCTCAGTTGATAAAGCTATAAATGGAAATAACCGATAAAAAATTCCCGGTGGCGAGTGGTGGGTTTCATACCCCCGAAATTGCAACAATTCCCTTTTTGTCTTAAAACTAAATCTGTCGGAAAAAACTTTTATACCACAAATAGTTCATATAAACCTCCATTTATATAACCACAAAAATCTAGAATTAAACTTTTGTTTATTTCTCAAAGAACGCCACTAAAATTTCCGGTGGTGGGTATTGAGCACGGGTGCGGGTGCGGGTGGTGGTAAGCGGCCATTGTAAATGACTGGTACAATAAAAAAAATGCGGTACAACTAATCACCAAAAGATCGGGTATGAAACCCACCACCCGCATCCGCACCCGTGCTCAAAACCCACCACCAGAAATTTTAGTGGCTACCTTTGAAATATAAACAAACGTTCTATTCTAGATTTTTGTCTGGACGGACGCTCGGCGCCCCGTTACTGCGGCTATGGATTCGTTCCGTTGAGGTGCGGGGGCAACGTCGATATGAGAATTGAAATACTACTGCTACTACTAGATTTTTGTGGTTATATATATGGGGGTTTGTATGAACTATTTATGGTATAAAAGTCTTTTCCGACAGATTTAGTTTTAAGACAATGTCATTTGCAGGGATGACATTAAAAAAAGTGTGCCGTCCTTCGGATCGGGACGATAACTGGAGGCCCCTGTGCAGGGAGAGACATCCCCTTTGCAGGATAAAGATCCCTTCTGCAGTTACATGGCTACAAGGAGGTTCATCCTGCAAAACTGGAGTGAACATCGTACACCTGCTCATAATCCTCGATAGAGGGTGTAGCAGTATACAAAGAAAGAAAAAGAAAAAGAAAAAAGAAGACAAAAAAGAGAATTGTTGCAATTTCGGGGGTATGAAACCCACCACTCGCTACCGGGAAATTTTTATCGGTTATTTCCATTTATTGCTTAATTAACTGAGAAAATTTACATTGATTGTTACTACTTCGACTCTTTAACCAAAACCTCGCCAATTCTGTTTGAAAACATTAAGAAATTTATGATATATAGAGAAATAAACGACTTTTTGCGAAAATAAGTTTTGTTCTAAAAATAGATATCCATTACGGCATTACGGGACTTTCTTTTTTTTCTATCCATACTGTCCTCGGTCAACAAACAGTAATTGAAAGGAGTCTAAGGGGTTATTGTGGTGAAACCCAAACAGTGTTTATATTTTTAGGGGTATTTTATTGGCTGAAGAATGCCTTTTTTATTGTTCAATACTTAGAACTTTCATAAGGTCAAGCCAACAGAAACTGTTAAGCTCGGCATGGTAGGAAACACACCACCAGTCCGAACCGGTGAGTACATGTACCCCCAGCACCCGCACTTAAAACCCACCACAAGAAATTTAAGTGTGGCCTATCTGGGTATACATAAAATTTTATTATCATTATTTATTTTTGTAGATATAAGCTTTATGTATGCAAAACCGGTTAAAGATTTTTTTTCTGGTATATATTATGAGAAAGCAACATTATAATCCTGTCAAGGTTTATGAAACCCATCACTTGCCATTGTGTCTGAGAGCGAGGTACACAACATGTATTATGGTTGTTGGCATTTGGAGAGTTCCAAACTTAGGGACCGACCATTTGATATTCTGGGGGCGGGGGGGGGGGGGCTGGGGGGGGGGGGGGGCTGGTATTCTTGATGGAGACACGACATTTTATTTCACTGGCCTCTGGATTCAATTTCTTTTTTTTTCACCTAGTGGAAGCTAATTTTTTTTTTTTACAAACTAACTCAAACAGGTTATTTTTTTTTAATTTTATAGCTGAACTATCAGATCCTTGTTTACTTGACCTTAATATCCTTTTATTTTACCCACATCAGTATTTTTTACACCTTTTTTTCTCACAAAAAGAACACGGTGCTGTCTTTAACCAGGCCAAGGGCATGGCTTAGCTTGCTTTTGCAAACCAGTGCCTGGAGCATGTTACTCTTTTCATCTAAGGTACAGATATAAACATCCCTGTATGAGTTTGGCAAAACATTAGGCCTTAAATTAGGGATATTTTGGCCAAAATTTAGGGATATTTTGGCAAAATTTTAGGGCTAGCATTAGGAATTTAAGTTTTTTTTCTATCCCAATATATGCCCAAACATGCATTATTCGTACTTTAGAAATTTTGATAAATACTTACATGATAGAGACACATTACTTACATGATAGAGTCACATTATACATGAATGGCAATTAATAAAATGGCTGAAAGTTATGTGCTAAGAAGTTAACAAAGGGGGTCTGGGGGCAGCGCCCCCCAGAAGCTAAAGCAATTTCCCAATTTCAATGGCAATTTTAAGACTGGAAACAATAGAGAAAAACTAGGAATGATGATAAAAATAAGGGTTTTTATATTAGGACTTTTGCCTTTTAGAGTGTTTATTTTGCCATTACGGTTTTGTCTCCCATAAGCTAGTGACTCTTTTGCAATTCAGTTTTAGTGGAAACATTTACTTAGTAATGTGGCAGATCAATAACACATGTATGTGAATGTTGTATAGGATGTTTTTGTAAATGTATGCACATGCGGGCCCACTGGTGTAAACCAATTGTAGATAATATTAAAATGGGGGTCTGGGGGGAGCCAGAACATTATAAAATCTCAATTTCAATGGAATTATCTGCAGACTATTTTTTTTTTTTGAAATTTTGGGTGGAGACAGGTTATTTTTTTCTCTTACTTTTGAGGCCAGATTATTTTTTTGAACCCCCTTATGAGCCAGGTTATTTTTTTCTTGCATATACAAAGACAGGAAATTTTCTTGATAAATATACCAGCCCCCCACCCCCCCCCCCCCCCCCCCCCAGAATATCAAATGGTCGGTCCCTTAAGAATGGGTTGCCTATCTGCCTCTAAGACACGACAGTGTAGAATAAAGTGGTCCATGGTCTCATCACCCCTCTGGCACAATATAGACGCATAGGGCTAATCTGAATCTGTTTGAATGGCGCTCCGTTGGTTTGCAGAATGTAGAAACTCGTGACCATCTTGATCCTGTTGTGTATTTGTGGAACGCCCAAATATAAATAACTCGGTCCAGATTTATCATGAGCATCTTGCTCTTGTAATGTTTTAAATGTCACTGAAAATACCGTCTGATTTCACGTATATGCATCGATAAAATAACAGTCCTTGACACACAACTTGAAGGGATTTACAGTTATCACAAGCCTCTTTGTAAATTTGGTTTTAGCTCCCTCGTCACCCCCTCACCGCTTAAAAAAAAAAAAAAAAAAAGAAAAAAACAATACCAAACAACAATTTATCACTAACGTTACAGAAACACATTTTATTGATTTAATTGCACCTCAGCAAAACATATCCATAGCCGCAGTACCGGGGTGCCGTTCGTCCGCTGAATAAAAACTGTTACTCATTGTTGAATTTCATTAAGAGGTGTGAAAAACAACAATTATTGGTGTGAACGCGAAAAAGTTATGTTAAATGCAAAATAAACACATTATTATAACCACATTATCATTTTTTTAACCTGGCAAGATTAACCAGAATAAGGTAGACCCAACGTGTATATTGTGCAAAGATGGCGAAGAATCCCTACAGCATTTCCTGCTTGACTGTACTGTGCTCTCCCCGGTACGAAACCCTATTATGAACTGTATAATAGAAGCTTGTAGTGGCTTATCCTGCTTGTGACATTAATACCCTGCTGAAGCTAGTTATAGACTGTAGTGCGCTAATAGACACTAACAATCACAATTACGAACTGTCGAACATTGAATTTCAAACACGAAGATTGTGCTTTGCTCTGGACTGTGAAAGGTATAAGAGGCTGGCATTGATACCCCGACGTAACAGAGTGGTGAAACCTAAGAGGTGGCTCCGTGGCATATCCTAGCAGGGTTGGTCTAATGATTAGTTTTATGAGAAGTTTTAGAGACTGATAGCCAGAGACTTTTACGTCCTTTTAATATCTACAAACTGTTTTAACTCTGTGAGAGTACTGTACATATTCATAAACTGTAAATAGGGTGATGGGAGAGTTCATAATTTTAGAATAATAATATTACGCGACAGACAGCTACATCAACTACAACGACTTGTTCAACTCGTCAACGAGGTGTCCCAACACTGAGAGAATTTATGTCAACAACAACAACGATGGCGACTTAATGAAATTTGTACAAGGAGTAATTTTATAGCTGGATTAACTATATGTTGAATGGGTCAAACTACTTAATACTTAGTATTGAAAACTTACTGCCGTTCCCGGAGCCGGTCCTAATAGGACTTTCTCCAGGTACGGTTCCGTACCACCAGGAGACCTAGAGTCCCGGATACGGTTCCATACCTGGAGACCCAGGGTCTAGGTATACGGTACCGTACCCGGAGACCCTTCCTATTGTGTATAGTCTTTTCTCTTGGTTTGTCGGCAAAATAGCCTTGATGGCTAATGTTTCTTAATATGAAAACCGACGTTAAATAAAGTTTCTTGTATCTTGTATCTTGACTGCTTACTGGGCATATGACGATTCTGTGTGCTCTGGTATACTTCCGCAGGACTGGAAAGACGGGAACATTACACCTCTGCATAAGAAAGGATCCAAACAGTCGTGCAGTAACTATCGTCCAGTTACTCTTTCCAGCCAAGTGGTGAAATTACTTGAACGCCTTATTCAGGACCAACTCTTACATCACGTTAAAAAACATAACATTATTTCATGTGACCAGCATAGGTTTCAAGAAAAGTGTTCCTGTATAAGCCAACTGTTGGAATGCTTAAACGATTGGACTAGATCATATGATTGTAATAATCCTGTTGACGTTGTGTACCTTGACTTTGCCAAGGCCTTTGACACGGTCGCACATCAAAGACTTTTATTCAAACTTTAACATTATGGTATCCAAGGTCATATACATTCTTGGATCACATCTTTCTTAAGCAATAGACGCCAAAGAGTTATTCTTAGAAACGGAACGTCAGAATGGACCCCCGTGACAAGTGGAGTGCCTCAGGGTTCTATCCTGGGGCCATTACTATTTCTGTTATTCGTGAGCGATCTCCCCAAGACTGCATATTCCAAAGCCAAGTTATTCGCTGATGATACAAAGGTGTACAGAGAAGCTTCAAGCAAGGCTGAATGTGATGCATTACAATCTGACTTGAACAACTTTTCTGCCTGGTCCAAAACCTGGCTGATCAAGTTTAGCGCTTTGAAGTGCGTTGTCCTGAGGATCAAAGAGGCCATTCAGTATATATATTCCTTGGATGGGATACATTTGGAGAGTGTAACTGACCAGAAAGACTTAGGTGTTATTATATCAAATTCACTTAAACCAAAGTCTCACATTGTATCAATCACTAAAAAGGCGTATCATAAAGTAGGTATGATAAAACGATGTTTTACCAACTTTACCCCCACAAAAATCACTATCCTGTATAAGACCATTATAAGACCCGGACTTGAATATGCGTCACCGACATGGAACCCGTGGTTAAAATCGGACATTGAGAAATTGGAAAAAGTTCAAAGCAAATGCCTGAACATGTGTACAGTGCCTATTCAAATGGAGAGTTTGCAATTCTGGAGAAACTTCACAGATCTAGTGGAAATATATAAATACACGAGTAATATGTACAAGTCACCAGCAAGTAGCTTTTTCACTAAATTTATCACCCATACTTTTTAACACCTATATCATTGACATGTATAGACAAGCCCTTTTGGAGCACTGTAAGTTTGCTGATGATGGAACGGTATGGTCGGAAGAAACAACCGCACAAGAGGCAGTAAAACAGGCATGTGCAGGATTCAAACGGGTTAAGTCATGGTGCCATCAGCGAAGACTTACTGTTAGCCTGACCAAGACAGAAGCAAGCCTGTTTACCAAGCTCAAGCTACTGGCAGCCAAGCCCAGCTTCGACCTTGATGGAACACCACTGAAGTATAACGCTACACCAAAGATACTGGGTTTCACTCTAGATGAGCAGCTAACGTTTGAAGACCACATGAAAAGCGTATCAAGGAAAGCGAGCAACTCTCTAAGGATCATCCGGGAAATAAAGGGAATTGCTACAGTCTCAACAAACAAGCTGATCCGTCTCTACACTTCCCTGGTCAGATCAATCATGGAGTATGGAGCAATCGTCTGGCAGTGTAGCAAATATACAAACAAGCTAGCCAGTATACAGAGGAAGGCACCGTGTCTCTGCTTGGGCCTACCTAGTACTTCAGGAACAGATGCAGTAGAGGTAGCTGCCGGAGTACTACCACTGGACCTACACTTTACACAGATAGCCATTAAAGAAACAGCGAAGATACAGGCTAAATCTATCAGAAGACCCATTAAGTGCATGCTGAACAGAATGACCGAAGAAGAACAAGAGCATGACACACAACGCTTTGCCATTTCACCTCTAAGGCTTGCACTCACCCAAGCTGAAGAGATGAGAAAGCTTACCGGTATCGACATCAGAGTCATTGAACAGGAGCTGGAGTTTGAGAAAGACAGCCTGCTTATGTCCCCCAAAACACCAGTCTACTGGAGCAGACTAGGCTCATCCAAGTCTCGGACAGCAGAGCAACAAGAACTGGGTAAAGAGATGGTGCTGGATCTTATGATGGAAGCCCCAGAAGGAACAACCTTTGCCTTCACGGATGGCAGCTGCCTCACTAATCCAGGCCCATGCGGGGCAGGGGCAGTTGTCTACCCTAGTAATCAGGATCCAGTAAGACTGAAGAGACCAGTTTGTAAGCGAGGCTCAATTCTACTTGGGGAACTGGTGGCTATACTTCTCGTCATAGAGTACTTAATCCAGAACTTCGTAAGCATACCATGTAAACTGTTGAAGATATTCTGCGACAGCCAGTCAGCAGTCGGCATTCTAACCTTAGGATGGAAGGACTCCAGCTATAGAGAGGTAGTAGGTGATATCAAGGCTGGAATTGACACCCTCCAGAGGAAAGGTACTCCAATACAGATTGATTGGACCCCTGGCCACAGCGCTATAGCTGGAAATGAGATTGCTGACCACCTAGCAAAGGAAGCGGCCAGGGAAGCAGAATCCTTCACAGATGACAGGAACTTTACAAACACGGCTGAAGTCAAGATGGCATCCAAGAAGTATGTCATGTCTCTATGGCAGAAGAGGTGGGACAACTCTGAAACAGGAATGACCTACTACAGCTACTTCCCTAAAGTGGACACAGTTCGACTGTTCGACAATCCAACGAGAACAGCCTTTAGCCAGATCCTACAGCTCCAAACAGGATACTCTCAGTTAAACGAGTACAGACATAAACTTGGACTGACAAAGACAGACCTATGTGAGTGTGGACAGGTCGAAACAACGGAGCATTATCTACTTAACTGTCCTCTTCATGAGCATCCAAGAAACCGCATGGCCCTGGCTCTGGGGAGAGATATCGGCCTATACCACCTTGACACACAACACTTGCTTTCCCACAACAGCGAGGAAGACGAACACGCTACAGGACAGACAGAGATTCTAAGGAGGGAGCTGGCAACCTATATAGAAGCCACGGGACGGTTTAAGCCTTCGCCCCCATCTCCCCCAAGTCCGTGATCCGTTATTCCCATCATCTTGTCAATTACATTTGAGAAAAGTTTCAGAAGAGTCAAAGAATTACACAAGAGACATCCTACATTGGAGAAGAATGTGCCATCTAGGCCATGAATAGCGGATAGCGGACAAAAAAGCTTCAAGTCCAGTTCAGTCGTACTGATGTGAGGAAGAACTTTTTCTCGAACAGAGCCATAACCCTGTGGAATTCCCTACCGGTTTAGATGCTTTCAAGCAGAGACTGAGGGCCGACCTTCCTGAGTCGGCCTAACCACCAAGTATACCAAGTATGTATCTAATGTATAATTTTTGTAACAAACTATTCAGTCACTGTCAGAAAATCTTATTAAAAATTAGAAAAAGAAAACTTAATAAATTTTGCCTTTCAAAATTAAAATCTTCCTTTCGCCAGGGATCTATAAATACATATATAGGCCACTGTTTTCGCGAACGTAACGCCTTTGATTTTTATGTTTAATACAAATTAAACTTCTCAAAACATGTCTTTCTTCGCATGTGGAACTTTATTGCTCTCTCTATAGGGAAGGAATAGAAGCCAGGACCCGGGACCAAAATCCGGGACCAAAATCCGGGACCAATTTTTGTTGGCATTAAAATTGTACTAAACATACAAATAACGGGCTGAAAATTAGACCATAAGTAAATTATAGTCTCTTCTCAAAAATGCATAGAAAGATTTTATTAACTTTTCAATATTTATTGAAATTTTAACAAAAATACAGGACCACGTCGAGCTTTTTCGACCCGGGACCAGTTTTTGCGGGATTGACGATGTCAAGCAAATCTCAATGTTTTCCTACAGAAACATTTTAAATCCCAATCTTTTTACATTTCATCATCTGTTAACATACCAAAGAAGATAAGATTTTAAAAAATGAGAATTTTTTCCAGTGATTTTCGCTAAAAATTCCACCCGGGACCAACCCGGGACCAAAATTGTCATTTATCTATTGTGCGATGTTAATGATGTCAATGTATTTTCTATTTCTTCTACATTATCGTTTAAAATCTCATTGTTTTACTTTGTATCATATCTAAAGATGCCACAAAAGACGAAAATGCAAAAATTCATTAAATATATCCCTTATTTTAAGAGAAAACCTACCTGGGACCAAATAGTCATTTTCTGCGGTTTAAACATTGTCTTGGTACGTTGCCATAGAATCTGAACATTCCACAAAAGCAGAAATTGATTAGCTTCTAAAATAAATGGGGCCAAATTAAGAAAAAAGAAAGATAGAATGGCGTATTTTTATTTTTAAAGCACTTAAAATCATTAACGAGACTGGAAACCAGTTTGCACAAGTTTAATATTGGGCTTAAGGAATTGCACATAATTGTATATAATTAATTATCAACTAATTAGATTTAAATATGATAGGGGCTCACATTGAAATTATTTCTTGTTTTCATTTCTGTTTCTTTGGCATCTCTACATACGAGTAAATGTAAAATTAATGGGATTTTAAACGTTTATAGAGAGAAAAACTGAAATTTCCTTCACATCATGACGATTTTGGTCCCGGGTTGGACCCGGGTCGAATTTTTCGCCAAAATAATTGATACATTTCGCATTTTTTTAAAATTTAATCTTCTTTAGTATGTTTACATATGATGAGATGTAAAATAATTTGGGTTTAAAATGTTTCTGTAAGAAAAAAAAAAAAAGAGATTTGCCTGACATAGTCAATACCGCAAAAACTGGTCCCGGGTCGAAATTGCTTGACCTGGTCCTGTATTTTTGTTAAAATTTCAACAAATATCGAAGGTTTTATAAAATCTTTATATGCATTTCTCAGAAGAGTCTATAAACTACTTATGTTCCAATTTTCAGCTTGTTATTGGCATGTTTAGTACAATTTTGAGGCCAACAAAAATTGGTCCAGGAATTTGGTCCCGAGTCCCGGGCGTGGTCCCGGCTTCTATTCCTTCCCCTCTCTATATTTGACGATTTAGTGGAAAAGATCATTTATCTATTACATTTCTTACATTTTTTTAGTTTTACGCAAAAAGGTGTCAAAAATAAATCTTCCTATCAGGGATCGTTCCTTTCGCGAAAGAAAGGTTCTTTTCGCACTTTAGCTACAACGAATCGGTACGACGACTTACCAAAATAACCGGAATAACCGAAATACCGAAATAACTTCCGAAATACCGGAATAACCGACGATTTACTGAAATTACCTTGGAAAATACCAAAATAACCATAATTATCATATTATTTACTAAGAATATACTAGTTCGATGATTATAACCCTAAATTAATTCATTGCGTTAGACTTGCACTATATTAGAACTTTTTTTGGATTGAGCTGGTATAATGTTTCCTTTTTTAAAGTCCCCGGGTTTCTTTAAACTTGCATTCCGTATCATAATGTTTCATTTATTTATCTATCCCACATGTACATAATCTATATATTTTTGGTTGTTTAATATATATAAAATATATATTTTTTGGTTCATAAAAGATGATGGGCGAGAGGGGATATAAAAAAGTTAAATGTATACAATTTGAAAACCCGTACAAGCTATTCTCTGTGCGATATTTTAACCAACTATAGAGAGTTGTATTAGAGTAATATGTTTTAATTCCATTCCATTTTCACTTTTGTTTAAATTTATTTGTTTTGACAGTAAAATTTCTAACAAAAAATATATATCACCGCTGTCATAATGTGGAAAAGAATCGATATATAATGACTATGAAAATAAGGTGATTCACCGAAATAACCAAGAAAATACCAAAATAACCAATACTTTTTTTTATTTATTTTTATGTATTTATTAGAAATTTCTTGACAACGTATATATATGAGTCAAAGGATTGGAATACTTTTTGAAAATACCATAATAGCCAATATCTATTTTAGAAATATGAGCATAGGATAAGCAAAGGAGCATAAAATATAATAACATTGAACATGGTTATGAATTAAGTATGAACGAATTTAAGTTTTGTTTTAGCAGTGTTTGGGAAATTATGCTAAGACCACACATATCAACGCCGCCATACTTTAACACAAAAAAAAATGCATCCAAATAATGTTTATTTATTTGTGTTTATACAGGGGCGTCGGACCAATTTTGACATTGGGGAGGCGGATTTTTTTAATACCTTTTTGCCGCATCACCGCCCCCAACCCCCACCCCCTACCAACTTACACCTCTATCCTCAACCCGTCCCACCTCCACTAACCCTCCAAAATAATTTAAAAAAAAGTGACATTTGAATTTTGTAGGTTAACAGCATAAAATTTGTATCCAAATTCTGTAAACTTGGTGTTTAGAGGCTTATTTTGCCTAGTTGTCCGTTCGACTACACGTCTTGGACATTAAAGCTGTGCCAAGCACATGTCTGTGCAGAATGTTAGTGCTCAGCTTGCCAGAGTGCCCGCCGTAGCCCTTCACTAACTATCGCCTAGGCAATATAGAACGCAACACTGGGCCAGTCCGGTATCAGTGCTGTCGGAAGTCAGTGAAAATGTATTCGTCGCGACTGGGTTTCAAACACGCCATGCCATTATCTATAGGGAATACTGGATGCACTTAGAATCTAAGTGGGCTAGCTCGAAAGTAAATGAAGAATCTGCTGGATAAATGTACGTATGTATGTATGGATGGATGCCTTGCGATTTTTGCACATTGAATATATTACCTGTGGGTCTCATTAGCGAAGAGAGAAGAACTTGATCAACTTGTATTCATACTTTGGCTGATGTTTCTTCAACGCTTTAGCGCTGGTCATGTAGAAAGTTTTCTCGAGACGCGGTTCATGTTTAAAAATATATATAATTAATAACTGTTTTATAAACACTGTCCTTCTTATTTTCAACTAGTGCTCTTGTTCATGATTTAAGTGAATAAGTTAATTACAGAAATGCAGCTTTTTTTTTACCCCCCCCCCCCCCCCCCCAAAAAAAAAAAAATAATACGTTTGAAAATTTAGTTAAAGGATTAATGCAATAACAAATATTTATATATAAACTTTGAAATAGCCAAAACAAATAGAAAAGAAAAAAGAACACCAGTTGAAGATAGGACATGAGAATATGGTTAGCCTTGTTGTTATAGCTGGCGCAAATTGACCTGTCTCTTTGACCCCTCATTTAAATATATTAGTAGGTTCAGTTGATTTCACGGAGAGGGATAATTGAATTATAAAACAAACTTAAGGCCATCCTTTAAAAATATGTTTGTTGTGCTCCAAGGCAGACTTAGCTGGATCGGTAGGTTGGTTTTTTTATCGGGTGCCACAAAGTGCTGATTACGACTAAACTACATTTGCAAATAGTGCAGACACGACTCAAAGTATTCCTTAAGAGCAATCTGGTCATGATCAACAGTGTTTGTCATCTTGCACTGACAGTCTTAACTCCGTTCAGCAGCCGTTACCCAATTTAAAGTTGACAATTACATGTATTATGATTAAATATTACTACATACGAAAAAAATGAAAGAAAAGACAAAAAGGCCAAATCATGGATAGTATGAAATGCAGCAAACAGAATTTTTATCATGGCCTTACAAATAACGAATCCTCTCAAGAATCACGAGCATTTCTACCAGAAATGAATTACTTCATGCAATTGTGACTAGTTTACCAGATATACTTGCATAAACATATAGACGTCTTTCCCATGTTAACTGTGGGCACAACTGTATGTTCCTACTTCTGTATGTATTCTCTGCTCTTGAAGGAACTTTTTAAGATTTTATTGGTACAAATAAAGTTTATCATTTCTCAAAAGGACTTTTGATTCGGGGCCGATAATGCAATGCATTCCAGAAGACATAATTTGTTTTAATCGCTTAATTGCAAACAGAAGCAACTGCAAAAGCATACGCCTCAAATAGGGTTCAAAACCTGGGCGGGGAGAGGAGGAATGGATGGATAACGTGCAGTTTTACTTCCTTTTAGACAGTATTTAAGTCATATCAGGACGATGGGTGGGTGATAATGAAAGGCTGTGTGCAATTGAACCCCGTTTACGATCGAAAAGATTCCCGTCTCCAGCGGGACTCGAACCAGAGGCCACTATATCAGCAGAACACCGCTTAACCTACTGAGCTACCGGGGTTCCTGGACGCGTGTGTCTGGGAGAGAGAGAGAGTTGCATTCTACATCTTAATAGCATGTTACCCAAAGTGAGAATACAATGTAGCAGAAGATACATAAAGACATACAGGGATAGTGTATTACATCCATCTACGTATCTGGATATCATTTCAAGGTCGTCATGATTCATGATACGGTAAACAATACCATGGGTGAAAAAGTAAGCATTATTCAGTATCTTGCCTCAACCTACTGCATGATGTTCGTGTTTGCAACGTTTCCATTCATCTGAGCTGAAAATTGAATGCGTACTCTCTCTGTCTCTCTCTCTCTTTCTCTCTCTCTCTCTCTATCTCTCTCTCTCTCTCTCTCATATACAGCTCTGAAATCAAACATGCATAAAAAATGATTATATGATAAAATTTTGCCGATTTCCATACAGCATAGTTACGCGCCGAAACTCCTCGGCATTTGGAAATGGAAAACCGGTTTTATGAAGCAACACACTCTGTAAATATCTGAGGCTCTTTTCTATGGCATGTACTTTATGAAGGTTTCGGCGCCGAAGCTGCCTTTGTAAATACATGGCAGAAAGAGTTTCGACGCTGAAGCCAACTATAATACGCTCCACGAAAACCCGGCTTTAGGATATGGCAGTCATTCAATCGCGTAAATACGTGTAGGTGTGGTTCTGCTAGAAAGCTTTGTCTCCTATTTCGCAATGAATTGTGCTATTTTGCATATTCATGCATAAAGGTCAGAAAGACAGGTCAATTTGCGCCAGCTATATCATATGCAGAACAGTTTTATATTAAACGCTACATATTATACAAATATTACGCAGATTTTACAGTAAAGTAATTGAAATCTGGTCGCCTTTTCGTTTACCGTCATTTTTACGAGCGCCTGTCAATAGAACATTTGTGGAAATCACGATACGGTACGGTTATGTTGCTAGATAGCCGACTGAACAAAACTTTTACAGTTTTGAATGGCTGATTATGAAAACGATATACCTATCATATTCTATCCTACTCTGCGTGATGATGCCTGCAAATGTTTCAGGTGCCCGTAAAATTAATGGCAAATGTGATGGCAGTCAGATGCCATTTATTCTATCGTAAAATCTAGGAACATGAATAGATGAATTCGGTAACAGTTGAGCGCATGATAGGTTGACACAACCTTTTGTACATGAGATGGATGGATGTTTTGCGATTTTACGTCCAGTATTTCAGTCATGTCAGGTCGATGGGAGGGTGATAATGAAAGGCTGTATGCAATGGAACCCCGCTTACGATCAAATATATTTCCGCCTTCAGCGAGAATCGGACCCGGGCCCCTGAGATCGGCAGGCCAGCACTTAGCCCACTGAGGTACATGGACTTCTGTTGTACATGAGACAAAAATATGATGTGAGTTGGGAAATAGCAGTCAGTGCATCAGACAATAGTGTACCATAAGAAAAATATTAGAGATGTGTGGAGTTGTTGAAACTTATTGTAACTTTATATTTGTCTACAAATGTCAATTAAAAATGGTTCGTATATATAGCTAATGCATCGAAACAAGCTAACCTTCGTTCACGCGTGGCTCTTCGAGTGGGGCGGCGTCCAGGGGCGGCGTCCACGGCGCTAGAGCTGGACAATAATGAAAATTTTCCAACTCCTATTTTGTCTGAAATTCATACGGTGTTACATTGAGGAGCGAAAAAAAAAACTTGAAAAACAAACCTGTATTGTATGGACAATATGGGTTTAGCCGAATGGAGTTTTCAGTATTGACTAACGGTCCCACAAAATCTTGCCACCATTTTACAAGGTTAACATTATTTAAGCCTATTACTTACAATATTTTGAAATAAAAATGATCAGCAGAAGTCAGGATGTTTGTCTGTTTCTTGGCCCACCGGGGTTCAACTGGTGGTCTTCTTTTGCTCCAGTACTCCAGTGGTGTTGCTGACGCCCCAGGGATCTCCGGGTGTCTCAACACGTTTTGGCTGTCGAGTCCTCATCCTTGCTTCATCACGGTCTTGTCTTGATCTTAATTGTTGACCGTGATGACTCTCTGATGAGTTAGGGGACCTCCATACGAACCGAACTACCGACTGATTGTGTGCACCGGAGCGGAGGGTGAGGGCGAAGGTTTGGGCCCAGTAAAACCGGTTTAACCCCCCCCCCTCCCCCAGTAGTTATTACTGACCGTCCCAAGGCGGTACTTTTGTTGCGGTTGCATTTGTTTTATGTTCGGTGCTGTTTAATTTATTGTGTTCTCAGTTTAATCCTTCTATCATTAAAAATAGAAAATAGGTAAAAATAACTGTTAAATGTTTTTCATATAATTTGTTTAGTCCGTTATAACCCGTCTGTTGGTCTAATTTTTTTAGTTCAATAAAGATAGCTGAGTTGCCATCTATTTGGGAAAGAGCTGCTGACTCGGCTTATCACTTGTAATTTTTTGTTTGTTGGGATGTCTTTGTTAATCTTTCCCTTTGATATTGGGGATAGGGTTTGGGATCTGATTCAGTCAGTTCCTGAAGTGTAGTTACTCTTTAAATACAAAGTAATTTTATAAATATCTCATAAAAATGACAACTTTATTTACTTATAATGGTTATTTTGGTATTTTCTAAGGTTATTTCGGTAAATCGTCGGTTATTCCGGTATTTCGGTAGTTATTTCGGTATTTCGGTTATTCCGGTTATTTCGGTAAGTCGTCGAACCCACAACGAATGAGTAACCAGTCTGGAACAGAACAGAGTTGCCGTTCTTGCCGGAAAAAAGAGAAAACTGAAAGACAAAAAGAAAATAGAAAATAATATGGTATTTAGAATATTTTGTGGTTTCTCTTTCTTCATAATAACTAATGCATTATATTTTCTGTAACAGGGACACATCATTAAGTCTGGATTTTGCAGCAACGAGCTGGATGTGCTGCTCTAACGTCAGTCTCATTCATCTTCAGTTGGGTGGGGTAAAAGAAGTGATCATAGTTTGTGGGGATAGCACTATCAAATTAGTATAAGCTGAAAATTGAATGTGAGTATTATGTAAGCCGTATTCAGGGGCGGATCCAGGAATTTTGGATAGGGGGTTCAAATTAGCCGAGGGGGTTCGACCAATTTTTGCTGAAATTCCCTGTGAAAATGAGATAATTTAGGCTGTAGAGGGGGTTCGTTTGAACCCCCTTTGGATCCGCCACTGGTATTATCAAGCTGCCAGGGACTGCTATCTAGTAACCCGAGTCTTCTCTGGCTGCAAACCCTTATTGGGTCTTGCAGCCAGAGCAATACTGCACTTAAAAACTCTAATTAAGCCGATCCATCGGTGGATCGGCCAAGCAAAATTCTAATTTTGGTTAGTGTTATCAATTACCTGCGCGAAAAGATATACAGTGGCTAATTCCTTATTCATTTTTGCACCATTCTGCAGTGTTTGTCACATTTTATTCCATTTTGAACCATAATAATCTTTGATCAAACTTAATGAGGTATCTATCTATCTATTAGGGATGGGTATCGCCACTGAAAACCGTATCGCGATATATCACGATACACTGGTCCGTATCGGGATATGTATCACGATATATCGTGACTTCTTTTTAAGTAAGTACTTCTATGTTATATGCTTTTACTGTGTTGTTTGCTTCTGTCTTTTATTAAATGATTGTAATAAAAATGAACATCCCATTCTTTACCTGTTTATTTTAACACCAAAACAAATTATAACCAGCTCATGTACTTTATTAAAATGCAACTGTTACTGGTCTCGATCTCATTTTATTTAACTAATTGACTTACTTACTGACGTGACCCTGGTGACCATGCATCTGGTGCATGACTTCTTTATTTGTTATTCTGCCCTGACCCAGTTTTGCCCCAAGGCGAGAATGAAAAAAGCATGCGGATTTTCAACACCAGTTGTCATCAAAGATCAAAGAAATTGACACGTGTCTGAAGTCTAGGTGAATTATTTTATCGGTGACATGAAAAGGAAATACACTAAATAATCGGACAGTAATTGCTGAGCAAATGTTGTAGAAACAGATCAGACAGCGCATTGGAGCAGTGTGATCAGGATCTGCAGTCTAGTATGTCAACAAAATAATGAAACTTCCCGTAAGTGAAAATGTGATATACACACACAAAAAAATGTTCTAAAAGATGTTCGATTATTTACGTAAGTTATGAATGGGAATATGTGTCAAAATGATCATACCGTTGGAGTGATAGGATCAATTGGATACTGACAAAAGGATTAAACTGGACACTATTATCTACAATCACGGTAATTTTTGTTTACATCTTCTTTGTGGGTGATAATTACGGAGATAAAAGACAAAAGAGGAAGTGAGCCTCTGGCAAAAGTAAACAATCAAAACCTGTTTTTAAAGACTATTGGCTTTAATTGACTTTACTACCTAGATCCGTTATATAAAAAAAAAGAATATTTGGGGCAAAATACTAACAAAATGAAAAGGAAACTGTTAATTAAAAGCATATAAAACGTTTTCACGAGAATGTCCGGAAACACCCGAAATTTACCGAGCGTACCGGTATGGCCAAAACGTATCGTGATTCGTATCGTTGGAATTTTGAATCGCGATTTACCGGTATACCGGTAATATCGCGCACCCCTACTATCTATCTATCTTGACATGATCCACAACCCCCTTTCGGGTATTATGTGGATTTCACCACGCATGGTGTGTTAGTAAAAGAAGTAAAAAGTGAGATAGTGCAGAATAAAAAGATAAAAAGAAAGGTGAGATATAGATGAAAGGGTTAGTGTTAAGAAGAGCTTAAAATCAGGATAAAAACAGTATTTATGTTTAGGGGAGGGTATGACTGATCTTACTGACTCCTAATTTAAAGGAGTCAAGATCTGAAACTTGGACGAGATCAGCTGGTAGACGAGATCAGCTGGTAGACGAGATCAGCTGGTAAAGACGAGATCAGCTGGTATGGACGAGATCAGCTGGTAAAGTAAAATATCGCTTTTTGTTGATGACCTCATTTTGATTTGACAGTTCTTGCGCGTGCCGGTGTACAGGTAAAATTATCCATTATTTCAACATCACAAATCTGGACGTTTCGCGCTTGGACAATTCGCGTTTCGCGCTTGGATAAAAAATTAGTCCCTGGCTCTCAGAGTTGAAAGGAGTAAAATGTCTTTGGTACAAACCAGTGCGTTACGACTAGGACCGAAATGACCGTACCTACGAAACGGATAAAGTGACTCATAGTATTTTTTCTTATAAACGCCGGATTGACCTCAAACAATCTGTCAACAAAAACAATAATGGCGGAGATATGTTACAAATCTTTAGGGGTGCGCGATATTACCGGTATACCGGTAAATCGTGATTCAAAATTGCCACGATACGAATCACGATACGTTTTGGCCATACCGGTACGCTCGGTAAATTTCGGAGGTTTCCGGACATTCTCGTGAAAACGATTTATATGCTTTTAATTACCAGTTTCCTTTTCATTTTGGTAGTATTTTTCCCCAAATATTCTTTTTTAATGAAAAGGATCTAGGTAGTAGAGTCAATTAAAGCCAATATAGTCTTTAAAAACAGATTTTGTTTGTTTACTTTTGCCGGAAACTCGCTTCCGCTTATGTCTTTTATCTCCGTAATCTTCACACTCAAAGACAGATGTAAACAAAAATTACCGTGATTGTAGGTAATAATGTCCAGTTTAATCCTTTTGTCAGTATCCAATTGATCCTATCACTCCAAGGGTATGATCACTTTGACACATATTCCTATTCATAACATATATTCGAACATCTTTTGAACATTTTTTTTGTGTATATCTTAGTACATTTTCACTTACGGGAAGTTTCATTATTTTGTTGACATACAATGAAGATCCTGATCACACTGCTCCAAGGAGTTGTCTGATCTGGGTCTACAACATTTACGCAGCAATTACTGTCCGATTATTTAGTGTATCTCCTTTTCATGTCACCGATAAAATAATTCACCCAGACTTCAGACACGTGTCAATTCCTTTGATCTTTGACGACAACCGGTGTTTAAAATCTGCATGCTTTTTTCATTCTCGCCTTGAGGCAAAACTGGGTCAGAGCAGAATAACAAAGAAGTCATGCAATAGATGCATGGACACTAGGGTCATGTCAGTAAGTAAGTCAAGTAGTAAAATAAAATGGGCTTGCAGATTTGTAACAGTTGCATTTTATTAAAGTACTGGCGCTGGTTATTTTTCTTTTTTGGTGTTAAAATAAACAGGTAAAGAATGGGATGTTCATTTTTTATTACAATCATTTAATAAAAGACAGAAGCAAACAACACAGTAAAAGCAAGTAACATAGAAGTACGATTTGAAAAAGAAGTTGTGATATATCGTGATACATATCCTGATACAGACCAGTGTATCGTGATATATCGCGATACGGTTTTCAATGGCGATACCCACCCCTACAAATCTTGACTCCCTCTAAAAAAATTGTTATTTATCTGCTTTTAGATGGGGTATCACATAGAATTACTGTGCCGAGTCATCAAAAGGTATTTTTTGATAGGATTGCAAAGTTTACATATAACTGCAACATAATACGCAATAGAAATTCAACCAGAAACCAAGGGCATCTGTGGGAAATACAATATTAGAGTTTTCACCACTTTCGTTCCTCTGACGTCAATAAGCCGCCAATCAAAATTATAAATAGGCTTTTTCAGTCAGAGAAGGCTCGGATTAGCTATCTAGGTGCCCCAATAGCTCAGTCGGTAGCGAAATAGACTGACCCTCTGCAGTGTAGGTTCAAACCTGGCACTGGCAAGTATGAATGATTGGCTGTTACCTTCGGGTCGGGGTGGTTTCTCATCTAGTATTTCCCAGCCCCTATACAGCTGAGATTATCTACTTCTGGCTTTCTTCTACCACAGAAGTCTTCAGATATAATGATCAGATATGATTTAATTGGAGTATGAAGGAAGAAGAAACCTGCAAATCCAGATAACCTATATTATCAAGCTGCCAGGGACTATCTGCTATCAAGGACAAGCTTCTCAGTTTACCACCATAATTTCAACAATATTATATCAATATGTTGAAGCAGTTAAAAAGGCAAACCAAGTTCTTCGTATGATCAAACGTCACTTTGTCGTAAGGGATAAAAAACTATCATTTAGGTTTATAAGAGCCTTAGGCCAAAACCCAAATATAGTGTCGAAGTTTGGAGTTGTCAGTACTTAGCAGAATGATGTACAACTGATAGAAAGAGTTCAGCACCCTACAAACCCATATGAGAGATGGTTAGGAAGGTATACAATTTTATCTTGATAGATTGAAAGAATGCAATTTAACAACGTTGGAATTGCATCAACATGGGCATGTAATACTCAGTATAGGATGTATGCCGGATGAATAGATAGATAGATTAGATTGAAACTTCAAGATTCTAACAGGAAGAGAAGGGATTGATAAGAATTGATCAGCTGTTTACTCTAGCTCAGGAAAGCCATACTAGGGGCCATACTTCCAAACTTGTGAAACATAGATCAAGGTTTAAGTTTTTAAAGTTCTTTTATTCCCAACAAATCATCAATAGTTGGAATCGTTTACCAGCTAAAGTGGTGCTAGCTACATGTGTAAGCCAGTTTAAGAACCTACTCGATGTCTACATAAAGGAAATTTTATACATGGGGTTTCAATGAGTGATTCTCTGCTAATCCTGGGCCATATTCGTAAGTGATATGGCTTAGGTAAATTGAAGGTATATACCTCATTGGATTTCTTTAATGTACTGTTTTCTGTAGTATTTTTACCTCTGTTTTGCAGCCAGGCCACGTAGCATAGTCGTTAGGACATCTGACTTATAAGCTAGAGGTCTTGGGTTCGATACCCGGTCTGGCCACTTACTTATATTTCTTCTTTCTGCCGATTCAAGAAGGGTAGTTGTCAGTTACCGGTGAGAGTAAGTACACTTAGTACTGATTAACAGCTTAGGAGGTCTAAGTCTGCCCAGGAATAGTGTGGTTAGGTTAACTGACCGTTGACATGACATTAGCTGTTTACCGTGGAGGTTAAACAATAATACAACAACCTTTACTTTCCAGTGCAGTGCAGTGTACTTTCTGTGCAGCATAAAGCTGCAAACAGCTTAACAGCAAAGGCTGGGGTGAAGAAATGTATAAATCTTGTTAAACTTGATGTGACTTGATGGGCCCCAGCTTATCGGGTCATCCAGCCAAGTACTAACCCAGCAAAACGTTGCTTAACTAGCAACAACAGTCTGCCACTCCAGCCACATTGCCATAAAAGCATGCTTCTACAGCCAGAGCCTAGTAGTCACTAGTGGTGCATATACGCATTCACTACACTACTCTCTCCTTTTTAAAGGCCCTGGAGCACCTTGTGACACATACTCAGCCACACTGTGTAGCTCCCTTTTCACTCTTTAAGGCAGGGCAGCAGTCTCCCGTGTGCTCGTTCCAATATTTTAGACACCATTGATGTCACTTTATAGGGCCCAGCATATCGGGTCACCAGTCCAAGTTCTAACCTAGCGAAACATTGCTTAACTTGCAATAATAGTCCACCACCCTAACCACATCGCCATTAAAGCATACTTTTACAGGCAGGTGCTGGTAGTGGTATTTGTGCAACCGGCGAATGAGTTAGGGCACACTGCTTGCCGACAGGGGAAGTAACTCCTTCTTGGGTCCCGCTACTGTCGAGAGTTGTCGCCCCTTTGCGTCAGTAGTGGCTCGTACTGACGCCTGGTGTAGGTGACAACTTACCTCCCTTTTAGCTGCAGTGTACCCTGTTTTCCCATCAGAGTACAGGATACCAGTTTCGCTGAGTTGGGGAATTAGCTTTTGGTATCCTGTATTGTCTCTTCGGTCACGGGGTCCGGTCTGATTAAATATTACCTTAATCAGACCCGTAAAGTTCTAACATCTATGAAGAACAAGTCTGAACACTTCTGATGAATTTCATTGATTTTAATTACTGTCAAAGTTAATTTCTTACTCAAATGTATCTTCTAATAATCACTGTCCTAATATTTCTAATTACTTCTGTCCTAATACTTTCTTGCCAGCATAACATAAAATCAGTGTAAATGTATTTGACACTGTCCAAATACTTTCAATATCACTGTCCAAATACTTCTGTAAAATTTAAGCCAATGTAATTTTCTAAACAGTTATTCTGTACTCAAATATGCAGTCACTTTCTTGATCTTATATTAACAGTAGTATAACAAAGTTCTCTCCCTTAATATTTAATAATTAGCTAAACCTTGCAGCAGTACATGTAAAAGTTCTGTTACTATTTCAAACATCCAAACAAAAGTTCTAAGTTACTATTTAAAGTTCAATATGTAAAACAAGGTACTTTCCTGTTGGCGAATATTCCATATAAGTCCAATCCAGTTCACTGATTGTTTATGCTGGCCCAACTGCAGGGTTCAGCAGAGTCTCCTGAATGTAACGTAATGTACTGTTCTGTATCCAAAGCTTAGACTGAAGATGCTTAGTTTTACCCAAGTTTAAATATGTTTTCTTCTCAAAATGGCATCATACTCAAAGTGGGAAGTTGAAATTGCCAAAAGCCAAAAGAATAATAGACTTTGATTAAGTGTGAAGATTGCTCTTGCCCAGTTCAAAGAAGGAAATGCCAAACAGTTATTAAAAGCTGAAATCTACTTCTCAGTGTTAATTGTAATCACCTATGTCACTAGTGGTTTCATTCAAACAATTCTACAGGGCTAATTTGACAGTTAGTTGAGATCACATCCAGCTTAATCAAAGTGAGCAGAAATGCAAAACAATACTTAAGATTTCAAAGAAGTAACTCAATGTCAACTATGCCAAATTTCAGTTTTGACTAGAACAACCAAACTGTCTAAGTATTCAATTTATTTGTGCCAAACAATCATATCAGAAGTTAGCAAAGATCACATACAAAGATTATTCTTGACCGCCACTTATTTAATAAGACTACTCAAGGAAGAAGCCAAAATTGTAACTGTAAAATTATAACTTTGTCAAGCAAAATGAATTTCCAAATTATATAATTTTTATATCTAAAGTTCTCTATAATCTCATACACTCTCTCATACACACAATTATAAACAAGAAATCAAAATTTTGCATATACTACAACCTGAAATTCTGTATTCTGTATTTCATTTTATTTATATATTTTTTTATTATTATTATTATTTTTACCATTTATTATTTACATTTATGGGTAGGAATTGTCACACTGTGACATTTATACACATTCACCGTAAACATTTCAGTTTACCAACATATTTTCTAATCTCTCTAGTTGCACATTTGCTGTGCCTGTTGTCCCTCTGGTCGTGGAACACCTTTCACAACACTTTCCCTATTTTGTTTTTGAAGGACCCCTCTTGCCGGCCCATATAATCTTGCGGAACACCTTCACTACATTTCTCTCGTGTGTTTCATTCAACTCAACTGTAAAAATGCGCTCCTGTAAGTCTTTTGACTGAGCGTTCTCATTGATCTACATTCCACATCTACATTTAAGTGCATGGCCAAAATTGGCATATTCGCACTGTGAACAACTTTAAAAAATTCGTGCTGGGAGGCTCTTATGTAATTAACAGGGATGGTAGTCCTAAAATGCTTAATTTGTGCTAAGGGAAAGGATTTACTTTGTAGAGAGATTGTCCAGGCACATTTCCCTCATTTGGGGCTACTCATGGGGAAGCAAACTCTTTCCTTTAAGAATAAGCCCCCAATTTGTAAGTGATAATTGAAAAGTCAGTGAATTTGAAAATTAACGGCTGTTGCAGTCTTCAGAAAATTTATTGTGTTCAAGGGAAAAGGATGTATTTTATAGAGAGATGATCCAGTCATATCGTTTTAAGCTCACCTGAACGAAATTTAGGAGGAGATATTGCACTACCCCCGGCAGTGGCGTTAGCAAAATGTTAAAGTTTTATAGGTGAAGGGCAAGGCGGTGCCAGGCAAGCTATCCTGTCCCACTGACAGGTCTTGTTTTCCTACTCAGGGACTACTGTTAAAGGAATAAGTTTCTCCTTGATTAACCCCCAATTTTCAAATGATATAGTTATACCCCCGACATACGAAGTATGTCAGGGGGTATATAGTTTTTGTCATTCCGTCCGTTTGTCCGTTCGTCCGTTTGTTCGTCCGTTCGTTCTTTTGTTCGTTCTTCCGTCCGTTCGTCAACTTTACGTCAAAGTTTTGCGTTAAACCTTTCTTGATTGCTCATATCTCTGTAACTACACATCAGATTCTTTTCATATTTGGTTTATGATATCTCTATAGCATTGCCTTTGGTGTAAACTATTTGAGCCCCAGGGTCTGGCTCCAGGGTGGGGCCAAGGGTCAGTACTTAGGACTTAGGCATTTTCATTATGTCAAAGTTTTGCGTTAAACCTTTTTGTACACATCAGATTCTTTTCATATTTGGTTTATGATATCTCTATAGCATTGCCTTTGGTGTAAACTATCTTAGCCCCTGGGTCAGGCCCCACGGTGGGGCCAAGGGTCAGTAATTAGGACTTAGGCATTTTCATTATGTCAAAGTTTTGCGTTAAACCTTTTTGATTGCTCATATCTCTGTAACTGCATTGAAGATTTCTTCCATATTCAGTTCATGATATCTCTATAGCATTGCTTTTGATCTGGACTAGCTACATTGCAGGGTCAGGCTCATGGGTGGGGCCAGGGGTCAATAACTAGGACTTTGCCATTTGTTTAATAGTTTTGGGTTATAGTTCTGATGTTCATGAATGGAGCCTAATGATACATGACTAGGTTTATTTCATACTAGTTTACTCATATGGATGCTGCTGCTGACATAAGGTCAAGATCATAGACTTTGAATTTTGTACATTTATTTGCATTGTAGATTTGTGGTAAAGTATGCTTTCATTAGGCGGTGGCACTGGTCGGGGGTATACGTGAGCCCCTGCTCACTTGCTCTAGTTAGCATTGTTGAAGTAAAGAATAAAATTAACTTTTGGATTAGTACAAAGGATATGGAAAACAGTAAAATGTCAAGGAAAAATCAGGGAAAGCCAAGGAATTTTGAAATAGAGGATAAGTGGCAACCCTGTAATAAAAGTTTTGAAAATATCAGGGAAAAGCCAGGGAATATTGAAATGGCGGATAATGTAGTAAATCATGTTTTTTCAGGTAAAACATCAACCCACACAGTTGACATAAACTTTGACAATAACAGCATAAATGAATCTGTGATACATCTCCGCATGTTATAGACAGAGTGGGAAGAAGGTCTGACGAGGAGGAGCTCTACTTGCAAGAGGGAGAGGGTTTGCTCCCGAGAGGAAATTTGCTGAAGAAGGAAAATGAGGCTGCGCAAGGAGGAGAAAGATGAAATTCTTGAAGACACTCTGGAATACAAAGCTGCTGTGAAATCTGTAATTAGATATGAGATACAGAACTTGGTGAGTACCGTAATAACCCTAAAATTTCGGACACCCAAGAGTTGGACAATTGTTGTTTGAAAATTCTTAGAAAGTGGATTTTACACACGTTAATGCATCCAAATGATGCTTAGTGAATGGCAAACGTTGTAGGCCCTGATCAAACTGCTCCTCAACTGATCAAACTGCTCCTTGAGGAGGAGCAGTTTGATCTGGGTCTACAATGTTTGCTTAGACCTGTCTGTCCGAATATTTACGGTCATTGTGGTAGGTTCATGTGCTTGTTGTTTTTGTGGGCTCTGTTCTGTTCTAGGCTTTGATTTTAACAAGTTTGTCATACAGGAAATATTTTTCAGAGACTTGCAGATCTGTTAAACTAACTAATACTATACTTGAGTTCAAGCACATGTGACTTGAGAACAATATAAGCAAGGGTTATATAAAAAAAGAAGCCTTGGCTACCTATTTAGATAATGCTAAAAGTAGGTTGCATGCAGTATTCGAGAGATGAATACAACAGTAATAATAGTAATAACAACAATCTGGAACTGCATGGTTTCTAGCTAAACTTTTGAAAAAAACAACAACAAATAAATAGACATAAAGCATCAGCATGTTGTACAACATTCATTATTTAGAGACATATTTCCTATATCCAGTAGTTCTTACTTTTGAAGTCAGTTTGTCTAATGGGAATTATTTCCTAGGAATATAGCAGTTTTATTTAGCCTAAACATGTCAATACTTCCTCATTAAGAAAGTTATACACATGGCTACTTCCATCCCATGGAGGCTGATCTGTAGAATATTCTTTCTAGAGTGTTTTTCCTTTCAGCTGCAAAAGCTCGCCATTGAGACAGGAGAGGAATCTATCGTCATAACAACCAATGTAACAGCCGGCACATACAACCACCTAGGTTCATACCTGGGACGAGAGTATCTTCAGGATGGTGGAATGACTATTGAGATGCTATGTGAAAACTTTGTGACCTTTTGTAAAAGTAAGTGTACCCAGATCATGCTGCTTCTTACTCCTAAAGTGTACCTATTCATCTTAATTAAATCATTGAAAGTTAGTCTAAAACATGATGAATTTTAAAAAGGCTATTATAATATTTCTGTAATGCAGAGTCTTCATATTAATGATAAACACTTCAAAAGCAGCTTCCCAAGAAATCTGCTATAACTCGTCAAAAATAGGGAAGTTTGCATGGATAATGTCAGAGGTCCTTTTCCATACTGAGGTTCTGCACCCTACTCTTCTCGCGTTTCTGGGAAATAAGACGTGGCATTTTTATGCAGTGACTTTTACCATGTCATGCAAAAACACACACACAAAAAAAAACTCTGCCAGAATTATGGGGACTTAAAAGAAATTTTGTCAAAATATGTTTCATCAAAACCATAATTACCATAATAAGGCTTCTGATAATTGTTAAAGAAAGCTATGTCTCTCATTACTCCATTTGCAGGCATACAAAATGACTGTGTTGCCACCATCCAAGACCCTGAGAGAATCTGTTCTGTTCCTGAGCAAGTCAACTCTGTGTCTCCACAAAATATCAGTTCAAGTAGTAAGTATAAAACATCTGGGCCCAGTTGTTCAAAGCATCGTTAGCTTAACGAGCTCGTTAAGAGGTCAACTTGTAAAGTGTTTTTTGACTTCATGACTAAATACACCAATATTTTTGTTGAAAAAATGTGAGAGGCTTTTGCATTAGGCTTTTGCAATGCAAAAGCTTCTCACATTTTTTCAACAAAAAATGTTGGCAGATTTGAGATATTAACATTTGAAATTTTAACATCTCGTTAAGTAACAAGGTCATTAGTTTTAAACAACTAGGCCCAGAATCACCCTTCTCAATGAGCTTGGTTAAAAATCTTATTAAATTCTTCATTTCTTAAGAATTAAGTTTGACGTAACATTCATTTGTAGATTGTTTCTGTGCATTATTCCTGAATATTTAGCATTAAGTTTATCAAATAAGCTGCGAAAAAAAGCTCTAATATAATGGTTTTCCCACAATGTTAAATCAACATCGACATGACACCAGTCAACTTGTTCATTTATCAGGGACATGGCTTATGAATAACATCATGTGTGCAATTGGTGTTATTCATATATGCAGCTATTGCTTATCTCAGTGAATTTAGTAGCAAGTGAAAATAATAAAAGTATAGAAGTAACGATGAAAACTCATGTGGAATATATCAGTATTTTGCAACTTTGGACAAAATTATAGATGCTGACTAAAGCCTTCTTTCATGATGGTCTCCAAATTGTCAATTTCTGTGGAACAATTATTTTTGATTCAAATTTGACTAGGTACATTTGACAAGTTTTTTTTACAACGTGATTGTAAGTCATACTGTACACTGTAAATGCTCTGATCAGCCTGCACATCTGCAGAGTAATAATAGATTCCCCAGGATTTATACATTGTGCTTGCAAAAAGGGGAAACTGATCAAACTAGGCAGATGCACAGGCTGATCTTCATCTTCCCTGTTTATTCATTTAGTAGAGTGTCTTTCCACATGACGCCAGGCCGTGTAGCGCAATCAGTAGGGCACCTGACTCGTAAGTCAGAGGTCCTGGGTTCGAAACCCGTTTTTCTTTCCGCTGATTCAAGAAGGGCAGTTGTCAGGAATGGCGAAAGTATGTGCACTTAGTACTGGTTAACAGCTTAGGAGGTCTAAGCCTGCCCGGGAATAGTGTGGATAGGGTAACTGACCGTCCCTACATGACCATAGCTGTTTACCGAGGATGTTAAGCATCAAATCAATCGATTTCTACATGACACCATTCATTTGTCCTCTTGGGATGTCTCATGAAACTATCTGCAAACAGTACTGACCCTGAGCTGACTGCTCTGACTTGGGTCTGCACTGGCATTAGTGTTCAAGTATGAGGGTAAACAAAAAATCAGGTGACTGACGTCAGATCACAATCATAACAAAAGCGGTTGCATTAAGAAGAAAGAGTTGTCCAGAGCTCTAGGAGGGAGTATTTGGTGATAATTAGGGATAATTTTTGTTAATTCTGCATAAAAACATATGTTGTTACCCCTCATCTGAACCGTCTCATCGAGACGGTTCAGTGAGGGGTCACAACATATGGTTTTGATGAGAAATAAAAAAATTATCCTTAATTATCATCAAATACTCCCTCTTATCTAGAACTCTGTGTCCTTTCTAATACCAGTACTGTACAATAATTGCCTTAACATTTCTTTTTCAGTTATAAGAAATGCTGTTTTAAGTCAACAACAAAGTGCGCAATCCAAACCAATGGTTAATTCACATGTAAGGAAAAGACAACTCAACAAGTCTCCACATATTCAGGACAGCCCTCCTTCTAAAAGACAGAATTTGATTGGTTCTAATAGTCCAGCAGCTGTTTTTGAACCAGCAAATCAAAATGTATTGAGTGATGAAAACAAAAATGATACCAGTCTAGTCAAGGGAGATAATCCATATCTAGTCCATGGAAAGAAAACTAGTCCAGAAGTGAATAAAACTGTTCCTTGGATAAAAGTTGAGCCTGCTGATGACTATTCCGAGATGGAAAATGGTGAAAGTAAACCTAAGATGGATAACCAAGAAATTAATGACACTACCTCAGATGTGAATGATACTGACAAGCCTAAAGTTAAGAGCAGGCGTAAGAATCTAATACCTCTTGCCAATATTTTCAAAAAGTTTGGAAACGCCAGTAATAAAGGAAAGACTGAACCTGTTCCCGCACCAGAAGATAAACCTAACAGCATTTTAAGAAATTTGTATGAGAACTCTCCAATATATCAGATTAATGATCTGTTCTCGGCAAATTCTGACTCTGAAACTACTGACAAAGTTCCAGTAGTCTTGCCTTCAAATCTTGCTGAAAACCTTGCCAGTGAAGATTTTTCAGCTACAACTGAAAATCTAGTCCTTTCTGGGTATTATGATTCAGATGTCTATCCAACCTACCGCCATCGCCAGAAACATCTTCTGAGCAAAGCTGGATCAGAAAAGAAAGTCCCTAAGGATAAGACGAGGGACAAACCAGTGTCTGCCTCGCCAAATCATGGGACAGCACCTGACAATCCAGCCTTGAAGACATACGAATCTGGAGGAAGATTGGTCTACTCTTGTGATGTATGCAAACGAGAGTTATCACACTTGACAAGCTACCGACGACACATGAAACTTCATACAATGGAGCGACCCCATGTTTGCCCAATCTGCCAGAAAGGTTTTATTCGGAAATACCACTGCATTGATCACCTGAATAAGCATCACAAAGGTGTGAAGTTTGACCCAGAATCACTGAGAGTATTAGAGTTCCCAGTATCTGTCGAGAATGAGGATCAGCCTGCTTACTCACCAGGGGATCTGAATACCTCTGAGTATAACTACACCCTTGACCAGTCACTGGCTGGATCGGAAAATGAGCTGTCAGTCAATGAGAACATTGACCAATCAGCTTCTACAATGCTTTCAGAACTTGCCAAATCTGCTGCAAAGCTAAACCAATCAGAAATTGCAAAAGAAAGTCTCCTGCAGTCAAGTTTTCTATTTGGCAATTTGAATGAAAGCAAAGAAAATCTCAGCCAATCAGATGAAGGCATTTTAGAAGTCAACCAATCAGATACCCATCCAGTGGAAGAAGTAAGAAAGCAGGAAAAAAGTTCTAAGAAGGGTATGCCAACTGCTTTGGAGAAAATTGTCGCTGAGTTAAGGTCTGCCCCAAAAAACAAACATAAGAAGGAATTGAGCGGGAAAAAGTCAGATATTCTGAATGATGTGGATGAAATTCCAGCACATCTAATCAAGTACGCTGATGAGGAGAACTGGATCTGTCTACTCTGTGATGAGTCATTCTCAGATCGCAATAGTTTCTGTAGTCATATGATTGGACACAAATCTGCAGAAATCGTCAAGTGCAATCAATGTCCACGTGGCTTCATCAGCAAAGAAATCTACGATGAACATCTAGTCAGTGAGCATGGTGAGGAAGATGTGAATGGTATGCAAGTGTAAATTTTTCACAGGCTCTCTGTTATGTCAAGCTTTTGAGGATGGAAATTGTACATCTTTTATTTTTTCTGCAGAAAGACATATGAGCCGCGACACAAGAAAACCAACAATGTGGTTGTGCGCCCAGCGCAGACTCAGATTAGCTTGGGCATTTGCCCAGTTTAGTCAGAGTCATTGTTAAGTGCTCGAAGGGTAGCTAAGGGTATAGGCTACCTCCATGCGGACAGCGAAGACTGTTCAGACTGGGCAGATGCCCAGGCTGATCTGAGTCTGCGCTGGATGCACAACCACTTTGTTGGTTTTCTCGCGTCGCGGCTCATATTGTAGGATGACCTCAGAGCTCCAGATAAGGTGGGGCTTCGAGGATATTTTTCAGTGGAAACATGTTTTGACACATAGAATAATTGCCACTGTTGTTCTAAAAATGGAACATTTTGTTTTTGTCTCGCCTGCGAAGCAGAGGCGAGACTTATGTATTGCTTTTCCGATGTTGTCGTCGGCGGCGTAAACTTTGTCGATTTTTCGCGTTTAGGTCATAAGCGCTGACAGGCGAGACACCGCATTCCGCGGAATTCTTGTTTACAAGGCAGTAGTGCTTTGAAAAGATGCAGATGGAATAGCAGACAATGTAGACCCTGAGTAGACTGCTCCTTTAGGTGCAGTCTGATCTGGGTCTGCACTGTTTGCTCAGACCTGTCTGTCCCAATACTTTGAATTTTTACAGTACATCCTCAAAACTTTGATTTATCGAGAGCTGTGTATCCAAAACTGATAAGCTTTTACAACTTGGTAGAATACCTTAAGAATAATTTTGTTTGACTACTGCTGACCTATTCATTTATCATGTTTATAGTGTATGAGGACCTTCCTTAATGTTAATGTCCTGTTGAAATAGTAAGAAATGGTACAGCATTGGGTTTATATAAGTGCTGAAACATTACTCATTAATTTCTAGTCAGACATATCATTTGTCAGATTATAGTTAGAACAGATTTTTTCCACCCTTCCAAACTTTTATGTAAAAATGTTGACACAAAAATTAGTATGGTGCATAGCTGTTGCTGAAAGAGAAAATAGGTTTTCAGTTGTATGCATGGTGATGAATATACTCATAGCACCAACTGACAGAGCTGGCTCTGAGTATTGCAGATATACTGTGAGGGTTTAGTTTTGCTGCATGTATACGTAAAATTATTTTTCAAGCCCTGTGTGAGTGTTCAAGATAAGGAGACATAGACCACAATTATCATTAAATACTCTGTCTTATCTCGAGCGGGGGTGGTTGGGTGGTGCAGAGGTGCTGTGTGAAACTTCCAGTGCCGGGGCATCTTACTTATTTGAATAATAGTAGGGCAAGGGCTTACTGTGCTTGCAGTAGGTGCGGGTGGGGGTTGTTTGGACATTTTTTCTCTCGTCTATCACTTCTCTCTTCTTTCTCATTCTCTTTGGGAGACGGCCCGATATAGACTGAAATACTGTCTCAAAGGGCAGTTAAACCGAATACAACCAAGCAACTTATCTCGAGCATTGCATGGCGTTATCACAGGCTGAACTGGGTTTACATTGTTTGCATATTCCTAAAAACAGGTTTATTATAGCACAGCTTATAAAGTAATCTCCCCTTTTTTGTTATTAAGTGCTTTATAATAGTGGTAATATAACAGTATTGTCATGTAAATACTTCTACATTTTATTTATTTTATTTTGTCGTTCTAGTACTTTGTATAGCATTTAAGGTAAAGACTGCCTGTTTTAAAGCATTATTTTATTATACTATAAAGCTAAGTCTTGCCAGAATCATTGGTAATATTTCATTATGTTTTATATGTATATTTGGTGATGTTTTTCAGACTGTCCGAGCTCCAGATAAAATGGGATTTTGCTGGTCTCCAAATTCTTAATAGATACATGTACATGCTATATGACATTTGGGGTATGGGGAGGGGGGTTCCCATTCGGGAATGACCCCAAATATCTATAAAAGTCTTGTGTAACTCTTCTGTTAAATGGGATTTTCTTTACAAAAACAACCCAAAAGTCTAGATCTGTCTTACAAGACAGATCTAGACATTTGGAGATGTTTTGTAGGGGAAGAAATTCCCATCATATAGCCAAATGAATACTAATATTTTTGTGGAGATATGAAAAATCTCAGGAATAACATCGGAATCCCCCTTCATCTGGCGCTTCGATTTCATATATTTGCTGCTGTCTTGCCTGCCTGTTATCATTTAATACTTGCATGAGTTGCTTGTGCAAATCTGTATTTAAACTTTTCCTATGACTGTTCATAAGTAGAAATGTATTTGAATTGAAATGTCTTTCAGAAAAAAAAACAAGACTGTATCTAATGAGGGTCTTTCGTTGAAAGCAACTCAGCCATTTTAATTTTGCTTCCCTATTCAGTGAGGTCAACTCTCAAAGAAAATAATTCACTCCAGGAATGGTCAAACCTTGAAGGAAAAAATTTGCTTGGAAGCATTTTTATTGCCTAAGTAAGCAAACAGGAAGTCATAGAAGTTGTCTCCCTTTGGAAGAATGGCAGATTAACATAGCAGTGTGTCCATACACCTTAAACTTATTTCATCAGGGTTGGAGATACCAGGCCCAGAGGTTATAAAACTTAGTACATTCTCAGACTCAAAATAAAGCACACTGATTGGCTGCTTCAGAGCACATGCTCGGAAGCAGCCAATCAGTGTGCTTTATATTGAGTTTGAGATTATTCTCAAGTTTGATAACCTCAAACCCAGGTTATCATGGCAAATAGTGCAATGAGAGATACATTGGTCAGTGAATCTTTGTATGATATGCGGTGCAATCTCCCTAAAATACTCAGGGCTCAGCCTATAGCTAGTAGACAGGGGGAACTTTTACGGTATTTTCAGGATTTCAGGGAGAAGTTCTGTTCCAAATTGTTAATTTTTGACCTTCCTTTTATAGCTTCTCCTTTAGCTCAAGATAGGGAGAAGTCAGCCTCTTTAGGGAGACTTTTTCTCCAGAATCCACTCCCTCCTAGGCTGAGCCCTGCCAACTCATAAATGAGCTAGTCAGACTTTAAAAGCTAAGGGAAATATACATGTAGAGAATAAAATTACAACTGGGAATACTGTTTTTGGGGTAGTTTAACTTATTGATGCTCAGTTATTGAGATTTTATAATGCTTTTCTAGTCACCAACAGCATTTATATAAATAATTTACATGTACAGATAAAGGTTATAACTATATACTATGAGGCCCGTAATGTTTGGATGAAAATGTGTGAGCAAACTGTATAGACTCGGATCACACAGCTCATAAGAATACTCTGATCAGGATCTATACAGCTTGGCATAGCAGCCACAATTATTAACACATTGGCAGATAGTAAAATCAGTTGTGTAAATTTTGGGATTGTTACAGTATTTGATTGAGGTGTCCATATGTTTAGAGTTATTTCAATACTGTACAGTCAACTCTTGATATCTCAAAGTCAAATTTTATTCCAAACTACTGATATCTCAAAGTAAATTTTCTGGTCCCAGAAAATTTACTTTGGGATATCAGTTGCTTGAGATAACAAGATTTGAAAAGTAAAGAAAAATTGGAGTTATGTCCTAACTATATCTTTGATATCAGAGGGTACAGTAGAACTTCAATGGCATGAACAGGCTTGGGACCATGAAAATTAGTTCTAGCTAAGGGTAGTTCTAGTCATCCAGGGTTAGTTTCTGTATAAAGTGACCTCTAGAGACCCAGGAAAGAGGTCTAGTCAGGCAGGGTTGACTAGCCATCAGAGTTCAAGCCAGAGAAGTTCTACTGTACTTTGAGAAATCAGTATTTGAGATATTGAGAGTTGACTATTTATTTGGCTATAAGACTGGGGTTCTCTTCCCTTGTGTTATTTAGCAACAAGAGGTATTTCAATACTATACTCTATATATATAGAGTCTTGGCAGGGGTAATTCCCTTCTAGAACCAAGACTAAAACCTAGATCTGTCTTGACAGATAGATCTTGATGTTTGAGGTTGTTTTGCGAGGGAAAAAGCCCGTCTTATGACCAAATACTGTATAAGACATTTTTTTCCTCTCCTAAACAGTCCCAAAATCTGAATTTTTGGTGAGTGAGTGAGTGAACTCTGGTTTAACGTCCCACCAACAACGAGGTCATATGGAGACGGGACCTCGGTTTAAAGTCTCATCCGAAAGACTGGAGAAGCGGGGGATCGATCTTGCTACCCCTGGATTGGTAGTCCGGATGGTTATCCACTACACTACAGCCGCTGAATTTTTGGGATTGTTTTGGAAGGTAAAAGCCATTTTTGAGTTTAGAACACTGATTTTGATAGTGAGATCATTCTAGATGGGGAGAACCCTGTCCAATAGCCGAATTTCTTATATGGAATATATGAGCCGCGACACGAGAAAACCAACAATGTGGTTGTGTGCCCAGTACAGACTCAAATCAGCCTGGGCATCTGCCCTGTTTGATCAGACTCTTTGTTAAAGGCTCAAAGGGTAGCTGAGGGACTAAGCTACCTCCATGCGGACATCGAAGTCTCTGATCAGACTGGGCGGATGCCCAGGCTGATCTGAGTCTGTGCTGGGCGCACAACCACATTGTTGGTTTTCTCGTGTCGCAGCTCATTATTGGGAATGTTTTAGGAAGCCATTAGAATTATGGTGCATGTTTTCAGATTGGGTAAAAAAAATATTTGAGTTTATTTATATTAGTTGTTTTCTCACTTGTAAGCTATTTTTTTGCATTTATGTACATAATCAAGATTGTTAATAGAAAACTGTTTGTAAAAAAATCATGCATAAGAAAAATTGTATATCATTTCTATAAAAATATATGATTTGTGTCACATGTAAAGGGAACTCGCCACATTCGTGGAGGAAATGCCAAAGTCTGCCTTGAGCAAATGCCAAAGTCTGCCTTTGCATATGCACAAACTGTTCAAAGTCTAAACTTGTTTAGGTTCATAAATGTATATATGATGACTACCCTAATGTGCTTAAATATTTGGACACCTGATAAACATTTATTTTCCATTTGGGACAAATGGATTATTAATGGTTTTAGGTGTTCCGATACTTAAGCACTTTAGGATAGATTGAATTTGCAGAAGAAAGAAGATTCTGAATAGACTGCACAGCTGTGCATGCTGATCTGAATCTTCACTGCACATGCTGTAAGATACCTTTGCATGCAACACCAATCATATAATTAGTTGTTGGTATTATTCATATTCTGATCATGAAACAAATTCTGGTCATATTTTTGTGTTCCTCATGTATAGTTATTTATAGTAGAAAGATTTTTTCCCACCTAGTCATGTTCAAAAAAATACTCTGATGCTCAGATGCAGTATCAAGCCAAAACTGGGGATATAAGCTTGCATGTTTTTTCCTTACTGATAGTTTTCCAAAAAAAAAAAAATGATCCGCGACACGACAAAAGCAACAATGTGGTTGTGCGCCCAGCGTAGACTCAGATCAGCCGGGGTATCCACCCAGTCTGATCAGAGTCTTCGCTGTCCGCATGGAGGTGGCTTAGACCCTGAGCTACCCTTTTAGGCTTAGCAAAGAGTCTGGTTGTCGTGTCGCGGATCAAGTATCTCTGTTACCATATACATTTTGCTGTAAGACAGAATTTTTCCCGTTTAAAACACCCCCAAAAATCTAGATCTGTCTTGCTGAACAGACCCAGATTTTCTGTTTGATATAAGATGATTCTTGGAACCTTCCAAGACATATTTCTATGGAGAAATAGGAAGAAATGACATTTAGAACAAGAACAAAAACACAAACAGAGATCCAAATACTGTACCAATTCTAAAAATTGGGACACCTAAAGCAATTTAATACCTTGATATGCTAAAAATGGAAAGTTAATGCAGTAGTAGTATTTCCAAAAGATGCAAATTGAACGGCAAACAGTTTTGACTGTGATCAGATGGCTCCTTTACTATTTGCTCATACTCAATACTTAGAATTTATAGGGTATTGGTATTGTTTAGCAACTAAGTACTACTTTGTGTTTGACTTTGAAATATGACTATAATAGCATGCAATATTTATGTTCGTGTATATTTGTGTCTGTATGCATGTTTAAATCTGTGTATTTATTTATGTAAAATGATAAGTTTCTCAAGGTTTTTTCATTTATTCACTTTTCCTTGTTTGTTTATGTACTCAAGCAAAACAGTTTGGTGCTATTTTCTAAAGAAAATGGTTGGAAGTAAAATATTGTTGTTAACCCTGAAACTGCCAGAAAAAACAGATGACAAAATTTACTTGTGCAAAATTTAACCCTTAATGTGCCAAAAAGCAGATGACGAAATTTACGTCTGCAGAATTTCAAAAAATGTTTCGTCCAAGTGATATCATAATGAGAGTTTGAACACTAGAGGGCAAACAGTGTAGATTCAGATGAGGTCTGGATCTCATCTGGATCTACACTGTTTGCCAATTCAACAATTTTAATTTTTGGCGCTTTAAGGGTTAAATAGATGTTTTATCTGAGGTATATCATATTGAGAACTCAGAAAATAGAGAGCAGATAGTGTAGATCCAGATGAGGTAGCTCATTATGAGCTGCCTCATCTTGATCTACACTTTGGCAAATTTAACTATTTTCACTTTCCTTAGTATATTGGTGCTGATTGATTTCATGGAGATACAATGTTGACACAAATTAACAGTTTGTAAAGCAATTGACCTTCAACCCATTGATTTTACGCCATTTTGTTTCAAAGGGAAACAAGTTTTGTGACTTCCTGTTGGCTTCCATGGGTGAAAAAAAAAACTTCCAGAGAGGGGTCTACTGTTAAAGGCTACTGTTAAAGGAAAGAATTTGCTCCTAGAGGAGCAAATTCTTACCTTTAAGATTTGACACCCATTGAGAAGGGCAGCAAAAATGTAAATTGGCAGAGTTGCTTCCCCTGAAGGTGTGCCCATTCACCTTAAAAATTTGACAATGAATAAGATGTGAAGTAATAAATCTTTGGCTGTGTAAACGAAAGTGTTCAAGTTTTAAAATATGAAAGATGTGTTCATAGTTTAAAACAAGATGTTAATTTCATCTTCTTTCTAGTCTTAAAATTATTTTTTCTCAAAATTGAGATTTAAAGTTTGTTATAGTTGACACGAAATTATATTGATTTAAAAAGTAAAATAAAAAACCTTTTCTTTGTAAACAAAAGTGTTCAAGTTTTTATATATGAAAGATGTGTTCATATAGTTTAATGTTACTAAATTTCATACATCTTATTTCTAGTCTTAAAATTAGTTTTTCTCAAAATTGAGATTAAAGTTTGTTATAGCTGACATGAAATTACATTGATTTGAAAAAAAGGAGATGGCTTAGATAATCATGTAGGTATTTGGTAATTTACATTTTAAACTGTGCAATGTAGGTAGTAAATTTTGTCGTTAATTTGAGAGTTTATGTACATGAAATAGAGTTTTGTTGATCAGAACTTCAGGTGAAGTGGCATTTTGATGATTCTTCGGTGATTTTCCTGATTTCTCCATAAAATGTATGAAATGGCCTCTCATCATTGAGGCAGTTCTGATGATATGCCAACATATGTTTTCCTATCAAAACATCTGGTGTGAGGCTTCAGAACATTCATGCAAAAATTGAGGGTGACATACATCATAGCAGTCACTGGCTGTTGACTGAATGGTTCTGATACTGCCACTTTAGTCAAATCAAAATGGCTGCCCATAATACTGCCAGTGGCAGTATTATGGGCAGCCATTTTGATTTGACTTAAGTCAATATTTTTGAGAATATAACCAAGTATCTAGTTGATGCAGTATCTTAGAAGTTGACCCTGCACTGCAGAAATTTGCTGCAACAAACACTTCACGACAGTTGTGTATGCCAGTGCTGGTTTCAGATATCTTCCGTATCAAAAATGTAAAGTGATGTTTGCAAATTTGTAAATGTTGAAGAGCTATTTCCTATAATCTGGACCATATGTGCTTGTAGGCACCTTCTGCTTCCTTTTGGGCTCGCCTGAACAAAGTTCAGGAAGAGCTATTGTACTACCCCCGGCGACAGCGTTAGCGTTGGTGGCGGCGCTAGCAAAATGTTAAAGTTTTATTTTAAGAGTTTTTTTAGGTGACGGGCAAGGCGCTGTCAGAGCTATCCTGTCCCACTGAAGGTCTTGTTATGTAACAGTCTAAGTCTTTGAAAAAAACTTCCCTCATTCTGGAAGGAATAGTTCAAATTTCTGTTATGACAGTTTTTGACGTACAGTGTAGGTTGTAATCCTTAAAAACATGGGCCCACAACCTTTTCATGGAGAATGTTTCATGTTTCAAAGTTATTATGTTTCATGTTTCAAAGTTGTCAAAAGCCACTTCATCTGAAGTTCAGCTCATAGATGTATATTTCTTTGACAGTAGTTAGCATTTATTTAATTTTGTTCTATGGACAGGGTACTAACATCATATATGATGTCTTAACAATGTTGACTATATACTCAAGTTGCTGTTGTAAAAATTTATCTCACCTTGATTACTTGAAAAAATTCTTGTAAGATACACACTATTGATAATCATTGGAAAACCTGCAAAGTGTGTCCAGATCAGTCTGCTTGTCAGAGCAGTCTGATTAAGGGATCACTAAACTTCTGTCAAGCTCACTTGCAGCCAGGAGATAGTCGTCGGTTTGGTGTTGGTTTTTGTGCCTGTCTATCCCTTTACAGGCGTCTCTTGATTTTCTTGACATTAGCAACGTAGGAGCTCTTGTAGCTCAATGGGTTATGCGTTGGCCTACTGATTGAGCCGTCTATGTGCCCAATTCATATGTTAATATTTGTACTTAAGCCTGGTAAAAATGCAATTCCATTTTCTCATAGAAACTGAAATTTCTTTCTTCTACATGAATAGCCAGAACAGTGATGTTTGACTCATATATATGAGCCGCGACACGACAAAACCAACAATGTGGTTGTGCGCCCAGCGCAGACTCAGATCAGAGTCTTCGCTGTCCGCATGGTGGTAGCTTAGACCCTTAGCTACCCTTTGAGCACTTAACGAAGAGTCTGGTCGAACTGGGAGGATGCCCAGGACGATTTGAGTTTGCGCCGGGCGCACAACCACATTCGTGTTGCGGCTCATATATTCATAAAGCACACACATACAGAATTTTACCTTGGTAAAAGATAAACTGTATGAGCTACCACAAAACTCCTGAAAGTGGCCAAACCAAAATTTCTGTATGATAACTCCAATGGTGGATCCAGAGGTGGGTGGGGTCAAACAAATTCCCTCTTCAGCCTGAACAAATCCCCTTTTCAGCCTACATGTATTCATTTTCATGGGTAGTTTCAGGTAAAAATAGTTAACTGCACAAATCATACCCCTCTCAGCTAATTTGACCCCCCTATCCAAAATTCCTGGATCTGAACTTCACCAGTTCCTTTACTCAAAACAAATATTGTGCATAGATATGCTTTCTATACATTTGAGTCAAAGAGCATTCTTATATTTTAGCTAATCATTGGCAGAAGCTTGAATTTCTATTTCCAGTAGGGAATAGGGTTGGGCATTTACAAAGGGTATAAACCAGTCGGCCAATTTTTGCTTCCTGCAGAGACTGTCCATCATATTTGGCTTCCACTGAGACCGTCCGCGATCTCTTGCTTCCTGCCGAGACTTCTGTACATGATAAATGGCTTCCTGCTGAGACTGTCTGTGTGACTCTGCTTCCTGCCGAGGCTCTCAGCAAGAAGCAGCCATGCGGACAGTCTCGGCAGGAAGCCATTTTTGGAGGACAGTAGTCTCGGCAGGAAGCAAGAGATCGTGGACAGTCTCGGCAGAAGCCAAATATGATGGACAGTCTCTGCAGGAAGCCAAAATTGGCGGACTGGTTTATACCCTGTGATTTACCAATTGTGGGACTGTACTTGTTTGCTTCTGAAAGTGTTCTTTATGAACAAATTCTAGTCTTTGACATTATTTATTTCATTGTGTAGTTGAAAGTTTTGATGAATGTTGGCTAATAGTTTGTTGTTCATTCATTAGATATAGTCATGATTACAGCAGGTGCTATAAGTGCTTTCATACATAGATTACATATTTGTTATGAACACCCAATTTCTTTGGCTATAATACAAGTTTTTTTTTTTGTTTTGATTTTTTCAACCTCCAAAACAACCCCAAACATCTAGATCCATCTTTATAAGATGGATCCGATTGTTTTGGAATGGAAAATACTATCCTGTTGCAGAATTATTGCAAGACTGATTTACATTTTTGGGGCCTTAAAAAAAAAACATCCCCATCTTAAAGCCGATTAAATTTAGCAATGGTGATATACTATTAGGAATGTGAAAACGTCTTATATTACTTGTTCATGGGCTAGTCAGCTGTCAGTTTCAAATTTACAATAATTTTGTTTAAAAAACAAAAACAATTGTAGCTGAATGGCAAATAATGTATACCCTGAGATAGTTTAATCTTGGTCTACACCATATGCTCAGGCATTAGCAAAACTCCAGATAAGTGGGAGTATTGAGGACAATTGAAAGATAATTTTTCCTATTTCTCAACAAAAACATACATTGTGACCCTCGGCAAGACAGTTCTAATGAGGGGTCACAATATATGTTTTTATGGAGAAATATGGAAAATAATCCCAAAATTATCCCTTTTACCGCTTCTTATCTGTAGCAATACATTAGCATTTCAGTTATTAGGGTTTTATACCACTGCTCTAGTCTTTTTATAAAGGATATATTACAAATGAAAGTGCAATGCTCAGTTTGAGATTACATGTAGATGTAAGGAAATTGTATGTTTTAAAGTCTCCATAGGCCTATTAGTGGTAAAAACATCTCAACACAAATAATTAGAAAAACGCTTCAATCTTCGCGTTCGGTGATAAAATGTGGGTTGAAGTGCAAATACTGATCCATATAACTGGCAAAAGGTTTGGAAAACATGTTTTTTGAAAACGACAACCTATTCACAAGATACAGTTTTCCTTTTCTGGTTCCCCGTTGAGCGATGCAATATAACCAAAAGCGGGTCAGTGATTGGGACCCCACACTTGTACATTGTATTTTTACCATTCTATTTAAAGTAGGTCATTTTAGTTGCCAACTAAAATGACCCAGATAATTTTTCAAACCTTTTTTATGTGAACCTGAAGATGTTTTATTTGTTTATAGTTGGCTAATCATGGTCATTTACAAAGAAGAAACTATGGTGAGAAGCTGCCAGCGATACCTCGCGATAATTTTTTTCATTCTAATAGAGCAATGGGGCCTTTAATTGAGATGTATTACTTACACAATGACACATTTTTTTGTTATAATTAATATAATCAGCTGTGTAGGTGAATATATTTTTTTGATCTTCATTAAACAGTAAAGAATCAGAGCAGACTAAATACTCACATAAGTTGTTACAGTATTTAAGAATGGTGGGGGAAAAAGCACAAGTGCTCCCTTACATCGAAATGAAACAAGGTTTTTAAAAAAGTCAGATCTTGGCCAAGCTCACGGGGATAATACCAATTTGGCTACCAGTGCTTTTGACCGAGTCTGCTTTAGACCGAGAATACGATCATAAGCATTACTAATAGCAGTAAATGGTACTATTTTTAATGGCTGTCAACTGACCTGATACTGCTGTCGATTGTCTCGGTCAATGTCCACTTTTGCATGTATGGTAATTGACTGACTTGAAAGCATGGGTATCCAAAGTGGTATTGCCCCCATGAAGTTGTTCATATTAAATTAACAATGTTGTTAGTTAACGAGACATTAAATTTTCAAATATGATGTATGCAAAAACACTGCCATTTTATGCTGAAAAATTGTGAGGAGCCTTTGCAGTGCAAAAGTTTGTCTCAATTTTTCTGCAAAATTTTTTAGCACTTTTGATTTTATAGGTACTAGAAGTCTTAATGAATCCTTGACTATTCAGCTTTAAGCTAACGATGCTTTGAACAACTGCGCTCAGGGTTCTAACTGTTTACCATTTGGTTAAAATGTATATTAGCTGAGACATGACAAAACCAACAAAGTGGCATATGCACCCAGCGCAGCCCCAGATCAACCTGGGCATCTGCGGTCTGATCAGAGTTTTTGCTTTGTGCTTAACAGATAGCTAAGGGTCTAAGCTAGCTCCATGCGGACAGTGAAGACTCTGATCAGACTGGACGGATGCCCGTGCTGATCTGAGTCTCCAATGGGCACACATGCCACTTTGTTGGTTTTGTCTGTCGCCGCTCATATTCACCTGGAGGTGGCCTGTATTTATATATATGTTTGATTTTTCATTTTCCTAGAGAAAGAGCTGGTTTAATTAATGTGGTTTTGGAACTAATTTTATTTTGTCTTTGGTATAATCTAATCTGTGTTTCTCAGACATCATGCATTTATATAGTTCATAAATGTGTATAAATAAAGTATTACAAGTTATAGTGATGTGTTTTTTCCCCCGATTTTTTAGTCAGAGGCTCTGAGGGACTGTCCACTTCCCATACTGCTCTGAAATTGAGACAGATACCTAAGGTGCAGTCAGTTCATGGTGGAGCCCAGTTAGCTCACTAGGGTAAGGGCTGGTTTGCTGATCTAGCAGTCTCGGGTTCAAGAACCGCTGGAAGCGGCAGTCTTTCCAAACAGGAATCCATTGCACACAGCCTTTCATTATCACCTTTAAATCATCCAGATATGACTGAAAACTGTTAAAAGGACGTGAAAACAAGTCATCCATCCCGCCATGGTTTTTCAGGGGGCAAACTTTCATATTTGCCTCCTGGGTTTTTTTGCCCAGAGAAAATACCAGGAAGTCACAGTAGTTGTCTCCCTTTGAAAAAATGGTGGGAAAACGTGGTGGTGAACCCTTATACCTTAATCAGATGCACTGACCAATGTTTATAAAAGGCTTACAGCAAATACTGTGTTCAAATATGATTGATTGATTGATTGATTGTTTTTGGTTTAACGCGCACAGCCCTTTGAGACAGTATTTCAGTCTATTTCAGGCCGTCTCCCAAAGAGAGGGAGAAAGAAGAGAGAAATGATAGACAAGAGAAAAAATGTCCAAACAACCCGCACCTACTGCAAGCACAGTAGGCCCTTGTCCTACTATAGTCCAAATCAGTTGGATGCCCCGGCACTGGAAGTTTTACCCAGCACCATCGCACCACACAACAGTTGGATGCCCCGACACTGGAAGTTTTACCCAGCACCATCGCACCACACAACCACCCCATCTGTTGAAATAGATATGTCTGAGCAAACTTTGCTATTAATGCAGTAATATGCAGCAACACATGCTCATCAAAATTCAAGGATAGAATGGTAGGGGTCAGGGTGTCATAGTTATCACCAGTCAGGGCAAGTCAGAGGTGAAATAAGGTCCATTACAGAAATGCAAATGGTCATGGTGAATGGCTAGACCCACAGGGAAAACAACTCTTGGATTTTCAGCTTTGCTGCCCTATCAAATGGGGGTCAACTCTTAAAGGGAAGAATTTGCTCCTTAAGGAGCAAATTCTTTCCTTTAAGAGTAGGCCCCTTTTTGGAAGGGTTACATCATCCAGGGAAGTAAAGAGGAAGTAACAAGTTGTTTAAGTGACAAGACCTTTCTGCATACTGGATAGCTGGCCTGACAGCCCCTTGCTCATCACATAAAACGCCGGGCCGGGTAGCGCAATCGGTAGGGCACCTGACTCGTAAGTCAGAGGTCCTGGGTTCGAATCCCGGTCTGGCCACATACTTTCTTTTCTCCTTCCGCTGATTCAAGAAGGGCAGTTGTCAGTTACTGGCGAAAGTATGTGCACTTAGTACTGGTTAACCGCTTAGGAAGTCTAAGCCTGCCCAGGAATAGTGTAGTTAGGTTAACTGACCGTCCCAACATGACCTTAGTTGTTTACCGTGGGTGTTAAGCATCAAATCAACCAACCAACCAAATCACATAAAACCTTTAAAACTTAAAAAATTTGCAAATTCCACCTGACAGTAGTGCAATAGCTCTTTCCTGTACATTCGTACAGGCGAGATAAAAATGGCAAAAAACAGTGTGTGCCCCTACTTTTTAAGGTGCTTCAGTGCACTGACATTTCTTTGGTTACACCTTTGTGCAGCATAAAAAGCCATAAAGAACATTCCTGAAGTGTATACCTTGGCCTCAACCTACCATTTTAATCCTGAAGAACGCCACTTCTAATAAACACCCTCCAACTCTTTTCTGAAATCATGCTGTACTGACCAGCCAACTTCCGTGTTTTACAAAGGGAAAGAACAGGACTTTCTGTTTGCTTCTCTGGAGAAAGGAGGTGTTCCAAATGGGGTCCACTCTTCAAGGAAGGAATTTGCTCCTAGAGGAGCAAATTCTTTCCATTAAGAGTTGATCCCTATCGAGGAGGGCAAAACAAGGAAAATAGTAAAACTACTTCCTCTGAAAGTATATCCATCCATCTTTATACTGCTTATTACTGATATTTTGGCAGCGGCTGATTTACTTTTCTTTTATTTGAACGCCCCCCCTCCCTAAGGTTTTTAATACAGTGGACCCTCTTTACAACGACAGCATTTGTTCCCAAACATTTTGTTGTTGAACTGAATTTGCTGTTGTAAAGAACACATATTCATTTGTAAAGAATACATATTTAGAACAATATAACCATTCTGTGCATATCAAAATGACTTTATAAAGAATTTTGCTGTTGTAATGAGTGCTGTTAGGAGGTTGACTGTAGATTAATATGGAACCTCATATCATATGATCTTCCATCCACAAAAGGAGACAAGTGGGTTTATTTAAGGAATGAATTTCATTTTTCTGAGGTTTATCGAAGTGTAAACTACATTGGGCCACGTGCAAAGTGAATGAACCCCGAAGGGGTTCATGTAAACTTTGCTAGTGACCCAATGTAGTTTACACTTCAATAAACATCAGAAAAATTAAGTTCATTGCTTATATTTACATTCGTTTTAATCAAATCTTTCACGAAAAATCTTATATAAGCGCTAAAATTGAAGCAGTAAAACAGCAGAACGGCATGTATGACGTCAGTTGCTGACGTCCAATCAGGTTGTAGAGAGCCATTGTTTATTTTGACGTCATTGACATCGTGTGTCCCAATGTAATTATTGGAATGTAAACTACATTACGTTCCAATGGTTTACTGTAGGGCTTTTCAGTAAATACACCAAGAATGTAAATATTTAGATATGTAAATTTAGCTAAGAGTTTAAGCCATAGAAGTAGTCTGAGCAGGGCACTACTCAAACTGTTCTGTCCTAGTTAACAGAGCTCCAGATAAGAAGGGAAAACAGAGATAATTTAAAGACAATTTTGCATATTTCTCCATAAAAACATATCTTGAGACCCCTCATTGGAACCGTCTTGTTGAGACAGTTCTAATGAGGGGTCATGACATATGTTTTCAATGAGAAATAAGAAAAATTATCTTCGAAGTAACCTCGTTAGCCCCTCTTATCTGGAGGTCTGCAGTTAAGTTGTGAAAGGATTGCGCACAAATACACAGACATTTTGAATTTTTCAGTTATTTATTTGCAAATGTACAAATTATATAAGTGTTGTCATTGTGACATGATGCAGGTAAAAACGTAGTAAAAAAACATTTTATTAAAATAACTAGCAAGTATTTAAAGCCAGCTTTTCAAAACCATGAAATAAAAATCGCACAACACTTATGAATGATTCTAGAACAAAAAGCAGCTGAAATCAACAAGAAAGATCTATGAAATAGCGAACTGAAAAACATGTTTCACTGATAATATAGTTTGGGGGACAAGGCAAAACAAAGAAATAAAACACTACCAAATTATAAACAAACTTGGTATAATCTACAACCTCTATTCATCTAATTTTGTGGGAGATTTATTTCTTATATAATATTCTTGATCATTCAATACCACCTTGTATAAAACAAGAACTCCAGGGAAGGTGGTGCAGAGCTCTAGATAAGAGGGAGAATTTGGTGATAATTCGGGATAATTTTTGTTAATTCTCCATAAAAACATATGTTGCGTCCCTTCATCTGAACTGTCTTGATGAGACAGTTCAGAAGAGGGGTCACAACATATGGTTTCAATGAGAAATAAGAAAAATTATCCTTCAACTATTATCAAATACTCCATCTTATCTAGAGCTCTGGTGGTGTCTTGCCTGTACGTGCATTGCTAAACAGAGCTAAAGCAGGAAACTCAAAATCCTGCTGATGCCCATGCCAGAAAAGTAGGAGACACATTGAGCCGCAACACAACAAAACTAACAAAGTGGCATATGCCCCCAGCCAAGACTCAGATCATCCCGGGCATCTGCTCAGTATGATCAGAATCTTCACTGTCCGCATGAAAGTAGCTTAGACCCTTAGCAACCCTTCAAGGGCAAGCAAAGACTGTTCAGACTGGGTGGCCGCCCAGGCTGATCTGAGTCTTTGCTGGGTGCACAGGCTACTTTGTTGGATTTTTCATGTAGTGGGTCATTTAACAAGCAAGTGTTGATGCCATAAATTTTATGCAAGAAATCAAATCAGCATGCCACACAACTAAATAATTTGTTCACTACCGTAAACAAATAAGAGGTAATCTAGAGCACCAGATTCTTTATATGAACAGTGACATGAGAACTGGGGCTTTATTGCATGTGTGAGCATCGATGACTCAGCTCAGGCTTTGTTATCTGCATCAAACATATACCGATCATAGAAAATCAGTGAAATCAGAAAATGAGTGTGTAGCCACCAACAGTGGCAGTCCTAAAACTGGAACAGCTTGGTTTTACAATGCGGTAATGCAATCAAAAATTTCAGATGGAATGGCAAACTGTAAACCCTAATCAGGGTCTACACTGTTTGCTCAAACCTATATGACCCAATACTTAGAATTTTTATGGTAATCGGCTTGCATCTTTACTTTCCACATGCCACAAAGTCCTCTTTCTTGTGAGAAACTGCTCATATTCACCCTTCAACTAACTGAAAATTACAAAACAGTTAACAAGCTATACAATCACATGTTGAGCACCCAAAACACATCTTTAAGCAAATGGTATAACTGGGAAATACTGAGTTACCTCCCTTAACCAATATGCACATAATAGTCAGCAGCAAAGGGAAGCATTGATAGTGTATTGTGGTATCATTGTTTCCACCAAACTGCACTTTCCTAAAGGAACTCAGCTATTTTCTGGGAAAGCTAGGAACTTTTCATTTTGATTACTCAGGGACTGTTCTTTAGTTTGTCAGCTGCTAAATTCTATTTCTTTCCCTGTGGTTTTAGGTGGAAAACTACCCATAACTCCACGCCCCATACATGAGAGAGAGATCCAACTGAGCTATGTTTGCCTCTTGTGAGAATGCTTTGAAAATGTTTTCCTTTCTTACGATACTAATTAGTTAAAGGAGAGAATTCACTGTCTACAGATATACTTCTTCTTCAAGACATTAACAAATAATAGAAAACATTGTATGTAAAATAGAGGTATAAAAATCTTTGTTCTGTGGTTTTGATTCTAATTCAGATAACAAGTTATCACTGTCAGAGTTAAACGAGCAATGCACACATAAATATATTTGAATAGTTGGACGTTTCAAACAGAATCACATGATATTTGCACACTGAAACTTTATACCCAGATTGATAACATTCACTAGAGATTATGCCCATAGTGCATAGAAATGACATCTGTTTCGGAGGCTTTGTTTCCCTTACTTTGCAAATCATATGGAAATGATCATATAATACACAACCATAAACTCGATAAATATGCAGCAGTAAAATGAAAATCCACCTTATTTAAAGCATGCTCAGGTGTATGGGTACATCTCCATGTTTCTCTGCCATTTTCATAAAGGGGAACAACTTTTGTAACTTCTTGCTCTCTTCCCTGCACAATGAAACCCTTCAAAAATGAGGTTTACTCTTAAAGGAAAGAATTTGCTCCTAAAGCCAATTCTTTCCTATAACACTTGACCCCTTTGAGAATGGAGGCAAAAATGAAAATGGCAGAGTTGCTTCCCTGAAAATGTAACCATTCACGTTAAAGGTCACAACATTTGGGCCATAATGTTGAATATCATTTAAACTATGCCATGAGAAAAGGTGCATTATGCAAGCAATGTTTTCCCAGATCTGCCTGCATACCAGTCTTCATCGCTTGCATTATCCTGAAGTAACTCTACACAGAGCCTGAAATTAAAGAGTGATAAAAGAGTAATTTTCTTACAGATAATTGAAAACACATCTTGTGACCTCAAATGACTGTCTCAATATTTCATATGAGTGGTCAAAATATATGGGTTTCTATGCAGATTTAAGAAAAGTTGCCCCTAATTATCACCATATGATCACTTATCTACTGAAATGTAAACACCAGCAATTTTCAAACCTACCATAGAGATTCTTCAGGATCCACAGACTGCAAACTACCATAAAAATTCTAAGTATTGGGACAGATAGGTCTGAGCAAACAGTGCAGTCTAATCAAGGCCAACACTGTTTGCCATTCCACCTGCTTTTTTTGGATGCATTACTATACTGTATGGTAATTATTTTAGAAGTCTCTATTTTTAGAATTTTTACAGTATGAAATTCTGAACAGAACCATGTTCTCATGCCCCAGCTCATTCAATATGATATGTTGCCTAAAATCTATCTACATGAAAAGCACCATCATGCATGGCCACAACTCTGGAAACTAATATGTAAGTGGACATTTATAAATGTATAAATGAAAGGGTGTTCAAATGAACTCAAATCTCCCCCGTCATGTAGCATGTAAAATACATGTATTGTGAAAGATAGTAAACTGTGAGTGTGATTTCAAAAGTCCTGATTAGGTTGTAAGGCTGCATAAGCAGCATGCATAAAAAGCTGCGTAAATAAGTAATACTGTTCTCACGAGGCTCAGAGAAAACATTTCAGAAATACTTTTTGTTAATTCTCAATAAAAACGTATGCTGTGACCACTTGTAAGATCCCCCTTGGAAAGTGGTTCTAACTAGAAGTAGCAACACATGTTTTTTTTTTGAGAAATAAGCAAACTTATTGCAGAATTATCATCTAACATTCTTATTATCTAAAGCTCCAGTGCTAGCTCTTACCCAACTTAGGCCATATAATTGTGTAAAATCAAGTACTTCAGATAAGAAAGAGAAATGGGTTTATTTCGGGATAATTTCCATATTTCTCTGTAATGGAAAAACAGTTTCCATATTTCTCCATAATATTTTGGGATAGATTCAATATTTCTCCATTATGAAAAAATATTGGTTATCCCAAATATACCTGTTATAGCATAAAAACATGTATAAAAACATGCTGTGACCCATCATTAGAACCATCTCCCTCTCTCTGAGACTGCTGGTTCCACTGATGGGTCACAACATATATTTTAATTGAGAAATAACAAGTATTATCTCAGAACTATCCTCAAAACCCCACCTTATCTGGAGCTCTTTAAATAGGCTAATTTTCCCATGCAGTCATGTCTATATGTCAGCAGTATAAATGTGACACTAAACAGCTGTGCAGCAGTATTACAATCATATATACAAGATCATAAAAATTTAACAAATGCAAAAATCACTGAATATATGGTAAAAAGAACACTCTTTTATTTATAACAAAGTCAAATCATAGTCATAAACAAACAAAAGTATTTCAGCAACAACAAAAACTACAAGACCTGTCCATGTACAGGATAGCTCGCCTAACAGTGCCTTGCCCATCACATAAAAAAACGTTGTCGTAAAACTTTAAAGTGTGATACCTATGCCCACACTCATGCCAATGGACGTCAGGGTGACAACAATAGCTCCCTGTACTTTAATACATTAGTATAGGCGAGCTAAAAATCTGAATCAGACCACAATGGCCAATTCAATTTTACAATATGCCGCAACAGCACCTCCTTTGCATTGATCAGACGTCAGGAGAACTCAACCACTTGGCCATAAGGACCCCTCTGTTTCTGCTGGCTGAAACTATTCTGTTGGCTTTCACAAAAGCTCTCATGGAAATCTCCCTTGTTACACTACTTTTTTTGTTTGTCAATTAAGTGTAACTTTAGTTGACAGAAACTTTCATATTCTTAGGCATTTAATTTTCTGATTTAATCATTATAATCAACACATTTAAACAAATCTAGGGGAAAGTACTTTTGAGAAAAGACTTTTGACCCCTGGCAGTAGAAATATGTATTGAGAAGTCATATGAACAATGTGAAGTTGCTTTAATTATGTACAAGTGTCAAGTAAAAATAACAATTAAAGCAAGGCAACAACTCAGAACTGAGTGTTGTCAAGGATTCAAGGAGGATTAACAACAATAACTGAAATGAATATGCATTACCAATCCAACTTGAAATTTAATAAAAATTAAATCTTCTGCAAATAGTTAGCACAAGATTTACACAATATGCGGTGTCTCATCTGTAAGTATATTCTCACAAAACAGTTAAACTGGAAATCTCAATAAAACTTTATGCCGACACCACCAGAAATGTAATACCTATGTCTCACTTCTACTAATCCCAGGCAAGATAAAAAGTACATGTATAACAATTCTGTTTTTTTTTTGGTATATTTTAAAAGAATATTTGCACACATTATTTGTTTTGAAGTGAAGGAATTGGTGCAGTTAAAACAAAACTCCCAAAAGAGGCCAAACTGAAATTTCGGGTGGAGTTATAACAAAACTCCCAAAAGGAGCCAAACCCAAATTTTGGTTTGGCCACTTTCAGTTTTGTGACAATTCCACCATTCAGTTTGACCATGTTCAGAAGTTTTGTGATAATTCCATCAGTTTATCTTTTACAAAGCTGAAATTTCCTATCTACATGGTTTTCATACACAAATCGAATAGCATTGCTATATTCTGGCAATCCACTAGTAGAAGCTTGACTTTTATGACACTTAAAGCACCAAAAGTAATAATAATTGAATTTGCAAACAGGGTAGATCCAGATAAGGTGGCTTAAAATGAGCCTCCTCATCTGGATCTACCCTGTTTGCCCTCTAGTCTTTAAATTGTCAATACGATATAGCTTGAATGAAACATTTTTGTTGTCTTTGTTTTCTTGCACTTAATTAAAGTGTTGATTTATAGGTGGAATTTATCAGAACATGTCCTTGCCATAATGAACATGTGTGTATAGTTTGATCTGGGCTTGCATTGACAACATATGCCTTATGACAGATATTGTCATAACCTGAGTCATACTTTTTTGTTTCTTTTCCCAACATTGATCAAAATCTCAAATTACATATAATTTATAATAGGGCCAACTCATGCGCCAACTCATGTTTCATTGTGACATGTAATTTAGCCTGTCATATATTTACATGATCTACATCACAAGGACAGGCCTTAGAATATGTGCAGACATTTTAATACTAAGATCAGCCTGTGCATTTGCACAATCTAACCTGTCTAACAAAGACAGGTTAGATTGTGCAAAGACACAGGCCGTCTGTGCTAACAGATTTACTGCTACCTGGAATCTCAAGACTGTATGAACAAACACCAAAGACTGATCAGCCTACAAATTTTCTGTCTGATCAATTATCAAGATTTACTGCCAGCATATACAGCGTATCATATAATTTCTTACGAGGCAGCCCCTGTAATTGTTCCTAAATAAGCAGATGCTAACAATGGCAATAAGACATCTCAGTCGCAATATCTTTTTTCATGTGGATCAATACTTAACGACATCTGTAAAATTTATATTCACTCTGGTCTTCAACGCGACGAAAAATTTGTTGTTGTTGTTGTTAATTTAGTAGGCATTAGCCCTATTTTACTCGTAAGGTTCGTAAAATTGCCATGAAATATTGCATGGGAGTGTGATAGGTCCTTGAAAAAGCCGGTCACATTGCCCAATCAAATTCAAGAATTTTTTCAAGCTCATAAGTGACTCTGCAGCACAAACAGTATATCCTTTTTTTTGTGTCTTTCGTGTAGCATGATCGCTTAAGTGCTTGAAAAAATCCTCGAATTCGATTGGACCATATGACCGGCTGTTATGAGAAGCTATCACACTCCTACGCAAAATTTCACAGAAATTTCACGTACCTTACCAGTCGAATACGGCTAATATCACACTGCCAATTGACTCTTGGTGCTTCTGTGATACAACTGCTTACACTAGGTACTATTCAGCTGGTTAAGATTTAATAAATAGTATAATAAAGACTTTGGATACAGTGCAGCATATACCGTATTTATTTCGGTATATGACTGGGATTTCCCCTTCCAAATTTACCCCCGATATGTAAATCAGTTGTGTTAAACTCAGCTGTAAGATGGGGTTTTCTCTACCAAAAAAATCCCCAAAACCAAGATCCATCTTAGATGGATCTAGATTTTTGGAATGGTTTTGGAAGACACAAAAAGAAAACATGTTATTACTGAACAAATACTGTGTATTTGATGGTTCATCTGTTCAAGTTGCTCTAAATATTTCCTTCTGGGATACAGATTACATAAGTCGTAGACTTTCTTCTTAATCCCTTTCAAGCTACTGTAGAGAATTATTGTTCTTGTGAGATTGTGTTGTTCATATATGCTCAGTATGTTGAATAAAATATTGTTTACACTAACCATTTCCTTCTTTGCCTTGACACTCACTCAGTTCCACATAACGAAGGCTCAGCATGGCTGAAGCACAATGCCTATACAAACTGCAAAAGCCCTAAATACACTACTAGCTAGTCCGTCTGATACTGACGTTTGCTGTACTGTCGCACAATATAAACACTAAACTGACAGGTCTATTAATCATTGTTCATTAAGAAACAATTACATATAGGCTGGTTTGGGCTTTTGCTGTTCGCATGTTTGTCAATATATGAGCCGCAACAGGACAAAGCCAAGAAAGAGGCATGTGCGCCCAGCGAAGACTCAGATCAGCCTGGGGATCCACCCAGTCTGATTAGAGCCTTTGCTGTGTGCTTATACTGTAGATCAGGGTGTAAGCAACCTCCATGTCGACAGTGATGACTCTGATCAGACTGGGTTGACCTGAGTCTTCCCTGGTGGCACATGCCACTTTGTTGGTTTTAGACGTGTAAAGGCTCATATGGGCAATTCCATTCCCATTTGGAAATTAAAAATTCAGGCCCCTGCAAAATGGATTGTCAAAACATGATGATATGCAACTCAAAAGTGTGTGAAGCATATATTCATACAAAATTTCATTTTTTTTAAAAGATACGCTGGTGGAGTTCTCACGAAACTCCTGAGGATAGCCAAACTGAAATTTCGGTTTTGCCACCTTCAGAAGTTTTGTATTCATTAATTGCACAAGTTCTTTTACTTCAAGCAAATTGTGCTCAAAGATGCTTTTCTAACATACATGAAGTCAAACAGCAGTTTTATATTTTGGCTAACTTTTTGGAGAATCTTGAATTTTTTTTATTTTCACCTGGAAATGAAATTGCAAGTTTACCTGGTGTGTTCATGGTTATATTTTTGCATGAATAATCAGTGCTCCTGATAAGAAGGGGTAACCGTGCTAACTTATGGATAATTTTCAATATTTCTCCATAAAAACATAAGTTGTGACTACCTCATTAGAACCGTCTCACCGAGACAGTTCTAATGAGGGGTCACAACATATGTTTATCTTGAGAAATAATAAAATTGTCTTAGTATAATCCCTGTTATCACTTCTAATCTGGGACACTGATAACAACACAAAGCTGCTTCAATGCTGAGTGCTACTCAGTTAAGTTCTAAATTTTAAAATCGATGACTAGCAACACGTCTCTGATCACCAATCTTCCGACCTCTGCATCATTCTGTTGACCTTTCTAACAGGAGTTCCTCCGTCCGACTGTCCGTGCATGATGGCAGACATTTCGGATGACTGGTTCTTATGGAAATTATGCATAGCTTCTGGGCGTGTGCGTAATGGGCTAGTCTGAGGTCGCCTGGAAAATAGGGGAAAAGTATGTCATTTTGTAACATGTAGAAGCATCCTGCAAAATTCACAAGTCTGGACTAACTTGCACATACAGACAGCTTGCTGTTTAAAATCTACAAGTTCAGATCTAATATTTGGGTGAAATGTCAAGTAATTCCACAAATTTAATTTTCCCGTAGACTTCAGTGTAGTTTCATATTTACTGGAAAGTACTATTTGACACTTCTATTCAACAGATTACAATAATTTTGGTACTGGTAGAAAGCTAGATGACTAATGCAAGCACTATATTTGTTTCATTTCAGCTGTTCATCTTGCATCTAAATAGCATGATTAAAATTTTATGTTTGAACTTTTATTCACTGTGTTAGCAATGACATCATTAACACCAATGAAAACTTCTTGTTTTCAAAACAAGCTGTATCTCATTCGGGGTAGAGAATTTAGTTTGGTAAACAAGTTACTGCATTTATTATTCAGCTTTGCAATCTTTGACCCTTGACTGTAGATTCCACTCATGCACAGGCCATTCTGGGCATGTAAACCTTATTCACTGCACTCGGTGTTATTGCAGATTTCAGACTTTACCTATGCACAAGTCATTTGCAACTCAGCTACCACCAAAGGACCCGTGCAGGAATAGCAGGGACTTCGACTTTTTTTGTCTACTGAGCCCATGTAGATACCCTGCACTGTGGAAGCAAATGTCTAATCAAATATCTGATAAAAGCCTCAACCCCCAGGGACTTTGTTCCATAGTTGGGGTCACTATTATTGTCTGGATTATTTGAAAGCTAATCAAAAGCCACACATATGCAAAGCACTGCTCGGAAAATGCTAGGGCAAAAACATTGTACTAAAGCCCCGCTTTCCCTAGTAATTCCTTGATCCTGGGGTAGCCAGGGTTGCAAATGACATGCATAAATCTGATGCCTAAAGGACTCTTTCCAATAAGCCTACAATTGTTACAACAAGGGCTTCGCAAGCGGCGCATAATACGCCCGTTTAAATGTCATAAAGGAGTTACAGAATGAACAAGACTGTTTACAAAAGGATAGACAGGCAGACAAAGAGAGGCAACCACTCTATAATTAATGAATGCAACATTATTTAATAAATATACTATTAGTATATCAAGTCAAGGGAGATAAACTAAATATACTAGATATACCATTCTTGGTTCTACTACTCTCCCCTGGCATACCATTAAGTGTGTTACAATATTTTAAACAGTTGGTTGGTTGATTTGATGCTTAACGTCCACGGTAAACAACTAAGGTCATGTCGGAACGGTCAGTTAACCTAACCACACTATTCCTGGGCAGGCTTAGACCTCCTAAGCGGTTAACCAGTACTAAGTGCACATACTTTCGCCAGTAACTGACAACTGCCCTTCTTGAATCAGCGGAAAGAGAAATGAAAGTATGTAGCCAGACCGGGATTCGAACCCAGGACCTCTGACTTACGAGTCAGGTGCCCTACCGATTGCGCTACCCGGCCTGGCTTTTTTTTTAAACAGTTGAAATGTTAAACAGGATATTTATGCAAGGGCAAGTAATTCAGAAAGTAAGCCAGAGTTGTTGTTCCTGCTCAGGATACATTGCCTTATTATCATACACATTCCTATAAAGTTTCATTCTAATACAGTCGAATCTCGGTAGTTCGAACACCAATTTTTCGAAAATACCGGATTTTTCGAATTAGAAACAAGGTCCCGTTCATCAGTCCCTTTGTTTTGTGCAAAAAAACTTCCATAAATTCGAAATTCGATTATTCGAAAAATCCGGTCCCGATGACGGAAATTCATTATAAATACACCTCAATTATCCGAACTAAAAATTTTTGCCCTAAATTCACGCCGGCAGATTACGGTTATTTTCATCGATGGATTAATAATTGGACCCTCCGGTAATTTTACAGTTGGTTGTACAGGTAACTGGCGCGTCTGTTTGGTCTACCAATTTACTGTTACGTGATAAGGTCATATTAATGGATGAGTAAAAGGTGTCTTTAATCACCTGATATCGTGTTTGAAGTTTGCAAACTGGGTGATGTTAAAGGCTATACCGACTTAATCCAAATAAACTTAAATTCCATTTATTTTTGCTTTCTTCTGTTTTTGCATTTTCAAAGCGAGCACCGACTAGCCGACAATCAGTCTGATTAATATTCCAAGTTCTTCCGATCTGTATAAAACCCGGAACAAAAACGGCTGTTTATGACTTGGACGGACACACGGCGCCAAGTGTGTGCAACTATGGTTACGTACCGTTGAGCCACTTGGGTAACTTCGATAAGAGAACTGAACTTAACTGAACTGAAGCTGTTTATGACATACGGAAGCGAATAACAAAGGCTCAGACCAGCATGCTCGCCTGCGCATTTCTGGTCAGTCTTTGTTGCTAGCACACGGAACCAAACAAATGCAGATTTCGCAGACTAGTTTGTGTTTTCGCTGTTCCCAGTTTATATGTCGTTCAACAGCCTTTCGCATGAAGCGGTTCAATGAACTGGTTGAGCGTTTCTCCGAAAAATTGAAAGTAGCCTAATTCCCAGAAACTCAAACTGAAAGTGAAAGTACAGTGACTGAACAAGCTGGGGAACACCACAAGCCTGTTTCCGTGCCGACGGGCTTTGGTCTTCGCCAGCTGCTTACTCCGGCCTGTGAATTTCTTGAGCTGCATATATTGTGCATCCATTGGAGTTCATGGAATTTCCAACGTTTTTGGTATGTTTATTATTAATCCAGTTTGTGTATGTGTAAATAAAAATAATTCACATTCTTATTTTGTTTTCTTCATTTATTTTTAAATTTACGAGGTTCTGTAAGTATAAAGAAATTCAATATCAAATCGGACCGATATCATCTCTCTTTCTGCCGCCGAAATGTTGATTTCCGGAAATGTACAGAAATGAACAGAAGTCCCCGAATTCGTTAATTCGAACTACGGATAATTCGAATAAAATATCGTGGTCCCTGTCAATTCGAATTACTGAGGTTCGACTGTATTTCAAAAGGTTGAGGAGATATGGAGTGAATGAGAAACACCTAAAATATAGTAATCAAAGGGAGGTTACTCCAAAATTAAGAAAGGGGGGGCAACTATTCTTATAAGTGACACACTGCCTTGTGATCATGCACATTGTTATGAAGTTTCATCATGATATTCCAAACGGTTACTAAGTTAAGGTATGCACAAGGTAAGTATACACAAAAATAGCTAACATGAACTAATGAAAGGGAGCTAACTCGAAAACACAGAAAGGGAGAGCAGCCATTGTTGTACGCGACACATCGTTGGGACTTCATAAGCCTTGCTATAACGTTACATGAAGATATCCCAAACAGTTATCTAGTTATGGCGCGCACAAGACTTGCAGGGTAAAAATTAATGAAAGGGGCATAACTTGGAAACTATGGAAGGGGGAGCAATCATTTTTGTACACGATACGTTCCCCCAACCTAATACATATTCTTATCAAATATCATGAATATATCCCAAACGGTTACTGAGTTATGCTGCGCACAAGAATGTTTACGGACGGACGGACGGACAGACAGCGCCACGACATAATACGTCCGTTTTTTCAAAACGGGCGTATAAAAAGTCACCTTTTTCATAGATTAAATTATCCAAAATTTGATTATTCATTTCTGTCCTCAATATTCCAGTTATCATGGTAATTTCTGATAAATGGGTACATCTGCATGGTGTTCTGCCTATTTCACATATGAAAACAATTTTTTTAGATGCATCCAGTGGAGCAAATTCTTTAAGAATTGACCCCTTTTGAAAAGCCTTAAAGCTATGCAAAAGTTGCAGAGCTGCTTCCCTTGAAAGTGTATCTATTCACTTTAAATGTGGCGCCCCTCTTTAATTAGCCACCACTAGCATCACACAGATCTGGGTGCAGTTTACTGTATCTATTCGAATATAAGACAGTTTACCTTTCCAAACTTACAGCAATTATGTCAAAGATCTTGAGTAATTTAGCGATAAAATGATTTTGTCTCTTCCAAAACAATCCCAAAGATCTGGATCCATTTTACAAGATGGCTCCAGGTCTTAGATATTGCTTCCAAAACAATCCCAGAGATCTAGATCCATCTTACAAGATGGATCTAGATCTTTGGGATTGTTTTGGACGGGAAAATCCCTTCTTATGACTGAATACTTTACTTACGGTGTTTCTGCAACTTGTAAATGTTTAGGAAGTTTGGGTTCTCTCACTGTCGGTGGGTCAACCTCTCCCCTCATTAAATTACCCATGGTATCCTGACTGTTTTTGTCCACAATGTCCTCTGCTTCTGGCCTCATCCGTACCGCAGGGGGATTTTCATCCCAGCTAAAATAAAACACAAAACTGGTTTGGAGAACTTTAAGAATTCCACTCGAGGCATAAATATATTAAGCATGTATAAATCACTCAGCTGATTGTCAAACTGAACATTCTGTACAAGGGGGGGGGGGGGGGGGGGGCGGGTGTGGGTGAATGCTAAAAGTGGGGATGGGGATTTACAAGGCTGACTATGTGGTTTTTTGCTATTTTACTTGATACTTTCAGTATCTGCATCAGAAAAATCACAGGGGTAATACCAGTTTCCCAACCTGAGCTGCCAACCAATTTAGTCAATTACAATAAAAGTGGCTGCCAATCATGACAACTGACAGCAGTATCAGCTCGGTTGTCAGCCATTAACAATAGTATAATTTATTTACTGGCAACGTTTATGACCAAATGCTCAGCTGATAGCCACTTTGTACAGTACCGGATTGTAAGCAAACTGGTATTACCCCTGTAAAAATAGGACCACTATGACAGCGTTAACACTTGACAGGAGGTGATTCAACAAGAAAATCTCCCTGGGAACATTTCTGCACAAGTGATTTTTTGAGTGTTCACAGGCTGATGTCACTTCTAAAATCTGTCATAATAAGTCTGGCCTGGGTGGATAAAAATGTAACCAAAAGCAGTTTAAATGGATAATTTTAGCATTCAACCTTACCATGACCTTACAAAATTACATGTTTACTGTTAAATATACACCACAAAACCCTAGATAATAGACAGAAATATAGACCCTGATCAGACTGCCCCTTTGGCAGTCTGATCAGGGTCTACACTTTTTGTGCTTCAGAAACAGATTTATAAACCATCCCTATGCTTGCTTTTGAAGACACCCAAAAAGTACAAGGACTCTATTTCTATTCTATCCCATAACCTTACTAGGTCGTTGGGGCACCACAGATGACTTCAAAACAATCCCTTTCCACCTTGTCCTGTCTTCAGCTGCCCTAGTTGAGCTGGCAAAATCCATTCCTGTCCACTCCTTGATATTGTCTTCCCACCTCTTCTTCTGTCTACCTCTTCTTCTTTTTCCTTTCACTGTGCCCTGCAGAATTGTCTTTGCTAAACCAGAAGACCTTGAGACGTGGCCAAACCACCTTAGTTTCCGTTTCTTGACCAGCGTCAGGAGTTCATCATGTTCTCCAATGGCTGCTTGGATCTTCCTGCGAACCTCCTCATTGGTTATATGGTCCTTGTACGAAATGTTCAGTAACCTTCGGGAGCATCTCATCTCAAAGGCCTGCGTTCTTTTCTCTAACTCAAGGATAAGGTGTCCCAATACACAAAGCTGTTGCGGCATTATTCAACTTGCCGTTAAAAATGATATGAACTATCAAATTACTAAAATTTTCTTGTTCAGTGAGTTTCTACAAGTTCAAGGCAGTGTAATGTGACTAGGACAGACATGATAAATAAATAAATATAATCACAGTCGGCTAGAAGCATGTGACTGTGGGCTTGAATATTTAGTTTTGTGTAAATTTCTGTAGCTATCCATTTTTGGGTCAATTTTCATGTACCCTAAAAATACTGAAACTGAAAATGAGCCGCGACACGACAAAACCAACAATGTGGTTGTGTGCCCAGTGCAGACTCTGATCAACCTGGGGATCCGCCAAGTCCGATCAGAGTTTTCGCTACGCGCTTAAAGGGTAGCTAAGGGTCTAGCCTACCTACATGCGGACAACGAAGACTCTGATCAGACTGGGCGGATGCCCAGGCTGATCTGAGTCTGCGATGGGCGCACAACCACATTGTTGGTTTTGTCGTGTCGTGGCTCAAATAATACTGTATACTGCTCCTTAAGGAGCTGTCTGACTGAAGGAGCAGTCTGAGTTTGGGTTTGTACTATTTGCTCAAACCTAGTACCTATATGCAGAATTTTCACAGTAATCACGGCATTGTAGAGGCATTATGTGCTTAATTGTTCGTTTTGTTGTGTCAACTTCAGTAGCAATCCATTTTTGGGTCAGTTTGCATGTACTCTATAAATAGTGAAAATGAAAGTCAAAAAATCGTTTTCTATATTTTGTCATGGTTTCAGATTGATTTCAATGTTTTATCACATCATGGGTAAGCCCTTGGATGAACATGAAGTCTGTGGACCGCAATGCCTAGCTGTCTGTGGGCTGTTACAGAAATACATGCAATGTTTATTTCTCTATAGGAACTTGTTATGCCCGACATTAGAATCACCTAGAAGGCAGCGCCATTTTTGGGGTCACAACATATGCTTTAATGGATAACCACTGGTGCGCAGATACACCTCCATGTTTTTCTGCCGTTTTAACAAAGGGTAACTACTTTTTTGAAATACTGTTTACTTCCCTGGCTGACAAACACCCTCCAAAATGGGGGCTATTCTTAAGGAAAGAATTCTCTCCTAGAGCAGCAAATTCTTTCAAGGGTTAATCACTACCTAGAAGTGAGGTACAAAGAAATGACAGATTTGCTTTGCCATTAAAGTGTATAGAATCACCATAAATGTTCAGCTTTTCTTGAGATGTGCAAAATATTTGGTTTACCATACAACTTCTTTAAATTGGGACATCATCCTAATTACAGTAATTATCCTAACTGGATGTATTGAACAGTTTTGTTTTTTAATGCAGTAATGCATCTTAGTAATGCAGATAGAATGGCACACAGTGCAGACCCTGATCAGACTGCTCCTAAGGAGCAGTCTGATCTGGGTCTGTACTGTTTGCTGTGACCTATATGTCCCAACCTTTAGAATTCTAACGGTATGTGATGCCATGCTTACCCTGGCCCTTGTGATTCCTTATGTAACATCCCTTGTTTAGGTTCATGCGGTGTCCTCTCTCCTTCCATACGCAACATCGGCCCCATCCCTGCCCCTCGGTATTTTTCTGCAACCTCCTCACCACCGTAACTAACTTTCTGAGGGGGTGGGGCTTCTGGTGTGTGATTTCCGTAATTATTCATCAAATTATCCACAGTTCCGTGATTTCTTTCCGCGTACTCCTCGGCCTGGTATCCTTGAACTTTCGGATCAGGCCGATCCGACACTCCAAGATTTCCGTAATTTTCTATCAAGTTTTTCATACCACCACCTTTATTTTGTTCAGCTATTTCATGTGCTTCACCTGTTACACCTCTTGGGTGAATAGTCCGTTGAATAGGTGGGTCGGCATAGCCGCCCATAATGTCCGACATGCATCCTTTATTCAATTCAGCGTTTCTCTTACCCTCTTGAGTTACTGACCGACCTGCGGGTCGGGGAGATTCATAATTGTCAGTACCACTGTAATCGAACCACCGTTCCAAACCACCTCTATTTCTGTCAGCATAACTGGCAGCCTCTGGCTTTATTCTGGGGTGGGGTTTTGGGGTGGGGCTTGGGATATATTCACCGTCTATGGTTGTCATGATGAATACAGAATGAGAAACTGTATTCAATGGGTAACAGCTAGATATTTTATCTCCTTAACATTGGCAGTATTCTGTAACCTGAAAATAGAAATAAGAATATTTACCCTTTAAGGGACAAAAAGGAGAAAACAAAATTCATGTCTTCAAAAGTTACAAAAACGTTTTCCTCTAACCTGAATTATGTCAAAACTTCAAAGACTAGAGGACAAACAGTGCAGATCTTGATGAGGAAGCTCATTATAATCCACCTCATCAGGATCTACAGTAACAGTTTACAAATTTATCCTTTTTGTCTCTGGGGCTTACAGTGGCAGTCTCGCCTGTCTGCCCACTGCCACTACACAGAGTTAAGAAACGTTTACACCAGAAAAATAATACCTATGTCTCACTTCTGCCAGTTGCAGGTAGTAGTAGTATTTCAATTCTCTTATCGACGTTACCCCCCGCACCTCAGCGGAACGAATCCATAGCCGCAGTAACGGGGCGCCGTTACTGCGGCTATGGATTCGTTCCGCTGAGGTGCGGGCAGGTGACAAAAAACCTCTCTTATAACCAAATAAAATTGGTAAATTTTGGCCCTGTAATTTCCATAAAGAAATTCTGTTGGAATGACCTTGGCACTATAACATCAATCAATCAAAGAAGTGCACTGCACAGACAACTTACAATGACATGATAATTAAACACCAAAAATGAAATAGTTGAATTTGCAACCAGCCTAGATCCTGATGAGGATTTACTCTGAACAAAAATTTGCGGAAGTAAATTTGTTGTCTGCTTTTGTGGATTAAAAACGAGATAAAGTATTACCCTACAATTTCTGATTGCTTTTTCATCTCGGAATTCAGAAAAATATATAATTATTGTCTGGGTTTAAAAGAGAGCAGACCCTGTTCAGACAGCTCATCTAGGAACAGTTTAATCTGGGTCTCTTCTGTTTGCACAGTTATGTTTGGCCAAAGACATGCACAAAATCATGTACTTGGGAATTTTAGTAGATCAATTAATCACAATCAATCATGATATTGACAAGGTAGACAAAAAAATTTCTTCCACAATTCTGTGGCATTACTCAATGTTGATACTGGCGCCACATCACTGCTTTTCAAATGCATTAATTAACATCATAATTTGCACTATGACTTGTGAAAATTTTCATGTATAATAAATTTTGAGAAATATTACACTGTACAAATTCAAAACTTCAAGCAAGTCATTAAATGGGTACACCTTCATTTTTTTCTGCCATTTTTACAAAGTGGAACAACTTTCTATCCTTATAAATTGGACAATTTAGGGGTATCTGTTGAAATAATTTTTACTCCTTTTTGTAGAAATTGCTGTGAATTATATGTAACAAGTAGCCCAAAGGGCAACAATTGCTCACCTGAGAGACATTGTAAACCTATAGGGATATTTAAGATGCTCAAGGGCAGCTAACTCCACAGTCAGTGGTCCAATCAGGCTAAAAATTAAACTCATCCAAAACATTATGTATGCCCTCATTTAATATATGCAAGTTTAAAAAGTATCCGATCAAGAGCACAATAGACAGAGCTGTCAAGGGCAGCTAACTTCGTAGTGGTTGGCCTGATCTGGCCAAAATTTGAACTTGTTTAAGATATTATGCATTTCCTCATTACCTGCAAGTTTGAAAAGAATCGAATCAGTGAAAACCAAGAAAAAGTGGCGACAATGTTTTTTGGATGCTCAGGGCAGGTACTCCATAGTCAGTGGTGGGATCTAGCCGAAATGCTAACTAATCCAAGCTTTTATGCATATCCTCATTACCTGCAAGTATGAAGAGGATCCGATGAAAAATGAAAATGTGATGACGTTGTTTTCTCCATTATAAGACTATGGGATTTTTTTCAAACACTCAAGGGCAATTAACTCCGTAGTCTGTGCTAGAATCTGGCCAAATTTCGAACTCATCCAAGCTCTTATGTATGTCATCATTACCTGCAAGTATGATAAGGATCTAATCAAAAACCTTGATTGCAGCACCCTGAAAGTCAAACTTGCTCGAGATATTGTCATGCCCTACATTTGTGTGAATTTATTTTAAAATCCGTTGAGAAATGAAGGTGCTAGAGCGATGACAAAGTTTTTCTAAAAATAGCCACAGTGACCTTGACCTTGGGCACAGCATCCTGAAAGTCAAGCTTGCTCGAGATATTGTCATCCACTACATTTGTGTGAAGTTATTTCAAAATCCATGGAGAAATGAAGGTGCTAGGGCGATGACAAAGTTTTTCTAAAAATAGCCACAGTGACCTTGACCTTGGGCACAGCACCCTGAAAGTATAACTTGCTCGAGATATTGTCATGCCCTACATTTGTGTGAATTTATTTTAAAATCCATTGAGAAATGTAGGTGCTAGAGCGCTGACAAAGTTTTTCTAAAAATAGCCACAGTGACCTTGACCTTGGGCGCAGCACCCTGGAAGTCAAACTTGTTCGAGATATTGTCATGCCCAACATTTGTGTGAAGTTGATTTAAAATCCGTTGAGAAATGTAGGTGCTAGAGTGATTACCAAGTTTTTCTAAAAATAGCCACAGTGACCTTGACCTTGGGTGCAGCACCCTGAAAGTCAAACTTGCTCGAGATATTGTCATGCCCTACATTTGTGTGAATTTATTTTAAGATCTGCTGAGAAATGTAGGTGCTAGAGCGCTGACAAAGTTTTACTAAAAATAGCCACAGTGACCTTGACCTTGGGCACAGCATCCTGAAAGTCAAACTTGCTCGAGATATTGTCATGCCCTACATTTGTGTGAAGTTATTTTAAAATCTGCTGAGAAATGTAGGTGCTAGAGCGCTGACAAAGTTTTTCTAAAAATAGCCACAGTGACCTTGACCTTGGGCGCAGCATCCTGAAAGTCGAACTTGCTCGAGATATTGTCATGCCCTACATTTGTGTGATGTTATTTTAAAATCCGTTGAGAAATGTAGGCAATAGAGCGATGACAAAGTTTTTCTAAAATATGTGATGATGTTGTTTTCTCCATTATAACACTATGGGATTTTTTTCAAACGCTCAAGGGCAGCTTATTCCGTAGTCTGTGCTCGAATCCGGCCAAATTTCGAACTCATCCAAGCTTTTATGTATGTCATCATTACCTGCAAGTATGATAAGGATCTAAGCAAAAACAGTTGAGAAAACGTGATGACGCCATTTTCCCCATTATAACCCTATGGGATTTTTTTCAAACGCTCAAGGGCAGCTAACTCCGTAGTCTGTGCTTGAATCCGGCCAAATTTCGAACTCATCCAAGCTCTTATGTATGTCACCATTACCGGCAAGTATGATAAGGATCTAATCAAAAACAGTCGAGAAAACGTGATGACGCCGTTTTCCCTATTATAACCCTATGGGGGCTATCTGTTGCCATGGAAACCAGAGTTCTGAGCTGATCGGCACCAAAACCTAATACAGCCTTTCCCCCACCCCAATGATGCTTCAGATAAAATTTGATTGCAATCGGCCCACTGGTTTCTGAGATATTTATGTTTGAAAGTGTTGACGCACCCACGGACCCACGCACCCACGGACGGACGACAGCTCGACTCCCATCCTATAAGCTCACCTCTGAGCCTTCGGCTCAGGTGAGCTAAAAAGTGTAGACCTTGATAAGACGCCAGCCACATTTTGCAGTGACTGATCTGGGTTTGCCCTACTTGCCTGTGTCCCATTTATGGCTGCACATCTGTGCAAACTCATGTCTTTGATATTCCTTTTTGCAATATATAAGGATTTATAAATTGTATGCAAGAAAATGACACTGATGAGACTGCGTGGATGCGCAAACTGAACCAAGTAATTCCTGTTTGCACATTTTCACTCAATGTCAGTCATATTATTTGGCAAATAAGTAAAATTGTATTCAATTTTTTTCCTTTCCATTATCTATTTTTCCTTGTTCAGGGTCCGTGGCAGAGTTCCATAATCCCCAAAATTAAAGATATTGTGATGTAACATTAAGTGCTAAGTTGCACATAACAATACCATGAATACCGAATAAACCAGTGAAGACCAAAATAACATGAACTAATGATGTTGTAATACACTGAGATAATATGATAATCCAGATTAGAATTTTATTTCCATTTTTCTCTCAATCCACTGATAATATACTACGACAAAAATTTTGCAGATTAAGCGGTGTCTTACTTGTCCACGCATTGTCACAAAACAGAGCTTAACCAGAAAACTTGATAAAAGTTTTCGACACTGATGCTAACAGAAAAGTAATACATCCCAGGAGGCACATGACCTTGAAATGACGTCGTACTGACATCGATGTGACGTGATGTCGCATTGAAATCAGTATGACATAATTTTGACGTTATGTGCCTAGGCACATAATGTCGAAATGGCGTCACACTGATGTCGATGCAACGTAATGTCGCATAGACTTCAGTATGACGTCATTTTGACGTTATGTGCCTGCTGGGATATGTCTTGCTTCTGCTTGTCGTATGTCATACAATAATTATGAAACAAGAAAATTAATAATGAACCAATTTGCTTCTTCAGTTTTATTTGATGTAACCAGACCAGAACTAGATGCAGAACCCTATGTTATGCCAGGTTCATAGCAAATTTGTAGATTTAATTGATGTGAATGGACAGGAAAAGGAAGCATCACACTAACAGGGGGGGTAAATGTTTCTTGAAGACCCATGCATTATATCTAAATTCTTCATTTTGTGCCGAGCCAAGGTTTGTATGCAAACAGTATAGGCTCAGATCAGAATGCGCAGATGCACAAGCTGATCTGAGCCTTTGCAGTTCACACTGCTTGTACTTTAAATTTTTTAAAGTATTGTTTGACATACACTTACTTGAATCTTAGTAGTTCCTATTAGATATTACATAAGTTTTAAGCACAAGAAACATGAACTTTAACTACGTGAGAAAACGGACTACACCCAGACACATTTATCACTTCCCTATCAATGTAATGTTACCATCAACCTTAAAATTATTACAACTGTGGTATGTAAATGAACCGAGGAACTTTTAGGGGAAGCAACTCTACCACATGAGGGTATAACGTAATACTCTGCATGACAAGAGAGAGATGCAATGCTAATGATGGCTGGATGACTTGCGATTTATGTCCTTTTTAACAGTATTTCAGTCACATCAGGACGATGATTGGGTGATAATGAAAGGATATGTGCAATGGAACCCCGTTTACCAGAAAAGATCCACAACTTAACCTACTGAGCAACAGGGTCTCCGATGAGGTGCCATGGTAGAGTGGTAACTGGTTAGAGCGACTCAGTTATAGTGCTGCACGTCTCCTGAAGGTTGTTAGTTCCAACCCAGGCTTGGCCATACAATGACTGGCAAAGTCTGTCAGCCCAGCAGTAAACGGGTACCTGTTTCGAATTAGAGAAGGATAAGGCAGTGAAAGGAGAGGGATGGGATGGGCTCTGCCTTTCATATGCTGTGCCCAAGCTACGGTGGGCCTATAACCCCCACTGCCCTTACAACTACTTGGCTACACCAAACCTTTACCTTATTACTCTGAAATCATAATTAACCCTTAAAGCGCCAAAAGTGACAAATTGTTGAATTTGCAAACGGTGTAGATCCAGATGAGGTGGCTCATAATGAGCCACCTCATATGGATCCACACTGTTTGCCCTTTAGTCTTTGAATTCTCAATATGATATAGCTTGAACAAAATTTTTTTTAAATTTCTGCAGACGTAAATTTTGTCGTCTGCTTTTTGGCGCATTAAGGTTTAAGCATCTTTTTACCTGCTCTGCGCAAAGCTCTGACAAATCTGAAGAATGTTATGAATGAAATACCTTTATCTATTTTATGTACTCAGCACACATAAAACAATCAGTTTGAACATAAACTTGTTTTTAATCATATGTAAAGTTAGTTTATATACAGAGCAAGATAAACTACAAATTTTCAGGTATGACTTGAATCGTCCCATTTCAGTGCCCCCGCCCAGCCCTACTTCTCCCATCCCCTATCATCCATAGCACAGCAGCAATACCCATGTGAAGGCAGGAGTAACCTTGTGAGAAATGCTTATCCACAGAGAGCTTAAATTAGGCTTAATGTCCCAGCAACACAAGCCATTTTAAGTTTCATTCAAATAACCTGTGCAGCATGGCATCAAACATACACCCCTGGATTTGGTAGCTTAGCAGGTAACCCTAGACCAACACCTGCGTGGTAGTGGTCTGCAACCATTCTAACAAGAACTTACTTTTTCTTACCTTTTAAACATATAAATCCAATACTAGAGAAAATCAAACCTGAGTAATCAAAGTTTATGTAAATATGAAACTTTAAAAGAGCACTTGAAATCAACACAAATACTATCTTTAAATACCATACAGACCCAAATTAGTGGGCCCCAAATGGGTATGATCATATCGAGCTGACAGACTGAAGACCTAGATGAGGTCACCATCAGCGCACAACTTGCTATATTCCCTTATTACCCTCCCAAGACAGTAATGCTGTTTGCCAATTCAACAATTTTAATTTTTGGCGCTTTAAGGGTTATTGTGTTTGGGTACACCTGTGACTGCTTTCCTGCCATTTTCAGAAAGGGAAACAAATTTGTGACTGCAACTTAGCTTCTAATTGGATGACAGACCTGTTACAAAGAGGGTCTACTCTTAAAGGAAAGAACTGGCTCTTGCAGGAGCCAATTCTTTCCTTTAAGACTAGACCCCCCATTGAGAAGAGAGCTGGCAAAATAAAAATAGCAGAGTTGCTTCCCCTGAATCCCTGAAAGTGTATCCATTCATCTTAAGAAGTCCAATATTTAGGTGATTACTGAAATTTAAGACCGACCAAACAATATCTTTGACAGATAATGTGAAACTTTGATATTTACTGTACCTTTCAAATCCAAGTGTAAAACTTTCACACACAGAATGTAATATTTTTATTAATTTTTTCCCCCTAAATTTTCAAGTATTAACACAACAAACGCACACAAAAAATAATCCCATAAATTCTCTCGAAGCACCAGAGCATATTACTCCTCCATGTCATATCCTACTTTCAATTACATTTAATACTATTTTGCCGTAAGTTACCATAAATTTTTGGACACCGTAACTGGTTACAGTAACTGTCCTAAAATTCAAAGAACAGTAATTGAATTTACTACTGGATTAAGGGTTAAAAGTTTTTCACTGAAATAGCAAACATTGCAGACCTGGATCAGACTGCTACTGAGAAGCAGTCTGATCAGGGTCTACACTGTTTGCTCTGACAGGTTGTCTGAACATTTACCGTAATTATGTTACTTTTAATGCCGTTTAATACTGCTATTACTAGCTAAGTATTTAATCGTCTTAAGATAAAAATCAAAATCTTGCCGTTTTATTGTGTTCATTACCAACTGCATGGAGTCAATACCCGATTTTTTTTCTTGATATATAATTTTTTTTCTAGATTATATCAGATCTATTATACTAAATATACACGCCCAAGGGGCATAATATTTACAGACAGAAAATAAAAATAATGTTTACAAACATGAAAATGATACTTCAGAACAAAAGGTTAATGATTTTACCGTCTGTTACTGGACTCAGGTATCCGTGAAACAGATATTTTAGTGGTGTTTTACAATGTAACAAGGTTTGAATATACTAAACAACAATGTTGCACTGAAATATTTTTCTCTTTCTGTTGACATTATAGTGTTCCTGGTACACTGGAGCGCCATTATCACGCGGGTGCTGAGAGACATAAAATCGAACCGCGATAAAAGTGATCTCGCGGTATAACGATCTTCGCGCAAATACCCCACCCACTAATGAAAAACCCGATGTTTACATGTTCGTAGCACTTATTTAGCCCTAACCAGGTAGATAGACATGTTTACTGCTTACCTGACACAACGAAAGTCATCGCTGAAGTAGCCTTTCAGTCCCTATGTTCTTACTTATTGTGAAAAATGTGCTGCAAAATGGTTGAAAACCATTTACAAAGCGAAAGTACAATGATATCGTAGCACTTCGGCCAATTCCGTATCCTGAATTTAACCTATATCGACGAGGATGTCCGATTGAGCGAAAGTAGACTTGTTTGAGTTAATTCCCTTGTATATACATTTGCAACAAGAGCTGTCGCCTGACAGCATAGCTCGCCTGAATAGGTGCTTGCCCATCATACAGTCGCTATGGTGGTGTGGACTGCTATGTATAAAACTTCAGGCAAGCATGTCCATAATGACAACACATTTATAAACAAAAGCTATCTCAGAAATGTCTTAAAATAAAAAAAAAATCCACATGAAATTTCACAGTCCATGAGCTTGAGGTCAAAGAACTAAGGGGTAGGGGGGAGGAGGGCAGGGCTAGGATGTATCAAAGCCTTTAACTGTTATCTAACATCAGTCCAAGTATTAGTATCAACTGAGTCCATTGTGGCACTGTGAAATTATGTCTTCATTAATATAAAACTAATCAAAATCTTAAAGACAAAACTCAAAGTCCATGACCTTGACATCAAGGTCATCCAGTCGGGTAAGTATATAGTGTTTTGTAAAAACTCAAAAAAGTGTCTAACATCAGTTCAAGTGTAAACTAAATCTCTGCCAAGCATTATGAATCAGTATGCAATTAGAAAACTTTATTAAAGACCAAATTTCCTAAGTCCCTGACCTTGACATCAAGGTCACCGAGCAGGGCTGGGGTAGTACTCTGTAAAACTTTTGACTAATATCTAACTACAGTGCAAATATAAAAAGAATTCATCTATGGGTTCAGGAGATATGTGTCATTAAAAAACTTTAACCAAAACATCCAATCAATAAAAAGACAATTTTCTAAGTCCATGACCTTGACATCAAGGTCACTGAGGGGGGTGGGAGTGGTACCTTGGAAAACTTCGGACCAATATCTAACTACAGTGCAAGTATCAAAGGAATCCATCCATGGGTTAAGGAGATACTGGGCTTTAGAAAACTTTAACCAAAACATCCAGTCCCAAAAAACTCCGAATTTTCTAAGTCCATGACCTTGACATCAAGGTCAAGGAGTGGGGTGGGGGTGGTACCATGTTAAACTTTGGACCAATATCTAACTACAGTGCAAGTATCAAAAGAATCCATCCATGGGTTAGGGAGACATAGGTCTTTAAAAAACTTTAACCAAAACATCCATCCGGACGCGGACGCCGTGATGACAACAATAGCTCTTCCTGAACTTTCGTTCAGGCGAGCTAAAAAGGTACCTTCAGACGAATAAAAAATACTTATTTGCCTGAGTACTGACGTCGCCTTAACTCTAACCAGCCTACAGATAATCAAATTGGGTTTAAGCTTTTTTGTTGTTGTTTTTTTGTAAAATTCTTTTATAATGTTTTCTTTGGAAGTAATCAGTGACTACTTCGCACAGCCTTTTTCCCGAGCGTCGGCCTGTGTATCGTGTATATAAGGTGACCTTCACCACTTGCCAAATTGGTGACACCTGATATGCGCTAATTATTGAAGTCTTCTTAAAACATGACCACTGTTCACACCTTGGCAAGACAACTGACGCTTTGATTGTCTGTGATAACTTTTGACACGCTGTTGATTAAAATTATGTAAACAACCCAATTAACTTTTAATGGTTATTTTCTATGCCAATGTCGTGAACACCGACAAAAAATCCGCGATCTGTTAAAAAAAAAAATGGGCGACACAGGACAACCGCGTTATACCTAGTCGGAAGATGACGAAAATGGTCGCTAACATTTGATTGGAAGATGCTTTACGTGGGTAATGACTAATTAATGGAATAGTGGCTATAACCGCGGATTTAGCCCCAAGCGAAGTAGGCCAGTGAGAGTGTCAAGTAAACAGTCTATAAATAGACAAGTTATTGATTAGTGGGTAAATTTCCATAGGTAGCCCGATATAGGTAGACTGGTTATCGGCTTCTAAGCAGTCTCTGTTTAGGACAGTGATAGATGATAATAACCTGTACAATACTGGGAAATACAGAATTTTGATGACGAAAAAGTGATTATGGTATGAGAGCAAACTAAAAATTGAAACTGTCGTCTGGTTTGTAAGTTCATGTTATTGTTTTTGACTTTACTGTCATACTACCCAGGACCAATTATAAAACAAACAAACAAACAAAAAAAAAACATCGATCAATACAATTTTCATGTAGCATTCTTTGGCAATTTGTTGTTTTCTTTTTACACCAGGGATATTCCAAGCTTCTCTGGACTGACAGGGTGATATGACATGATCATGGAAAGGTGACTTATGTTTTACAGCCCTTTCAACAGTATTTCAGTCATTCTGAGCCAGTGGGGTAATGGGCAAATCATGATTAGGATGAAATAACACAGAGGCCTGAGGAGAATCAGACCTGAGCTGGACTCAGACCCAAACCTTCTACACTATAACTGATTAAGCAGTCAGAAAATGTTTTACTACTAAATGGGAGGGAGTGATAAGCCATGGACAGAAGAAGGCAGCGAAGCAGTTTGTAAAAAATCTTATGATCACATTCATTATGAAAGGGGTGGGGGTGTGGGGAGGGAATGCATTTAGCACGTAGGGCAGAGGCAAGAGATGGAAGAAATGCTTGTCAAGAAATAAAACATCAGGCCTCTTTGACCAAAAATAGAACACACACACACACACACACACACACAGAGATTATTTTATTAGCCTGCAAAGGGTATAAACATGAAGTTGATAAACAAATAAACTATCTGCCTGGTAATAATGTGGTTGAAATGTAAGGACATTTCAGTCGATGTCGATTTTGACGTGCCCTTCTGCTTACAAAATACCCTGCCCCTTTTTCAGTTTACCCTGCCCCTTTTGGTGGTCTGGGGGAAACACTACAGTAATACCTAGTATTACCACAAGAATTCCACAGAAAGCTGCGTCTCACCTGTTGCATGTTGTCACAAAGTTGTTGTTTTTTTTGCGTGTTTAACAGCCCTTTCAAGAATACATGTATGTCACGTCTATCGATTGAACCAATCTTTAAGCTGATGTGGGCAAAAAACAGAGCTCCCAGAGGGAAAAAATATCTGACCTTCCACAAGCAGAATGTTGCTTTCTCACTTGTGCACCTAGCAAGGCTTGAACCCATCCCATGACAGACCTAATGTTTAAGAGTCATCCCTCTTAGTAGGGCACTAGGCCATGGAAACGACAGAAGTTTACGCTGCTGCCGCCAACACCACCAGAAATGCAACACCCATGTCTCGCTTCTGCTGGTCACAAGTGAGATCAAAATCAAAACAAATGCTTTTACTGAGCCTGACAGTCATGCAGTATCATTGCAAACTTTGCCATTAACCAACAGCCTGATGACAAGCCCTAAATAAGGCAAGTCAAGATAATACTTTTGGACGGACACTGGGCGCCAGGTGTGTGCAACTATGGCTGCGTACCACTGAGCCACTTGGGGAATGTCGTTAGGAGAACTGAAACAGAACAGAACAGATACTACTTCTTTTAACACTGAAAGTGCATCATGATTATCCACCACTTCTACCATTTAGGATATAACTTTTGTGATTTCTGTTTTCTTTCCTGGAAGACAGAGCCTATCAAATATGGGGGCTTCTTTTAAATGAAAGAATATGCTCCTACAAGAGCAACCTCTTTCCTTTATGATGGAGCTCCATTAAAGTTGGAGGCAAGCAGAATGAAATGGTAGTCGCTTCATTTCCTCCCAAAATGAACCCATTTACCTTTTGGAACTCTGAAAATGAGCCCATTTACCTTGTGGAACTATTACTCTGAAAATGAACCCACTCTGAAAATGAACCCATTTACCTTGTGGAACTAATAGTTCCAAACTAATAGTTCCACAAGGTAAATGGGTTCATTTTCAGAGGAAGCTCATCCAAATATTGCAGGGATAAAGACTAACAATTTTGACTTAGGGGCCCACACTGCCAACATTCAAAATTTAACATTAAGGGTATGGGCATTTTGTCCAAAATTTCAGGGGCCCCACCCAAAATTTAGGGGCTGTGGGCTACTGAGCCCCTGTTAGTCTTTATCCCTGTATTGTTCATACTACCACAACATAAATACTTCCATTCCTTAGCATGAAAATTTCCTCCTTTTCCACCAAAACAAGAATATATTCCCCTCTGAATCACAGATAAAATGATGAAAGGCATGTCAAGTAAATCATCCTGTTAATTAGTAATTCCACCACTATTACAGACAGGCAGTATTAATTAGAACAATTTTGCTATGTGCACTGGAACAGTCTGGCAGTATTTGATTTGCACCGAATCAAAAATGAGGCATTGCATAGGAAAAGCCACAGAATGCAATTGCCATATTATCTCCATTGAGGGTGCCTCTTCTCATAAGAGCATATCCTTAATTTTCTACCCAAAAGTTTTTTTATTTTCAGTTCTATCACAGAGTTTTGGAAGGGAAGTCCTTATGATGTCTTTAGTAAATGTATCACAGAGTTTTGGATGGATGACTTGCGAGTTTATGTCCTTTTCACAGTATTTCAGTCATATCAGGACGATAAAGATAATAATGAAAGGCTGTGTGCAATGGAACCCTGTGCTGTCTCTAGCAAGACACAAACTCGGGACTGCTAGATCAAAAGGCAAGCACTCCAACCTACATGCTGCATCGAAAATAACTCTCTCTCCCCCCTCCATGCACTCATCAGTCTCTCCCTCAGACTTTAGATTCTCTGAAGCCCTGTTTGAACATGGTACGACCAGCTTTCAGATTCCAAATTGCCAGGTGCAAATTATCAAGCAGACTGTAAGCTGCAGATTGAAGCCATTAAGATTATTGAAAATCAGCAGAATGCTTCTAACATGACTACTGATCAATCAAATCATGTTCTTCCTTGTATTTACTCTAAATATTAGGTCAGAACTGCTTCAGTAAACACTGTAGACTCAGATCAGACTGCTCCTAAGGAGCAGTCTGATCAGGGTCTGCACTGTTGTTTGCAGGAGCATCCGCAGTGAGTAGCTCATTGAGTTTGACTGAAGCTAGAGGTAGGAAATCTTTTCAACCATCCACCACAAACAGGGCTCAATCATTTGCCATTTAATTCTGCCAACTCCTAGAAAATTAAGAATTCAGCTTGGTCAAATTTAACCCTGAAAGCACCAAAAAGTAGACTGCAAAAGTCATGTCTGCAAATATTGAAATTTCAGCAAAATGTTTAGTTCAAGCTATAGCATACTGAGAATTGACAAACACTGTAGATTCAGATGAAGTGGCTCATGATCATCAGAGCCACCTCATCTGGATCTATGCTGTTTACAGATTCAGCCATAAAACATATTCTCTTTTTTGGCGCTTATAAATGTTAAGGTGAATAGGAATATTTCCATTCTTTCTCCGCCCCGCCTCCCACCCCCAACATATTTACAAAGAGAAACAACTTCTGCCACTCCCTCTTTGATTCCAAGAAAACAAAGTTTTTCTAAAAAGGAATCTACACTAATTCTTAAAGGAAGAGTTTCTTCCTAGGAAAGCACTCTTGTAAAGGAAGGTTTCAGTTCTGAAAGGTACGTACTACATGTACATAATATTTCACAACAAAATATGAAAAAGTTTCAAAACATATTATCAAAACCAATCCTTATTTTGAGCTTTCCTCAAGTTGCATGATAAAATGTATCAAAAGCCAATCAATACAGTGCTGTCTGACAAATTGGCATGCTTTAGCATTATATAACAAATTTGTCAGCTACAAAGATCCTGGGAAAACTTGATCAGATCAATACTGAATAACACTGTATGCCAAAAATCATTTCTTTGGTGCAACTGCAAAACTATTTCTACTTTCCTTCTTATTTGGTGTATTTTGGTATGAATTACGTGAGTTTCCAAATTTTCAACTGTTACAGAACTATGAGTCTAATATATGAAAGTTTCATAAACCAGGCTACTCACTCAGACATCCACCCCCCCCCCACCCCCCCCCCCCCCCCCCAAAAAAAAAAAAAAAAAAAAAAAAAACTAGACAATCTCTAAAGGTGATGAATGCCCCCGCCATATGCCTCACTAGATGAGTTATGTGTTCAAACATATTTGTGTGAAGTTACATCAAAATCTGTCAATAAATAAAGGTGCTAGAGGGATGACTGAGTTTTTCTTAAAAATAGCAACTGTGACCTTGACCTTGGACCTGGGGTGCTGAAGCGGCAATTTATTCAAGATATTGTTATACTTAACATTTATGTGAAGTTACATCAAAATCGATCTATAAATGAAATCGCTGGAGCAATGCTCTAGTTTTTCTGAAAATAGTAACTGTGACCTTGACCTTCATCCTACCGAACTGAAACGCAGAGATGTTTGAGGTACTGTCATCCCCAATAAAGCTGTGATGTAATACCAAAATCGGTTAATAAATGAGGCCGCTAGAGCGACGATAAAAGGTGAGATTGTATTTAAGCTATGGAAATATGGTCAAAATATGTATGTCATTCAAGGGGACATAATTCTGCAATAAAGACCTGACTGAAAGTTCTGTTTCCTTTATGCACATGTTCAATGCATGTCTGAACTGTGTTGCAAGTTTCAAATCCCTACATCAAATACTATTGGAGGAGTTGCAGAGACAAGAACAGTACTACAAAGTGTGAAATATGGTCAAAATATGCATGTCATTCAAGGGGATGTAATTCTGCCATAATGACCTGGATCAAAGTTCTGTTTCCTTTATGCACATGTTCAATGCATGTCTGAACTGTGTTGCAAGTTTCAACTCCCTACATTAAATACTGTAGGAGGAGTTGCGGAGACAAGAACAGTACTCAAATGTGAAATATGGTCATAATATGTATATTATTCAAGGGGACATAATTCTGCAATAAAGACCTGAATCAAAGTTATGTTTCCTTTATGCACATGTTCAATGCATGTCTGAACTGTGTTGCAAGTTTCAACTCCCTGCATCGAATACTGTAGGAGGAGTTGCGGAGACAAGAACAGTACTACAAAGTGTGACGGACGGACGGACGTACGTACGTCCGCTCTCATGAGAGGGTATTTGTGGGCTGAGCTGTGAGTACAAACCCCATTTGTGGGGTGAATTCGACAACCTACAACAACACCCTCATGCGTCTGTCCGTATGCACGGACGGACAAGGGCAAAACTATATGCCCCTCCCCTCTTCGTGGCGGGGGCATAGAAAACACAAACAATTTACATACATGTACTTTCACCAAGCCAAAAGGTTTGCAACACTTTAAGTCAAGTCTTGCTTCCATTATCTGCAAAGCATGCACAACTTTTTTTACAACACTGCTTCAAATATGCAAATTCTAACATACTTACGAACACAACTGCCACCACTTAATAATATTTGCAAGAGTTTAATATGTATTTTCTTTAATTAATATTTGGAGTCCCAGTAGCTTAGTAGGTTAAGTGCTGGCCTACTGATCTAGCAGTCCTAGATTTGAGACCTGCTGCAGGCGGGAATCTTTTCATTCTTCAACAAGGTTCCATTGCACAAGCCTATCATTATCACCAACCCATCGTTCTGATATGAATTAAATACTGTTAAAAAGGACGTAAAATCTCAAGTCATCCATCCATCCATCTAACTAATATTTGCTTGTGAGAATTCAAGAAGCTTGCTACTATATTTGAGCCGCGACACGAGAAAACCAACAAAGTGGTCCTCCGCCTACCGCAGACTCAGATCAGCCTGCGCATTCACCCAGTCTGATCAGACTCTTTGCTAAGCGCTTAAAGGGTAGCTGAGGGACTAAGCTACCTTCATGCGGAAAGCGAAGACTCTGATCAGACTGGGTGGGTGCCCAGGCTGATCTGAGTCTGCGCTGGACGCACAACCTCATTGTTGGTTTTGTCATGTCGCAGCTCATTTACCAACTCACAATCAAATTGAAATGGTTGACAGACAATAATCTAGCCACTAATATAAAAGTTCACCAAAAACTCTTGTAATATAGAAGAAGACAAGCAAATTCAACGAATTTATGTCCCCCGCCTTGGAAATTAGGTCTCCACTGTATATACACTTAATGTTTGAGCTGGAAAAGCGGCTAAGTTAAAAATGTGGTAAAAGTAATAAAAAATAATGTGGAATTATATCCAAGCCACATGCATATCTTCAGACCATGATCAAAACACCTGTGAAGTTTCAAAGGAATCGGCATAAAACTGTAGGAGGAGTTGCACACACAAGGTACCCACTATCTAGTCACTTTGATAGTAAAAAATGTATGAAAAATGGCTAAGTTCAATTTGTGAAAAAAGTGATAAAAAATAATGTGAGGATTATATCCAAACCACATGCATATCTTCAGACCATGACCAAAACACCTGTGAAGTTTCAAAGGATTCCGCATAAAACTGTAGGAGGTGTTGCACACACAAGGTACCCACTATCTAGTCACTATGATAGTAAAAAACGCCTAAAAAATGACTAAGTTCAACTTGTGGAAAAAGTGACAAAAAATAATGTGAGGATTATATCCAAACCACATGCAAATCTTCAGACCATGGCCAAAACACCTGTGAAGTTTCAAAGGCATCGGCATAAAACTGTTGGAAGAGTTGCGCACACAAGGTACCCCCTATCTAGTCACTTTGATAGTAAAAACGCCTAAAAAATGACTAAGTTCAACTTGTGGAAATAGTGACAAAAAATAATGTGAGGATTATATCCAAACCACATGCATATCTTCAGACCATGACAAAAACAGATGTAAAGTTTCGAAAGAATCGGCATAAAACTGTAGGAGGAGTTGCGCACACAAGGTACCTACTACAATAGGGGGACGGAAAGACGGAAGGACGGACGGACGGATGGACGGAAGGACGGAAAGCCGAAAACTATGTCCCTCCGCTTTTCTTCGGAAAGGCGGGGGACAAAAAGTTCTCAAAATACAGAACACACCAAAATAATTCAGTTTTCTGTATAACTTACTTACATGTCCAGCATTTGTATATCAACAAACCTGATCGGACATAAACAATAAATACGATAAATATTCCTGAAAACTGACCACAATAAAGACAACTGCTACCGATTCACATCTTTTGCCTAATTAATAAGTCATATCATGTATAAATTACTGTTTTTATGTTGAGCCATAATGTACATGGGGCAATCCATAATTATAAGTGTCATACTACTTACTGAATAAATTAACTTTTTTGTACAATCTCACTTACACCGCTGTCTTGTAAAACCTTGAGAAGTTTTGATTTATTACTTGTAAAAATTTCGTTACACTTTAAAAGTTCTAGAGACAAAAATAGCAGAATTTGCAAGCCGTGTTAAGATCCCTATGAAGCAGCTCATAATGAGCTGCCTCATCCGGATCTACACTGTTTGCCATGTAGTCTTTGAATTCTAAATATGATACTGCTTGAACAAAACATTTTTTTTTTCTCTGACATAAATTTTGTCCTCTGCTTTTTGGTGCTTAAAGGGTTAAAGTGTCCATGGTTTGGTTGTCACTTTTACAAGGCAGACAGCATTTGCAGAAAAGTATTTATAGGTCTAGTGAGGCGCCGTATGCAAGTGGTTAGAGTGACATGGTTATGGTGCAGAAAGTCAATGGAAGGTCGTGAGTTCGCGGCTCAACATCACCATCTGACTACTGGAAAACTCTCTCTGTCAACCCAGCAGTAAATGGGTACCTATTTTAAATCAGGGAAGGATAAGGCAGCGAAAGGAGAGAGATGGGCTCCGCCTTTCATCAGCTGTGCCCAAGATAGAGTGGGTCTTAAACCCCCACTACGGGTATCAGGCTATGGGAAACCTTTACCTTTCTTTTTACCTTTATTATAAGTCTGGGATCTGCTCATAAATTTAAAAGATAAAATGATGTAAAAAGTTTTTTTGTTGTTTTCTTTCAGGCGGTGACCTTTCAATAAATGAAGGTGAAGGTCAAGAAAACCAAATTCACTCATTGGCCTATTCCAATTATATAATCAGTACAAGTTTGGTCCCAGTCTGTTCATAGATTAAACAGATAAGAAGCAGACAAGTTATTTTGGAGGGCTTCGTTTAAACTAAGGTCAAGGTCACCAAAATTGGCTTACTTCTTTGGCTGTTCCAATATTGTTTTCATGCAGTTTCTGTAAAGAATCCCCTCATAAATTGAAGATACAGGGCAAACAAGCCAGTCAGTCATGTGGTGACCTTGAAAATAAAATCAAGGTCATCCCAATTATCACCAACTCTTTAAGGCCCTCTAATATAGCCTGGTCCACATTGTTCTGTCTGTTACAGAGATATGGTGTGCAGCAACTGTGGGGCACAATTTGATATTTTAAGCCCCTAGCTGCTGGCCTTATAAAGAGGGTCAATGTCATGAATCTTATCAGCTCTGAGACTGGTCCCAATAATGTTTTCATGCAAGTTTGATGCTTTCAAAAGACATAGAAAGGAAAAGAAACTTCCATTCAAGAACGTAATGCACATTTTTTCATGGTCGTCTTATACATCAGAGGCATGGCTGAAAGTCAAACGTAAGTTCATACAAACTGATAATATTCAGAGATATATACTGAACAAAAATAAAAACTTGACGGTTTTTATTTCTCAATTCCGGCAAACCTAGCAAATTTGTGCTGTATATATGGATGTTTTCGAGTTGGACAGACATCTGATTACTTAAATCATGAAAAAGTATTGGTGAATGTTTGTTCTGTCCGGAGTTATCTAACTTATTCCTATTTAATTAATTCGGAAAAGAACTTTAATTTGCGCATGCGCAGAAGAAAGTTCTTTTGTACGCAATAAACAGTAGTTCCAGTTTGCCTAGAAAAGACTTTAAACGCTTATGGTAATTGTAACCACAACCTGAAAATAACGTTTAAAGTTTCAAAACTTTCAGATTACCTCCCTTTGAATTAAACATATAGAGATTTATGAAATGCCGTATCTTCTATACCAATATGTCTTTTTCGTTATTTTCTTCGTGATTAGTTTGCTTGTCTTGCAAACTCAATGTGTTTATTACTAAATTTATTTGAAAGCCATTTCTAAAACTGCCATAAAGACTTAAATGTGTAATGGGAATTCCATTGAAACTGAATTTCTGACTTCATAATGGCGTGGACTGAGGTTTTTCGCCTGGTCCTTATGGCCTCCTAGTCGACCGTGCATCGGCATAATTTTAGCTTATGAGTCCATACAGATTAGATTTAATAACGGCAAAGCGTTGCCAACAGATTTTTTTCATTTCAGCAGACTTCGACGATTTTAAATTTGGTATTTTTTTGGTTTTGAGCATAGAAAACAGAAAAGTACCCTTGTGACGTTTACAATAGCCTCAATTTTGCTGTATCTACGGAATCTTGATATTTGTGTGATTATGATATGACAGAATAGTTACAATTTCTTAAACTAAAAGATTTTTTATGTCTCACTATTTCCCGACTACCGTAGGATGAAAAATAGCGACCGTCAAGTTTTTATTTTTGCTAAGTATAGAAACAAACACTTGCCTTAAGAACCATAAATATTGGGATAGAAGTACCTGAGAAAATACCGTATACGCGGTAATTTTAGCGGGTTCAAATTTTCACGGTTAAGGGTCAAAAACATAAACATTAATTTTCGTGATTTTTCATTTTCGCGACTAGCAGCAGCCGTGAAAAGCAAAACTAGTTCTTTTACACGTGAGCCAGTCCGTTCACTAACCTGCGGCACGGCTACCGCAGGTAAATGAAAGAACTGGCTCAAGTGAAAAGTACCAGCAATATCCGAAGCAAACAGAACTAAAATAATATGAACACTGTGTCTACAGAAGATACTTTGTAAGAAACAGGAAATTATTTCACGATTTTAATATTCGCTGTCTCTATGTGACTGCGAAATACTGCGAAAAATGGAATACCTGAAAAATTACCCTGTATACATTACTATATTACAATTCAGCTATAAGATGGAGGCTCCCACCCTTCTAGGATGACCCCTAGCATATAGATGAGGATCGTGCATTTGTGCATTACTGTGAGATGGGTTTTACCCTTCCAAAACAAGCCAAGAGTCTAGATCCATCTTATAAGATGGATCTAGATTTTTGGGGTTGTTTTTGAGGGGACACCTCCCAATCTTATAACCGAACAAAAATGATAGAGCAGGTCCAAATAAGATTGCTTCTGCGGGTTCTGCCAGCAATATTACGAAGCACTTAACTCTTTCCGTACCAAAAAGCAGACGACAAAATTTACGTCTGCAAAAATTAAACAAGGCATCGCAGGCGATACAAATCCCCTCACACAAGACTACTTGCTCGAGATATTGTCAGACCCTACATTTGTGTGAAGTTATTTTAAAATCCATGGAGAAATGTAGGCGCTAGAGCAATGACAAAGTTTTTCTAAAAATAGCTACAGTGACCTTGACCTTTTAAGCACAGCACCCTGAAAGTCGAACTTGCTCGAGATATTGTCATGCCCTACATTTGTGTGAAGTTATTTCAAAATCCATTGAGAAATATAGGCACTAGAGCGCTGACAAAGTTTTTCTAAAAATAGCAACAGTGACCTTGACCTTGGGCGCAGAATCCTGAAAGTCGAACTTGCTTGAGATATTGTCTTGCCCTTCATTTGTGTGAAGTTATTTTAAAATCCGTTGAGAAATGTAGGCGCTAGAGCGATGACAAAGTTTTTCTAAAAATAGCTACAGTGACCTTGAGCTTGGGCGCAGCACCCTTAAAGTCGAACTTGCTCGAGATATTGTCATGCCCTACATTTTTGTGAAGTTACTTCAAAATCCATTGAGAAATGTAGGCGCTACAGCGATGACAAAGTTTTTCTAAAAATAGCCACAGTGACCTTGACCTTGGGCGCAGCACCCTGAAAGTCAAACTTGCTCAAGATATTGTCATGCCCTACATTTGTGTGAAGTTATTTCAAAATCCGTTGAGAAATGAAGGCGCTAGAGCGATGACAAAGTTTTTCTAAAAATAGCCACAGTGACCTTGACCTTGGGCGCAGCACCCTAAAAGTCAAACTTGCTCGAGATATTGTCATGTCCTACGTTTGTGTGAAGTTATTTCAAAATCCGTTGAGAAATGTAGGCGCTATAACGATGACAAAGTTTTTCTAAAAATAGCCATAGTGACCTTGACCTTGGGCGCAGCACCCTGAAAGTCGAACGTGCTCAACATATTGTCATGCCCTACATTTGTGTGAAGTTATTTCAAAATCCGTTGAGAAATGTAGGCGCTAGAGCGATGACAAAGTGTTTCTAAAAATAGCCATAGTGACCTTGACCTTGGGCGCAGCACCCTGAAAGTCAAACTTGCTCGAGATATTGTCATGCCCTACGTTTGTGTGAAGTTATTTCAAAATTCGTTGAGAAATGTAGGCGCTAGAGCGCTGACAAAGTTTTTCTAAAAACAGCCACAGTGACCTTGACCTTGGGCGCAGCACCCTGAAAGTCAAACTTGCTCGAGATATTGTCATGCCCTACATTTGTGTGAAGTTATTTCAAAATCCATTGAGAAATGTAGGCGCTAGAGCGCTGACAAAGTTTTTCTAAAAATAGCCACAGTGACCTTGACCTTGGGCGCAGCACCCTGAAAGTCGAACTTGCTCGAGATAATGTCAAGCCCTACACTTGTGTGAAGTTATTTCAAAATCTGTTGAGAAATGTAAGTGCTAGAGCGATGACAAAAGGTGAACATACGTACGTACGTACGTACATACATACGTACGTACTTCCGTACGGGACAAAACCTATATCCCCTCACCACTTCGTGGTGTGAGGGGATAAAAAATGCCTTGTCCAAGACTTTTTATATTGAGAATTCAAAGACTAGAGGGCAAACAGTGTAGGATCTACGCTGTTTGCAAATTTTGCTTACGGTATTGTGTCACTGGGGCTTAAAGAGTTTAAAGCTTTGATCAAATTTTATGATTTTTTTTTAATAAATTTGAGCAGTTTGTAAAGATGTCCCACTATCTAGGGTAATTGCCATAGAAATAAACACTGTAAAGATGCAGAGATAAAATCTCAAGGAAGTTTTTTGCTGCTGGGATAAAATCATCATCTCAGGTATTTTCAACAGGTGATCACTTTACATTTGAAACTATGAACTATATCTGAAACTTTACACAGCTATTAGAGATAGAGAAACATTTTTTATTTAAAAATCCTGGTACCTTCTATAACATAAGAAAATGTAAGACATGTCCAGGAGGGGGATGGGGGTGGGCGGGGGGCTTTATCAAAACCACCTCGGCAAGGTCATTCTTATGACAGTTAACCAATATATGAGCTGCAACACGAGAAAACCAACAATGTGGTTGTGCGCCCAGCGCAGACACAGATCAGCCTGGGCTGTCCGCATGAAGGTAGCTTGGACCCTTAGCTACCCTTTAAGCGCTTAGCTAAGAGTCTGATCAGCCCGGGTGGATGACCAGGCTGATCTGAGTCTGCGCTGGGTGCACAACCACATTGTTTGTTTTGTCGTGTCGCGGCTCAATTATGTTTTGAAAATCATCAAAGTATCTGCTTACCTGCAGCTCTGTAAAAAATTTACAGCTACAGAAACATGAAAAGTTGTGGTATAGTTTCTAAACATGTTCTTGGAAATGCCTCTCTGATGATTCTAATGAAATCTCACTCATTTTTTAAATTTTCTTTTAATTATTATTTTTTTGCAGAAAAATAAGGATAAAAATCAAGATCTTTAGGCCAAAAATTCTAACATACCTTGAGCTTTGAAATCTAGACGAAAATCTTGCCAAAATGAAGTTTACATGTTAACAAGCTATTTAACTTTTGCTTGGAGAAGATAACTTAATCTGAAACTACCCTGGAGTTCCTTTTGACATTGAAATAGATACCTTTATTACCAAGTTGAGAAATCAGGGATTCACTATATAAAGAAAATCTAGGTTTTAATTTCATATAAGACTGCATAACCGCAAAAGTTTTTTTAGTATTGGGACAGATAGGTCTCAAAAAAAAAAACAGTGTAAAGATGGATCAGACTGCTCCTACAGGCTACAGTCCTGCAGTCTTATCAGGGTCTCAATTATTTGCCATTTCAATTCTGCTTTGTTTAGATGCATTAATGCATTCTGAAAACAGACTGTTCCATTTTTAAAATAACTATGGTAATTATTTTAGGTGTCCCAATTTTTAGAATTTTCTACAGTATATAAAGGTGTTTCAGTTAATTTTCAGAAAGCCTTGGACGGACACACGGCGCCAAGTGCGTGCAACTATGGTTAAGTACCGCTGGGCCACTTGGGGAACATCGTTAGAAGAATTGAACTGAACTGAAATTTTCAGAAAAACGACAACGACAGATCTTGTGCCAATGCTGGGGTTAGGTAGGGCTGACACCTGGGCCAACATTGTTAGGAGAATGTAAATACAACCAAAATGTTAAGAAAGCTCAACTGATTACACAGTGGAGGAAGGTGGAGAACCCAGAAAAACTTCAACCACCTTGGGTGGGTGACCAATACCCTACCACATGGCAATGTGAGATATTGAACTCAGGCTGCAGCAGTGACATACGGGAGGCATACGCCCAAGTTGTTGCATGTTGTTGTGTATTGTTGTTTTAGGTCTATGGTAAACAGCTATGGTCATGTCGGGACGGTCAGTTAACCTAACCACACTATTCCTGGGCAGGCTTAGACCTCCTAAGCGGTTAATCAGTACTAAGTGCACATAATTTTGCTAGTAACTGACAACTGCCCTTCTTGAATCAGCCGAAGGAAAAACGGAAGTATGTGGCTGGACCGGGTATCGAACCCGGGACCTCTGGCTCTTGAGTCAGACACGCTACCATTTGTGCTATGCAGCCTGGCTCCAGGCCCAGGTTATTTCAGTTATACTTGGAGTATGAAGCTTAGTGGGTCATTGCAGGCAGTGGATGGGGGTGCACCTTAACAACTTATAACCAAATATGGTAACATAAAAACAGTCTTGCTCACCACTGACCAATTTTAGCTAATATGAAAGCAATTTTAACATGATCATGATGATACATCGATAGTAAAACTCAACATTGCCAAAATACATATTATACAAATATTTATCTTCCCTATCCAATTCATAATTACCTTTATAGAAATATTTTCAAAGAATAAAGATCCATGTCTCTTAAAATTATCCAAAATTTAAACCTACCATTTTCACATTAAAACTCCAAATATTATTGAAACAGTCTCGTCCAAGTGAGCTAGAGCGTCACCCAGCAGAGAAGTGAACAGCACTGATTAAGACCAACAAACACTTCCGTATTTGTACAGAACTTTTTAACTTTACACACCTCAACGCCAATACCTGGATTGATCCGATTCTCAGAGGAATTAACGAGCGTACACTCAACACTCCGTCTTTGATGCCTCCAAAAAGTACAGGTAGGCTAGTTTAAGCCTCTGGTGAGGATCTTCAATCATCTTAAGTGCTCTTAAGACCTATTTTTGCCTGAAGCAGCTAAATAAACAATCACTTTGAACACTTGCACACCTGCCATCTGTACTCTAAATATTGGGGCAGAAGTGTCTTGGCAAACAGTGCAGACCCTGATCAGACTGCTCCAATGGAGCAGTCTGATCAGGGTCTACACTGTTTGCCACTTCATGTGCAAATTTCTGATTCATTGCCAACTAGCAAACTCAACTTGTTCAAACAATTACTGACAATTATAACAATCAGGCGTGGTCTAAACATTTAGGATAATTTCCATAAAGAGGACTAGACTACCTCGAAAATTCTAAAAATTGGGACACCTAAAATAATCACCTTAATTCTCCTGAAAATGGAAGAGTTTAATTTTACAATGCACCAATACATTCTAAAGATGCAGATGGACTGTCAAACAGTGTAGATCCTGATCCGACTGCTCCCATGAGCAGTCTCCGGGCTGGAAAAATCCACTTGTCAGCTCGCCATGGCAAGTGCCTCTTGCCTGAAGGACATGTAAAACTTTTACATGTTCCCCTTGAAATTCACCAAAATCTGCATGGCCATGATACTGTAGGTCAAGTTAAATGTTTGAGAATTTTCAAGTGCTGAGTCTGATCTGGGTCTACACTGTTCGCTCAGACCTACCTGTTCCAATATTTAGAAAGTTTTTGGCAGGTATACACTATCCATCAAACGAGACAAATCACCAGTAATCACAGGTGCACAATGACAGTCAATCGGTGATGAAGGTAATGAAATGAGACAGCCAATACAACAAAAGGTGAAATTACCCTTCAAAGTGTCTATTTCACAGAAATTACCTTTAAACCCCAACATTTCATCTACAGTATTTCTTCAAATAAATGTCCCCTGCCACTTTTAGGAGCCCCGGTAGCTCAGTGTGTGTGGAACAGGGTTCCATTACATACAGCCTTTCATTCTCCCTTCCATTGTCCTGATATGCATGAAATACTGTTGTTAAAGACGTAAAATTCAACGTCAGCCATCCATTCCCCCCCACCCCCCACCAAAATGTGCGAAATATTCCAGCAAAATTGCAAAAGAAAAACAAAATTTGATGATATGTGTTGCTGCTAGTCTGTTTTTCCTGCTGATTTCGTGTTCTTAACATTTATGATAAATGCAGTAATAAGGGTTAACTATATACAAAAGACTTACAAATTAAACGGAAATTAAGCTATTATCGAAACTCCTAATTATATGTAAAACCGAAACATTAACATGAAATTTTATTCCAAACTGAACCAAATTAAAATAAATTTAGGTTAACCTTTAAAGCACCAAAAATTAAAATTGTCGAATTGGCAACCAATGTAAATTCAGATGAGGTGGCTCATAATGAGCCGCCTCATCTGAATCTACCCTGTGTGCCCTCTAGTGTTCAAATCGCATAGACAAGACTTTTTTTGAAATTCTGTAGACGTAAATTTAGTTGTCTGCTTTTTAGCGCATTAAGGGTTAAAGAGCATTTACTTCCTTTTCAAAGATTTTAAATGGCTCTATTAAAACGTTGGGCAATTTGTTCTCCTTTGCAAACACAAACTAGCTTCATTGGAATGCAAAAAAACTCAGCCATGCCTGCGCATTTTCGTGCAGTCTGATCCTAGTCTTCACTGCTGATTTTTTATTGTCTAAAGACTATATACAGGCAATCAGAAATGGCTCTGACCTGAGTGTGCAGATGTGTAGGCTGGTCAGAGGCTTTGGAGTTTGAGTATGGTATAAGAACCATTTGTGCAAGCTTCTTAGCAAATAACTTTTTAAGAGGCACTAAAAAAATCTTCGCACAAAAACATCTCTTTTCATTAATTTCAATGCCGTTTACTCATAATGGATTTCTAGCTTTAATTCAATTTTCACCTCGTTAAATTCCATTCACATATTTAACAACATTGAACTTAAATATATAAGTATTATCTCAAATCATTCATAAAACCCTGAAGATATATCGTCAAATTATCCTAGATAAATGGACAGAGGTGTGTTTGCAAACAGTGCAGACCCAGATCATTCTGCTCCTTCAGGAGCAGAATGATCAGAGTCTACACCGTGTGCAATTCTGCTAGAATTTTTTGTTAGCACCAATTGGAAAAAACCCAACTTTTACAAAATATATAAGGAAGACAGTACATGTACCGTAATATTTGTTAACCTGTCCCGATATTTCAAAAGCACAATGTGAACTCACTGGGCTATCCATATGACTGAATAGAGGTGTAAATGATATAAAATCACCGCATTTCTCAGATTTCATATTCAGGTTATTTGATAGAAAAATATATGTATTATAGCAGTGTATGCTAAAGTGTACATAAGGCCATGAACAGACAATACTCAAGTCAACCTGACCTCAGTAAATCTACAAACTCAGGAGTCTCCAAATTGATAGAAGAGCTAGTAAGATTCCCTGGGTGAGTGCCACTGCATAATAACAAGTATTCTGCGGAATGCAATGCCCTTTTCGTTTCATGTTTGTAGCTATTTTCATTATCAGTGAATGGCAGCCATCTTGAATGGTCATTTGCAAAAACTTGAAGCAGCTTCATGCAGAGGATCATTCTGACATTCTGGCACACAGTTAGTCAAAATTCATTCAGGGTCTCTATGAGATATCATTGTTTTCACGTTTTGGCTATTTTTAGATTTAGCAGCTGGATGCCATCTTAGATGGTCTATTTTCATAAATCTAAAAGAACACCATTCAAGTATCAGGGTAGCTAAACCCACATGATATGGTTCATTGACTCTTTGTATGTCAACAAGTATGAGAGAGTACAGGGCTCAACAGCTGCTGTCTGATGCTAGCACTGATGGCACAACTTGCTGGGTGATGTATAAATGCTCACCCAAAACCCTGATGATCGAAAAGAACAGTTTTGGTCGAGCATTTGTCCCTATGCAAGATGTGCTTTCCTGGCAGGCACCATCAAACAGCAGAAGTTAAGACCAGTACTCTGCACTTTACCCCATGTCAAGCCACTCTGTAATAAGAAAATCATCAGACCTCTCTCGTACTTTTTTGTAAACGCTATCAGAAAGTCTGTGAATGCTATCAAAAAAGTCATGTGGGTTAGACCCTGAGTATCATTCCGTTCATATTTGACCAAAATCCATGAGATCTTGAGATACTGGGGCCGTATTCATAAAGCAACTTAAGTCGTTGCTATGCTGTTGCTAAGGGTAAATTTCTATGTTGGAGATTTCCTACAACTATGAAATTTGGTCTGGAGGAACAGTCTTACCTACAACTATGAAATTTGGTCTGGAGGAACAGTCTTACAAAGCCTGTTCCTTCAGAGCAAATTTCATAGTTGTAGGAAATCTCCTTTATAGAAATTCAGCCTTAGCAACGGCATAGCAACGACTTAAGTCGTTTTATGAATACGGGCCCTGGTATCTTAGCAAAAGTGGGACTCTTAAACAGGCAGAAGGTCACTATCCTGCTAAATCTTTTTTTAATTTTGACAATTTGGAAGACCAAGGTCCTACTAATTTTCCATGCAATATTTAAGCCATCTACAGTACAGCCGTAGACGTCTTACTATCAATCGCGCCTCGCCGCATCTCTCCACGACAAATTCTCGCCGAGAATGCGACTTTTTAGCGTGGGAAAATCGAGGGCGGGTCGTGGGATTAGCGTGGCGAGGAGTGGCGCGGAGAGGGCGTGGCACGGCTTGGTAGATGCCGCGTGATCCTCTACCGGACTGGTAGTGGATCGCGGGAAACCGTGTTAATAGGCGCGAAAAAGATTAATGCCTACCCTACACAGAAGCTACAAACTGCAATGCCATTACACAGCTCAACAGGTTTGTGTATTGTATACAACTGTCAGAATAAGAGTCATGCTTCTATTATTCAGTCTTTTTTGTTAATTATTCGGTACCAAAATATTGCAGTGTTTTGTATGTTTACTTTTTTAGCTTCTTGAACGAAAGTTCAGGAAGAGCTATTGTTGTCACCGTGGCGTCAGCGTCCGCATCCGGATTGGATGTTTTGGTTAAAGTTTTATTATGTGATGGGCAATGCGCTGCAGGCGAGCTATCCTGTACGCGGACAGGTCTTGTTTAATCGGATATTACAGGGCTCGAAATTTACATTCGTCCGCTTGTATTTACGAGTAGATGATTGGTAAGGACGAGTGGAAATTGTCACTGACCAGGGATCAAGCTAGACTCAAAGTTTAGGGAGAAGTGACTTCTCCCTCCAGCTGAAATAGGGAGAAGTGACAGCCGTGAAGGGAGAAGTGGTATTGCGCGATTATGACATTTTTCGTTCAGTTTTAAAGAAAAATAGCTATTATGCATACTATTAACATTAAATTGAAAGATTATAAGCTGCAATGGGTTTATAGGGTAAATTGTCATAACAGCTTGTTTGTGGAATGATTTGATGAAAATTCTACCAAAAAAAAAAAAAAAAAAAAATTTTTTTTTTTTTTTTTTTTTTTTTTTAGGGAGACTCCCACTTCTCCCTAAGCCCAATTTAGGGCGAAATTTCGGCCCCTAGGGCGATTATTTCGCCCAAATCGCCCCCTAGCTTGATCCCTGCTGACTTGCCCTGCTGGACGAGTAGGTTTTTCCTCCATGAAAATTGTCTAATCATGCTGTTCAGGAAAAGCACTTTACAAATCGATCAAATTACAGCAAACAAATATTGACTGTAACGCAAAAAGCATGAAATCCCGCATCGTGTTGTCTAAATAAAAGCACCGCAGGCACTGCATGATACCCCGCCACTGCTGTGCATCCTAACTTATTTTTTGAGATATATAATAGCTAAAGAGCCACAGAACTGAGATAGACAGAGATATGATGTCCTTACTGTAAATAAATATTAATATAAACCACCCAACAACGTGGAGCATTCTGACCAGTGTAGATTTAGATCAGGCTGTAAAGCATTTCTTTGAGCTGAGAGACTCTGTTTCCTATTCTATGGTGTTAAACATATCAGTGAAGTTTCATTCAGATATTCCATATAGTATAGGAACTACAAGTCAAAAAACATTTTTCAGATCTATCAAGGGGGAATACTCATTAACTGGAAAGGTAAGAGTGATGGTTCTTTGTCACAATATGTAACCTTTGATGTGAAACATACCTATGAAGTTTCGTTCAGATATTCCATATAGTAAAGGAACTACAGATAAAAAAACGTTTTTCAGATCAATCAAGGGCGGATAACTCACAAACCGGAAAGATCAGAGTGACAGTTCCTAGTCACTATATGAAGCCTTTGATGTGAAACATATCTGTGAAGTTTTATTCAGATATTCCATATAGAAAGGGAACTACAGGTCAAAAACCATTTTTCGGACCTATCAAGGGCAGATAACTCATGAACTGTAAAGGTAAGAGTGATGGTTCTTTGTCACAGTATGTAACCTTTGATGTGAAACATATCTGTAAAGTTTCATTTAAATATTCCACATAGTAAAGGAACTACGGGTAAAAAACATTTTTTAATTCAATCAAGGGCGGATAACTCACAAACGGGAAAGGTAAGAGTGACGGTTCTTAGTCACAATATGTTACCTTTGATGTGAAACATATCTGTGAAGTTATATTCAGATATTCCATATAGTAAAGGAACAATAGGTCAAAAACCTTTTTTCAGACCTATCAAGGGCGGATAACTCACAAACTGGGAAGGTCAGAGTGACGGTCCTTAGTCACAATATGTAACCTTTGATGTGCAACATATCTGTGAAGTTTCATTCAGATATCATGAACAGTAAAGGAATAACAGGCCAGAAACCATTTTTCCAATACGAAAAAGGGCAGTAACTCCGTTAAAAATGGACGGATTTTGCCCATTAACAATCCCATACCACTCATCGCCGATAACAATATGTATGCAAAATTTGAAAAAATTCCGTGAATAAATACTCAAGTTATCGATCGGAAATGGTGAGCACGGACGGACGGACGGACGGACGGACGGACGGACAGATGGACGGACGGACACCGAAAGGTATAACATAATACCCCACCACTAAAGTGTGGCGGGGTATAAAAATGAAAACTGAAATGGCAAACTGTAAATAAACGGTGCGCCTGAGCATATCTAACATCGACCCGATGAGGATTTGCACCAACGTGGTTTCATCTAAGTTGTTTGCACTCTCTTACTGCATGATTACAAATGCATAATCCAACTCAAATAGTTGAAAAGGACATTATTTTCACGTCCTCTCTTGAATAAAGCAGAAAAAATCTACTTTGGTGCAGAAATCTTTATAAACGAAACCTCTTTGGCAAAACCACTCAGTAAAATCCTGAATTGGGACGAAACCATAATTACCTACGGAAAGTACCGGAAATAACCAAGTGAAAATGAAAGTGAAAGTAGAATATGTTCGAGGGAAAAATGAGTGATATCAGACAGTTTTTAAGGACAAGCAGATTTTTGAAAGGACAAGTAAAATTTTGAAAGCACTTGCCCTGCAGGACAAATATGTTCAAAACAAGAGGGCCATGATGGCCCTGGATCGCTCACCTGAGTATCCTGTGAACTTAACCTCAGATCTAGAGACATCCATATGACCGATAGACAGAGTATGGAAAATGAACCCTTTATTGTGTACCTAAGGTTTTTATAAGATTTAACCTAATGACCTAGATTTTGACCCCACATGACCCAGTTTCAAACCTGGTCTAGATTTCTTGGATATGAACATTCTGACAAAGTTATCAAAACTGTGCCCTCTAGAGTGTACACAATGTTTTTCTAAGGTTTAATCTAGTGACCTACTTTTTGACCAAACATGACCAAGTTACACACTTGGTCCAGATTTGTTGGAGACAAACATTATGACAAAGTCTCATGAAGATTAGAACAAAACTGTGTCCTCTAAAGGGTTCTCACTGTTTTTCTAAGAACTGACCTAGTGACCTATTTTTGACCTGACATGGCCCAGTTTCAAATCTGGTATAGATTTCATGAAAATAAACATTCTGACAATGTTTCACGTAGATTGGACCTTAATTGTGCCCTCTAGAGTGTACACAAGGTTTTTCTAAGATTTGACCTAGTGACCTAGTTTTTGATCCAACAAGACTCAAATTCAAATTTGGCCTAGATTTTATACAAATAAACATTCTGACAAAGTTTCATGAAGATTGGATCAGAACTGTGCTCTCTAGAGTGTGCACAAGGTTTTCTAAGATTTGACCCAGTGACCTAGTTTTTGACCCCACATGACCCAGTTTCATAGATGGTCTAGATTTCATTTAGATAAACATTCTGACAAAGTTTCATGATGATTGGATCATAACTGTGCCCTCTCTGTCATTCAAAGATTTATTTCTATTTTTAGCTCTGGCGGCCATTTTGTTCAGCGGAGTGGAACCGTTTTAGCAATTTTTGTTCAGGGCCATGAGTAAAACATTTCTGAGAATTTGTTTTGAAATCAAGCCATTGGCTTCAGAGATGATGATGTTTCAACCTTTTTTCTATTTTTAGCTCTGGTGGCCATATTGCTCAGCGGAGCAGAACGGTTTGAGCAAATTTGGTAGAGGGTCTCCTAAGGAACATTTCTGTGAAATAATTTCAAAATCGACCCAGCAGTTTTGGAGGAGAAGTCGTTTAAAGGTTTTTTCTATTTTTAGCTCTGGCGGCCATATTGTTCAGCTGAGCGGAACCGTTTGAGCAATTTTGGTAGAGGGTCTCCTAAGAAACAATTCTGTGAAATTATTTCAAAATCAACATAGCAGTTTTGGAGGAGAAGTCGTTTAAAGCTTTTTCTATTTTTAGCTCTGGCGGCCATATTGCTCAGCGGAGCAGAACGGTTTGAGCAATTTTGGTAGAGGGTCTCCTAAGGAACAGTTCTGTGAAATAATTTCAAAATCGGCCAAGCGGTTTTGGAGGAGAAGTCGTTTAAAGGTTTTTCTATTTTTAGCTCTGGGGGGCCATTTTGTTCAGCTGAGCGGAACCGTTTGAGCAATTTTAGTAGAGGGTCTCCTAAGCAACATTTCTGTGAAATTATTTCAAAATCTGCCGAGCAGTTTTGGAGAAGTCATTTAAAGGTTTTTCTATTTTTAGCTCTGGCGGCCATATTGTTCAGCGGAGCGGAACCATTTGAGCAATTTTGGTAGAGAGTCCCCCAAGGAACATTTCTGTGAAATTATTTTGAAATCCGTCCAGCAGCTTTGGAGAAGAAGTCGTTTAAAGCAAAAGTTGACGCCGGACGCCGGACAAAGACCGATCACAATACCTCACCTTGAGCACTTCGTGCTCAGGTGAGCTAAAAAAATTTCGAGCCCTGTATTATATGCAGTGTTCTCCCCAGAAATTTCAGAAGGCATGTTGTTTGTAACCTAAAAATTAGATTTTGACTTGTTGATCAATTATTTAAATCTTTAAAATAACAATGCTTTGTCAAAATTAGCCTAAATTTACATTAATAATGATTTATTGATGATCTTTTAATGCATTTAAAACACCTTAACTGGCTAAGAAATAAAAATAATAGCATTTTTATAAATTTTCATTGGAAATTAAGGCATGTTGCAAGGGTAATTTGAAAAGGAAGGCATGTTGCAAGTGACATGCCTTAATGGTCTAGGGAGACCCCTGATTATATGGAAAAACCCTTATGTCAATTTCTTTTTTTAAACACGTCCGAGAATTGTATGCACACTGGCCAGGGTATCTTTTTTCATGACGCTATTCCGTTGCAGTACATGTACATGTACCGTTCAGAACTTATACTTTGATACCTGGTACTGGATAGACGAATTAAATAGTCCTATAACATATTTTCAGACCAGGCTGTGCACACAGTTGCGCAGGACTATTATCACAATGCACTCTGTAAACCCAAGCAGTGTACATGTAAGTGGGAACTCGGGGGTCAGTTTCCTGATCAGACTGCGCACACAGTGTACGGTGTTCAAATATCAACCGGTTATTAAGCGGACAATCTGCATGTCTTCGTAATCAGACCGGACCACCGTTTTCTGGGATCAACTTTAGTCATTTAAACCTGTTTTTCTCTCTCTCTTTTGCACGCACAGGCCCTTTCCAGACTGGCGCAGACGTTTGTCGGTATCAAGTTACAGGCTTTTCGCTTACACCCTAAACTGCCATTTGCTCAGCTGATATGTGCTTGTCTCATTAAGACTGCCCAATAAGACTGTGCAGACGTATTCCGGTAGCAAGAGCTAGGGCTGGTTAATCGAATCCAAATTGGTACAGGGCTCTCACACCCCTTTTTGGGAATGGGGCCGGGGCCTTTAGAATTGGGAAAAATAGCGTTGTATTGTCTAAAATTGGCAAAATTTTCATTGTTTTATGCGTGAAGTTTTCATTGTCAGACCAACACAACTTACATATGGTATTGTTATATTTTCAGAGGAATCCAGTCAGTAAAAGCAGACATAGATCTAGCAGATAGTGAATCATAATAAACTTTATCAAATAATTGGGATATTAGATAATAACAAAACTATTTTTGTGTTTTGAGTTTTTCTTTCTTTCCTTTGAACTGGCAACTTCCCTATCTTGCCACTCTCAAACTGGAGACAAGACTGGGACCTAGCAAAAAATGTTTCAATATAACAACAGTATAACACTCTAGGTTTGAAGCATCTGTGAACTTTAGCATAATGTGAAGTTGAGAGAAAGTGGGCTGTCACAATGCAGAACATGACAAAACTTTCAGTCCTGCAAGTACAAAACACCCATGGTATGTCACTATCACTATACTAACTCTTGGATGTCCCGGTAATCCTGTTTATGATTTTGGATATGGCCGAAAATGTCTGTAAAAATCGATTCAGGTACGAAACTCAAATACAGCAGAATCATCCACAATAGGTGAAACCTCCGATCAAATTTTAGCATTGGAAGGGTTTAAATTAAAGAATAAGTCAAAATATTGGTCACCACCACAATATTGGCCCTTGAAGCAAAGAAAATATTAAAATATTGCAGTGAAAATCGCTAGGCTATTCGCCCTCTAATGAAAGGGAAGTAACTCTAAGAGTACGATAAAACCCGGTACCACTTTCCAGTAACAAAACATGACGATCGTGATTGAAAATGTAATATGACGATCGTGATTGAAAATGTAATCGCTTCCCGATTTTTAAAGTTATAAATTATGGTTACATTATTAGTTTCAGGTGGTTTTTAATACATTTTGCATTGATGCAACTGCAGTATTCCTGGACCAAACAGGCTTAGTCAGATTGGGAATTTTTCGTCAGGAATTGGGAAAAAAAACATACTTTTTGGCATTGGGAATGGGGCCGAATTTCGGCCCTAAATTTCAGTGATCGAGAGCCCTGTGGTAATCGATTATCGGTCCGGTCGTTTCGATAATTAACCGATTAGTAATCGCTGAACGAGACAAATTGAAAATGGGTATGTTTAGAAGCTTTGGTGGCACAGATTTGTGCTAAAACGTTTTGACAAGGTACACTAACAAACAATACAGTTGATAACTATTCAAATTATCAATTACCTTTGATTAAATCTTGTCTTCTGATATGCCAATCCACGTTAATTGGCTTCCTAATTGGCAGCTGATTGGCAACAAGCGACCATCTTGTTCTATTCAGATTCAGATAAGCAACCTTTGGTAGTTGGTAGTACCTACTTTCAGTACAACTACCGGGACAATATCTATCAATATGCGTGTTAATAAGGACCTAAATTCTAATCATTTTATTAAAAAGACTGGATTAAAATTATAAGCGAGGCTACTGAACTGATAAAATGTTCCGGGTTTTGTTAACTTGGTCGTCTGAACTGACCAGAACACAACGGGTTTATGCTATTCGTTACAACCTATTCACCATATCACAAATACTCTTCAACGTTTCCGGTTAGTCTCCGAGACTTCCGTTTTCCTTTGGAAGGAAATAAGAAGTGAATAACGAGAGAAATTTCTGATATTTTATTGCAGAAAGTGACAAGACATTTTCATCAGGTAATCGATTACTTAATTTCGTCGATCGATAATTGTTTTCGTTTTGCTTATCGACCAATTAACCGATATTTCGATTAATCGTGCCAGCCCTAGCAAGAGCTACGCCAGCATGTACACAGCTTTAAATCGACGTTGATTCAACGTCATGTGTTTAGGCCCAGTGCATTCACTTAGCCTCTTATTACTGTGTTGTGATTAAACCAGCTTTTAATTTTTCGGCACTCGGACGATCTCGATCAGACTTGGCAGCCTGTCCCGCAGACTGACTTGAGTCTTCTTGTTCACACATTACGATATAACATTCAGTGTTAGTTTCAGACCCCCCCCCTCTCTCCCCCATTTACCCGTGAAAAGAAACTTGGAATCTCTTTCATACTCTCCAAACTGCGTAAATCTGAATGTGCTCAAATCATCAGAGGTAAATGCGCATGATATAAACACACAGAAGGAAACAAATGGAAACGATTCTACATCATGTATAAAGTGAGGATTCAGGTCGGTCTGTGCAGGCAGCTGACTGCTTTGAGTATTTATGGTCGGCCAGCACAAAAATCGACTTATCGTCGGACCCTTTTTGACATCCTGAGCCTCCTACCCAGATCAGCATTATATATATATATATATACGTCAATCATTATGATTTTTTTCATCAACTATTAAATGTGGTGTGCCTTTAGTTGGTCCGGACTTTTGCCAATTTATGGGTTTTTAAAGGTGCACCGAGATGGACTAAGACAAACACGCACATACACGCACACTATTGTCGCAAAGGGTTTTGCTACACAACGTATCTGACTCGCGCGTAATTACTCTAAATACTGGGGTAAAAGAGTCTAAGCGAAGAGCGTAGATCCAGATCACACTGCATCTTAGGCAAGGTGTCATCCCATTTAATCATGACTGTTCTTCAAGTTAGGACCCATAGAGTAACTGGTTAAATTGTCCCAGTATTTAAAATGATTACGGTATAGTTGTACACGGTATAAAAAGAGCTGCGCAGATAAAGATTATCATGCACATGTACACAAACCCTTCTTAGTTTTGCTAAATGTAAATTCTTCAAGATTCTATAATTGGCACTTTGATACGTACAATTCTTATTTGCAGGAAAAGAACAGTGTGTTTGTTGTGTTTTCTTTTTTACTTACAGCAATTTCTCGGTACTGATACCTCTATCCAGCTCCAGACACAAAGGAGTTAGTACATAACTTGCCGTGTAGATTCGGACAGAATCTCGCCATCAGCGAGACTCGTACCTGCACCCCATACCTCAAGGTCGGGAGCGCCAAAAGACACTTAGCCTATGTGGACACTTCAAACATGAATTCATTTGAAAATAGCAAGTGACTTATTATACCCTGCAAATCGACGATGCAGTCTGTATGTCTGTGCAAGTATATTCACCACCGTCCCTATCAGCAATCAGATGATCATCATACATGTGATGTCTCCCGGATCATCCGGGAGTCACCTGGAAATGAAGCCCAGCTCCCGCACTTCCGGAAAGTCTTCAGAATCTCCCGGATGCTGAGTTTTTCTATCATAATTTTTCTGATAGCCTCTTTTCCAACGTCATGCCCCTTTTCCTGCCAGTAAGGAGATAATCCACATTGTGTATTCAAAGCATCAAATATTGTTTTGACTGTGCAATAAACAAACACATCATGTCTGTTGACATTAATCCTGTTATTCAGGTCGCTAGTAAACTCACTGACGCGTGAAAATGCCAGGTGTGATAAAAGAATTACCGACGAAATGTGTCCAGGAAGATATGTCACCTGAAAAGGAGCCGATAGGCCTGTTTTACAACTACACAAAATAAGCATGCACAATACGGTCAAAGACTTTAGTTTTCACTGCTTAGATCAGTGTTCCTCTTCACTGTTTTGGGAATGGTGGCGGGGCCCTTACAATTGGGAAAAATAACGCGTAAAAACCTCAAAATTGGGAAAAGTTGACAAGTAATATTTGTTATTGTGGCTGGCCTATTCTGTATTTTGTCAAGAAACAAGAACTAGTACATATGTTACAATTAACTTGTAGCACTCATTATTAATTTACTGAATGGGTAACTAAACTCAGTACCTGTGGTTTTGTTTACAAATTGGCTTCTTTGAATTTGAAAATGCAAGATCTGGGATGCACAATTTTGATAATCAACGAGTACATAAAGGGATGCACAACCTTGAGCTTCCTTGAGATGCAAAGGTTTTTAAAACATCAATTCTTTTACACTTGTTTGAATCAGATTTCTTCATTTTCTTCACATAGTATTTCGCATCTTCTGTGCGCCGCCATATTGTCTCCAAGATCATCCAGACGCTTGATTTTTATATCTTTTCTGATTCTTGAAGTAGCTATGCGCTTCTGTGATACCGATAAACTTAACACTTTCATGCATTAGAATTAGAATTAGAATTAGAATTTATTTATTTTGCACAACTATACCCAAATGATGGGTTAAAGGCAAATAATACATATATATACATGAACATATATAACACAAAGACAATCACAAACATTAATAGTCTCGAAATGGTTTGGAGTATATGTCAGAGGCCACAATGGTAATTAACTAGACAATGTTGCACTGCTGCAAAAATTTACCTATCGCTTTAATAACTTTTACATTAGTATGACCCATTAATTTGATAAAATCCTCTTTGTTATCAAACTCTAAAAGACATCCAGACTCTTTAATCAGGCTGATCATACTTTTTCTGTGTTCAACATATTTTATACATGAAAATAAACAATGGATTTCATCCTCAATAGTGTTACAAATTGTACAAAGTCTCTCTTCCAATTTCAAACCAGAATATCTTCCCCTTTCAATTTTTAGCCTATGTGCACTGATTCTAAAAGAACATAAAGCTTTTCTTATATTTTTGTCATGCATTTCTTCAAGATACTGCTCCAATCCAAAATTTTGTTTTATTGCTTTATATGTTTGTAATTTTTTCAATCCCTCCTCAGAGTTCATATGCTTTTTCCAGAACAAGATGTACCTTTCTTTAAGTTTTTCTTTAACACATCGTACTAAACGGGTACTGTTAAAAGTTGACTGATTATACCACACATAAGAAAAACCAAGTTCAATTAATATATTTTTTACAAAACTGAGCCAAGCACTGTTTTCGGCTCCACTCTTAAACTGATCTAAATATGTTTTAGATAGTAGATAGTAGAGAATCCGCACCTGCAGAAATGGCATGCAACCAAAAATTGATACAACTTGAAATAATTGAAATTACTAATGGAAACTGACCCAGTTCACTATAAACCCCAAAATTACTGGCCTTAGAATGAACACCTAATATATATTTGCAAAATCTGATAAAGACTTTATCAAATTCATTATTTCCTTTAAGTGAAAGTTCGAACATTTCATCAATAGACTTTTTATGATAAGTAGCCAAACCATATTTCACTACTAAATATTGCTATCGGTTTTACAAGAGAATCAAATATGTTAAATGCACTTGACGGCTTCAAGTTGTTGTTAAATATACTTTGTTTTATAGAAAACAAAGCTCTGCTTGCTTTTAGACTTAGGTTTTTTTCAGCCACATTAAATTTGCCGTTACTGGAAATAGTCACGAATAAGTATTTATACTGACTTACACATTCCAAATTACTGTCAGCTATGGTGAATTTCAAATTGTCTTTCGTGGGTCTGCCACTTTTCGAAAAGACCATAATTTTTTACTTGTCTATATTAATTTTAAGACCCCAGTTTTCACAAAATGCATTTACATTTGCAATATTATTTTTCAAACCTTCATAACTGTATTTCTTATAAGCGTCTACTGATTGCGGAATTGACTATTAGTACAGTTGACGTTTCATTTACCTCCTTTTCCGGGGCACCTCATGGACTATTTGCGTTCAACGGACTTGTTTGCCGATTTTTTTCCCAACATTCAATTGGGAATTTTAGCACTCTTTTTTGGGAAAAATACCTACTTTTTGGCATTGGGAATGGGGCCGAATTTCGGCCCCAAATAAGCCTGAAAAGGAACACTGTAGATTCCCATAGACAGTAGATGCAAAACTCTGTTTAGACTGCTCAGAGCAGTGTTAGAAATAAGGCCCAGACAGCAACTTGCCCAGGGGGCAACCTGAAATGAATTTTAACTTGCCCGCCAAGATGTCAACTGGCCCCCTTGTATTTCATTGCTATTAAGCTATTTGCATATCATTTTCTTCCGAAGTCACATAAGGAAACATAGTCCAAAAATGCATGAATTCATGAACTTCAGTATTGATCACAGCTGCCTAATCACTTTGACTGAGATTCTTTATATTTTTCTCCTACAAAACATAATATTGGTGGGTTTCAAACTTCTCATGCAAAACTTAAAAAAAGACCAAAATTATTTTCCAGAATTTTATCTTCCAGAATTTCAGGTTGTCCAGGGGGCAACCTTCCAAGACTATCAGCTTGTCCCCATCAAATTTAACCCGTGTCGGGCAAGTGGGCAATTGCTTATTTCAAACACTGTCAGAGGTGCAGGCTGATCGGTGTCTTCACTTGTCGCTCACTCCGTAAGGTATTTTTCCCCCAAGTGAGCAAATTATATCGGGGGAAGTTTGATAATTTAAGGTGTAAAACTTAGGCATGAAAGTTTTGATATTTCTGTCTGGTGCATTGGTAGTTTTGTGTCAGAAACAGAATTTGAACATTATTATATACACTTTTAACAATTTTGACAGCCTTGAGTACCTTTAAACAAAACTTATTAGGTTATGAAAGAAGATATGAAATAGAAATTTTAAGGGAGACAAATCTGTATGACATCTAAAGTATAAGCCTTTGTAAAAGCTAGATTCTGTGCCAGACAGATACCAAAATAATGAAAATAATGAATGATGATATAAATAACAGTAATATAATATTAAATAAATAATTATAACAATTAACAGGGTTCTCACTTGAATTTTAACTAGAAAATGTGTTTATGAAACACTATGCCCCCAACCATATGCTTGCCTCTAAAGAAGGCTCATCCCATAATGTTTAAGTCAGAAAGGGGTTTAATTGGTTCATCTACATTATAGCTTGTAACTGTATGCCAAATATAAGGAACATAGCTTAGTGGTTCTTCAGATATTTTGTTCACGAAGTTATTCATATAGCGTCTTTGTATACAAAATGCCTATGTCCGAAAATGAGAAAAATTCTGTCAAACATTTATAAAATGGGCTCATAAGTTAATCAGGTTATCTATACCTTGGTCCTAACCTGCATGCCGAATATAAGGATCCTAGCTTATGGGGTTCTTCAGATATTTGTTCACAAGCTTGTTCCTATACAAAATGCCTATGTCTGAAAAAGGGGAATAACTCAACCAAAAATTTACGAAATAGGCTTAAAAGTTAATCAGGTCATGGGCACCCTAATCTGTAACTGTATGCCAAGTATCAGGACCCTAGCTTATGCTGTTCTTCAGATATTTTGTTCACAAGGTTGTTCCTATATAAAATGACAAAGTCAAAACAGGGGCATAACTCCTAAATGACGAGACCGGCAGAGGAAAAAATATACAGGTTTGGTTATTTTTCATGTTCATGCAGCATACAAGATTTCAAGTTCCTATCTGTTATGGTTCTTGACCGTATGTAAGGATACCTTTGTACCATAGGCTTCAATGCACTAAGTCGAAAAAGGAGAATAACTCAGTCAAAAATTCACCAGTATTGTTCAAAAGTTAATCAGGTCATCTACACCTCAGGCAATGTCTTCCTGCAAAAAATCATGATCATAGCACCAGGGGTCCTCGAGATATTTTGTTCACAAGGTTCCACAGGCTTACAATGCACTAAGTCAAAAAGGGGGCATAACTCGATCAAAAATTCACCAATTTATTTATTTGAAAAGTTAATCAGGTTGTCTACACCTTGGGCAATATCTTCCTGCAAAAATTCATGATCCTAGCATCAGGGGTTCTTGAGATATTTTGTTCACAAGGTTCCATAGGCTTACAATGCATTAAGTCGAAAAGGGGCATAACTCGGTCAAAAATTCACAAATTTCTTTCAAAAGTTAATCAGGTCATCTACACCTTGGGCATTGTCATCCTGCCAAACCTCATGATCCTAGCATCAGGGATTTTTGAGATATTTTGTTCACAAGGTTCCATAGGCTTACAATACACTAAGTCAAAAAAGGGGCATAACTCGGTCAAAAATTCCCAATTTTTTTCCAAAAGTTAATCAGGTCATCTACACCTTGGGCAATGTCATCCTGCAAAAAATCATGATCCTAGCATCAGGGGTTCTTGAGATATTTTGTTCACAAGGTTCCATAGACTAAGTTGAAAAAGGGGCATAACTCTGGAAATACATGACCGGCGGAAAAAAGAAAAAATACGGGTCCGCTTATTTTTCAAGTACATGCCACACATAAAATTTCAACATCCTAGCATAAGCAGTTCTTGAGTTTCCCAGCTGCCAAAAGGCGTTACGGACAGACGGACGGACAAGCCCAAACCAATATGCCCCCTCAACTTCTCCCAAGTTGGGGGCATAAAAATAGGAGTCCGGGACTCCTCCTTTTCCAAAAATAGGAGTCCCATCTGAAAAGTAGGAGTCCCATCCTGAAAAATTGGAGTCCCACATGTTTTAACATAAAATTTAGCCTATAAATAATCTTAATTATCTAGTTAAATTGTCTTTTGATGTCCCTGAGGGATACAAAAGATTAAAAGGGCCTGTACAGGACTGGACGGGGAAAAGGCAATGCTTTTGTGATTGGACATCAAATGATTATGTTATAGAAATCAGTGGCGGATACAGGAATTTTGGATAGGGGGTTCAAAAGGGGCTTCGATTTGTGCAGTTTGACCAATTTTTCCTGAATTTTCCCATGAAAATGAAATAATTTAGGCTGAAGAGGGGATTCGTTTGAACCCCCCGAACCCCGTCTGGATCCGCCACTGTAGAAATGTAAAAAGATATGACACTGACAATTATTCGGTAAATCTTCCATTTTAAGTCAAAGGTATTTATTTTCTTTTCCCTTCAGCAGAAGTGTAATATGTAATAGCTACAGTTCAGAACTATTCTGTGATGTCCTGTCCACTGCAACATTGGTTTCAGTAATAATTACAACTTATCTCAACCATCTTTCCCCTCCCCCCCCCCCCCTCCCCCGCTCCCACATCGGCACACCTTACCCCACTCGCTGACATCAAACGCAGAAATCCAATCATACATGTAGATCTATTTTGCCTTTCTAATTTGAGACAAAGACTGATTGTTTATGTCCAAATCGAGTTTGATTTACACTTGACTGAATACATACCTGTCGTTTAATCTCCCATTGTTTATTGAATTATACATTAACTGCGAATATCTGCGCATATCTATATCAATAAGAGTTCCTATACCTTTTGAAATGTCTGTTTAGGACTCGCGGATTTCCCAAAGCGTTATTAATAGATCTACACTGGTACTCGTTCAGCACGTGGTGCGCGAGATATGGCGGGAAACAGACTAAAAACGACGGGAAAGAATTTTAAAGTGCACGAACCGAAGATCTAAAAAGCTACCGGTTTTCGGGAATTGCAACAACTGGCCTTGCTAAAGTATAGTATAATTACCTCTGACGGCCGCTTCTAGCAACTTGAAATTACCGATTGCATTTTCCAAGTTAAAAAAACCCTGATTTAATACTCACGTGTAACGCCCATCAAGCACAGCGCACTAGCGTAGGCCTACTACAAACAGTCGGGAAATAGAAAACGTGCCTTAGAAAAGGCTCATACTTCGGCAGGTTAGATCTACCTGAAAATCAAAATTTTCAGTAGTAGTATTTCAATTCTCATATCGACGTTGCCCACGCACCTCAGCGGAACGAATCCATAATCAAAATTTTCTCGTAAAAGATTCTCTTTTATGTGACGGCAGTTGCCCCTCACGTGCCCTGCTACGGTAGTGGGGATTAAGAAGGTGTGATATTCCAGGTAAATAACAGGTAGCCGTACGACGATTTTATTGATTATCGGTTCAGATAAATGGCTCCTATATAGTTCTGTCAAATGTGTCAGCAACGTGTGTCTTCTTCACAACTTGTGAAAACTGACATTTTAGGACATTTTAAAGGAGTACAGCCGGAAAAATACAGTCTTCGCGAAACCTTCTGAAGAGTTGCAGGACAGCTGTCAGACAGTCAAAAAAAATTTGCAGGACAGAACAGAAATCTGCAGGACAGAAAAAAAATTCACATTCGAGCCAACAAAAAAAAAAGTCATAAAAATGGGAACCATTTTTTAATTACTTAAATACTGGGTTCATTTTAACTTTAATTCCCATTTCATCATTCATTCTCTACTTCATTTTAATTCAATTCCCATTCTTGAAAGCATCTGCTATATCTTGTATTCATCTACGCATAGGTTGGGGATAAACTCCAATGCTTTTTCTAAAGCTCATCTTGTTACAGGAAAAAAAAATGTTTTGATTATTTCCCTTGGTTCGGCCTTGTACCATTCACAAAGTTCGGCCATATCAAATTCGCTACCAGAAGCACCAAAAATACAGTTACAGTAAGCAGAAAATAACCTGGCGCAGCAGTCATTAAACAAATAATATGGATAAATATGGATAAATAGTTTTAAGTTCATTTCATTTTAGCTGAGTCATCGAAAGTAAAAAAAAAAAAAAAATGAAGATGAGATTGTTACACATTCCGGGACCGAAACCAACCGTTGCGAGCACTCTTTGGGCCGAAAACTATAACGCTCGAAATGATTGGTTGTATATAAATAGTAAGGCATATATTGACCAATCAGATGTCGTCTTGCATAAGCGCTTTTGTACCACGCACCTTAGCGGAACGAATCCATAATCAAAATTTTCTCGTAAAAGATTCTCTTTTATGAGACGGCAGTTGCCCCTCACGTGCCCTGCTACGGTAGTGGGGATTAAGAAGGTGTGATATTCCAGGTAAATAACAGGTAGCCGTACGACGATTTTATTGATTATCGGTTCAGATAAATGGCTCCTATATAGTTCTGTCAAATGTGTCAGCAACGTGTGTCTTCTTCACAACTTGTGAAAACTGACATTTTAGGACATTTTAAAGGAGTACAGCCGGAAAAATACAGTCTTCGCGAAACCTTCTGAAGAGTTGCAGGACAGCTGTCAGACAGTCAAAAAAAATTTGCAGGACAGAACAGAAATCTGCAGGACAGAAAAAAAATTCACATTCGAGCCAACAAAAAAAAAGTCATAAAAATGGGAACCATTTTTTAATTACTTAAATACTGGGTTCATTTTAACTTAAATTCCCATTTCATCATTCATTCTCTACTTCATTTTAATTCAATTCCCATTCTTGAAAGCATCTGCTATACCTTGTATTCATCTACGCATAGGTTGGGGATAAACTCCAATGCTTTTTCTAAAGCTAATCTAGTTACAGGAAAAAAAAATGTTTTGATTATTTCCCTTGGTTCGGCCTTGTACCATTCACAAAGTTCGGCCATATCAAATTCGCTACCAGAAGCACCAAAAATACAGTTACAGTAAGCAGAAAATAACCTGGCGCAGCAGTCATTAAACAAATAATATGGATAAATATGGATAAATAGTTTAAAGTTCATTTCATTTTAGCCGAGTCATCGAAAGTAAAAAAAAAAAAAATGAAGATGAGATTGTTACACATTCCAAGACCGAAACCAACCGTTGCGAGCACTCTTTGGGCCGAAAACTATAACGCTCGAAATGATTGGTTGTATATAAATAGTAAGGCATATATTGACCAATCAGATGTCGTCTTGCATAAGCGCTTTTGTACCACGCACCTCAGCGGAACGAATCCATAATCAAAATTTTCTCGTAAAAGATTCTCTTTTATGAGACGACAGTTGCCCCTCACGTGCCCTGCTACGGTAGTGGGGATTAAGAAGGTGTGATATTCCAGGTAAATAACAGGTAGCCTTACGACGATTTTATTGATTATCGGTTCAGATAAATGGCTCCTATATAGTTCTGTCAAATGTGTCAGCAACGTGTGTCTTCTTCACAACTTGTGAAAACTGACATTTTAGGACATTTTAAAGGAGTACAGCCGGAAAAATACAGTCTTCGCGAAACCTTCTGAAGAGTTGCAGGACAGCTGTCAGACAGTCAAAAAAAATTTGCAGACAGAACAGAAATCTGCAGGACAGAAAAAAAATTCACATTCGAGCCAACAAAAAAAAAGTCATAAAAATGGGAACCATTTTTTAATTATTTAAATACTGGGTTCATTTTAACTTTAATTCCCATTTCATCATTCATTCTCTACTTCATTTTAATTCAATTCCCATTCTTGAAAGCATCTGCTATATCTTGTATTCATCTACGCATAGGTTGGGGATAAACTCCAATGCTTTTTCTAAAGCTAATCTTGTTACAGGAAAAAAAAATGTTTTGATTATTTCCCTTGGTTCGGCCTTGTACCATTCACAAAGTTCGGCCATATCAAATTCGCTACCAGAAGCACCAAAAATACAGTTACAGTAAGCAGAAAATAACCTGGCGCAGCAGTCATTAAACAAATAATATGGATAAATATGGATAAATAGTTTAAAGTTCATTTCATTTTAGCTGAGTCATCGAAAGTAAAAAAAAACAAGAGGGCCATGAGGCCCTGAATCGCTCACCTGATATTGTCAAAATGAGAGTTCTGGGTCAAAAGTCAAAGATGGCCCTGACCTCTTGTACTCATAAATCTTCATATACTCATTAAGATGAATGTATATATGAATTTTTAGGCCTAAATCTTCAAAACTTTCCACGAAATCTTATGTTCTAGCATTTTCCCATATTTGACCTTGCCGTAAAATGGTCATGGTCATCCTAAGGTCATCATTTTCAACAATCTAGATAGTACTGGAGTACCCAATGCTACATACTAAGTTTCAAGGCCTTCGGTCAATTGGTTCTGGAGTCAAAGATTTTTAAAGGTTTTTACCATATATGGGCATGGCAGCCATGTTGGTCATGTGACCTGGACCATTTGAACAAATTTTCATTCTCTCAACCCCTGGAGGCTCAACATTTTGGTAACAATTGGAACAGTGGTTTTTGAGGATATTGATATTGTCAAAATATGACAGGCCTGGGTCATAAATCTTCATGAACTCATTAAGATGAATGTATATACCAATTTTTAGGCCTAAATCTTCAAAACTTTCCATGAAATCTTATGTTATAGCCTTTTCCAATATTTGACTTGCTGTAAAATGGTCAAGGTCAACCCAAGGTCATCATTTTCAACAATCTAGATAGTACTGGAGTACCCAATGTTACATACTATGTTTCAAGGCCTTCGGTCAATTGGTTCTGGAGTCAAAGATTTTTAAAGGTTTTTACCATATATGGGTGTGGTGGCCATGTTGATCATGTGACCAGGACTGTTTGAACAAATTTTCATTCTCTCAACCCATGGAAACTCTATTTGAAATTTGGTTACAACTGGCCATCAGGTTTATGAGGAGATTGTTTGAAATTGTCAAAATATGTCAGTTCTGGGTCAAAGGTCATAGAATGACCTTGACCTTTTGTACTCATAAATCTTCATGTTGTCATTAAGATGACTGTATATACCAATTTTTAGGCTAAAATCTTCAAAACTTTCCAAGAAATCTTATGTTCTAGCATTTTCCAATATTTGACCTTGCCGTAAAATGGTCAAGGTCAACCCAAGGTCATCATTTTCAACAATCTAGATAGTACTGGAGTACCCACTGCTACATACTAAGTTTCAAGGCCTTCTGTCAATTGGTTCTGGAGTCAAACAATTTTAAAGGTTTTTACCATATATGGGCATGGCGGCCATGTTGATCATGTGACCTAGACCGTTTGAACAAATTTTCATTCCCTCAACCCCTGGAGGCTCTATATGAAATTTGGTTACAATTGGCCACGTGGCTTTTGAGGAGATTGTTTGAAATTGTCAAAATATGACAGCTCCGCGTCAAAGGTCAAAGAATGACCTTGACCTCTTGTACTCATAAATCTTCATGTACTCATTAAGATGACTGTAGATATCCATTTTTAGCCCAAAATCTTCAATAGTTTCCAAGATATCTTATGTTCTAGCAGTTTGCCATATAAAAGCACAAGGAAGCAAATTTGACCTTATCGTAAAAAAGGTCAAGGTCAACCCAAGGTCATAATTTGAACAATCTTGGTAGTACTCGTGTACACGATGCTACATACCAAGTTTCAAGGCCATCGGCCTATTGGTTCTGGAGAAGAAGATTTTTTTAGGTTTTTACCATATATGGGCATGGCGGCCATGTTGGTCATGTGACCAGGACCGTTTGAACAACTTTTTGTTCCTAAGGTCCCAGGAGGCTACATATGAAATTTGGTTACAATTGGCCATGCGGTTTCAGAGGAGATGTCGTTTGAAATTGTGGACGGACGACGGACGACGGACGACGTACGACGGACGACGACGGACGACGGAGCCTTACCATCCTATAAGCTCCCCCGGAGCCGCTGGCTCAGGTGAGCTAAAAAAAAATGAAGATGAGATTGTTACACATTCCGAGACCGAAACCAACCGTTGCGAGCACTCTTTGGGCCGAAAACTATAACGCTCGAAATGATTGGTTGTATATAAATAGTAAGGCATATATTGACCAATCAGATGTCGTCTTGCATAAGCGCTTTTGTACCACGCACCTCAGCGGAACGAATCCATAATCAAAATTTTCTCGTAAAAGATTCTCTTTTATGAGACGGCAGTTGCCCCTCACGTGCCCTGCTACGGTAGTGGGGATTAAGAAGGTGTGATATTCCAGGTAAATAACAGGTAGCCGTACGACGATTTTATTGATTATCGGTTCAGATAAATGGCTCCTATATAGTTCTGTCAAATGTGTCAGCAACGTGTGTCTTCTTCACAACTTGTGAAAACTGACATTTTAGGACATTTTAAAGGAGTACAGCCGGAAAAATACAGTCTTCGCGAAACCTTCTGAAGAGTTGCAGGACAGCTGTCAGACAGTCAAAAAAAATTTGCAGGACAGAACAGAAATCTGCAGGACAGAAAAAAAATTCACATTTGAGCCAACAAAAAAAAAAGTCATAAAAATGGGAACCATTTTTTAATTACTTAAATACTGGGTTCATTTTAACTTTAATTCCCATTTCATCATTCATTCTCTACTTCATTTTAATTCAATTCCCATTCTTGAAAGCATCTGCTATACCTTGTATTCATCTACGCATAGGTTGGGGATAAACTCCAATGCTTTTTCTAAAGCTAATCTTGTTACAGGAAAAAAAAATGTTTTGATTATTTCCCTTGGTTCGGCCTTGTACCATTCACAAAGTTCGGCCATATCAAATTCGCTACCAGAAGCACCAAAAATACAGTTACAGTAAGCAGAAAATAACCTGGCGCAGCAGTCATTAAACAAATAATATGGATAAATATGGATAAATAGTTTAAAGTTCATTTCATTTTAGCCGAGTCATCGAAAGTAAAAAAAAAAAAAATGAAGATGAGATTGTTACACATTCCGAGACCGAAACCAACCGTTGCGAGCACTCTTTGGGCCGAAAACTATAACGCTCGAAATGATTGGTTGTATATAAATAGTAAGGCATATATTGACCAATCAGATGTCGTCTTGCATAAGCGCTTTTGTACCACGCACCTCAGCGGAACGAATCCATAATCAAAATTTTCTCGTAAAAGATTCTCTTTTATGAGACGACAGTTGCCCCTCACGTGCCCTGCTACGGTAGTGGGGATTAAGAAGGTGTGATATTCCAGGTAAATAACAGGTAGCCTTACGACGATTTTATTGATTATCGGTTCAGATAAATGGCTCCTATATAGTTCTGTCAAATGTGTCAGCAACGTGTGTCTTCTTCACAACTTGTGAAAACTGACATTTTAGGACATTTTAAAGGAGTACAGCCGGAAAAATACAGTCTTCGCGAAACCTTCTGAAGAGTTGCAGGACAGCTGTCAGACAGTCAAAAAAAATTTGCAGACAGAACAGAAATCTGCAGGACAGAAAAAAAATTCACATTCGAGCCAACAAAAAAAAAGTCATAAAAATGGGAACCATTTTTTAATTATTTAAATACTGGGTTCATTTTAACTTTAATTCCCATTTCATCATTCATTCTCTACTTCATTTTAATTCAATTCCCATTCTTGAAAGCATCTGCTATATCTTGTATTCATCTACGCATAGGTTGGGGATAAACTCCAATGCTTAGGGCTTTTGTAAATATGAAATGGCGAAACTTTCGTTTTTGTTTCGGCCAAAAGAGGACTTTTCCGACGATAAATTTGATTTTACCGAGTTGAAAAATGTCAATTTTATCAGTGTCGGACAGTGCGACCGGCGCCCTGGCAAAAATCGCCGGACATTTTCTGAATTTGCCGGTTTTGTCCGACAGACCGACGGTTTTCGTGAAGACTGAAAATACAGCGTCCGCGGGAATCCTCGGAAGGCAATTATTGGCGTCAGAGTCGGAATTTTCGCGTCCATGGATGCCGAATTTGGCGTCCCCGAGATCCCTGAATTAACGAAAGGAGATATCGAGAGAAGGTGTGTGTGTGGTGGGGGGAGAGGGGGGGTAATTCAAAAGTCACTAAACAAACTATACTATACTTCATGTTTTATTTTAAAATAAGAAAAGAGTACAGGAAACTAAGTGAAACGACGTGTCAAAGTTGCCGTCAAAAAGTCTCCCTGATGGAGAACTCAATCTCCCTGAAATGAAATCCACATATCCCACATGGTCATCAGGACCTCATCACATGTATGGATCATGAGAAATCAAAATAAAGAGGACTGCGCAAATGCGCAGGCTAATTTAAGTAGACTGTTTTGCATCGTATGCTTATTTATGTGTATCTATCAGAATAGCGCTATATTTAAGTGAATCGGTACGCCCATGGTTGGCAAAATGCCGGCAAATATGAGTATTTTCCATGCCGGCGGTATTTACTGGTAAATACCGGCAAATACTGGAAAATACCGGCAAATACTGGTTGATTGAATTGACAGGCCTGGAATTTATACAATAACCTACACTCAGTCCATTGGGGTATTTCAATTATACTGGTCAACTGACTTAATATTTATACTGAAGTTTAACAATTGTATCAATTTATTCAATAGTTTATCAAGTCAGTGAAATTTTGAACTTTGTTTTAGGGGAATAATAGCCTGTTTCATAGCTGGACATTTCTCTCTGTGGGCATGGAGTCGTGGAGCTTTGGCACTAACTACTGTTTTGCAGTCAGTACACCAGGCACAGCAAACAATCTTTTGGCTTCATGGTGAATAGTAGTTAGGTTATAATGTGTGATGGTTCAGCTTTTGGACTGATTATGACAAATTATTATCTGACTGCTATGCTATGACAAATATATTCAAGAGTTGAAGCCATATACTACAGCTCAAGCCATACCTATAACACCTCTATGTACCTCACCTTGACTAAATGTCTAACTTTTATATAAAATGGAAACAATAAGTTGTCAGAATGGTTTTTGTATAAAACAGATAACCATTCTGACAACTTATTTTTTCCATCCTTGCCCCAAGCAATACTCTGCCCCCTTAAATAAACATTGTCTTGAAACTTGTTGTTTTAATGATTTGGACATCGTCTTGCAAATTGGGTGTGTCACAGGTGACTAACCAGGTGCACAGGTGAATTTGCCTGTAATTTCTCACCTGTATTTTTATGCTGTTGACAAATAATAAAGTGGAATCAAGATACTATTCATACTTGTGAATTTGTCGAAATTTTTGTCTTAAATCCACATTTTGGCTGTTTCAACCTGCTTAATTTGTGAAACATTTTATTTTTTATGATGATAAACTTATATATTTAATATAAAATGAACAAAAACATCATAAAGTCATTTAGTTTGAATATATATTATTTTAAGTTAACTTGGTTTTGGTTTTAGCAAGATTTAAAGGTGAAAAAGTTCAATCGACCAGTATTTGCCAGTATTTTCCACTTTGGGAGTATTTGCCAGACCGGTAAATACCGGTAAATTCCACCGGTAAATACCGGGGGTGGAATTTACCGCCCAACCTTGGGTACGCCTCAAAATTCCGCCAATTTTACGTATGCTGACAACTTTTGTGATTTCCTGTTTGCTGCCCTGGACAATAATTTGAAAATATTGCTGCATGGTACCGCTGAGATTATCTGAAATTATCTGTTGCTCTGAGATGTCTATGTAGTTGCTTGTTTTCGAATATTTTGGCACGATCAGAATTGTTTGCTGGTGATACATCCAATCTTACTTGGAATCTTACTTGGAAGTAAGGGACTATTGAACCCTTACTTGTGGTTCGTCTTCCCTCTCTCAACTTCTTTGACTCTTCTATTATTCTTTGACTTCCGGTGTCGTATCATAATAATAAGTCTATAGGAAAGTCTCTTATGTGGCCTTTTAATTTCTCACTTTTATGTTCATATCTCTAACAGTCTCATATGTTTATATATTTATCCAGGTATGTAACACTCATTTAACAGTATATATCAGTGTCATCGAGCCGCTTGATTATCCATAATTTATCAAGTTTAAAATTGAAATACAGTGAGTGAAGATATTATATCCTCTGGCAAAAAGTTCCATTCAGTGAGTGAAGAAATTATATCCTCTAGCAATGAGTTCCATTCTTCTATTATTCTCACAGAAAACAAGTTCTGACGTACTGACTTACAGCATCTTGGTTTAAACAACTTTAATGTATGTCCTCCAATTGAAGAGTTATTTATTTAGAATTTAGTATATATCAGTGTCATCAAACCGCTTGTTTATCCATAATTTATCTAGTTTAGTTTTAAATTGAAATACAGTGAGTGAAGAAATCATATCCTCTGGCATCCAAGGACAATCATTCACCAGGATACTTTGTTTCATACAATATCTAACAGCACAGCTTTTTAAAATAATTTGGAAATATCAGGTATACTGTTCTAGTCATATTATGAGTTTAATCTTACTGAAATGTGGAACATCTATGGTGAACATAGAACACATAACATACCCCGCCCACTCCTTAATCAAGTTGCAACAGGTCAGACTATAGAAATCCCGATCTGTTTGCTTTTAACCTGAAAAATCATTACACATAGAGCAGGCAAAATATCATGCACACATAGAGACTCTAAATACTTTACCATAAATCTGATGGGACACTTTAAAATTACTTTATTTTTGTTTCTCAAGAAAGCCGCCGACAGGAAACGTCGATGTATTCAGATTGAGGCTAAAATGATACCTATTTGTATGGTAGCCGTGGCATAGTGGTTTCTGTTAGTCCGGTTGCCATGTATTCTACCAGACCACCCCACACCACCCAACTCACCCCAACACACACCACCTACCAAACCCAGCAACTCACCTCATCATATCCTACAGTAACCACCCTACCATATCCTGCCATACCAGACCGTAACGAACTGTAAACTTATTGAGGAAAATAAATTGTGTTTGGTTTCTCTTGCGTTTAGTATTAGTTGGGTGGGATGGGGTGCGTGGGTGGAATGGGGTCGAGTTTTAGTAGGTAGGACCCTACCCTACCCAGAGACATCTCACACAAAATATTTCCCCTTATTTCGGAAATACAAACTCTGGCGATAGTGGTCATATTTCTTGCAAGTCATCTAAGTGGGGTTTGTCTAGTACGAAAGAGTATGACGTTAATTAACTGAATCTAAGATGACATTTTATCAAATATGCCTCGATAGGGTTTATCTAAAAGAATTTTCTAAAACCTCGTTACTTTTCTTACAAACACAACAACATTTTAAAACTTTGAAATTGCTTGAAAATACCCGAGCACGGGACGCTAGAGTCATGCTGTATGACTGGTTCAAAGTGAAATGTAAGTTACGGGTCCTCGCCCAGAAAACATAAGCTATCTTTTTACATATCTTTATTTTCTATAAACATAAAACGTGCATCAAAATGAAATAGAATATACAGACAAAGAAAGACCACAGATAAGTAAACACAAACAATTAAATAGAGAAACCACAAAGGACACATACACAGAGAAACCGAAAAGAAAGTGTCACCTAAATCAGTTTTTTTTTCGTTTCTTTGGCACAATTCTTGCTTCCAATGGATCTTACTTTGCAGAGCTTATTTTTCACTGCACCTGATATTAAGTACTTCATCGCAGTAAAGATCGGATGATTTCTTGCCCCTTGACACCATTCAGTGCATTAAGACATATTAAAAATAGTTCTGCAAAAGGTCACCACTGGCACCCGACCAACTTTTGTTTTTCCAAACAGCAAATTTTCTTCTTTTTTGCATAATTGTTATTTGTTATATTATTGATGTAATAAATGAAACGCCCGTGCTTCCGTCTGGCTTAGTTTAAACAATATTTATTTCAAAGATACTGTACATGTACAACAAAACAGAGATACAACAATTAGCACACAGTACAATGAATGAGATACAGAAAAAAGTCATTGACTTTTTTAAAATCTGTTTCCCAGATACAGGTATGTCAATTATTTTGCATACAGTTAGCTTTGAAATATAGACCTCAAGCGCAATGCTAAGCTCATATATTGTGAACTAATACAACAATACAAGAAAAATGTAACTATATGAATACACGTTTACAGAGTAATCTATAGTAAGCAAGAAACTTAAAAAGAAATAGTAATATGAATATATAGAGGAAATAGGAAACCAATGAGAGAGAGAGAGAGAGAAAGAGAGAGAGAGAGAGAGAGTTTACGGTATCTTTATTGAAGAGTTCACGGTATCTTTATCTCCGTCTGGCTTAGAAGTTACACTATTTCTTAAATCCACATATTTTGAGCCATTTCTCTCAAATTCTACGAACACACAAAAAATCCATTATAACTTCATTGCCTGTGTGTAAGAAACGTTTTCACATGTAAGAGGAAAACCGCCAGGGATTCGCCAAAATCACTGAGAAAAACACAATCCTGAAGAAACACAGAGTCTGACTTTTTATGTTTCATTTTTAAAGTGCAAATGTTCACAAAAAATCCAACTGGTATACATTGATAATTCAAGTGTTTAGCATAATTGCCAACCACAGATTTTTAATATTTTTCAGTTGGGTAAGTATAATATGTTCTATTGTTGTATAATGAGTAGAATATCCATAGTTAAGTATGACAGATATAGATTAACAATTACCCTACCCCTAAAGAAGGTTACAACATCTGATCTTTATAAGGATAAAAACATCACACACATAGTGACTAAATTTTGTTAGAAATGCATTCAGTTGTTGTTGATTATAATGTAGGCTACACAGGTACACAACCAGGCACGCATAACTGGATTTTTTTAAACTGTCCTGTGTGAATTTACCCCGCACACCCATTCCAATATGACATGTTGTTTCGGTATCTTTAGAAAAACGCAAACTTACTAAAAGTCAAACTTTTCTAACAGACTGAGGAAGTGTACCCTTACAAATTTTTGAACATATAAAGTGGTTCAGGAGATAATCAGGCAAACACCGTTGCCATGGCAACAAGATTTTGGAATTAAATGTTGCTAGTTTCAAGGTTTTCAGAATAAAACTGCAACGTTTCAGAGACTTATGGCGAATATGATTCTAATATTGTGGTGCATACATCTATATATACATCTTCAATTTCACTGATACAAGTTCTGCACTTGCAACCGTTTGTATTGTATCCAGTGCAACTGAAATTCTACCTGTGTCAGCCAATTTGTATTTCTTTTATACTGTACATTTTTAAATCAAAATTATTTTCAAGCCCAACAGTCCTGGAATAAACTGGTGACATGACCTTGATTTCTGAGATAGAACTTTCAGTTACGAAGCTGCACCAACCCCCTTCCCTGTGTGGCCTTCGACTTCGGCTGGGTAAGGGGTTCGCGTCCCGCTGGTGGCAATATTCTGTCTGAACCTAAAATGCATTTCATTGCTCACAGCATTTTATGATCACCCTGTCATTGTGCTGATATGACTGTAATGCTACCAAAAAGGAAGTAAAACCGCAAAGTCGTTCATAATCATCATACTTTCAAAAATAAGTGTAATCTTCTACAATACGATTTTTATGACCGCTATAGAAGCACCATTCATAATCATCATACTTTCAAAAATAAGTGTAATCTTCTACAACGCGATTGTTATCACTGCGATAGAAGCAATGGTAGTGTAGTGGATAACACGCTGGACTACTAATCCAGGGTTCGCATGATCGATCCCCGACTTCTTCGGTCTCTCGGATGACCTAGTTGTTGGTGGGACGTTAAACCCGAGTTCACTCACTTACTCTCACTGCTATCCCAGGATCTGCTCAACAGTTGTTAAATTCCATTTTAATACACTTATTCAGCTTCATAAATATGCTTCATTAACATTTCTTGCAGTGTGATAATGTTTACAACCTTCAAATAGCATTAATTTTTTTTTATCAGTATAGTTAATGATGATGTCGGCGAAAATATATCATATCACTGAATGCTAATAATAATGTAATTAGTGGCCATTTTGTTTATAATCAATACATATCTTCGAAAAGTAATCGATGAAAAATATTTTAGGATTCGGTTTGAAATAACAGGGAAGGGATGAATTAAATTTATTGTTTATATAATGATGCAATATAATGGTATATTCGACGGAATGGGGATGTTCGAAATCATGCGGCTTCTTGGCCTAATCCATGTTATGCCTAACTGATCAGCTGATTATGTCACACACGGCACATGTATACGAAAAACATTTTTGTCCTGCAAGGACAGGCAGTTCAACTTCGGGAACCTTTTCATTTTGCTCGATGCCTGTTGTTGTTGTTTCAGTTCCTGTAACGATGGTCTCCAAGAGGCTGAATCGCTTTTCTGCGAAACGTAAATAAATGCAATGTTAATGTACCGCATTCAGTTCTAAACGTCGGCCGCTAGACCGTAACTAACAACTAAATAAAACATTTTTTTTTTCATTTTCAAAATAAAAGAATTACATCTTGTTATCTAGCATGGCGTAATTTCGAATTTTAACATCTACTTTTGCCAGAAAGTGTCTTCAAATTTTGATTCCTGTTACAAATATTAAATTCCTGGTTTCCGAAAACTAATCGAAAGTCACATATCTATTTCTCATGGTAAAAAAGAGCTGCGGTTATTGGTGTTGGTAGTGACCTTAAGCTGGTAAAAGAGGAAGGTTAATATGGGGCAATGGGCAATGTTCGTACAAATGTATACGAGGGTCATCCAATAAGTCTTGCAAACGCCGACATAACAGCTTTATTAATTGAGGTAGGGTAATCAAATTACACCATTAACAAATTACATATATAATGCACATATGTGCTAAAAATCATACATGTGACATTCCTTTCTCAGATATGGGAGGGTTTTGAATGCAAAGGTGTAAGCGATACTGGCGGTGAGATAGCACAAACACGACTTCTTTACAAGAGGTGAGGGGCAGAAAATTCCTGTATATATGATTATAATTCTTTCAAATTACAAGAATTCATAATTCAAAGTAATCGCCTTATATATAGGAACCCAAACAAGAGACAGTTATCATTTCACATTACCAAACAAATGTGGCTGCATATTACAATATTTTAGCAAATTCTAGTTTTTGACGTTTACCTCTGGTTTCTTAAGGCTGCAAACGATTTTAAACAAGGCTCGAAGCTTATACTATGTTCTCTAATATCTATATTTCAGCATCTCGGGACTATTCTTTGATGACAAATAAATGGAAGTTTGGGACATCTGCTGTGAACGCCACTTCTTCATACACTCATTGCTATTTTAACTGCCCGAAAAACATGGCGATCTTTCTTTGAACAATAATAATATCTTGACTGACGGCAAAAAAAATCTTGCCTAACGGCAGTATCTTAACCTTGGTACCGTGTACATATTTCAGTATTATTTTCCGTATCTCCCAGCGTTCTGAACTAAGCTAGGGGATCTTGAACAGACAACTAAAAAACACCGCCGCACCCATAATGGCAGTATTCTTCAGTTGCCTAGCAACGCCATTTGCGAGATCATGACGTTTCTGGAAATTTTTGACTGGAAAGAAAGGCAGATGCAATGTAGGAATGTGGTTTGCTTGATTCATTTTTAATTATCATTGGCCTGAAACCTGGTCGTTTGCAGGACTTTTTGGATGACCCTCGTAAGTGTGCGCGCGTGCATGCATGAGTACATATACACACGTATGTGTGTGTGTGTGTGATTCTAACTAACTACCGATTGCTTTCATGTGCTTTGTGCAAGTAATTTGCTTGCGCACACGGACCTGCTTATATATTGCTTTCAAGTTCTTTGTGCAAGTAGCTATTGCCGGCGTAAGACATAAGACATAAACGTCGGTTTTCAATCTACAACATAGTGATCATTAGCCGATAGGCTATTTTACCGACAAACAAAAAATTAAAGGCTGTACTTGAACATACCTACCTACATACTTACCTGCCTGCACGTTCGTCCGCCCGCTAACCCACTTCCTACCTCCCCCCCCCACCCTACATGTGCACCTTACCACCTACCTATTTACTGTCATGTTCTTTGTGCAAGTTATTTTTGCCATCTTACTAAATTAATCACCTTTAAAATTCAAATTTGCTCTAATTGCCGTGCTGCTACACGAGGGCGTAGCCAGTGATGCACAATACATATGTTGTTATGAAAAGATTCAAACAGAGTCTGGTATGTTCGTTTCTTTGGTGTATTACTTGCTTTCAAGGGATCTTATTCATCACCTACACGACACTATATGAACACATCTACCTGAATACGACAACTGTCATTCTTGACCATTACCAGTCGGAATGTCCAAGAAAAAAATGAGCCGCGACACGACAAAACCAACAATGTGGTTGTGCGCCCAGCGTAGACTCAGATCAGCCTGGGCATCCGCCCAGTCTGATCGAAGTCATCGCTGTCCGCATGGAGCTAGCTAAGACACTGAGCTACCCTTTAAGCGTACAGCGAGGACTCTGATTAGACAGGGCGGATGCCCAGGCCGATTTGAGTCTGCGCTAGGCGCACAACCACATTGTTGGTTTTCTCGCGTCGCGCCTCAAATGGAGATTAATGTCAGACGGGAGACAGCCGGGTAGAAGTTACATATAGAATAGAAAAGAATAAAATATCTATATGTGTACAAATAGGCTATAGACACAACATATAGGCTAAGAATTAACTACCTTTCTGAACATTCGTTACTTGCATTCCTAGTGCTATGAGAGAATTGAAATAACCCAGTTATAAGATCACATCTCTGAAATCTGTAAAAAGCATCCCAACAACTAGCGTACTGAAATGTTTAGGAAATTTTCTTACAAAACAAGGCAAACTCACTTTTTATAAGTATTTCATTATGTCTAACTTTAATTACTGCCCTATTGCATTTTATAGCCAATCTACTACAGTTAAGATGGAGAATTTTCAGGAGAGGGCACTCAGATTCATCAATGATGACCCTGAATCTCCTCTGCAGGACCTTCACGAAATAAGAACACTTCATTCCTGTATAGAGACAGAAATTCTGAATTCTGTGATTATATATTTGTAAATATCTACATGTGCAGGTGTATGCTGTGATATATTTAAATATTGTTGTTTTACTCTTATATTCGACGAAAAATAAAATTATATGTCTATGTCTAACGTGAAGACAAAATATATATCGGATATTACTTTTCATAACTGTTATATCAGACTACAGTCTAACATAGGTGTCAGTGATTCTTTAGAAGTGAACTGCCTTTCCGAGTCGGTGTTGGGGAACTCTCTTATGCACGGTGTTCGCACGAATAGACAATCAGCTCGCATCCTGTTTACATTGGTTACGTTGCAGGTGCCCGTATAATTGGTAAGATTTTCTTTCTGACCAGAGGCAAACTGCTTAAATTTAATGTATTTAACTGCAAATCGACGATATATCGAGCATAAATTTTCTCATGAACGGTTTTTAAATGAGGTTATAAACGATCAAGTTTGCGTATAATTGAATGAAAGGTGTTTTGAAAACTAGTAATCGGTCAGTACATTGATTCGTTATCGTAATTTGCTGTGCTTTGCCCGCTCGTGCTTGTTTAACGAGATCACAGCTCCATAAGGTCAGTCTCTCTGCTATAATTGGCTTCGTTTGCAGCTTCTTATATGGCATCTAAAATGAGTCACATCTTATTGTGGTTATAATACGTTACCTGCTAATTACTGTTACGCACTAGGCAGTGTTGATGAAAATTGAAATGCATTCATTGCATCCCAAAAGAGTGATTAGTTTAGGGCTTGAATTTGTTTGGATGAAGTAGGTATATGGGTATTAATGTAAAGATTAGAACTGGAGAAATGTTTATTGTGATGGGTGCAGGATATGGTAATTGCAGACAAACTGTAATCTTACCCCCTTATTTGATTCAGCCATACGCAACTATTTTCATAATCGCTATCGAGTGAAAAATGCAGGTATCGCCGATTTATCGATAATACCCGCAGGTCTCTTGAGTTACCTAGCGTAGCAGTCTACTTGGCAACAGGTAGTGATTAAAACAGGTACAATATCGATTATTTGACTGTGGGAAGTGTCATAAAAATTAAACGCCCTTTCCTGGTTCTTTGCTTAGTTTGCGCATATGCGACTGATCAGGCTGCGCATCAGCTCAGACTAATGAATGGTCACGGGTTCTGGCGATTGATGTTCTTTTGGGGTATCACTCGTAAACAATTCTGATTCCAATGTAGTTACTTAAAATAAGACTGCGCATCTGGACAAACTGACCAGAAACCCTGGTCCCGTCTTGATCCGTTTGCGCAGGCTAATCTGAATAGCTTATATAACGGTTGAACATTCAACTAAAGCAGATGCGCAGATGATCAGGTTTCAAATGTGCATACTGATTGTTTTTATTTTTTTCTGTTCCCATATTGCATATTCAAATATAAAACTAAAATTATTTTCAAAAATTAAATAAATCGGAGTTTTAATGGCAATATGGTATTTTCGTTTGCTGAAGTTGTCAGTGTTGAATCATCTGTTGATAGCGAAGGGTAAATGTCAAGCATGTTTATTGCACATGAATTATATCGATTATCGATCGTAAAATCAGAGATTACCTGGACAAAGCTATCCTTAATTATTCGTGAAATAAATAAACTAAGTAAAAATAAACGATTAATCGGGCAACAAATAAATAAAATACTATAGATAATTTTAAAATCAAGATAATTTATTTTGCAGAATAATTAAGTATGTGTGTGCTGTTTGCAAAAAACCAAACAAAAACAAAAGAAACAGATTTTTTTTACAAAACGTTTTAAAGCGTGTGCCCAAATCAGCCTGTGCATATGCGCACACTAATTGGGAAACCTGTTCTCTGTTTGCGGGCGATTCTTAGGGCAACTGTCGGGAGTCAAGCTGTAGAACTATTTGAACCGCGACATGAGAAAAACAACAAAGTGGTTGTGCGCCCGGTGCAGACTCAGTTCAGCCTAGAAACCCTTTGCTACCCTGTTAGCGCTAAGCGTAGACTCTGCTCAGACTGGGAGGAGGACAGGCTGATCTGAGTGTGCGCTGGCATCAGAACCACGTTGTTGGTTTTCTCGTGTCGCGGCTCATTTGTCCCTCAGAACACCAATAAATATCAATGAAAATAGTGCATCTCAGATCAGCCTGCATATTTTTGCCTTTTATTATTTATTATTATTATTTCTGCTTTTTCTACAACACACTCTCTGAATACCCGATCAGACTGCGCAGTCGTTTAGTCTAACAGATCATAAAAAATACCTCCCCATCATTCAGCGCTTTGTAGTTAACATTCTGATGAGATCTTAATCGATGCTTGCACACTTTTTGTGTACAATTAACTTACCTAGTTTGAGTTAAAGCTGAGTAAAGCGAACAATAATTGCCATTAATTGGCATTAACACCTTTACTATCTGCATTAGTTCTCTCCGTTTCAAACTGTCGTCTACAATACCATCTAAGTCTTTACCGATGCAGCAAATATTGAAGCCATAATTAGCAAAAGGATCAAATTCATAATTGGTAGTAAGTGTTACTAAGATTAAAGTACCGAAGATAATTGCAATCACAATACTGTCTTTTCATTTTAAGCAAATAATAATAATAATAATTAATAATAATAATAATAATGTGATGAAAAGAAAGAAAAGAAAGAAAGAATAGGAATCAACTTATAATTTGTCTTAAATTGCAGATTTGATAATTTGATGTGCAAAACGTATCGTATGAATTGGATTTTACGGCAATATATAAATAAATACAGTTAATATACGCACCTATAGCATTCGATGATCCAGTACTTCAGCTGTTCTTAAGTTTCTCAACCGTTCGTAAACCGTCGGCATTAACCGTACACCTCCGCAATGTGATTCTAACTAAATTTGAAATTATGGTTTCTAATTTAAATCGCAAAATAGACTAAAAAGTCCAACGCCTAGTTAAATAAATTTTATATCAGTATAAAGGTCTAATATTGAGGGAACTGGAGCCGCCAGCACAGAGTCAATTAGATCTCAAATCGTGGACTTGTCTTAATTTAAAATGTATCAATCTGTCAAATTTAAGATGATTTTGCTATATATTTAATCATTTTACTGGTCATAACAAATAACCCGAAAATAGACCAAAATGTTCTTACTATAAAATTATGAAAAACATATCAGCGTAATTGGGAAATAATGTAGTTTTCTATGCCGCCAGCACAGAGTTTCTATCTTTTATAATTATTTTATAATTGGTTGTTAAAAAGTCATCTCCTATCTAAATCAATGCATTTTTGTGTATCGTGTCGCCCAGGTATTGGCGAGACTCAGTTATTGGAAAGTTGGCCATGTATGAGATTTGTTTCATTTTTCTCCGGCAATGGTAATAAGGTTGTGACACTGTCTTCCAGGTTGGAATGTGTCTAAGTTAGCCTTGGTATGATAACTTTAAACATGTACTTTTCCAGAATGTCTGTTCAAAAGAAATCTTTCAAAGTGTTATTGAATAACACTTTGAAAGATTTCTTTTGTACTTACATTCTGGGCTATGGAATATTGCCCGACAATTATGCTATAAACATCATATGTTGATGGAAAATGATACAAGTGAGCTGTCTTTTTTTTTATACATGTACTTATCCACAGACCAGAATGAATGTACGAAAGAAATCTTTCAAAGCATTATTGAATTACACTTGAAAGATTTTCTTTGTACATACATTTTGGGCTATGGAATATTGCCCGACAATTACGCTGTAGACATCATATGTTGATGGGAAATGATGCAAGTGAGTTGTTTCTTTTTTTTTTATTTTGAGTATCATTGTTTATGTAACAGTAGTATGCAAGTACGCATCAAATGTTCAGCACAGTCTGTAGTATGAACTGCAACATGCATAAATGTTTGCTCTGGCATACATAAACAGCAAAGACTGTACATCAGAGTACTAGTATTTGTTGTTTGAACACACTATGTAAAGGCCCTGAGAAATATACAGGTACAAAAAGACTGCATGGCTTCACAGTCTGGATTTAGCCTTTGCAGTTTACAGATACTTAAGTCACCTTTTTATGTGATGTTGCTCATACAAGTCATGCCATGACATCCATAGCCTAATGGTTAAGAGTGCTGACCGTTAAACATAGGTTTGTCATTGCTGTGGGTTCAAGCTTCAACCGGCACACAAGGGAGAAAGCTAAGATCTGCTAACAGAAGGTCAGGTGTTTTTTCCTGGGAGCTCAAGTTTTTGTCCACCTTTGTTTTTCACGTATAAAAGTGAAATATTCTTAAAATGGTGATAAAATCCATGTCAAAACAAAACAAAAACAAGAGGGCCATGGTGGCCCTGAATCGCTCACTTGAGCATTAATCAGTTCACTGGCTCTGGTGAAGATTTATAAGAGTTTTTACCATACATGGGAATGGTGGCCACCTTGGTCATGTGACCAAGATCATTTGAAGAACTTTCAATCCTTTGACCCATGTGCAGGCTCCATATGAAATTTGAGTTTAGTCTGCCCAGTGGTTTCAGAGATGTTTGAAAATGTTTATGGATGGATGACAGAGGCAGCCGACACAAATACTGTAAGGCTCAGGTGAGCTGAAAATGGCAGAGTCGCTTCTCCAAAAAGTTCCTGTTCATGTTGAGTTCCTTTGATGGATTTGAACTAAGCAAAGACAGATGATAGAATGGTAGCATCATTATCTCACTGTGGTGAAACTAATGTATTCCAAGGAATTTGTGGCTGGCATCATTGCTATGTTAGTTCTGATTCTTGCAGCATAACTTAATTTAGATTTGATCTAGTGACCTAGCTTTTGATCTGATATGACCCAGTTTCAGATTTGACCTAGATTTTATGGAGATAAACATTCTGACAAAGTTTCACGAAGATTGGATCAAAACTGTACCCTCTAGGGTGTGCACAAAGTTTTTCTAAGATTTGACCTAGTGACCTAGTTTTTGACCTGACATGACCCAGTTTCAAACTTGGTCTGGATATTGTGAGGATAAACATTCTGACAAAGGTTCATGAAGATTGGATCAAAACTGTGCCCTCTAGAGTGTACACAAGGTCGTTCTTATATCTGACCTAGTGACGTAGTTTTTGACCCGACATGATCTACTTTCAAACTTGGCCTAAATACTGTGATGATAAACATTCTGACAAAGTTTCAAAAAGATTGGATCAAAACTGTGTCCTCTAGAGCGTACACAAGGTTTTTCTAAGATCTGACCTAGTTTTTGACCCGACATGACCCAGTTTCAAACTTGGCCTAGATATTGGGAGGATAAACATTCTGACAAAATTTCATTCGGTTTGGATCAAAACTGTGACCTCTAGAGCGTACACAAGGTTTTTCTAAGATCTGACCTAGTTTTTGACCCGACATGACCCAGTTTCAAACTTGGCCTAGATATTGGGAGGATAAACATTCTGACAAAATTTCATTCGGTTTGGATCAAAACTGTGACCTCTAGAGCGTACACAAGGTTTTCCTAGTATTTGACCTAGTTTTTGACCCGACATGACCCAGTTTCAAACTTGGCCTGGATATTGTAAGAATAAACATTCTGACAAAGTTTCATAAAGATTGGATCAAAACTGTGACCTCTGGAGCGTATACAAGGTTGTTCTTATATTTGAAATAGTGACCTAGTTTATGATCCGACACGACCCAGTTTCACACTTTACCTAGATTTCATAAAGATAAATATTCTGACAAAGTTTCATGAAGATTGCATCATAACTGTGCCCTTTAGGGTGTACACAAAGTTTTTTCTATGATTTGACCTAGTGACCTAGTTTATGACCCGACATGACTCAGTTTCATAGGGGGCTTAGATATATGGACAATAAACATTTTGACATAGTTAAATGAAGATTGGATCAAAACTATGCCTTCTAGTGTGTACGCAAGGTTTTTCTAAGATTTGACCTAGTGACCTAGTTTTAGACACGCCATGACCGAGTTTCAAACTTGTCCTACATATTATGAGGATGAACATTCTGACAAAGTTTCATGAATTTTGGATCAAAACTGTGCTTTCTAGAGCGTATACAAGGTTTTTCTATGATTTGACCTAGTGACCTAGTTTTTGACCCAACATGACCCAGTTTCAAACTTGGCCTAGAGTTTATGGAGATATTCATTCTGACAAAGTTTCAAAAAGATTGGATCAAAACTGTGTCCTCTAGAGCCTACACAAGGGTTTTCTATGATTTGACCTAGTGACCTAGTTTTTAACCCGACATGACCCAGTTTCAAATTTGATCTAGATATTATAAGGATAAACATTCTGACAAAGTTTCATGAACTTTGGCTCAAAACTGTGCCTTCTACAGTGTACACAAGGTTTTTCTAAGATTTGACCTAGTGACCTAGTTTTTGATCCAACATGACCAAGTTTCGAACCTAATTTAGAGTTTATGGAGATCAACATTCTGACAAAGTTTCATTAAGATTGGATCAAAACTATTTCCCTTAGAGTGTACACAAGGTTTTTCTATGATTTGACCTAGTGACCTAGTTTTTGACCCAACATGACCCAGTTTTTAACTTATCCTAGATATTATAAGGATAAACATTCTGACAAAGTTTGATGAACTTTGGATGAAAACTGTGCCCTCTAGAGCGTACACAAGGTTTTTCTAAGATTTGACCTAGTGACCTAGTTTTTGACCGGACATGACCCAGTTTCGAACTTGGCCTAGATTTTATAAAGACTAACATTCTGACAAAGTTTCATAAAGATTGGATCAAAACTGTGCCCGCTAGAGTGTACACAAGCAAAAGTTGACGGACGTCCGTCCGGACGTCCGGACGTCCTGACACACGTACGACGGACGACGGACATCAGGGTATCCCAAAAGCTCACCCTGAGCACTTCGTGCTCAGGTGAGCTAAAAAAAGAGTCATTCCCCGAGAAAATGTGCTTTTTAGCATGTACAAATTACAAAGACACAGGTTATACTTCTCGCCGACAAGTCTGATCAGAGTCGTCTTTATTTAAATCAGTACGTAGTTGCTGGAACTAGACAGTTTTTACAGAGGTATTTGTTGTTTGCACATGCTGTTAAGCTATCCATAAGTAACAGTTATACCATGGTTTGTCCGCCTGTATGGGAGATAATCCACGGGCTTTTGTCCGCCTGTTTGAGGAGATAATCCACGAGCTTTAGCGATTATCTCCCGTACAGACAGACAAACCATGGTATAACTCTTTATACCACCCTTATCAGAGTAGACCGTGCTCAGTGCGAAATATTTCGTGCGAAAGATGACGTTTTCTGGTAAGGGTGGTATAAGAATGTTGATATACTGTGCTTCTGCCATACCCAACACATTTGGCCTTACACAAAGTTTTTATTCCTTGTCAAATTTACTTCCAGGTTTTAAAATGTTTCAACTACGGTTCAAGCATTTTTCCATGAAAGGAACTTAAATTACAAGTGTTAGATGACATACATCGTTGACCCAGATTGACCCAGATCAGATTGCTTCTTAGGAGCAGCCTGCTTTTGATCTACACTGTTTGCAGGCTCTAGTTAGATTGTACGGACTCATAGACGGGCCTGTGTCTTCTCTGTTCTTAAAATGAGTTAAGCATATTTTTTGCGGGATGCAGCTCACTTTTTGTTTCATTCTTTATTTCAAATTCTCATTTTGTATGTTTTAGGTCTTCAGAGCCCTTTCAAGATGCTTAGCTGACTGTTTACAGAAACTCTAAGCTACACTTCGAGATGGGAGATACTAGACCTTATCCGGGGTATGATAACCACCCCAGTGCGGCTACACCGCGGGCTAACGCCAGGGTAAAGCCAGAGGCGGAGCAGTTTGCACAGAACGGCCGTGGGTCGTTAAATCTCTTCAGCGACAACCCGAAGTACGTTGATGAGATAATGCCGACCCCGCGTTGTGGTTCTTACGACGCAAGACAAAATTATGAACATGGGCGCCACGGAACTGTAAACGCATTGTTGCATGGGGAGGCCACACCAAGAGCGGACGTGGACGCTGTTCCAAGGGTCAGATCGGAGGCGGAACCAATCGCGGAGGGTCATAAGGGCAGGCAAACGGCAGCTTTGTTTAACTCCTACGGACAGTTACCGCAGTCTGCAAGAAACGCGCCACGTGTAAAACCGGAAGCGGAAGAAACTGCAGAGCAACATCTGGGTGGCCGAATGAACTGTCTTTTGCATGATCCGAAGAAGTTGCCTATCTCTGCTCGGCCTGAGCCAAGAGTGAAAGGAGACGCATCGGCTAATGCAGAGTTAGACAGGGGTGGTCAGATGAATAAAACCCTTCATAGCTATGGCTCTTTATCGTCTCGACCAGACTACGTTCCTCGGGTAAAGCCGGAAGCAAATGATAATGCGGAAAAAGGAAAGGGTGTTATGGGTAATTTGATGGGCAAGTATGGGAAACTGCCGCTGTCTGCAAGACCTCCACCGAAAGTGAATGGTGCTGGTATTGAATCTGCCAACCTAGACAAAGGCGGGAGAATGTCTCGTCTGATGTACGAGGGAGATCGTTTACCGCGGGATTCGAAACCGCCACCAAGAGCAACGACAAAAGAGGCAAGGCATATTTTGAAGCAGAACAGAGGTCAGATTGGTCAGTTACTTGCTGCACAAGGTCGCAAACAAACTGTGTCTGCACCGGGTAGATCGATGGTCAAAACTTATTGAATTTTCTTTTCTGTAATAGATAGTAAGCAAATCAATGTAGTGGCAGCAAACAATGGTACTCATCATTGTAGAGCTTGCGCATTTTCTTGAGATTAGTGATAGCTTTTGCGAGATTTTTGTCAGATATTCAGAGACCAGATAAGAAGAGTTGTTAAATGGTAATATTGGGGCAGTTGTTTTCATTTCTTCATGAAAACACACTTTGTGGCATCTCGTTAGAACCGCCTCAGTGAGGCGGTTCTAATGAGATGTCACAACGTTGTGCTTTGCTGAGTTGCCACAACACGATGTGCGCTTAATGGAGAATGGAGGGAAAAAAGCCAATCATCGACTTAACATCAGACCTGTTGGACATTGCAGGCCAGGAAATATCTGGGGTAACAGTCTTGAAAACGCTCAAGGTTGACGAAAACGAAGAGTTGTGATTATGTGCTTGTAATGTGCTTGTCTGTTTCGTTTGTTAATATTATTTTAGAAACTCTATGTAGTGCAATATTCTCTTCAAAAGCTCATGTTTTTGTTTATCTTTTCAATATTCGTGTTACTTTAACCATATTATGAACGGATTTCAAGTTGTCCATGTAGTTTAGTAATCTCAGCATAAGACTACCAAGAACAGTTGCAAAATTTAGATTAATGATCAGAGCCTATAGGGATTGAAATTTTACAGAAATTTCTGTGATATACCAAGAATGAAAAGGTAAACGAATGGTACGAATATTTACAGAAGAGGGTTGCCATTTTTCAACTGTTGCAACTCGGCTGCATGCACGTAGGGTTTGAGCTGTACCACATTCCACATAGCATGTTTGTTGAGAACATGGAAACGTTCGACTGTAAGTCTTAGATTTTGACGGGGTTTCAACAGTTCCCCTGCGATTTGTGTACAATTAGGCTAAACGTCATTATCAAAAGTAAGAATTATCATAATTTTAATGAAGGATGTATGATCCTTGATTGCAAAAATTTGAAGCCTAACATCATTAGTATTATATATTACATACAGAAGGTTTATTACACTTGCCACACTCGTCGGTACTTATTTGTAGAGACGCATTTAGTTTTCCTATTTTTTGTTTACTTATTTGTTTTACTCTTTTCAAGAATTCGAATGATCCTTTTATCATTTGGATATTTACAGGAATCATAATCTGCCGGCTTACTTCAGTCAATATCTCACCACAGGGTATAATCGATTCCGCCAATTTTCGCTTCCTGCAGAGACTGTCCGTCATATTTGGCTTCCCCCGAGACTGTCCGCGAACTCTTGCTTCCTGCCGAGACTTCTGTACATGATGAATGGCTTCCTGCAGAGACTGTCCGCGCGACTCTGCTTCCTGCCGAGGCTCTCGGCAGGAAGCAGAGTCACGCGGATGGTCTCGGCAGGAAGCCATTCCTCGAGGACAGTAGTCTCTGCAGGAAGCAAGAGTTCGCGGACAGTCTCGGCGGAAGCCAAATATGACGGACAGTCTCTGCAGGAAGCGAAAATTGGCGGAATCGATTATACCCTGTGCTCACTGCCTGTGCTTAATTCCGATTCACTTTCTGCAGTGGTCATAGTTTGCGACTTTTATGCTTTGAAAAGGCGTACCAGCGACTGAATGCGACGTAGAAGTTTATGTAAACTTAAAATTTGATTACATTTAAGTGAAAAATTGGGAAACTGTGAAGCCTATTTAAACTACTTGTACATTCAAATAAATTATGCGGAGTTCTCGGACTGCGCTGTAGCCCGTCTGTCTTTTCCTTGGAGTTAGTAGGGTACACCTCATTGTTTTCTTCTACCATTGTTTTCAAAGGGAAACAAATTTTGTGACTTCCTGGAAACCAGTTGCTTCACTGGATGACGAAACCCTACCAAAAATGGACCTTCTCCAAGCCCGGATCCAGACCACCACGTACTGGTGGGGCTCTGAATAACTGGCGGGGCTGGGAGGTTCCAGGATGTATGTGTGTGTTTGGGGGAGTGGATGCAGGGAGAGGGAGGGGGGCTTGGAAAGAAAATGTCTTTTTTGCCTTGAAATATATGTTGTGATATCTCATTAGAATCGCATCTAATCATATGGACAAATTATCTCAAACTGTCATCCGATGTTATCTGGAGACCTACATATTATACATAATCAGAGGCCAAGATGGAGGGGCTGAAGCCCCAAAACCCACCCCCTGGATCCGGGGCTGTTCTCTTGGGGGAAGGAATTTAAATTCTCTTTTAAAAATTGATCACTAACGAGAAGGGAGTAAAAGTAAAAATGACAGAGTTACTACCCCTGAAAGTGTATTTATTTACCGTAAAGTGTAATCGTCTTAATATAGAGAGCTTTTTCTGTGCAAAATAAACCACGTCACATAAAAAGGCACTGAACTTTATGTGCGACTGTTGAAGACTTATGCAAGCCTACACATCCGCAGAGTTTGAGCTGTTATCATTTTCCTTGAACATTGTATGTGAACTGCAGGGAAAGTACTTGTCAGAGCAGTCTGCGCAGATGTGCACACTGTTTGTACTCGTGATAAATATTTTTCTTGTGACGTGGATCAGTGTTAAAATGTTTTAATTGAATGTATAACTTTCTATTGTTATTTACTAGAATTTTATAGATGCTTTATTAAACTTGACAAACAGATAGGACACAATGTTGTCATGACTTCAGCTGCTATTTTCCCACTCGGCCGAATCTTAGATAAAAAAGGACTATTTCAAGATGATAGTGTGATAATTTTCACAGTATAAAACATAATTATGAGGGTCTCAATGGGGCTTACTGATAAGCGAATTTTGGCCCTAAAAATTACTGATTAGCGGAATTTGAAAAGAAATTTTACCGGTTAGCGACGTCGCCTTTGCTAAGTGATTAACGGAATCGGCCGAAAAATATACTGATTAGCGAAATGTGAGTGAAAAAATACCGGTTAACGGCGTCTCAAACGGTTAGCGGTTACCGTAATTGGCGAAAAATCGATACCATTTTTTGTCTAGATGATGCACAATATGTTGTTTATGAAAAAGGGAGTTTTGTCAAGCACTTGCACTGTATTTTAGTTCATTTTAGTTCAAGGGACCTGACAAAGGTGGCTGATAAAGGCAGGTGACCCCTTAATAGAGGTAATTGCATAAGCAGGTCTGACTGTATTATGATACTAAGTCAGTAGTTTTCAAGATGGATGATGGATGGATAACTTGCGATTTTATGTCCTTTTTTATAGCATTTCAGTCATATCAAGACGATGGGCGGGTGTAACAAGAAAGGCTGTGTGAAGTGGAACCCCGTTTACGATTGAGAAGATAACCGGCCTACAGCGGGGCTGGAACCGGGACCGCAAGATCAGTAGGCCAGCGCTTAGCCTACTGAGCTACCGGGGCTCCTAGTATACTTCAAAGGATGCATCACGTGCATAGGTTAGAGAGAATGGTTGCGGTATGTTATTATACCAATTTGGTCAAAATTTTACTGATTACCGATTTTTGGCATTTCAATTTTACTGATTACTGAAATTTGGGCTGAAATTTTACTGATTACTGATTTCAGAGGTACCCCATTGAGACCCTCAATTATAATGACTGCAATATCTGTTTCAAGTTCTTCAGAGTAGAGCTTGCAGAACAGGGTCATAGCAAGACCTAATACATTTGTTTCACCTGCCATGCCGTCTTCACGGAGTACCGCTCGGCCATTTCACTGAATCAGATGCACGAAATTGGCCGAACGGTGTTCCAATTGGTACTATCCGGATTTCCGTTGCTTAACTTCGACAACTACTCTGCCTGCGTCGTCACAAAAGCCGGCTTCTACAGCAATGCCATGGGGGTAGTTTATATTCCTACACCCGTCACACTTTGTTGAATCAAACATTTTCAACTTTGAGATATAAAGCTGAATGCATGCACGTCCAAGGGAGATTACTTCAATATGGATAATTCTGCCCTCTTTTGCCATTTTTACGAAGAGGAACCACTTTCTGTTTGCTTCCCTGGATGGGAAAGTTTTCTTCTCTGGAAAGGGAAGCCTTTCTTAAATAGGATCTACTCTTAAAGGAGAGAGTTTGCTCCTAGAGAAGCACATTCTTTCCTTTAATAGTTTTACTATCGAGAAGGGAGTTCAAAATGCTGAGTTGCTTCTCTGGAAAGTGAGCCGCCAATCACAGTAAGGACAGAGGACATAAGTTGAAGCCTTAACCTCCAGGCCCCCTTCTGGCTAGGCCCCTGCTGGATAGGCAGGATGCTGTCCGTTATCTGTCCGTCGATCGTCTTTCCTTCTGATTTTTTGTGTGTAAGTAAAACATAAAAAGACTCATATATAAGTTATTTGACGTGAATGTGTCAGTCGTAGATATAGAGAACTAAATCATGTGGCAATGTCTAGTTATTTAGGTCTAATATCCACGAAGATGCAACATTCAAGGCTATGAAAGGAGCATGCAAAGATCAGTATGTATTTCAGGCATCTGTGCATTTGACAATAGGTCTTCCCGAAGCTTATGAGCAAGCTGATCATCGATGGCATAAGTTATCGGAACAATTTAAGTTTAATCGCTTGCACGAAAGTATAGTTGTCAAACGCTCTGTTCGACTGTTTTCTAGAGTTATGGCCCTTTCTTATAATGCGAAGATTGTGCAACCATTTGATGGTCGCAGAAACGAAAACCGATCGCTTCCTGTGTGTCAGCCATGCTGTATGTTAGTATGTGTTTAGAGTGCCTCTCACGGGCAAAACATTAACCCGCGTTAGGTCAACAGAGAACCAGAAGCACATTGTCATTTGAAACAAGCCTTCATATCAAAGAGCCTGATTTAAAGATTCATTTTATCTGACGACCAATCTTTAGCGAGTTTTCAAGCTTTGACAACTGCTTCAAATTAAAGAGAGTTATTATTGACGGCGACATAGCATTACGCGCCTAGTTATGAGATAGGTCACGTGTCATCGGAAGGACAATGCATATGAAAAGTAAATGGAAGATCTAAAGGAGCGGCCATTTCATATAAACTTATGAAACGAGCCTATTTGTGGCTCGTTTCAATGATCACGAGTGTAAGACTGTTTATTCTATGACTGTTAAAATGTGATTTCATCGCCTTAAAGGGGATGGTCGTCGTCGGGCGATGGAGCAGGGCAACTTTCAGTGCCTGGGCGTCCTACTAATGGCAGGGGCCTACTGTGCTTGCCTAAGGTGCGGATGGGTTTGTTTGTACATTTCTTCTTTCCCCAATCATCTCTTTTCTTTCTCAATCTCTGGGGGACGGCTCGACAAAGACTTAAATACTGTCTTCAAGAGCCGTAAATTCAAAACATTCAGTCAACGCCTTAGACGTTGACATTACTCGGGTAAACGTCGTCACGGACGGTACCATAAACTAGGTCAGAAACTAAGTGTAATGGAAAGTGATCATAGAATTTTAATGGCATATAGCCACCGAATAAACGCGTCGTCATATGATAAAGTCGTTTAAGTAATTGACAATACTCTCGACAATATTGAGCAACTTGAAAGCAGATCAGACTGCTCCTTAGCAGTTTGATCACGGCCTGCATCACTGCCCATTCTGCTACAGATAAGGAAATCAACAAATCCACAAAGGGATAATGACATTACTTGATTCACTGACCCAGTATGACGTTGAATCAACGTTGATTCAATGTCATGACGTTGAATCAACGTTTATTCAATGTTGTGTGCCTCCTGGGATATAAATTTCAACGCTGTGCAGACTGGTTTTCGATCGAATAAATCCAAAAATAAAAGTACTGAACTCAGTTTGTTGAGCTTTTGGAAGTCGAAATACAACAAAGAAATCATGGTACGCTCGTAATTAGTATTTTTATAAGCAGTCTATATATTGAATAAGAAAAAAAAATAATAGAATGCTGCCAGTTCCACATATGACCGTTTGAAAACGAAGCATATAAATTACAGACTGCAAAATACGCAGCTGTGGACATGGTAGGTGGGCAGGTGACAACTTCTGTAGCATAAAAATTGATTAAAAAAACAAACTTTTTTTTGTTTTTGTTTCTTAAAACAACATCAAACACAACAGCAAAACAAAAGACAAAACAACACCAGCGACAACGAAAAGAACAACAAACAAAAGGAAAAGAACACACACACACAGAAAAATCTCAAATCAAAATGGGCACCAGTATAAAGGGTGACCACAATTCTAGAACAATATTTGCATCCTGGAACAGACAACAATGTAAAATAGTTAGACATTTAAGATTAATGGGTACACTTTCAGGGGAAGCAACTCTGCCATTTGCCGGACCGCGTAGCGCAGTCGGTAGGGCGTCTGACTAATAAGCCAGAGGTCTTGGGTTCGATTCCCGGTTGACCATTTACTTTCATTTCTCCTTCCGCTGATTCAAGAAGGGCAGTTATAAGTTACTGGCGAAAATATGTGCACTTAGTACTGGTTAACCGCTTTGGAGGTCTAAGCCTGCCCAGGAATAGTGTGGTTAGGTTAACTGACCGTTCCGACATGACCATAGCTGTTTACCATGGACGTTAAAAAATAACACAACAATAACTCTGCCATTTTCAGTTTTTGCCTCCTCAATGGTGATCAACTCTAAAATTAAGGAGAAGCCGCATATTCTTTCCTTTAAGTGTAGAACCTATTTTGCAAGAGCTTCGTATCCCCCTCTAGGGAAGCAAACAGGAAGTCACAAAACCTGTCTCTTTCTAAAATTTGGTGGAACAAAGCTGTCCTTTAAAAAAATGGCGAAAAAACATAACGATGTCTACCCATACATCTTAACCCGTGTTTACTCCGGTTAGCTGCAGCGATTATTAAAATTGAAAAAAAAAATCTGGGCCAGGTTGTTCAAAACTAACGACGTCGTTAGTTAACGAGACCTTAAATTTTTTAATGTACGCAAAACACTGCCATTTTTTGACAAACATGTGAGGAACTTTTGCAGTGCAAAAGTTTCTCGCTTTTTTTCAGCAAAAAAGATGAGCACACTTGTTTTTATTATACTAGAAGACTTAACGAGTCACTGACTAACGACTTCCTTAAGCTAACGATGCTTTAAACAACCGGACCCAGGTTTATCCACAGAATATTGGCTACGTTGATAAACAAATACAATATTTCACAACTCCCAAAATATGTAAATTGAATAAAGTAAACAGATAAAATTAGTAAAAGGAAAGTTAAAAAACTTGATAAAACAGCTTTTCATATTCACATTTGCTCAGGCAAATCTTATGTTTTCGTTTCTTTGGCAGTTAAATGACTCTAAGGAAACCATAGTTTCATAATTTGTTTATACAATGACCATCACGGAAATTAAATACATCGTTTCCTTGATTTGGAGGACAAATTGACTTTCAACTAGACGGGTTCAACCACATATTATATGCTATCAATCGCCACGCCTTCTCTATGTTCAATAAAATATTTACCACCCCTGGTTAACTATGTATATACAAGAGCTGTTACGAACCGAAAAATTGCTATTACGAAACGAAAATGAATCATAGTTACCAAACGACCTGATAACCAGGTCGTTGTTTCGTAACAGCTTTTTTCGTTTCGTAACATCCTTGTAAACATAGCTAATCAGGTGTGTTTACAGGTTATCGGAATGCTTTCTGTTTAGCTTAGTTTTAAAACTGTGCATTAACATTTGCTTCCTTTGCCCACTGTAAAACGGTGACGATATATTTGGTTTAAACATATTTATTTCTTCAATAAATTCCAATTATAATATATATATAGACAACACAACTAAACAAAGAAATGGATCAGAACGAAAGCTGAAAGCTGAAAGCTTATAGAGCTCTTCTCCTAAACATTAATTAATTACTATTCGGCGGAACATATAACATTCAGTGAAATATCTATATTCTGTTAGTTTAAACACATACAATTTGTATCATTATGATACATTAACACAGAAAAAGGGCAATTATGAAAGACAGATTACTATTGTAAAGATGTCTGCGATGAATCAAAGTTCGCTAATTATCAGTTTTAAATAGATCTGTATAAGCCAGTAGCAGATTGCATGGGATGTTTCTAACTAACCTGTATTAATAGCACTCAGGTGTGTAGGCTACCTGCATGAGTATTAAGTATGCTTCATTGCAGATAGCCATAGGTATTCAAGGTGAAGACATCTACATGTTCACCTTTGAACATACATGTTTATCATGTATATTTATGTTTCTTTCATCATTGTATGTTGCAGGTTAGTGAATATTTGTACTATTTTCATAGAAACATTACTTTTTACAGACTAGTTAAGCCATGTTTGTAAGTATTTGCCATTTTAGTAGCAGAATTGAATTCCGTCGGCGTCGGTGACGGCAGGAATTCTTCTTGCCGGCAAAGGATGCATCATTGCACATTCTTTCATTGTCATCATTTCATTGACTCATTATATCTTAAGTGCTTTCTAAGAACTGTGAAACTTTGTATTTCCATTTGAATACTTTTAAATAAGATTAGTGTTGAAACAGTTCTTTATTCATGTTGCATTGTATATTTCCATTAGCTAATTAGCTGCATAGTGATTGTAAATGAGTATTAAGTATGCTTCATCGCAGATAGCCATAGGTATTCAAGGTGAAGACATCTACATGTTCATCTTTGAACATACATGTTTATCATGTATATTTATGTTTCTTTCATCATTGTATGTTGCAGCTGCCATGTTCTAGATCAACATTAAACATCATGTCATCAGAAGTCTGTTCTCGTTCAATCAGAACCTACATCCCGAGGTCGGGGCATCAAAGTATGCTTCTCCCATGACATTTTTAATAATAAGTGTAGCCTTCGTCAATACTATTTTGATAACTGCTATAAGAGTGGATAACATGCTGGACCACTAATCCAGGGGTCGCAAGATCGATCCCCCACTTCTCCGATCTCTTGGATGTGACTTTAACCAGAGGTTCCGTCTCCATATTACCTAGTTGGTGGTGGGACGTTAAATCCGAGTTCACTCACCAACTCACTCTCACTGCTATCCCAGGATCTGCTGAATAGTTGCTAAATTCCAATTAAATACGCTTATTCAGCTTCAAGTGTGATAATATTTACAACCTTCAAATAGCATGTATTTTTTGATCATTATAGTTAATGATGATGCTGACGAAAATATATGCAGTCACTGAGAGCTAATATGTCACCAGTGGCCATTTTTCTTTACAATCAACACATATCTTTTGAAAGTAATAAAATGTATATTTTAGGATTCGGTTTGGAATAACAGAAAAGAGCTTAATTAAATTTATTGTTTGAGTAATTATGCAATATAATGGTATATTCGACGGTATGGTGATGTTCGAAATTATGCGGATCCTTGGCCTAATCCATGTTATGCCTGACTGATCAGCTGATTATGTCCCACACGGCACATGTATACGTAAAACTTTTTCTCCTGCAAGGACAGGCACTTCAACTTCGGGAAACTTTTCATTTTGCTCGAAACATGTCGTTGTTGTTTCAGATCACATAACGATTGTCTCCAAGAGGCCGAACCGCTTTTCTGCGAAAGGTCAATAATTACGATGTCCACGTACCGCATTCAGTTCTAAATGTCTGTCGCTAGACGCTGACCGTATAACTAACAACTAAATGTGACATCTTTCTTTAATTTTTAAAATAAAAGAATTACAAATTATTATCTAGCCTGACGTAATTTCGAATTTTACCTTCTACTTTTGTCAGAAAGTGTCTTCAAACAATGTTTTGGTTCCTGCTACAAATACTGAATTAAACTAATCGAAAGTCACCTATTTATCTCTCTTGGTAAAAAGAGTTGTGGTTATTGGTATTGGTAGTGACCTTAAGCTGGTTAAAGAGGAAGATCAATCTGAGGCAACGTACGTACAAATGCATAAGTGTGCGCGTGCATGCATGTGTGCATGCGTGCGTATGTGCGCATCTAACTACCTACCAACTGCTTTCATGTGCTTTGTGCAAGTAATTTGCTGGCGCACTTGGAATACCTACCTATTGCTTTCAAGTTCTTTGTCCAAGTATTTATTGCCGGCGTACTTGAACCTACCTACCTGCCTGCCTATCCGTCCGCCCGCCCGCCCGCTACCTATCTACCTACCTTCTCTTACAACATTACCGCCGCAACAAACGGACCAAAGCAAAACGGAAAAAATTCCCGACTTTTGCTGGGAATCGAACCCGGAACTCACGTGTGACGGTCCAATGCTCTAACCACTGAGTCAAAGAGTTAACTCCCTGACGCAGTTGTCAGAGATTGAATATATAGCGAAGCTATGGGCAAATCTACTATTGTAGATAATGGAAGGTAGGAGAGTTGGCCCGTAACACCTATCTACTACTTTCATGTTCTTTTTGCAAGTTACTTATCGCTACATGAGGGCGTAGCCTGTTTTGCACATTACATATCTTGTAATGAAAAGATTCAAACAGAGTCTGGTATGTTCGTTTCTTTGGTGTATTACTTGCTTTCAAGGGATCTTATTCATTACCTACACGGCACTATATGAACACATCTACCTGAATACCACAACTGCTATTCTTGACCATTATCTGTCGGAATGTCCAAGAAAAGAAATGAGCCGCGACGCGAGAAAACCAACAAAGTGGTTGTGCGCCCAGCACAGACTCAGATCAGCCTGGGCATCCGCCCAGTCTGATCAGAGTCTTCGCTGTCCGCATGCAGGTAGCTCAGTCCCTTAGCTACCCTTTAAGCGCTTAGCGAATAGTCTGACCAGACTGGGCGGATGCCCAGAGTGATCTGAGTCTGCTCAGGGCACACAACCACATTGTTGGTTTTCTCGTGTCGCGGCTCAAATGGAGATTAATGTCAGATGGGAGACAGCCGGGCAGAAGTTACAAATAGAATAGAAAAGAATAAAATAACTATATGTGTACAAATAGGCTATAGACACAACATATAGGCTAAGAATTAACTACCCTTCTGAACATTCGTTACTTGCATTCCTAGTGCTATGAGAGAATTGAAATAACCCAGTTAAATTTTAACGATCACATCTCTGAAATCTGTAAAAAGCATCCCAACAACTAGCGTACTGAAATGTTTAGGAAATTTTCTTACAAAACAAGGCAAACTCACTTTTTATAAGTATTTCACTATGTCTAACTTTAATTACTGCCCTATTGCATTTTATAGCCAATCTACTACAGTTAAGATGGAGAAGATCAAGGAGAGGGCACTCAGATTCATCAATGATGACCCTGAATCTCTTCTGCAGGACCTTCCACGAAATAATAACACTTCATTCCTGTATATAGACAGAAAGAAATTCATGGCTAGAGAGGTCTTTAAAATTGTAAGCAATCTAGCGCCATCTTACTTGCAAGATCTGGTCAATATAAAAATTTCAAAATATAATTTCAAGAAAGAAAACCAGGCATACATTCCCAATGAAAATAGTACCAGGTATGCCCTACAGAGCTTCCGGTGTGAGGCCGTCCGGATATGGAACAGCCTCCCGAATGAGCTAAGAGAGGCCAAATCTTATCCCCAGTTCCGGAGGATGTTGCATACCTTGGATGGCATATAAGAAAAATAAGTTTTTATAAGCTACAACATAAAAGATCAATATACATATATAAAAAGTAAACTATAAGAAAGCATAAAAAGAAGCACAGGGCTCAGACTAAGCAAATGCTAATAACAGGAGTTAAATAGGAAAACAAAAACAAGCAAAGCAGGAATAAAAGTTACACTAAAATCAGGTAGAACAAAAAGGGCACTTTCATGTATACAAGGAGTGCACTTGTAAGATTTATCACCTTGCAAGATCTCTTGTTCCTTTATTTGTTACCTCCTGTCGAAATGTTTTGCTTTTCAGACAAAAGCTGTATGTGGGGATATTTGTATTGTTTCTGTGATATACTGTATTTGAATTCTGTGATTATATATTTGTAAATATCTACATGTGCATGTGTATGCTGTGATATATTTAAATATTGTTGTTTTACTCTTATATTCGACGAAAAATAAATATTCTGTGTCTATGTCTAACGTGAAGACAAAACATATAGCGGATATTACTTTTCATAACTGTTATATCAGACTACACTCTAACATAGGTGTCAGTGAAATGTTTCTATTTTTCAAAGTGAGCTGTCTTTCCGAGTCGGTGTTGGGGAACTCTCTTATGCACGGTGTTCGCACGAATAGACAATCAGCTCGCATCCTGTTTACATTGGTTACGTTGCAGGTGCCCGTATAATTGGTAAGATTTTCTTTCTGACCAGAGGCATACTGCTTAAATTAATGTATTTAACTGCAAATCGACGATATATCGAGCATAAATTTTCTCACTGACGGTTTTGAAATGAGGTTATAAACGATCAAGCTTCCGTATAATTGAATGAAAGGTGATTTAAAAACTAGTAATCGGTCAGTACATTGATTCGTTATCGTAATTTGCTGTGCTTTGTCCACTCGTGCTTGTTTAACGAGACCACAGCTCCATTAGGTCAGTCTCTCTGCTATAATTGGCTTCGTTTGCAGCTTCTTATATGGCATCTAAAATGAGTCACATCTTATTATAATATGTAACCTGCTAATTACTATTAGGCACTATAGGCAGTACGTGTTGATGAAATGCATTCAGAGTCAGGCACGGATCCAGACCACCACGTACTGGTGGGGCTCTGGATGACTGGTGGGGCTGGGATGTACCGAGATAGATGTGTGGTGGTGGTGCGGTGGGGGTCGGGGCATTGAAAATATGACATAATTAGGGATCAATTTGATGAAAAATTTTTATAATGTCTTTTTTGCCTTTAAATATATGTTGTGAGATCTCATTAGAATCGCCTTGGCGAAGCGATTCTAATGAGATGTCACAACATATATTTTAATCTTACCATTGATAAATCATTTCAAACTGTCAGCGTCTGGGGGCCTACATATTATACATGACACAGAGTCCCAGATGGCGGGGCTGAAGCCCCAAAGCCCACCCCCTGGATCCGGGGCTGAGAGTGATTAGTTTAGGGCTTGAATTTGTTTGGATGAAGTAGGTATATGAGTATTAATGGAAAGATTAGAACTGGAGCAATGTTTATTGTGATGGGTGCAGGATATGGTAATTGCAGACAAACTGTAATCTTACCCCTTTATTTGATTCAGCTTTGAGATTTGTTTCATTTTTCTCCGGCAATGGTAATAAGGTTGTAACACTGTCTTCCAGGTTGGCATGTGTCAAAGTTAGGCTTGGTATGATAACTTTAAACATGTACTTTTCCAGAATGTCTGTTCAAAAGAAATCTATCAAAGTGTTATTGAATAACACTTTGAAAGATTTTTTTTGAACATACATTCTGGGATTCAAAGTGTTATTGAATAACACTTTGAAAGATTTCTTTTGTACATACATTCTTGGCTATGGAATATTGCCCGACAGTCATGCTATAGACATCATATGTTGATGGAAAATGATACAAGTGAGCTGTCTTTTTTTTTGATACATGTTAATATCAACAGACCAGAATGAATGTACAAAAGAAATCTTTCGAAGCGTTATTGAATTACACTTTGAAAGATTTCCTTTGTACATACATTTCGGGCTATGGAATATTGCCCGACAATTACGCTATAGACATCATATGTTGATGGGAAATGATGCAAGTGAGCTGTTTGTTTTTTTTACTTTGAGTATCATTGTTTATATAACAGTAGTATGCAAGTACGCATCAAACGTTCAGCACAGTCTATAGTATGAACTGCAACATGCATAAATGTTTGCTCTGGCATACATAAACAGCAGAGACTGTACATCAGAGTATTTGTTGTTTGAACACACTGTGTAAAGGCCCTGAGAAATATACAGGTACAAAAAGACTGCATGGCTTCACAGTCTGGGTTTAGCCTTTGCAGTTTACAGATACTTAAGTCCCCTTCTTATGTGATGTTGCTCATACAAGTCATGCCATGACATCCATAGCCTAATGGTTAAGAGTGCTGACCTTTAAACATAGGTTTGTCATTGCTGTGGGTTCAAGCTTCAACCGGCACACAAGGAAGAAAGCTAAGATCTGCTAACAGAAGGTCATGTGTTTTTTCCTGGGAGCTCAAGTTTTTGTCCACCTTTGTTTACACGTATAAAAGTGAAATATTCTTAAAATGGTGATAAAATCCATGTCAAAACAAAACAAAAAAAAAAAGTCATTCCCCGAGAAACTTCTCGCCCACAAGTCTGATCAGAGTCGTCTTTATTTAAATCAGTACGTAGTTGTTGGAACTAGACAATTTTTACAGAGGTATTTGTTGTTTGCACATACTGTTAAGCTATCCATAAGTAATAGTTATACCATGGTTTGTCCGCCTGTATTGGAGATAATCCACGGGCTTTTGTCCGCCTGTTTGAGGAGATAATCCACGAGCTTTAGCGATTATCTCCCGTACAGGCAGACAAACCATGATATAACTCTTTATACCACCCTAATCAGAGTAGACCGTGCTCAGTGCGAAATATTTCGTGCGAAAGATGACGTTTTCTGGTAAGGGTGGTATAAGAATGTTGATATACTGTGCTTCTGCCATACCCAAAACATTTGGCCTTGCTCAAATTTTTATTCCTTGTCAAATTTATTTCCATGTTTTAAAATGTTTCAGCTACGGTTAAAACATTTTTCCATGAAAGGAACTAAAATTACAAGTGTAGATGACAAATAGTGTAGACCCAGATCAGACTGCTTCTTAGGAGCAGTCTGCTTTTGATCTGCACTGTTTGCAAATGCATTTTATTGTCTAGAAAGACCTTCTTGCACCTGAAATAAATCTGCCCATCGATTTCTCCCCCAGTGTGTTCCATCAAACTTTCTTGTACTTCATCATAAGGCAGACAATATATTTTCTGGCCCTTTGAGATCATCGGGCTCAGTTCGACTCGATGACGTAATAGGTAAATTATTTTAGACATGTGCAAACAGTGCAAACCCAGATGAGCCTTTGCATCTGAATTACCTGAACGGCGTCTTCGTTAGTGGTTATAAGACTTTATTGGAGTCTCTAGGTTGCTATTCATGTCAGCTGTGAAGACATTTATCAATTTGACATTTATCAGCGGATTCGCGCTGATCTGAGTCTTTATCGTTCACACATGTCATAATGAGCTGCGATACGCAAAAATAGTGCTTGATGCAAATATAGACAGCAAAGGCTCATAACTTCTGCGCACCGGCGCAGTCTTATCAGAGCCTTTAATCATTGTTCGCGCACAGCATGCGTAGAGGTAAAGAAGCACAAAGTGAAGGCTGTACGATACGGACTCACAGACTGGTATGTGTCTTCGCTGTTCTTAAAACGAGTTAAGCATATTTTTGCAGAACGCGGCTCACTTTCTCATTTCATTGTTTATAGTTCAATGCTCATTTGGCATATTTTAGGTCTTCAGAGTCCTATCAAGATGCTTAGCTGACTGTTTACAGAAACTCTAAAGCTACATTTGAGATGGGAGATACTAGACCTTATCCGGGGTATAATAACCACCCCAGTGCGGCTACACCGCGAGCCAACGCCAGGGTAAAGCCAGAGGCGGAGCAGTTTGCACAGAACGGCCGTGGGTCGTTAAATCTCTTCAGCGACAACCCGAAGTATGTTGATGAGATAGTGCCGACCCCGCGTTGTGGTTCTTACGATGCAAGACAAAATTATGAACATGGGCGCCACGGGACTGTAAACGCATTATTGCATGGGGAGGCTACACCAAGAGCGGACGTGGACGCTGTTCCAAGGGTCAGATCGGAGGCGGAACCAATCGCGGAAGGTCATAAGGGCAGGCAAACGGCAGCTTTGTTTAACTCCTACGGACAGTTACCGCAGTCTGCAAGAAACGCGCCACGTGTAAAACCGGAAGCGGAAGAAACTGCAGAGCAACATCTGGGTGGCCGAATGAACTGCCTTTTGCATGATCCGAAGAAGTTGCCTATCTCTGCTCGGCCTGAGCCAAGAGTGAAAGGAGACGCATCGGCTAATGCAGAGTTAGACAGGGGTGGTCAAATGAACAAAACCCTTCATAGCTATGGCTCTTTATCGTCTCGACCAGACTACGTTCCTCGGGTAAAACCGGAAGCAAACGATAATGCGGAAAAAGGAAAGGGTGTTATGGGTAATTTGATGGGCAAATATGGAAAATTGCCGCTGTCTGCAAGACCTCCACCGAAAGTGAATGGTGCTGGTATTGAATCTGCCAACCTAGACAAAGGCGGGAGAATGTCTCGTCTGATGTACGAGGGAGATCGTTTACCGCGGGATTCGAAACCGCCACCAAGAGCAACGACAAAAGAGGCAAGGCATATTTTAAAGCAGAATAGAGGTCAGATTGGTCAGTTACTTGCTGCGCAAGGTCGCAAACAAACTGTGTCTGCACCGGGACTACGTAGATCGATGGTCAAAAGTTACTGATTTTTTTTTCTGTATTAGATAGTAAGCAGATCAATGTAATGGCAGCAAAAATTGAAGCTTGCGCATTTTCTGTGACTAGTGATAGCTTGTGCGCGATTTTTTCAGATATTCAAAGACCAGATAAGAAGAGCTGTTTAATGGTAATTGTGGGGCATTTCTTCTCATGCCTCCATGAAAACATACTTTGTGGCACCTCATTAAAACCGCCTCAGCGAGGCGGTTCGAATGAGATGTCACAACGTTGTGGTTTGCTGAGTTGCCACTGCACAATATGCGCTTGGTGGAGAAATGGAGGAAAAAAAGCCAAGCATAGAATTAACATCAAATCTGTTGGACATTGCAGGCAAGGAAATATCTGGAGAAACATTCCTGAAAACACTCTCAAGATTGACGAAAACGAAGAGTTGTGATTATGTGCTTGTAATGTGCTTGTCTGTTTCGTTCGTTAATATTATTTTAGAAACTCTATGTAGTGCAATATTCTCTTCAAAAGCTCATGTTTTTGTTTATCTTTTCAATATTCGTGTTACTTTAACCATATTATGAACGGATTTCAAGTTGTCCATGTAGTTTAGTAATCTCAGCATAAGACTACCAAGAACAGTTGCAAAATTTAGATTAATGATCAGAGCCTATAGGGATTGAAATTTTACAGAAATTTCTGTGATATACCAAGAATGAAAAGGTAAACGAATGGTACGAATATTTACAGAAGAGGGTTGCCATTTTTCAACTGTTGCAACTCGGCTGCATGCACGTAGGCTTTGAGCTGTACCACATTCCACATAGCATGTTTGTTGAGAACATGGAAACGTTCGACTGTAAGTCTTAGATTTTGACGGGGTTTCAACAGTTCCCCTGCGATTTGTGTACAATTAGGCTAAACGTCATTATCAAAAGTAAGAATTATCATAATTTTAATGAAGGATGTATGATCCTTGATTGCAAAAATTTGAAGCCTAACATCATTAGTATTATATATTACATACAGAAGGTTTATTACACTTGCCACACTCGTCGGTACTTATTTGTAGAGACGCATTTAGTTTTCCTGTTTTTTGTTTACTTATTTGTTTTACTCTTTTCAAGAATTCGAATGACCCTTTTATCATTTGGATATTTACAGGAATCATAATCTGCCGGCTTACTTCAGTCAATATCTCACCACAGGGTATAATCGATTCCGCCAATTTTCGCTTCCTGCAGAGACTGTCCGTCATATTTGGCTTCCCCCGAGACTGTCCGCGAACTCTTGCTTCCTGCCGAGACTTCTGTACATGATGAATGGCTTCCTGCAGAGACTGTCCGCGCGACTCTGCTTCCTGCCGAGGCTCTCGGCAGGAAGCAGAGTCACGCGGACAGTCTCGGCAGGAAGCCATTCCTCGAGGACAGTAGTCTCTGCAGGAAGCAAGAGTTCGCGGACAGTCTCGGCGGAAGCCAAATATGACGGACAGTCTCTGCAGGAAGCGAAAATTGGCGGAATCGATTATACCCTGTGCTCACTGCCTGTGCTTAATTCCGATTCACTTTCTGCAGTGGTCATAGTTTGCGACTTTTATGCTTTGAAAAGGCGTACCAGCGACTGAATGCGACGTAGAAGTTTATGTAAACTTAAAATTTGATTACATTTAAGTGAAAAATTGGGAAACTGTGAAGCCTATTTAAACTACTTGTACATTCAAATAAATTATGCGGAGTTCTCGGACTGCGCTGTAGCCCGTCTGTCTTTTCCTTGGAGTTAGTAGGGTACACCTCATTGTTTTCTTCTACCATTTTTTTCAAAGGGAAACAAATTTTGTGACTTCCTGGAAACCAGTTGCTTCACTGGATGACGAAACCCTACCAAAAATGGACCTTCTCCAAGCCCGGATCCAGACCACCACGTACTGGTGGGGCTCTGAATAACTGGCGGGGCTGGGAGGTTCCAGGATGTATGTGTGTGTTTGGGGGAGTGGATGCAGGGAGAGGGAGGGGGGCTTGGAAAGAAAATGTCTTTTTTGCCTTGAAATATATGTTGTGATATCTCATTAGAATCGCATCTAATCATATGGACAAATTATCTCAAACTGTCATCCGATGTTATCTGGAGACCTACATATTATACATAATCAGAGGCCAAGATGGAGGGGCTGAAGCCCCAAAACCCACCCCCTGGATCCGGGGCTGTTCTCTTGGGGGAAGGAATTTAAATTCTCTTTTAAAAATTGATCACTAACGAGAAGGGGGTAAAAGTAAAAATGACAGAGTTACTACCCCTGAAAGTGTATTTATTTACCGTAAAGTGTAATCGTCTTAATATAGAGAGCTTTTTCTGTGCAAAATAAACCACGTCACATAAAAAGGCACTGAACTTTATGTGCGACTGTTGAAGACTTATGCAAGCCTACACATCCGCAGAGTTTGAGCTGTTATCATTTTCCTTGAACATTGTATGTGAACTGCAGGGAAAGTACTTGTCAGAGCAGTCTGCGCAGATGTGCACACTGTTTGTACTCGTGATAAATATTTTTCTTGTGACGTGGATCAGTGTTAAAATGTTTTAATTGAATGTATAACTTTCTATTGTTATTTACTAGAATTTTATAGATGCTTTATTAAACTTGACAAACAGATAGGACACAATGTTGTCATGACTTCAGCTGCTATTTTCCCACTCGGCCGAATCTTAGATAAAAAAGGACTATTTCAAGATGATAGTGTGATAATTTTCACAGTATAAAACATAATTATGAGGGTCTCAATGGGGCTTACTGATAAGCGAATTTTGGCCCTAAAAATTACTGATTAGCGGAATTTGAAAAGAAATTTTACCGGTTAGCGACGTCGCCTTTGCTAAGTGATTAACGGAATCGGCCGAAAAATATACTGATTAGCGAAATGTGAGTGAAAAAATACCGGTTAACGGCGTCTCAAACGGTTAGCGGTTACCGTAATTGGCGAAAAATCGATACCATTTTTTGTCTAGATGATGCACAATATGTTGTTTATGAAAAAGGGAGTTTTGTCAAGCACTTGCACTGTATTTTAGTTCATTTTAGTTCAAGGGACCTGACAAAGGTGGCTGATAAAGGCAGGTGACCCCTTAATAGAGGTAATTGCATAAGCAGGTCTGACTGTATTATGATACTAAGTCAGTAGTTTTCAAGATGGATGATGGATGGATAACTTGCGATTTTATGTCCTTTTTTATAGCATTTCAGTCATATCAAGACGATGGGCGGGTGTAACAAGAAAGGCTGTGTGAAGTGGAACCCCGTTTACGATTGAGAAGATAACCGGCCTACAGCGGGGCTGGAACCGGGACCGCAAGATCAGTAGGCCAGCGCTTAGCCTACTGAGCTACCGGGGCTCCTAGTATACTTCAAAGGATGCATCACGTGCATAGGTTAGAGAGAATGGTTGCGGTATGTTATTATACTAATTTGGTCAAAATTTTACTGATTACCGATTTTTGGCATTTCAATTTTACTGATTACTGAAATTTGGGCTGAAATTTTACTGATTACTGATTTCAGAGGTACCCCATTGAGACCCTCAATTATAATGACTGCAATATCTGTTTCAAGTTCTTCAGAGTAGAGCTTGCAGAACAGGGTCATAGCAAGACCTAATACATTTGTTTCACCTGCCATGCCGTCTTCACGGAGTACCGCTCGGCCATTTCACTGAATCAGATGCACGGAATTGGCCGAACGGTGTTCCAATTGGTACTATCCGGATTTCCGTTGCTTAACTTCGACAACTACTCTGCCTGCGTCGTCACAAAAGCCGGCTTCTACAGCAATGCCATGGGGGTAGTTTATATTCCTACACCCGTCACACTTTGTTGAATCAAACATTTTCAACTTTGAGATATAAAGCTGAATGCATGCACGTCCAAGGGAGATTACTTCAATATGGATAATTCTGCCCTCTTTTGCCATTTTTACGAAGAGGAACCACTTTCTGTTTGCTTCCCTGGATGGGAAAGTTTTCTTCTCTGGAAAGGGAAGCCTTTCTTAAATAGGATCTACTCTTAAAGGAGAGAGTTTGCTCCTAGAGAAGCACATTCTTTCCTTTAATAGTTTTACTATCGAGAAGGGAGTTCAAAATGCTGAGTTGCTTCTCTGGAAAGTGAGCCGCCAATCACAGTAAGGACAGAGGACATAAGTTGAAGCCTTAACCTCCAGGCCCCCTTCTGGCTAGGCCCCTGCTGGATAGGCAGGATGCTGTCCGTTATCTGTCCGTCGATCGTCTTTCCTTCTGATTTTTTGTGTGTAAGTAAAACATAAAAAGACTCATATATAAGTTATTTGACGTGAATGTGTCAGTCGTAGATATAGAGAACTAAATCATGTGGCAATGTCTAGTTATTTAGGTCTAATATCCACGAAGATGCAACATTCAAGGCTATGAAAGGAGCATGCAAAGATCAGTATGTATTTCAGGCATCTGTGCATTTGACAATAGGTCTTCCCGAAGCTTATGAGCAAGCTGATCATCGATGGCATAAGTTATCGGAACAATTTAAGTTTAATCGCTTGCACGAAAGTATAGTTGTCAAACGCTCTGTTCGACTGTTTTCTAGAGTTATGGCCCTTTCTTATAATGCGAAGATTGTGCAACCATTTGATGGTCGCAGAAACGAAAACCGATCGCTTCCTGTGTGTCAGCCATGCTGTATGTTAGTATGTGTTTAGAGTGCCTCTCACGGGCAAAACATTAACCCGCGTTAGGTCAACAGAGAACCAGAAGCACATTGTCATTTGAAACAAGCCTTCATATCAAAGAGCCTGATTTAAAGATTCATTTTATCTGACGACCAATCTTTAGCGAGTTTTCAAGCTTTGACAACTGCTTCAAATTAAAGAGAGTTATTATTGACGGCGACATAGCATTACGCGCCTAGTTATGAGATAGGTCACGTGTCATCGGAAGGACAATGCATATGAAAAGTAAATGGAAGATCTAAAGGAGCGGCCATTTCATATAAACTTATGAAACGAGCCTATTTGTGGCTCGTTTCAATGATCACGAGTGTAAGACTGTTTATTCTATGACTGTTAAAATGTGATTTCATCGCCTTAAAGGGGATGGTCGTCGTCGGGCGATGGAGCAGGGCAACTTTCAGTGCCTGGGCGTCCTACTAATGGCAGGGGCCTACTGTGCTTGCCTAAGGTGCGGATGGGTTTGTTTGTACATTTCTTCTTTCCCCAATCATCTCTTTTCTTTCTCAATCTCTGGGGGACGGCTCGACAAAGACTTAAATACTGTCTTCAAGAGCCGTAAATTCAAAACATTCAGTCAACGCCTTAGACGTTGACATTACTCGGGTAAACGTCGTCACGGACGGTACCTTAAACTAGGTCAGAAACTAAGTGTAATGGAAAGTGATCATAGAATTTTAATGGCATATAGCCACCGAATAAAAGCGTCGTCATATGATAAAGTCGTTTAAGTAATTGACAATACTCTCGACAATATTGAGCAACTTGGAAGCAGATCAGACTGCTCCTTAGCAGTTTGATCACGGCCTGCATCACTGCCCATTCTGCTACAGATAAGGAAATCAACAAATCCACAAAGGGATAATGACATTACTTGATTCACTGACCCAGTATGACGTTGAATCAACGTTGATTCAATGTCATGACGTTGAATCAACATTTATTCAATGTTGTGTGCCTCCTGGGATATAAATTTCAACGCTGTGCAGACTGGTTTTCGATCGAATAAATCCAAAAATAAAAGTACTGAACTCAGTTTGTTGAGCTTTTGGAAGTCGAAATACAACAAAGAAATCATGGTACGCTCGTAATTAGTATTTTTATAAGCAGTCTATATATTGAATAAGAAAAAAAAATAATAGAATGCTGCCAGTTCCACATATGACCGTTTGAAAACGAAGCATATAAATTACAGACTGCAAAATACGCAGCTGTGGACATGGTAGGTGGGCAGGTGACAACTTCTGTAGCATAAAAATTGATTAAAAAAACAAACTTTTTTTTGTTTTTGTTTCTTAAAACAACATCAAACACAACAGCAAAACAAAAGACAAAACAACACCAGCGACAACGAAAAGAACAACAAACAAAAGGAAAAGAACACACACACACAGAAAAATCTCAAATCAAAATGGGCACCAGTATAAAGGGTGACCACAATTCTAGAACAATATTTGCATCCTGGAACAGACAACAATGTAAAATAGTTAGACATTTAAGATTAATGGGTACACTTTCAGGGGAAGCAACTCTGCCATTTGCCGGACCTCGTAGCGCAGTCGGACTAATAAGCCAGAGGTCTTGGGTTCGATTCCCGGTTGACCATTTACTTTCATTTCTCCTTCCGCTGATTCAAGAAGGGCAGTTATAAGTTACTGGCGAAAATATGTGCACTTAGTACTGGTTAACCGCTTTGGAGGTCTAAGCCTGCCCAGGAATAGTGTGGTTAGGTTAACTGACCGTTCCGACATGACCATAGCTGTTTACCATGGACGTTAAAAAATAACACAACAATAACTCTGCCATTTTCAGTTTTTGCCTCCTCAATGGTGATCAACTCTAAAATTAAGGAGAAGCCGCATATTCTTTCCTTTAAGTGTAGAACCTATTTTGCAAGAGCTTCGTATCCCCCTCTAGGGAAGCAAACAGGAAGTCACAAAACCTGTCTCTTTCTAAAATTTGGTGGAACAAAGCTGTCCTTTAAAAAAATGGCGAAAAAACATAACGATGTCTACCCATACATCTTAACCCGTGTTTACTCCGGTTAGCTGCAGCGATTATTAAAATTGAAAAAAAAAATCTGGGCCAGGTTGTTCAAAACTAACGACGTCGTTAGTTAACGAGACCTTAAATTTTTTAATGTACGCAAAACACTGCCATTTTTTGACAAACATGTGAGGAACTTTTGCAGTGCAAAAGTTTCTCGCTTTTTTTCAGCAAAAAAGATGAGCACACTTGTTTTTATTATACTAGAAGACTTAACGAGTCACTGACTAACGACTTCCTTAAGCTAACGATGCTTTAAACAACCGGACCCAGGTTTATCCACAGAATATTGGCTACGTTGATAAACAAATACAATATTTCACAACTCCCAAAATATGTAAATTGAATAAAGTAAACAGATAAAATTAGTAAAAGGAAAGTTAAAAAACTTGATAAAACAGCTTTTCATATTCACATTTGCTCAGGCAAATCTTATGTTTTCCTTTTTTTGGCAGTTAAATGACTCTAAGGAAACCATAGTTTCATAATTTGTTTATACAATGACCATCACGGAAATTAAATACATCGTTTCCTTGATTTGGAGGACAAATTGACTTTCAACTAGACGGGTTCAACCACATATTATATGCTATCAATCGCCACGCCTTCTCTATGTTCAATAAAATATTTACCACCCCTGGTTAACTATGTATATACAAGAGCTGTTACGAACCGAAAAATTGCTATTACGAAACGAAAATGAATCATAGTTACTAAACGACCTGATAACCAGGTCGTTGTTTCGTAACAGCTTTTTTCGTTTCGTAACATCCTTGTAAACATAGCTAATCAGGTGTGTTTACAGGTTATCGGAATGCTTTCTGTTTAGCTTAGTTTTAAAACTGTGCATTAACATTTGCTTCCTTTGCCCACTGTAAAACGGTGACGATATATTTGGTTTAAACATATTTATTTCTTCAATAAATTCCAATTATAATACATATATAGACAACACAACTAAACAAAGAAATGGATCAGAACGAAAGCTGAAAGCTGAAAGCTTATAGAGCTCTTCTCCTAAACATTAATTAATTACTATTCGGCGGAACATATAACATTCAGTGAAATATCTATATTCTGTTAGTTTAAACACATACAATTTGTATCATTATGATACATTAGCACAGAAAAAGGGCAATTATGAAAGACAGATTACTATTGTAAAGATGTCTGCGATGAATCAAAGTTCGCTAATTATCAGTTTTAAATAGATCTGTATAAGCCAGTCAACTAACGTTACAAACAACGCAAACAGCGACACATCACAAAGATCAGTACAATGACAGCATTCAAATACTACATAAGAAAGAAAAGAAAAAAATATGTAGATAAACAAATATAGCATACACACACATACAAGGGAAGGAAAAACAAAAATAGACAATTCGGGTTTTTTTTTTTGGAGGGGGGGGGGGGGGGGGGGGGGGGGAAGAGAAAGATGGGGCGCAGACTCCGGGGCACTCAGATTTTGGTCGTTAATTGTGTAGATCGGTCGCGTGTGTTTGATTTCCCAAAGAATATCATATATTTGCTGCTAAAATGAAACGATAATCCATTCAATATGGGATAAAACATATAGATACGACAGTGAATTACAAAGCATGGGCATGCCTTATGTAAGACGTGCATCTTCAATTTTAAGGTACATGTTATAGTCTATTTCAAACAAGAAATATCTTTATAAAAAAAGATAATCGGTTTATATTAAATAGAAGTGTGTATTGTAATATGTATGAGTCAGGTACACGTAAGATATAGATTGTGCTGATCAAATTGTGCGGAAGTGCATGTTGATATGCATATTTGTTGTTGATGTTGGGTTTCGATTTCGGAAATGCTGTTGAATTTTGATTGTGATCTCTCTGTGTTGCACATAACAATGAGGATTGGTTAGCTGACTGCCCCACATATAACCTTAAAAGTGTAACAGATCGAACATAACATCAACAACTAAACCAGCAATTACTTAATTTCGTTTTCGATTTCTGTCAAGTTATTTGGTTGGTTTCATATTTTACATGAGCGATATAACAGGCGAAATGTTCTTTGGCAAAAAGCGATTTGGACCGAAATAGCTAGATTAATCACGACACGGTTTATAGGCCAATAGTCAAATGAAACTGAAAGTGGAAAGAGAACGCGAAAGTAGGCTACTTACATCAAAATCCCGGGTGTATTGGCCAATGAAATACATCCGTCCAGTCTTATCAGTCTTCGCTGTCCGCATGGAGGTAGCTTAGACCCTTAGCAACCCTTTGAGTACTTAACGAAGAGTGTAGTCAAATTGGGCGGATACCTAGGCTGAACTGAGTCTGCGCTGGGCGCACGACCACATTGTTAGTTTTGTCGTGTCGCGGCTCAATTTTATTTTAATTTCCAGGTAAACTCCGTTCATTTATTCTGAAACTGGGTTTTTCGCTACTCATACTTTTATAATCTAATCAATCCACGTAAGACTGTGCATAGTGATAAAGCTCGACTTCCGCCGATTTCTCATAAAGGTCTCATGTATCTTAGCCTGCTGTCTGATGCTGCAGTTACGTGCACGAAACAGCAAAATTCAAAAGCCCGTCCGCAAACTAAGACCATTTGATGAAAATTGACAGCGTGAAGTCATACATATTCAGATACATTCCACGTGGGTATCACGCTGGTCATTTGGGTAATAACTGTTGTCCCTCCAACAAATCACAGGAATAAGAAAAACAGCGTTTTGAAGTTCGGCTACTTTTTAAAGGCCCCAATTTCTCTATCAATGGTAAAAATGTATGAAAAAGTTTGTGGAGAGGTATCGCTGGGCTTCTCTAGTTACAGTTTCGTCATTGTAAATGAGCGGTATTTTCCAGGTTTAATTATGTAAAACTTCCTTGAGTTTCATATAAAAAGATTTTAAAAAATGATTCGGGTCACTTTAATGACCTAATTTCGATTTCATAAACTTGAATTAATTGGTAAAAATACAATGTACAAGAGTGGTGTCCCGTTCACTATCCCGCTTCTGGAATCGCTCGACGGGAGCCAGTAAAGGAAATCGTCTTTTGTGGAAAAATAACAAGTTACTACATGAGCTTCAGTTTTGACAACTCTGGATTTTAGGATTTAAAATCAGATCCAGTTTCCTTATTTTGAACACTTGTATTTGTTTGTGTCATATTTTCTCAGGAAGCTATTAAAAGATAAACAACGGGACAATTGTATCATCCGACTCAGAAGCGAACTTCAGGCCTGTTAAGATCCCTGCATTTATTTATTTACTTTTATTCTTCCTTCTATTAAGGTCTTCTTGCGTATATATATATGTTCGTGTCGCAGGGTAGAGGTCGGAGTGGTAGAATAATCGTGGGAATAGTTTGTTGAAAAGAAATGGGGGCGCGGGGAGGGAGCTGTAGGGTGTGTCCACAGACTAGGATGGCGGACTGGGTGTTAGATTGAATAAGGAGGTGTGGGTTTGGGAAGGGGTCATGTCGAGGGATGGGAGTCTGGATGGTAGCCTTATTGAGGGTAGGGGTTTAAGGTAGTGTGAGGAGATTATTTTATTATATTTAGAGTGGGGGTGGGGGTGGTGGGTGGGGGGTAAGAGGGAGGAATAGACTGATTAAGGGGAGCTGTAATAAGTTTGAGAGGTACACGGTGTGGTCCTTTTGTCCTTGTATTTCACCTTGCAGTTTTAACGCAACATTGGTAATAAATGTTTAGGAACTTAAGAACTTTATTACATGCTGCGGGAAGCTGTAATATTTTCGTTAAAATAAAGCCAGTGAACATCCTTACGTCGCACTGACGCTGATATGACGTCGTTAAGACGTTGTTTGCCGGTGGCGATACTATGATGAAACGCTGTAAACCTGTAGTCCAGTGTGAATTTATGCGGTGCAATCAATTTCAAACTGAGACAGAATTATCTGGATGACAAGCTTGTTGTCACGCTGACTGAATTCGCACGCGCAGAGCATGTGTTAGAATACTAACCCCACCCGTGCACGAAACTATTTATAGCGACCACTTTATATGGTATTAAAAGGCGTTTCCAACCTGTCCGATGGACTTAGTCTCGGGTTGAAAATCTGTCATTTGCAGTTTTGTGCAGGTTAGCCCAGCATCCTTCGAAGGACACTCATAGGACACACTGATGAGAAATCGGCGGAAGTCGAGCTTTATCATAATAACATAACATAACATATCCTTTATTACACTCAGGTCAATGTGACATAAGAGGATATAACATATTATACATATAAAGACATGTAACATGGTAGCAACTCATTTTATGTAATATAAAAAGAAGAAGGAGAAGTAAAAAGAAATAGAAAAGGTGAAACATTGCAAGACGGCACCATAGCCCCAGCACTATGCACAGTCTTACCTGGATTGATACGATTATGAAAGTATGAGCAGCGAAAAACCCAGAATTAATGAACGGAGTTTAGGTAGGAAATCGTGTGTTTTACAAGTGTTTGACGTAGTACTTATGGACATGCCGCGAACTCATTATGTCTTAAAGAAAAAAAAACTGTCAACGGATCTAAAAGGCGAGACAAACGAGACAGGAAGGGGGGCGTTGGTACGACAATATCGAAGGACAAATGTGTACATGTAGTAGGGAAATATGACCAAAATGAAGAAAAGAAGTGATTGTTTAGGCGGACAATAAGGAAGTTACAAAACAGCTTAATAATAACTAAAAATCTCATGTATTATAGTAACAAAATGATTATGTTGTCTTTTCATGTAAACGCATAAAACATTTTATAAAACAAGGAAATTTGATCTGTGCGGGTTGCAAAGAGACCAGACAATATAATCTGCGGTTTGCCGCCACATTATTCATTCCTCTTGATATTGGAGTGATAATAAAGTTCTGTTCTGTTCTGGTTTCAGATTGGGCGAAGCGTCCGCGTGGCCGAGTGGTAAGTGCTCCTGACTTTGTGTAGCTTGTTCGAATCCCGATTTTTACAAATGGGAACAGCATTTGCGAGTTCCTGTTTGTTTACCGGCAAAGTAAACCTTCCAAAAAGGGGTGTACTGTGTAAGGAAAAACTGCTTTCCGTTAAAAGTCGACACCCATGGAGAAAGCAGGCAAACATATATATACATGGCTGAGTTGCTTCTCCTAAATATGTACACCAATTCACCCTAATATAGACTGAAATACCGTCTCAAAGGGCCGTAAAACCCTACCAATCAATCAAATTATATACAAAGAAAAGAAATTCTCACTATCATCCCCTGAAATTTTATGAGTATGGCTACTTTTTATCATGATTTCATCGTCTTTTTCAAATTTGAAAACTGCTCCAATAAAACTGGTACCATTATTTGCAGACGAGCAGAGCTGTGCAAATGTTCGCGTATTTTCCAGCAATCTCTCCTTTATTCCCATCTTGAAGGAATATTTGTACAAAGTGTGACTCTGCCTGGCGTCGGTGTCGTTCACAGATTCAGGGTCATGATCATATTTTATTTGGCTGAATACATAGTAGAAACCTGGAATGCTGATGTAAAATCTTCCGTTCGTGTATCTGACCGATTCCAAATATGACTTAGCTGACTTGACCCAGTACACTAGGTCCCTCTCTCTTGTCTCTGAAAAAGAGAGGGAAAGCTGTAGAATTATACAGATCCTAGGTTATTTCATTATTTAAAAAGAGTCACAGTTATCCAAATAAGAAGGGGTAACAGGGATAAGTGATAATTTTTGTGATCCCTCAAAGAACCATCTCGTTGAGACGGTTCTAATGTCGGTCCCATCATATGTTTTTGTTGAAATATAAGAAAACGTTATCTCAGAACTATCCTCAAAACCCCACCTTATCTAGAACTCTGGTCAGGGATAGGCTTCGTAATTAGAAGTTATGACATATGACTTTATAATTAAGCATAACGTTATTACAACGATAAGACCAACTGTACGTAACAAGCAAATTCGATGAATTTATGTCCCCCGACTGCAGACTGTAATCCCAAAGCCACATTAACATCTACAGACCACATGAGAAGCCAAATGATATAGGCAGTTTCACGCTAGACACCAACGACGGTCTCGATAAGTCTTCCGATGCTGTTAATGACTAAGTTGACCATGAAGAAGAAGCTGCAAAGTTTCAGAATCATTTGTGAAAAACTGTAGGCGGAGTTGCGCAGACAAAGTACTTACTCAACGGGTTTTCCGGTGCCGAAACATGACTACTTTCGCAAAGTGGTTAAATTATATAAACATACCCTTAAGTCACATGCACATATACAGACCATAAAAAAGGAATAAGCCTACAAAGTTTCAGAATGATTCATAAAAAATTGTAGCATGAGTTGTGCACACAAAATACTCACTCAATAGGTCTTCCAATGCTGGAAAAATTAAGTTTGCAAAGCGAAAGGATTGGTAAAATTATCTGAGCATAACCCCTGAGTCACATGCATACATACAGACTATGAAAAGAAGCCTGCAATCTTTCAGAATCATTCATGAAAAACTGAAATAGGAGTTGCGCACACAAGGACCTACCAAATACATGTATGTCTTCTGATGCTGATTTATAAAATACAGTAGGAGTTGCGCACATAAGGCAGCCCCGGATCCAGGGGGTGGGCTTTGGGGCTTCAGCCCCGCCATCTGGGCCCTTGTCTGAGGTATAATATGTAGGCCTCCAGATAATAATGAGTATCTGATGACAGTTTTGGATAATTAATCCATGTGCTTAGATTAAAAATTAAAATATATGTTGTGACATTTCATTAGAATCGCCTCAGCGAGGCGATTCTAATGAGATGTCACAACATATATTTCAATACAAAAAATACATTATCAAAAATTCTTATCAAACTGATCCTTAATTATATCATATTTTCGAACCCCTCCCCACCTCTTACCCTTACACACACACATGCATCTCAGGACCTCCCTGCCTCACCAGCTATCTAGAGCCCCACCAATACGCGGTGGTCTGGATCCGGGCCTGCATAAGGTACGTACTGTACTGCCAAGTGGGGAGAAACCCCAAAACCAAGGAAACACGGAACTATGTCAACCAGAATACTGTGTCCAGTCGCTTTTCTTCGAAAAGACACAGGCCAAACACTAATCTCTACGTTGGAGTGATGTAACTTTTCGGTTTTCTAGACTCTTACAGTCGTATCATTTATCTGTCCAAATAAATGGATGCAGAGACTCAGATGACATTTGCAATGTGCACTTGAACCAACATTTATTGCATCCCATGACAATTACTATTCGTTACCGAGGCCTATCACTGAATAAACTGAAAAAGAGGGTGTGCAACAATGCAAACTGAAATTGCACTTGCCAGACACATTCTATACATACTCAGCGTCAATGAAAATGCACCAGTTTGGAACTTAAGGCACATTATGTTCGTTAAATGTTTAGTTTTATGTAAAAGACAATATAGTAAATGTTTATTTTCTGGTATTGAGATAAGTGTTTACAAATTAAATTTCGTTCATCAGTCGACGCTATCAAGCGCGACGTCAATACTGACGTGTTTGAAAACTGTCGATATCAAATGACACAGTTAAAGATTAATAAATCCACATCTCGCGTTCTGCCAGACCCTTGATTGCAAAAACAATTGTTTATTTGAGGGACTCTTGACATAAAACCACTTTTCCTCCATGGAATTATAACGCGGTTTGGCAAATAAGGGTGACGTTTTACATTTAACGTCATGCTCGTGCTGAATAAGGGTTGACGTTTGTTCCACAAAACTTCTGAAATTTAGTTTCTACTACTGGGACCGTATTCATAAAACGACTTAATACCAATTCTCTGTAAGCACCAGACTTTTTGTATAGAGGGCCGGAAACGCAAGGTCGGAAGTTCTTTTTCAAACTTTCTCCCTTTTTTTGTTGTCACACAAAAACAAGTAATTCACACTTCGTTTGTTCATTTACCATCTCGTTGCCATGGTAACCGCGTTTTTCTGTTTTTGCAGAAAAAATGCAAAAATATTCAACAGAAATTCACACTTTCTGTCTTTGTATATCTCCTAGAATAGGCTAGGTTTCATCAGAAACTCTTTAAATCTAAAAACTAGGGACTTATGTAATCAATGTGAAGCATCAAAACAACGTTCTTCCAATGTCTTTGGTATATCTACTGTACAGCAAATGTGGGTGGGGTAACCAGGTATTGCAAAACACTATTTTTAGGCATTTTTAATCATCATGTTTAAAAAACGCACACTTCTGTGACACATTTGCATACTTTAACGTCAAACAGGAGGCTTTCCATTTTCAGAAAATGAAAAAAACTGAGTGGGGCAAAGCTGACGTCAGACCGTAACCATGGAAACAAGTCATACCCCATGCAAGAAAGTAAAAACGGAATGTTATACTATTACCACAGATTTGCAACAAAATTAAATGCATTGCAGCTATAACTAGTGATCCTTCTGCTATTGAAATGTGTATTCTACTTGATTTGATGGAATTTTGACATCTTAAGGGTTGCGAGGGCTATTTATAGCCATTAAAAGGGCCCAAAAAGGGGCAAAAATGGTAAAATCTACCATATATATCACTCTTTTTCACTATGAATCAACAAAAGATAACACTTATTACTTTTATATTTGTGAGGAAAATACTAGTTTGACATATACTGATAGAAAACATGACAATGGAGAGCCCTAAATTTCCAGGGATTGAGTCTATAGGGGCCCAAAAGGGGTATGTTTGAGAATATTTTACCAACATAATCACCATTTTTCACAATGGAACACATTACAGCATTTAAAGTGATGAAATTGGTTGCACAGAAAGAGCAGGCTTATTTATGTTGCAGGTAAATTTGCAACCGGGGGTGGGGAGGAGTAGGTGGGCCCATTTCCTATTGATTTAAGGGGCTCTAAAAAGGGACAAAAATGGTCAAAATTAACACAAATCACGAATCCTTTCCACGGACCAACATAAAACAAAACAGTTTACTTTCAAATTTGTAATGAAAATTTAAGTTTGGCACAGACTGATATAAAATATGGCAATGGGCGCCTTACATCTCCAGGTTTGGAGTCCCAAAGGGCCCAAAAGGAGTCCCAAGGGGACCCGAAAAGAGAAAAATGGAAAATATTTGCCATAAATAATGATCATGCTTCACAGAGAAACACCCTACAGCATTTTTCATGTTAAAATAAGCAGAGGAAAAATACGTATATGTTTGCTACTAGTGAATTTGCAATAAGGGATAAGAAACCAAATTTATACCCATTTTAGGGTCCCAAAAAGGGGCAAAACTGGTCAAAAATTGCCTCATATCACTTAATCTCTCTTCGAATAAAGAAAATGCAACACTGGTTCCTTTTAAATTGTTATGAAAATATTAGTTTGACGTATAGTAACAGCAAACATTGCAATGGGCAGCCCGATTTCTCCTGGCTGAGTCTATAGGGGCCCCGAAAGGGGTACATTTAATGATATTCACCCAACATAATGATCATTCTTCTTATTGTACACACTACAGCATTTGTCATTATGAAATAGGTTGAGAAAAGCACAGCCTCAGCAAAGTCTTATATATGCCATTGGTAAAGTTGCAATCATGGGACTGGGAGCCCTGGTTTTATCACTGTAAGGGGTTCAAAAGGGACAAAGATGGTCAAAATTTAAAAACAAGAATCAATATTTCTTTCCACACACTGACTAACAACAGACAATAGTGGTTACTTTTAAATTTGTTATGAAAATAAGTTTGACACATGTTGATAAAAAAACATGGCAATTTGGTGCCTTACATCTCTAGGTTTGGAGTCTTAGGGGCCGAAAAGGGAAAAAATCGAAAATATTTGCCCAAAATAATGGCTATTCTTCACAGAGGAGAACACTGAAGCATTTGTCATGTTAGAATCAGTAGCCAAAAAAGGAGGCTTATATATGCCGTTAGTTAACATGGAATAATAATAATATAATAATAAACATGGCTTTAGGTCTTTGAATCCCTGTTTTTCATTAGTCACTGCGACAAATCTCTGTTCTTCATTGGTCACACGAAACAACATACCACCACACAACAGAACCAGAGGACCATTGGTCCTGTAGCTCACCTGAGTCCATTCATCCTTAGCACTCAATAGTAAGAAACACTGAAGTAAGTTGCACAATTCGGCCTAATTTCAACTTTGACTGAGTTGTTATGCTTGTCCTAGTAAATATTAGCAAGTTTGATGAAGTTACAATAAAAAAAAAACATGTTTGTAAAACTTTTTGCCTAAATATTGCAGTAACACAGAAATAAATGCCAATTTGCACTTTTCCCAATACAAGTCTTTGGAAACTTTAAAATGCCATAGTAATGAAACCATGTGGGCAACAAAAATAAAAAACAGTATTTACGTAGTGGCTAATGTCATGAACATGTATGCAAAGAATCAGCTTCATCTCCCTATACAGTTTTTGAGGAAAAGATTTTTAAATATTTTTTTCAAAATCATTTCCTTAATATTGCCATGGCAACAAATCAAATTCGGCAATTTGGACAAAATTAAAAGGAATCATAGAGGACTACTCAAGCAACAGTTCTGTAGATAAAAATCCAAAAATAACTTCAGGGAGAAAGCAAAAACTGCAGCTTTCCATTTTTCCCATTATATTTCAATGAAATCTATAAGTTGTCATACCAACCTATCCGCTGAAGCAATTGCCATAAAAAAACTGTAATTCTATAGAGGCTTGTACAAGGATCCGTTCTGTAAAGAGTGAGCTTTATCAGCCACATAGTTTCTGCAAAAATGATATTTTAATATTTTTTCTATTTTTAACGATTCGGTTGCAATAGCAATCAGCCAAATTGTGCAATTTACATAAATTTCATGTGATTGATAGAGGACTACTCAAGGAACATTTCTGTAAAAGTTTTGTCAAAATATCTGCAGTCACATAGCAATAAATGCAAATTTTCAATTTCCCATTATAAGTCGATGGCAACTTTAAGTTGCCATAGCAACCAAACTGCTGGAGCAATTGCCAAGAAAAACAGTATTTCTATAGACGGTAGTACCTAGATCCTTTCTGTGAAGTTTGAGCTTTATTGGTTTTATAGTTTCTGAGGAGATAATTTTTGAATATCTTTTCAATTTAACCTTTCGTTTGCCATGGCAACCAGCCTTATTGTGCAGTTTACATAAATTTCATGTGGTTGATAAAAAACTACTCAAGGAACATTTCTGTAAAAGTTTTGTCAAAATATCTGCAGTGACATAGCAATAAATGCAAATTTTCAATTTTTCCCATACAAGTCAATGGAAGCTTTAAGTTGCCATAGCAACCAAAGTTCTGAAATGATTTGGATAAAAAAACAGTATTATTGGTCCCCTTTGCCTATAGATGCTATATATGAAATTTGGTAACAATGGGTCATGTAGTTTCAGAGGAGATGTCTTTTGAAAATATTGACGGACGACGGACGGACGACGGATGCCTGCCTATACTATAAGCTCACCAGTCCTGTGAGCCTTCGGCTCAGGTGAGCTAAAAAAAACATTGTGCTGTAAGACGGGGGTTTCCCTTACAATCCCAAAAATCTAGACCTACCATATTTTATTGGAGGGAAAATCTGATCTTGTTCTACACTTTACCGTCTTATACCTGAATATAATTAAGCCGGGCCGGGTATCGCAATCGGTAGGGCACCTGACTCGTAAGTCAGAGGTCCTGGGTTCGAATCCCGGTCTGGCCACATACTTTCGTTTCTCCTTCCGCTGATTCAAGAAGGGCAGTTGTCAGTTACTGGCGAAAGTATGCGCAGTTAGTACTGGTTAACAGCTTAGGAGGTCTAAGCCTGCCCAGGAATAGTGTGGTTAGGTTAACTGACCGTCCCGACATGACCTTAGTTGTTTACCGTGGACGTTAAGCATCAAATCAACCAACCTGAATATAATTACATCATTTGCGAAAAGCGATCTGGCTATAATTCTTCAATATTTGGTTCATGATATCCCTGTAGCATTACTTTTGATCAGGACCACCTAAGATTCAGGGTTAGGCTCATAGGTAGGACTTAGCCATTTGTTGTATAGTTTTGTGTTATACATCAAGCTACATTGTATAGAAGGATTTGCAAGGAGTGTATTATATGACTGTTTTTTTTTTTTTTTCAGCGAAGGCTTTGTATTTGTCCATTATAAGACTATGGCAAAAAATATAGTGGCTAAGAAGGTTTTCACTGAAATACTTTTTCTGGAATGAAGCATATTTAGAATCGAAATGTGTTATTCACGCTATTTGTACCATGCTTTTGTAACAGTCGTGTTAAACATAGGCATAGAACTGGCTAAAGGATAAGATCCACGGAAAACAGCTTTACACATTTTCGAAAAGCTAATAATGTGTCAAAGTCTGCATAAAATACTTTACTATTAATACCAACATCTCGATTTGTTTCTATAAGAAAAAATGAAATAATGCATACCGTTTTTTTACCGTTATTTTTTTTTCTTTTACATTTTTACATGAGTAGCCTCGGTTAGGCCCCTTTACTGAATTAATGTATGGCATATTTTATATTAAAATATATTAGGCTTGTACTTTAACAACCAGTTTCAACGCCGAAAATGTAGTACTTTGTTTCAGTGTGAAGAAATTAAAAAATCTACAATATTTGTTGTTTATGTTTTAGCGAATTTCAAAAATTCCCCTTTCTAGGTCCCTATATACTCCATACCCAGGGGTTAAGGGCTACCTATATTGCCATATTTTCTATCAACATATGTCAATCTAATATTTGATAACAAATTTAAAAGTGACCAGTGTCGTCTTTTGTTGTTTTGTAGAGAGAATGAGTGATATGTGGCAAATTTGACCATTTTTGCCCCTTTTTGAGCCCCTTAAATTATCATAAATAGGGAACCCAGCCGCTTGATTGCAAGTTTACTTGTTGCATATACATGTATAGGGCTTTTTTCAACATTTCAACATATTTCACCTTGACAAATGCTGTAGTGCGCCTTATTGTGAAGAACGACCATTATTTTGGGTGTTTATTTTCAAATTAACCCCTTTTCGGCCCCTATAATCTCCATACCTGGGGATGTTGGACTCCTTTTTGCCATATTTTCTATCAGTATATTATTTTGTCATGTTAAATTTAAAAGCAGTCAGTGCTGTCTTTTGCATATTGATAAGGAGAATGAGTGATTTGTGGTAAATTTGACTATTTTTCCCCTTTTCGAGCCCCTTAAATTTTCATAAATAGGGCTCCCAGCCCCTTGAGTGCAAGTTTACTGGTGGCATATATAAGGCTATTTTTTGTTGTTGTTTTTTTTTTTTTCAACCTATTTTTATCTTGGCTAATACTGTAGTGTGTTCCAGTGTGAAAAATGATTATTATTTTGGATGAACGTTTTCAAATTAACCCCTTTTTGGGCCCCAATAGTCTCCATACCTAGAGATGTAGGACTCCCTAATGCCATATTTTCTATCAGTTTATGTCAAACTAATAATTTCATAACAAATTTAAAAGTAACCCATGTTGTCTTTTTGTTGATTCCTAGAGACGATGAGTGAGGAACATTAATTTTGACCATGTTTTGCCCCTTTTTGGGCCCTTTAAATGAATATAAATGGGACTTTCAACCCTTAAGGTGTCAAACCCTCTCCAAATCAGATAGAATTAATATTTCTACAACATTTGGACCAGTAATTATAGCTGCAGTGCATTTAATTTGATTATAATAGTGTTGTTTCAGTATGAGCTTCTGTTTTCACTTTTTGCATGGGGTATGATTTGTTGCCATGGTTACGGCCTGAAGTCAGCTTTGCCCCACTCTGTTTTTTTCATTTTCCAAAAATTAAAAGTCTCCTCTTTTAGGTTAAAATATGCAAAGGTGTCATAGAAGTGTGCGTTTTTTAAAAGTGATGCTTAAAAATGCCTTAAAACTGTGTTTTGCGATACCTAGTTACCCCACCCACCTTTGAGGACCAGTAGATATGCCAAAAATATTCGAACAAAGTTGTTTTGATACTTCATGTTAATCACATAAGTCCCTACTTTGTAGATTTAAAGAGTTTTTGATCAAGCCTTGACTAATCTTGGTGATATACAAGAACGAAAAACGCAAATTTCTACTGAATTTTTGGCATTTTTTCTGCAAAAACAGAAAAACGCGGTTACCATGGCAACGAGATGACAAACGAAAAAATGAGGTGCCAATTATTTGTTTTTGTCTGACTACAAACAATGTGAGAAAGTTTGAAGAAGAACTTCCGACCTTGCGTTTCTTGAAAAGTCTGGTGCTTACAGAGAATTGGTATTAAGTGGTTGCTATGCTGTTGCTAAGGCTAAATTTCTTTGAAGGAGATTCGCTACAACTATGTAATTTGCTCTGGAGGAACAGTCTTACAAAGACTGTTCCTCTAGAGCAAATTTCATAGTTGTAGAGAATCTCCTTTATAGATACTTAGCCTTAGCAACAGCATAGCAACCACTTCAGTGGCTTTATGAATACGGCCCCGGATCTCAGCATCTTTGGCTGCAAGAAAGTAACATATTTACCGTCAGTTACTTTTGTTTTGTCCATTGTTTGATGAACGTGACAATATAGTGACGTTCGAATCCAAGTCACATTGTCGCATTCGGCGGTCTGGATTTTTTTCTATGGCGATTTGATAGGCTATCTATTCTCTAGCAAAATCCATCATTGAGGAATTTCTGCCATGTGAAATTATGCTAGAATTCCGTTTTTCTTTATTTCATAGCTTACGTTACGTCAAACACTTACAGCGTACCTTTATGCAAAACGATATCATGGCCGTAATAAGATGGCTCGATATGATAACTTTACCCCGTTGACATAGAATGATCATTGGATTTAAGAAAAAATATGACATTTTAAGACTGGTGCGTTTTCATTGACGCTGAGTATATATTTTAGAAAGAAAACAAAATTAGTAAACACTACAAAATAAAATAATTAAATAACAAGCAAATTCAAAGAATTAAAGTCCCCCGACCTAGGAGGGAGGTGTATAATCACAAATTGTACAATGTACTAAGTCGTATGAGGACTTGGGCACACAAGGTAGCCATTGTCTGTCGACTTTAAAATGGTATTTGAGCCTGAAGAGCAACTAACTTCAAAATGCAAAAAGCAACAAATATTCATCTGGAGATTCTACAAAAACACATGTAAACCCTCAGACCAAATAAAAACACCTGCACAGTTTCAAAATCATTGGTACAAAACTCAGTGAGGAGTACCCAAGGTACCACATTCTATACATTCTAGTAGTATTTGGGCCTGAAAAATTATTAAGTCTGACATGCACAAAAAAGTGACAACAATTATCCGACTGTAATCTCTAAGTCACGGGCACATCTAAAGACCATCTTAAAGAACCTGCAAAAATTTCAAAATTATTTATGAAACACTTCAGAACACAAGGTACCCACTCAATATTGAGTGGGTACCTTGTGTTCTGAAGTGTTTCATAAATAATTACGCTGAAAAAATGACAAGGTTTGTAAAGCAAAAAATTGCTAAAATTATCATCATCTGAGCGTAACCTGTAAGTCACATGCACATACAGACGATGCAAAAGAAGCCTGCAAAGTTGCAGAATAATTCACGAAAACTATGGAAGAGTTGCGCACACAAAGTGTGTACTCAAAAGGTCTTCCGATGCTGAAAAAGTTCGCAAAGCGAAAAAGTGGTAAAAATATTTGAGCATAATGCACAAGTCACAAATGCATCTGCAGACCATGAAAAAGAAGTCTGCAACATTTCAGAATGATAAGAGGCGTTGCGCACAAAAGGTAAATCGGCGGAACCACGGACATTTCAGACTGATAAGAGGCGTTGCGCACAAAAGGTACCTACTGTTAAGGCGCGGGGGGGGGGGGGGGGGGGACGGAACCACGGAAAGCCGATTACTATGTCTTCAAAAAGGCGGGGGACGAAAAACACCTACTGACCCGACTACTCACCAACATGCATAAGAACAATTTCTAACTCTTGAGACTGAATTTTGTCACAGAGTGCATTAACAATTAGATTTTCAGCAATTTTTATTTCGGACTAAGAACTCTTTGCACTAGGTGTGTCTCATTTGGGTCGATGATTCATGACTGTAATATGAGCAAGCGCATGTACAATTTCCAAGAAATAGCGATTCAGGTATATGCCGTGAACTTATTTGGTAATAACACGTTAGGCATAGAGGTAGTATGAAATACGCAAGCAATATCACCATAGAAATTGCTCTTCAAACTTTATGATAATAAAGTGCATGACCTTTCATTATATAAAACAGAAGCACATCGCGCTCGGGGGATTAGGATTTTGGCTTTTGATTGGGTTTAAGGTGTAACTAGGAAATCAAGAAGAAGCAACAATGCATTTGACTTATTATGAACCTGGGTAGTTAGTAGTTGCGGAAATGATAACTTAAATAAACTTAGAAAACTATACGATCATTGATTTATCATTAAAGATGGCTTGATAGTATGACAATTTTAAGGCTAGAATAACAGTGCTGAATAAATTAAAATGAATTAAATTTGAGCCGCGACACATGAAAACCAACAAAGTGGTTGTGCGCAAGGTGCAGACTCAGATCAGCCTGGGCGTCAGAAAAGGATAGCTGAGGGTCTAAGCTACCTCCATGCGGACAGCACAGACTCTGAACAGAGTGGGCGGATGCCCAGGCTGATCTGGATCTGCGCTGGGCGCAAAACCACTTTGTTGGTTTTCTCGTGTCGCGGCCATAATATTTTTTTAGCATATTTACTCTCCTGAGCAGCAATACAGAGACTAAAACTATATTCTTTCCTCTATCAAATAATAAAACTACATAACATTTTCACTCGCCAATTTGATTACCGTATTAATCCTAATAAACGACCCTGCTCTAATAAACGCCTACCCCGCCTCTTTACAAAAATAATGCTACATATTAACTTGCATAAATCCCTGTTTGCTTCTCTGGGTGAGATAGCTCTTTGACATGTGTTTTACTCTTAAAGAATTTGCTCCAAGAGTAGCTCCAAAAGGGGCAAATTCTTTACTTTAAGAGTTGACATCTGATGAGAAGGGAGGAAAAAATAGTAGATTTTCTTCCTCTGAAACTATACAGTCACCTAAATACATGTACTGTTTATTAGAAGTATTTTGGCAGTTTCTGATTTATTTCACTTTATGTTCTAAATAACGTCCTCTTTCGTAAAATGCAACGTCCCTGGGCGTTTAATAGAATTAATGCGGTATAAGAGACAAAAGAGAACTAACCTTCTTTGAGTCGCTCGTAAGCAATCCCAGCAACTTTTCCTATGATCTTTCTCTCGTTGACACAATCTGAGTTTACTACCGCAGCGGTTGCTCATGGAAAAAAGTATAATTGCGAATTATCAGATGTTACTGGATTATGTCGTTTCTTAAAAGGTAACTCGGTACATTTTCAGGGGAAACAATTCTGCCTTTTTCGTTATTGTCTCCCTTGTGAATGAGTCAAGTTTTAAGGGAAACAATTTGCTCCTCCAGGAACGAATTCTTTCCTGTAAAGTAGATATCTTTTAGGGGTTTCGTTGTCCAGAGTGAGAAAAGGAAGTCACAAAAGTTGTCTCTCTTTGAAGTATTGGCAGAAAAACATAGCGAAGGGTCCACATACCTTAAATAGTATCTAAAAAGACAGGAAAACTTCTTCCCTTTCTATTTTTAACTGTATCTTTACGGATTTCTTCCTCTATGAAACACAACTATATTTTCCTTGCCTATATTGATCAGGGAAGATAATTCAGTAATGTCTCCCATTCTTTCAGACAGTCTCGCGAGAGGTAAACATTCTCGTATTTGGCGCTTGGATCTGCCTTCAGATTTTTTTAAGTGAATCATCCATAACATTTGAAGACCAACTTTCTGTTATGTTGAATTATGCCTGTAACTACATGTATGTAGGGCACAGAGGAAGGAAAAAAGAGAGGCAGAAAGAAGAAACACGGGAAGAATTATAAAGCAGGGAGGGGCTTTGTCAGCACAACTAGGACAGCTGATAACAGGACCGTGTGAAGAGAGAGTGTTGTAAATTCATCTGCGGTGCCCAATAACTGGCAAGGTTCTGGGAAAGAGAACTCCAAGAAAAGCAACCCTCAGCTGCTTTACTACTATGGTTTGCAGGTTGTAAGTCAATGGTTCTCTGGTTCTTCGTTCGTGGTAGAGCTTGTTTCTGCAGGGCTATGCCTTTTTACTTTATCTCGTGTGTGATGCCGTGTTGCCAGGATTCAGTACTTAGGCCTACTATCAATGTTGTGATCATATCGCAAAGACCGAGAAATCCTTTGCTTTCAGCTCTTCCTCTCGGCTTTTAGAGCCTATTTGCCTGCTTCAGCCTGACCCCCATTGTCTGACGGCAAATGTGGGCCAGGGCACCACCCTTTATATTTTACTACTATGCATAACTCCACTGCATGACTCCATTGCTGACACATCACGCCCTTTTCTACATAGCGGGGTTTATGGATAATGTCGGCCTAATGGGTAATGTCGGCCAAGCAAGGTCATGCGCAAGCAGCTAAATTGTCTTACCTGAGTTTACCTATCAATCAATGCATGACCAGCATCAATGTCGGAGACCTATGGTATCTTATGAGGCATAAGAAAGCCGGAGCCCAGCCTTCTTCAACTTTCCCGAACGTACTCGACATAGTTCCAATGTACTGGCGATATAGAGACTATTTTGTGACGCCGACGATAGACTGTCATTTATATTCGATAGTAGAGCTAACAATCTGAAGTACACACACACACACACACACACACACACACACACACACACACACACACACACACACACACACTCTCTCTCTCTCTCTCTCTCTCTCTCTCTCTCTCTCTCCAATACTGACCTCGTGGTCTGAATTCTCTAAAATGAGTCTCAGCAGACTGTAATAAAAAGGAAAACAGAGCTATTTATTATAAAGCTACATATTAGACAGTGTGTCTAAATCCTATACCCATGAATCCTAATTAACCGTTCAATGTAAAACTGTGGAACAGACATTGACGAAAATCTATCATTTATAGCAGATTATAACCAATGTTAAAGATTTCAAAAGAATTTCTAAAAATTACGTGTTGGACCGTGAAACCTTTGATAGTGATTTGAAGGTACTATTATACACAGGACAAAAAATGATATATGCTCAAAATGCATTATTTCTTTAGTAGGCGTATTTTATAATTAGAATAATTAATTTGGTAACAACTCTGAAGAGTATAATGCAGTCAAACTTTCCAAACGTAAAACAGTATATAAGGCTATGCTAAAATTCTACGAAAACAGGGAAAGAGAAATTCTGTAAATCAAGGGCATTGTCATGGTTACTGATATATTTTGCATTGTACCAATATATGTTCAAAGATAGTCGTCGTGTGAAAAATTATTAATGTTTCCCCAAAATAAAGAAAGAAAAAAACAATATTTAAAGAAGAAGAAGAAGAAGAAAACTAGAAAGTGTATTTGTGAAACACTATGCCCCGAACCATATGCTTGCCACTAAAGGTGTCAAACTTTAGTTGTCTTGCATATCTTGCTCATTTTATGACAGAATTTGCCCAAACGTTAATCAGGTGATCTACACTTAAGCCTCTAGCAGAAATACACTACCCATAATTATGTTTTATTTAGATGAAAAAAGGGGAATAACTCTGTCAATAATGAATGCATCATAACGCAACCAACATCAAAATGATTAGCTTATCAAATAATCATAGTATACCAAAAATTATGGTTCTAGGTCAATCGGTTCAAAAGTTGAAAAAAATTCAAAATTCAGCAAAGGGGCATAATTCAGTCATTTTTGCACGGAATTTGTCCAAAAGTTATTCAGGTGACCTACACCTAAGCCCCAAGCAGTATGGCAAATATGAGCATCCTAGCTTAAACGGTATTTCCAGAATTTTGGGAACAAACTTTTATGTATTTTTTCTTAAATGGGGCATAATTTTGTAAATACATGGCAGACAGAAAAGAAAAAAAATACGGGTCTGCTTATTTTTATTGTCTATCCATTTTATAAATATCAAGGCCCCAGCAGTAATTTTTCTTGAGAAACAGACCTTCCAAAATTATGTTTTATACAGATGAGAAAAGGGGAATAACTATGTCAATAATGACTGCATAATAACACAACTAACATCAGAATAATTAGCACATCAAATACTAATAGTATACCAAAAATTAGGATTGTAGGTCAAACGGTTCAAAATTTGGAAAAATGCCAAATTCAACAAACGGGTATTTCACGGAAATAGCCCAGAAGTTAATCAGGTGATTTACACCTTAGCCCCTAGCAGTATGGCAAATATGAGCTACTTAGCTTAAACGGTATTTCCAATATTTTAGTAACAGACTTTCATGTAATTTTTCGAAAAAGGGGCATGATTCTGTAGGTAAATTCAGACGGAAAAGAAAACAAATATGGATCTGCTCATTTTTGTGGGCCATCCATTTTATATACTAGAAAAGAGCCCGCGCAAGCGCGGAAATATTTCATGATGGTCAAGTTTATATAAAAAAGTGAGTTTTAATTTTTCAATGTAAATGGCCTTAGGCCCAGGTGAGGATATGACCTTCACCATGAATACTCACTAAAGCTTCATTAACCTAGTTGTCTGCATCTACAAACTTTCAGGTAGCAGACTGCATTGTTTCTAAAAACAAACAAACTTTTTTCACTTTTTCCTATAGAAAAACCTAAGCGACTCAAAAGTTGACCTTGCCGCAAACAGATCAAGGTCATCCCAGGGCCACTATTTATATAAATTTTGTTGAGCTTTTGAGTCCTTGATGCGACATGCTAAGTTTCAAGATCATAGGATTTGTGGTTCTGGGGGAGAATTGGTTGATTTGATGCTTAACGTCCACGGTAAACTGCTAAGGTCATGTCGGGACGGTCAGTTAACCTAACCACACTATTCCTGGGCAGGCTTAGACCTCCTAAGCGGTTAACCAGTACTAAGTGCACATACTTTCGCCAGTAACTGACAACTGCCCTTCTTGAATCAGCGGAAGGAGAAACGAAAGTATGTGGCCAGACCGGGTTTCGAACCCAGGACCTCTGACTTATGTCAGGTGCCCTACCGATTGCGCTACGCGGCCCGGCGTGGTTCTGGGGGAGAAGATTTTTGAAATTTTTTACCATAATAAATGTTTGCCATATTGGTTATGTGACCTGTCCTGGGTATTTTTTTTTCTGAAAAAATTGGGTCCTGGAACGTTTTGGGGGAAAATATTCAAGCCGTCTAAAGACTAAAGGCTGAATCATTGAAATTGATTTGCCTGCTTCGCTGGAAAAAATGCCCTTTCTTACCTGGCGCATGTGTGTTAACTTTAGACATTTTTAATTTTTGTCCTTTCGAAAGTTCAGTTCAGTTTGAATTATCCAAACGACGTTACCCAAGTGGCTCAGCGGTACGTAACCATAGCCGCACATACTTGGCGCCGTGTGTCCTTCCAACTTTTCGAAAGACCATGTGCGTTGAGCTTTATTCTTCAATGGGCGAGTTCGATTGGCTATTCGTAATGACTATCGTTCTGGAAGAAAATGGGTCGTTTCGAGCCAGGGCCGTCGGGACTATGACCATTTAGTTCTTCATCCGTTTAGACATATGAGCAAAAATACAAAAATAAATCGTTATTTATGGGGAATGACGTACGTTCATGGGTCGGATTTTTGCATTAGAACCTGCTAAATTTGCACTTGCTAAGCAGCGCGCCGTTATAACGACGCAGAACCGAAACGACCGGATTAATTTAAAACGTGTATTCGGGTCCTACTAAAGACAGAAAAGGACTTTTGCCACCGAAAAGGACCGAAAAGAACTTTCGGGCACCGAAAAGGACTTTTTAAATGCCATTTTATGCTATAACAAGGGCTTCGCAAGCGGCGCATAATACGCCCGTTTCAGTGTCATGAAGGAGTTATGGAATGAACAAGATTGTTTATAGAAGGATGGACAGGCAGACAAAACAGGGGAAACAACTCTAGTAAACCAAAAATCAGGTTCCAGGGTGAAGCAGCCCATAAGTTGTGAAACGCCAAAGTCAAACAAGGGAGATAATTCATAAATTCTTAGTCGCAATACTTTCCCTTGACAATATACACATCACCATAAAGTTTTGTTAAAATATTTCCAATGGTTAAGGAGATACAGAATAAAACAGAAATTGATGCAAGGGCAGATAATTCAGGAAGTAAGCCAGAGTTGTGGTTCATGCGCATGATACATTACCCCATTATTATACACATTCCTACAAAGTTTCATTGAAATATTTCAAAGGGTTAAGGAGTTATGGGGGAACGTGTTAGCCTAAAAAACTAGTCAAAGGGAGGTTACTTCAAAATTAAGTAAGGGGGAACAACCATTCTTATATGTGACACACCATCTTGTGATCATGCACATTGCTATAAAGTTTCATTAAGATATACCAAATGGTTACTTAGTTATTGAATGCACAAGATTAGAATACACAAAAATACCCTAAAAATCTAATCAAAGGGATGCAACTCCAAATTGAAGAAGGGGAGAGCAACCATTGTTATACGTGACACATCATCACACCCTCATACATATTGCTATGAAGTTTCATCAAGATATCCCAAACGGTTATCGAGTTATGGCGCGCACAAGACTAGTAGGGTAAAAAATAATCAAAGGGGCATAACTTTGAAACTAAGAAAGGGGGAGCAACCATTACTATACGCGACACTTTGCCCCATCCTAATATATATGCCTACAAAATTTCATGAAGGTATCTCAAACGGTTTCTGAGATATGGTGCGCACAAGAATGTTGACGGACGGACAGACAGACGGACGGACGGACGGACGGACGGACAGCGCCATGCCATAATACGTCCGTTTTTTCAAAACGGGCGTATAAAAACGTTTGAAATCTATAAAGGGTAAAATATTTTATTTCTAAACATAATTTTCTAGAACATTAAGTGAAAAATGCCCTTTTCGGTGCCCGAAATTCGGCATTTGCGATGTCCTTTTCGGTACATGGCGTCTCTTCACTGACCAGAAGTGGAGTCTTTTTGGGTGCTGTTTTTTTTTGTTGTAAAATTTTAGGATGAAGATACTACAATTCACAAACTTATTAGTCAAGCGCTGATTTCTATCATGATGATATTAAAATTTCAATATATGTTTTATATGACATTTAACGGCAAATAAAAGTCCTTTTCGGTGCCCAAAAGTTCTTTTCGGTGGGGTAAGTCCTTTTCTGTTTTTAGTAGGTTGGTTGGTTGATTTGATGCTTAACGTCCACGGTAAACAACTAAGGTCATGTCGGGACGGTCAGTTAACCTAACCACACTATTCCTGGGCAGGCTTAGACCTCCTAAGCGGTTAACCAGTACTAAGTGCACATACTTTCGCCAGTAACTGACAACTGCCCTTCTTGAATCAGCGGAAGGAGAAACGAAAGTATGTGGCCAGACCGGGATTCGAACCCAGGACCTCTGACTTATGAGTCAGGTGCCCTACCGATTGCGCTACCCGGCCCGGCCTGTTTTTAGTAGGACCGCGTGTATTCGAGTACACGATAATTTCACTCGAACGCACCCATTGTTGACAAAAAAATTCGACCAATAGTCGAAGTTTCTAGAAAAATACTTGGGAGAATTTAAAATGAAAGACGAATTCAATTCCCAAATTCTTTAAATCTACGTGAACTAAAACACACGCTAACCGAAATTATCAATGATAGCAATATGCGAAAGAACCAGTATAGAAATTACGCTTGAAAATGCCACCAATTTTGCAGTTTATGCGTTACTTCGTTTATTTAGTATTATAGATACCAAGGCCCTAGCAGTTATTGTTCTTGAGAAATAGACCACTTCCTGAGTAAATGAAGTGTTACGTACGGACGGACGGACGGACGGAAGGACGGACGGACAGTCAGGCTCAAACCAATATGCCTCCCCTCAACTTCTTCGAAGTTGGGGGCATAGAAAATATGTCAATGAAATTTTAAGAGTTTCAAGTTTCCTTTATCCATACCTTTTTAACAAGTATGTCTATAACCAAGCCTGCCTTACAACAACATAGCCCATCTTTATCGCCTTTGCTTTTATCGTCACATCCTGGAGGAAGGCTGCCGTTGATCAGCAGAGCTGAACATGGTTCACATACTGTCTGTTCTCTTGCCGAAGTTCTTGCTTTTATTTCAAGTGCTCTTTGTGCCTTCCATACAATAGGTAGTACCAGCAGAACGGTGAGCAAGATCAGCGTCACAATTAAAAATAATGTTAAAATGTCAAATTTGCATTGCTGTAAAATGACATGATTTAGTTTGTTAATATGTAAAGATCTACACCCTTGCTGAGCTACGAAAGACAGCTCTGAAATAGTCCAAACTGGCTATTAGCCATCGGTTTAGGATGTACAATTGCCACAGAATATATTAGAAAAAAACAATGATAATAAAACTGAAAGAATCGCGGACCGAGATCGAAATCGTGTGACTGGTCCAGTGAAAATCGACTGACACAACAATCACGTGCGCGAATGAGAAACTTACTGGGTATCATTATGTGATCGCGAAACCTAATATTGATTTTCTTACTGACTCATGATTTGGCTAGCTTGCATATTCTTTTGAACGTATCTTTTTAATTCATAATTATCTTTAAACTTACATTTTTATGAACTTTCACCCAGATTTAGATTTGATGATATGATGTCTAACGAAATTCAGTAAAAGGAATTTATTTGGAAATGGAGAAATGACGAGAGAGTATATCTTTAAAATGAGTGGTTTGTCAACCTTCAACATGTTGTAGGCGGACTCAACGGGAGACGTCTTCGAGTTATTCTGCGTGGAACATAGAATAATGAAAACTCTATTTTCTGAGAAAATCAGACAAGTACTTTTAAAATGTATTCAACAGTCTAAAGGTTGAAGATAAGAGTGTCAATTTCGAGTCTTGTGTGTCACGAAAAGCTACTTAGAACAGAAGTATAATGCACACATTTCTACGGTTAGCTCCTTCACATTACGCGCTTGTTACATTTGAATGGTTTGCATCTCTGTCTATGCCTTTGTCTAAATACAACGGAAACACGGTTGCATTAAGCCTCATGAACGTTTATAGTGATTATAGTGATTTAACTACCTCATTTCGATATAAAACGAAAAGCATGTAACTGACTGCCTTTTGGACAAAAACAGATGTCCCCTATCTGCGCTTTCACGGCAACTTTATTTTTGTCTAAATGTTGCTAAGTTAACATGCCAACCTATGACATTTTACATTTAAGTCCTCCTGTGACCTAAAATGAGATGGAGGTCACCAGCACTACACATATTTTGACTTATGCTAACAATATATGCTTCAATGTAGTTTGGTGAAAATCCATCCATTGGTTAAAAAAAATCCTTTAAAATGGGACCAGTGTCACCAAAATAGTACCTGCTTGGCTTGTCCAAAAGATGTGTCTTTGCAGGTTTAAATTTGGTAAATTCCATCAACTGGCTCAAGAGATATCAACATTTTTAGGAAAAATTTTCCCGTGACCTTGAAAAAAGAGTGAAGGTCACCATAACCGCTTAAAGATTTTAGCCTTCCAAAACGACCTGTTCTTGCTAATGTTATGAAATACACCTCCTGGTCTAAGAGATATAGTCTCCTCAAGGACAATTTCAATACTCAAAGCCCTCCATTGACCTTGAAAATAAGGTTCTCATCCCTTTGAAAATAAATTTAAGGTCATAAAAATCTAACACTTACGCGCCTTTTTTCTGATATGTATCTAACATTTCGCTCAGAGATAGGGTTAATTTAAAAAACAAAAACATTTTAAGTCGTCCTATGACCTTGAAATTTGGACCAATGTCACCAAAACCTAACCAATTCTGCAACCTCCCAATGATAATTCAGTGCTTGTTATTATAATTCAACCAAAAACAATATGTCCCTCCAGGTATCGGGACATAAGATATTTTGGAAGAAACCATTGTGAACTGATGATGGTTGTACATTTCTTCAGTTTTCACATATTAATGTTCATTTTGATTCATAATGTTACACAGCTAAGTAAATTACTCTTTTATAATTTAGCATACGTTCTATTAAACGATTATGCAGAAATTGCTTAAATTACATTTTTAGCAAAGAAATACAAGGATTTCTTGCCAATTTAATATGCTATTTCCCAGGTCTCTGAGAGGATTTATTTCCTCTAGGGAAATAAATCCCTGTAGATTGGTTACGTTCCCTATAATATTCAGAGATTGGTTATTGATGTACGGCCGGATACCGGATTTTAGAACTACTTTTCAAAGTGTATCTTTCGACTGCAGTTGAAGCTATAAAAACACGCCAGGGTTGCCTTTTGTGACACTGAGAAAACAACAGACGCTAAATTACGAAATGTCAAACCTATATAAAACAAACTTTGGTATTACTGGCGTTTTCAACTGAATAATTCTACGAATCGTCAGTTCTATGTAGTACTGCATTGCCGTTTATCACACACGCTCCGCATTGTCCTATAAGAAACACATCATTCAGTTCATAGCCGTGAGACTCTCTTCGAGCCTTGGATCGTCGGGACCAGTAGCCGTACAGACAACGATTGTAAATGTATAATGTGGGTTCCATAGGCAATTGAATTATTCTTTGACAAACCTTGGCCCTTTCAGAAAACAAAATGGCGGTCATATTATTTCAATTTTCGTGTATTCTTTCGCACTATTGTGTACAGGCTCTCAAAAGAACTCTTGAAAAATACAAACGAATGGAAATATTCTTTAGTTGTAAAACATACTCGTGAATGTAATATACAGTCTATTGAATCGTTCCATTTAAAATTATAAACCTCGGGCAGTTTAAAGATCCGATAAAGAACTACTCGTTAAAGTAATATACAGGTTCAGTATTTGAATCGTCCCATTTAAAATATGGGATTTATAAACCTCCCTCGGTTTATAAATCCCATATTTTAAATGGAATGATCAATAAAACTCTATGGAAACTCTATTTTCCTTTAGCATCAGTGTCTTTCATGTCATAAAAGATGGCTAAGTTCCCATACACACAATTTTCAACACATGCCAGAAGAAACTGTTTCGAAAAGAAGGCAGTAAAATCCTAAGCAGAGGCGCAAATCACATTTTTTCACTTATTTGTCTTCTTTCAATAATCCGTTTCTACAGCAGAACTTATTATAAGCTTTCCTCGCCTTTACTTACGGCTTGCTCATTATGGTCCGCTTCCTTTTTCATTACCGTTTTTATGATTATATAGCTGTCTTTCTTGGTTCCCATTTTTATATATGTTGTACGTATTGTTTATTGTTTTTTTTAATTGTTCCCTTTTGTCTTTTTCAGTTTAATATTTAATTACAGAGGAACACTTGCAACTATCTGTTAGACAACAGTGCAACAACTCAATCCGCGTGTGATCGTTGCCAAGCCCTTTACTAGGAAAACAAAAATAAATACCCCAAAAAATATAAACTCAAAAGGTTTCCTGTGATTGTTTATATTCATGGTAAAAACTATTTATAACAGTACCGGGAAATTACCAGGAAGTTAAATATGGAGGGTAATCTCCACAAGTTTAGCTTTTGAAAAAGCTTGAGAGATTATCCCTTAGCAAATGAATCTATAGGCTGCAAGTGGTAAAGCAGAAAAATGGCAGCAAAACAAGTTAATTTTATTGTATTCTTGGATTTGTTGAAGCTGTAGGTAAGTGGCGAGTTTGACAATTTTTTCTTTGTGTTTAGTGATTGCTTGTAACAGGTGAGTTTCAGTGGTATTAACTTTTGTATCTATGACCTGTACTGTTTAGTAATGGCTCTTCGTAAGTGGACTCTACTCTCTGGTAAGTGCTTGTATTAGGTGAGATACTTGTATTAGCCGAGATGAAGTCTTCAGGATAAGTTTTACAGCTCATGTCTTAGCAATGCTGGAAGGGACCCTGCAGCTGGGTGCGCCAAACTATGGGAGCAAGTACCGGTAATTAGTGGAACCTGCATTTAGCGTTAATCATGTAGAACTTGTTATTGATCTGCACTGTAAAGTGCTAACTGAACTTTCTGGTGACTGTTTGAAGGGTTTTAAGACATAAGCTATAAAGATCATGCATTAGCGATACTGGTGAGAACCCTGTAGCTGGGTGTGCCAAATGTAGAAATACCGGGAAATAGTGAGACCTGTAGGAAACGGCGAAAGCAAAGCAAAAGGAAACGGCGTACAATCGAGTACGAATTCCTATCTTAATATGGTTATCCCCGACCAATAATCGTTGCCGCCGGTTCTGCATCTTAACTTCCGCGTAGTGTTTTTTAACGTCCACGGTAAACAGCTATGGTCACGTCGGGACGGTCAGTTGCCCTAACCACACTATTCCTGGGCAGGCTTAGACCTCCTAAGCGGTTAACCAGTACTAAGTGCACATACTTTCGACGGTAACTGACAACTGCTCTTCTTGAATCAGCGGAGGGAGAAACGAAAGTATGTGGCCTAACCCGGTATCGAGACCGGGACTTCTGGCTCTTGCGTCAAACGTGCTACCTACTGTGCTACGCGGCCCGGCTCCGCGTAATGTGCAGCTCTAAAGTGGTAGCTAGTAAAAAAGAGAAAAAAGTTTTCCGAAATTTATCAGTTGTTTCAAGGATTAGATGAAAAAGAAAATATCCAGAATGCTATTCGATGGCCATGTCATCTAACCAAACTCTATTTGGACAGAAGAGTGTGTCAGTGTCACTTGGCTTTCTTTGAAGTGTGTGCATGACATTTCGGCTACAGTTAATTCGTCTAAAGGACTTGATTGATTGATTTGTTTAACGTTCACGGTAAACAGCTATGGTCATGTCGGGACGGTCAGTTAACCTAACCACACTATTCCTGGGCAGGCTTTGACCTCCTAAGCGGTTAACCAGTACTAAGTGCACATACTTTCACCAGTAACTGACAACTGCCCTTCTTGAATCAGCGGTAGGAGAAACGAAATTATGTGGCCAGACAGGGTTTCGAACCCAGGACCTCTGACTTACGAGTCAGGTGCCCTACCGATTGCGCTACGCGGCCCGGCCGTCTAAAGGACAAGTCGACTGAAAACAAATTCGTCGAAAAGACATTTCGTCTTATCGACACATCGTCGCATGCGACATTTAGTCTTAAAATTCCATTGGGTGGTACCACAGGGACCAACCGTAACGCCGGAAAAGCGGTCGAAACGCAGGATTTGCGGTGTTTTCACGCCGGATTGCGGTATTTTTCGTAGGATGGATTGAAAAAAAAATATTTATTTACAACGTAAGGAGATTTTGTGTGAGCATTAGAACTAGCCTATCCGGATCTACATAGATGCCTTTAAACGCCAGATCTTCTGTTGGTACATAGATATTGTTGAAATATGCAATCACGCAAGAAGAAAATTGATTTGCATGTTCGGCCAAACGCTCAGACAGCATTTGAAGCAAGAGGGTTCGTACTTTTGTCAGTTTCCTTAATTTTTGATCATCTGGTGGATGAATTTGCATTTTTTTTAATATAACTACATAGTAAACAGCCGATTGCTCATGATTTTTTGTCCGAGGAAGCACAGATCGAAACACAATATGCGAAATTCAAAGTAACGCCGGATAATGTGGCAACTTCTGGTTTCTCATTTGGCCAGTATTTTCACAGATAAACACATTAAAAAGGGTAAAACGCAGGTAAAATTCTTATGTTAATACAATTTAGCCTTAAATCGCTCCTGACCACCCACAAGTAGAACTTGACTAGTCCCACATGTGATGCCGGGCCGGGTAGCGCAATCGGTAGGGCACCTGACTCGTAAGTCAGAGGTCCTGGGTTCGAATCCCGGTCTGGCCACATACTTTCGTTTCTCCTTTCGCTGATTCAAGAAGGGCAGTTGTCAGTTACTGGCGAAAGTATGTGCACTTAGTACTGGTTAACCGCTTAGGAGGTCTAAGCCTGCCCAGGAATAGTGTGGTTAGGTTAACTGACCGTCCCGACATGAACTTAGTTGTTTACCGTGGACGTTAAGCATCAAATCAACCAACCAACCAAACCACATGTGACCCGAGCTGGCGGTAAGATTACCATTTTATCACTCGGCCAATGAGGCCGCCATATATTGTAAGCTCCAGTGAGGTCAGCTTAGTGATTATCTGTTAAATAAAAAGCTGTTCACTTACTTGCCACATTTGCAATGAGGCGTTTGGTGTCATTTTTGTGTTATTATTCCTTCACTGAATGCTACAATATATGTTTGAAAGGTAATTATGTCGGCGACAAATAAGTCATTTCTCTTTACTTAGTTATCAACTGGAAAACGGGCTAGCATAGGTTTTGGTATACTGTTGTGGGATTCGCAGAGGGTACCTGTTTCCCTAGTTTCCTGACAGACTAAGACTGCAACTTTATCTAAGTTTGCACCAAAAAAAAACATCTTAATTTCTGATGTCCGTTATTGTCCAAAAATGACCATGTCTTATATACATGTACCAAGTTATACTCCCTAAAATATCCTTGTTCCAAGACTCTTTCAAAAATTATTTTGAGACCTCACTGTTAGCTGATGGTTCTCACGATCGCGGTGCGTCTGGATACTTCAAGTGACCAATATATCTGATTTGACAATCGAGTTGCACACTTGTGAACATTTTGATTGAAACTATGTCCTTCATGTGCAACCGTATTTCTGTATCACTTTCGAGCTTTTCCACAGAATTGTGTTATATATTATAACCTCAAAAGCCAAATATTCCTTTTGCAGTTCTATTAAAATCGTGACTTCATAATAGCATTTTTGTCAACATGTTCTCTGAAGTAATATTTTGGGTCGCAGATAGTTAGTTGCAGAACAGGAACCGAACAAGTCACCAAGCAGAAAAGAAAAGAAGGCGCTGTAGCTATATTTTATGGTTATCTTCAATTTGTCTGTGCTGAATTAATGTTTAAACGTTGTAATGACCTAATATGGCGAAGAAAGAGCTGATTGCCTTGCATTCAAGACTTATGTTTAGTAACTCGTACTTCATTTTAAATGTTATGTTTCCTGTCGGTGCAATTTGGATTGATTTACTGATTGACTGACTGATTGATGGATTAATACTTGCCAGCCAAAAGACACTGATGAAGTTGACTCTGCAAATAAAGGTTTCACAACATTAGCATATAGTCTTATGCAGCAATTTATAATCTCTGGCATGTCTTCTTTAACTAGAGACTGTGTTTGTGAAAGACTATGCCTTCAACCTTAAGCGTGCCACTAAAGTGGCAAAGCTTTACAATGTCTAAATTTGAAAAGGGACACATTGCTATTAATTTTAAGAAGATTCCTCAGAAGTTATTAGATTATCTACATACTGATTCCAAGCTGTATGCCATATATCAGAATCCTATCTCAAATGGGTCTCTCGATGTTTTGTTAAAATTTTGTTTAATCTAAATATGTTGTAAGTTCAAAAGTAAAAAAAACCCGCAAGAATAACTTCCTCACCTTTACCAAAATATATGACACATCAAGGACTAAAAATATATATATATATATATAACAAACAAAAAACAACAACAAAAAAACAGCTTCCTAGATAAAGTGGTTTAGAAGTTATCAAATTCAAGCAAGGGGCATCTCTCCGTCATTTTCAAACTAAATTTGCCCAAAAGTTAATAACTTCTTCTACATCTAATATTAAAGCTAAATGTTAACATCCTTTCGTAAAGTATTATTCAGATACTGTGCTAATAAGATTTCGATTTTATTTTGATAAAGGGAAATAACTCTAAAAGTACAAGTTCGACGGCTGAAAAAAATGGACTTTCACTTTTTTCATGACCTAAACATATATAAATTTCAACCTCTACAGCCAGTGGTTCTTGAGCCCATATCTGCATAGGGTAAATACTCCGTAATTAAAGAACACATTTATTTATCTTTGCCAAAATTATTTGTAGATCAAGGACTACTTGTTTCCCAAAACTGGGCAAACTGGTTCAGAAGTCGGAAAAATTGTATATTTGAATACTGAGGGGCCTAACTCAGTCATTTTCAACCGAATTTGCCCAAAGATTAATCAGATCTTGTACACCTCACCCAAAAACCGTATACTAAATATCATTATCCTGGCTTTAATACTTCTTTAGATATCATGGTAACGCGACTTTATCTTAATTTTGAGAAAGGGGGGAAACTATAATAAAAGTACAAATCTGACAGAGGAAAACAACATGGGTCCCCTCAGTTTTCATGACCTATTGGTATATGGGATTGCGAAACCCTAGGCACAATGGTTCTTAAGCCTAGTAGCTACATCAGTAATGATTGTCAGGGAAATAACGTTTTAATTACCTAGGCGCAATGGTTCTCCAGCAAAGTTGCTGCATCAGGCATTAAGGACGAGAAGAAGAACTGACGAACAGATAAGGCGACAGCAACTTGCCCTTTCAACTTCTTTGAAGTTCGGGGCATAAAAAACGGAAACAAGAAATGCCAGAGGATTTAACCTGGGGTGAATCGGATTCAGAGCAGAAAGGAGTACCACAGAACAGCTCTTCAACCTTAGAATCTTGTGTGAAAAGTATCTTAAAATCAATAAAATCTGTACCATATCTTTATTAATTTCAAAAAAGCCTCTGGGAGAGTATGACATGCAGCCTTGTGGGCCACGATGCGGAAGTACAATATCAGTGCAGATCTAGTTTGCACCGTTGAGCAACTCTACGTAAAGGCTACTAGTGCATTCCCGATGAATGGCAGCGAGAAAGAATGATTCAGAACAACAGTTAGGGTAAGGCAATGATGTCCTCTGTCACCCACCCTGTTCAACATTTTTTCTCGAACTCATCGTGTCTGATGCTCTGGAGGAACATGACGGAAGGTTAGCATAGGCGGCAGAAATATTACGCATCTGCAGTTTGCAGATGACAAAGACGCTCTAGCTGAGGTAGAGCAGGAACTAGAAGCCCTAGTTGAAAGTCTCGCCAACCGTGCACAAGGTGTAAGATGGAGATCAGTGCTAAGAGGACTTAACTGATGACAAACAGCGCCAATGACATCCAGAGGGAGATCAAGATAAAAGGACAGAAGCTGGGTACTGTAACACACTTCAAATACCTTAGAACAGTTGTCTCAGAACAGGGGGTTCTCTCAAGGATTGAAAAGGCCACTTCAGCTTTCATAAAGCTGGAGCCAATAAGGAGAAATAACAGCATATCTCTTGGATCAAAGGTAAAACTTATGCGCTCCCTCGTCATTTCCATATTTCTGTATGCCTGTGAATAGTGGATCTTGACAGCAGAGTCAGAGAAACACAGGCCTTTGAAATGAGAAGCTACCGAAGAATACTAAACATTTCGTACAAGGACCATATAGCCCATGAAGAGGTTCGCAGAAAGATCAAAGCAGCCATTGGAGAATATAATGAACTTCTGCCCTGGTAAAGAAACGGAAACCAAGGTGGTTTGTCCACGCCTCAAGGTCTTCTGGTTTAGCAAAGACGTTTCTACAGGGCGCAATGAAAGAAGAAGAGATAGACAGAAGAAGAGGTGAAGTCAATGATATTAAAGAGTGGACAAGAATGGATTTTGCCAGCTCAGCTAGGGCACCACCTGAAAACAGGACAAGGTGGAAAGGGATAGTTTTAAAGTGTGGTGCCCAAACGACCTTGTAAGGTTATTGGATAGAATAAAATAGAACCAGATATTTGTAATTATTCACAGCTTGGTGAACACATTTCCTTCACATGGCCTTTCAACCTAAAAGGAATATGAAACATGCCAGAAGAAGACATGTCTTAAAATAAAAACTGGCGAATACAGAAATACTCCTGGAAATTTCCACAAAAAAATATTGAAAAAATCATTGTGTCTCTCATGTAATGCTGAAGGGAGCAGTCTTACGCCTAAACTGCATTAACATAAGTATTTTACCTGCATTTTACCCTTTTACATGTGCTTATCTGTGAAACTACTGACCAAAGGAGAAACCAGAAGTTACCACATTATCCGGCGTTACTTTGAATTTCGCATATTGTGTCTCAGTCTATGCCTCCTCAGGCCAAAGATCCTATGCAAACGGCTGTTTAAGATGTAGTTTTATTAAAAAATGCAAATTCATCCACCAGTTGGTCAAGAATTTAAGGAACCTGAAGAAAGTACGAACCCTCTTGCTTCAAATGCTGTCTGGGCGTTTGGCCGAACATGCAAATCAATTTTCTCCTTGCGTGATTGCATATTTCAACAATATCTATGTACCAACATAAGATCTGGCGATTAAAGGCATCTATGTAGATCCGGATAGGCTAGTTCTAATGCTCACACAAAATCTCCTTACGTTATAAATAAATAGTTTTTTCAACCCATCCTACGAAAAATACCGCAATCCGGCGTGAAAACACCGCAAATCCTGCGTTTCGACCGCTTTTCCGGCGTTACGGTTGGTCCCTGTGGGTACACTTCGTCAAAATATTTTACAGAAAATATTTAGACGAAAGGTCCAGTTAACATCGTAAAACAATGTGGTTACCACGTGCAGTATATAGTACTACTGAAATGCATGAAATATCCAGCTCGTTGAAAGAACCGGTCTTCATAAGGGACATGCAGTTAAAAGTTTAATCAATTCGCACTGACTGTAGAAGCTGGAATGAAGCAGAAATCAAAGTTCTTCACGTAGAGGCGGGGTGCTGTTTATTTTATTTTGCCCAAGCTTTTAGCGGAATATACAGGATCTCTGAATAATTTGCTTTTGTCCTGCCTAGAAACACAAGCCAGTGTGTTTTGTTTGCTCTATATTTTAACTGAGAAAAGCATGTGGGTTACTCATTTCTGAGTTTTTCTGTTTTTCCTATGTTAGATGAAATTTAGACATTTTCAGATAGAACTCATTCGATAACCTGAGTGCGAGTAAAGTCACTGAATTTTTCCATACACGGACGAGATATGCAGTTGGTTGGTTGGTTGGTTGTTTTGGGTTTCACGACTCTTTGAGGCAACATTTCAGTCTATATCGAGCCCCCAGAGAGAGAGAGAGAGAGAGAGAGAGAGAGAGAGAGAGAGAGAGAGAGAGAGCAAGAAAAGAGAGATGATAAAGAAAAAATGTCCAAACAATCCCCACCCGAACCTACTGCAATTACAGTAGGCCCTTGCCCTACTATTACTCAAATTAGTAGGACGCCCCGGCACTAAAAGTGACCCAGCACCACCACCCGACAACGACCCCCCCCCCCCCCCACGAGCTATGTAGACTTGAAAGGTTATGTTATAGTCCGTTTGCTTCCAAGTGCAAACGGGGTTTTACATATTTTCTCGAAAACGATGAAAGTGCCATCAAATGTTCGGATGTCCTCATGATTCCTCTAACTGTACATAACAGAATACGAAAAATCCAAATTTTCGGATGCTTTTGTAAAATGTTTTTCATTAACAGTAATGCAGAAACTGAGCAGTTTCACTGAAGGGCGTCGTATGCTTATTAGAACAGCCAAAATATTATTGATAGGCAACAGCGTAAACTCGTTGTTTACTACAGGTGTGGGCGTAAATGAATGAAATAGTGAAATGCATTTACCTGTCCGCACGCGTTACGCATGGTGTCACTGGTCAGGTGATACTACAATGTTGTAAATACGCATTGATTCTTTTATTACTCTAGGTTAACAGAAGTTAACAACAAGAGAGGCAGTTTTTAGAACATAATATAATGTGGAAATCAAGGGTTCCCTTCATATTTCATCCAGGAACATAACAGATGCAATCAGCGGAAAATAAATTCTTCAAAGAAAAAATACTTTAATATATATTGTGTATGTGATTGAGTTTACTAAATATTATTTCAATTATCATTACTATTTTTTTTCCCTTCTTCTTCTTACCTATAAGCATACACTGTACTTGAACGACTTAACGCCATAGGATTAAGCGACTGGACAATACAGAAGGGCAGGCAGCTAGCAGCTTGCAGAATTGCACCTGTCTATATCCCAACGATACAATGTTGTAAATAAGCATTGAAGTATTATATAGTTTTGCAAGTAAAAAGTGTATGTTTCAAAATTTGATAGTATATAGGTGAAACAAAAAGTATTAAAAAACTAGATTCACAATAAAATTTCAATAAATTATGCAAATTTTCTTCTAGGGATATACATTGGTCACATGCTCTAATACGTAAGACTATACGGAAATTCCAACAGCCAACTTTTACTCCCTTGAAATTGAGAGATGAAAATGACATATTTTATGTTCCTTTTTGAATAGAAATATTTTAATGCAAAGCCTCACATCTCTACAAAATTATGATTTTGTTATGTATAGGATGAAAATTAAGAATGAGCAATTCGAAAATCTTCTACCTCTCACCAATTTTGAGAAAATATTGGGGATTCCGTTTGCATTTGGAAGCAAACGGACTATAACGTGTTTGGTTGGTAAAACAGTTTCCCAATTTCCCGATCAGATTTCTGAGAATGATACTGTCAGAGAGTAGCTTTTCCCCCCTAGTAGTTTTTCCCGCCGGAAAAATGACTATGATTTTTCCATAGTAGAATTTCCCACCGGAAAAATGGCTATATAGTAGAATTCCCCCCCCGGAAATATGACTACATAGCCAATTTTCCCCGGGGAAAATCTACTATACGTGTTTTTGCATAGCCGTTTTTCCCCTCTATAGTGGATTTTCCCCCTGCTAATATGACTACAGGAAACACGCTACATAGTGGAATTTGCTCCTTCTCCAATCATAATAGTTAGGTTCATAACTGAAACGAAAATACGAGTATCTGTCCGTAAAATATCGATGGATAACAGATGCTAGAACCGCATGCATGTGTCCAACAGTCTAATTTTCGTTTTAGGAATACAGTTAGGCATTTTGATTTTCCATGTTAGTCAAAAAAGGCTATGAGTGTATGCGGTTGTGTGCGTAAATATGTATAACTTTGTGTTTGTACAAGCGTTCATCTGTGCGTGCGCGCAGCGGAGTGCCTGGACTAGTGTTCGCCTTTCAAGCAGGAGTCCTGGGCTCGACTCCCGTCGGGACACACGTCCGATTATCATTTTCAATGTTATAAACTCCCTACTAAATCAAACATGACTGGACAAAGCACTCGTTCGTACATCTTCCTGTAAGCTTGCATGCGTATGAGTGAGTATTTATATTTGCGATGGGAAGAAAATCATATATAGCTCGTTCCTTAAATTAGTAATTATTGATTATTACAAAAATTAGGTTGCTAAATTTGCATATTGATTTTTTTGTAATTAATCACGTTTGTTACCTCCCTTGAAGAACTGAAGCATTTCTTATGCGATTAATTCCGTAAAATGTCTCTGTTTCATTTCGTTCCATTTCGTTCCGTTCCGTAAAATACCAAAATCCATACCAAATTCACTTATAGCCAATTTCCCGGTGGGGGAAAAAGGACTATGGGGGAAAAGTGGCTCTATGAGGTCCGGACAATCCATTATATAGCCGTCCTTCCTATAGCCATTTTTCCGGGGGGAAAGGGGGAAAAACCACTCTCTGACAGATACTGCTAGAAACTGCACGAGCTACAACTTCATAGCCGCACAGAAGTTCCCTATAAAATTTAGGGTGCTGAGCAGGCGGCTCCAATAATGGAGATTACCCACGGTTTTGAACTTTCATTTCTTAATTTAATGGTCAGTAACTTCAAAATGACGTTTTTAGTTCACCTGAGCCGAAGGCTCACAAGGTGAGCTTATAGTATAGGCTTGGTCCGTCGTCCGTCGTCCGTCGTCCGTCCACACTTTTAAACGTTAATATCTGCTAAAGTGGCTGGCCAAACTTGATCAAATTTTATGTGTAGCATTGTTGGGGTAGGGGAATGATTGCATATAGTTTTGGTACAGATTGGTTTAAAACTGTGGTTACCATGGCAACAAAAGGTCCCATAGACTTGAAATGGCGAAAATGTTGTCCGGACCCTAGCTTCTTCATTTTTGATCGCAACTTTGTGTCACTTGCAGATATCCAGGACAGCTAAAACATCTCGGACCAGTTCGAATTTGGGCCAGGTTGGACGATTCTTTACAGAGTTACTTGCCCTTGAGCGATAAAATATTTTCCCATAGACTTATAATGGGGAAAATGTTGTCTGGGCCCTAGCTTCATCATTTTTGATCGCAACTTCTTGCAACTTGCAGGTAACCAGAACAGCCAAAACATCTCGGACCAGTTCGAATTTGAGCCAGGTTCAATCATTCTTTAAGAGTTACTTGCCCTTGAGCGATACAATATATAATGGGGAAAATGTTGTCCGGGCCCTAGCTCCTTCATTTTTGACTGCAACTTCTTGTAACTTGCAGGTATCCAGGACAGTCAAAACATCTCGGATCAGTTCGAATTTGGGCCAGGTTGGATCATTCTTTTCAGAGTTACTTGCCCTTGAGCGATAAAATATTTCCTATAGACTTATAATGGCGAAAATGTTGTCTGGGCCCTAGCTTCAACATTTTTGATCACAAGTTCTTGTAACTTGCAGGTAATCAGGACAGCTAAAACATTTTCGAATGTGGGCCAGGTTGGATTATTATCCTCTCGCACTATCAAGTTTTGGACGGGATATAGGATCTCTTCCGTACATACGTATGTATGTATGTACGTATATTCACCGTTTGTCATCGCTCTATAGCTCTTCTACGAATTTTAAAAACTGTTTACACTTTCTAGTTCAGTGGTGGTAAGGTTTATTCACTGAATAAGGGATGTCACACCTGTATGATTAAGCATACTATGCATGTGCAATCAGTGTACTGTTCAAAATCTCTAATACCTGGCTAGTTGTGCGTAAATACATGCTTAGAAGCCATCCTATGACTCCATAAAATAAAAGCACAGAAGCCAAATTATGAACTTCATGATTCGAATACTTATATACTCCATTGTTGAAATATTTGATTTCTGGTTTCTTCACTGAAACTAGATATTTGTGGAAACTGGACCTAAAAACAACTATCCAGAAGACCTTGAATAAGCAGCATGGAAGCAATATAAGGTCTTGGGACACAGTTTTCAAACTATAAAAACTTGTTGACTGGTTTTCACCATGGCTGTTTAGGCTTTCCAGAACTGATGCTTATTCTTTGCATAGACCGGGAGCATATAATTTCTCTATATGCTCCTGCATAGACATAAATGGGTTCTGATATCTTTCCTTCTTTATCTTATTCATTTTACTGTTTACCATGCACATGCATATACTTGAATTTTCCCTCAAAGTGATATATAAACACAGGTGTGACTTTGGTCTTACAAGCAAATAAATGTTCCATAATGATCTGTAAAATTTACACCACCTCACTAAATATTGGGACAGGAATGTTTGAGCAAATATTGTAGACCAAGGCCAGACTGTTCAGGGACTGCAGTATTATTTCCCATTCTTCCAGCATCTTTGTGCCAAATTGATAACAGTCAAATCAGTAAAGGTAAAATCAACTTGAGTTAGGTTTACAATGGCATCTGCTGCAGAGATGGCTTCTATTACTATTTAGCTGTCATGATAAGTTGTTATATCAGTAAGCAGGCAGTCAGCTGTGGCAGAATAGGTTTAAATTGTGCTAAAATGGGCAGTCAACCTTCGCGAAAAGTGGACTTGCCGGTTACGCATCAGACCACTTCTTAAAATTTGTATAAAGTCTATAGCTACCTCATTTATCAGCCGATTGTGATGTAAGCTCACACAAGTATTTGGCATGACATTACCTCAAACGAGCTTGCATTTCAGCATGATGGGGTTAAGGTCAAGGTCACAGTGGCTATTTTTAGAAAAACTTTGTCATCACTCTAGCGCCTTCATTTGTAGACCGATTTCAATTTAACTGCACACAAGTAATAAGTATGGCAATATATTGGACAAGTTTACGTTTCAGCATTCTGAGGTCAAGGTCAAGGCCATAGTGGCTATTTTTAGAAAAATTTTGTCATCGCTCTAGCTCCTTCATTTATAGACCGAATTCAGTTTGATATCACACAAGTGATTGGTATGATAATATCTTGGACAAGTTTGCATTTCAGCGTTCTGAGGTCAAGGTCAAGGTCGCAGTGGCTATTTTGAGAAAAACTTTGTCATCACTCTAGCGCCTTCATTTATTGACCGATTTTGGTGAAACTTCACACAAATGTTTAGTATGACAATATCTTGAATAAGTTCGCAGCGTCCTTAGGTCAATGTCAAGGTCACGGTGGCTATTTTTTTAAAAAAACTTTGTCATCATTAAAGTGCCTTCATTTATGGAATGATTTCGATTGTACTTCACACAAGTGATAAGTATGACAATATCTCGGACAAGAACGCGCTTCAGCATTCTGGGGTCAAGGTGAAGGACACAGTGGCTATTTTAAAAAAAAACTTAGTTATCGCTCTAGCTCCTTCAGTTTGTGGAATGAATTCAATTTGATATCCCACAAGTGATTAGTATGACAATATCTTTGACAAGTTTGCGTTTCAGCGTTCTTGGGTCAAGGTGAGCTTATAGTAATGGCTTGGTCTGTCGTATGTTCACACTTTTAAGCATTAATATTCGCTAAAGTAGCTGGTCAATCTTGATCAAATTTGGCAACAAAAAGGTCCCATAGACTTATAATGGGGAAAATGTTGTCCGGGCCATAGCACCTTTAGTTTTGACCCCAACTTCTTCAAACGTGCAGGTATCTAGGGCAGCCATAAAATATTGGAATGAATGAATGAATGTTTAAGTTATTTATAGACGCTCAACCCTGGTAAGGGCATATAGCGTCTAAACGTCAGCAATTTAAAACGTTTCTATAAGACAAATTCAAAAACGATCAAATGTTAAAAGTATTATGTTACGTCCAAAATAAAATATTGGACCAGTTGGAATTTGGGCCAGGTTGATGATTTTTGTCTTTTTCATTTTCCACCTTGAGGGTCACAGGTATGATACAACCACCTATGTGTTCAATTTGCCCTAAGAGTAACTTACCCTAGAGTACTGAGGCTGAATGGACTCAGGTGAGCTACAGGACCAATGGTCCTCTTGTTTAATATGCTTCAATGTTTAACTTGCTTACATGCTTTTGCTTCGTAATTGTTTGTCTCATCGTTACCCCTTAATGCGCCAAAAAAGCAGACGACAAAATCTACGTCTGCAGAATTTCAAAAAAATGTTTCGTCCAGGCGATATCATATTGAGAATTCGAACACTAGAGGGCAAACAGTGTAGATTCAGATGAGGTGGCTCATGATGATGAGCCACCTCATCTTGATCTACACTGTTTGCCAATTCAACAATTTCAATTTTTGGCGCTTTTAAGGTTAACTTTAGTAGTAAAGGGTGACACTCTGGGGACTCCCGGCCGGAGACTAAGTCCACAGCCTGGGGCAGTCTCGGGCCGGGAGTCCCCATAGATGACACCGCTTTAGTAAACTTGAAAAGGCTAGTTTGAAATAACTTAGTCTTTTTTCAGGGTAAAAGTCTATGTTAAATGGCATAGGAGATGTCTTAAGAGGCTATACAGTAATATGCGTCTGCTATGAGTCTCTTGGCCCTGTATCTCAAGACCTCACTATACCAGAGGCATAACTCTATAGCGTCAGTTGATGGTGTGAGTTGCTGTGGCATACTCTTGTTCATTCTGTTCAATTTCTGAGGCTTTACAGTAATATGCGTCTGCTATCAGTCTCTTGACCCTGTATCTCAGGGCCTCACTATACCAGAGGCATAACTCTATAGCGTCAGTACTTGTTCCTTGGGGATTATAAAATCTTGTATCTCAAGATTTTAATGTTCTGGACTGAAATTATTTCTTACTAGTCTTCTAAAGTTTACCTGAAAAAATAACAAAGACTGGATTTTTTTCAATAACAGAACTTTAATTACCCCGCTAACGAACTAACTGACGATTGACAAAGGATTAGGGTCGTCCCTCTGCCATCGTTTACAAACATATCTACAACATCGTATACATTGGATATTTCTTTGATAAACAATTGGTATATTTTAAGCATTTACAGCTTTGAATCCTATGTTCAAAGAACTGGTCTGGTGGTGATATTGTCTTTTTCACTGATAAGTATAGTCTTCCATAATTCAAACTGAACCACATTTCAATGTCTCTGTCATTTTGGTATGGATCTTCTCCTGTTCCCATCAGGTTCTCGTGAATGGCCGTCTTCAGATCTAGTCCTCTGCTTAGCTGATGTAATATGTAGATACAATACATTCCACACACTTTACTCCATGGACTCTGAAGCATCTCTGTATTTTCTATCCACGTCTTGGTATTTCTTTGTATGAATGGTAGAATGTAGTCTTCTAATGGTGGTTGTCCATATGAATCGAAGTAAATCGCCTTGTCATCTTTGAAGTATAAGGCCACCCAATGTTCTCCTGGTTGGTCCGAGTCATCTGTATTAATGATGTATGCTTTCACATCCAGTGGCTTCTTCTGTGGCAGGAGATCCTTCGAGACAACTTTGGCGTTCAAATGCATAAGTTGAGACGCCTTGGTCAGAAGGGCCGTCAGTTCTAGCGTATTCATCCCTGTTGTAGGAGTCTAAGATTCTCAGTTCCCAGTATTTTTTCCAGTCTTCATTCATTGGAGAGCAGTATTGGTTTTTCTTCAGAAACATCCAGTTTTTATAGGCTTCCACGGCTTCTTCCGGCGTGAGATGACTCATGCCTCTTGCATCTCCAGTGTCTTTTAAGCCAAATTTTAGGCACAGTTCATGGTTCCAGTCTTTGATGACATCGTAGATGTTGAGACATTCTAATGCCGGTTCGTGATAGTGTAAGTCTCTTATCCAATCATCTCCGGCTCCTAGACAGAGCATGTGATTTTTCTGGCTGGGATGATCTATTCTGCAACCTTCACACTCGTGTTGAGCATATTCTCTGACAGCTATTCTCAGGTTCTTTAGCATCGCAAATATCAAAGCAGTCTTGTCTTTGCCAATAAATGTTTTTGGTGGTGACACATCAAATTGTTCTAGCAGTTCTCCATTTTCATCACACACAGATCTGATCTTTGGGTGTAACAGCTGTTCAAGTTCGTCCTCCAAGGAACCAATTTCGTCAGAGTAGGATCCATGTAGTTGTTCGAAGCATTCCACTCTAAACTTTAGTTCTTGTTCTACAAAGTATCCTTTGTTCATGGTCTCAGTAGTCTGTGATGACTTCTCTCAAACCGTTGATTTCTACCAGGTTGTCAAACTCTGCATATACTATGACGTTGATGGTCTTGCCGAGTGCTCTAGCAAACTGAAGTTCCACTCGCAGGTTGCCGGTTTTTATAGGATGTAGATGGCTCTGATCGGCTCCTTGGTCTGGCGTGAAATCGTATCCCCAGAAGCAGTATCCACCTTTGTAGTCGTCGTAGTCGATGTTACAATTCTGAATCTGATTTTGACTGCCCAAAGCTTGATACAGAGACATGTAAGATCTGAGATATTGATCCAAGTTAAATTTCGGTTCAAATGGTTTTCCATAAATGCTGTGACCGTCACAACTCACTTCAAGTTTGCTGAGACCGAAATGTTTGAAGTTGAAAGGATTTGTGGCGAACGATCCATTGAATGTTGCATTATCTACCATGCCAATGAATAATCGTTTTGGAAGTTGTCCCTGAAACAAGTGGTCCTCGACTTTTGATCTAAGACCGGTGCCTATGGTAAATGTCTTAACTTCTACACGCCGTATGGGAAATTTTGCATTGTGATGTGCAATAGTTTGATTGAGATCATTGGCTATGGCTGGCAAAAGTTGAACATTGCGAACCGATAAGACTGCTGCATCGATCTTAACCATAACAGGGTACTCATCCTTAGACATGATACAAAATTGAGGAGAAGCACGATTGAGACGAAGTCTTAATTCTATTCCATTAGGTAAATATTTTTCCTGCATGGCCAAATCTAGATGTAAACGCCCTTGAAGTTCCTTAGGGTTACTTAGTTCAAAAGGGGTTATACGGGCTGTTACATTGCCATGACCAAAATCTTCAAAGTGACCAGGTTCATCTTCGTACCAAAATTCTGCAGCTTTAAGTTGATTGTCTTTCACATCAGATCCAAAAGAAAATAAGTTTTCAATGTAAGCCCTGTAGGGATACGTATCCATATTACTGGTCACCAGTTTATTGTTAAGATATAGATCAATTCCACTAAACATACTGTGAAAGAAGTTGTTGATGGGAGCAACTTTTTTATCGTTCTCAAGATTGTCACCGTTTGCTCTCAAAATCCTGAATTTCAAGTACAAATAAGTTTGTGATAAATCAGTGTAATATTCCGTATGGCCTGGTACCACAAATTCGATGGGTGCATGATAACTGTCTAGAGAAGCTATGGGATGATAATCTATACACTGAGAATCTTGCATGGTGGTCAGAGTTGGAGGAACAGTTTGCATGTCTATTTCAGACTTGCTACATTCACAAGATCCACTTTGCATCATTTTCTTAGTCAAAAATATCGCGGTCAAATTTTAGATTTGAATATTTTTTCCTAATGGCTCTGTTTACAGAATTCTTTCTGCCTCTACCCTTTTGCAGTTTGTTGTGAACAGTTCGACGATTTGTCTTTGACTGAGTTTTTCTACGTTTCTGACTTGATTTTATACCTCCCGAAGCCAAATGATCCAAAGCAGATTTTCCCAAAGATTTTAAAGCTGATTTACCTCTACTTTTTAAAACTTGTTTGATATTTTGACCATCCAAGATGTCGCGAAGTGCATGAATTCCTTGATCTTTGGCTACATGTTTGATACTTTGTAAACCTGCTTTTGCAACAGGTTTTAAGATTGGCATGACCGTTCTCAAGGCAGTTTTAAACATGGACCCTAAACCATAACCGTACTGTCTCGATACACCTCTGTAAACTGGAAAGTTATTTCCACCCGACCCTTGTTGACACACTACACCACGAGTTTGGAAATACATTTTTTTGGCTAATTATCTTTGAGTCTGAAATGTAACTTGATCAAAGACTTTCCCGTGATAAATGGAATATCTATTCCCGTATCGCCTTTTATACTCACGTGAACTTGATCTATGAATGATTTTGCCACCGGAACGTAATGCAAGTTGACAAACTCTTGATGAGAATGATGAGAGCGTTTTGAAATCTCAAATGGAACAACTCGCAAAATAGGAGCAGTTATGTCACCTACGTAAGTGTAACTGGCAATATCCGAGTAAACGTACAGTTGATTATTAGCCGTGTTTAAATCTACTTCGTATCTAAAAGCATGTCTTTCGTTTCCGATGGGTCTTTCTGACATTTTTGGATTTACCCCTAATTTCTCCCCAAGTAGTTTTGGGAATATCAGTCTGACGACTTTTGGATTGTTGTAAAATATTTTGACACGTTTACTGTTATTGCCATAACTCATTTCTATCGAAGCATTAACACTTCTCAAAGCACTTCCGAAACGTGTATCGATGATGCCTTGTATTTCTTCCACCAAATGTTGTGGACTGCTGTAATTTCCTTTGGGAATTTTCAACTCGTATTCTGCGCAGAGGTTGTCTTCCGTACAATCCTCGCTCATATTTTCTACTCCGAATTCTTGAGCTAAGACTTTATCGTAAAATCTCAAGTAGAAAAAATTGGTTTCATCCGAAATATTCATGATTTGAGTTGGTGTAATCATTTCTACCAAAGCAACTTCCCACTTTTCTTTTTCGATGTTGATGGGATGATCTAATCTGACAGTAAAAGAACTTTGTGTATTGTCAGGAAAAGTCGTCATTGAACTGTCACTTAACAATGTCAAATAAAACCCTGTCATGGTGTTTGTTTGGAAGTTTCTTCAAAACCACTACGTTTTCTGAATTTTAACCCTGGGGAAGGAAAAATATAACCGACAGAGCTGCTCAATAAAATCAACCACAATTCTTTATCTGGACTTTGAAGACTGATTTGAACTAGAGAAGTGATGATGATGGCATAAACGATAATGATTTGAGATAAAAATGTCAATCTATTTTTGGGTAACTTGGCTAAACTTTCAGAAGATTGCAAAGAATCCGTATCCCTTCTTATGACTGAAGATTTAAAATTCATGTTCGTGTTTTTATACAAGATCGGATTCCAAAATCCAACTGTCAAATTTGGATGGATAACCTTTCCAGTGAACTTTAATTTCTTTGACCCACTTTTTCCCAACTTTTCGTTTACGACGATCTAAGACAGATTCTATTTCGTAAATTTGATCTTTGTCCACACGTTGTAATTCTTGCGAATAAAAAGTACCTTTTATGAGTTCCCCGTCTAGATCTTCTATTTTATAGGTAACGGGACTCTGACTTTGTATGACACCCCTAACCTTAAACAATTCTTGCGTCCAGTTTGGTAAATAACCTTTTTCAAAAGTGCGTTTTGTTTTGTTGATGCGCACAAAATCACCCACTCTTAATTCAGGACTTGCAACTTTTTGCTTTTTGCCGTACAAAATTTGGGATACTTGAACTTCATTTTTGACATCGACAGATGCAGGCGTACGTTTAATGCTGCGATGATAAGCATGATTGTACCCGTGAACTAATTTTGGAAGTACATCGACATATTTCAGTGTACGATTATGAGTAAAATATTTCCACATGCGACTTTTCAGAGTTCTTTGAAACCTTTCTACAATACTTGCTTTTGTTTCTGGATTTTCTGTCGTGAAAAAATGAATATTTTTAGATTTCAAGAACTTTTGAAACTCTTTATTTTTGAATTCCGTACCTTTATCAGTTTGCAAACTTTTTGGAATACGTCCATGTTTCAAAACAGATGTAAAAGCTTCCACCAAAGTTTTTCCAGATTTGTCTTTGATCGGTACAACCCAGGCGTATTTTGAAAATACGTCTATCAAACAGAGCAAGTAACGATATTTGTCGTTATATTTTGCCATACTAGATACGTCTGCCAAATCTCCCTGCCATTGATAATCTATTCCTGCCACCACAGTTTTGCGACGCACAAATTTTCTACGTATGGGTTTGTGCAAACTGTAAGTTTGTTGTTTTCTCAACCAAGTTTTCACATCGTCAAGTTTGATTTTCTTTGAAATTTTCTTAGCTGCTTTATACAAAGCTTGCAACCCCGTATATCCCACTGGACTTTTAGGATCGTAATAAAGTTTTGATAATAATTTATTCATTGTTCATCATAAGATAACCATTTTCTGGGTGATTCAAACAGTTCTTCTTTTATAGGTTTGATAGAACTGGGTGTAAACAGTTCGTCTCTGATATGTTTTCTAGTGGCAGACAAACTTCGAGATAAGTCTTTCTTGATGTGTTTTCTAACCGATTGTGTAACGGGACTTGTTCTTTTTTTAAGAGTAGGCATGCGTCGATGTTTGGTTTTAGGAGTGACATACTCTTCTTCATCTTCGTGCTGAAGAGGAGTACGATGCATCCATTCCCATCGTTTCTTATTTCCCACAAAATCTTGAGGCACGTTCATGTCTCTAAGAGCCTCAGCAAAAGGTTCCCAACCCCTGGGCTCAGTGTCTTTTCTCTGTCTTAAAACATCATTGACTAAATCTATGATATTAGACCCTGCAACCGGTTTGCCATACATCTTAACCGTTCCGTCTTCGTCCCAAGATAAGTTAGGTTTATTTTCTAACCAAGATATCAATAATTTAGCTTTCTTTCGCATCGTGGTAGGAACACTATCAAAAATACGTTGATTAATTTTCGATTCAGGCTCTACTGGGAGAGAAAGTTTTGTTTCTGTCAGTGCTTTGCGATGTGCCGTTTTAAATTTATGTAAAGTTTGACCAAACAATTGAGATTTTTCTGCCTCTGACAAATCTTCGTTGGCCATGACCGAAGACAAGTCTCTTTGAAGACTGGCCGTCGCAGAAACATTTGGATCGGGTGGAAGTCTTGGTTTTTGAATTTGTTCTTCTTTCCAGCGTTTCATGTCTTCCCAAAGTTTAAATGGTACCACGGCCATTTTACGCCCTTCCATTGCAATTTTTTTTTACTGACCAAGAATAGATCCTAAGACTGAACCAAGCAAAGGTTTTAAAAGTAAGCCCAGGAGTGCACCACCTTTCTGATTGAGAATTTTTTTCTTGTTTGCTAGTGCAACACGTTTTGTAGACAATAATCGAATATCATTCTTCCTAGAACGTAATTGTTCTTTCTGAGCTTTTGTGAGTTTGACATTGCCTTTTATAAGATTTAAACAACATTCCCCTACACAGTCTAATATCTCTTTTGGACAATCATTGACAATTTTTTGACGAAACCGATATGGAATGTTACATAGTCCTTCCAGAAAAGGACCATACTTTTTAATCAGTGAACCTCTTTTCTTTTTGATTTGTGTTCTTTTCTTACGTGCAGCCATGATAGCAGTCAAGAATTAAACTAGTAAAATATCATGTTAACCAAGTCCTTTTATAGTGAAAGTTTACGTTTAGCCAACATCTGTTTCATGGCAGCTTCAAATCCATGTTTTCTGGCAGTACGAAGATATTCGTTTGCAGGAGAAGAACTCCTTCGAGGAGAAGCCCTTAGAGGAGAAAATCTAGAAATTTCTAGAGCAGGTGATTTTGCAGCAGTGCGTCTTTCACCAATTTTTCTGAGACTAGAGTTTGGAGTAGAAAACTGAGTAGAAAATGGAGAAGGTGTTTTTGCAGGAGTGAATCTTTCACCTATTTTTCTGATACTTGAACTTGGAGTAGAAAATCGAGTAGAAAATGGACTTGGAGTTCTTAGACTAGAGTTTGGAGTAGAAGGAGTAAATGGACTTGGAGTTCTTGCAGTTGACGGTCCTGCAACAGGAGATGGAGGTTTTCTAGGTTTCTTAATTCTTACAGTGACAAACTTATCGTTCACTTTTATTTTTCTCCTTGATTTAGTCTTAGGGGATTTTTTCCTCTGAGTTTTTTTCTTTGGAGATTTTTTCTTGCCAGTTTTTTTCTTAGACTTTTTAGGACCTTTTCTACCCACTTTCTTTTTCTGAGAAAACCGTCTAAGTATTTTATTACCGTCCCAACGAATGAGAGATCTGATTATCACCCCACCAAAAAACCCACCGCCACCAGGTTTTAGAATGATTTCTCGTTTTGTATCTGCATTTACCAAAGGACTTGCTAGTTTTCTAACATCGTCTTTGCGTTTGTCCATGAATTTTTGAGTTTGTTTTGGTAATTTCATTTTATTTTCAGCTATTTTTCTAGCTGCTAAAGAAAACCATTTGATCATTTCCATCAACCCGGCATTAAGCAAAGTTTTTCTTTTGTTCGAATCATGCTCTCTACTCAAATTGTAGAGAGCCCTGATCAAGTTTGCCGATGCTTTTTGAGCCATGTCTGGTTTCATTCTGATCCATGTAAGACCAAACACACCATTTTATACTGGAAAATACACAACTGGACCTTGTTGATCCGATTTTGTATACCAGTTTGTAAAAATATCTGTTCTAAACCTCAAATGATTTGGTGTGTCTGGTTTTAAATCAATCAGTAAATAACCGTGTGGCTTAGAAGTGGCATCGTTGAAGGCAGACATCAAGTGTGGAGCTTGAAGTTGTTGTGCCAAAACTTTAATTTGCATTTTGTCTCTTGGACTTTGAAACAAAATCAAGTAATGGGCATTCAAACTGATGGTACGTGTCGATTTACTCTGCTGAAACAAGTTTTGTGTGATGTACACAACACTTGCATTTCTGTGATGACCTTTCCTCGTGAACCAAAGTTTAATTTTTTCTTCGTCTTTATCGCCCAACATATCGTCAAAGACAATCAAGTGAGTTTCACTCGTGTCTGTGACAATATCGTCGTCGTCATTTGGAATTCCTAAAATAAATCTGATGTTTAAATCTTTGCGTTCTTGCAAGATATTGTACACAGGTTGCCATTCTTTGTAACACCACACGATACGTTGTGGTAAAATATCAAACAAGTCTTCTTTGTACTGAATCAGTTTTTTAACAAATTCAGTTTTTCCCGATCCACTTGGACCCGATATAAAAATATTAGCAGGATGTTTAAAAAACAAACTACCAATATTTTCGTCTTGAACTGTTACCGACATGATTGAAAGATAAAATGAGAAAGAATAATGAAAGACATATGTATATATAACATATTTTTATTTTTTACAAACAACATATTTTACTAACTGTTTCACAACAGTCTCTGATCTGATTTTCTTTGTTTACAGTACATATCCATACGGAACAGTTTCTCCACTTTTTAAAATCACACGTTTGTCATAAGTAAATCTATATGTCTTAGATTGTCTCTCAGTAGTAATTTTTCTGTCTTTATGTTTTCTTATACGGTGCTGATATTCCACAGATTCTTGAAAGTCCCTCTTCTCACTATGGGCCCATTCCATCATGTTGTAGAAATGGATTACTTGTGAAGTATTGTAATCCAGGGTCAGTCCTTTGACTTTACAGGTAGACTTGCGTTTCCCAGTATCGTGCTCCACATACTCGTAGCCATAATTCTTCGGTCCCATACCCACAAACTTGGTGATTTTCGCAGTAGGTAGTTCGTCTGTCCATTCGCCGAGTCTGTTGTTGATGATCTCTGGATTCCATAATTCTGGTTTGTGAATGTAGATGACAGAATCCGTATCGAAGTACAACACACGTTTGTCAAGTTGATGCAGGACACTGTATAACTTCAGTCTGGCTTGTGCTGTCACAAAGGATCCTACCACCACGTTGCTGCAAGCATGAAGTTCTACAATCGATTCCAGATCTTCCCAGTTGACTAACAAAAACTCTTCTCCAAATACTTCGACGTTCTTCACTTTCTTCAATGGATTAGTCACCAGTTCAAAGTAGTCAGAAGGATCTGACACATATTCTGTTTTGGTCATGTTGTCTCTCTGTGCTAATTTTCCCCACAAACTGTTTAAACTGATCTTGCTGATTCCACGTCGACCTTTGTTCTTTTCCACCTTCTCTAGTCTGATACCTTCTGCTTCGAAATAATCCTGTTTGAATTTGATCTTGTCTAATTCCGTCTTGCACCAGTCGGGATAGCCACTTGACTCTTGTTTAATCTTCAGGAAAGTATCGATATATCCAGCAAAGATTCCACCTTGTCCAGTTGACTTGTCGTACTGTGAAGATTGGGGAAAATGCCATATTTCGTACACATCTTTCAGCTGGTAACCCAGTTTCATCGCCTCAAACAATTCGATGCTCACCCAAATTCCCACTAATTCCCTGTCTTCTTCTCTGTCGTGAGTACATAATTTCGAATTGTCAGATGTCTCTGCACAACTTCTACAGAGTGGAAACAGTAATTTGTTGTTGCACTTGTACGGCAATACCGGATGATACAAGTTTCTGGGTGGTAACACTTTACATTTAATCAGTCCAAAATATTGATGTATATTATCTCTGTCGATGTCTTCTTGTGAATAGATTTCTGGATGTCCAATAGGGAAGATTCCGTACTTGCAGATGTAAGGATAGAGTGAACACACATCGATATACTTAATTTCCTCGTCTCCTTCAATTTCGTAGAACAGTCTTGTAGAATTCGTACGTCCTCCAAAAAGCGCATCTCTGGGTTTGAGTGGATCCAAATTGGTAAATTCTGCATCCACCATCTCCCTAAAATCTTTGTCGTCTTGATAATATTGGTCGTAATCGCATTCCCACATTTCTATCACTTGATACCCAGCTCTTTTCAATTTCTCGGTCTTCTCCACACTCTGTTTGTATAGCTGGTACATCGTCTGGCAGTTGTAAGTATTGATCTTAGTTCTGTCGGGGAAATGCTTGGGACACCCATGCCAGTAACATCCATGGAACTCGTACACTGTTTCTTTTTCTGGATCGTACCCATCCACATAATGTCCAAAAACTTTCTGTTCACCACCATTCAAAGCGTGACGAATTTGGATGTGATTCTTTCTAGCCACGGCTTGAATCCAGCGTACAGCTTTGATAGAATACTTCTTTTGGTTGGGATAGCCTTCTGGTGGAATGATGGCCACAGAGTTTTCAGGCATGTGATTCTTTCTCCATACTTGGGAACAAGCTTGAGCGATCGTGCATGCATTAGCAAAAGGATCCAACTCGCTGATATCCATCGATTGTTTTCTAAAACATGCACAACCTCTCCTCAGGATATCCACATCGCTGCGACAGTATTCTTCCATTTCACGTCTGAAGTCAAAGATGGCATTGGATTCCACTTTCTGCTTGTGCCATTCCAGGAAAGCTTCTCTGTCTTTGACCGACATCTGTCCAGGATTATACATCTCCACGGGAAAGTAAGGTCCCACGTAATTCTGGTTGGCATCAACATTTGCCAAATGTGGGAAATAGCCTTTCTTCATCTCTGTCAATCCAAAGGTATCTGGAAAATTGGCTAATCTCATATGCAGAAAATGATACGAGTCCAAGAACTTGACTTTGGCAGCAGTCATCGTCACGATAGTATTTCCATTCATGATCACATCGGGCTTAAAAGTACCATTTTCTAGTATGTAGCGTAAAATAAATTGTCCATCATATCCTCCAAAATTATGTGCAATGACAGTCACTCCTTCATTTTCTTTTCTAAATAACCAGGAACAGAAATCTGATAACGTATTTTCACCTTCAAAGATCATTTCTCTTCCAAACTGACTACAAATGTCACAATACTGGTCTACAGGCAAATTAACGCAATGGTCACACGCTTTGTTTGTGAACTTATTACAAATTTTACATGGCTGTTCAATTGGTAAATCCATACACTGATCACAAGCTCTATGTGCAATACAAAAGTTGACAATATGTTCGCCAGAGTCTTGCTTGGATTCAAAGTCAAAAAATATGAATTGAGGTTGAATAACGGTACCTTTCTCTTCATCGATGATATCGTCCTCCTCGGCATCTTCTTGCAACACTTCGGTCTTGGGTTTGCACACGTAAGGTTGAATATAACATTGATGTTCGGCTCCAACAATCAGTTTACAAAACTTACATTTTTTCTGTCCTGGACACACGTGATTTCTTTTATTATTTACAATCCTATTTCCACACTTCTCACAATTATGCACAAGTTGACAAATAGATTTGTTCTGTCCTGGTTTGACTAATGTATGATTAGCAAAACAAGATGAACTATGAAAAGTTCTCTTACATTTTGTACAGTACTGATTGTGTTCGTGAAGACATGCCATTGCACTGTAACAACTAGTACATCCATTCGAACAAGCATGATCCTCTCTGTTGCTAAATCCCTTGTCACAAAACTCACAATAATAACGGCATCCTTGAAATCCTTTGACATTGGTAATGGTGTCATAGTGATCTGTGCCATTGAAATAAATATGAATCACTTTTGTTTTGTCACCAGGTTTAAATCCAAGTGGAAACAATAATCCGTCTTTGGGATGCTGTGAATGTACTTTGATCAAATAATCAGGAGCTAACACAGTTTGAATTTTCTTGTATTCTTCAAATCCACAAGGTTGATTGTGAGGAATCTTAGCACGATCTAATAATTTCATGGCTTCTCTAGTTTGTAGTGATTTGTTTGATTTTCGAATATGTTCCCAAGTCTTCTTCCATGAGTCAGATGTGTCCCTGTCGGCATGATGTTTTCCTACCACAACAGCTCTGGCCATACACATGACATCTTTGGTGTTGTTGATTTGAACGATACTAGTTTTCATCTTTCTCATATTGCGTGATTCAAAATAAAGTCCATGGTGTAATGCCTTTCTTCCACTTCCAGTTGGTAACTTGGTGTGTGTCACTTCCAAACTCATCTGTCCATCGTTGATTTTGAAATCTTCATTGGATTGTAACACTTTCTCAATTTCTTGAGTCAAAGATTCCCCAGTCAGACTCGTTACATCTGTGAAAGGTACAAAGATTCCTAATTTCAGTCCGGGATGGTAAATGCTCATTCGAATCCTGTCATTGCCTTGAGCTTGAGAATGGGTCTTGATGTCATCCACCAGCTGTTGAAACATCCGAGGTACAAATTCCAACGGTGATACATCTTCTGGAAATTTATTGACATCCACATTGTACACATTGGCTCTTGTTCTGAAACGTCTCGACTCACGTTCTCTGACAGGCTTGATCACATAGTACTGTTGGTAATCGTCTTCTTCATCGTCCGAATAAATCACCATAGGCCTTTTTCTTGGTGGTGACACCTCATCTTCAGATTCTTCGCTGTCGGAATAATCCACAAGTTTCACCTTCTTTGGCGATGGTAACTCGTCCTCCTCAGAGTCTGATGAAGTGGGTGGGGTACGTATTCTCTTCCAATGTCTCTTTGGCATGTTGTCTTGTCACTGTTCAAACTCAGAATGCAAGGAGATCTGAATATTTGACTTATATACCTAATTTATACAAGATTAGGCAGGCGAGATACATAGTATTTGACTTAACAGGCGAGACAACAGGAATTTTCGTGGTACAGGCGAGACATGGGCTTTACGGAATTCTTATTAACTATCAGGGTGGACTACATGCTTTATGGAAATCTTGTGATACAGGCAAGATACATAGTATTTGCTTTAACAGGCGAGACATGGGCTTTACGGAATTTTTGTGGTACAGGCGAGACATGGGCTTTACGGAATTTTTGTAGTAAGGCGAGACAACAGTCTTAAGGAATTTTTCATTAACTAACAGGCATGACTACATGCTATATGGAATTCTTATCACCAGGCGAGACACATACAATTCTTGTGCTACAGGCGAGACACTGAGCTTTACGGAATTTTTGTTATTTTGAAAAGAAGTGCAAGAAGAGTGTGCTGTTCAGCACCTTGTTCTTCCCCGGTCGGTTACCCTATGCCTGGGAAGCCCTGGCGATTTGAAGCCATATCTACATGATCACAAGTCCTGAATGTCACTGTGGACCAGAGACCTGCCAGCGGAGGTTCAGTTTACTGGGATAGTGTCCCGACCCCTTAAGCCATAAGGCTTCTACTGTTTCACATGTAATCGATAGACTTCGCATCTGCGGGCCCAGGCGGTATAACCGTTGTGCACACCAGTTCCAGTCCAGTGGTGACCGGCAAACCAGCAATATTAATATGTTAGTTTCCAATATATATACCTAAACATAAACCAGTTTACTTGAGACAAGATTGGACATTTGCATATCATATATCTTATTTCAATAAAGGTCATGTTACTATTTATAGTAACACATTTCAAAATATAACAATTAATTAGAGAATAATAAAATCTACATTTTGGTGTTTATTTTATCAAAATCGGCCGAAAAATAACAAAGTTATTCAATTTTTCATATTATGGTGTTATTACAAGGGAGGTAAATCTGGATTGACTTTGTTAATTCTATAAATAGACAAAACAAGTAATAGCTTTCAGAAAAAATGATAAAAATGAAAAGTGAATATGTGTATGGTATAAGAACTTCTGTTATGAGTATATTTTGTATGACTTTGTAACTCTTAAATACAAAAATATAAGTTTTGCCAGGCATGTGCACTGCGCATGCGCGGAATATGGAGGGTAAGAAAACTGTAATAACTCCAGATTGCCTTGACGGATTTTCATAATTCTTTTTTTATTGGAAAGAACAAGTCAACACCTACCAAATGAAATTAAAATAAATTGTCAAACTGCGCATGCGCGGAATATGGAGGGTAAGAAAACTGTAATAAGTCCAGATTGCCTCGATGGATTTTCATAATTCTTTTTTTATTGGAAAGAACTGGTCAACGCCTACCAAAAAATATTTCAAAATAAATTGTTACACTGCGCATGCGCGGAATATGGAGAGTAAGAAATCTATAATAACTCTATTTTGCCTTGATGGATTTTCATAATTCTTTTTTCATTTGAAAGAACTGGTCAAGGCCTACCAAAAAATATTTCAAAATAATTAACCACAATGTGCATGCGAGAATCAAGAGATATATAATGTGTACATTTCATTTTTGCAGCTCATAAAGTTTCAAGATGTCTGAAGAACTAGTCGATCTGGGTGTGTTACCAACTGAAATTAGAAGTATAATCTACTCAAGGCTCGTCAATATTTCGAGGAAAAGTAAAAAGTTTAGAGACGAACTTCAACTGACGTGGTTTAACATGTGTTTTCAAAGAGCTCTGTCTTGCAACAATTTTTACCAGAGCCTAGCACAGCTATTATATGACATCGATGGAATATCGAATCTTGACCAGAACATGAGATTATACTTTCACAAACGCATGATGGAAGTGTTGAAGGATACTCATTCTAGACATGACCGATGGATCTTTACGATTTACAATTTCAACAAGGAAACATGTGAACAGTTTTTTGAAAACTTGTTTCCTTTCCATTATGACATTTACGTACATGGAAAAATCGTGAATGGACATCTGACTGGGCTTCTAGTATTCTTTCAGAGTTTAGCATTTTTTTACTACTTACCATTTCTTTACCAGTTAAATTTTCCTGCACCTATGAACGATTTGTTATTATCAACCTGGGAAGAACATATAAACAGTTTGCATGGTTGTGATGTGTCATTTGGAAACAGAGACGCATATGAACAAGTTATCGAGAGTGAAGAGAGATTATTACCACTAAGTTTTCCAACAGTCTATTCAGACTTTCTAGGAATAAAACAATGAACGTGATCAAGAAATCTCCTCCAGTATCGTTAGGTCGAATTTTACAGTTTGACATTTATCGAGGATCACTTGAACACACACTGTCCTTACAACCTACAAGTTCAGAATTTCTGAAGTCAAAAGATGGACTCAGAACGTGGTTGGGACGATATGAAACATTCATGACCTTTCGACAAGCCATGTGTGAAACAGCTTTGATAATGAACACTATATTAGACGCATCGCCTGTGAAGTATAAGCAATGGCTACTTCATGTGGCAAACAACGAGGACGTGGTTACTTACCTTTGCAACGTACTCAAAGCTGTTGAATTGGCTTCGAGAGAACAATCTATTGATATCGACTCAACAACAACAACAACAGAAAATATGGAAATTGAACAGGCATCACAGGAAGAACCAATGGATATTGATATGGATGAATTGACTGCAAAATTTGAAGCTTTGACACTATAAAGTGGAACTGTTTGTCTCTTGCAAAATCATTTATCTTACGGCAAGCATGGAGACAAAGTGGTTTGAAATTCCTCTGACACAAATTCTGAGATTTAGACCTTACAGAAAATTACTAGTTTGTGTTTACATACTACATTCACATGAGAACATTACTTTAGATGAAATTCAGATGAAATTAAACACAGAAGAATATTTCAAAGATTTTAAAAGACTCTGGTGTTCGTGTGCGAAACAGGAATTATCAGAGGAGACGGTCTTTACATTTGACAACTGGAAACTTCATGTGGCCAACAATTCAAAAGTGATTGACTATCTACAGTCGAAGACAAGGCGTATATAAGGACTACAACTAGATCTGCGAGTCATTTCAGCTCTGACTTTCAAACTGTCAAGATGGAAAGTAAACCTGTGGATCCAAGACTTAATAAATACAGTGATGCCAACAGTATTTATTATCACTGCACAGCTTTGAAGAAACTTTTGAAAGAGAATGACAGAAAATTAATTCAGCCATTGGAAATTTCACTAAAAGAACAAGGCCTGTTGAAACCACCCTATGGTTATTGCTACAATTGTGGGTCGGTGGATCATTGGACTGTCTCGTGTACCGAGGAGAAGAAGAAAACTACTACAAATAAACCACCCAATGGGAATTGTTACAACTGTGGTTCACCTGATCATTGGACTGCCTCATGTACCGAGGAGAAGAAGAAAACTACAAAGAAGCCACCCTATGGGACTTGTTACAACTGTGGCTCGCCTGATCACTGGCTACCCTCATGTCCTCATACCGACTTACAAGATGAAAGCTCGGGATCACCACAACCGGCCGAGAAGTCAGAAACTACGAGGAAAAGACGCCATACTGATGATGACTCTGATGTACCCAGTAAAAAGAAGTCAAGAACCGCTTCACCAGAACCGACAAAACCTACTGCTAGACAACATAAGAAGAAGAAATACTGCGTTGTGTGCAAAGAAGACACTCATATTATGAAAAACTGTCCTGAAATAGTGAAAAACTAGTGACTAGATAAGAGACCTAGTGGATAGACAATATCTAAACGATATTGTGTGTCTACTGGACAGTGACTACTAATGTGTTCATAATGGATTAGTTTTCATAGTTACATGTAAGTTTGTATTCAATAAAATTGTTTTTAAAGTATTGGTCTTTGTTATTTCATAAGGTTACTCTTTAAACGAAAGAGTTGGGTAGCCCTGAAAAGGGCTGTTTGGGTGTTCTAAGTCTTCACTTACTGTGAAGACTTAGACACAGGTTTTACAATCCCCACAACAGGATTCGTCTTGGATAAGTTAATCCCTCTCCTCCTCATAAATACTTCAAACCCCATCTTATTTTGCTGCCTTTCAACTTCTTTCCAATCTTTCTTCTTAAAAGCTTTACACAGTCGGCTGAGATCAAAAGGGATATACTTTGACAAACCCATATTTGAGAATGAAGTTGTTAAAGGCAGTTAAATATATATATTGACTCATGGCGGACGTGAAAGAGAGCATAGTCTCTTGACCAATCAAAACTATGCAAAGTAGTTATGGGGTTTTATGCAACAATCAACAAAGTATTTCTTTCTGATAAGTTGTGGTGGCCCTGAAAAGGGCCGTTTTGAGGTTTTAATAAACCTTTCTATGAGCAGGGACACCGCGAGGGCCTGCCACTACAAGCTGGACAGCGTACTGACCACCTCGTGTACGTCACCGTCCTCCCTGTTGGCAAGTAGAATGGTGGCTGGTCCGCCTCCCTCTCCCAATCTTCACCGGATGGCCGTTCTTCAGGCTCTTGCTTCACTTCTTCGGGCTCTTGCTTCACCACAGCCATCTGTCTGTCGACCGTCACCATCCTTCTTACGATGCCTATCAGCTCTACGAGCCTCTCTGCACTCTCCATCACAGACCTAGTCTGTGCCTCCAAAGCATCGAGATATTCGTCGCTCAACATCTTCTCTGTGTATAGCATAAAGACAATGTGACGAAGTGGGTCAGTGTTCCAGTATTTATTCTCTCAGCACCGACCTGAAAGAAAGCACTTTTCGAAGTAGGTCAATCCGGTCTTGGGAGTATAAAACGGCACTGACCTACTTACAACTTCAGTCATGGAGCCACTACTGACCTTAGACGATCTTATGAAAGAACCAGACCTTCTATCGACGGCAATTAATACAATTGCTACTGATGGATCGTTAACTCAACAACAACAACCGAACGTGCAGACCTATTACTACCACCCACAGCAATCACAACTGCAACAAACACAGCCACAGGTGTCACAGCCAAAGACGGGAGCTGTAGAAGTCTTGCTCAAAGAACTCAATGATCTCAAGAAAAGAGTACAGCAGTTAGAGGACCAAAAGCAACAACGTCCCATGGACTTAAATCCGATCAGAATACCATTAACTATAGAAGTAATGACACCAGAATCGTCTGTGACAGTACCCACTCAAAATGGACTTGGGTCGCATAGCAAGAACATAGATAATTCAAAAAGAAAGAAGAAACAATAGATTCTTCTTAGCTATAACCACAAAAAAAAACAGTCCTTTTCAGGACTACCAATTACATCAGAAAGAATACCCTACTGATTGCCCTTATACTAAGGAAGCTATAGAGTTATGTCTCTGGTATAGTGAGGTCTTGAGATACAGGGCCAAGAGACTCATAGCAGACGCATATTGCTGTATAGCCTCCTACGACATCTCCTATGCCATTTAACATAGACTTTTACCCTGAAAAAAGACTAAGTTATTTCAAACTAGCCTTTTCAAGTTTACTAAAGCGGTGTCATCTATGGGGACTCCCGGCCCGAGACTGCCCCAGGCTGTGGACTTAGTCTCCGGCCGGGAGTCCCCAGAGTGTCACCCTTTACTACTAACTTTGTTGTTCAGACTAAGTCTTCTTAAGATGGTGGGAAAGTGAGAAATTTCCAGATGCTTTCGGTTTGATAAAGAAAGTATGTATGTAAAATCACTTTGAAAAAAAAAAATTAATAAATAAATTGAAATAGAATAAAAATAAGATAATGTAATGCAATGTAAGACAACCAAAGATGGATTATGATATGTCTTCTGATTTTATGTTATGACATAGTATTAAGCATGATTTATTTTTAATAATAACAGCCGCTAATACTCTTTGCTAATTTCTTTGGCAGATGACAGTTTACCTGTCAAAGTAGAATTTCCATTCCAGCTCGATATTAGACTGACAGATCATTGCTTGCAGATAATTTACCATCTTGTCATCCCATTTATCCTCAAAATCTGCTTACTGCACTTTATTACATACTGAGCCCGAATCTATAACAAAAAAGTATCTAACCAAATAAGAAATACCATTTTTATGTAACACTATTCCCAGCAGGCACATGACGTCAAAACGACGTCATACTGACGTTGATACGACGTCATTACGTCGCATCGACGTCATTACGACGTCATTTCAACGTCTTGTGCCTGCTGGGTTAGTAATGTTGAGTAACTGTTTAGCTCTTCCAAAGTACACTTCTCTTTCTTTCTTTGGGTAACGGTTAAGCTCTTCGAAAGTAAACTACACCTTCTTTCTCCCTTTGCCTGAAGCCTGCATATGAATTTTAATGGTAATTGGCCCCGTAGCTGCACAAGAAAAAGTCTTTTGAAAATGTTGACAGACGTCGGATGAATGATCTTTGGCAAAGGCCACTCAATGACTTTGACCTCTATAATACATAAGGGTTGAGTTTTGCTGCATTTCCGTATCACTAATTATAACAGCAGCAGAAAAATGCACTTTTCAGCTTTTCCAATTCAAAAGCCTACGGAACAAAATTTGACCGTGCCATAAAATAGGTCAAATTCATCCCCGGGTCATCATTAATCGGCCCGGTGGTTCTGGAGAAGTTTTTTTTTTTTTTTTTCGTTTTTTTTTTTTTTATTATTATTTCTATATATGGGCACGTTGGCCTTGACCACATATATATTTATATATAACTTTGTTTCCTTCTTTGCCTGAAGGCTGCATATAAAATTCAAATTAAATTGGCCAGGTAGTTTCAGAGGAGAAGTCGTTAAAATGTTGACGGACGCCGGGCGCTACCATCTTATAAGCTCAACCGGAGCCCCTGTGTGTGATCCATTTTTACCAAAAAAAACCATAAAAAGGTCGGCTTAAAAGCACGACAGGCACTAAGAAACCCGTCGTCAAAAGCATTGATCATGGAAACCCAGCCTTAGGTGGGATGATTGTAGTAGTATGTGAAATGCTCTTCAAGATAGGCACTTAACTTCCTTACTTCGTAGAAAATCTGGGAATCGATCTAATAGCGTTCTTATCACCGGAAGATAACGACTGAACAGTGATAAAATTGGGTATTCACAATTTGAATCAGCATATTACGGATTGATCGGCAAGTAAAACGAAATGATCCAGAATAGTGAAGTGTACTTCGTGTTGCTCATACTTTGCTTCTCCATGACTGAACTAGTATCCGGAGACTGTTCAGCTGACTCCGGGCCATCGGGTGTGACGGAGTGCTTTCTGGAGGAGCCTTATTACAGCAAGTATCAGTGGGGCACATGTGTGACTCAAACATACATGGAGACAGTATCGGAGGGGAAATATCATTGCAGGGACAGATCCAGAACATACTGCTATTATCAGTGCATGTTGGAATCTCATGGTCTCGACGAAGGTAATAAGTCGCAAATTTTACTTGTTATGACAATAATTTGACAAACATTTATTTTCTGAACGGACCTGTGTGACTATTGGCCATTTTTGGCCCCATATCTAATAAAAAATTCATATTATTTTTCTGTGGTTTGCATGTACATAACGCACCTACCAAAATGCTCAAGAGTTTAAACGTAATGTGTTCATTGTTGCCAAGGTGACAGCAGTAAAAATGTGAATTGTTACTCTCCCCCCTAAAATGTAACGTATTATCCTACTGTCTTCACAACTTCGAATAAAAAGAGGATATTCAATGTTTTATCATGAATAATATTTTTGTTTCATCAAGTCAAGTGAAAAAAAAAAATTCATGAGTGGCGAAACATACGAGTCTTGCATTTCTCCACCCACCGAGGAAGGAGATGTCAGAGATGCAAAAGAAATATATACAAAGCCAAATGATATGGTGCAACATGCTTGTTTTTCGTTCTAACTACGAAGATACATAATCGAACTTGATTTATTGTTTTATTTACAAATAAAGCAGCTGGATTTCTGAAGTAGGACAGTCAAGTTGCCATGAAAACTTATTAGAAAACATAGAAGTCATCCAGAAAACTGATATTTTTCACCTGGGGCCGTATTCATAAAGCCACTTAAGCCGTTGCTATGCTGTTGCTAAGGCTAAATATCTATAAAGGAGATTCCATACAACTATGAAATTTGGTCTGGAGGAACAGTCTTTGTAAGACTGTTCCTCCAGAGCAAATCTCATAAGTGTAGGGAATCTCCTTCAAAGAAAGTTAGCCTTAGCAACAGCATAGCAACCACTTAAGTGGCTTTATGAATACGGCCCAATTAAAATATCTCTCAGTTTGTTTCTTTTATTTTACAAGTGAAAACCTAGAGGACCATGATGGTCCTGTTAGTAGGGCAGATATGTAACAAATTCTGGCCGAATTGTGCACTTTTTGATAAAAGCATGAAATTTGGTACATAGTTGAATTGGACCAAAATATGAATTTTCAGGGTGGATGCCAAGCTGAATTTTGCCTATTTCGGCGGCCATCTTGATTTTTCAAAATGGCGTCTGCCTTATAGATAAGTTTCATACTGATCAGAGCCCATTGCATTTTGTATAGACTTTGAGCTCATAAAAGTCCCTTGTCATATGGAGGAACTCTAGAGAGTAGTTTTTGTAGAAGTTCCTATTAAAATTGTGTTGGTTTATACCTGTAAACCCTCTGATTATGGGTTAAGCCTACATGTGTAAATTACATATTTATATTTCCATAGAACCATATAATTTGAATGCAGAAACATTTCGTTTTATTTCTGTCAGTCTTTCAACCTTTTTTCCTATCTTCAAATAGTGGAATAATTACAGTATGCATGTTTTTTATCATTTTCAACTACTGGAGGTAACGTAAATAACATTTAGTCATATAAGTCCATTATAATACCACTTTTGAACTTTCTTCACTGTGTCTCAAAAATATTATAAATATGACATTCTTTCAGTTCTCAAGAAGCAACGTTGCTTCTTGAGACCTCTTACACTTTAATAGTTAGGTTAAGGGTGACAAGACGTGTGTTTTATACGTTACGAAAAATAGGATACTGCAAACTAATAATGTTTCTAGACATGAAAAGCTCTGAGGACATTCACTCTTTTCTGGCATTTTATTACCTAAATTAACATTATTAATAACCTACTTCGTACTTGCCTAACTACTTAACTGTTTTGTCATCCTTTTAATGATACTAGCATACATGATATTTATTATGAAAAAATGATTAAAATAGTTAAATTAAATAAAAGAACAGAGACATCACTGTAGAGAAAATAAGCCATGCCGTTGTAGGACAGCACTTTATGTTGAATTAAAGTCAAGAGATAAGCAGTCAACAGTCAGTCTTATAAAAATAGTGCCTCAAAAGCGTTGATTTAGTAGTATAAGAGCGTCTAGTATGTCTTGTTATCTACAAAACATACAAGAGCATTGTCTTACAGTGTTTATTGAAAAGATGTAGCACATTAAGTGCAAACAAAAGAACGACTGTTGATAAGAGAAATATAAACAGACATTTGAAGATTTTGGGAACAGAATGTTACATGTAGACTTGGGTTGCAGAGCACATTTACTTTAGTTAAGGTTCTACAGGTAGTATACGTTACACAAGAAATGCTATTTCTCAACTAAAATCATCATATTAAATCAAAAAATTACTGCTAAATGTCAAAATACTACAAGTTTTACAACACAGCTTTACGTTTTCTATTTAGTAATGCTCCTACCTCTGATGCCTTAAGCAGGACTTTGGGGATAAAATATCCAAACTATAAACTGAAAGCTAATGATGCGAGGAGTTTAGTAATAGGCTATGTGGATATTTGAAGTTCCTTTTACGACAATCTTCATTCTATGCCGCAATTTTGTTTTTATTATTTTTTCTTACCTTATCAATGTTTATATATTCAACAGTCTCTTGAAGGGTGCCTAGATATGGGAACTTAAGTTGTTGTTATTGACAAATATTTTATTTCTACAAGTAATAATAATCTGCAGTGTTCCAACTGCACAAAATGCAATGGCAAATGAAAAAAAAAAGACTACACATATTTATCAATATCAATGTTACTACTTAGGGATTTATAGGCAAATCTCAATTCCTCATCTCCTAAATGAACCTGCAGTATGACTAGAAATTAAACGAGAACAAACATAACAAGTAATGTATACAACCATTTTATTGGGCAATTTACTAATTAGTCACACCTTATATGTAGTAAAACGTTATGTATAGGGCAGAAACAAATAAAATAAGTTATACCTATACACATAACAGGGACTAATCAAATTAAATGTTATTCTAATTAATCTTTTTGCCTTAAAGAGCATAGTTTGTTGTAATCATTTCGGGAAAGGGGTAAGGGAGGTGGGGTGGGGAGTAAATAATTTATTGATGATGAAGTCCTGCTGCTTATGAACAGTGTTCTCAATACAACTTGACATTATAAAAGAATATACTAATACAATAAATATATTACAAGTTGTTTGAGAGTAATTATGCTGTTGTAATATTTTAGGTGTTGATAATAGTAACCCGTAGTATGCAAAGATGTGGTGCAAAATTCCCTGATCAGGAAAGATTATGTCTTTTTATAGTGACAGTTATACTTCGTGAACAGAAGATGATGGGAAAGCTCTAATTTCCATGTCTCAGCATAAAGATTTGCACTTTTTTCGTTTTCCTTAAAGTAATATGCGGCATTATAAATTACGAGAGCTACATGTATACAAACAGATAACGTTTATTACCACTCAGGTACACATTTAACGTGATATTCAACCTTAACCCTGATCAAAATATTTACTTGTCAAATGTGTCATTAAAATGTTATTATAGTGAAGCTGCTGCTAAACTATGTTTTAAAAGAGTCAGAGCCAGAGTATGCCATTCATAAAGATCTTTGTTTTTTCCTGTTGTACTACAGGAAATATTAAAAATCTATGTATACTACATGTATCTGAATATCTGAATGTAGTTGACAGGTTAACACTTTAAAGCACTGAAAGCCTAGCTGCAGTCATAAACCGACTCTTAACAACAGTTTGCAATTCTAATTATCTGACACCACTAACAATTATATACAAACTACAATTGTGTTACTCAACGTTACCACTATACCTACCTTCAGATACATGTTTAAATCATATAATTATAGTAAAAACATACAACGATTGTTTTCTAATATAGTGGCATATGCTTACGGCTACTTAAGATGAAATACAGATCAAACTGAGGATACACTAGTTACCATTTATACATGTATCTATTTCTCGAAGTCATTCTTCAAAATTGTATGGACTCTTACAAAAATGTTTCGTTCTAGATTCAAGTAATTTTTCAGTGCTGCATTGACTTATTCAAAAGGAGCCAATCTGTTCTCTCTAATATGTGCATAATTTGAAAATGAATAATAGTGTTAGTTCAGTAAGGACCACATTCATCAACCACCAATTTTGGTTTATTAAGATTATTGTTGTTTGTTAGTACCTTTGCTACTGTTATGTACGTTACACATCAAATATGATTCTTTTTCCTTTTAAATCCTTATATAACATTGTACATTAAAATAAACTCAAATACATTTAAGGATTAAACTATATTTTCTGCTTTTTTTTATAAATTATGAGTTAGGCACAATGATTTATTATGTAGTGTAAACCAACACGAAAAAAAAGCAAGTAACAGAATTGCTATCGTCATCCAGTTAACAAGTTTTATTCATAGAAATAGAATTAAGTCTGCAAAACAATGATATTTTGAAAGGTTTTGTTCACCAGGTGGTGAGGAATTGTGATTCACTGTATTCCATTTCTATACTTACAAACATGAAATTATCGATTAGTGTCATGTCTACGCCCAGGAGCATAGATCAGAAATGCCGAATAGCAGACAAGTTTCAGAAAATCATGGCGAAAGTTCAGCTAAACATGTTCAGAAACACAAAACTGGTCTTTCTAATGATTTCCGATGCTGTTTGTCATAAAATGCAGTTTCAGTGGCGGCCATTTTGAAATTCAAGATGGCCGCCATAAATGGAATTTTCCGGCTTGGCATCCACCCTGAAAATGCTTAGAATAGCTTTGTCTATCATTGTGCCAAATTTCATGCTTTTATCAAAAAGTGCACAATTATTTCACATATCTGCCCAGCTATGTATCGCTCTCCTTAGAATCCTATGAAAAATGAGCCATCTAGCTCAAAGGATCCATGTTTTGAAAATATTATATCATTTTTCACAAATTTACCCCACCCACTAAAGGGCCATATATAATCCAACCGGACTGATTTTAGCTATTTTATATATGGAGGTGCCCTATATGTTTCCTGCAAATAATCAGCGAGGAGAAGAACTAAATATGCTGATGTTTTCGTTCTGATCCTATTGTGTTCTATCTTATCATTGCTGTAACTATAAATGTATGTTTTGCTTGAAAATAAAATATGTTTAAACCAGATTATCAGCCAAATCGGTGCAGTGGTCCTGGAGAAGTCGTTAAAATGTTTTTGCCATGTATTGGCATGGAAACCATCTTGAATTTCCAGTCATGACCATTAAAGTTATTTGTTTTGCACAACCACCATATTAATGCTAAACTTGAAACTTGATTTAAATTGGCTGCCTAGTTCCAGAAGGGATGTCATTTGATTTTTTCATGAACAGTTGCCGATGTTGCCATGTAATTTTCATAAAAAAACTTCATATATGCTATCAGAATTTGTCTTAAACAATCCTATGAAAAATTGGCTACCAATTTGAAGGGTTCATGTGTCTGAAATTTTTCATTATTTTCAAAAAATTACCACACCCACTAAAGGACTGTTTACGATCAGACCAGTATGATTTTAGCTACTTTGTATAGGGAGGTGTCCCATTATGCTGCCTGCAAAACATCCACCAAATCAGTCCAGTCCTTCTGGAAAGAAGGAGTTTAAATGTTTTTTTACTATATATATGGGCATGACAGCCATCTAAAAGATTTTGAATCATGAATATTTAGTGTTTTTTTATAAAGCCATTATGATAATGCTAAGTACGAAATTTGATTTAAATTGGCTGCCTAGTTTAAGAGGAAATGCCATTTGTTTTCTGTTTGATAAACAGTTGCCATGGCAACAAAAGTTGCAACGTAATTTTTAGAAAACGTTATTTGTTATCAGAACATTGTCTTCAATAATCCTATGAAAATGTAGCTATTAAGCGCAAAGAATCCATGTGTCTGAAATTTTATGTCGTTTTTAAAAATGTTTCCCACCAACTCAGCTTATTTATATATGGAGGTGCCCCATATGCCGCCTGCAAAATGTCAGCCAAATCGGTCCACGGGTTCTGGAGAAAAAGCTGTTTACATGATTTTTACCATATATGGGCATGACAGTCATCTTGAATTTTGAATCATGACTATTCTAATCTTTTTGTGTACAACCATCATATAAATGCTAAGTATGAAGTTTGATTAAAATTGGCTACATAGTTTCAGAGGAAATGTCATTTGATTTTTTTTATGAACAGTTAACAACCAAAGTTGACATGTAATTATCATAAAAACTTCCTATTTGTTATCAGTACATTGCCTTCAATAATCCAATGAAAAAATAGTTACCTAGCGCAGAGGGTCCATGTGTCTAAAATTTTACGTCATTTTCTCAAATTTACCTCACCAACTAATTGTCTGTTAACGATTCGACCGGAATGGTTTCAGCTAATTTATATAGGTAGGTGCCCCAAATGGAGGTGCCCCGTATGCATTCTATATAAGTTCAGCCAAACCGGTCTAGCGGTTCTGGAAAAGAAGTCGTTTGATTTTTTTACCATATATGGGCATGACAAACATCTTGGTTTTGGATTCATATCCATTTTAACTCTATTTTGTATATCTACCGTATAAATCCTAATTTCGAAATTGGATTAAAATTCGCTGCCTGAATTCAGAGAAAATGTCATTTTCTCGTACGCGACACATCGTCATGACCTGTTCTACATAACTGTAAAGTATATTGAAAATATTCCAAAGGGTTTTCAAGATATAGAGCGGACAAGAAAATGTTTACGGACGGACGCCAGGCTCATCGCTATCCCCCGAACCTTTCGGTCGGGGGATAAAAAGACTGTCGTTTGATAAATACGGTCACAGGTTTTCCATCTTTGAGAAACAGACCGTGATTGTCAATAACCACATAATTTTGCACTCAGCATACATTATTGAGAGCAAGATTTGTCCCATTAATCATGTTATTGTGGTGTCTCACTTCTCCTTGGCAGAAATGAGCATCTTTGCCTTAAGGTTTAAATGCAGCATCCTTAAGCTTATTTCACTACCCGTTCCGAGGTGACATTATCTGACATATAGCCTGCTCGAGCATGTAGTGCTATTGCTTTGGAAATAAGCTACCTAGCTCAAAGTGTCCATGTGTCTGAAATTTTACGTCATTTCCCATAACTACCCCACCCGATAAAGGACTATTGACGATTCGACCAGAATGATTGTAGCTGCTTCATATATAGAGGTGCTGCCTGCAACATATCAACCAAATCGGTCCGGATGTTGTGGAGAAGAAATCGTTGAAATGTTTTTCACCATACATTGGCATGACGGCAATCTTGGTTTCCGGATCTTGACCATTTTAGCTATTTTTGTTCAATCACCATATAAATGCTAAGTATGGAATTTGACTAAAATTGGCTGCCCAGTTTCAGAGAAAATGTCATTTGATTTTTTTACGCCCCCCCCCGGCCTCACCTCCCCCCCCCCCCGCCCCCCCGCCTACCAAAGGCGGGAGTGGGGCATACTGTGTTTCGCCAAACCAGAGTCTAACAAATGATAAAATTTATGTTCAAATTTATACTCGAGGACTTTAAAAACGCCTCATCTAAAATATATTGATGTGGTGCATTTGTTTTATTATCAGCTACAATGAAACTAATGATAGATAAACCTGCACACATATATCATATACATGAGATAATTATCAATACAATCTTAAGCCCCAGTCACACATTCACGGTTCAGGCCACGGTTCACCGCGGTTTCACAAACCGTAGCACACCGTCGTGATTCGTAGTAGCACCGTAGATGCATCCGTCGTGTTCCGTAAGGATCCCTGAAGAACCGTGGTGATCCGGGAGTCGCTACGGAAGTTTTAAACTGTTTAAAACTTCCGTGGTGAACCGTGGTGGCTTGTGGGCGTGGCCTAAACCGTAGCGCAACCGTAACAGAATCGTGCTCGTTCGTAGCGCTACCGTAGGTGTATCCGTGATTATCCCTGGCTTTCCGTCGGTATTCGTGGACAACCGTGGTAATTTTTTCACTACGAAAACTCACTTTTTCTTCAAGTGAAATAAGTTCCCAGACTCGAAAGTATATGACCTTGAATTACTTTCCTTGTCAATGGAAAATACCTACTCACAATTAATTTTCAGAATAAAATTTTTATTTGTCAACCGAATTTTTAATTTTTTGCTGCATATTTTACAAAAAATTTAGTATTATATAACGTGATAAAATACTTTCCTTGTCAATAAATAAATTAAACATCATCAACAAAAATCATTATCATGGCCACCGTTAAACCGTAGACAATCGTAGGAGCCCGTGGCGCTACCGGCTTGAGTCGTACTAGCACCGTATCGAACCGTAGTAGCATCGTATGCTTCCGTAATGCGACCGTGGAATACCCTTGTTGTCCGTAGTGCTGCCGCCTTGCACCGTCGTGAATTCGTAGACGATCCGTACAGACACCGTACAAACACCGTGAGAAACCTTAATGGAACCCTAGCAAACCGTAGTGATGCTGGATTTTTCTACGGTTCACCCCGGTTTGCCGTCTAGGTCAAACCGTGGTGAATCGTGGTAAACCGTAGCCTGAACCGTGAATGTGTGACTGGGGCTTAAGAATTTAAGTGTTTAAATACACTCTACAAAGATAAAAGGGTGTTTTAAAACGTGGGATTTTATTTAATCAAGGCGGTTATAATGCACCGTCCGAATGCTTATCGGAGTATAGCGTGGTTCCCGTCTTCCGCTACATTTCAATAATTACTGAAACGAAGCAGGGTAAACAAACGCTCTTGGAAAGCAATGCTGGCATTTCAGACATGGCACTAAATTTCGAAACTGACAACAATAAATTCACTCAAACAGTATTTTACGACTCATAGTGTTTAACTTTAGAACCGTGTGTATTAAAATGTGAATTTTAGAGTCCGTTAAGAATGGTATCAGTGACGTTAACGTCATTTACTGCGCTGACAAACAGACGATTGGTGCTGATATCAAAGTATCTATTGATGTTGACGGATGCTTAGAATGTTAATCTGTAAGATGATTGTATCGAATACCGTTCATGTGAAGAGTAAAACGTCAAATTACGCAATTTTCCAGAAAATCACTTTTTTGATATTCAAATTTGTGTGTTTCAGTTTTCGATTTAAGGTCTCAGACAGTACGTAAAGTCATTGCAACTTTAATTTTGTGTTTTTGCTGTAGGATATCTTTCAAGACAATGCTGAGATCGACTTTATGGGCTGTAACTCAAAGACGTTTTAAGTAAAATAAGGGGAAGTGACGTTGAACGGTTTAGTGCAAAGGTCGTCACGCATGACGTAAATTGCTGCAATTTCTTTAATTCAATTAGTTTTACAATTTCGAATAAAACCTAGTCATATTTAATGGCTTGAAATGTGGAATAACTAAAATACATTTCATTTTTTGGCGAGACTTTTTTTAAAGTCCTCGAGTATAGTTGTACCCGGGGCATCCCCTCTGGGTGGGGCCAAGGGTCACAATTTATAATTGGCCATATTGGACAGATCCACGTTTCTCTTGGAGCTCATAACTTTGAAATTTTTTACGGTACAAAATTTAAATTTGGTGTGATACTTGCCCAGACCAAAACCCTTGACGTCATGGTAGAGCTGTCCCTGGGTCTTGCGCCTGGGTTGGGCCAGGGGTCAGAATGTATAACAGGTCATATCTAACACGTGCAAACTGGGAGTAAAATTATTTTCAGATTCCACAATTCTCTTGAAGCTCATAACTTCGCTACCTTTTTGTGCTACAAAGTGTACATTTGGTATGATACTTACCCAGACCAACATCTTTGACTTTCTGGTAGAGTTAATCCTGCGGCTTGCTTCTGGGTTGGGCCAAGGGTCAGAATGTATAACAGGTCATATTAAACACATGCAAAATGGAAATAAAATCATTCTCAGATAAGTGTTGATGCTGGATGAAGACAATTTCTTAAGCATAAGGGTTTGTCGCTTGGGTGGAGCAATCGGGTCACTGAGTCAGCTAGGAGTGAGGCTACGGGGTGAGCCCAAACCAAACATATTCAATGTTTGCTTGATCAAAAGTCAAATACTCTTGATAATGGATAGTTCAAATTATTCATTATTTGACTTGATACAACTTCATACAAATATTGGGCATGACAATGGATGAATGAAAGCATCTTAATGATAAGGCTCTGTCCCTTATATGCAGCAGTCAGGCCATTGAGTCTACTAGCGAGGCTACAGGGTGGGTCAAAGGAAACATATTCAATGTTTTCTTGATCATAAGTCAGATAAAATTGAAAATGAAGAGTTCAAGTTATTTATTATTTGATTTGCTAAAACTTCATACACACATTGGGTATGGTAACGCCTTGAACGAGTTTCAGGGTGGTAGGGTCGAGGTCAAGGTCACAGTTGCTTTTTATTTAGATACATTTAGTCATTCTGTTTTGATATTGCATACTTCTGTTTGTCGGATATTTTTATATGTATACAACTATAAAACTTATTTAACATGAGAAGTCTGCTAAGGGTATGGAGGTGTCGTCAGACCGACTTAGTACTGGGTAAAGGTGGTGAGAAAAACAGTACTAGGAACCACCCTTTGTCACAATGAGGCATTACAAGTTAGACTGAGTTGGTATCTCTCCATCTGGTGCGCTAGGACCCGACCCTCCATGTCCACACAGTATCCAGATAGTGGCATACAAATCGGCTCTGTATTGCCAAAGGAAAAAAACTGACTTCGTAGTCTAGCTTCTGATGCAAACTTCATTCGTGTGCCACATTTGGTGCTCCATATTTAAGTCAAAGACCTATTAAAGATGATCATTTACAGAAATAATCCTAAACAAAGGTGGAGAACCGCTAGCATTTGGCTTTGTAAAAACACAGACTAGCTCTTTACTAATTTAATGCGTATGTCATTTACATCAAAGGCAATATTTATCGGTTTTATCAAGGTATATGTGGCTTGAGGGTCAGTCCCTTATGCGAAGTGGTCAGGCCACTGGGTTCGCTAGGGGTTGGGCTATAGGGTAGGGCCTAAAAAAACATGTATAATATTCTGTTGTACATTTCTCAGAATTACAATACAGTTGATGATGTAAAGTTGAAATTTGACAGAATTGTTTACTATAGATTTCTTAATCATAAGGGTCAGCCCCTTGCATGGAGTGGGTGGAGCTAGGATGTGGGGCGCATAAAACATACTTATCGGCAAAGGCAATATGGTAGGGGCATCTGTGTACTTTGGAAACATGTCTTGTTCATGAACGGTTGCCATGTCAACCAAAGTTTCCATGTCATTTTCCTAAAAACTTCATATATGTTATCAGTATTTTGTCTTAAACAATCCTATGAAAAATTAGCTACCTAGTTTAAACGGTCCATGTGTCTGAAATTTTACGTCATTTTCCCAAAAAGGACTATCACCCACTAAAGGACTGTTTAATAACCGACCAAAATGGTTTTAGCTATTTCATAGTTGCTGGTGCTTATGTGCATATGTTTTCTGTATAATATCTGGCAAATCGGTCCAGTGTTTCTGGAAAAGAAGTCGTTTAAATGATTTTCATGGCGGCCATCTTGGTTTTCGGATATGAACATTTTAGCTATTACGACATTACGACGTGATGTGCCTGCTGGGTAGTATAGGATCCGTCGTCCGTCCGTCAACATTTTCAAACGACATCTCCTCTGAAACTACAAGGCCCATTGTCACCAAATTTCATATGAAGCATTTACAGACAAGGGGGACTAATAATATTGTTACTTTATACAAATCGCTGCAGAATTTTGGTTGCTATAGCAACTTGAAGTTTCCATTGCCTTGTATGGGGAAAATTGACAATTTGCGTTTACTGCTACATTATTGCAGATTTTTTTGACAAATCTTTTACAGAAATGTTCCTAGGATAGTCCTCTATCAACCACATGAAATGAATACAAACTGCTAATTTGGCTGGTTGACATGGCAACAAAATGATTAAAAATAGAAAAAGTAAAAAATCATCTCAACAACATCTGTGTGGCCGCCTAAGCTCAAACTTTACAGAAGTGATCTTAGTTGTAGCTTCTATAAAAATACTATTTTCATGGCAATTGCTCAGCAGTTTGCTTTCCATGCTTAAAGTTGCGATTGACATATAATGGGAAAGAAAAATTGCATTTATTGCTATGTTTTAAACATATATTATTGTCTTAGAACTAACAATCGGGTTGGTCTACAAGTTCTACCAACATTAGTTAAATCCATTCCCTTAGAACAGTTTATACAAATCGTCAATTAGGCTACACGATAATGATACAAAGAATATGTGATTAAGAAAGCAAAAAATTATGTGAAAAAATGAGGTAATAATAATAATGATAATAATAATAATGATAATCATCATCATAACACGAAGCCGAACAATCCGGGGATAACTATCCCTCCTGTTTAGGAAGTCACTGCCATCACCAGGATGCAAATAACGCATATGTCACTGCAGAAATGTTCCTAGAGTAGTCCTCTACCAACAACATGAAATTCATGCAAATTTCATAGTTTGGCTTGTTGCCATGGAAATCGTATTGTTAAAAATAGAAAAAAAATCAATAAAAAAATCATCTTCTCAAAAATAAAATAATACTGAGTATCTTCTGCATTATAAATCAGCCACGTCGTGAGAAACCTATTTTGCCATTTGCGAAAAAGAAAGGCTTAGATCAGCCTGCGCATCTGCATAGTCTGACCAGCGCCTGTATTGTTCATTGCGCGGATAGTCTAACACCTATTCTTTCAAAATTCAAAATTTCAAGACCTTAGCCAGTCTCTGTTGGTGAACAGTTCGGTTTGAGTCTGACCTGGTCGCCCACCCGAAAACATGTTTTCTCGTGACGAGGCTTAAAGCATATGTAATTAAGAATGCAGTTCATAAGCATTTCACTTGAAATGACATTATTTGCAATGGTATTTTCAGAGGTGGACATGAAAAATTATCGCAAATTTTCTGCAATGGATCTGCTGTTTTTAACTATAGTTTCATATTTCTGGTATTTAGGACCGGTTTATGACGACTGTGCATGTGACCCTGACGCTGTATCAGGTCCAACTACACCAGGCCTCTCCACAACACCAGCCCTGCCGGATTGGTGCTTCAGTCCTGATGGCACATCCTGTTCATGGTACACAGAATGCTTAGAGGTAGATTTATAGTACTTGTTTGTATATATAGACTGAACAAAAAACGAAACGTTACATAGATTATTCATGAATTTTAAGCTAAAGAACAATATTTCCAAATATTTCTATGATATTTCTCACACGCCACGCGTCAGACAAACCTTATAAACTTGCATCAGTTGTTACCGAATTACTCTACTTTGACAGAAAACACCACAGATATCGCGAAACGTTAAATGCGCATGCGCAAGCACTTAAATTTTTACACTATCGGATTTGCCCTGTAATTGCTATTAACAAACCCTAATAATTTTATGACACTTAACCTGCAGCTCAAAGAAATAAGATAATAAAGATTTTGTGTCTTTGAAATTATCTCCCTTGTAATTAAACGTATAGCAAATTATTTACTCCGTTTAATCAGTATGTTTTAATAAAATTTGAAAGTTTAATTTATGAATCTTATTCCTGCTTCTCCAGACAATTGTTCATGATTAAAGAACTTGATCAAACTGGTTCATTATCTGCGGTATATCACCTTGAATTGTCTATGGGAATTTAAGTACATAGCATGAAAGTCAGAGTCAAGTGTCCTGAAAAGCGACATTCCAAGCCTTGTGCTTCATTGATCAGCCATTTGGAAGCGGCGATTAGACCTTTTTCGTTACATCTAGTCAGAAATGACTTGCTCAAATCCTTCAAAAAGCACCTAAAATTGCACTTTCAAATTCTGACCCCTCAATGAGTCAAACTTATCTGGAGACAGTAGTATAGCAGTTTTTGTTGTATTATTCATTTTCTGAACTTCGTATACCTTTTACCAGTTAGATGTAAAATGAAATTGGCAAAATCTTAATTCAGTTCAAAGAAAACTTGCATTGAAATTACATGTAACGTTTCTTTTTTTTGTTCAGTATATATGTATTCAGACCATACGCGTATGGTCAGACCGTATGGGTATATTCATACGGGCTGACTTTTACACCTGATTGGTTGTGACAAAAACTGGAATAGATTTTGTATCATCCACTAGCAGTCGAATACTTTCACTTGCCTGTGAATTCGATTTCCATATTCTCCTTCAAAATATGGAAAATGAAAAGTAATTAACAAACTAGTCAAACTTCCCCCAGTTATTTTAAGCAATAAACATCATATTCATATTTGCGAGTAAAAGCAGCCGCTGGCCTGCTTATTATGATTCTACAAAAAAAAAAAAAAAAATAGCTGGACCGTTCGCGAACGTTCAGACCGAATAGGTATATACCCATGAGGTCCAAATGTACGCTTGCAGTCTTACGCAAGTGTGGCTGGCCGTCTGGGCATGTACAACATTTACGAAAAAAAAAAAAAAAAAAAAAAAATCGAAATTCTGGGGTTTGTCGAAGTGTAAACTACAGTTGGTCGCGTGCAAAGTGAATGAAGCCCGAAGGGGTCCATGTAAGCTTTGCTAGCGACCCTATGTAGTGTACACTTCGATAAAACATCGGAAAAATAAGTTTATTGCTTATATTTACATTCGTTTCGATCAAACTCTTGATGAAAAATCTAATATAACAGCTAAAATTGAAGCAGTAGTGCATTTACACCCAGTTTTTCTGCTAACAGTGGAGCAGCGTCCTTGACGTCATGGCTTCGCCGGCGTCCAATCAGATTGTAGAGAGCCAGTGTTTATTTTGACGTCATTTAAAGTCATTGTCGTCGCGTGGTTCAATGTTATTATTGGAATGTAAATTACATTACGTTCCAATGGTTTACTATAGGGTTTTTCAGTAAATACACCAAGAATGTAAATATTCTATAATAATTATTACATTGTGCCACATGGTTGAAACTTTCGACGTGACTCTTAACTGGGAACTGATCTGAAATTTTAAGTGACAATTCACCTCAATAACTAGCACGTGGAATCTTCAAAATGCCGTGTCATTGAGTGGCCAGCAAACACTGAGTGACAGCTCGCTACGCCTATTTGCATGTGAAATCAAGAGCAGGGGGTGGATATTACTGGTAGGCAACGACACAGCGGCTATTTCCGACTACAGTCAAATTCGGCCGGTGATGTTTTTAAAACGATTCTTATATATGTATTCTTATTATCGGTTAACCTTTTATTGATGAAAAGAATCGTTTAATAATATAGATATAAGGAATAAACGTTATTTTTTTAACAACTTAAATAGACCAGCTCTAGCAGTGAATTGTTGAGTAATAATTCATTCTTTGGAGGTCAGTTTAAAAGTAGATCATATCACGAGCGCGGAGCGCGAGGGATATATCTACTTACATCTGCCCGACAAACAGTGAATTATTACTTATTAATTCAATGCTAGAGCTGAACTATTTCGATTCTAACACTCAAAACGCAGAAAAAGCATTGTTTTCATTTAAAGTCTCCCAACCTTTGTGCCAGCGCGTTCATGCCAATATTCTTAGGGCCGCGTTCACACGAGCAAAGTTTCTATGTCACAGAAACGTTAACAAAGAAAGTATGTCAAACATTTTGCGTTTACACGGAGCAAATAATGTGACATAGAATCTTTGTCAAGTAAACTAGAATGTTTGTCAAATAAACTTTGCCAATGCAATATTTGCTGTGCAGTGTTCACACGACCAAATATTATTCGTCAGAGTTACCTGCAGCAATAAAACGAAATCTTTGTCACATTTTCCAAGCTTATAGCAAAGTTCTTTGTTACATAATCTTTAGCAAAGTTCTCCGTTTACACGGACAAATTTAATTTATCGAAGTAACTTTACCATATATCTTTGTCAAAGAAACATTGTCATATTTTGGCATTTACACGAGCACATTTTTTAGTGGCAAACCGGCTTTGTCACAGAAACTTTGCTCGTGTAAACGCAGCTTTAACTTATCAAAGGTAAATATACGTTTTTATGGCAAATTTAGAAAGAGAAAGTCTAACGTCTCAAAACGTCACAAAATTACGTCAGTAATGCAAGTGACGTCAGCAATTAGACTCACGCGCTCCGAGACAGTGAGTTGTTGCAGAAACTTCCACTGCTTCAGTCTGTAGGCGCTATATGTTAGAATTAAGGAACGAATTTCATTTTTCTGGTGTTTATCGAAGTATAAACTACATTAAATCGTGTGCAAAGTAAGTGAACCTCGAAGGGGTTCATGTTAACCTAGCCAGCGACCTAATGTAGTTTAAACTTCGATAAACACCAGAAAAATTAAGTTCATTGCTTATTATACCTCCGTTGAGGGGTATATAGTTTCTTTCTTTCCGTCTGTCCGTCCGTTCGTCCGTCCGTGCATCTGTAAGTCCGTTAACATTTGCGTTAAAGTTTTGCGTTAAGTTTTTTCTTTAAAGAGTTACCCTCTTTAAATAAAGACCTTACTTACTTACTTACTTACTTACTTTTCTTATATTTCCAATATTCTTTGATGGGGCCTTTGGGTATGTGACTAGGTATACTTCTGGGTTCATGCAGAATAGTTGACATCAACTGGATGCTGCTACTGACCTAAGGTCAAGGTCACAGACCTAAACATTTGCGTTAAAGTTTTGCGTTAAGTTTATATTCTTCTTTTATATTTCTAATATAATTGATGGAGTCTTTTGATATTTGACCAGGACTACTTTTAGGTTCATACAGAGTAGTCGACATCATCTGGATGCTGCTGCTTACGAAAGGTCAAGGTCACAGACTTGCATATTTGCGGCGTTAAGTTTACATTCTTTGCTTATATTTCCAATATCCTTTGATGGAACCTTTTGATATATGACTAGGTTTACTTATGTGTTCATGCAGAATACTTGACATCATTTGGATGCTGCTGCTGACCTAATTTCAAGTCACATACATACACATTTGCGTTAAAGTTTTGCGTTAAGTTTATATCCTTCCTTTTTATTTCCAATATTATTTGATGGAACCTTTTGATATTTGATTAGATTTATTTTTCGTTCATAGCTGCTTAACAAAGGTCAAGGTACAGACATATATTTGCGTTAAAGTTTTGTGTTGAGTTTATCTTCTTTGATAAAACCTATTGATGTATGACTAGATTAACTTCTATGTTTCTGCAGATTAGTTGACATCATCTGAATGCTGCTGCTGACCAAGGTCATGGACACAGACTTAAATGTTTACATTAAAGTTTTGTGTTCAGATGGTTCTCTTTGCTGATATTTGTAATATAGTTTCATGGAACCATGTGATAGGTTACTAAGTTTACTTCTAGGTTCAATCCATGTATAAAATTGATTTTGTTATGTGGTAAGACGGAGGTTTTATTAGGCGGTGGCGCTGGTCGGGGTGTACATGAGCCACTGCTCACTTGTTCTAGTATTTACCTTCTTTTCTATCTATTGTTTGACCACAAATTTGCGTTAGGGGCTAGAGTTCAAGCAGAAAAAACATTTATATGCAGTTTTTCTACTAAAAGCGGAACAACGTCAAGTACAGTACGTAACAACGACGTCATAACGTCGCCTGCGTCCAATCAGATTGGAGAACCATTGTTTATTTCGACGTCACTGAACGTTGCGTGAACCGATGTAGTTATTGAAGTATAAACTACATTACGTTCTTAGGGTTTACCACAGGGCTTTTCAATAAATGCGCGGATAATGTTCATATTGAAGTATAAACTTTGCTCGTGTCCCGATGTGGTTTATACCTCAGTAAACATGACTCCACCCCCTGCTGTAGGTTACATCAAATCATAAATAGTGACACTACGCTTTTCATTTTGTGGTTTTGTCATGTTGTGGTTCAATTTTTTTCAGAAAAGACTTCCCTGTTCGGGTACTGGCTATGGGTATGCAGTGGACTATGCCTTGAAATTTTGTGACCTGTACTCAGAAAATCAGCACAAGTTTTTACCCAAAGGGCAGCGCTGGATAAATGCTGTCCGCAAATGTCTTCAAGTCAAACTTGTTCCGTTTCTCCGGCCTTATGTGAAAACAAACTGTGCGAAGATCCAAGCATTTGCCTTTCAAACACATACGCCATGCTATCTACATCCTTATCCCGGGGAGCCGTCGATATGCGACCTTGACTGCGTCGAGTGGGGAAAGGTATTTTGGACCATCAAAGGAGCATACATAAGCGCTACGAGTGAAAGTTTGCGAGGAATGTGGTCGGTTTTAATGGGCTGCGCCTCGCCTTCCTCTGTTCTAACGCCTGTCACGTGTAACTGGGCTGTTTTGAAGGCAGAGGGCAGAGCTGGTATGCGGTTAGTCCGATTTGAAGTAAGAAAGGTAAACGCAGCAGTAGACTGGTTCAAACATCTTATTGAAAAGAGATCAGCACCGCTTAATTTTGATGAGGTAGCAGGTAATATTGCCGATCAACTGGCAGCACAACAAGGTTGGGAAAAGGATGGGGTCCAGTGGTTTGCTTTTGTTGGAAACAGTTCAAGCAACTTCTCAAATGCTGATGAAATTGACATCAACATCCTTCTCGGTTCTAGAGCTGAGTATGATCTAAATGCCGTTGGAGTTCCAGCAGCCGATATGAATAAGACGGTGGACGATTTGGCAGAAGCGATCGGGAATGAGCAAATTCATCTTGATATTGGCAAGAATTTGAATGTGACAGAGTTCTCCGCCTGTCTTGATTCAGACTGCCAAGAAACGTACCACGACGTCATCCCAAAGTTGAAAAAGCTAAAATCCCATGTTTCTGGAAGTTCAGCCATTTCGAAGAAGGCGGTGTTAATAACAGCCCCTATTATTATTAAAGTGTTGCTAAATTAAGGCTGTCAGTCATACACTGAAATGAAAAGCAATAAAAGAAAATTAATATGCTCAGTGCAAAAAAAACGCATCATTTGCCCTGATTGTGATGGAGAATTCAAATTAATTTGCCTGCTCGCAAAGATTATTCTTACAGGTAGTTAAGAGATTGGATAATCATGTATGTATTTTGGAGAGAAAGATGAAAATGTAAACTATAGAATAACTCGCATGTTTGATCATTAGGGTTGAAACTTCCCAACCGCTTGGTGGAATTTTAACAACTCACTTCAATAATTCTGATTCTACACAGATTGATTGAAGGACAAATGAGCCGCGACACGAGAAAACCAACAAAGTGGTTGTGCGCCCAGCGCAGACTCAGATCAGCCTGGGCATCCGCCCAGTCTGATCAAAGTCTTCGCTGTCCGCATGGAGGTAGCTTAGACCCTTAGCTACCCTTTAAGCCCTTAGCGAAGAGTCTGACCAGACTCGACGGATGCTCAGGCTGATCCGAGTCTGCGCTGGCCGCACAACCACTTTGTTGGTTTTCTCGTGTAGTGGCTCAAATGTTATGTTTCAAAGTATGGATGATACTGTCATGTGTGATATTTTTCTTGCTGTACCGAAGCTAATTTTTGATATTTAAGAAATAGATCAGCTCCAGCAGTGAATTGTTGGATAATAATTCACTGATTGGAGGTCAGTTGTAAAGTAGACCATATCACGAGCGCGGAGCGCGAGTGATATATCTATTCACAACTGACCTCCAAACAGTGAATTATTACTCAACAATTCAATGCTAGAGCTGAATTATTTCGATTCTATCATTCAAAAACGCTGAAAAACTATTCTTTTCATTCAAATTCTCCCAAAGTTCCTGCAAGCGCATTCGTTCTCCTGCTAATATTCTTAACTGTATACGTTTTTACGGCGATTGTAGAATAAAAAGGGACGTCGGAACATCGCTCGGCCAATTCCGTGAATCAACCTCGGATGTATGACGTGGGACTACTTACGTCACACGACTGTTGATAGGAACAACGACATAAACAAAGATGGCCACACTGTCGCACCGGGTAAATCATAAAATGAAAAGAAACAAATGTTTTTTCTGTCTCGGCATTAATAATTGACTATTTTGTTTGAACAACAGCAAAGCATTAAAAGTCAGTGCAACAACTGAAAAAAGTCGCAGGTCGAGAATTAATTATAGGGAGCTACGACTTCGGCGTATACTTCCGGCCGAAGAACAAAATGTTGGATTTTGCTGCATATTACTCCGCCGTATATACGCCCGAGGTCTGATTCATGGAATTGGCCGAGGAGTTCCGAATGACCGTCTAACGTCTCAAAACGTCACAAAATTACCTCAGTATTGCCAGTGACGTCAGCAAATAGACTCACGCGCTCCGAAACAGTGAATTGTTGCAGAATAAAACACGGAACCTTTCCATTGCTTCTATTCGCGCATTGTATTAGAATAAATGTTTTAATCTTGAGGACTGTCTCTCTTTTCTCTCCAGTTGTTGTCACGCGCGATACGTGTATTTTTCTCGGTGCAGCCGTGTGTGTATTTCAATTCTCATAACGATATTTACCCCCTGCATCTCAGAGGACCGTATCCATAGCCGCAGCACAGGGCCGTCGCCGGCTCGTGAATAGTGGTCCGGCCATGTATTTGCGGGTGTCGAAGCACGAGAGGGGGCAACACCTGAGCGGGAAATCCCTCTCTTACAGGGTCTGAGGGGGATCTCTCCCGAGAAAATATTTACATTCAGAAAGTTTGTAAGGGCATTTACATTCCATCTTGTGTTCATTTTCAGTATGAAATTTAAATCATTTCATAAAGATAATCGAGGAAACAGAACTGATTTTTTCAGTTTAAACAGACTGGTTCATCAGTTCTCCAAGCCAAAAACAGTTAAAAAAAATATTTGAGCCGCGACATGACAAAACCAATCATATGGTTGTGCGCCCAGCGCAGACTCAGATCAGCCTGGGCATCCGCCCAGTCTGATCAGAGTCTTCACTGTCCGCATGAAGCTAGCTTAGACCCTAAGCTACCCTTTAAGCGCTTAACGAAGACTCTGATCAGACTGGGCGCATGCCCAGGCTTATCTAAGTCTGCGCTGGGCCCACAACCACTTTGTTGGTTTTCTCGTGTCGCGGCTCATTTTCGGTCCGTCAGCGAGTCTCATCTTGCAGTGGCAACCACCAACTTTATGCGAAGGTAAGGTCTGATAATACATTCCCGCAACAGTTTGTTCTTTCAGTCGCGAGCCACGAAGACGGAAAACTTCTTTTACCTTTTTTTTTTTCATTTTACTGACACAAGGCCTATTTTGAAAAGTTAAACATCTTTGGCTGATTTGAAACTGATGGGGTATTCATGATGGAATAATATGCACATACGTTTTCAGAATTTGAATTTAGTCAGAAAGGTAGTTTTTAAAACAGTCTGTCTGCATGATACAGGTATATACTTTAAAACAAAATTTAGATTAGTATGTAGCACTTGAATAAATCAACTCTCGGCATGCTGTCATTTACAAAATAATTTTATGCATTATTGTTTGCCTTCAGCTATTAAGTATTGGGGATTGAAAGACATTAATGAGCCGCGACGCGAGAAAACCAACAAAGTGGTTGTGCGCCCAGTCGGACTCAACTCAGCCTGGGCATCCGCCCAGTCTGACCAGAGTCTTCGTTGTCCGCATAGAGGTAGCTTAAACCCTTAGCTACCCTTTGAGCGCATAGCGAAGAGTCTGATCAGTCCGGTCAAATGCCCAGGCTGATCTGAGTCTGTGCTGGGCGCACAACCACATTGTTGGTTTTCTCGTGTCGCGGTTCAATTTTTATTCTCTACTATATAGAACACTTCCTGCATTCCCCGCCGGTTTATAACCTTGTTATGGAAATACCTATATGAGAATTGGTATTTCCTTCGATGATACATCTATCTCAGTGAACTGTTGCGTAACAGGATTATAATATTTTTCAAGTGGCTGTGGCTTTTATATCTCGTCCCTTCAAGATAATCTTATAATGAATATGAATTCTTAAAGGCCTGGATCTCATACCATCCGGCAAAGGATTAAGCTACCTGTTTGAGACGGAGCTATTATGTAAATACTGTTTTATTCCAAGGCCCAAGGTTATTGGTTTCTTAGATGATAAGACTGCCAATCATTTCCACAGCCATTCCTTCACACAAGCAAGAACCAACCATCAGTTCTGTTTAATAGTGGACTTATATGACCTGCTGGTGATGCTTACTGTTTGGTATCCTGGGACCGAGTGCACATAGGAGGTGTAAACTACGCCGGCGTAGCTTACGAACGTCGGCGCAACTAAGTCTGTACTGGACATTAAAACTTTAACCATACGCTGAGTTTATATATTCGAGGCTGACAAACTACTTGGGGGTCATCTCAAATTTAAAAGAATCCTAGTCACAATTTATGCATACAATAGCGGAAAGACAGATCAGCCTGTGCCTTCGTGCAAGGTTGTAATGAATGCCACGCCAGTGTATAGGGATATCCAAGGTGGTCCTTAAATCACAACGTGAGAAGAAATGGACGGATGGCTATGAAATTTGCCGATACTAATTGCCAGCATGTGTTGCAGTTTTACGTCCTTTAGAACAGTATTTTCATATCAGGACAATGGGACATTGATAGTGAAAGTCTGGGTGCAATGCAGCCCCATTTACGGTCGGAAAGATTTCGCTTCTCGCGCATCTCTAACCCGGGACCGTTAGATCTGCAGGCACGCGCTGCTACTGATGTGGATCATCATACAGAGATATAATGATACACTGATACACATGTCATTTGGGCGTATTGTTTGTGGGCTGATGGATTTCCATTCTATCGTCATAGCATATATTATGGTCCAGTCATGTCATTTCGCTGCCTGTTATATTATTGATTCAAAAGTATCAGGTACGGACTACGACTGAGGGAGTTTGTCAGTAAGTAAGGAACCTGTCGTCTTCAAACGCAAGCCAAGCGCTCTGGACAAACGATCCTTGTTATAAGTTTGTACTAGCATGGACTGGATGGTGGTGGTGGTTGGAGTTTGGGTTTAACGGCTCTTTTAGATAGTATTCCAGTCTCTTCGAGCTGCTTCCAGAGAGAGCAAGAAAGAAAAGGTATAGATAGGATAGATGAGACTAGAATAATCCAAACAAACCCCATCCCGCACCTGCTGCAGGCCGACCGGCCCTTGCCCTACTATTAGCCAAATTAGAAGAACGCTACGGCATTGAATGTTCAACAGCACCATCGCCCAAACCGACCACCCCTAACATGGAATGGAAAAATCACGCAACATAAATCAGGGGCGACTAACTTAATTTGTCATGGTTGAAATATAGGCTGACAGCCGATGATACCAACCAACAGTGGACCTATTCGGTACTGTGCAAAGTGGCTGTACTAAGTCGACCGATAATTCGGTCGAAAGCTATACCAGTCACGGTAAATGATACTATTGTAAATGGGCGTCGACCGGGCTGGTATTGGTGTCGATTGTCCCAGTCGACAACCACTTTTGCATGTGCGGTAACTGATTGGCTAGGTTGAAAACCAGGTTTGGAAACTGGTATTACCCTCGAGATTAATTGATCTTCCTCATTTTTGTTTTCTTTTCTCTCGTCCACATTCCCCCCTCTCTCTCTCTCTCTTTCTCTCTACCTATTCAACCATAACCCAACCTACCATCCAACCATCCATTTATCCATCATTTTATCTGTCTTTCCATTCCTCCTCCATGTTACCTACCTCCCTAATCTGGCCCAGCGGATACGTATCGTCAAAATGACGTCGTGATGACTTCGGTGCGACGTCATTTCGTAGAACCGACGTCAATACGACGTCATGTGCCTGCTGGTGTCTATCTGTCTATCAAGGAGCTCCGGTAGCTCAGTAGCTTAAGCAGTGGCCCGCTGATCTAGCGGTCCCGAGTTCGAGCCCCGCTGTTGGCGGGAATCTTTTCAATCGTAAACGGAGTTCCATGGACATAGCCTTTCATTATCATCCACCCATTGTCCTGATATGACTAAAATACTGTTATAAAGGACGTAAAATCGCAATTCATCCATCCATCCAGCCACCCATCCATCCATCTACATGTATTTATTTATATATCTACCTATTGATCGATCGATCGATCGATCGATCGGCCTAGCCATCCATCTATCTGTGCAGAAGTGCAGGCTTATTATCGTCTTCGCTGTTCGCACGAGCTTTAAAACGTTTTCTCATAACATGTGCCAAGTATCAAGCAGTAGGCAAACCTGTCTTATTAATTGGTTCACTCCCAGCGGGCACATGGCGTCAAAATTACGTCATATTGACGTCGATGCTACGTTACCACGTCGCATCGACGTCAGTACGACGTCATTTTAACGTCATGTGCCTACTGGGCTGTCTTGCTTTTTATGACTTCCTGTTTTATTCTCGGCAAAACGTTGCCCTTTCAAACTGAAACAATGCTTAGAGGAAAAAATTCGAACCGCCAGAGGTAGCTTTTTCCCCTTATGGTTTGACCCTTAAGTAAAAAGCGAGGCAAAAGATACAAATGGCAGACTTGCTTCCCCTGAAAGTGTACCCGTGCATGCAGGCAGTCAGGTCAGAGTCTTTGCTGTTCGCACATTATGCTAGGATCTTCAGGAATCTTACAAGCACAAAGTGAAGTGTTTTTTTTTTTGTTGTTGGTGATGTTATTGCTTTTTTTACCATTAGGCCGGTCTGGGTCTTCTGTCTTTATTTAATCAGACTATTCGTACTGTATGAAAATGCTCAGTATGTTAAGCGCTGGCCTGCTGATCTAGCGGTCTGGGGTTCTAGCCCCACCGGATGCGGAGATCATTTCAATCATATACTGGCTCCATTGCTTTCATTATCACCCACCCATCGTCCTGATATGACTGAAAACTGTTAAAAAGGACGTTAATTCGAAAGTCATCCATCTATCCGTACTGTCTGAACATATTGGTGTCCTATAAATAATGCATAAAGTTACAGACAGACAGACGGTCTGCCAGACAGAGACAGGCAGACGGCCTCTCAGGGTAGGTAGGGTAGGATAGGGTAGGGTAGGTAGGTAAGTAGGTAGGTGAACGGAGAGATAGACATACAGACAGTCAGAGGGTAGGGTTAGGCAGGTAAGAATGGTAGGTAGGTAGGTGACTAGATGGATGGATGGATGGATCTTTTAGATGAACTGAGCGCTGATTCAAATTAGATGACTTAATTTTGTACTAATTACGTGGCTGAACAATAAAATACCAAAACAACAGGTTTATCTGTATTGCGAGAAGGACGTGTTTACTTTCGATTTCGATCGTGTGTCTATAACGTGTACGATGAGCAGACACTGGATTCTAATGTCGGCAAAAGCGTAGCTACCAGTACGCTATTACGCAGGTGCGTATTAAAATTTTGTCAAACTGACAAAATTCCAACACGTTCAGTGTGATTTCCGCTAGTGCGCCCTTGCTCGGTACAAAAACATGTATTTATTTATTTTGCCCTTGTTAAGACATGCACATAAGTGCAGTCTGATCACGATACTCGCTGTTCCTTATATATTGAACAGAGCTGTATGCATTTAGGATTTTTGGCTGGATAATCTACATGGCTGGTTTGAGATGTAAGTGTTGGAAGCCCTCTCTGAAGGAACCAAGCGGGCAAGTGTCGACTCAACGTGGATGCAATGTCGACATTACTACAACGTTTGAACCGTTGTATAAACTCTGCCAACAAGGTTAAGGTACATGTAAAATGTTAGGAAACTGAAACTCACGCAAAAACCAAACAACGTCGCATAAACGTCGAGGCAGATTTAGCGACTTCATTTCAAAACGAGTGCAGACTGTCTGGTATGCATTGCTAGAAAGAATGTCCTTGCAACGTCATCAACGCAACGTCCATTCGCCATTTTAGTGTTTTGTCACTCTCAAGAATATACTAAGTATACGTTAACAAAGGGTGCATTTATGGCTCTGCCAATGTCAGCATAGGCATGTCAGTGCCGTTCAGAGTTTCAACATTGGCACCACTGGCTCTACCATTGGTACCAAAGGTACCAATATTGCCGACCATTGGCTGCCAGTACTGCAGACAACAAAGGGCGTGGGTAACATTACAAACGCCGGAAAATTGCGTCATTCAATATGGCGATTTAGTGAATCCATCATAAACGCTCGAGTTGTGACAGGAGAATAATTGTTCCCGACACTGATGACACCAAATTAGAAAAACTAAAATTTTCTAATTACAGAAAAATGGCTCTGCAATAGTGTCAATGGCGCCATTGGTTCTACCAATAGTTGGCTGCCAAAGGTCACCTGTTCAGGGTTTTACGGTTACCAATGGCACTATTGGCAAATCGCCAATGACACCACTGGCAGAACCCTGAATGTATCCAAAGTTCATCACTCAGCTTAACCAAGGATCAGGCAACTTTAAAACAGCGTCTTGCTGGCGTATCAACATTGATAAGCTTCAAACGTTTTGTATAGTAAATTATTTGCAGCGTGCACAGAACCTATCAAATGCTATAATGCCACGGCGTTTTCAGCTGTTGGGAACGAGCCGTAATGCCGAATCAATTATGTGGACTAAATGTACATGCCCTGGCCAGACTGCACATGTATACATGTACACCGGGAAAGGCTGGGGTAGTAAATTTGCTTTTGTTAGCCCATTTAATTGTGGGTAATCTAAGCCCGCCCCAGCTCCCCCCCATCCCAAGTCTCCCCAATCCCCCTTTTCTTTGAAAGTCTGTTACATGTATTTGGATGACTCCATTTCTGTGTTTTAGGGGTTTCTGGTGCATGTTTCCACTTTTATTGTATTTTGTATAAATATTCCGTTCATCCTGAACAGATGCCGCATTATGCGGCGTCAACTGGGTCTACGCTGTTCGCATATGTCGCCAAAACAGGTTACCAGTCTAAAAAGAGTTAATTACTCTACATATTGTGACAACTTGTAATTGTCCAAAATTTCGAATGATATTTAATTTACTGGCAGGCCCTGATCGAATCATAGATGTTAGTCTGTAAAATCAGCGTGCCACTGCGTCGACGTCTAACAGCATCAGCTGTACATATGCGACCAATGACGACTCAGACCTATCTGTGCGTCTGTGCAGTCATTCTGATCCGACTTCGTTTTTGTTTCCAGCAGATATCACTGACACATATACATACGTTGCATGTATATGTTCTGCGTAAAGTAGGAATGGGTACAATTCCGGAATTGTCCTGCGCAAAGTAGGAATTCTCACTTTGTTGCGCAAAGTGGGAATTCTTACCTTGCGCAAGACAATTCCGGAATTGTCTCAGCGCAAAGTGAGAATCAGGACATAGTGAGAATAATTAGATGTTAGTGCGTTTAACAAATATATGTTTGCATTTATTTGTTTGATACAGCCATTTAACCATACCTATAAATTTCTGAGTTTGAAAAAAATCGTAATTTTGACAAAGTAATATTTTCCTCTCCAAAAGGCACATCTACATATTTCTGCAACATATGTACAAGTTTCAAATCAACTGCTCAAACACTGGAAAAAGTTATCAGAATTTGAAATCATATATCCTACCCGAAAATTGCTAAGTTCAATAAGGCCGTAATTTTGTCAAAAATACAGATTCCTCATTTCAAAACAATTACCCTGTTACTTCCAGTTTTGCCCAGAAATATTTACCTGTTCGATATAAACTACCAAATCCCTTGCGCAATTCTAGAATTGTACCGGTACAATTCCGGAATTGTAACACAAAGTGAGAATTCCTACTTTGCGCAGGACAATTCCGGAAATGTACCGATTCTTACTTTGCGCAGAACATATACACATAAGCATGCTGAATGCTGTTTCAGTTTTGGCATAATGTTCATACAATGTGCAAGAATCCCGTTTGTAGTTTAAGCTTTCCTCCTCCAGCAAGATTCGAACACGGACTGCTAGCTTATCAGGACAGCCCTTATCTGACTGAGCTACCGGGGCTCCCAACAGACTGGTACTGAAAACCTGTATATTCATTCAGTAGTACAAAATAGCCGAGTCAAATTGTGTGCCATACACTGGTAAAGCAACCCTTAACGTCAGATAAGCGCGCACTTCCAATGACAAATGCTGACATCACGTGTAGTTTTCCATCATGACGGAGACGTTTACACGTCTAGATCCCGCCTTGCGCTATTCTGTCCTACATTATGGGCTGACGATTTAGTTTGTGTGGCGCTATCACAAGCTGTCTTCAACCGATCAAAATGGAAGAAAAAAATCCCTGGCGGGGCATTGTCGTTGAACAAATAGCTAATTCAGTATCAGCCAAATGAAAATATAAATAACACCACGTTTATTTATATTTAAAGAGTTTTGCTTTCCAGACGAGAAAGAACGACATGCCTAGATGTCCTAATGTAGCTAAAAGGTTGTCAGACGTTGATGCAACGTCATGATGTAAATATGATGTTGCAACGACGTAGATACGGTTTTAAATCAATACTGCAAATGGCGTCGTGTAAATTTTTACCTTACGGTGCGTGCCTTTAAGAAAGACTCAGATCAGCTTGCGCACCGGCGCAGACTGATCAGTCTTCCTGGTTTGATGCATATGTAAAGACTAAATTGAATTGAGTCTTTGCTCGTCGCTAATGTCCTAAACTCCCTGTTCGTGCGACGCAATTCGGCAACACAATCGATTCGATGTATACGTTTGAAATGCCCCCTTACCTAGAACGTCCGATCTCAAATGTAGAATGTCAGCCTAGGTAAACTTTTAATGTCCACTACGACTGCATTATAATCGAAGTGAACGAAGCAATATATGAGCTTTGAAGCTATTTTGCGACTCAGTTTACGATAGGCCTCGGTTGTGCACATGGATTAAAATTCTGCGACATTTTTACGTCGGTCATACGTCGGGCTTAGGCCTACGTTTGCTTTGTCCACTCAGCTCCAGAGAAATACTGACATATGTTGTTTCGATTCTCGTAAAGATGGTCTCCAAGAGCTTCAGGGGAACGAAACCATTCAGCAACATAAATCAACTTTCGTAAAAAGTTTATTTCAAGAAGTGAATCCCACACTTAAATCATTTATATAATAAAGAACACAAATGTTAACGCATATTTTATACTAATTTAACTAAAAAGGGCATCAAAGCCATTACCATAAAGCCAAAATTACGGTTGCGGGTGCCAACCGATATTAGAAAATTACCATAGAGACCAATGTATTTACCATTATCAAATGCAGACATAGGAAGTGATCATGACCTGATGATGATCATGACCTTCCGAGTTCGTCTGAAGAAGGCTAGAAAGCCAACCCAGCCAAGACTGAAGTTTGATTTTGAGAAGTTAAGGGACCCAGAAATGGTATGCGCTTTTCAAGCAACAATAGGTGGGAAATTTGTACCACTCATTGGTCTGAGGGACGATGACATGGACATAGATACCATGATAACCACCTAGTACAGTAGTGACTGACGCAGCCAGTGAGATACTTGGGGAAAAGCCCTGGGTCGGCAGAGATGTTCTCGACCTCTGTGATGAGAGTAGAAATTTAAAGAAGAAGCGGTATGAAGTTGGAGGAGTAAAGAATACAGGGAAGCAAACAAGAGGATTCAGAAGGCAATGAAGAAAGCTAAGGAGGACTGGATAGCTAGCCAGTTTGAGGAGATTGAAACTTGCCTGAACAAAAACAACAACAAGAAAGCATACCAGCTGGTGAATGATCTAACTTCAGAGAAACAGGGTACATCCACAACTATCCAGGACAGGTCTGGGAAATGCCTTACAGAGGAACAAGAGATTCTCAGTAGATGGACAGAGTATTGCTCAGAACAATACAACCCTGATGACAATACGGTTCTGGACTGCAATCAGCCCCCAGGAGAAGATGAACAACCGATCCTCCGTGAGGAAGTTGAAATTGCAGTAGCAGCACTAAAGAAGGGGAAGTCTGCCGGAGTTGATAATATACCAGCAGAACTTGTTCAAGCTGGCGGGGAGACCATGATTGATGTTTAACAGATATCTGTAACAGGATCTGAACAACAGGAGAATGGCCTACCCCATGGACTCAGTCGCTGATTTTTACACTCCCTAAAAAGGGCAACCTACAGCTCTGCCAGAACTACAGAACAATCAGCCTCATCAATCATTCAAGCAAAGTCATGCTGAAAGTCATCTTGAACAGGCTTAAACTACAAGCCGAAGAGATAATCGCTGAGAAACAGGCTGGGTTCCGAGCAGGAAGGGGCACCACAGAACAGATCTTCAACCTTAAAATCCTGTGTGAAAACTATCTCCAACATCAACAGAATCTGTACCATGTCTTTATTCATTTCAAAAAAAGCCTTTGACAGGGTATGGCATGCAGCCTTATGGGCCACCATGCGGAAGTACAATATCAGTGCAAATCTAGTTCGCAACACTGAGCAGCTATACGACAAGGCTACAAGTGTATTCCTGATAAATGGCAGCACAGGAGAATGGTTCTGAACAAAGTTGGAGTAAGACAAGGATGTCTTCTGTCACCCACCCTCTTCAACATTTTTCTCGAACGGATCATGTCTGATGCTCTGGAAGTACATGACGGAAAGGTTTGCATAGGCGGCAGAAACATTACCAATCTGCGGTTTGCCGATGACATAGACGCTCCAGCTGAAGAAGAGCAGGAACTAGAAGCTCTAGTTGAAAGTCTCGACCAAACCTGCACTAGGTAAAAGATGGAGATCAGTGCTGAGAAAACCAAACTGATGACGAACAGAGCTGAGCAGCCCAAAAGGAGATCAATGTAAAAGGGCAGAAGCTGGGTACCGTAACAAGCTTCAAATACCTTGGAGCAAATGTCTAAGATGATGGCTCAAAACAGAAGGTTCTGTCAAGGATTGCACAAGCCACTTCAGCTCTTACCAAGCTGAAACCAATTCGGAGAGGTAACAGCATATCTCTTTGATCAAAGTTGAAACTTATGCGCTCCCTTTTCATTTCCATATTTCTGTATGCCTGTGATTCGTGGACATTGACAGCAGAGTTGGAGAAAAAAAACGCAGGCCTTTGAGATGAGATGCTACCGAAGATTACTGAACATTTCGTAAAAGAACCATATAACCAATGAGGAGGTTCGCAGAAAGGTCCAAGCAGCCATTGGAGAGCATGATGAACTCCTGACGCTGGTCAAAAAACGGAAACTAAGGTGGTTTGGCCACGTCTCAAGGTCTCATGGTTTAGCAAGTACGATTCTACTGGGCACAGTGAAAAGGAAAAGGAGAAGAGGTAGACAGAAGAAGAGGTGGGAAGACAATACTAAAGAGTGGACAGAGATGGAATTTGCCAGCTCAACTAGGGCAGCTGAAATAGGACAAGGTGGAAAGGGATTGTTTCGAAGTCATCTGTGGTGCCCCAACGACCAAGTAAGGTTATGGGATAGAATAGAATAGAAATGCTCTATTTTCATACCCAAGATAAGATTTATAACTAATACATGTATTAGCTAAAATGATGGTAAAATTTGGCTTGAATCAGTGGGTATCGATGAACTGGAATTGTTTATGCCAACCACAAATATTGTAACCACGAGAGCAATAGCCCGGATGAAAACAGAAACATTGTTGTTGTCTATAGACAAACCCAAACTGACTACATCGTATTTACACATAAGCCGTGGCTTGGTAAATTACAGAAATCTCTCCCAAAGACAACTCGCCTCACATTTAACTCGCCCTAAGACAATTCGCCTCACACTCACTTGACCAGTCGCCAAGATTTATATGGCGACTCGCCCCTGACTCAAGGTGTAAAGATTTATTTATCTATTTGAGTCTCACCTCATAAAAAATTAAAAATTCATACAGATTTAAAACACAGTTACATATAAACATATTACTTTCATTAAAATGAGTGGCTCTACTTGAGAGACTGTTAAACGATGGTAAAAGACACTACTTCCTACAGACTTAAAACACAATTACACACATACATATTATTTTCATTAAACTGAGTGGCTCTACTTGAGAGGTTAAGAGATTGTTATAAATATTATACAAGATACGACTTTGTACAATAGCTTGACATTATGCGAGTGGGGCTTGCAACGTCACGGCCACATAAAACCATCTTGTCAGCACCTTTTTCAGCAACGAGGAAGTCACAATTCACAAATTCCACGCATCTCCAACAGAGACACAGAGCCGCTCCGAGGCTGCATGTCCACTGAGTGGCTAAATGAAACTGCCCCATAAGTTATGGTTTACACCGATGGGCATGCGGCATCGCAAAGCCTCAACGACGCGGCATCAACGTCAGGACAACTCCCCCCCCCCTCCGCCAGTAGTTATGCCAGACTAACTTTTAGGACTTACACATTTTTATAAAAGGGATGGGTGAATGCCCTTAAAAGGGCTTGGTGTATGCCCTTTTACTTCATGCTAAATAGAAGGGTATAAATATCTCTACAAGTAGCATTGCACAACATAACCTATTGTGGGAGTAAATTAATGAATCTTATTTTTCGACAACCAATTATTTCCAACATAAATGCAGACAATATGGTATGTTGTCGGAGTGGATTATGTTCAAAGGAAACCGCGGACAAATGGTTTGCCCTGGAATAAGAATCAGATATGTTTAATTCTATTAGCAAAAATGATGTCTAACTGTGGTGATTAAAAGTTCAATATGTTTATAAGGGACCGACCATTTGATAATAAAGGGTGAGGGGTATATTTTTCAAAAAAAAAATCCCTGTCTTTGGCTATGCAGCTGGCTTGTGTGTGTGTGTGTGGGGGGGGGGGGGGGGGGGGGGGGGGCTGCGTCCCCTAGAC